>OU830602.1:70743532-73243532 GCA_917563855.2 Limnephilus lunatus | reverse complement strand
TACTAGATTCCAAATCTATGAAAATTGTTTATTACTCCCTTTGTCAATCAATCATTGAATATGGAATAATCGCATGGGGAGGTGCAACACTATCCGCTATAGATTCATTATCGAAGGCACAAAAAATTATTATGAAAGTTATTCTTAAAGTTCCCATAATAACAAGTACCTACTGTAGATATATTCAACAAATTCCATGTATTAGATATTCGACAAATTTACACAAAAACAATCTTAACTCATCTGTTTAAAAATAAAACAAATACATTTTATGAAAATATCCAAAATATTGTAAACACGCGGCACAAAACCAAAGAACTCATACAAACACCTAAAACAAACACAACATTTGGTCAAAGAAATTTCAAATACATTGCGTCTAAAATATACAATAACCTACCTGACAAAACAAGACAATCGAATAATATTAACAAATACAAAATTCTGATAAAACAATGGATCATCGAAAAAGGTCATGCATTAATTAGTCACCTCACCCAAATATAATCCTCTTATCCCATTATTGTTACCACTACTACCAACCTGAATTTTTTTTGTCAAATATTTTTACTTAATTGAAAAATGTATTTTATTTAATATTTATAAAAAATATTTGTAAACTAGTCTGTCTCGACACAGGATTTCCTAGTGAGACAGGCAAGGCCAGAAAAAAATGTTAACTTTATTGTATAGATGCATAAATAAATAAATAAAAAATAAATTTATGGTTTTCCGTACAACTTCTTGCTCAGCTGCCCTCTGTAGATATTAGTCCCACCTACGCTCCATAGATATTAGTCACCACTGGGATCGTCATAGATATTAGTCCGACCTTAGTTCTGTAGATATGAGTCCTCACTCTGAAGTTCATAGATATTTGTCCAACCTATGAGCTGTAGATATTCGTCCGATATACAGGCTGTAGATATTAGTACCTGGAGTCATTCACAAGTTCTAGGGATCCAAACAGAATGTGTTACATTATAATCAAGTAGTGATAATTGGGGCGTATAAAAGAGTAAATAAATAAATATAAAAAAATGTTCCACACGTTTGATACACACAATACTACACCAACAACTCCGTATATTAAACACGGAATGTGCGCACCAAAACATAAATAAGTCTGAAATATGCAGGCCTTTGTCAGAATAACACCGCATTCTGGTATTGCGCGACAAAATATCCCCGACAAAATATCCCCGACAAAATATCCACCAACATAATATCCTACGGACAAAACATCCTCCAAAAAATATCTAATAAATAACCTAACCTAACCTTATTTTACATTTTCCTTTTTTTACATTAGCTCCACACAGGAGGCCCTAAGTAAAATAATTTCACACAGGGCCTATGTCATCTTAGATGATGCTGTGTGGAGGGTTTTTTAAAGAAGGAATGAAGGGGTGGGTAGGAATCTGGGGGTCGGTGTGTCCAGGAGTGACGGACGTATGAATTAACTGCGATGCAAGGCGAAGGGTCTAGGGATTCTGGCTGGAGAAGTCAAAAGACCACCTCAAACAGTGTCTTTCGATCCAGCCCGCCACGCAGCAAGCGGGCAAACACATCGGCCGCCAATACTTTTGACAAACCTCACCCCATGAACCCGGGCAATCCTGCTAAGTCACCAAACGTAGTAAACCACTTAGGGTGATCTATGGCAGAGGTTATTATATTTGAACAATAATTTATTGTCTTTACAGGATGTCTGTATTATTTTTGTCAAATTTTTTGTTAGGTTAGGTTAGGTTAGGATAGTTTAGGCTAGGTTAGGTCAGGTTAAGGTTGGGTTAGGTTAGGTTAGGTTTTAGTACATATTTTTTAGGGTGTGTTTTGTCCGTAGGATATTTTGTCGGATGATATATTGTCGGGGATATTTTATCTCGGGGTGAAAAGTCGTGGAAACCCGTGTTCTCATTTCTGGGAGGGGCGTTTGCGTAGTAAAAATATGGTACGGAGCCAAGCCTAAATTCAGAGGAAAATACCTGACATTAAACATGTTTACAAAACTACCTGACGATTAATGGAGCCTACAATTAATTTAGTGTCTTGCCACTGGGCTTGTCTGTTACTGTGCCTAATCAAATGGTCTGATAGCCTAGTAAGACAGTTTACGCATTTAATTCGAAACGTTGCCAAGCAGAGCAAAAACTATTGATTTTTTATTTAACTCCGGAAGGGTGTTACTAGACACAAACATCATATCAGCCAGTCTCTCCCGATATGGCCCGTCACGCACTAGGTGAGCAAAGGCATTCGCCGCCAAGACCTACAAGAAAAAACCTCACCCCATGAACCCGGACACTCCTGCTATGTCAACAACTTGGGGTGAACTAAGGCAGGGGGTTGGTTATCCAATAAATGATCCCGAGCAGCGGCACCCAAACCCGCCTCCAAAATGAGTATATCATCTTCATTACAAGAATATCGAAAGATTTCAAAAACATATTTACATTTAAAATACTTTATTCAACTCTAGTTAGAAGTCATTTAGAATATAATTCTCCCATATGGAACCCCTTCTACAAAACTTGTGATATACCCCCCTTCCCTCCCCCCCCCCCCCCCCCCCCTACGAATTACTCCCTAATTTTTTTTTAATCCAATGTGCTGTTACAGCTACAGCTACAGGCGCAACCCCGCTCGGCCTTTAAAAGCTCGTAGCTCGCCCGTTCTCGCGTCTCTCCCCTGCATTTCTTTTGCAGCGCCTTCTCAACCCCATCACGTAATACTTTTATGCAAACGTGACGAGATGATCTTAATTAATCAATTTGTAATTAACCCCACAACGTTGTGTACTTTTTTGTTATAGTGGTTTGGTATAGTTAATCCAATTTAATTAATAATTTATTTGTGGTAAACCCTTGTTCTTTTAGGTATGGCGTGTTACAATTTGCAAGGCTTCGAATAACAATGACTGAGTCTGACTAACTTGAAAGGTAACTAATTATCTATCTATATTCGTTCAGCTTCCTCCCCTAGCACCTGTCATACACCTATGCTCATCGACGATTATTTTTCTTGAGGTAATCCGCATTTTTTTCTCCTAGCATCTAGTAAATAAATTTACATTTATACGGCGAATTGAGAAGATCCTACCTTTCGATGCGATGTTGCGTGCTCTCTGCGGCTCTATAAAATGCTATCATGAAAATAATTTGACATTTATGTATATTCTAACACAATTTACAATCAAAGCAGTAAGGAGTGCAATAATTATACTTTCACAGTACTAGATGCAGTTTGTTAGTTAGCTAGCTTGTTTTATTTTGTTAATTTGATTCTACGGGTAGGTATTTTGGATTAACATGAGACAGAACATGTGCTGTTTAAGTAATTGGACTCCTCCATAGCCCAACTGATCTGGTGATGGTCATGGACCGCCAAATCAGATTCCAATTCCAACGCCCCCAGAGAATGTTAAGGTCGCAAGCGACGAATGAAAATCGACATGTTTTGCCTCCTGTCAGGAGAGGGTTTGATGTGTGTTTCTGGATCATAGAGTGGTAATGGGAATAATATCGACCAATACGCCGCCAAATTATAAATGTGTTGATGATGATGATGAAAGGTCATCTCATACCGTTTTATATGAGGGTCTGCTCCGATTAATGGCGTGATAGCCGATGTCAGGAACTGTTCAGGAAATGCGTGGGTGGCACGAGGTTTTAGATCGTGACATCCTACTCTGGATTGATGATGATGATGATGATGTTGAAGTTCTTCAGCATGCCGATGACTTGAGTTCCATTAACTCCTAAAGCATCGAGCATAAACATTAAACCGAAGTTGATTAGACAATCGGCAATGTCAGGAGATCGGTGGGGCCGCTCTCTCCTCTGATCTGGCGATGTGTGAATTTAATTAAGGAAGATTTTGATGTCACCAACCCTCACCTTAGCAGTCACTCATGTCCTCAGCAGTCCCGTCCTCCGTCCAGCACGCCGCCTCAAACCAGAAGAAATAATGATTACGTTTTTCCTAGGCACGTTACAGAAACATGCGCCAGCCTGCAATCACGATGGTCATCGGTATTTGATTTGAATTAAAAATACGTCCTCTCGCATAACATACACAAGCGTAACTTGGGACCTTCCCCGATATGTTGTCACGGGCATATGCTCTACGATAGGCGTACCCCAAGCTCAAACTCAAATATCAGCTCAAAGAGGGAATGTCAAGCTCGGTTTCCAGGGTGCTGGGTCCAAGAATGAAAGGCACCAGGTCGTGAATCTGGCTTCCCTTTCTTCTATTTCCCCTGCTGCGCTTTCGTTCAGAGTACATTCCCAACCTGACGCTGGATGATCCCTACTTCTAGTTTTGTGGAAGTAAAGAAAACTTATCCGGATTCCAACAAAGAACCGCCGACCGATTGCCAAAACGATTCCATATGTCATGTTCCCTTCGTTCCGCCGACAAGGCAGTCCCCACACGAGCGTAACCTAAAGGTAGTGAAGCCCACGCAAATTTCGTCACTTCGTTTCCCCCATGACGAAGGTAGTCCGGCCAGATCGTAATCTCCGTACTGCATCAAATTGACCTCCCGCGACAACAACTTTTATCCGCTGGTAACTCGGAGCGGCGGTAGAGGGAGGGGGAAATGGGTGCACGTCCTTTGTTCTCCTGAAGTCTCCCAATGCCTTAGTGACGTACATACGTCGACATCATGAAATGGCTCCGGCCACGCTTTCAATCGGGTCTAGAGCGGGTACGAGATCCACGTTACCGAGATGTGATCACAAGGGATTCCAATTTGCTCGGACCAGAGACGACCATCGCTTTCTTCGCCTCCACATTAGAAAAATAGTGTAAGCCCAACTGCATTTCGATCACATCGCCCCCAGATAAAGTCGCGTGAGATACTTCCTCATGGTGGAATAGGAAAGCTGGACCCGTAAATCCATTCGACAACCGCCGTCCATTCTCGAGTCGTAACCCGCTCCATTAAGTTTGAAGAAAAAGAGTTTGTTAATTATGTAGGTGGTTATAACGCATTACGCTTAAAATATGAATACCTACCGACGGCTTCATACAACCGACAATATAAAAGTTTTTGCTAAATCGAATATATCGAATGAAATATACCTAAACGTAAACCCAAAAGGTGAGTACCTATACGATAAGATATCGAACCAAGTTTATGTGTAGTCCTATGTAATAGATTTGTTGTGATACCTAAAATTTTAAATAAGGTATGGGAAATTTTAGGAGTGGGAATTCAATTATGTCAGGTTTTGTTAGTAAACAAAGGTGCCCATGCTACGCACCTTCCATAAACTGTTATATTACCTAATGCCTTTGCCTAAAACCCTTTCCTAAATATAGTTCCCTAGCTACGTTTAAAAATATTATTGTAAAAATGTAATTATCACCTCAAAGGCGCTTTACACATTATTGTATACCTATATTCTATACCTATGTATTTTGACACCCGTTATACCTAGTTTTCTCGTTCACCAACAAAGCACTTTAAAGGATTTTATTATTGTTTTTGTGGTTTCAATATCCCGTCCTTTAAATGAAGTCCCTCGTCTAAGATTTATGGCTCGAAAGTGGATTTTGTGTTTCAAATAGTATTTAGTTCATTGTACCCCAAATTATTATTTTACAACGGTCTTGTCTCAAAAAATCGTCGCCGGTCAACATCAGGCAGCCCCGGATTGACTTACGGGGGGAAACGCCCCTTTTTTTACGATTACCGATAATTATCCGATAGCTTTTTAAATACTGCCGTTATAATTTTCCGATTAAATCATCCGACTTATATGACATGGTTCCTTATTAAAGGCCTCATTAAATTAGCTATAAAAATAATAATACTAATATTTGAACGATCCACATAGCAAAGTTTTTATGGAAAATCACCTCAAGGGCGCTATATAAACTATAATACATGTTTAAAATCTAGAAAACTACAAGCAAGACGAACAATCAATACCCAATTAAAATACTCGGGGAGTAATGATGATTCTATTGTTTTAACCCTAGTTTGTACGAAATCCAAACATTAATGTTGTTAATAATTAATTCAATTCGTCAAACTTACCCCTTTCATGCACACCAAAATACGACATGCACGAATTACAATCCAAAACCAGCATCCCTCGTGCACTAATTGATTAATCACTAATTAAAGCACTTATTATTTCGGTCTAACTTTCGCGTCGGTTTGTATTAAATTTTTTCCTGTCCCTGATAAATGCCCCGAAAGTACGTCCCGTATTGATAATTGACCGCCTCAATTTACAAATTATATTATTTAATTTCACAGATATGAACTCGCAAGCCGCAATCTCTGACTTCCTTATTCGCGTGGACTCTTTTTTTGTTTAATAAAACGAAATATCTTTTGTTTAATTAAAATGAAATAACCCCGATTTAGACGCACCAAACTGGTCTCCTCGAGACTATCGGACCTCGATCCTTTAATTTAAACCTTGCTCCCCAACGACCAAATCTTGACTCCCCTCAATCGCGTGAACTATTATTCTTTAATTAAATGAATTATTCCCGGTTTAGAAGCACCAAACTGGTCTCCTCGCGACTATCAGAACTCGACGATTTTAATCTCAACTGCCCTCTCCAACGACCAAAACTTCACTTTCCTCAATCGCGTGGACTATTTTCCTTTAATTAAATGAATTATTCCCGTTTACGCGCACCAAGTTATTTTTCTACCGTTTATTAAACCTCGATGATTTTAATCTCCCCCGTGAACCACCAGAATCTCTTTTCGACCGTCTTCCAACACTTCTGTACCCCGACTGCTTTATTCCAACCCCCTGCCCTCTGACTCCCACCCATCTCCTTGTGTGGCTTCATCAATTCATTGGTCACCTCTTAAAAATCTCAAGTGATAAGCATATTTCCCAATATGCATATATCAACGTTTAATAGTCAAAAAATGTCACATTATAACTATTATTTCAGAGAATTTTGTGTAGGAACCATGTTCGCTATTTTTTTGGTGTAAACTAATTTTGTCTGCGCCGGAGTCATAAATTATCCCTGTACCTTCTAAAGTAGAATACATTGGCGTAGTTTAATTTATTACTCGTCTTCATTACTTGCGTCAACTTTATTGGCTATATAATAATATTATATATTCATTGTCTGTACACGTTTTCGTCCTTTCTACGTGCGTCACTATTTAACGAATTCTGCAATCTTATTTCGACAAATATGTTAAATATTTTAACTCCTAATCGGCGCGCCGCTCTAGTATTTTTTTAAATGCACCAACGATTAATCTTTATTGCCTAATTTTCATTTAATTGAAAAAGCTATGGAAGGTGTTGTCCAAGTACGGAGTGAATACGAAGCTCATTCAGGCAATTGCGTCGCTATATAAGGGAAGCGTTGCATGCGTTAGGGTGAACGGCGATTTTACGGAGTGGTTTGACATCACAAAAGGTGTTAAACAAGGCTGCGTAATGTCACCGTGGTTATTCAATCTATACATGGATAATTGTATGCAAGAATTGAAAGAGATGGGATTGGGCGCAAAATTGAGTAATCTGGAAGTATGTTGCCTTTTGTATGCTGATGATGCGGTGCTAATTTCTAGCAGTATGGAAGATCTACAGTCTCTCGTGTCTAGGATGAACGAAGTATGTATGAAGAATGAGTTAATTATGAATGTAAGTAAGTCTAAAGTCATGGTGTTTGAAAGAGAGAGTACGAAAACAGTATGCAATATAGTTGTGAATGATGAATACTTGGAGCAGGTGGATGTGTTTGTGTATCTGGGTAGTATGTTTACGAAAGATGGGAAGGCTGATAGAGATATAGAAAGAAGGGTGAATGCCGGTAACTCCATTAATGGAGGACTGAATGCCGTTGGCGGTAATAAAAAACTGTCCAAAGACGCGAAACTAGCCGTCCATAATGGAGTGCTGGTACCTACCCTGATGTATGGCAGTGAGGCATGGAACTGGCAGAGGAAGGATGAAAGCAGACTGAATGCTGTAGAAATGAGATCCCTGAGGCGAATGTGTGGTAAAACCATGTACGATCGTGAGAGAAACGTGAATATCCGCAAAGAATGCAAGGCTGATGTAAGCGTGATGTGTACGATTAAGAAAGGGACTCTCCGATGGTTTGGGCATGTAGAGCGAATGAACGAGGAAAGGAGTGTAAGGAGAATATATGATGCAAATGTGAATGGTAGAAGAAGTCGGGGACGCCCGAGGAAGACATGGCACGACCAAGTGAATCAGATACTTGAGTCGGGCCATGTGAAGAGTCGGAATAATAGAAGAGCATGTATGAGACGATGTATGAATGTGAACGAGGCAAAGAGTGTGTGCCAAGATCGAGTTGTGTGGCGGTCCGTCCTCTCTGCCTACCCCTGCGGGGAAACGGCGTGATGGTTAGTTAGTTAGTTAGTTAGCCTAATTTTCAATTCCCTACTGTCATAGAAAATTCACCAGATAATTGTTTCGTAATTCAATCTGCTCGCGTTAAAGTCAGTCACCACACGGGTAAAAATTCATCGGCCGCCCCTGACTTGATAATGACATGTCCTTCAGGATTCCTTCTTCAACCAAAGTGTTTTGGCACACGTGTTTATCCTAGAAGTGGCCCGGATTCATAAATCAACCTTAAGAATTGAGAACAGAGAATCGCACCGTGAAACCATACCCTGTTACAAAAATAAATATATTTCTAAATCGATCTCTTAAATTTAAAAGAATTATTTCGTAGGCCCAAAGGCGAGATCATCACAAACTCATTCAATTTCCATTGAAAGAATCCAACACAAATTTCTCAGATCAATAAATTTTAAATTAGGAATTCCTGTGGATGAAATAAACTATGATTCTCTTTTACAAAAAATGCGACTGTTATCGTTAAAAGATAGAAGAAAACTTAATGATCTAATTTACTTATTTAAAATAAACAATAACTGGTTTGACTCCCCTGAACTAGTTTCGTTAATAAACTATCATGTACCTAGTAGAACAACTCGACTCAAAACACCTTATTATTGCAACAATACTCTCAGTAATGCAGAACAAAATTCAATAATACATCGTTTACATACTTTAGGTAATGAATTTGCTCATATCGATCATGCCGAAAGTCTGTCATCATACAAAAGATGCATTAAAAAAAATTTGTCTGCTAGTACTACCACATAATCATAAAATAATCATGTAACCATAATATGTCCTACCAGTTACGCACTCTAATATCTATGGATTAGGAACATATCATAGGTACCTACTTTAAAACTCGTTATTTTTTTATGTTTTTAAAATTATATATTATCTAAATTTTTTTGCTCCTAAGAGCATTTCTTACTCTTTACTTTTTTTATATTTATAACTTTTGAGCTTTCTATTATTCTTAAAGATATCTTGTAGTCTATACATTTTACTTTTTGCTGTATTATTTCCTGCATTTAAACTTTTTATTTAACTTTTTACTTTTACATTATACTTCATATTTTATGCTTTACGTTATACTTTCTTTTTATACATCTTACTTTTTTACTACTTATTACCATAACTCCTTTTTTTACCTTTTGTTTTTAGATTTAACTTTACATTTATGTGTTATTTTCTCTATGTTATTGTATTATAATATATATATCTATAAATATAATTATGTTAATGGTACATATTGTGCCGTATGTTTTTGAAATAAATAAATAAATAACTTATTTAATTGAACCTTAACGAAAAAATTATATATTTGTATTATGTACAGAATACCTGAAACATGGCGTTCATTCAACCATTGAAGTCATGTTGCAAAAAAATAATGATCTTCTGCATTTATCGAAAAGAAAAAGATCTTTGGAATAAAAAAAATTCAAATCAGTGGATGAGTATTTGTTTAATGATATCGAAAATGATTAATTTCAAATACCAATATCGATCACTTATAAAAATAAGATTCTATTTTCATTGTGGAAGGGGTGCAAAACTGTGAACAATGAAATCAAAAATAAGACGATTAATAAAAAATGTCAACGAACGCCAATGATAAATTGAATATTGGAGAATGATTAATGTGAAGCTTTTAAAAGCATTTTCGCTAACAGGTATTACGAAAATCTCGTTTGTTGGCTTGTTTGGTGTGCCCCAAGTAAGGAACAATTTACCTTACTTCGGGCTCACCTTCCATCTCTAACACAAATCGGTATAAATCGTACTTCTGTGGAATTTCGGTTCAGTGGAGAAAACGAAATCCTATAAAAAGCTTTTCTTCACTATGTTAATATTAGCACAAACCCGTGAAAAATCGCGGGATATTTCGAAAATACAATTAATAAATTTTTGTGTTCAAAGTTGTAGCTACTTTAACGCCTTTCTGATTTATCTACACATAAGCAGTATCACTTTTGAAAATGACTTTTTTTTACAATAGTTCCACACAGGTAAATTGGTTTTTTTATGCATGTGTCAACTTTGGAATGCTGGGTGGAGTTTTTTTAGGGAAAGGAAAGAGAGGGAGTTCTGGAAAGGAAAAAGGTAAGAGGAGCGGGAAGGAATCAGGTGGTCAGTGTGTCCATTTGAGTTGATCGAAAGTGATTAATTTTACGCGAGAATGACCCTCATCACACAAAAACCGTTATTATCATAAATGCAGCATAATTTCATGATAAGTAATTTTGTTAATAAAAAGTGAACAAATTAAAACACTTAAAATTTAATTAAATGAAGAAACTATCAGCGAAACTCAATCGGAAATCTGGAGATAGAAATATCAGAAAAAGATATTGGCTTCACTGGGACTCGAACCCAGGACCCTTTGCTTACATGGCAAGAGCTCTACCAACTAAGCTACGGAACCTATATCCAATTCGGTCACTTTTAACTATATCATATTTCGACTAAGGACTACCAACATTATTTTCATTTTCTTAACGCACATATTATCGGATGCTATCTTGTATATGATTGCAAGATTCAACTCGAACTAAATGCTATCTAGATAGTGTCTGGATAAATTTTTATCTATTTTATTTTTAATACGCGACATCTTTTGACTTTTCTGCAAGTCTAAGATGAATATTTATTTTTATTTTTAACTTTATGAGTAAAATCTCAAATTGTTATATTTAATTAAATGAAGACAATATTAGCGAAACTCATTCGAAAATCTGGAGACAGAAAAAGATATTGGCTCCACTGGGACTCGAACGCAAGCTTCAACTAATTTTCACTAATATTGTCTTCATTTAAATAAATATTATAATTTGATATATTACTCATAAAGTTAAAAATAAAAATAAATGCTTAAAATTTATTTAAGATTTGGTTAAGAGATAAAGGAATGATGATTCACATTGGTTGAGTTTACATCTGCTCTGATGATGGACGCTCACTCTATAACGCTGGCTCTGTCCAGCACGCTTGCTGGCTAATAATGAGTAAGCTCAACCGGCATAATAACCCAAAAATAATCAAGTTAATTTTTTACAAAATATAAAAGTGAAATTATTAAACAAACATTTGTTTAACTTTAGACTTGCAACCCTAAAAGTTTTTTTATTGGTCCTACCGACGTAAATTGTAAAACGCCCTCCTTTATCAATTTTTTCGTCAGGGACTTTAAAAGAAACCAATTTGAACTTAAGAGCGAATTTCTTTCATCTTAAGAAATCGATTCCGAAAAAATTCCCAACATTATCTTCCTCTAAGTATGTAGACGTATATTGAGAATCTTTTGACAAACACGCGATCCGTGTTTTTGATATAGCGTGACTGAAAATTGAAAGTGTTGAACAAATATTATGACCGTAATTCGGTCTAAATTATTGTATGGCACAATAGCACTTTTCTTTTCTAAAGAAAAAATAATTTTGAAGTTTCGTGAATATTGTGTTCCGATTTATAACATGTTTAAATATGTATATGATTAGAAATCTTCACGGTCAAAGGCATTATCGTGATTTATTTCGGGGTATTATACCTCCTTCTTTAGCCAATGGTTCGGGCAGGATTACAGTGTCCATCATCAGGGCAGGTGTGTAATCGAAGATCGTGGTGATGTATGCTTGTGTATGTATGAGGATGTGATACCGTGATGCCAGCTACCGACCTCCGTTGTCGAGGGGTAAGGCTCTTGATTCGCAATCCGAAGGTCGCGGGATGGAATCCCGACATGAGCAAATAAATTTTATTGATTAAATTTGTGTTATTTCTTAATTAATTCATTTAAAATAATGTATTGTATATTTTCAGCACGTTTCAGAAGATACTCTCAGTATCGCCCGGGTGAAAGACCACCATTCAGAATTGAAATGTTGCCTGAAATGGCTTTAGCCGTGTTTGGTGACCAGATCTGAACAGCCAGGTACTTCCCCACCTGTCCCTTCCTCATCTCCTTCCCCGCATTAGTACCTTCACCCTCACAACTTACCCAATGGGGTATTTTCACAAACGAGGGATTCTGTCGAAAATGTACGGAATATTTAAAGATCATTTTTCTGATTTTAATCATCCTACTAAAAATGTTTGTTTTTATGTTTTCATTCAATATTATTGTTTTTAAAAACAATCTAAAATTGACAAAATCAAAACGGCCCGTGGTTGGCAAATCGGATTGTGACGTCACAAGCGTCGCTCCGCTTGGCCAGCATAAATAAACACTGTCAGCGGTCCACGCTCATGACGTCACACGATAGCCCCGCCCCAAAATATTGTTTAAGCGACAATTCAAAAATGGGAAACTTTGACTCGCTCTAGAAAATGTATTCGTCAACATAAAAATAAAATAAAATTGCTGTTTTTTTTGCTGGATTTTTGAGAATGTCAATTTCCTCCGGAAATAAGTGTGCTCTTTGAGGTGTGTGCGTTTTGGGTCTTCCCACGAACAAATGCAAAGTAATGGCCGATTCCATTTAGTAGAATTATTGCATTTAATTGGAACGATTGCGTTATATACTGTATTATACGTTATTATACTGTAATCAACACAATATTCGATTACATATCTGCCCTGATCATGGAGACTGTTAATGAAATAGCAGAGAGGTTTTCGATAGACTGACGTTTATTGTACACAGTTACAATGGTTGTATCCTAGATGGCGTTAGTGGTAACATATTATTTTGTTATATTCTAACACCCTCTCGTAACAAAATAATCCTAATTTCATCTCAATAAAAACAACAAGATTTAAACTTCCGATATGCCCATTGAACTTAAAAATTTATAATGTTTATTTATACACAGACTTTTCGTCAATAAATCAGCTGGCATATTGGAGGTTGATACATATTCAAGATTCACTTTATTATCAAATACACATTCTCTAACAAAATGATGTCGCACATCAATATGTTTAGTACGTTTATGAAACAATGTATTAGCAGCCAATTTAATAGAACTTTGACTATCACTATACAAACATACAGGTGTATTTTGATTGATTTCTATCAAATCTGATAATAAACTCTTTAAGTAAATAGCCTCTTTGCAGGCTTCGGATAAAGCCATATACTCTGCTTCTGTACTTGACAAAGCAATTGTTCTTTGTTTTCTGGATTCAAAAGAAATTACACATCCTGACATTATAAAGCAGAAACCAGTATATGACCTTCTATCTAAGGTACATGACGCCCAATCCGCGTCCACAAAACCATGTAAAGGGTTATCATTTTTCTTATAAACTAAACCATAGCTTTTAGTTTTCTGTAGATATTTTAACAATCTTTTTAAATGTTTCCAATGAGTTTCATTATAACAGTTATTATACTGACTTAAATAACTTACACTATAAGCAATATCTGGTCTTGTCAATACAGATAGGTACATAAGACTTCCTATCAACTGTTGGTATGGATATTTTGAAATATCAACATTATTATTTAAATCTTTCTCCAACTTTAAATTAACTTCCATAGGGGTTTCTGAAGTATGACAATCTGACATATTGAACTTATTTAAAATATTGTTTACAAAATGCTCTTGGTCAACAGTAATACAATCTTTTTGAGCATTTACTCGCATTCCAAGACACTGTTTAATCTGACCTAAATCTTTTATCTTAAATTTATTGACAAGTTCAGTCTTTAACTGTTCATAATAATTTTCTGAGTTATAAAATACAAAGAAATCATCCACAAATAATGCAACAAATATTTTAACATCATTATTACTTTTTATAAACAGACAAGGTTCATATTTGGATTTTTTGTAACCTAAATTCAATAAACATTCTTCTACTATGTTAGAATATCTTAAATATAAACGCACTTCACCGCTACTTTTATATTTCTTTAAGCACACATTAATTTATTTTTTTTAGCACTGTGCCGTCATTTTTCCTGTCCACTAGCTTCCAAGTGAATTGTTTTCCATTGGCCGAATTCCAGCGTTTCCTGACTCTTGCTGGTACTCAGAGGGAAAGGCAGCCTCGCCCGTTTGCCCTCACAGCATCCTGTACAGCTGGATTTTTCATTTTGACCAATTTTTTCTTGAAATGTCACACCTTTATCTACTCCATTCTTCATCTTGCCTAGGTCATTAACATTCATATGACCTGGTCGCCTGTGCTGCGCTGCACTCAAAGTCTTCACTGTCGCCGCTAAAAGATGCTGAGACTTCACGATGTTCAATTTGTAAACTGCATTTTCTAACCTTGCTTCACCAATACAAACATTTCTTGAGTTGTAAATAGAACATCCTAGTTCATTAAATATCACTTTGTTGCCATTTGCAACGATTCTACTCACTGACAGCAAATTTTTTGTGAGGTTAGGTACATATAAAACATTGTTTACATCTATTTTATATTTCTTGTTTCCCACTGCAGTCGTTATTTTTAAGTCTCCGGAACATAAAACTTCCATATTAGTTTGGTTTGCCACAATAATTTCTTTAGTTTTCGGTTGGTATGAAATATTTGACAACATATTTTCATTTGCAACTAAATGAGTACTGGCACCACTATCAATATACCAGTCTTTCTGACTGAATTCATTTGTCATGAAAACTGCACTAAATGCATTCGTATCATTCCCTTTAGGACATTGACTTTTATAATGCCCAATCTGTTTGCATTTATAGCAACGAACCATTTTTGATGATCTGACATTTGGGTTGTCAGATGGTTGACAATATTTTTCATCGTTATTGTCGCGATGCTTCGTAAATTTTCTGCTGACGCCGCCGCCGCTGCCGCCGCCGCTGCTGCGTCTCTGAGAATTTCCAACGACGAATGCACTCTTCGATTTATCCTCAGAATCCGTGCTCATGTCCAACAATTTTATTTTTATAGCATCTGCACTCATTTTCATACCGGAGTGTTCAATGGCCATTAACATTGGGCCATACATCTGCGGGAGTCCAGCAAGAAGCAATGAACCGATCCATTCATCGTTTATTTCGAAACCCGTACCTCTCAACTTCTGGGCTGTTTCCACTAATTGAGTGACGTAATCAGTCATACAATTGCAAGTCTCCAAGCGAATCGATATTAAATTCCTCAGTAGACTGATTCTGCGTGTGAAACCGGAGTCGTCGAACAAGGATTTCAATTTCTTCCATACACTTTGCACTGTAGTTTCGCCTTTAATATGGACATACAGAGATGGATCAATGGTCATTATCAGCTTTGCTCTTGCTTTTCTGTCGTCTTTTTCAGCTAGCACCTGCGTGCTGCTCAAATCCACGCCTTCCAGGATGAGGAAATTTTCAACTGCGAAAGACCAATCGTCAAAATTCTCACGCCCTTTCAACCTGGGAACGTTTACTGAGTAATTCGCCGACATTTTTCCACACTGTGCACGATCAAAAAGTTAAAAAAATATACTTATTGCGTATTCTGCACCGGAATTGTTCACTGGGCCCATAACCTAATGAAACAGCAGAGAGGTTTTCGATAGACTGACGTTTATTGTACACAGTTACAATGGTTGTATCCTAGATGGCGTTAGTGGTAACATATTATTTTGTTATATTCTAATGGTGTCCGAAATGTTGGCTAAAGATGAACGTAACTCAATACATCATCACGGTAAGTTGAAAGCAGTTTTTGGGGACTTTCTTATTTCTTTGAGGTCACTTTTTAAACTTTAAATTAAGCCATCACGGTAATAGTTGTTATGCTCGTACACACAGTTTACATGTTAATAATTTTCCTAATTAAAAACATGTTAATATTAACATGTTGATAATTTTACAGTGTGACTTTTACAAATTCCTAGTTGCCTTTTTGCTTACGACAGTATTTTTTCATTTTTTATTTAATTAAATAATCATTTTCACATATATAAAAGATACGTTATATGTCACATAAATATAAAATAGATAAAGATTATTTTCGTAGTCTTCCTTACTAGGAGACCAGTGCTGAGGAGAACAATGTTTTGAATAAGTTTTTAGCCACCTTTATAGTACTCGTACAACTTCATGGTTTGGGTAAGGTGTTTACAGTAAAGATGACGACGTTTTTAATATACTAGTACGTTTTTTTCCCAAGCCAAGATGTGATGTCCTTAATGTACCTATTTTTTGTTTTAATTTATTTGATATTGTACGAAAGTTTGTAATATAACTAAATCAGAGTTACTGTGTACAAATGTAGAAATACAATAATAAGGTATATTTAGTATGTCTATTTTTTTACTCTGGTTTTATGGTTGTTTGAGATGTTTGCCTTTGTGTCTATTTTTGGCATAGATTTTTTACAGATTATTACATTTACTACAATGATTTCGAATTTCGAAAATGGCACTTAAATTCAAAGCAAATCTATGTTATAAAGTTCATTGAACCAAAGTTACAGACATAATTTTGATTAACGATTAGTTAAAAATTAATTATTGAAGACAATATTAGCGACACTCAATCGAAAGTCTGAAACAGAAAAATCAGAAAAAGATACGGTCACGTCTAAGAATCGAACCCAGGACTTTTGTCTTGCCGGGGCGGAGCTCTACCACTGAGCTATGAGAACCTATCCGATTCGGTCATTATTTCGACTAAGAAATATTTATTATTATTATCTATACATATATTATACATTATCTTCATTTTCTTAACGCATATTTTATTGGCTTTAATCTTTATGTATTTTATTAGCTTTTATTATTATCTTGCAAGAAAGATTCAACTCGAAATCGCTAATAGCATCGCGTTCATTGAACAAATCATTATTCATATATATTTTCAAATCAGTGATCAATGAACCAGATGATGCAATTTTTAGCCATAAGTTGTTTTTAATTGTTTTGTATAGTTTGCAGTTGGAATTAAAATTTTAGAAATATATTATAAGTTTGTACAGCACCCTTAAGGTGATTTTTCAAAAAAAACAGCGCTATACAAATCATCCTTAGAGTATTATTATTATTATTAAATGTCACCTAGATAGTGTCTTGGATTAATTTATCGATTTTATTTAATATTCGACAGCCACTGATTTGGAAGAGTATTTTTTATTTTATTTAATGATTCATAATTTGGGAGGCGGGTGTGGGTACCGCCGCCCGGGAACCATTTATTGGATAACCAACACCTCTGCCAAAGGTCACACCAAATGGTTCGCTACGTTTGGTGACTTAGCAGGGGTGCCCGAGTTCGTGGTGTTAGATTTGTCCGGATTTTGGCAGCGGATGCGACTGCCCTCCAACTGCGTGGCAGGCCGGATCGGGAGAAACTTGTTGAGGGAGATCTTTTGACCTCTCCAGCAGGACTCTCTCGGGAAATTGCCTTGCACCGCGGTGGGAGGGATAGATACATACGTACGTCACTCCCGGACACACTGCTCCCCATATTCCTACTTACCCGTCATAACTTTTTCCTTCCCAGAACTTCTTCTCCTTCCTTTCCCTTAAAAGAACCCCCACACAGCATACCCAATGATGGCATAAGCCCTGAGAGGAATTATTTTCCTCGGGCTTCCTGTGTGGTGCTAATGTAAAAAAAATTTAGTAAAACCTCAAATTGTAATATTGTCCTCATTAATTTAATGTTAAAATTTTATGTTTTACCCAAAAAAATAATTAATTTTAGTTAAAAATAAAAATTAAATGAAATCTCACAATTTTATCAAAATGAAAAAGTTTTCTAAAGTAAAAATTAATTAACTACAAAAAAAATGTATTTTAAATCAGACAGTGATGTGATCTACTTTAAGATGAATATTTCGATATAATATATCCTGTCTACTCCAGAACATGAAGGAAACGAATTTCTAATATTTGCATTTGTCAATGTCAGAATATACTGTCATCGAATAACATGACGCGCGATGTTATGTCGATACGGCGGTCCGTTTTCCATTTTCCACTTTTCCATTTTCCGTTTTCAATTTTCCCAACGGAAACTCTTCCTCTTCGTTACCGCAGGAAATGAATGATTGGGAATTTTAATTAAAAACTCGTACCTCGGTGACAAGGAGGAAATAATCCCGCTTTGTTCTGTTGGACAAATGGGATCAATGTGTTCGATTCACGTGCGATTTGTCTAATTTATCGCTACTTATGATGAGTTATGGGCAAGGACGATTAAACAAACAAAAAACACTTTTCCAACATTTTTCGCCCTTTTTTATATCATGTGGGCGTCATTCGTTGATTGACAGTGAAAAAATATAACAATGAAACTGCGAAACAATAAGTTTTAATGATTTAAAAGCGAGCTTTAACCAAGCACAGGGCGGGAATGCTGTATTTGTTCTATCGGTGTTTCAGTGGAAGAAGCTCCGAGAAACTAGCATCATTGATTTCTTCGGCACCGGTGCACAATCGCACAAACGTTTGTACACAGTTGACATTTGTCACGTGAGAACGGGTCGTTTCTACGACCACTTGTCTCATTCACCATAAATCAAACTAATTTATATCAGTCTTGGAATGTTTTCTAATCAATGGAAAGTTCACTATAATGATCAATTATTATTCAAAATTGTGAAGTTAGTGAAATTACAATTTTCCTTAATAGACATAATCTAAATGATAATCCGACAGTAGATTCACTAACAATTGCACCTTTATTATTGTTCATTATTTACCAATCTAAAATCGACTTAAAAAATACCCTTAATAATAATTTGGCATGGACCTCAAAGATTTTATTTACAGTGTCGATTTTTTATACTTATATGCTGATATATACGGTATACAGACAAGTAGTTTTATACTTGATACATTTCAATGAATATATTTTTTTTTAGTTGCACCATTTAAAAACAACAGAAATCTTAGACAAACATCAATACTTCCTACTCCAAAATGTAAAAAGACAATAAGATAGTTAAGTCATAAAAATATCTCGGAGTAAAAATTTTTATAATACAATAAAATACTTTTTTGTTTAAAACCACGAGTTTTATTAATTTTTTGAACCGACCGGTTTCGCTTTACTGGTTTACTTTACTTTACTTTACCGGTCGGTTCAAAAAATTAATAAAACTCGTGGTTTTAAACAAAAAAGTATTTTATTTTATTATAATATGTCAAACCACAAAGTGAGTGCTTTCTACAATAAAAATTAAACAAATTTAATTCACTTCCCGAAAACATCAGAAACATGAACAGTAATATCAAAAAATTTAAAACTCACCTTAAAAATTATACCGAAAATTTGAACTGAATATAGAAAATAAAACAATCAAACCAATATAATAACACCCCCATACACACAAGCCCTGCTTTTTTATGGGGATAAATCAAATATGTAGACATATTATGTTATTAATTATTATATTGAATTTATTTTAATTTATGTACCTTTCTCTGAATAAAAAAAAAAAAAAAACTCTCTCTACAACTTCGGGGACTCCTAGTTATATTTTGATTAAATAGATATACTGCAGTGCCCTAAACCGACTGCATATTGCATATAAATATGCCGAGAGGACAACTGTGGGGAGATCAACTGTCATGGAATCGATTTAATTGCATTGAAATCTGAGATTTTTATAAACTAACATGATAAGCCTAGCGGGGCGTTCATTTTTTTTCATTTGTTGGAATTAATTCCGGGTAACATTAAATAAACCAAGTACCTAACGCTATTTTGTTGTACTGATGTGTATTTTGTTATCTATGCATCTATGAATAAATCTCTGTCTGTCATCTTGCCTTGAACAAGTCGGTTGTTTTATTTCTTTATCACATTAGGTTATGGGCCCAGTATGTCCTATAGTTTTCTAGCAGTGAAGTAAAGTCTGTTGTGATTTTTTTGGTAGCTAGAATAGGCTTTGGCTGTGGTGATAAGGAGACAAAAGAAAATTATATCTTTGTGTGAACAACGAAGTTTAAAAATCAAACAAAATGGCGTCCGGTTCTCTTTTGGCTAATGTTCCTAAGCTAAAGGGTCGTGAAAATTACCGTGACTGGGATTTTGCAACAGAAAACATGTTAGTTTTGGAAGGATTTTCAAAATGCATTACGACGGTAGACAAAGAAAACGATGCAAAAGCGAAAGCCAGATTGATTTTAACTATTGATCCGTCATTGTATGTTCATATTAGAGAGGCAACAAGTGCCGTGAACTTATGGGAAAAGCTGAAATCTATGTTCGATGACTCAGGATTCTCCAGAAGAATAACTTTGCTGAGGCACCTAATTTCGATTCGTCTAGAAAGTTGCGAGTCAATGACAAGCTACGTCACGCAAGTAATCGAAACGGCGCAAAGATTATCTGGTACGGGCTTTCAGATCGGAGATGAGTGGATTGGCAGCCTGTTGTTGGCAGGTTTACCTGAAAAATACTTCCCCATGATCATCGCTATAGAGCATTCCGGTATCGCCATTACTGCTGATGTCATGAAGGCCAAATTACTTGACCTTGTAGGAAATGAAGGCGAACACACGTCTTCCGGTGGTGGCGCTTTCTTGAGTAGAGGGCAGCACAGTCGCCAACAGTATTCTAAAGTTGGCAGCACTGGCAGAAGTGACAGTTCTAACTATGAACGTCGTAGTTCATCGTCTATGGTCGGTTCGAATGTAAATAAAACTGACAGAAATAACATAAAGTGTTACCGTTGTCATCAATACGGTCACTATAAATCGCAGTGTAAACAGAATGATCAGCAACAAATGAAGAAAACTAATGCGTTTTCGGCTGTTTTCTTGAGCGGGAATTATAGTAAAAAAGATTTTTACTTAGACAGTGGTGCGAGTGTTCACATGACGCCGGATGTAAACCTAATAAAAAATGCATCTTATTCGCCAAAGATCAAGGAGATAATAGCAGCAAATCAAAGTGCTATGCCTGTATTGTGCGTTGGTAGTGTAGACATAATAACAGTCACTACAAATTGCAAATTTGAGGTTACTTTGAAAGAAGTTTTGTGTGTTCCTAACCTTACCACAAATTTGATCTCAATATGTCAACTCATAAAGAATGGCAATAGTGTAGAATTCAAAGATGATTGTTGCTGTGTTTACAACAAAAAGAAGGATTTGGTGGCAGTTGCTACACAAATAGATGGTGTTTACAAGTTGAGGTTAGATAATCAACAGTGTTTGTTTACATCTACTTCAGTGAGCGATGTGACCTGGCACAGGAGAATGGGACATTTAAATGTAAATGACTTGAATAAAATGCGAGACGGTGCAGTCACGGGTATATCATACACAGATAAGTGTAAGATTGACAAGAGTACTTGCCCAATATGTTGCGAAGGAAAGCAGTCGCGACTACCTTTTGTCCATGCAGCAACAAGAAGCAACAATTCATTGGATCTAATACATGCGGACGTGTGCGGACCCATGGAGTTAAACTCAATTGGTGGATCGAGATACTTTCTTGTATTTATTGATGACTACTCACGTATGGCTTTTGTTTACTTTCTTAAAAATAAAAGTGAAGTATTCAAGTATTTTAAGGAATTTAAGTCATTAGTCGAAAATCAGCAAAATAGAAAAATAAAAATATTTAGAACAGACAATGGTTTAGAATTCTGTAGTAATGAATTTGAAATTTTTTTAAAGGATTTAGGCATTGTGCATCAAAAGACAAATGCTTATACTCCTGAGCAAAATGGTATGAGCGAACGTATCAACAGAACTATAGTAGAGAGAGCTCGGTGTTTATTATTTGACGCAGATTTAGATAAGAAGTTTTGGGCAGAGGCCACAAATACAGCAGTCTATCTCAGAAATCGATCCATTGCGTCAGGTTTAAATAATAAAACACCATACGAACTCTGGACAAATCAGAAACCAGACTTAAAGCACATCCGAATATTTGGAAGTCAAGTAATGGTCCACATCCCAAAGGAGAAACGACTTAAATGGGATACAAAGTCTAGGAAACACATACTTGTTGGTTTTGCAGAAAATGTGAAAGGCTATCGAGTGTATGACCCTATGAAGCGTAAAATCACAACAAGCAGAGATGTAGTAGTCTATGAAAATACTGAAAAGAAACATCACTCCGATGATAGTCTAAATATTTCAGTTGGGGATGTAATCCAAACTGATAAGTCAGACAGTCAAGTCAAGAGTGGCAAGGAAGAAGTAAAAGAAGAATCCTCTAGCGCGGAAAGTCTAAATATTTCAGTTGGGGATGTAATCCAAACTGATAAGTCAGACAGTCAAGTCAAGAGTGTTAAGGAAGATAGTGCGGAAAGTCTAAACATTTTTTCAGGATCTGATTATCTCAATGCTTTGACTGATTTTGATTCTACATTACAGCAGACCACAGAGGAAGAAGATGAACCAGAGTCAGAAATATTACTTGCCAAGCGTACCAGAAAAGTACCAATGCGTTATGGCTACACAAACTTGTGTACAAAAACAAGTTCAAAAATTGCCCAGGATCCAGTTACCTTTCAAGAAGTCCTATTAAGTCCAGATAAGGACAAGTGGATTGAGGCTATGGAGGACGAGTTACAAGCATTCAAAGACAATAAAGCGTGGGATCCTGTAAACGAACTGCCTTCAGACAAAACTCTAGTGAAGTGCAAATGGGTTTACAAAAAGAAAGTGAATAGTGATAACAGTGTGCGGTATAGGGCGCGTCTAGTGGCTAAAGGTTTTACGCAGAAGCCTGGTGTAGATTATGAAGAAACTTTTTCCCCTTCTGCTACCAATAATTGATCAATTATTGCAGAAATTTAATATGTTAGATTGTAAACTAATCTCCTATGGAAAGTAAATTGGATATAGAAACAACTGAATCTTGTAGTAGCGATATTCCATATCAACAGTTGATAGGTAGTCTTATGTTTTTATCAGTTCTTACTAGACCAGACATAGCATTTTGTATAAGTTTTCTCAGTCAGTTTAATAAGTGTTATACTAATAATCACTGGAATTATGCAAAAAGAATACTTAGATATCTCAAGAAAACAAAAAAATTACTGTTTAAAATATACAAAAGATGGTGGTAAAATTAAAGGTTTTGTTGATGCTGATTGGGCTAGTAGTACAATAGATCGTAAGTCTTATACAGGCTTTTGTTTTTTAATGTCTGGTTCAGCAATTTCTTGGGAAAGTCGAAAGCAAAGAACTGTAGCATTGTCCAGCATGGAAGCTGAATACATGTCCATTGCAGAGGCTTGTAAAGAAACCATATATTTAAGGTCTTTATTGTATGAACTAACTGGAAACTTGTGTGCTATAAATTTATATAATGATAGCCAAAGTGCTCAAAAGTTAGTTGCCAATTATGTGTGTCTTAGGAAGAGTAAGCATATAGACATTAGGTATCATTTTATTAAAGATGTTATAAATGATAAAATTGTCAACTTAGAATATTTACCGATATGCCAGCTGTTTGATTATGTCCTATAAAACATTATAAATGTGTGAATGATATGGGTATGATTCAGTTGAATATTTAGTTGCAATGTTTGTAGGTATATAATAAAACACTGTATTTAATTTTAGAGATTTTAGTTTATTTACTGTAGTTGGGGTGTTGGAATTAATTCCGGGTTACATTAAATAAACCAAGTACCTAACGCTATTTTGTTGTACTGATGTGTATTTTGTTATCTATGCATCTATGAATAAATCTCTGTCTGTCATCTTGCCTTGAACAAGTCGGTTGTTTTATTTCTTTATCACATTAGAATTGAAATAGGGGATTGATCCATTACATTGTGGGAGGAGCGAAAATAATTTTCTTCCAGACACAAATTAAATCTGTAATCTCTTGGTTCTGGAGTCGTCTTAGTGCGGACAAACCCCTAGGCTTAAGATAATCCACTCATTTCTAAAGGCAATTTAGCATTTTAGAAATTGAGATTTTTAGTGGCAACATAATTTTAAACATCTTAATTATTTTAAACCGGAGCACATTACAAATGTAGGATTTATAAAGCTGAAAGCAAGTAAATATACCTCAGTATATATACCTCTGGATCCTTTCAAAAGACGATCATAAATTTACCTTTCGAATGAACATCGCTAGTAATTTGGGAGGCGGGAATAGGTACCGCCGCCGCGGGAACCTTTGTTGGATAACCAACACCTCTGCCATAGGTCACCCCAAGCGGTTCGCTACGTTTGGTGATTTATCAGGGATGCCCGGGTTCATGGGGTGAGGTGTTGGAGGCGGATGATCAGGACGAACAGAACCCCAGATTCCTACCCACCCCTTAAACCCTCTTCCTTCCCAGAACTCTCCTCTCCTTCCTTTCCTAAAAAACCCTGCATACATCATCACCAAAGATGACTCCTGTGTAGAGCTCATGTAAAAAAAAAAGTTAACTTGGAAAATTACAAAATCTGTCAAGTTTTAAAATACGAAACACACTTTTCAAGTATAGAATTAATTAATGAACTAAAATATAATAATTTTAGTAACTTCTTTATTGCTTGTCTAAATCGCTCCCACAATCAATTCAAAAGGGTTTAAAGTTCATTGAACCCAAGTTACACATATACACAGAGATACAACACCAAAATTATTATCATAGTCTCACTGAGCATGGTCAATTGGACGGTAGAACATTTTTTCAAGTGAAGCGGACACAGTGAGTTTTGAAAGATTATTGATCAATATCCCTCATCATCAAAAGTTATTTTTGAAAAGCCCATCGTACTTTACAATAAACTTCAAAACTCTAACATCCTCTTTCGAAATAGAAACTGAAGAAGAAACGTTCCGTTTCGACTCAAAGTCAAAAACCTTAGACAAGGCATTACTCTGCGAAGGCTGTTGGCCCGTTTAATATAGCCTTATTTATGAATAGCTCGGTTACATCCGAATTCACAACTATTGAACCGGAATGGACCGATCCTCTAGGGAACTATCTATCACGGTCAATTGAACGTGACAATAATAAAATTATATACTGCTCTCTATTCTCCAGATAAAATAAAGTTACTAATTTCTCCCTCGAGGGTAATAATGGATTGGGAATTAATTGATTAATGACAGGCGTACATTACAAAAACGTTACAATTTTCAAATCTTTGTATTTTTCCGCCGAGATTTTAACTTTTTTAAATAAGGAATTTCAGTTAATTTTTCAAATCGTTATTCACGACGTCCTTGGTCGAGGGCTAAGACACTTGACTCGCAATCTTCGGTTATTTTTATTAATTTATATTCTAATGATCAGTTAACTATTATATTAGTATAATTCAATATATTTACTATTATTTGTGTTAATTTCGTCTGTTACCATTAATAATTTGATAGCCTCCATGGTCGAGGGGTAAGGCTCTTGACTTGCAAAAACCGGGCGTGAAAAAATAAATTTTGTTTGATAAATTTGTGATATTTCACAATTAATTCATTTAAAATAATTTATTTCACTTTATTTGCGGCACGTTTCAGAGTGGAAGATACTCTCAGTATTGCCCTGATGTAATACCACCGATTGAAACGTTGTTTGAAATGTCTTTAGCCGTGTTTGGTGACTAGATCTGAATAGCCAAGTACTTCCCCACCGTTCTTTTTCACATCTCCTTCCCCTCCCCACTACTTTCAGCCTCACAATATATCCCAATTGGGGATACCATAGTCTCACTGGCTCCAGAGGGGAGCAGTTGAGACTGTTGTGCGGTATTTACATTTTTGATAAAAATCACCTTCTAACCTAAAATATCAGTATTTTTTTATAAACATGTCGCTTTCATGGTTACAATAATCTTCGATGTTTGAATTTTCAAAGTCCGCCAAAGTCATCCAAATCAGGCGGGGTACGCGTGACGTCATACGTACATCGGTTTTGTCGGTTGACGGCAAGATGGTATTCCCACAGGGGTCGGTATAAAATCAATAATTACTGAAATCGATAATTGAAAATAATAAGAAAAAAAAATAAAAGTGCAACGCGGTAGAAGTGAAACGTTCAGAAAACTAAACTAAGAGTGGGGAGGCTGCGAAGCACCGCACAAACAGGAAACTGATAGGCTACGAAGCAACGCACAAAGATCGCACGATTATACTATCTCATTCTCTCGCAATCCTATAGATGTCTGTGTTTGTTTCTTTTCGTTTGTTTGTCGCTTTCATCGAATTTCAATTCATAATGGTGCTAAAGAAGTCTCCACTTCAAAAATAATAATTTTGAAATAATTTGTATACCGCAAGGTGACCCGTCTGCGAGTTCATGCAGCGAGACATCGCCCAAAATTGCTCTCAGCACAGAGCCAACATATTACTCTTTAAAAATTAAATTAAAGTAGAAAATATCCGAAAAACTATTAAACAACCATTTATTTTTTATATCATCAAGTACAACCGTACACCCTAATCCATGAATCAGTCCTAATGTGTTATTATTCAGAACTTTCCTGTTCTCGCAGGTGAAACTTTTTTAATGCGCCTCCTTTGTTATAACCTTTTCAACGTCGAATAACTTTTTACTTCGAATGAAACTTGGGCGTAGCGATAAATTACCGGACCCAGAAAAAATATTTTTTATTTTCTTTTATTTTGTCACCCCATGTGGTTCGCCACGTTTGATGACTTAACAGGAATGCCCGGGTTCATGGGGTGAAGTTTGGCCGGGTCTTGTATAGACTGGTTGAGGGAGACCTTTTGATCTCTCCAGCAGGAGGGATAGATTCATACGACCGTCACTCCTGGACACACTAGCCCCAGATTCCTACCCACCCTTCATACCTTTTTACTTCACAGAACTTCCTTTCCTTACTTCCCTACTGTACGTTGTGAGGCTGAAAGAAAGGATGTGTGGAAGAGGTAAATGGAAAAGTACCTAGTTATTCAGATCTGGTCACCAAACACGGCCAACGCCATTTCAAACAACGTTTCGAATCTGGGGTGTGGTATTTTATCAGGGCGATACCAAAATTATCTGTCACTCTGGAACATGTATCAAATTTACTAGATATTCTATTTAAACTGTGAAATGAAACAAATTTATCAAATAAAAATTACTTGGGCACCGGATTCGATCCAACAATTCAACCACGAAAAACGTCAAGTATTTATTTCAATTTTGTGAAGCTGGAGATCTGACGGAGTGACGGAAAATAGATAAAGGAAGTTTTGTGGTCCCAGATTATTATTTAGATCAGGTTACGAAATCTAATTTTATCCCATTCGAGTAATAATTAGTTAATCTGTTCGAAACTCTAAATTTTAAAATTTATTATTCGAAAATTAATAAATTCGAAAATAAGAAATTTTGAAAATCGAAAATTCAAATTCGTTGATTTATTTTAACTTCGCACCAAGATCGCAGCAATTTTTTCCTTCAATTTGCATATTTAAAAATTAAATTCATGTCCGGGTCCTTATTAACCCTACTCAGCTGTATTATGCCGTTGCAAAACTGGGGTTGTTACTATTCTATTATATTTTACCCAAAATTTGAGGCTCGTTTTTAAAGGGCTATAAACAGACGCAAAGAGTTGGTTTCGGTTTTTACAGGAAAAACACAATTTACAAAGTGTTGAGCTAAGTTTTAAATTTAAGCAAGATTAGCCCCTATGAATAGATGATCTATTGGAGTGTATTCTTCAATATGCGTTTTTAGAGTACAGCACAACACAGAAATGTCGCTAAATAGATAGATAGGTAGGTACATTTTCGATATAATTCGGTTGAGAGAACAAGTTCTGCAAAACAAAATATATTTATCACTTCGTGATAACAAGCAAGGAGAAAAATGAGAATTTTGTGGGGAAAAAGCCAGAAAAACAAAAGAAAAACTAAGAAGTGGCTGCGTGGAAGATTATTTGTGTAATCTGGGGTAAAAAATACAATGAAAACTATAAGGTTCTATTGAAAACGAAATTCTTTAATATTTCGAATTACTGTAAGAAAATAAAATTTGCATTTCTTCCCTTTCTCAAACCCATAATAGGGAATTTGCACGGAAGGAAAACAAATTGCGTGTCACTTAGCTTAGAAAATGATTAGTTCATTAATTTTGGACATTGTATTCAAGTCCGTAATTTTAATATCATACTTAATTTTAATTTAATAAAATTTACTGTATAATTGTACAAACAAATAAATGTGTGAAAATGAGAGATTTCTTACAATCAAACTAATTATTACTCAGTTTTGTAAGCCTTATGTAAAATAAAATTGTTGAAAAAAACGACGGTTTTTTTTTTAATGGTGCCCTTGCGGTCATTTATATGCTACGCCCTTGGTACACAAGTTAAAAGAACCATTAACAGTACTATCTAGTTCTATCTACTATTGTCTCTTCTTAACCTACCCTTTTTAATATATTACAGCTAAGAACTGGGTATTAAGCAAGTTGGGATAAGAGCAGATAAATTTTCTTAGCGAAAAGCAAAGACATTTTCGAAGTCTTTCCCTGATGTATCTACATACAATCTAAACTATATACACGTACACGATGTATTTATAAATAGATTATAAACCTCTGCCATAGGTCACTCCAAGGTCCTGAGTAATTCGCTACCTTTAGTCATTTAGCAGGTGTGCCCGGACTCATGGGGTGAGGTCTGTCAAGGTCTTGGTGGTGGATGCGTCTGGAACAAGAGGGGCTGATTGAGGGAGACCTTTTGACCTCTCCAGCCGGACTTTCTCGACCTTGCCTTGTACCGTAGTGGGTGAGATGGATTCATACGTCACTCCTGGGCACACTGACCTCCAGGATTCCTACCCATCGTTCGTAGTTTTTTTTTTCCTTTCAAGAACTCTTTCTCTCCTTCTGTACTTAAAAAGATCATTTACAGAGCATCCTCAAAGATGACATAGGCCATGAGGGAAATGATTTTCCTCAGTGCCTCCTGAGAGGAGGTAATGTATACGAAAAATAAAGCGCAGGAAAAAACGTCCATTGAAATAATAGTTCCTGAAGAAAAGTCCAAAAATCATGATCGTGCCTTTTAAAAAAAAATCATGTTGAGTTTATATTATTTCACATAATATCGAATTTCGATTATACTTTTTTTGTTTAGCATCATTTTTTCTCCGTGAACATATGGTTAGTTTAGTTGAATACATAGTTAGCTTAGGTTAAGTTAGGTTAAATTATTAAAAATTCCTTAAAAAATCTCTCTAAGCCGCCTTTCCCACATTAGGTTTAATAATTCATCACGTTTTTACCATCCCCAGTTAGTGTAAGTGTACTTTATATCCTTATTAGGAGAACAAACTGCCTCCGGCCAAACTTTGTCCCTAAGTGTCCCTCGAGTGGCGGATCCTTAGTATGTCCTGAGATCACCCACCACCTCTGCTTTCACTGTTTTCTACCAGCCCACAGAGGTAGGAATTGCAACTTTAACTGGACATTAATATTTGTGAAAAAATATAAATACTAATATTTAAATCTGTATGTGTAGAATCTCGTTTCACGGTGTTTGTCAAAAAATCTATTATTTGAGTTTTTTTTTTATTTATATATATATTTATTTATTAAGTGGATACAAAAGAAAGTACAGTTTTAAATATATATTTATTTATTTGGCGTCAAAAAATATCTATAACCCCAAATTTTAACCCTCCTAACCCCACCCTCCCATTTTTTAACAAATTAAACCGTCGTTCGTATTTCAAACCGAACGAAATTATTTATGTTGTTGAATGACAGATGGCGCTACGTCCGCCTCACTTACGATACATTCGTTATTTTTTTATTTAACAACCAAAATATTCACTAGAAATAATTTATATGGCAGAACAACGTTTCCCAGGTCAGCTAGTAATATAATAGATTATATGCTAATAATAATATGCTTTTAATAATATAATAATATTCTTTTGATGGTAATAGAAACTTATGGTATATGGTGCTTTTCAAACACAGTTACAACAAGAATCCAAAAAATCATCCTCATAAACTTTTTTCAGCGGGTTTAAATTGCAAAAATATGTTTACCATTGCAAAATTGGCAGTTTGTTCTCCTAATAAAGATATAACTTATAACACTAACTGCTGGAGGTAAAAACGTAAGGACTTCTATAAATTATTGTAGTCTGGAAAAGGCGGCTTAAAGAGATATTTAAAGATTTTTTTTTAATGTAACCTAACTTAACCTAACCTAAATATATGTAACAAAATTATGTAATGACTTAAGGAGTGCAAAATACCTATTGTCAAAATAATTTTCCCTAACAAAGAAAAACGTCTGATTTAGTGAGATACATTATATTCCCTCTAAAAAAAAAACGAGTGTGCTTAAGACCACACGACTGAAGTAAAACTTCACTAACTTATAAAAGAAGAGAGACGGAAAATGTGCGCGCGCACTGCTCTCTTTTGCTCCAACAGTGATATAGACAAGTGATTTTCAACCTGTGGTACGCTTACCCCTGGGCGTACGCGAAGTCAAATTGCTGAAGCCGAATCACTGGTTAAAAATGCCTGAAGTCGTGTTGCACTCTGTATAAAATTGCGTAAATTGTGTTTGTGAGACTTGATTGTTAAAATCATGTACATAATAAAGAAATTATTAAAAATTACAAATAAAACACTACTTTCATTACACGTGTACAAAAGACAGATAGGGGCTACGGGAACCACAAATTTGTAGTAAGAGTCAAGGGATACGCGGGCTCGAAAAGGTTGAAGACCACTGATATAGACAATAGGCCTGCACTGTGTCGATATACGAAATGTAACTGGCTATGAGAGAAAGAAAATGTGTGCTCGCAATTCTCTCTCTCTTTCCCCTACAAAATACGAAACGTATCTATCTATCTTTCTATCTTCACTAACTTATATCTCACTTTCAATTTCCGTTTGCCTCGCCCGAGCACACTTTTTGTAACGCTCTCTACATGCATTCACCAGCTTACTCCCCAAGTCAAGCGTGCGTAAAGAAGTTTTAATTCAATAAAGTAACGTAAATTTCCATACAACAATAATAAACTAAAATTAATTATGAAAATTCCCTGAATCATGGAAGACTGGTCCACAGGAAAATGACACTCTTTTCTTATATCAGGCCAAATACCTACGTGAGTGTTTGGTTGTTTGAGATGCACGAATAAGCGCAACGCAACGGTCGTGAGACGCAATCATAATTTATGATTGCGTCTCACGATTTATTTATGCCATCTCAGGGGTGCCATGTGGAGGGTCTTCTAATGGATAGGAATGAGATGAAGATTGTGGGCAGACGCATCCACCACTAGGACCCGGACAAACATCACCCAAAGATGCCGGGCACTCCTGCTAAGTCACCAACTGCGCTAACCTTATGGTAGATGTTTTTTTGATCCAATAAAAGGTTCTCGGGGCGGCGCTTACCCGCCTCCCAAATTGAAAGAATTTTTGCGGTGTTGCCATGTTGCCATCTGGTTCGACAATATTGTTAAATCATACTTTTGGCCACCTAATATTTGCGATTCGGACGTTAGTGCAGTCTCGCCAAGGAAAAGGACAAACTTGGTAGTGAACATCGCCCAAATACTTTGCTAACTGATGCAGTGGTCGGAATTTCTTAAACTGTTTGGGGGGCGCTTTAATTTTATGCAAACAGCGTTCAAAAGTTACACCTGGAACTAAGCGAGGACCCTTCAAACCAGTTTACTATGAATTTTATTGACAGACCTTAGTGAAGTGCTGTTTTAACTCGACCATTTTGCATTTCATCTGTCTGTAAATTTACGTTACGGTTCCGGTTCAGGATGGTAACCGTGTTTGTTTATCAAAATAACCGCCTTCTATAAACAAGCAGAGATATTTCAATAATTAACAATTTAGGAGGCGGGTATGGGTACCGCTGCCCTAGAATGATTTATTGGTTAACCATCACCTCTGTCGTAGGTGGCCCCGAGTTGTTCGCTATGTTTGGTAACTTATCAGGGATGTCTAATTTCATGGGGTGAGGTTTGTCTGGGTCTTGGCGGCAGTTGCGCTTGCCTACCTTCTGCGTGGCGGACCGGATCGGTAGAGAGTGATTAAGGGAGTTCTTTTGATCTCTCCGGCAGATATATCTTGGAATATCGCCTTGCACCGCAGTGGGAAGGATGGATTACTACTTCCGTCACTCCTGGACACACTGACCCCTAGATTATAATAACACAACATCCCCAAAAATGAAATAGGCCCAGGGGAATTAGTTTCCTCATGGCCTCCTGTGTGGAGCTAATTTAAAAAAAATGCAATTGTGCAGTTCACACCCGGGAAAATTAAAACCATCAGAAAACTAAAGTACACAGGAGTGGGTAGGCTACGAAGCACCGCACAAATAGGAGACCGATTATTCTATCTCACTCTGTTGCAGGATAAATCCCATAAATGTATGTGTTTGTCTCTTTTAAGTGTCGCTTTTTTGTTTTATTGAGTTTCAATCACAACGGTGCTAAGGATTTTTTCACTTCAAAAACAGAGGGTGCGATTCACACGCGGTAGAAGTTAAAACTAAAGTAAAAGTGGGGAGGCTATGATGCACCGCACAAAGAGGAGACCGATTATGCTGTCGCATTTTCTCTCTAAATCCTATAGATGCATAGTTTGTCTATTTTTAGTGTCGCTTTATTTCGTTTCATCGAGTTTCAAATCACAACGATGCTAAAGAAGTTTCACTTCAAAAGCTTTCATTTCGAAAATGTATGTATCCTCTAAACTCTAACAAATAATTACATGTTATAGATCATAGATAATAGAATATTTATATAAAATAACTGTATATTGACCCTAACTGCTACTATATTTTATATTATGTATTCAATACTGCTGCCATGGGTCGACCCACAGTTCCCCACAATATCAAGGAGGATACCGTGTTTCTACTTATGTCGACAGAATAGCACTTATTAACAAACATGGGAACACCTCAGCACAGGTTCGCCTAGTGAGGATCACAAAATACTACTACTAACCTATTTATTTACAGTTTCGGATCTTAAAATTTTTTTGATCTTATTACTGAACTTATTATCTATGTAAACCAATGTAATAATCTGTAAAGTGTATGTTCAAAAATAGAAATAAATAAATATATTATATTGAATATTTATCAATGAGATAACAACCTAAGAAGGTAGTTTAACGTAAGTTGTGTTGCATTTGACATTGAAATACAGTATTGGTGTAAAGTAAAAGGTCAAAGCCAAATATAACTATCTCTTTCCATTATTCTGAAAGGGAGACCGGAGATGTGAATTCATAATTCAGCATTCAAAGGATTTAGTTCTACGAAGTTTTGTTATTTATATCGCCATGAAGACATATTTTAACTGCGCGTGAGTCGTGAATTATCCATGAAATATTATATAAAACTTATTAATGGTGTTTAGAATTTGTATTTATTTTAATTGCTCGTAATGGATTAATACGCAACAAAACTAAACAAATAGTTTAGAAGGGAGGTCGGCATGGAATGGCGATCCCGCATTTCTACCGATTTATTACATATTTTCCTTAAATACTTTCAGTTTTAAAAATCTTAAAAAAATATATGATATTCTTGAAGATAATATTTAAACATTCCCCATGCCGAAACGGCAATTATATGAAATACTCTTGATAGAAAAAAATAGCAAAGTATGCTCCGAAAATTATTATAAACACGTTTTTTTTCAGTTATTTTACTAAATATATGTATGAAAACATGCACAATGTTTCTTTAAATGCTGTTTTACAAAATCCCCATGAGAGTTTTTGTCTATTTTAAACGAGTCGTGTTTTATTAAACATTTTCACAATGTTTACCCAAATATTATCGTTTTCTCTCTCTAACATTCGTATTTACATATTTCTCCATCTTCTTCTTTTTGACTGGGTAGTAAGCGTTCAAAAAGAAGAAGAAGATGGTTTGAAAGGAACATATGTTAATATGATTGTTAGAGGGAGCGTGCTAATATTACAAAGAGGTAGATAATTTAGCGAAAATTATGAAAACACGGCTCAATTAAAAATCGTTTAAAAATCTTTCGACAATTAACGAAGTTGCATTTAAAGATGCACTGTTTTTTAATCTATTACATGTTAAATAACAGAATAAAATGTGTTTTTAATAATTTTTAGACAGTCCTTTGCGATTTTTTTTCCATCAAGGAAATTTTCATATAATTACCGTTTCGGCTCTACAAATGTACCTATAGATATTATCTTCCCACATACTTTTGAGGAACTTAAGGGCCATTTACCCTGCCAGCGGCCGAGAATCCAAATTTCGTCGAAAGATGTTCTTACGATCATACAGGGCGGTTCCAATGAGAAAGGTTAATTATTCTCCGTACCAGCTTTATAAAATAATAACTTAATATCGATTTTATTTATTTCAAAATTTGCTTTAATTTATACCTACATTTAAAAATGCTGAAAGGCGTGATGATAAAATTATGTATTTTTTAAATTATTTTTTGATCATAAGTATTTTTAATTTTTCAGTAATGTCTACGAAAATAAAGAATGTAAAAAAAATCTTAAATATATTAGTTTGTAAGACCGTAAATAAACAGAAAAACGAAAATATTTTAATCACAAAACAAGGGCGCGGATTTTTTTTTAATGATTTTATTTGAACTAAAATTAAAATTCTCTAAGAAGTATCTTTCCCAAATAATTTATTGATTTATTTAAATGCACGATTATATGATTTGAAATAAATGTTGTGTAATACAAAATGAAGGACCTACGGTAAAATCTTATTGTACTTAAAATAAACACATTTCCTCAAAATTTAAAACATAGCTTTACTAAATAAAAGAACAGTCTTTCGAAATCAATTTTAATTTTTTTGTGAAAAACAGTCAATACGTCTAAAATTTTATAGTATTTTATTTATTTATTTAATACATTGAATCGAATGTTCATATAGTTTATTTATGATATTTCACCCTTTATGCTAGGTATGACCCTGTGTTATGGCGGGTGAAGTTTACAATTTTCGGATTACATTCATTAGTATTGGTTGAAAATATTCACTAATTAATACTATGCACACATATTCTTCTACAATAAGAGAGTTTATGTTGTTATTTTGAATTATAAGAATAAGGTAAAGAAGTTAAAGAGTTATTGGAAAAGAGAAGTTATTATTAATATATTAAGGAATTATTGGTATATAAGTCACAGTAATCAGTCTATACATACATACAAAGCTGCTTAGATAGTAAATAAAAATATGTTAAAATATATCATGTTATGCTTGCTCTTAATACTATGCACACAGATCTTCTATAAGAAAATGATATATAGTTAGATTGGGTTACAAGAAGAAGATGAAGTAAGAGAATTCTTAGAAGATGAAAAATATGAGGAGTTGTTAGATATAGATCACACTAATTTATTAATTAATTAACTTATTAATTAATCTTGTACATACAATGCCGCTAATTTAGAAAATAGAGAAATATTATGTTTTGTCTGAAAGGTGATTAAATTGATATAGTGTTAAGTGAATGGGTATTAAAATTGTAATATATTCCATGTGTAAGGATCCATTTCGTTATTTGTTTTTTAAAGTAATGGGGTTAGCTCGACGTTTTTAAGTATTCAGGGATAAGGTTAAAGGTTTTAGGAGCTAGGAAGAAAAATTTAAAAATGACATATTTCCGGTTTTGTCTGATTATTCCCTTTGAAATAAAATTTTCTAAAGAAATTTGTTATAAATAGGTAGATATTTGGAATTCATAATTAGGCCGAGTTGTTTCACAGAAATTCACTTATAACAAAGTCATCAAATAACCATTCAGTGCCATTTTTTTTTACCTTTGTCAGATCCCCTACGCCGATTTAATGTAATTTTGTTTCATCTATCAATCAAATTGCAATAAGCTGACAAGCTTAACAACATGATAGTTGTCCTCTTCTGATGATCACTATTTGTTCAAAAGCTAAGACTGACCAGCGTTTGACGAGGACTTTTCAACTTTCAAAAAAAACATGTCGCTGAATGTCCACTTGGTGACATGTTATATTTGAATTTCTGTGAACCCGTGCTAAGCAACGTTTGTCATCTCGGCGTTTAGAGAGGTAAAAAATAATTTTTTTTTTCACTCCCCCACTTCCTTCGGTCTAACAATATACCCCAGGCCCCCTAGCATGGTCGATCAATATAGGTTTTATCGAAAATGTCGGTAACTCCCGAGCACGACTGCAGGCCACTAACGAACTAAAAACAGTTCACAACGACTAAGGGTTCCTAATTTATTTGACGTGAACTGTTGTTTGTTCGTTAGCGGCCTAAAGTCGTGCTCAGGAGCGATGACAAGTTAACGACATTTTCGATAAAACCTATATCGATCTACCATGCTAGGACCCCTGGTGGAGATGTCATAGTCAATAGACCTCGGATAGTTGTGACTCTTGTGTCTTATAAGAGTAAATTTACCATATATATGAGATATTATTTACCGTTTATAAGACAGAAGAGTCCAAACTATCCGAATCCTATTGACTATGGCATCCCCACCTGGGGTAAATTGTTAGGCCGAGGGGATTGGGGGAGAGAAAATGATGGTTAAAAGGTTAGCAACTCAGATCTAGTCACCAAACAGGACTAAAGCCATATTTCAAGAAACGTTTCGAATTTGAATGGTGTTCTTTCACTAAGGCCTTCCACTTCCACCGTGCAATCATTTGCACACGCCAGGAATAAAACCCGCAACTTCTGGATTCGTAATCAAAATATTTTACCCCTCAACTTGACATTATGGCAGTACTTATTCACATTACTTATTTTCACGCGTATGGTATCCCAGATGACCAACACTAAATGTCACCGATTGCCCCGAGATAGGATCATATTATTATTCCGTTTCTAGTACTCGATCCATCCGGTTGCACGGCAATTTTACCTGACTACCAGTTTGTACGCGAATGTATATTCGTTGTAAATAATATTTTAAATAAAACTTAATATCGTGGATAACTAAGTGTTTTCAATTAAACATCATCATTATTATAAGCCTGAACACAAGATCACGGCTTGGAAGTGCCGTGATCCCAAGGAGCATTTTAACCTCAATATCGGTAATGTATGAAGGCAATCCTGCCTGACGTGGAGAGGATCTCCTCATCAAACACTCTCCATCCACTCATACATCAACTAATAAACACTTCCAACATTGGTGACCCCGAGAATTTCTAATGATAATGATGAACACTGCCAATAAGGAGGATTGAGTACTGGAATGCGGAATCCTGGACACCCAATCTTGTGAGTAACATTTCAATTTTTTAACTTAAATTCAGTAGGTCCAGTATGTACATTAGAATCATATCAAGATAAATCAGTAAAGAACATCATTGTCCAACACTGTTAATTGATTATTGTCCACCAAATTCAGTAGCGTACGAAAATACCTACATCCCGCTACTACTTTCTTAATAATGCTTCCCCGCAACTCATTACTTGTTTATGTGGATGGTATATTGCCGGTAAATATCAATTTCAGATAAACAAGAAGCCCAGCAGCTAAGGCAGAGTATCCTAACCAACAGACGCGATTTTGCAGACAGACCCAGGTACCCGGATGCCATATACCCGGATGCCATATACCTGGATATCCTACAACCGACCCCACAGCATCCACCGCAGATCGGAGTAAAGCAAGTAACGCAAATTCAACTTCTCACAGTGATCTTTGTTAATAATTGATAATCCGAACATTTCGACGAAATTTAGCAACCCAGCGAGAATAGGCAAATATTGTTACACGTTATACATTTTTTAACCTGCATTGCAACAAAGCATTAATACAATTACGATTACAATATATTTGTACTAACATTTCAACGCAAAGATAAGGGATTTGTAAAAGATTTTGGATATCATCAATTTAACTTTTCAAACCTGGATTAGATTTATTGTTATTTTGTTTTATGCACACTTTTGATAATTTTATCTGCATACCTACACGGTCTATCAGTACTACTACTGCTTTTGCCATTGCCTATCACTTGCCATATTACAACGACAATATGCCGCTAGAAGAAACAGCATCAGGAACCAGCGCCAATTACACAATAATGGATCCAGTCATAAACTCCGTATCAGTTAAGCTACCCCCCGTCTGGTGTGACAACATACAGCTCTGGATTGCCCAGGCAGAAAGCCAGTTCTCTAACTCAAGAATCAAAGATGACACCACGAAGTACAACATTATTGTCGCCTCCCTGGACATCGAAACCCTCAGGACCGTCAGCGATGTCGTCATCAAGCCACCAGCAACGGACAGGTACTCTACCTTAAAAACCGCACTCATCACGAGGTTGCAAGATTCCGAAGGAAAACGTCTCACCCGACTACTAACCGGATTACAGTTGGACGACAGGAAACCATCCGGACTACTTCGATTGATGCACGAACTCGCCAGCCCCGAGCTTGCTGAAAGCGCAATCATACGCACGTTATGGCTACAAAGACTTCCCCAACATGTACAAGCTATATTGACCACACGGCCAGACGACAATCTACTACAACTTGCGTCAGCAGCCGATAAAATCCTGGAAATCTACCAGACGACCGAGTGCGGAGCGATAAACAAAAATCAACGTAGAGATAACAATTACAGAGAAGATCCCGACATCACTTCCGTTCTTCAGAGCCTACGTGAACAAATTTCTGCACTATCTCTAGAAGTCAATCAACTAAAGTCAAGTCGCAGAGACAGTCATAGCCCCGTACATAATTTTTATAATCGGCGTAATCCTAGCCCCCGCCGAGAATGGCGTCATCCATCGACGTTGTACTCCAATACCGACCGCCAACACCGATCCCGGTCGAACGATCGAACGGACAATAACAATGAACTTCACAAAACAAACGACTACTGCAGAAACCATAAAAAATTCGGGGAGAAAACATTCCATTGCATTCAACCATGTACTTTCAAGAGCAACAAGTCGGGAAACGCCAAAGGGAACGCGCAGTAGAGGCATGCGACCGTTCTCAGAATTCCTACCGCCTCTTCGTTTATGAGCTTGTGTCACGACAAAAATTTTTAATCGACACAGGAGCTGATATTTCAGTGCTACCGAGGACACACCGAATGGCTAAAAACATCATCACTACAGATACATACCGAATCCCACTGTATGGCGTCAACGGATCTCCCATAAAAACCTACGGTTCCCGGACTATTGATCTGCAACTCGGCCTAAGACGTGAAATAAAGTGGACATTCATCGTCGCCGACGTCTCAAGAGCAATTATCGGAGCGGATTTACTGCATCACTACAACCTGAGTGTCAACTTAAAAAATGCTACCTTGACGGACCAGTCCACGGGACGACAGATTCAAGGAGTAAAATCCCAAGGACCCTCATCCGGTATCTCGACGATATCTACAAGCCAGAAGTACCGGGATATATTAAATAAATACCCGTCATTAACTCGTCCCAACATGCAAATCCAAAACCTTCAAAAACATAACGTCACACATGTAATTGAAACACGTGGACCTCCCGTAACAGAACGAGCTCGCAAGCTGGCACCACATCTCCTAGAAGCTGCCAAAAAAGAGTTCAGGTACCTCATGGAGCACGGAATCTGCCGCCCTTCCAAGAGTAGTTGGGCGAGCCCATTGCACATGGTTAAAAAACCCAATGGAGAGTGGCGTCCGTGCGGGGACTACAGGCGCTTGAATGCAAGCACAATCCCCGACAAGTACCCAATCGCTCAACTTCATGATTTTTCACACAAATTGAACACAGCGAAAATATTTTCAACAATAGACCTAAAGAGAGCTTATTACCAGATCCCGGTGGAAGAAGCCGACATCCCTAAAACTGCAATCATCACTCCATTCGGATTATACGAATTTACAGCGATGCAGTTCGGACTGTCAAATGCAGCACAAAGTTTCCAGAGATTCATGCATGCTGTCACGCGTGACTTAGACTACTGTTTCACCTACCTGGACGACATCCTCATAGCCTCCAAAAATGAAGAGGAGCACATGAAACACCTAGATGCCCTTTTCCAACGCCTTTCCGACAACGGACTAGTAATTAATTTAGATAAATGTAAATTTGGTTTGCCCATTGTTGATTTCTTGGGACACACAATATCGCCGGACGGTATTACTCCCGTCAAAGAGAAAGTGAAAACCATCGTAGATTTTCCTCTACCCAAGACAGCCAAAGGTTTGCGTCGTTTCCTCGGGATGCTGAATTATTATAGAAGATTCTTGAAGAACTCTATCAACACACAAGCCAAACTCTTCGATTTCACGTCAGGATACAAGAAGAACGACAAGAGAATTCTCACTTGGACTCCGGAACTGACGGCCGCGTTTGAAGAATGCAAAACCCAGCTGGCCGACGCTACCCTGCTAGCGCATCACGACCCCAAGGCGAAAATCGCCATAATGGTGGACGCCTCTGACCTTGCGATTGGCGCATCCCTACAACAACTTAATAACAACGAATGGCAACCCTTAGGATTTTTTTCGCGTAAATTCACTTCTGCCCAACGTAAATACAGTACATTCGACCGAGAACTGACAGCAGTTTACGAAGCAATAAAATATTTTAGGAATGACATAGAAGGTGGAAACTTCACAATCTACACTGATCATAAACCTATAACATTTGCGTTCAACAAGAAACGCGCCTCAAGTTCCCCGCGACAAGAGAGACAACTTGATTTCATTGCCCAATTCACCACTGACGTTAAACACATTTCCGGTCATCTAAACACGGTAGCAGACACGCTGTCTCGTATAAAAGAGATAAACAGCCCTCCTGCTATCGATTACAGACATATGGGATTAGAGCAGAGTCACGACGACGATCTAATTAAGGCACTTGAGGACTCCTCCCTTGTCTTAAAAAAAATGATAATTCCCAACACGAATGAATTATTATGGTGTGACATCTCTACAGGTCGTGTGAGACCTTTCGTTCCTCAAAGTATGAGAGAACAAGTAATAAGTAGCGTGCACAACATATGTCACCCAGGCACCACTGGTACCGCTAATAGCGTACGTCAGAGATTCGTCTGGCCCAAGATTTCAAAGGATATCAAAACCTTCGTCAAACATTGTGTCGCTTGTCAAAAAGCCAAAATATCACGACACACAACTGCACATCCAGCAACATATCCACTTCCCGAAGATCGATTCCGAAACATCCACATTGACTTGGTCGGTCCACTGCCAGCTCGCAGTGAGTATAAATATCTCCTAACAATAATAGATAGATACACTCGCTGGCCAGAGGCAGTTCCCCTAAAGGATATGACGGCAGAGACGGTAGCGACCGCTCTAACCACACAATGGATTGCTCGACACGGAGTACCGGAAACAATCACTACGGACCAGGGACGACAATTCGAGTCAGGCCTGTTCAAGAGCCTCACGCGGAAATTCGGAATCAAGCAGACACGAACCACTGCCTACCATCCACAGGCAAATGGCATAATAGAAAGATGGCACAGAACACTTAAAGCATCTCTTATGGCTTATAGCAACCCGGACTGGTTGGAAAACCTCCCACTAATACTTCTTGGTCTTAGGTCCACCGTTCGCGAAGATCTGAAATGCTCACCCGCAGAAATCACCTACGGAAGAACATTGAGATTACCATGTGATTTTTTTACTACAACTCCCCGCGAAGAACCTGACACCTACATAAGAAGACTGCAAGAAAGGTTTGAAGAAATCAAGCCTACTCCCACTAGTAACCATAGCAATCGAAAATTTTTTGTCCACAAAGATTTACCTAACTCGTCACATGTTTTCCTTCGCACAGACGGCGGAAGAAAATCAGTCGAGGCTCCCTATGACGGACCTTATGAAGTTTAGGAACGAGACGACAAAACATACGTTATAACTATCAATGGAAAACCTAAAAGAGTTTCGGTCGACAGACTCAAACCTGCATTTTTCCAAAATTCTGAGGAAATACCGCAAAAAACGGCAAGCACACCGCCCACAATAACAACAAGAAAAACACGCTGTGGAAGACACGTACATTTTCCTGAAAGGTACCAGTCGTAAAAGTAATACTTGGCAATACTTCAATGAAGAAAGTTATCGTTTAAACAAATTAATTAGAAAACTTATATTGATGTATCTAAAATTTATTATACGATTTGTATCACTGTATCTGATAATTGATTAAAATTCTAATGCACTACTGTGAAATAAAACTAAGTTTATTTAGGTATTTAGCTAGCGAAACACCGCCATATAAATTATTGTATTATTACGTAGTCAGTATTTCTAATAAATAATAATATTATATCAATTCATTTTCGTATCCCGAATTCTGAACAGTATACAGACTACATTTTATTTGTAAATAACTAATTAATAAGATTAGCAAGGTATATCAAATTTAGCAAATAAGTTATCCAACCTGTAAATAATTTCTGTTAATTTCCGATATCTATTAATTTTACGTAGTGTTATCTTATTAAAAAGAAGCCACATATTAGATCGGACCGTCATAAATACTAACCAAACTGTACCTGTTTAACAATAACAATATAATAAATAATAATTCGACATTCCAATACCACTGCGGAGGTACTTACGTACCTAAAGTCAGGTAGTAAACAAAGACAGCACTTGGAATTCGAATTATTATTTTCCCTCGATTAAAAATGAATTCACTCCTTAGTCTAAGATTTATAAAGTTAATTTCGAATAATAAGGTTCATGTATTTTATTTATATTTTAATACACGTTAAAATAACACTTGTATTCAATTACGCATAGTTATGTTTACTTTCGTTGAAATTGTATAAACGCATAATAAGTATGTACCGAGTCAGCCAGCAGCTACTCGCCTTTGTAAATAATCACCGTTACGCATTCTAGCAGTACCTACCTACCTCAACACTATATGTCTAGCCGTAAGAAGGAACAAGTAATAATAATTTTAATCGGTCAATACCGACTGAGAAATAGGTACTTACTCCTATTACTAATGATAATTAGGACTTGTAAATAAATAACATTATAATTTTAAAACATTTTGTAACTTTTGTTATTTTTTTCTTTTTATAGGCATGTTATGTTCTAAGTTAATGATGTAAATTTAGAATTGTTCACAAAACTACTTATGTAAAAATTATATTTTCAAGTATGAAAAACATTGTATATAGATATGTATATCTCAGACACATACTAAGCCCTATTTAGGTGTATATAATTATTTTCTTTTCGTATGCCATATTTTGTAATTCGCGTGCAACGCTGGTGGGGAGGTATATGGCAGTACTTATTCACATTACTTATTTTCACGCGTATGGTATCCCAGATGACCAACACTAAATGTCACCGATTGCCCCGAGATAGGATCATATTATTATTCCGTTTCTAGTACTCGATCCATCCGGTTGCACGGCAATTTTACCTGACTACCAGTTTGTACGCGAATGTATATTCGTTGTAAATAATATTTTAAATAAAACTTAATATCGTGGATAACTAAGTGTTTTCAATTAAACATCATCATTATTATAAGCCTGAACACAAGATCACGGCTTGGAAGTGCCGTGATCCCAAGGAGCATTTTAACCTCAATATCGGTAATGTATGAAGGCAATCCTGCCTGACGTGGAGAGGATCTCCTCATCAAACACTCTCCATCCACTCATACATCAACTAATAAACACTTCCAACAACATCCTCTCAGTTGGGAGCAGTTGGGACTATTTTGAAGTGCGGTTTTCACGTGAAAAGAATCGGAAAAACTATTCGTAAGAGTCCTATGTTCTTTAAGCTGAAACCCCAATGACTATGTTATTACATTTATTAATTAAATTTTCACAGGAGACGGTTTACATTTTAAATAATATACATTAAAATTACTGAATGGATTTTAATAAAATGTTATATTGTCACTGTTAAACCCAAAAATATTTATCTAACATGTTATATTTGAACAGTTTTGATAAATGATAACGATTAATATGGCGGTCAAAATATGATAATTACAAAAATAATTTTCAAATCCATTCACAATAGTTAATAATTGTATATTTAGGGTTCTACTTTACCCAAATTCCCCGGAGCCCATACCATTAAAGTGGTATGTCTTTGTGCTACCTTCCAGCCTGCTTTGAATATCCTCAAGCCTGATTTTAAACAAGTGTAAGGCTTGATATGGGTTTTCATTATTCTGAAAGGCCTACTATGATGGCATCATTTTATTATTATTGCGGCACTGGCCACGTGGGTTATAATTAAAGATTTCTACTGCGTTTACGGACGTATTCATATTTCATGATCACGATTTTTTTCTAAAAACCTGTAAATATATTGCTTCCTTCTGATATCACTATGTTTTTACTCTCCTACTCAGGGGGCAAACTCCGATAGGAGGCGGTAATCAGAAGAAAAAGAAGAAATTTACAAGTGCGTTACAAATTGTTGTTTCTGTTAGTTTCCAATGATTATTTCAACTTTAAATGTGTTGGGTAACATCCAAATAAGTTTTAGTTTCGTGTAATTACTAGTTGATTTATTTATTTATCGTATATATTACAATTAATATTAAACAGGACTTGACGTCCTTACTTGACGAGACTCTAAGTAGTCTTGCCGCTGCCAGCTCGCGGACTGAAAGTGCTCGCCCTACTCTCAGGTGCCTTCGGCAATCACCGTAATCCTTCGTACATAAGCCACGAACGACGATAGATGGTTCTCTTCTGATATCATACTTAACTGCCGTCTGTTGGGATATAGTAAAACTTCGTGTTACTAACTATACGAACAACATCTATTGAAGAATGCTGAAACGACATGATTAACCTATATCCTTCACACTTCACAGGTAACAATAGGTCTTCGCAACGCTCAAACAATAACATTATAATGTATTATATATATATTTTTTATTAAGACTAGCCGCATATGATTTTGGCACGACTAAAATTTTTTTATTCTAATTCTTGTAATAACAATGTTTTATAATAAATAAATAAATTACATATCTGCCATATTGATGGACACTGCAACAGTGACTGAAACATTGACTAAAGAAGTACTGCAACACGGCATCAGACCCCAAAAATATGAATAAATTAAAACATGTTGTTTATAATAAAATACAAAATGGAGACAACCGTTAACTGGTAAGTAGGTACCATTGGCATGTAATCATGATTCCATGGCAGTTAGTCCCCCGATGACTCGCCCCCGGCATACTTATATACAAAACACAGTGGTTTTGGGGAAAATACCCTACACCTTACATAAAACAAGCGTCCGCAAGGTGGTGTGCAGAGAGGATGTACCGCCGAATAACAAAAGTGTAAAACATATTTTCATTCAAATGCATCAACGTTGTCCTACTTATACGATCTGCCTTTGGACACTGTGACTAACAGTGACTTACTTGTCTGCATTAAACTGTATGTACCAGCGTATAAGTACAAAAACTCGACATTGTAAACAAATTCGCAGGATATCCACGCCAACATATTATTAAAGCAATTTAGTTTAGAAATTGGTAAATATTGCTCAAAACATTTTAATTGTCCATTGATTATAATTTCGTGGGGTTCAACTGTGGGGGTCATCTGACGGTTTATGCGGAATCGTTCTCGTGGCTTTAGAAATAAATTTTAGGACATAATCAAATTATTAAGTACCTGATTTAAATATTGTTTACGTGCTTTTGAAAGGGGTAAAATCCATTTAAGGGACATAATTGAGTTTCAGAAACAATATTAACTGTTTGGCCTTACCTTTGACCTGAGCTTGAGAAAACTAACAATGCCGAAAACTACTAAAGTTGGTTAATAAACATTGCTTTTAGGTGAGTTACTTATATTACAGATAACGGACACCTGAAGTTTCGGGTGTATAGGCTTTTAAAGGGTTGGGATTTAGAATGACAATGAAGAAATATAATATTATAAACGCGAAAGTTTGTATGGATGTATATGTGTTTGTTACTCTTTCACGCAAAAGCTACTGAATGGATTTTAATAAAACTTTACAATAATATAGCTCATGCATCAGAGTAACATATGCCTATAGTTTATAAAGCTAGCTAGGAAGGGGTTGCAGGAGGGAACTGGGACGCACGGGAAAGGTGATTCAGGGAGAAACAATGTATTTCTTTGAATATGTCATTGCAACGCATGCAGCTAGTGAGGAAATAAAATTAACTAGCTTAATTAAATAAAAGAATTATGGTTATTGTTAATCAAAATCATCAACATGTTTCGAAACCGGAGGTTTCTTCGTCAGGACAAGATTGATTCATGACGAAGAAACCTAGTTATTTCATTCCATTTTATTTGATCAATTGTTTAAATTTTTTTAAACAACCCATTTTAGAGTATAATTCCACCCTGCATTTGATTAAATTAATCTAGCCAAATTCTGTTCAAGGAATATTTATCAAACAACTTTAAATGTTTAATGAAAGCTCTTTGCGAAACAAAATTTTGTCCCATAGTAAATCTTAAATAGTTTAGTAAAAAAAACAAAACGTCGTTCATATGCACGTTTATCTCTCACGGATTGTATAAATTTAGATGGGTATTTTCTGGACTAGGGTTTAAGTACTTGAAAGTCGTAAGACCCAGCCAGGCATATTCCAAATACTTTATTTAGCTACCCTAGCCTAGCTTCAGTTACTAAAGGAAGGAGCTACGAATAGTATTCTGGGAAAAGTCCTGTTCACCAAAGGTGTAGTGAAAAGTTCGTGTGCCCTCACGCTTAAGAAATTTTCACTATAATATTTGATTTTATTATTTGTAAAAGTAATTTTAATAAATCTTTCCATCCTACCTAGGAATTTCTTCAAAATTAATGTTAAATTGTGAATAATTTCAATATGGTTAAATATTTGTCATTGACTACTATATCCTGGAAATTTTGCGTCATTTTTGTCGAAATTTGTGTATAATTTTTGGTAAAATATGCGTTATTATTTGTTTGTCAAATTTGTGGGAAAAGCAGTGTTGCATTTCAGCATACACAGAAGGATTATTTTTGTAAAAAAAAAATGATATTAGGAAGATAACTATGTTTTATTTTATGGCTGTTCAAGCTTGTTAATTTAATAGAGATGATAGACATAGAATTTTTTTTTTAAATAATAATATTTCTTTATTATTTTAAAAAATTATATATTGAAAATTTCACGAGAGAGTGGCAAATTACGCATTTAATATAATGAAAGTATGAAAAGTTTATATTTCTAATTGTGATTTTCACATTAAAAATGAATTATTTTTAATACTAAATCTTCTCGTATTGTGATGTAGGTTCCGCCAATGCAGTTTACTGGCCGCTCACAATAACTATCACCGGGACCGGGGATCGCCTAGAAAGGTTGGCAGGCATGACGTCATAGCCGTCTTCCAAACGAAAATATTACTTTATTAGCAATTAAAAAGTGTACTTAAAACCGTCAAAACAAAAATAAAAAGATGAAGTGAAAAATAATTTGAATTGTGTTGTCTATGTGTTAAAAATGTATATGCGTTGTAGATGTAAAACATGCTAAGACAATAAATTATGAACTAAAGAGGGAATAACCACACAAAACCAGAAATATTTCGTTTTTAAATCAAATTTTAGACGCATTGACTCTTTTCTACAAAAAGTAATAAATTGATTTCGAAAGACTGTTCGTTTATCTAGTTAAGCTTTGTTTTAAATTTTGAGAAAATATGTTTATTTTAGTACAATAAGGTTTTACCGCAGGTTGTTGGCAGTTTTTAAAAATTTTCAATTAAATTTTGTATCATACAACACACATTTCAAATCATACAATCATTCAGTAAAATAAATCAATAAATTATCTGGGAAAGCTATGTTTCAGAATTTTAATTTTAGTTTAAATAACATCACTTAAAAAAAGATCCGCACACGTGTTTTGTGACGAAAATACTTCGGTTTGACTATTTATTTACGGTCTTACAAACTAATACATTTAAGATTTTTTTTACATTCTTATGTTGCTAAGACATATTTGAAAAATTATAAATACTTATGATCAAAAAATAATTACAAAAGTACATATTTTTAATAATGTTATCGTCACTCCTTTCAGCATTTTTGAATGTAGGTATACCTAAATTAAAGCTAATTTTGATTGAAATAAAATCGATATTGAGTTATTATTTTAAAATGCTTGTACGAACATCTTTCGACGAAATATGAATTCTCTGCCGCTGGCTGGTTAATGGCCCTTAAAGATATAGTAAATTGATACATATGACAACCACAAAAGAGCAAACATGAATTAAGCAGTGGTTATTATTATGGTGTGTGTTCTTATAAAAACGTTTTTAGTTTTAAAACACCAGAGAAGGTTTTCCAGTTTACAAATTATTTAATTCGTTGAAAATGCGTGTAGATACATAAAGAGAAATGTTTATTTTGACAATAAAAAAATAACGGTTGAAACCATGCAGCCTCTACACCACTGGGACCTGACCTTACTTAGTTATGAGTGCAAACGAAATTGGATCGCCACGCGCAGCCCTCGAATCGGAAATTCATAGGATTTTTTAACGTGAATGAATATGGTAGGTGATTATTTAAATATGTGTACTTTTCAACGACTGAAAGGTTGTGGTACTAAAAATTTTGCAGCGTATTTGTTAACGTATCAACTTCCTTCATAAAGGAATTATAGCAAAACATTCATTAAATTTCACAGCATTTTTTTTCGTTATTTATTAGGTTAAAAGAAATACAAATTTCGCTTTGTTACCTTAAGTGTACATTGATAGGAACAAAAATAATATATATATTAATAATTATGGTTTACTACCTAAGTAACATATTTTTCTTAAGTAAGAGAATTTTGGTTTTGCTAATTGATCTTGAGGGCAAACAGTTTTTTCTTAAATATATTTATTATATTTACGGTTGTCAGGCTATCAGGAAGGAGATTATAAATGTGTACACCCTCATGGCCTATGTTTCTTTTACCACACTCTGTCTTTGCTGAATTTGTATATAATTTATTATGTTGTCTTGTGTGGTGGTCATGTACTTGTGATGTTTTCATAAATGAAGTATTTGTGTGTATGAAGCCATTTTGGATTTTGTGAATTAATAGGCATATGTTGTATTCGTACAGTTTTTTTAATTTTAAGTAAGTTAGTTTCTTGGTATACTCTTTTGGTGGGGGTATCTGGTCTATAGTTAAAAAGTTTTTTTATAACTTTATTTTGTATTATTTGAATTTCGTTTAGATATGTGATGTTTGTGTTTCCCCATATTTCTATGAGATAATTTAGATGGGATTGAATTAAACTAAAGTATAATCCCCTCTTTACTTGTATTGGTAGAAGATGGGCTATTCTGCCAAATACACCAATTAGTGGGATAATTTTTTCTTTTACTTTTTGTATGTGGTGTTTAAAAGATAAGTGTTTATCGATATGAAGTCCCAGATATTTTTCACTATCTGACATTTGTAGGTTTTTTCCTTCTATTTGCAAAGGTTTATGAGACGGTGTTTTTCTTTTTTGTGAACTTAAGATCATGTAATTTGATTTTTTTTGTGTTAATAGTTAATATATTTTTAATTAGCCAGTTATTTAATTTATTGACATTGACATTTTTAGTAATTACCTTAAGAAATACTGATATGAAGTAACGCGTACAATCGATTATTAATATGAGAGCATGGAATGTATCGGGAGCATCTCCTTTCCTTTTCCTATATTCCTCTTCCTCTGCCCTTTCTAAAACCAAAAATTTATTTTTAAAGATATTAACATCCCGATGTCCCTCTTCTAATTACAAGCGTCTGCTTCTATAGAAGAGAACTATCATTAAAAAAAATTATAATCAGCGAAAACTTATTATGTAATTTATTTTGAATTCAAAATTATTATACATACTTTGTAAACTGATTTTTAATAAATAAATAAAAAATAAAATAAAACTTTCACGTTTATAAATCTATAGGTACCTATGTTATTTTTTAGACTAAAATAGAACACATCCGCTTGATACGTCATTACCAAATAAGGTAATACTGCTGCAGTGAATTTCCTCATTTTTTAAAATATAAAAACGGGAAATTTAACCGGTGGAAAAGCTTTTTTACCGGTTTCCCGTCGATACATGAATAATAACTTAAGGCTTTCGGCGACCGGATGCAGGATCACATTATATTTAGCTCAATGTGGGAGAAATACGAGAACAGGTATTAGTGTTGGGAAGAAAAAAAATTATATTAAACTTATCTACATGGTGTACGTGCAAAAAGTTGATAGACGTAGGGAGATTGCTAATGATTGCTACTTACTTTCTCCAAGGCAGTTCTCACAGTAGACCACCATATTCAAAAATCGAAACATTGCTTTTTAAATGTGAATACCAGACAAAAATCCCTATTGCCTGAAGTTGGACCATAGCTTCCATTGGGGTGAAGTTTAAGGTTACCAATTTCTTGCATATCTCCCTTATAAACGTTAAGTGTTAAAGCTCTTAAAAAAATATATGTTATTCTTGAAGATAATATCTATGTATGCAATCCCCGTGCCGAAAGGGAAATTATATAAAATTCCCTCGATAGGAAAAAATTGCAAAGTATGCTCCGAAAATGATTATAAACACGTTTGTTTCAGTTATTTTACAAGTTATATGTATGAAAAAATTCACAGTGTTTCTTTAAATGCTGTTTAAGTCAATACTTACAAGATTTTTGCTCTATTTTAAACGAGTCGTGTTTTATTAAACATTGTCACAATTTTCGCATCGATTTTGTCACTTTAAATATTAGCGCGCTCCTCTAACATTCGTAATTTTATATATCTCCATCTTCTTCTTTTTGAGCCCGGTTGTGGCGCCTTAATAAAGTGGGGAGGTATAGATGAAGGTTGAGAATTATTTGGCTATTTAGATCTGGTAACTAAGATTGGCTAAAGATATTTCAATCGAAGCGATGTTTTGATTCTCAATTATGACCTTTCACCAAGATTAGGTACAACACTTTATTTATGTGTCACCTTACAAGTGCGCGCCTGTCTGTACAGTGTAAAGGCAGGTGAACTATGTCGTCAACCGGTTAAGCAGCGTTGTGTGGCGGATTAAGGTAGGGGTTGAACGAAAGGATTTATTAATGCAGGTCTTGAACCGCTATGTGAAGGAGGAAAATCAGATGCCAGTAGCTCGTTCCACATAAGAGTCGAAGAAACAACCCGTTCTGATAAAGCTGATTCACATCAACAGTGAAGGGGTGTTCCGCTCGTTTCACGGAATGCATCGGTGCACCATGGATCAATGCTACAAGCTTCTTAGAACAGGCTCCATTAAAATACCTGTATAAAAGACTCAGCTTGCCTACATTGCGTCTCTGAACCAGAGATAGAAAACGCTTTGTTAGCAACAGATTTTCAATCACACAGACCGCCGAATAGGCTTATCTGTGTACCTACATATATATGTTCTAATTTTTCAAACAATCGGATTAAATGTTGAAAATGACACTTAAATTCAAAGAAAATCTGAGTTCATTGAACCAGAGTTACACAGATTTTTACTGATCATCGACCAGTTAGTAGCGTAGTCGTTCAAAGTTCAAGTCATCAGGTTCCCAGCCAGGAATCGTAGGTTCAATTCTCTGCTAGCTAAGTCCTCCGTCTTTGCTAAGGCAATATTTTCGTATATAAAGTATGAGGTATTTCAATATACTACCAGGTAATACGCAACCCGAGAATGTGTAAGACGAAGCCAAAAGCCTAAAATGTATGTTTTCTGTGCCTTATATCGCCGCGAACACAGGTAATAGCTTAAAAATAGCTTTGCAAACTGACTCTAGAGGTCACGGTTTCATACGCGAAAGCATTTTTTTAAAGTTAAAACTTCTTTAGCACCGATCTGATTTAAATCTCAATGAAACGAAAAATAACGACACTAAAAAGTGACAAACACATACATCTATAGGATTTAATGTGGTAAAAGAAGTCGGGGACGCCCGAGAAAGACATGGCACGACCAAGTGAATCAGATACTTGAGTCGGGCCATGTGAAGAGTCGGAATAATAGAAGAGCATGTATGAGACGATGTATGAATGTGAACGAGGCAAGAAGTGTGTCCCAAGATCGAGTTGTGTGGCGGTCCGTCCTCTCTGCCTACCCCTGCGAGGAAACAGCGTGATGGTTAGTGTTATGTTGGTAATAGTAATACATCAGCTGTCACATTCTGATAGTTGGCAGGTCTGTCACTTCACTTGATAGATAACCTTGAACTTGTTAAGAGTGTCAATAAACGTCTCATATATGAATCGGCTTTTTGTGTTTAATTACAAACCTCAGACATTATAATTGGCGACGAGAAAATCAGTAAAACATATTAAAACGTGTGTTAATAATATTGTCAGTAATTAACAGATATTTCGCAGCGAAAAAAAACATTTTTTTCAACATGTCGAATAGTAATTTGCCAGTGCCTCATTTCGAACCGGATTGCGAAAGTTTCAGTATGTTTTTGGAACGCATTCAAATTTATCTGAAGATTATTAATATCGCAGAGAAAGAAAAAAATTGGTTACTTATGTATGTTGATCGGTGCAGAAAATTTTAAAAGAGACAGTGCATCCGAAAAATCTAGAAGATTTAACCTTCAACGATATGGTAACAACACTGAAGAGTAAATATGAAGAAAAAAATGTACAATTGCCCAAAGATATAAATTTTATAACCGGAAACAACATTTTAACGAAGGAATCGATGATTATATTACGGATATAAAAAGTCTGTCAATATCATGCAATTTTGGTGCTTTTCTAGACGAAGCTCTGAGAGACAAATTGGTGTGTGGTTTAAAAAACGATGCAATGACTAGAAGATTACTATCGGAAGACGAAACGTTAACTTTTGAAAAAGCAAAATTAATTGTCAAGAACATTGAGACAGTAAGTCACAGCTCAGAGCAAATTTTACACAAAGAAAATTATACATCGGAAATTTGTGAAGTCAAGTCAAAAATGTCACGTAAAAAAACATGTCATGTCTCAAAGGATCGCCCTTCACGTCAGCATAGTCCGAGTAGGCGAATTCATCTGGGTCAAAGGAGTTCAAGGTCATCAAGTCAGCCGTCATCTCCATCACGTCAAGGGTCCAGAAGATGCGAGAGGTGTTTTATAACTCACCAACCGGAGTTATGTCCGTCAAAAAAGTGGAAATGTTACAAATGTAATATTATCATATAATAATAATGTAATATGTCATACGTCGAAATTTTGTCCTAGTGCAAAATCAATCATCAATCACGTAAAATGTGTCAATAATATAAATGTATTAAATATGTCAGTGTCTGATACAGCGGAAATTAATTTAATTGTAAATGGTATCCAAATTTCTTTCATGATTGACACAGGAAGTTCATCGACATTAATAAGTCATAAAATGTACATAAAATTATTCAAAACTTGTCAGTTAAAGCAATTCTACGGTAATTTGTTTACAGCAAATAGTCAAAATTTATTGTGTTTTGGATTTTTTATGGCAAAAGTAAATGTTGTTGATTCTAATGTTATAATAGATTTACCAATATTGGTAATAAAAAATCTATCGTCTGATGCTATTCTGGGTAGAAATTGGTTAAAAGTGTTTAATCCATCTTGGGAAAATACTTTCATAAGTTCTTTAGTGTCAAATATGAATAATAATACTGTAAATTCAGTGTCTGTCAGCGAGAAAAATAAATCAAATATTATCAAAAAATTGTCACAAAAATATTTAAATTCTTTTTCGATTACTAATAACGATTTACCAATTAAAGAATTTTCTGTGGATTTAAGTTTAAAAAATAATGCTACTCCTGTTTTCCACAAAGCATATGAAGTTCCTTACGCACTTCGTCCTGAAGTTTGCCAAGAGCTAAGTCGTCTTGAAAGCGAAGGCATTATTTCAAAAGTAAAATATAGTATGTAATTGGTCTTCCCCAATAGTTTGTGTACCTAAACAAAATGGAAAATTACGTTTATGTGCAGATTTGAAATCTACATTCAATCCACAATTGAGAATTGATCAATATCCTATTCCACGTCCAGAGGATATTTTTAATAAATTTTCAGGTTGTCAAGTATTCTGTAAATTAGATTTAACAAACGCATATTTACTTGTCTGTGTCATATGCTAGTAAAGAATTACTTACAATTAATACATGTTATGGTTTATATGTCTATAATCGTTTACCTTACGGATTATCATCGGCTCCTGCCGTATTTCAAATGGTAATTGATACAGTTTTGGGTGGCATAAAGAACTGTGCTGCATACATTGATGATATTTGTGTAGGTGATAAAGACGAAAAGGAGTGTTCTGATACTTTGGATAAAGTTTTGTCAAAATTAAATGAGTTTAATATATATTTATATGTCAAAAAGTGATTTTTTTGTGAATTCTTTTGAATTTTTAGGTTTCACTTTGTCAGGTCAAGGCAAAAGTCCGTCTTTGTCGAAAGTTGAGAAAATTAAGTCTACTGGGTGTCCAGAAAATGTTACTCAACTAAAGTCATATTTGTCAATGTTGAATTTTTACAGGAATTTTATTCCTATGTGTCCTACAGTGCTAGAACCACTTCATAATTTATTAAGAAAAAATGTAAAATGGTGTTGGTCTGATGAATGAACGTCTCATATATGAATCGTCTTTTTGTGTTTAATTACAAACCTCAGACATTATAGTTAGTTAGTTACCGTGTGCGGCAATCTGATATTCTGGACTCCAATCTATGTTTGATGTACAGGGTGTGTTGACGATAATAAGTCGTGGGTAGACTAGTTACGTTTATTCCTAGATATGTGCAATTTGGTTCTTCTAGGAAGCTTATGGGTAAAGAGAACGAATGGACAACAATCATACCCTTTTATACGTTACTCATGCTGTCTCACTCATACACGCGTGTCTCTTTCATACCCTAAGACATACGTTCACCACATTTAACCTGCGATAAAATGAGATAGTTTAATCAGGCCGCCCCTCTTTGTGCGATGCTTCGTAGCCTCCCCACTCTTGTCTTTTCACTCCAGTTTAAAAAAAAAAATTATTTATTTGAATATTAATATTAATTTATTTGAATGAATTTAAAAGAAAGTAATAAAGGTAATCAATGGAAACTGTCGAACGAAAAAACACATTTTTTAGTAGTTTACGCTTATATTTTGTATAAAGTAATTAACAATTTTATATTAATTCTACTCAAGGGAACAGCTTTTTATATCTAAAGTATTTTTCTATGTATTTATATTATAAACAGATTTGTATTAAAAATTAATCAAAAATAGTGATTTAGCATTAATCTTTGCCTTTGAAATTTCTTCCACATTTGTTTCTAAATAAAATAATTTATCTAAACGCTTTCAATGAACGTTAGAACCAACACCCTTCAATGAATAGCAAAATAATTTCAATACTACACTCATGAATAACACATTTCAGTCAATGCTCCTTTATGAGTTAATCTGTTTATGAATAGGTCACATTGAATAACATCATTCGGTCCTACTAATAGTTATATGAATGAACAAAATACGCAGATTTCTTGTAGGGAGAAGCGGGGCTAGTTGTTACAAAAATGAAAAATATTTTTTATTGGTAAAAACAAAAGAATATTTGTTATAGATGGCACATTTAGTAAAAAATTAGAAGGTATATATTTAAATTTAAAAAAAAACTATTCTTTTCTTTTTATAATTTTTTTTTTTTTTATTTTGTTACAGAATAAATTTTGGCATTTTTATTAATATATATTTAATTTAAAATTTTTTTTTAAAAATCAACATTTTGTTACAGAATAATTTTTTCCATTTTCACCATCATTTGGTTCCTTAGAACGGGCAATCTGCCTAGCTAGGAACTAATATCGACCCACAAGACATAATAACACTTGTACACATTTAAATGTTTATAGTTATTTTGCAATGTTATTACGATGTTATTTTTGCCATACAAATGTATCAAATGTAATGTTATAAATAAAATAAATAAAAGCACGCTTCTATCCACAACATAACATTTTTAAATAGTGCACACTTTTATCAACCACATAACATTTTTTTCCCGATCAAAATGTAGGTCACAAAAAATATAAAATAATAAAATTAAACATTAAAAAAATGACCCACAGGAAAGCAAGTTTTTACATGGTGGGGACATATTGTTATCAACAACAACAAAAATTTACAAGTGTGCATTTAACACGCGGTAGAAGTGAAACATTTAGAAAACTAAATTAGACAAGAGTGGAGAAGCTACGAAGCATCGCACAAAGAGGAAACCGATTATTCTATCTCATTCTCTCGCAGGCTAAATCCTATAGATGTTTGTGTTTGTCTTTTTTAGTGTCGCTTTTTCGTTTCATCAAGTTTCAAATCACAACTGTGCTAAAGAAGTTTTCACTTCAATAACCAAAACGTAATTGACTCCGTGTGAAATTGGTTTATTAATTCCGATGAACATTTTTCTTATCTCAGTCGCTACTTAAATCTTCTTCAGAGTGACAATTTTGACAAAAAAAGTTAACTTTATCACCGCAACATGAGAAATATGAGCCCGATGCTAACACTTAGTGCATCAGATCCATTCCTCTCCAGGTTTGAAGCAGGCGTACTCTCAAAACACACCAAATGTAGGCACTTTGCGTTTTTTTGAGTTCAAAGAAAAACGATAGTCTGTCTTATTTTTATTTTTAAGTTTCTTAGATATTGTCTTCTTTCTATTCATTTCGCTTATCGTTATAGACTTTTTAACCTTCTATAACTTTCCTGCAAAACTTTCCCACTCTGCTTTTTTTCTTGTAGTTTTTAACCATTTTCAAATGTATCAAGAACTAGATTTTTTTTCCGTTTTCGTTGAAGTTTTATCGGATACTGTGGTCGGCTAGTTCGCGCATGTCCATCGTAGACATGCTCGCAAAAAATCGCTCTGGTGTGTGGTTTATCGATGATGTAACCATGTAACAAGTACCCCGAAAAAACGTTCCCCGCCTTCCCCTACTATATTTTGAGAAGGGTCTAATTTTTCGAGCATGTATTTAAATCGCGAGTCTAACGTAACAATATTTTCAGAAAAACAAAAACATTTTTCTAAGAACTTGGTTATTTTCACGATGGAAGAAAGTAAATATTTGTGGCCGTATATTTAAATATTATTTGTGGAGAATTTAGATATGGGAGAGGACAGAACAAAGGTATTTGGGTTAACCAAATATTTCAGGTTATGTGGCCGAATGGGGGTGAGGGGATGAAATTCCGGAATTTAACCGCAGAACAGGTTGTGTCTTGTTAGGGGTGGGGAATGTTAATAAAAATCTGTAACCCAATTTGTGGTGTTACCCTTTAAAGGAAACTTCGTCCTGCAGAGCGACGCCAATAGACTGTTCGTGCAAAGAATCTTTTTTCAGATTTTTATTGATGAACTTTTTTCAATTTTAATAGAACATCTTCTACATATATAAAAATCTAAAAATGTTTGTATGTGTGTATGTATGTCCGCTATGCGTTGCTAAACCATTCATCCGATTGCGATGAAACTTTGGGGATTTGATGTTTGCATGCCCGCGATGGTTCCTGTATACAATAGTGATCTAGCATCATGAAAGTACGCATTGCTAAACCGTTCATCCGATTGCGATGAAACTTTTGGGATTTGATGTGTGCATGCCCGCAATGGTTTCTGTATACAATAGTGAGCTCTAGCATCATGAAATTATACATTGCTAAACCGTTCATCTAATTGCGATGAAACTTTGGTGAGTTGTTTTGAGCACGTCAATTTAATGTACAGGGACTGGATGTGTGGAATGCGGGAGACGGGAGGGGAAATCTGGAAATGGCATAGCAACGCTTGCCGGGAACTACAAACCCAGAAGCTGACATGTTTTTTTTTTAATTTTTATATATATAGATTTCCCCCTAAAACGATGCGAGCGAAGCCGCGGGTAAAAGCTAGTTTAAAATAAAACAATAACTTAGTAAACACCACTTTTATTTTTTATACACTCAATGCCGTCTTGGTTTCGCTTCAACCGTAGCTTCTTCATGGCAGTATAATACTCTCTACAATAGAATTATATTGCCCTGAAGAAGCTACGGTTGTAGGAAACCCGGTTGATATTAAGTATGTTATAAATAGTGTTTATTAAGATATTATTTTATTTTAAATTATAATGTCACATCACAAAGTACCGATCTGTTTCATATGAACCAAAAGGAATAATTTATGATATCACACAGAAAAGTAAATACGAAAGATATTACAATTACTAGTGTATTTTTCAGAATGATACCAGCCAATTTTCAGTTCAGTATTTTTATAAAATACAGATAAGTATACCATTGAAGAAGAAGATTATAATAATAAATCTTAACGAAACGTGAAACAGAATAAGACACAAAAACATAAACTCGAACTCAGGATCTTACCGGGAAACAGCGCCTTAACCGACACATCTCTCCCACTGCGATGCAAGGCGACGTACCTAGAGACCTGCTAGAGAAGCATTGACGTATGATATACTTGGTCGAAGTAGAGAAGACAAAAGGTCTCCCTCTCAACTAGCCTTTCCTGGTCCGGCACCCCTGCTAAATCACCAAAAGTATCGAATCACTTGAGGTGACCTACGGCAGAGGTAATGGTTATCCAATGAATGGTTTCTAGGGTGGTAATACCTTTACCAGCCTCCCAAATCAAAAACAAATCAAAATAAAAGATTATTAACCTGAAACACTGATCTACATTGAAAAAATCTCCCGAGAAAAGATACATGCCGCCGACGGGACTCGAACATATTACATTTTATTACATTTTTCCACATGCAAACAACCAACTTTATGTTTATATACGAAATGTAAGTGCTAAATCTCCCACTAGGTGGCGTCGAGACAAATTATGTCTACATTTTTTGATGAAATATTTTTACTCGTCAAATATTAATCATTATTTTTAATTGATAAAACTAACATTTAAGACAAGATTTTTATCCATAGCACAAAGGGTAACAATTATTATAGGCAATAATTATTGAAATGCCTGAATATGCAGTAATTGTTGAATGCAACACTAGTAAATGAATTATTTTGGGAGCAGGAGATAAGCCGACGTAGCTCAGAGGACAAGAGCAGTTGACCGGAAATCAGAAGGACGCGGTTCGAGTCCCGTCGGCGGCATGTATCTTTTCTAGGGAGATTTTTTCAATGTAGATGAGTGTATCATAAACAATATAAATAAATTGTAACCATTTGTGCTATGCATAAAAATCTTTTCCTAAACATTAGTATATCAATTAAAAATAATAAAATAAAAGATTTAATAAACATTTCAGGTTTTAAACCAGGTGTCCTTGCTTTCGTGTGCTAATTGAAGTTTGTTTTTGTCTTTCAGGTGGAAAGCAGTGTGCTATCATTACGTCAGGAGAAAAAGACAAGTCACGAGATACAGGAACGGGGATGCATATACGACAACACAGGTAAATATTAAAAGTTAAAGCACGTTTATATTTGATAATTTTATATGAAGAATGTCTACGCCATTGCACGTCCATGATGTCAACCAATTTCCGGAACCAAGAGCTTTTATCATAATATCCTTCCGATACAAAGGCAGTTAGTTACACAAACCATTCTGTCGGCCATGTAATCTAATGCGGTTTTGAACATAAATCTATATAAAAATATGTAGAAATATTTTCAACATAATATTATTATAGTTTAGAGGGATTAATCAGACAAAACCGGATATATGTGATTTTTAAATAAAATTTTAGCCGTGTTGACTCTTTTCCACAAGAAACTATAAATTGATTTCGAAAGATTGTTATTTTATCTGTTAAAATTATGTTTTAAATTATGAGAAAATATGTTTATTTTTAGCGTAATAAGGTTATACCGTAGGTCGTTGGCAGATTTGTTAAATTTTCAAACAAAATTTTGTATTATAAAACACACATTTCAAATCATATAATCATGTAGTAAAATAAATCAATAAATTTTATCTGGGAAAGCTATGTTTCAGAATTTTAATTTTAGTTTAAACAAAATCATTAAAAAATATATCCGCACACGTGTTTCGTGACGAAAATACTTCAGTTTGTCTATTTATTTACGGTCTTACAAAATAATTGGTAAATTTAAGGTTTTTTGCATTCTTATTTTGCTTAAAATTATATCAAATCATAATTACAAAAAGTACATAATTTTAATAGTTTTATCACCACGCCTTACAGCATTTTTGAATGTATGTATAAATTAAAGCAAATTTTGAATGAAATAAAATCGATATTGAGTTATTATTTAAAAAAGCCGGTACGGAGAATAATTAATCTTTCTCATTACAACCGCCCTGTACAATTGTAAGAACATCTTTGGCCAAAATTGAATTCTCGACCGCTAGCTGGTTAATGGCCCCTAAATGAATTTTTTTTTTTTTTATTGGAATAACTCTTGTTATAATAACTTTTAAAGATTATAGACTAGGAGACGAGGTAGGTAAACCCTACGTCATCGAGTACACGGATGAAACTACTTTGTAGTGATAATGGACACTTAGAAAACCTTGAAAAAGCTGGTCTGCCGGTGCGCCTCTTGGCAGGAGCCGCGCTGCCATGGAAATAGTCAGCGTTTTTTTTCGAAAAAATTACGTCATCGAGTACACGAACGGGAATGGTGGCATATGATAAAAGTCGATTAGAAAATGAGAAAAAAGCAGGGCTGCCAACCGGCAGCCTGGCAAGTTCGCAGGCAGCCGGCGTCAAAGTGGGGTAAAAAATAGTAATTTTTACGTCATCGAGTACACGAATGAAACTAATGAATAACTATAGTCCAGATCATTCCGTTTAAGAATTTCTTGGTCTGCCGACCAGCAGCCTGGCAAATTTTGTGTACGATTTTTTAAAGTTTTTTTTTTTTTTTTTTTAATTTTTCGTTTATCCTTATTATTATTTTTATTTCATTATATTTTTAAAAACTGTGAATGCCATATTTTAAAAATATGAACGATAATGATAAAAAAAAATAATTTGTGAGTTCCGAGTGTACCCATTCGTCAGGTGAGCCGTTCGACGCCAAACCACTTACGAAACCTGCCGCGGTGCCCCTCACCGCTGTCGCGTGTCAATATTATTGTACAAATTTATAATATTAATAGTCCTTTTAAAATTGCCTAATAGTCCATAGTAGTTGGAAGTTCGAAAAACCAACGCACCATCGCTGTAAGAGCTGCGTTCGTCCGTAAAACGACAGAAATTTCTGAAACCCCGTTCGTTTCATATCGGTTTCGCTTGCCCTGCTGCACCGATTACATCGAATACAAGATCGAAACTAATGAAAAACTGTAGTCTAGATTATCTCATTCATGACTTCATGAGAGCCTTTCGACGCGAAACAACTTACTGGAAACTGGCCGCGGAGCCCTTCACCGCTATCGCATGCCCATATTATTATACAAAATTATAATAATAATAGTCTTTTCAAAATTACCTAATAGAACATAGTGGTTGGAAGTTCGAACAACTACCACACCGTCGCCGTTAGTGCTGCGTTCGTCCGGAAAACGACGGAAATTTCCGTGCCCTGTCCGTTTCATATCGGTTTCGCTTGCCATGCTACATCGATTACTCGAGTACAAGATCAAAACTAACGAAAAACTGTAGTCTAGATCATCCCATTTATGACTTCTTTGGTCTGCCGACCAGCAGCCTGGCAGTTTTTTGTGTACAATTTTTTGAAGTTATAATTTTATTTTTAAATTTTTAAAAAAATATTTTAAATATCTTTATTACTTTTTTATTTCAATATGGTTTTGAATACTTAGTATTCCAGATTTTAAATAAAATAAGTGGCAATGATAAAAAAATTAATTTTGAGTGTTCCGAGTGTACCCATCGGACGGGAGCGCCTTTCGACGCGAAACAACTTACTGGAAACTGGCCGCGGAGCTTTTCACCGCCATCGCATGCCCATATTATTATACAAATTTATAATAATAATAGTATTTTTAAAATTACCTAATAGAACATAGTGGTTGGAAGTTTGAACAACCATCACACCGTCGCCTTAAGAGCTGTGTTCGTCTGAAAAACGACGAAAATTTCAAAACCCAGTGCGTTTCACATCGGTTTCGCTTGCCCTGCTGCATCGATTACACTCGGAACACTCAAAATTTATTTTTTTATCATAACCACTTATTTTATTTAATATCGGGCATTCTTAGTTTTTAAAACCATATTGAAATAAAAATAATAATAAAGATATTGAAAAAAAATATTTAAGAATTAAAAAAAAAAATTAAAACTTTAAAAAATCGTACACAAAAAACTGCCTGGCTCCTGGTGGCAGACCAAAGAAGTCATGAATGAGATAATCTAGACTACAGTTTTTCATTAGTTTCGATCTTGTATTCGATGTAATCGGTGCAGCAGGGCAAGCGAAACCGATATGAAACGAACGGGGTTTCAGAAATTTCCGTCGTTTTACGGACGAACGCAGCTCTTACAGCGATGGTGCGTTGGTTTTTCGAACTTCCAACTACTATGGACTATTAGGCAATTTTAAAAGGACTATTAATATTATAAATTTTATACAATAATATTGACACGAGTTAACTTTTGTTATTTTGTAGTGTTAAAAAAATATATTTGTGGATAAATTATCCTTTATTAATTAATTTAAACAATACAACTTAAAATAAGTACAATTCAAAAGGAATAATCAGGTCGACAAGCGGACTGCTTGAATCGACGAGATAGATTAATTAGTAGAAGTTGATTTGGCCTTTATATAGTCCATCATCATATAGTGTTGTAACGTGTGCGTCTGCTTCTGTTTCCATGTTGTTTGTCAACATGTTATTGAGTCTTCTTGATAAAGAGGTGGCTGGGTGCTGTATGCAAGTACATGCGGTTTATTTGTTATGATGTTAATTCTTCTTTCAATATTATTTTATAATGATAAACGGGATCGTTTGATATGTAATCATCCAGGTAGTGATCCTGAGCTGGATGCAAATGTTGTCCAGAGTTTAGACAAGATGAAGGGCAGGTTGTAATGGAAGTACTGTGTCGTTCTCTGTTTGGCGGTGAGAGCGATCTGGGGTGGTTAACTCTCCCCCCCTAAAATGTAAACTCCTTCGCAATGTGATGAGTTTATATCTTCTCCAAAGGATATATCCGATGGCCGTAATTATCAAGCAGCTGATAAGTGTTATGTGTATAGTTCCTTCAAATCCCGTCGTAGTGATAGGGATATCGAATTCTCTGCTTGGTTCTTGTAGTTCGTCTACATGTAGGATGAGTAGTTTTAGTACATGTAATTCTTCCTTCGAAAATGTAATGAGTAATGTTTCTTGGTTAACAATTCTTCCCATAGTGAAGGTTCTTCCTTGTATAGTGCACTCGTCGTTTGTTACAAGTACAGATATGGAAATTATTATATTCTGTTGGTGTTGAGGGCATTATGCTTGTAATGCTGTTGGTTTGTTGCGAAACAGGTACATCATAATTATTATCTCCGATGATATGTATATATTCTTGGGGGCATATAATCTGGCGTAGACTGCAGTTCTGCACTGTGGTTTTCTAGTACGGTAGTTGTGCAGTCGTCAACGGAGTTGAGTTCCTTGTTGCATATGCTGAGGCTGTCTGTAATAATTTGGCACTTGTGTGCGTTATACATCTGCTTTCCATCTCTCAATAATCGTCTCGGTAGGAGGTGGGGTTGGAAACATTCATTGTTAGTTTTGAAAATGATAGGAATTATTTCGTTACAAAGTTAGAGATAGAATAAAGTGCAAAGTTTGTTTAACTTTAATGAATTTAACTTGCAAAAAGCGTTGAATAATATCAAAATCTTTAGAAGGTAGTTGTTCAGGATTTACATGTGAAATGGATTCCATAAATACCTTCAGTTTTATAATGCTAGGGTGATACATTCCATGAGAGGCAAATGTGATAGCTTCTGTAATTCTAGTTATTAATTCGGTAATAATTTCCGTCTGATAAATCAAATGTGTAATCAACAAGTCTGTCTTATCTTCATAATGGTCATGGCTCATTTGTGACCAAAGTACCATTTGGTTTTGTAAAATAATTTCTAATTTACCGTAATAATCCTCCGATGATCTTGAACTCAACGAGATTATCTTTTCATTTATATTTTGGTTAGTTTCAATTCGTTGCACTAACTTATCTAAATCATTATTATCTAAGTTTCCCTTAAATATTTTTACCGAGTCCGTTTATTAGGCCTCTTTTATTTCTACTTACAATTAAATTATCAATTATCTGATAATTATGATCTATTAAATATTTCAAACGTTCTAATCCTACATGCGGTAAGGTTACATTGTTACTTTTATAAATTTATCGTAATTAATTCCTTATTATTGCGATTGTTCAATGTTAACATTAATTTGTAAAACGTATTGATTTCAACGAGTTCTTATCAATATTTTTTCTGTAACATTCGCTTTAATTCTCATAAAATTTATCATTATTTATATTTATTGCGTATTTATCTTTATCTAAACATGTTTTAATTAATTTTAAAAATACCGCTTGTGCATTCTCTAAGGGGATGCACAAAACAAGGTCTGTACCTTTTTCCTTAGCTCTCAAACTATGTTTCTCAACATCACTTAGTTCAATAAAAAAATCGATTCATTCGTGGAGGTGGGTGTCCGTTACGAATTGGGATTCCACCCTCATGGTTGTCCACATTGCTATGCACGGTATCAGTGACACTCTGGGCACCCGAGGTGGTCTCTACTCGAAATGAATCATGCTCCTCACCGTCCTCACTATAATGAATTTCTCTAAGTTTGGTGAACCATATTAATGGTTTATAGTCAGTTTCAATAATAAAATCTTTACCATTAATATACACGGTCAGAATTGCTGGAGGGACCATAGTATACCAAGCAATTCTTTTTCCGTCGTATTATATTTACTTTCCTTACTCTCTCCTCTCTATCCTTCGTCTTCCGCCGTCAATTTTAAATTATCGAATTTTTACCGAACACATAAAACTGATCAAAATTTTGGTATGAAAATTCTTATACCGTTCATACACGGCAACCTGTAAGCACGTTAATACGCAGGTACTTTTTTAATTAATTTAATTTGATGTTTTACGTGAGGTGAGCAAATGGCTACTAGTTCCTTCGAAAATAAATTCCTATTTTTCTCCAATAGTTCATCAAGTTCATTCATGTCCATTACATGGAATAGTTGAATTTGTTTGGTTGGAGTTTTTAATATATTATTAGGAGAGCCGCTATACTCAAGAATAGATTCTGAATATTGAGGAGCGGGTCTTTCGCTTGGCTGTGCCATATTTAAAAAGTATTAAGAAAAATGTACGTATTAAAAAAAAATTTTAAGACTTTAATTTTATCTCTAACCTTTTGGATAAGGTAGGGAAAAGGATCTATCGTACGGATGGGATAGACGATCAATTGAAAAATGTACTTACAGAAGTATTGAAGTGACGATCTTCATTGCCAAGTTAACAAATTTGTTTGGTGTGTGGTCCTCTTCGCGTTGAGATATTAAAAAAATATCTAGGGAGTCCTGGCTACGGCCAAGTTTAACAGCTTCCTCGAAATGACCCACGTACTGGGCGCCAGTTAACTTTTGTTATTTTGTAGTGTTAAAAAAATATATTTGTGGATAAATTATCCTTTATTAATTAATTTAAACAATACAACTTAAAATAAGTACAATTCAAAAGGAATAATCAGGTCGACAAGCGGACTGCTTGAATCGACGAGATAGATTAATTAGTAGAAGTTGATTTGGCCTTTATATAGTCCATCATCATATAGTGTTGTAACGTGTGCGTCTGCTTCTGTTTCCATGTTGTTTGTCAACATGTTATTGAGTCTTCTTGATAAAGAGGTGGCTGGGTGCTGTATACAAGTACATGCGGTTTATTTGTTATGATGTTTATTCTTCTTTCAATATTATTTTATAATGATAAACGGGATCGTTTGATATGTAATCATCCAGGTAGTGATCCTGAGCTGGATGCAAATGTTGTCCATAGTTTAGACAAGATGAAGGGCAGGTTGTAATGGAAGTACTGTGTCGTTCTCTGTTTGGCGGTGAGAGCGATCTGGGGTGGTTAACTCACGCGACAGCGGTGAGGGGCACCGCGGCAGGTTTCGTAAGTGGTTTGGCGTCGAACGGCTCACCTGACGGATGGGTACACTCGGAACTCTCAAATTATTTTTTTTTATCATTATCGTTCATATTTTTAAAATATGGCATTCAAAGTTTTGAAAAATATAATGAAATAAAAATAATAATAAAGATAAACGAAAAATTAAAAAAAAAAAAAAAACTTTAAAAAATCGTACACAAAAATTTGCCAGGCTGCTGGTCGGCAGACCAAGAAATTCTTAAACGGAATGATCTGGACTATAGTTATTCATTAGTTTCATTCGTGTACTCGATGACGTAAAAATTACTATTTTTTACCCCACTTTGACGCCGGCTGCCTGCGAACTTGCCAGGCTGCCAGTTGGCAGCCCTGCTTTTTTCTCATTTTCTAATCGACCTTTATCATATGCCACCATTCCCGTTCGTGTACTCGATGACGTAATTTTTTCGAAAAAAAAACGCTGACTATTTCCATGGCAGCGCGGCTCCTGCCAAGAGGCGCACCGGCAGACCAGCTTTTTTAAGGTTTTCTAAGTGTCCATTATCACTACAAAGTAGTTTCATCCGTGTACTCGATGACGTAGGGTTTACCTATGTCGTCTCCTGGTCTATTATACCCATCAATGTAATATTTCGTAGGTAGGAGCACGAGATAATACTAATAAATCTAAAACAAAAATATGAAAAAGACCAAGACACCAAAAAATAAATGGTTGATGGTTGCAATTGGGACTCAAACCCAGATTTTCTTGTCGTACCGGGACAAACGAACCTAATATTTTTTTTTTGTTTTTGGGGTGTTATGCCGTGTTGCGCTACCTCACTAACGGACAGCGTTGAAGTATCCATCTTCAAGGCTGATCCGGCAGATCCGACAGATGTGGATCTGTCCAAAACGTCGACTAAAGAAGGAGGTAGCGCAACACGGCATAACACCCCAAAAACACATTACGAAAATACTTTTTGCCGTGAAAATCTAAAAACGTATCGAACTTTATATTGTTAATTCTAAAAAAATAAGAGGTCCCAATTATAGCCTAGTTGGTTTAAGCGTTTTTTGGGGGAGACATTTTAATTTATGTATAAAAAATTTGTCTTTCGACGTAAATCCTTTGTTCGTAATTTTAATTTACACACATTAAAATTATTTTTAAATCATATTTCATCATATTTTTTTATATCATCATTATCATTACATAATATAAAATGAAGCCGCTCAAAATGTATGTGCGCTTAGATCTTTTAAACTACGCAACGGATTTTCATGCGGTTTTCACCAATAGATAGAGTGATCCAAGAGGAAGGTTTATGTGTTTAATTCATGCTTATTATAGCCGAATAAAGCCAAAAAATTCAAATAATTCAAAGCGGTTGGTGTGGATTTCATAAAGGTTGGGTAATGACGTTGTGTTTCGTTAGCCACAGCAACGTGTGGCCGGGTCTGCTAGTAATTTTATAAAGCAATATATCCTTTTTAAATAATTTAACGTTATAAATAACTGCGAAGTTGCCTTTTAAATCATGGAAATTTGAATTCTTTAATGGCCTATGTTTTATAATTTCAAACACAAATAAATAAAATATTACATGACCGTACTAGATACTTACTACACCTTTTGATTGAAAAAAAAATACAAAAAAAAATTTTTTACTTTACATGGAACACAATCTTGTCGAGGAAGGAGAAAATTTATTGGATTTTTTATTACAATATCGTGTATCAAAAATGTATCAAGAAACCGTGAAGAAAATTGGTGCTTTAAATTCGTATTCTGCTTAATAACTCAGGGCTGTCATATACAATATATATACAATTCAATTATATATGGAACATCGCTTCTAAATTCTGAATATTTCCTGGTTACAACGAACCCATCATTTTCAGAATACTACGACTTTTTAAACGACGTCGAAAAGGAGGAGTTTATCAATTCGAAGGTTTTTTTTTTGTTACCTCAGAACTTACGATTGGGTGAACCGTTATTGATGATTCTTTTTTATTAGAAAGCTGGTGCTTTCCGTGTGGTCCCATTTTAATTTGGCCCAGTTCTGACAATGGGATCCATGAGAAAATCATATATGTCTTAAATTTGCAATAAGTGTGTGCGCGACAAATGGACGAATAACTCAATATTACGCCAACAAAGTAAAACTTCTTTACGCACGCTCGTCACTAAAAATAAAAAATAAACATAAATTTTAATAAAACAAAAAACGACTTCAAAAAATGCACTAAAAAGTAAAAAAATAATTTCGTACGATTGTTATTTTTGGAGTCGGTGTCAGCCAAGATCTCCACATCTCACCTATAACTACCTATGTATGTAGTTACCTTGGCTGACACCGACTCCAAAAATAACAATCAACAATCATACGAAATTATTTTTTTACTTTTTAGTGCATTTTTTGAAACATTTTTTGTTTTGTTAAAATGTATGTTTATTTAGTACATTTATATCATTTTAAAGCTTGCTTATGTGGTGTTGTACTAAATGGATTAAACGAAACGATTATATACATTTTTAATTATGTTACTTGAAGTTTGGATGCAAATTCAAAATATCTTTATTGAAAAAATTAAATATAAAGTACCAAGATTACCTACAAGTTATAGGTATCTACATTCTAACTGTACTTAACGTCCGTTCTAAAGGATGCTCACTGTTAATCTGTGGCGGGGGAACCACAGGAGATGCCCACCTTTATATCGGATATTTTTGTAACCGTTTAGGTGTTAGATTGGATCTAATACCTGAACGACAGTTGTGTCTATCATATAATATTACCAACGACACCTATTGAGACACCTTAAAACTACATATTCTAATGAAAACGTGCCACAAATATACTATATACGCGATCTTCGGATTGCGAGTCAAGACCCTTGCCCCTAGACCACGCATGTCGTCGCCGAGTGCCCAGGTTCAGGGGATGAAGTTTGTCTAGGTCTTGGTGGCTTTGCCTACCTGCTGCGTGGCGGGCCGGATCGGGAGAGGCTAATTAAGGAAGGCCTAACCTACATCTCTCTAGCAGGACTCAATCCATCGGCTTGCACCGCAGTGGGAGTAATGAATTCATACTTACATACGAAACGTATCTTCCTCTCAACATCCGTTCGCCTCGCCCGATCACACATTTCGTAACGCTCTCGTCACGCATTCGCCAGCTTACTCCCCAAGTCAAGCGTGCGTAAAGAAGTTTTACTTCAAAAACTCTCAATTTTGGTGAATTTAAAATTCAGTAAAAAGTTTCATGGAAAATTTTCAGTTTTCTTTTTTCATTTAAAACCACTGGAAATTCGTAAAACATTTATTGTAATTTTTTAAAACATTTGCCTGGCCAGCCATTTATTTTAAAACAAAGCTATTAAAATTCTTTATCTATTACGACTATAGGACTATAGATGTCGCAAATCCGAGCTTCGTACACTATTTTAAAACTATAATTTTTTTTTCAAGTGTATTTTAGATCAGCTGTTTACGGTAAAAATTAAGTCCTTTTTCCATAGATATGCACCTCTTATTATCAAGTACCACAGAAAACATACAGAAATCGATAATATTCTATGTTGACTCGAATAGGTGCCCCTCACGACAGTTTCAAAGTAACACACGCAGGATTCGCGCGGTTATAAATTTTACGATTTTTAAAATATTTTTTTTATAAATCCTACAAATATAAGATAAACGGTAAAATACAGGTTAATTCATTCGTTATATAGCACTATAATATTTTTTTGTGTTTCCATGTTAAAATTCAAAGGTATGATTATTTTTAATGTTGGCGAAAAATTTTAAAAAATATTTTCTGTGAAATCGCGAGCAATCGAGGCAAATTTATTGATTTCGCGAGGTCGCTCCCAGTTGCTATTCACATTTGGTATTGTATCTCTAGTGTCAACGTTTTGTTTATTATTTAAATCTCTAAGCACCCCAGAGAAAATATAACAGTGAACAATTCATATTATCAAACTATAGAGTTTGAACACGAATACAAAATAGTAGGAGTAATACCGAACTCAATTCAGAAAGCTCAACATTATTGATCTTGCAACACTGTGAAAACTGTCTGTAATCGCGTGTTGGTTTAATTTGGGTAGGAACGTGATAGTTGGTTTATTTGTTTGTGTGTCGAGAAGGGAATAATTAGTAATTTAGGGGCAAAAACATCACACCACCAACCTGTTGCTTTGTTCACAGTGTTCACAGTTGATTATGTACGCAGTCTGCTTGATGTAATAACAATTGTTTGCTTTGTGAATGAATAGAGCTATTGGCGTGTTACACCGTTGATTACTTAAATGTTTAAAACATGAAGCAATGCTCTCAATCCCTTAGGCTAATTTATTTGATTTTTGGAACAACTCATATAGGTCTCATGAAAATCGTTATGGCTCCCTTACTAACATGGTTATAAATATGACCTAAACGGTGTTAGAAAGTGACTATGGGATTTTATTTATTTATAATATGTTCGCCTAACAAAATTTTATTTTTTGTTACATGTACCTAGATACTTTTAGTTAGAAAAATGTAAAGTGAGCCATTTTTCAAAGTTTTTAAATTCTGCATTCAAAATTTTAATATTTAAAAAATTATATTTAGAATTATAAATTTTGAAAGCGTATTTAATTACAAAACAACAGTTTTTTTTTAAATTTCGGATGTGTTCAGAAATATTCCGTTTATTTGGATTTATTTAGGCCCGGGGCCTTATGGGTTAAAATTTCTGAGTAGAACAAGACATCGATCTCGGAGCTAGGGGACTATGACACATATAATAATCGATTATTAAATCGATAAGGAAAAGAAAGAAAGAAAGGGGAAAGAAAGAATATATTTGTATTTTTAATGCTAACAATTCGTGCCGGAATTCCATAATAGTAATTTATTTATTTATTTATCTATATAAGGTATGTTTACTTTAGGTTTTTTTCAATGCCTGTCTCACTAGGATATACCTGTGTCAAGACAGGTGTAGAAGTTCATAAATTAATATCATATATAAGAATAGGTATTTAAGAATATCATAAAAATCTTTAAGGTTAAATGCATATTATTTTGAATACAATTAAAACATGACGATGATTAAAAGCGTGGGTAAAACCCATATAGAGAGAGCTCTCTTATAAATGTAGGAAGAGAGTAAAGTAGTAAATCCTGTCAAATCTATTTATGGAGTTAGATTATACAGGAATTTATTATTTTAATTGGTTTTATATGGGTAAGGGCGTATGTCAATTGATGGTTCGTTATATTTATAATTTTTTCTACAGATGTTTGCAATAGTGTGATGTCCAATAAATATAATCAATTTTTTTATATCTTGTTTAAATTTAGTCATTAATTCAGTTTGTCTAATCGTAGCTGATAGTGTATTGTGTGGTTTGCAAGCTGTGTATAGTGTCTTTGTTCAAATGTGGTTTTAGAAAAAGGAGTTTGGAGAAGTTCTTTGTTTTTGGCCCTGGTATTGTGTAACGTTTGTGCTGTTTTATATAGGGTTTTATTGTTTTTATGTAAATTAACTAAGATGGATCTTGCGTAGAGCTATTGTGTAGATGTCCATAACGTTGAAAGTGTTGAAGATCATATCAGTGCTGGTTGTAAGAGGAAGTTTAAGAATTATTTTTATGATTAGTTTTTATGCTTTAATGATGGGGTCGAGGGCACTAGAGCAAGTATTACCCCAAGCTAAAATTCCGTGTGTAAAATTTTGGTGTCCTTCAATCCTAATGATGGAAATTACTTGAAATATGTTCGGGAAAACTCTAATAAACATCGATCTTAGTCGAGATTACAAGTTGCTTTATTTACATTGTCATAAGGTTTACAATTAATATTTAATTGAACCAGACTTCCGATCTATTGACTGAGGAAGCCCAGCTGTCTATCGTGTATCACCGAATATTTCCGTAACCTTTCGTGCAATAGACATGAACGATGGTAGTCGACGACACTCTTCTAATGTACTATATCTGTTGAGAAACCCAAAACTATATGTAACTAATACTTCTAAATTATGTGTAACTAACACCTAAAAACTATATATAACTATCTATACTATAGACATCTGTTGAAGGATGTTGAAACTACATGTATAAGGTAAATTGTAGGTACATACAAAAAATTATTGATATGGAATTCCACCATGAATTAACCGTTTCAAAATTCGAAAGAAAAATGGAAACAGCTCCTAAAGGGTCTTAGAAATCATTGTATCTCTTTTACTGTCATGGTGAGAAATGTGATCTGAACGATGTTAGAAAGAAAAAACACCACGCTTTATATTCAATTCTGGAGGTTAACAATTGAAAAATTAAAATGTGGCACCACCTCTATCAAACCAAAGTTTTCGACTGCAATTGGTGAAAATTTATATTTATCTAATAAAATATTTGTGTTTTTCGTATTTCTCGTCAGTATTTTAGTTAGAAATAATTTAAGGTGAGCCATTTATAAACTTTCATTTTTTTTTTATAAGTTAAGTTATATTAGTAAGTTATATTTGAAATTTTAAATCTCCATCACCTTTCAAAAACAGTTTTTAGTTTTCCGATGCATTCAGAAATGTTCCAGTTATTTGGATTTTATTTCAAAGCGCAAAATTCTGAACTTCTGACAGAATATGACCGAGACCCAACGACTTCCACTGGAGCGATCACATAGGGAGAAATAAATTTGCCTCGATTGCTTGAGATTTCCCAGAAGGTCATTTTAAATTTTTTCGCCAACATTAAAAAAATCATATCTTCGAATTTTAACATGGAGACATAAAAACTTATTATAGTACTATATATCTAATGAATTACCCTATATTTTACCGTTTATCTCATATTTGTAGGATTTATAAAAAAAATATAAAAAAATCGTAAAGTTTATAATCGCGCGAATTTTGAGTGTTCTTACTTGAAACTGCCGTGAGGGATACTTATTCGGGTCAACATAGAATAATTTCGGTTTCTGTATGTTGTCTGTGGTAAACTTTATAATGAAAGGTGCATATCCTTGGAAAAATAACTAAATTTATCCATAAACAGCTGTTAAAAATTCGGCGGGAAAAAAATATTTTTAAAATTTATTTTTAACATTGTTCTAAAATAGTCTACGAAGTACATATTTGCGACATCTATGGTCATAATAGATAAAGTATTTCAATAGCTTCGTGTTAAAATAAATGGCTGACCAAGGAAATGTTTCAAATAATTACAATAAATGTTTTACGAATGGTAGGAAAATATGGTCCATTTTTGGACCGAAATCAATCGCAGAAAAATAAATGGGGTCCATTTTTCGACCGAAATCGCTCCAGTGGTTCATTCACACAACGAATAGGAAAAACACAAAAATAAGAAAAAATGCACCGAAATACCGAATTTTGTCTCTGATGCACGATCTGGAACCGTTCGGAGCCGATCGAAACCGTAATTACGTTGTTTGATATATTCCATTGGTTTTTTTAGCTTCTTGTGTGCGTTCCCGGATTCGCACATAAGGACCGCCGCGCTTTGTTTCTTGGTGGATGTGTTCAGCCAAATACTAGGCGCTAGTGGCGTGCTGTTTAAACTGTAATAATATTATAGTCCAAGTGAATCTTGTTCGTCGTAGTTACTCTTTGAAAGTTTACTGCATAACCGCTTATTAGAGTTAACCGCCACTGGTTACATAAGAGGAAGGATAATTTAGTTATGGCGCAGTGTAATGCTAAATCGCCATTTTCGATTAATCCTTACTACGAAGCGGTTACATTAAAAAAATATATATATAGGCTTTGGATAAATTAAAGCCTTTTCTACCATTTCCACGAAGTAGAATGAAATGAAAATTGTTAATTACTTTACAAAAAATATTAGCGTGATCTACTAAATGATGCGTTTTCTCATTAGAAATGTATGAAAGCTTTTAAGAAAAAACTTTTCAAAAATATAATTTTATGGATAAAATTGTCTACGACTGTTTCCATTGATAAGCTTTTTTCTTATGAAATTATTCAAGTAAGTATTATTTAAATTATTTTGTATTTATTATACTTATATAGTGAACCTATATAGCGTGGATTGACTAGATGATCATTCGTGGAAAAGTGTGTGGAAGGGTTTAGTATTTCCCGTGGGGAAGATTTTATCCGGACATAAAATCTGAAGCACTAGAAGAAACAAATCCTCCATGCAACCAATCATTACTCTAACCATTAACGAAACTTTAAACTGTGTCTAACCCCACTATTTCTCCATAAATTTTGACTCAAGAGTGAATATTGAATCATGAATATGTGAGCCTGGGGTGTATAAATAACCCCAAAACTCTCTGAGCATAATATCCTAAATAATATTTGATTGACGAATATACTCGCCGACAAAAATATATCAATAGAATGGAAATCAGCAATGATCTAAATGTACACAAGAGACACTAACGTTATAGACTGTCCTCTGCTACATAGACGGCCTTTTGATTATTTTCCAGTCCAAGTTAGATTCACCACAAACGATTTGATACTACACGTATTTTATGACAGACTCCGAATAGATTAAGTTGATCCGAGTATAGTAAAAGACACTTTAGCGACATCTGTGGCCCAGTTGTCGTCATTACGCAGTTCACGAGCACAATACAAATTAGTATTCCTGAAAGCACATAGAGACCGCCATACAACCAATCGAGTTATAATCGAGCTCAAAATAAAAACTAAAACACATTATGATGCTTAACCAAATACTCTGTTCAAATCCAAACTTTTCGTTTTGCTTCAAAAGCTTTTAAAATCAAACAAATTATTTTTTTATGTAAACTTACTAAGAAAGTGCCTACCTAAAATGCGGTACAATATGGCGGTATGCACGTTCAATCTTATTTGGTAGCCACTTTAGTTTTAAACCTTAAATTTCTTACTACCAAAATGGTCAACTTAAACAAAGCCCTAATAAATTACGTCTTCATTTTAGTACTTTCGTATGGAAAGCTCTATTTTGCCTTAATTCACTTTTTTATGGCTTTAAATAAAACTAATGGACGAGCTCGTCAATTTTTATAGATTTTTTAGTGCCTACAAAGAGGGCCTACGGGACACGATGAATGGAACGCTCGGCTAGTAATCGGATGGATCGAATTCGTTGAACAGCACGTTCATGTTTATTTTGAACATTTTTTTTTACTTCAGGTTCTTCCTTACTTTTCTCTCCTCAATATATTTCCCATTCCCACTCCCTACAGCCAATTATGGATGTACTAGTCTCACTGGCTATGGAAGTTGGTATTAAGGCCTATGTCATCTTTGGGGATGTTGTGTGGAGGGTCTTTTAGGGAAAGAAAGGTGAGAGAATTTTAGGAAGAAAAAATATGAGGGGTGGGTAGGGATTTGAGGTGTCAATGTGTCCAGAAGTGACGGACGAACGAATTCATCTCTCCCACCGCGGTGCGAGTCGATGGGTCGAAAGAGTCCGACTGGAGAGGTCTATGTTAGATCTCCCTCAACCAGTTTCTCCTGATTCGACCCGCCACGCAGTAGATTATCAAAAGCAATCGCCGCCAAGACCCATGCAATCCTCACCCAATAAACCCGGGCACCCCTGCTAAATGTCAAACGTAGCGAACTACTGACTTGGGGTGTCCTATGGCATCCAATAAATGGTTCCCAGGGCGGCGATACCCGGCGAGACCCCGGCGACACCCGCGTCCCAAATTCCACTTTATTTGAAAATTTGCAGCCGAATAGGGCCGATTCTCACAAGGAAAAATATCAAACTTTAAAAAAATTAAATTAAAAATTAATTTCAACTATGGACATTTAAGTTTGACATTTCGCACCCCTAGAATTATGTAGACAAAGACAAATATAAAAATGCATTTTTGAGTTAATAATGCAGATATATTAAAAGGTGACCGGACAACTCAGAAATAACTCAACTCAACACCTCCTTTGAATTATTAAAAGGGTGAAAAAATATATTTAAAAATTGGTTAAAAGGGTTACGTTAGGTTATGGGCTATTTTTTTCATAGTTTTGGCATGGAACCATATTAAAACATTATTAAATATCTACAAAAAAAACTATCACTTCACCAATCGAACTGTACGCAATTTTAAGATCGATAATTCCATACACGTTTTTGATTTCTTTCCCAGAATAATTGAAACATTAAAACCATTTATTTCAAAACACCATTTTTGTCAAACAAAATTGATAAAATATATATTAGTAAGGAACTCCTCATCGCATAAATATGCAAACCAACTAATTTGAAGTTTCAGAAGATTGTAATCGAAACTCCTAACTTGTCAAAGCTCCCAACGTGAGTTGCAACAAAACTATTTACAAACACGTTAGCGATGATGCCGCCATTGAACGTGTAGCACCTAACCTACCTGAACTCAATTTAGTGTTTGACGTGGGTTGCCCTATTTATCTTCCTAAAATTGTCTACAATATTTCCAGTAAGTACCTACTATAGCCAATCTTCCACCTTTGTCTGATCCCACTATGATACATTATTTCTCATAACAGGAATACGCAAAACAAAAAATTGTGTATTCTTTGTGTGTCTTGTTTCCTTGTACAGCCAAAATAAAGGTAATAGGCATAAAAATCTCTTGGCATCGGGGTCCAAAAACTTACGCGCAAAAGTGATTTTCATATTTTTTGTGAATATTTTTATAAGTAACTAGCGAGTTTCCAGCTTGCGTTGAATGCAGCGGAAGCGTACTGGGCCCATAACCTGAAAAAAAAGCAGAGATTTTCGATAGACTGGCGTTTATTATCAATACACAGTTACAATAGTTACATCCCAGATGGCGTTAGTGGTAACATATCATTGATTATATTCTAACAACTTAAATAAATAAATTGTTTCTTCGTGCGTGTCCTTTCCCATTCGTCCCCGTTTCCCTGCACGTTCCCTTCCCGCGCCCTCTTCTAGTCCCGCGTTTCCCTTCCTCCTTCCCCGTCTTCCCCTACCCCTCTTTTCTGCTTCCACCCGTCTTTTGTAAATGAAGCACAAAAAATATTTACTTTAAGAAGGAATAACCAGACAAAACCGGAAATATGTCACTTTTAAATAAAATTTTAGCCGTATTGACTCTTTAGCAAAAAAAAGTATAAATTGATTTCGATAGATTGTTAAATTATCTGGTAAAGTTATGTTTTAAATTATGAGAAAATGTGTTTATTTTTAGCATAATAAGATTATACCGTAGGTTGTTGGCAGATTTGTTATATTTTCAAACAAAATTTTGTATTATACAACACTCATTTCAAATCGTATAATCATGCAGTAAAATAAATCAATAAATTATCTGGGAAAGCTACGTTTCAGAATTTTAATTTTAGTTTAAGTAAAATCATTAAAAAATATATCCACGCACTTGTTTTGTGACGAAAATACTTCAGTTTGTCGATTTATTTACGGTCTTAAAAACTAATATATTTAATTTATTAAAAGAAAATAACTTAGTTTACATCACTTTATTTATTGTACACTATCAACATGTTTCGTGAACCATGTTCACTTCTTCAGGAATAAAAGTATACTAAAGTTAAAAAATTAATTATAGATTACATTTGGAGAGAAGGAATTGAAGGAGGGGGAAGGGTTGACAATAGTGGGAGTTTCGAAGAATTGGGGATTACCATGCTATTAGAAGTAAAAGGTTGGTTAAGTGGGAAGATATTTAAAATAGGGTTAACGAAAATTTTTTGCTTAAAGAAGAAGTTTTCTTCGAAAAATTAATATATTTAAGATTTTTTACATCCTTATTTTGCTTAGACATCATTGAAAAATTATAAATACTTATGATCAAAAAATATTTACAAAAAGTAAATAAGTTTAATAGTTTTATCATCACGCCTTTCAGCATTTTTGGATGTAGATGTAAAAATTAGAACAAATTTTGAATGAAATATAATCGATATAGGTAATTTAAAAAAGCTGGTACGGAGAATAAATAATTAATCTTTCTTATTGGAGCGTCGTGTACGATCGTAAGAACTTCTTTCGATGAAATTTGGATTCTCGGCCGATGGCTGGTTAAATGCCCTTAAGTTTTTTTTTAAAGGTACCTACTAACCTACCCCCAATTTTCTCACATTCATTGAATAACATCCACTTTAAAAATGGAACATATTCAAACGTGGACCAAAATCTGTTAAAAAAGGTAGTAAAGTTGTCTATTACGAGAGCAAAAAAAGTTACCTATTTTTCATAAGGGTACATATTGGAGGCGGTGTCCCAAAAACGTGAGATGGGGTTACATTGACACCCAGATCTAGTATCTGACAGGGGTTGGGTTGGTAGGGGTGACGTTACAGCGCTGCTAATCCACTATTTAGTTACGGTCGGCAAACCTGACAGAACACGATTGAACTACCTCCTTTTTCACGGTTGAATTTTTATACCTGTTCTGGGAACTCCGTTTTTCCAAGGGTCTCCTTTATATTAAATGTATTCTAGAGCCTATTAGAATGTGACAAGACAGAAAGGTGTAACCCGTATTACAAACTTTTACAGAAGGTTATAAAACCCTTTATGCCTACAATGCATTACATCTTTTTTCAGCAAGATTCCAATTAGAGACCAAAGTCAACATTTTTCGCCCTGCGCGATCGCTATTTTCATCTCTATTTTCATTTCAGTATTGTCATAACAGCACGGTTCATGTGTTGTTTGCAGTGATGACAATTGACATCGTATATATGAAAATAGAGATGAAAATAGCGATCGCGTAAAGCGAAAAATGTTTACTTTGGTCTCTAATTGGAATCGGGCTGAAAAAAGATGTCGTGTATTGTAGGCATTAGGCCATAATAAAAATGAAAAAACAAAGGAACTGTTCTTAAACTAGCTTTTTAATTAGAAAGTCACCTATTTTTAAAGTATTTTTTAAAACATCAGCTCCAAATAGGATGTCCTGAGAAAAACAATTTCCCTCGGAGCCTATGTCGTCTTCGAGGAAGGTGTGTTGAGGGTCTTTTTAGGGAAAAGAAAGTGAGGAAGTTCTGGGAAGGAAAAAGTTATAAGGGGTGGTTGGGAAGGGGTCAATAAGTTCATGAGAGACGAACGTTTAAATTCATCCCTGTCACTGCGATACGAGTCGATGGGTCGAAAGAGTCCGGCAGGAGAGGTCAAAAAGTCTCCAACAACCAGTCTTTCCCCATCCGGCCCGCCACGCAGTAGGTGGAAAAAAACATCCGCCGCCAAGGCCTAGACAAATCTCACCCCATGAACCCGGGCACCCCTGCTAAATCATCAAACGTAGAGAACTATTTTAGATAACCTATTGCAGGGATTTTAACTATTTTATGTATGATCGGGAGAGATTAGTTGAGGAAAATCATTTATCCTCTCAAGGCTCCTCGAAGCATCGCCTTTCACCTGTTGAACCCACTCACCCCCAGATTCCTACCCATCCCTCAAACCTTTTTCCTTCCCAGAACTTTCTGTCGTTCCTTTACTTAAAAATACCATCTATACAGCATCCACTACGATGAGATAGGTTTTGATGGAAATTCTTTTCCTCGGGGCCTCCTGTTTGTAGCTAATGTAAAAAAAAAAAAACATATTTTTCTAAGGCTTCCAATAACTTTTAAATAAGAAATTTGAACCCTATTTTACTGAAAATGAATATTTTCTACATTACTGAAATAACTCTATTGCAAAAATTTCAACCATTTTTAAAAGCTGGCAAAGAATTAAAAAAACCTTTTTAACAACCTTTTTAATTTCGCACTTAGATTTTTAATAATCAATTCCCCCTATAACACCCCTTCTTTGGCTTTGGGGTGAAAAAATCACCCAATTACCTGTGAAAAATAATGCGGAGCCGCATCGGCCTTATCGAATCAGTGGGACGCAAATTTACCGAAAATACGACCCGCCCGACGAGAACTTAAAAAAATATTACATCGTTCAGGGAGGATGTGCTGCTTCTGGTGGAAAATTAAACGCGATGAAAATGTAGAACGGGTTTGCGCGTCGCTATAAATGACCTATTTGCTTTAGCGTATTCAATTTTTTTATCCACTGGAGCGACAGCGCAAATTCAAACTTTTTTCTCCGACTGTTCGAGATTTTTGGTGATCATTTTGAATATTCTCCGCCCACATTACAAAAATTATGTCTCTGAATTTTAGTATGGAGACATAAAAAACTGATTATACTTCTATATAGCCAATGAATTCACCTATCTTTTTCAGATTATCACATATCCGTAGGATTTATAAAAAAATATATAAAATCGTAAACTTCCACTTAACTACTTACAAATCAGGGAAAATTTGCCAAAATTGGCCACAAAGCAATCCGAGGTATTTTAAATAGTGCCATATTGTGGCGAAAAGCGCTCCAGTGTGTAAATACGTATACATATAATAAATGAGTAAATACCACGTAAGACTTGTCGGGGCCAGTAGAACTGTGGCACACCAGTAGTTTAATAAACTAAAAACGGAGGATATGTTATAAGTACTTACATAAAGCTCAATAATATCTGATCCTATAATCAAGACACATATTTAAATTAGCGCGCTTGAGGTGATTTTTAACAAAACTGGCGCTGTAGAAATCATCAAAATGTATATGTTTTATGTTAGTATCGCACAAAAGTCTTAACTGCTTCTAACCGTCTGTGGTCAGTGAGACTACGGCATCCCCAATCGGGGTGTATTGTGAGGCTGATGGTAGTGGGGAGGGAAAAGAGATGGGGAAGAGAAAGGAGGGCAATAACCTGGCTATTCACATCTGGTCACCAAACACGGCTAAACCAATTCAAGCAACGTTTCAATTCTGAATGGTGGTCTTACGCCGGGGTGATACTGAGATTATCTTCCACTCTGGAACGTGCCGCAAATATACTATATATTATTTTAAACAAATAAATTGTGAAATAACCTGGCTATTCAGATTTGGTCAACAAATACTGCTAGAGCCATTTCAAGCAAGGTTTCAATTCTGAATGGTGGTCTTACACCAGGGTTATACCGAGAGTATCTTCCACTCTGGAACGTGCCGCAAATATACTATATATTATTTTAAACAAATTAATTGTGAATTAACACAAATTAATCAAATAAAATTTATTTGCGCACGCCGGAATTCGATCCCGCGACTTTCGAATTGCGAGTCAAAATCCTGATCCTCCCGCCACGCAATAGGTGGACAGACGCATCCGCCGCTAAGACCTAGGCAAACCTCACCCCCATGAACCCAGGCACCATAAATAACATAGGCGCATTAATCGAATGAAATTTTCTAGCGCACGTCGGGATTTAAACCCGTGACCTCTGGATTCATATTCAAGCATCAAAACCACTCAACCACTCTCCAAACTAATAATCACAATCGGTTCACACCTCCGGATTATTATTTTAAGTATTGACACCATACATGTTCAAATCGGCTATTTTGGTTTAAAATATACGAGTATATTGCATCAAACATATAATTTCCCAACCCTTATCTTCCCCATCTCTTTCCCGTTCCAACCCCCTTCAAACCCACAACATACCTACATAGTCCCATTGGTTTCGAGAATTCACATAAAAGAAGTACATAGGTCCCTAAAAGTACCTTCCAAAAAGTATTAACCTCGATAAAAAGAAGCGATATTCGTAGACTTTTTGCAGAAAGCCGAACTATCGCAATGATAAATGTGTTTGTATTTACGATCGGGCGTTTTTGGCAAAATTACAAGACTAGAATTCACCCTGCAGGCTTTATACAAAGTAGCTTTGCTAAGAGTATTTCTTCCTAACTGATTCATGTTTCCTTGAATTATTTCTTGCCCCATTTCCTGCTGCAACGCGATGCGTCAACTCAGTGCAGTGTGCAATAGTGTGCATATTTGGGCTGTGCATGCACTGCCTTATTAATAAGCCTCCCAAAGGCTCTACTCTCCTTTGAAATGCAGTTTCAAAGCCTAAACGTCAACTGGGAGAGATGCCTATTAAGAAACGCCTTTGTACTAATACATTGATTGTTGGAAGCTCTCAAAGATACCAAGAAGGCTATAAATATTAGTATTATTTATTTATTTTCATCTTATTATCTCGGTCAATTTGGGAAGCGGATATGGGTACCGCTGCCCCGTGAGTCATTTATTGGATTGCAAACACCTCTGCCATTGGTCATCCTAAGTGGTTCGATACGTTTGGTGACTTAGCAGAGGTGCCCGGATTCATGGGAGTGTGGTTTTTTTACGTCTTGGTAGCGGATGCCTCATTTGAGACCATTTGGCCTCTCCAGTTTGTCTCTTGCAACACAGTGGGAGGGATGGATTCATACGTCCGTCACTCCTGAACTCACTGCCTGGTGGTTTGTGGAATCCCTTCTCTGAATATTTTATTTTTATGCATTTTATTTTCTCTCTGTTAATTATGTAAATTCTTGCATTATATTATTACTGTTATTTTTTCGTTATTTCTCTTATTCCAGGCTTCCTCCACTGGGCGCAGCTCTTATTTTTCTTTTTATTTACTAACACTTTTTTATTTATTTATTTATATACATATATATTACAATACATTACAAAATGATACTTTGTCTGTCCAACTGGGAAGGATACCCGTTTCAGGACAGCGAAATTGTATATTTAGTTCATAATATTTTTAACAAGGGAATGGTTTCTTTCAAGATATCACAGGAATGAGTCTCTGTCAAGACAACTTTTGAGAACATTAAAATTTGTTTTCTGAACGAAGCGATGGTTTCTTTATATCTTTGACGTTTCTTTATCTGTGTATATTTTTCTCTATAGACTTCAAAAGAATTATTCCACGGGCTGCCACATTTATTATTCTTTTGTATTATGTTTATGTAAGTACTTGCATACCCTGAATGCATGGACATTGGAGGGTCTAGAGTCGTTCAAATAAATGTAGCTTCGTTCAGAGTCTTGATGTGTGAGATGAAGGAGGAAACCATAATACGTTCCTTATAACGCACTTGGGAAAGTGGCGGGGTCCCCTCCAATGAACTCACTGACCCCCCGATTCCTATCCACCCCTCATACCTTTTTCCTTCCCAGAAATTCCTATCCCTCCTTTCCTTTATAAGCCTCTTTACACAGCACCCTATCCCCATATTTTCTTCAGGACCTCCTGTGTGGAGCTATTGTAAAAAAATGTATTGTCTGATTTTTAATTTTCGCCAAGGTGAACTCTCGGGCATTGTGAAACAACTTGAACCCACACTGTAAAAATTATTTAAAAAGCTTTTTAGCTATTTTGCATTTTTCGCCTGCCACGCCATTTATCCCAAAGGACATGAGAAGCGAAAAGTGCCATATTTTCGCTGTCTGACTACACGAGGTACTATCTACACCTACACAGGTATCAGGAAACTAGGACTGCCAGGAGATATCAAGCGAGTACTAATAAAGTTGTTCGCGGAAGAGAAATGGTTCCGACTTTATCCTGAAAGAAGATTAATTTCTTCTTTATTGTCTCTCCACGTTTTATCTGTTATTTGCAATATCTGTGATGGTGGAATATAAAAGAAACCATGACATATCACATTTTCTATTGAGAGCACACTAGGATAGTGTTCATAATATTATTATAATTTTGAATTTCACGCTGGCTTAAAGTTATGTTTATTTAAGAATCTTTCTATCTATAATCTTAATCTATCCATCTATTTAAACAAAAATGAATCTCCGAAATTTATGTACGCGAATAACTTCCGAACGACTGCACCAAATTGGATAATTCTTTTTTTTGTGTTCGTTATTGTCAGGACAAGGTTTGTATAAAACTACTGGTGAACTCTGGCATTATGGCATTTGTATACAAATATTGCAATAGGTGGCACGCGAGCTGAAAACTGAATGTACCGGGACTGAATATATGGAATGCGGGAGGGGGGAGGGGAATTCGGGAAGGGGGTTCGCGAGAGGGAGGTTCGCGGACGGGGGAAGGGGGGGAGTGGAGTGAGGAGAGAGAAAATGGAGAAGGCTGATTCGGAACGCGAGAGGGGAAGGACCTGCGGGAAAGGAAGGGGAGGCGGAAGAGGAACGGGACAAATGGGAAAGGAAACGCAGGGAAAAACAATTTATTTTTTAAATGGCATTGCAACACATGCCGGGTACCAGCTAGTAAATAAATAAATACTAGAATTAAGGAACATAAAATATATAACACAACTTAGGAATACATATAACATTACGAAAGCAAAAGAAATAATTATTATCTATGCATTTTATTAAAGCGCACAAGGCACATCCCTGATTCTCTAGGAATATCTTGGTATGCAACCCGAAATGATAGTATTAGTCGGCTCGGTTAGAAAAGTGCATTTAGGCCCTGTGTAGAAAAGTCCCACAGTGTATTGCGCTGCTAACCTTTACCTTACATTAGCGACCTTACTTTTTTGCGCAAGGTTTCTTTATTTCAATGTTCGTTCGCCGGCGCTTAGTGAACGAATGATGTAACTCGTATGATGCCAAAATGATTGTCACAGGGTTTGTCTCCAGCTCGTTGAAATGATACTCAGATGTTGTGTTATGAATTGTCCAGTATTTTCGTTATTTGTTTTAGGGGTGTTGTGCCGTGTTGCGCTACCTCCTTCTTTAGCCACCATTTCGCACAGCGTTACAGTGTCCATCATCAGGGCAGATCTGCCCTGATGGTGGACACTGTAACGCTATCCGAACTGCTCTGATGATGGACACTGTAACGCTGTCCGAAACATTGGCTAAAGAAGAAGGTAGCGCAACACGGCATAACACCCCAAAAACAAATATCGAAAATACTTTTGGCCGAAAAAATCTGAAAACGTATCAGTTTAGTATTTCTTTTGCCTATGGTTCGAACCAATTAAAGAGTATGTGTGATTTCTAATTTACTGAAATTTAGTAATATTTAGGAACGAGTTTTCCAGTTGTGTTTTTGTAATCATAAAAATAATCTGTATTTTTTACTAAATATCTATCTAAGTTTTATACAACTGTTATGTTTGTTATATTGTTTGTAAGAACCAAGACTGGTTGATGGAATCCTTTCGACCTCTCCAGCAGAAATCTCTTGACCAATCGCCTTGTAACTCAGTGGGAGGGTTGGATTCGTACGTACGTCACTCTTGGATACATTGACTCCAGATTCCTGTCCACTCATCATGCCTTTTTCCTTCCTATAATAATTCATTACCCCCAAATAAAAACACCATCCACACAGCAATCCTTAAAGATAACATAGGCACTGAGGCCACTGAGGGATTTTTTCAAAGCCTCCTGTGTGGAGCTAATATTTAAAAAAACACACTCTTTCATAATTATTATTTCTTCCCACTCGGTCGGCAATTTTGTTACCCAAACACGAGAAATACTCGCAAAAGTAAAGCTACGATTACACTGGGCAACTTTTATGAACATTTTATTCTTTGGTAATTAGAATGACTATGTCAGGAAATCATTTTTTTAGGATATCACGAATTACCACCCCCCGAACTTTCCCAGAATGGGCATGGAACACGGTGTATTCATATCTATTTATTTTCCTTCCGTGTTTTATTTAACATAAAAAACACGTTTTTTAACTAATAAATCTATTTACTTACATTCCAGGTGTATTTCGAGAGGGTCAACTCTCACAGCGCGTCCTCAACCTTCGCGCATGCGTACTGCGGCTTCAAGGACGTGTCCAGAAACCTCATCCTTGACTCCAGGGGTCCCATCACCAAGATACGATTCAGCAAAGGGTTCGCCTTCTCCAACATTGAGGCAGCCAGCGGTAAGTCTCGTCCATCTTCGTCACTTTAATCTTAACTGTGATACAATTTCAGATAAAACCCTCGTGTGAAAATCCCCAAAAAACGACCGAATAAAAAAAATATCACTTCTGTCCGAGCCACACCAGGTTAGTACTTCAAGCCATACTATTATGCCGGTGTCCTATCCTGGCAAGATCCTTGAATAGTCTCCTGGCTTGGCACAAGCTAAAGAGCATCATTGCAGTGACTAAGGTAACAATACTACCTTACATTCGATCATGCACTAGCTTCGCCTTCTGCCGCACGAAGCAAAACACATAGCCAGAATAGCAATTTCGGTGGTGGGGCTGCTTTGCTTAAAAGCAAAGCTAGTAAGTACTGTTTAGTTACTAGCTTACTAGTAAATACTAGTCTCGTGTGACTCGGGCATTACGCGAAAAAGGAGTTTGTAGGTATTTGACACTTTTAGTTGTAGTTTTTGTAAATTGGTTTGTTGATTTAAAAATAATATTTAGACTACTAGCAGTTAAATACCTGCTCCGCAAGTTTTTGCTGCTAGGCCCTGCGGCTTTTGATTCGGCTTCGCCCAGTTTGAGTGTTGGTGACCATTTTATAAATCCGATAGGAACTGGTTCCAACAAAAGCCGGTTCCAACAATAGTCACCGGGACAAAGTAACTGCGACAGGCAATGGCGTCATATATGTTGTATATGGCAGCGTGGTATTATTATTCCCAACTTTCAGTTACAATGTGTGTGGTTTGGTTCATTTATGGTTACAATAGTGATTACATATCCGTAGTTCTTACGCCTGTCAAGGGGTGTTAATCACGCTATCTGTTAATGGAAATGACGCCATCTGTTGGCATTGATTTAATTAGTTCTATTACAAAAGTTGATTTGTAACAAACTCCGCGTACAAAAAAGGTTTTCCGTACGACGCACAGTTAGTAATTTAAGGTATCTAGCGTGACTTTTTTTAAAACCCAAGGTTTCTTTCTGGATTTCATTTTATTTTAATTAGGTACTTAAATGTCTCATCTTTATAGAATTAAAAAAAAAAAACAAATATTTCAGCTGCTTGGGACGTATGGCACCATCGCAAATACTCACTATCTCGAAACGCGAGCGAGTAATTTTATGTCTGTCTAGTTTGGATCTCTCCGCGGGTGGACGTGTGCACTGTTCACGTCATCGTGATAATTCAACTATAACTACTGTGTTTTTCTGAATCTTTATGATGGAAACTAGGAAATCTGGTGATTATCATTATTATTTAACCTGTGTTTTAGTGTGATAAAAAATATTGAAGTAACGATTTTTCAAAACTTATTTGTCTTTAAGACGGTCTCCACACGGTGCTGCCGCAGCACCAACTGCTGCAGAACTTTAGTTGACTGTAGTCAAAAGCGCCAGCCGTATTGTTATTATAATAACAATACGGCTGGCGCTTTTGACTACAGTTCTGCGGCAGTTGGTACTGCGGCAGCACCGTGTGGAGACCCCTTTAGTTTAGAATTCATGGAGATTTTCAAATATGTATCCGAACGTATTCGGCAATTTTTTTTGTTTTATCGTTTCGTCAATATTTGTTTTTTTTTTAATTCTAAAAAGATTAGATATTTAGGTACCTAATTAAAATAAAATGAAATCCAGAAAGAAACCTTAGGTTTTAATAAAGTCACGCTAGATATCTACTCAAAATTACTAACTGTGCGGCGCGGCGGCAGAATTGCCGTCTTAGCCGTATTCTTAAATTTTAATCGTACAGACTCTGGCCTATTAATACTATTTGATTTGCGGCATGTTTCAAAGTGGGAGATGATCTCAGTATCGCCCTGGTGTAAGAATACCACCGTACAGAATTGAAAAGTGCAGGTTCCAACGTCCCATCCAGACAGTTGGGGGCAGTTGGAACTCTTGTGACGTATTCTCCTTACACTCCTTTCTTCGTTCATTCGCTCTACATGCCCAAGCCACAAGCCTTTCATCGGCATCGCTTTTTTTGTGAATTGCAACATTTCTCGCACGATCACACATGTTTTTTTTATGGCTTTTTAGCCCAAAGGAGTGTTCTGGCCAGTGTCAAGTGAATGATTTTTTGTGTGTAATTTTGTGACTGTAATTTGTGAGTGTAATTTAGGCGGCAATATTTACAACTTTGGTAACAAGAATATATCTTCATTATATAATAATATTATACAAATAATAATAATAATAATACGCCAAATTTTCACAATACGAGATGATTTTAATTGCACATAACAAGTGGAAGTAACAGGATACATACTCATACTCAGGGATCTCATTTCTACAACATTCAGTCTACTTTCATCCTTCTTCTGGCAGTTCCTTATTTTACCCTCATTTTTGTATTTATTGTCCTTTACAGCATTTCAAATTTCAACTCTCGGTATTTATTCCACAAATAAAATCGTTGAAATCCGTGCCTAAATAAAATAAAAATTTCCGCATTGTATTCGCGGAATGTTCGAGCGGAGCAGTACCTGCCTGAAACCTTCTCGATTCCTGAAAGTATTCCTGAAAGCTGTACTTGTAAAAGCTGTAGGTATACGTAAACATGGTACTAGGTAGTTATGACCACTCGTATTGGCATACAACGCATAGGGGAATATGAATATTGCATCACTGCAACTCGCGATATCTGCAATGGTTATGGAAGTGTGTGAACTTCCATTTCAGGTTTAACGGTTAGCAAAAGTTCCACTGGTCGAATTTAATGCTTTTTGCAAAATATTTTTCCTCTGAGAGTAATGAAGAGAATTGAGATAAAAGCATTTTGTAGATAAAAGTTTAGAGTGCTTGACAATTTTTGTTTTACGTTACCTTTTTTATGTCAACTTTTTCTAATTTGGAAAGCGAAATGGGATCCATTTATTGGATAACCCACTCTTCTGCCATAAGTCACCCCAATGGTTTGCTACGTTGGGGACTTAGCAGGAGTGCCTGGGTTTATGGGGTGAGGTTTGTCTAGGTCTTGGCGGCGGATGACCTGAAGACACTGAACCCCTGATTTCTACCCACCCCTCATACCTTTTCAATCCCATAACTTCCTCTTCTTTAAAAAAAATTTCCACACAACATCCCCAAACATGATATAGGCTCTGAGGGAAATTATTTTCGAAGATTTTTTTTCAATATTTAGGGATACTGTGTGGAGACTAGGTCTACGAGTATTGTTGTAATAAGTTTTAAGTAAACCCTGATGAAGTAAGCATTGCTTATGAAACATGTTGCTTTTTTAAACAATTAAAGTTGTTAAAACTAACTTCTTTATTAATTTTAAATTAAAATGGTACTACAAAAGAAGTTTGCTATACTTGAAGTGATGAATTTATTGTTTGCGCACGTACAACGCATCATAAATATGAATAAATAGTTTTTTCCGTGAACAAACTCAAATCTTTCAAGAAAGGCTTGCAAAAAGAATATATTATGGTATCTGTGATTCGTACCAATTTCCATTTGTTTTCCTTCTTTATTATGCCATATTAATATTGCATCTGTATTGACGCACTTTTGATCGTAATAATATTATGTAAAACATAATTATTAGGAATGCATTTATCGTATACCTAAGGTAACTTCATTTCGATGTATTTGGGTTCTGATTTTGTTCTCGTTTTCAGAATTTGAAGACCAGCGTTCGAGGTTTTTCGCCCAACACGAGAGATACGACATGTACATGGAGATGAGAGAAGGACTGGACCTGGTGGGAGTCAGCTCCTTCAAGGAATACATGGTAGCTTACAGGTAACACATTGACTAATATTAATTTCTTAGATTTTTCTACTGTATGGCTATGGGTTTAGCTACCCGTGGCTTTGCCGTGCCGAATTTCTCTTGGGCATGCTCAGTATGAACCATCTACGGGTCAGAAGGGATGTGCTCACTGTAACACATTTCTTCAGACTGACTCGTGGATGGTTCCAAAACTCGACTACTATGGAGAGCATTAGTTTCTATGTTCCCGATGGTTATCTCCGTCACCGACAGCATAGACTGTTTATCTCCTGGCTTGCAGAACTAACTTGCCAATGGTCATGCAGTCGGGAGAGCTGTCTTGTTGTTAAATAGAATCACTCGAAAATAAACAAATGTGAATATTAACATCAATGAAGAACAAATTTAGACAATAAGCTTTGTTGCTGTTAGTTTAAAAGTTTAAATCATCTTATCTTATCTGTTATCCCTCTTTTAAAAACTCTTTGAAAGGTTAATTTTGTAATGTTTTTAAAATGAATAAATTGAATTTGAGTAATTAAGAAGATTTAGATAAGAACGCTTTTTAACTCAGTTGTTTCGCTAAAATTCACATGTGATAAAGTCATCAAATGGCCATTCTGTGCCATTAAATTTTTTTTTGGCAATTGAAAGTTTGCCGTTAAATGCCGATTCTATGTCCGTTTCAGCTTTTGAACAAATCGTTATTAGCAGAAGAGGACAACTATCATGTTGTTACGCTTGTCAGCTTATTGAAATTTGATAGAAAGCTGAAATACACCTAGAATCAGCGTTTAATGGAGACCTTTCAAATGTAAAAAAATAGAGGTAATAGTCGTTTGATGACAATGACCCATTTTTTTTCTAATATATTTTAATTACAAAGGTATGTATTTATTTTTCAATTGAATTTCTGCTAATCGACTCGGTCTTAGGAAAGGAAAAGCTCTGCACTAGATATATATAGTAAAAAATACTTTAATACTGTTTTATCTTTCATTGAACTCCAATATTGTGCCATAGAAATAGTTAATCAAAAAAACTCCATCGCCCTCGGTCGAACTCGATAGCTTTGTTAGCGATCTTGGGAAATTCCTCCATCCGGGTGATAGGCAACCGCTAGTTGTCACTCAGTAAATTCTGTATTCTACTAGCTAGTTTCCGGCATGCGTTGCAATGCCATATTCAAAGAAATAAATTGTTTATCCTTGCATGTCCTTTCCCGTGCGTCCCCGTTCCCCTCCCACATCCTCTACCCTCCCGCGTTCCCCTTCCACCTTCCCCGCCCACCCTCTCCCCTCTCCCGCTCTACCGTCCCGCAAACCCCCCTCCCGCGTTCCATACATTCAGTCCCAGTACTTTCAGTTTTCAAACAGCTCGCGTGCCACCTATTACAATTTTTTTATTCATATTTTAATTTTTCATGTATCACAAATATTCATTTTTGTAAATTATAAGAACAAGCGATCAAATTTGGTACCTACTTATATAAAATATCTATAATTTTAAAAATTCTTAGACAATTCTTTTTACAAAAACAAAACAGGTGCCTGCTAAATTCTATTCAACAAACGCGCGAACTGTAAAATGTGCGAAGTTAAAATAGTCGTTGAGTTTTATGAAATTATTCAATTTTCTGCGCCATTTGCTTAATTTTTCTTTCCGTAAGAACCTTCTACAAAGTATAAGAAAACTTTAAAAAAATATATGATTGAAATAGGTAAAGTCGTTCTAAAGTTATGGCGTGACCAAAGGAAACAGGGATTCATTTTTTTATATGTAGATAAGTCATCATATTGGTGCACATTGGGTTCTTGAGTTCGATGTATTCGGTAGAGCTCCTTATAAATATTGCAATAGTGCATAATGATGCTCTTTTGTCGATATCCTCAGTTGGTTTAGACATTTAGGACGGGGTGAGGAGAAATGAGTGTCGGGAGAATAAGTAAGTGAATGGAGCAAGGCAAAACATGGCACGACGAAGATCAAATAATCAAATGATCTTAAGAAATTCCACGGGACATTTGTTGAAGGATGTTGAAACTACACGTGTAATCCTATATACTACAGCTAGCAATCGATATTTACCAATAATATGACAGATAGTCCAATATGTCACTACATCAACTACATCAATAATCGTCATGCTACTTTATTTGCATTCAATTATTAAGCGTGCGACGTGTTCGATACTCAATTATTAGGTCGTTTATTTATCTAAGCACTGTAAACATGGTAGGTACGTACCATGAAGTTCTGTAAATGACAAACACCTCGCCTGTTCTCGCCTCTTGCATTGTCCTTTGTCTATGGCGCAGGAATTTATATGAGGAAAACACAATCCATCAGGATTCAGGGTGTATCTTCACTTGTAGATTCCTGACATGTCTGTCGGCTATAAAGATAAATAATAGCTGCGTGCATCACATCATTTTGAAACACAAAATATTCACAGTGGACTTCTGAAAACAATGCTGATATATTTCAGTGAGGGTGGTATTTGTAGAAGGGTGACACAAGTACTGGACTTAGTAGATTTGCGATCCCTGGGAAATGTGTTAAAAATCATGGACGAATTTATTTACATGTTATTATAATTAATTAATATTTTCTACCGAGTGCATTTCAATAATTGAATCTCTCAAATATATAATTAAAAAAATTAAATTAAATTAAATTAAATCCAGTCCTCTCCTTCATTCTGACGATTACTTTGATTGCCTTATTCGAGTGCTGATAGCCTCCATTCAAAGCTATGGAAAAACCGTAACTCTGGTTTGGATTCCTGGACATGTTGGCATAGTGGGTAACGATATTGCGGATTTCTTTGCAAAACAAGGAGCGTCCAACCCTATTTTTATCATCATAAACCAAACCTCCCCTATCTCATATTTTTTTCATCATCGTTAATAGATACCGCAATGTTTGGGCAGAGTACTGGAACATTGCGTGCTAGGGCACATCAAAACTGTGGTTTCAACAATTCCCCCATTTATCCAAAAAAATAATTTTCCTCATTTATTCGAATGAGAATATGACATTGTTCCGTTCCTTCCCACCTTTTAAAAATTCACTTCCTTAACTCCCCAAATTGTACATCACATATTTTTTTTATTGTCCCTCTCTAAATAAATATCCTCTCTTTTGTCAACCGTTATCTAAAATTGTCTTCCCTCCATTCAACTTCTCATCTCTTCTAAGCCTGAACTAGACTCCAATATTCCATATAATTATGAAATTTGCACATTTAAATAAAACTAATATATAAATTCACCTTTCCTTTATCTTTAATTTTAAATGATGACCTAGAACACATTAGAAGGGTGAAATCCAGAAATAATTGAGGAAAAAAAATTGTTACTCAGGAAATACGAACATATTACACGACCGAAGTTAACTAAGATCCGCTTAGATGGGTCGAACACGTCGGTAATTACACCAATGGACGAACACTATAAAGTTAGAAGAGAAATGACCCACAAATAGATTAAAACGGAAGTGATTGGAAATAGAGGACATTCCAATAAGACATTGGACGGTAAAGTGAATTAAATTCTTGAGGCTGATCATGTCAGAAGTCGGACCTCCCAAACAAATTAGTTACAATAGACAACACTCCAAAGCGTCTTTACCGTCTTATTCAACAGAATACATTAATAAATTGTTATTCAAAGCTAGACATTTTCGAAAGCCTCCCAAAATCGAAGTTCAGAGTCCGTTTAAGGAACAAATGAAAAGAGAAATAATAATATTTGAGTGAGTGTAACGACGACTTATTTTAACTTGACCGTTTAGCATTTCATCCGTCTGTAAATTTGTTTGAACGTGCAATGTTCGGTTTAGAAAATCTGCTGAATTCAAATATAAATTTTTCCAGTTCTTTTATTTTTTACCGTTACCGGTTTCAGCCTATGAGAATGCGACCGTTACCGGTTTCAGCCTATGAGAATGCAACCGTTGACGGTTTCAGCCTATGAGAATGTGACCTGTTACCGTTTTCAGCCAATGAGAATGTGACCATTACCGGTTTCAGTCTATGATTAAATTACTACATTGTAATTTTAATGGCTTTTAGCTGAACAAATTGGAAATCTTGGAAATTATATATTATAAATAATCATAAAATATTTTTAAATGGCCTATTATTAAACTTGTTCCCTTTGTAAATTATGCCCCATTAAACGTCTTCCCCTTTCCCACTCCCACCTTTCCATTAACACCGTTAAGTTTATTGTTGTACCTAATTAATTTGAAGTAAGCCCTGAGAAAGTGAGCATCGCTCACGAAATTTTTTATGGACAATAAATGTGATTAAAACAAATAAATCTACAAATTTGAATTAAAATGGTTCCACAAAATAAGTTTGCTGTGTTTTAAAATATAATAAAGTGACCGTTACCGATTTCAGCCTATGAGAATGCGGCCGTTACCGGTTTCAGCCTATGAGAATATGACTGTTACCGTTTTCAGCCTATAAGAATGGCGTTAAAAGAGTATGGTTATACAAATAAAGATCCTAAATACCATATTTTCCTTTAAACAAATTAAATTCGTCTCGTGATTTTCATAAAATTTTCCATGTAACAATTTAATATTATATTATTTCGCTGAATGAACGTGTTTTCTCGGGCGAATCCTGCAGCTAATTATGCCTTCGACATTCCTGGAACCCTGATACATCCTTCTTATCCAGCATCCCTGCGATAAATTCACCCTTATATGTTTTCGCTTCAGATAACGCTACAACAGTGAACAGGTTGAAAATATGAGAAATATTCATGAATCACTGAATGCATAAATATACCCTAGAAATGCCTTGTTCCTACCATTTGTTCTAGCCCTATTTGGCACACACTCTGTCTCTCTTACGCCATTATCATTTTATTAGTCGTCATGGAAATTTCATAGTGATGAAACGAATTTTCGTATTTGAAGTTTAAGGGACAAACTTTCTTACTTTTGAGTCACGAAACCCGCTCTCCAGTGTTACTCGTATTTTTATTCTATGATATTAAATATTTGGCTTTCGGTGTTCATCAGTTTAAAAAAGCTATGCACGAGTTCCAACAACTCCAAACCAGCTGGAACCAGTGAGACTATGACATCCCCGATCAGACTAGGTTCATTAAAAAAGTATGTTTTGCGCAGACTTTTTGAGACGGTTTTGCCGCTGCTCTTTTTTATCAGGCAATTAACCTGTCGCAGTACCCAAAAACGATAAATTGTTTTTTTTTAATACCAAAATAATAAATATTCACTAAATAAAAATATTAGATACCATTTGTTATTTCGGTTACTGGCATTATACCTAGCTCTCTCCTTCAAAATTTAAGCTTATTAGATTTGTCAAAGAATTTATGTATAAAAATGCAAAAATCAGTCATTTTAAATACATGTAGGATTACGAAATATTTTTTTAATATTTATATTGAGGGATCAGTAGGATTTATCGGTCCAGTTTGGAGTTCTACCGAGCCGAACCCTCTGATATGAAAATATCTGGAGTCGGTGAATTATTTTCCCATTTGGTCTCTGGTGGATTGACGTATTGTTCTTGAATTGTTTTGCATTTTTTATACTTATATAGTGCACTTACATGGCGTGGATTTACTAGATAATCATTTGTGGAAAAGTGTGTGGAAGGGTTTAGTCTTTCCTGTGGGGAAGATTTAATCCGGAAATAAAATCTGAAGCACCAAAAAAATATTATTTCGTTTTTAATCAGCACACCAAATTTTATTTTTTATTATAAGCAATAATTATCAGCCTGAAACACTCATCTACATTGAAAAAAATTTCCGAGAAAAGATACTGGCCGCCAACGGGACTCAAACCCGTGTCCTTCTGATTGCCGGTCAGGAGCTCTACCACTGAGCTATGGCGGCTTATCTAATACCCGCCAAAAAATATATATATATATATACCTACTAGTGCTTCATTCAATAATTACTGCTTTACTTTAAAAATGTAAGCAGTAATTGTTGAATGAAGCACTAGTATATATTGAATTATTTGGCGGGTATTAGATAAGTCGCCATAGCTCAGTGGTAGAGCTCCTGACCGGCAATCAGAGGGACACGGGTTCGAGTCCCGTTGGCGGCCAGTATCTTTTCTCGGAAGATTTTTTCAATGTAGATGAGTGTTTTAGGCTGATAATTATTGCTTATAATAATTGTTACCCTTTGCGCTATGCATAAACATTCTGTCTTAAGCGTTAGTTTATCAATTAAAAATAATAATTTTTATTTTTTATTATAAGAAACAAATAAGATACAGATTTAAGAAACGAAAATGAGCATTTGCAACCACTGTGCGACGCGACGCCGGGTGCTCAATAGTTCTTGGTATCCGCTAATTGAAGGCTACACCAAAACTAAACGCAGAAAACCAATTTAAAATCATGATTTAATTCCATCTTTTAGAGACTGGCAACAACATACATAAGCACACACTTTATCGATTACTCATCTGCCCTGATGATGAAACGCTGTCCGAAACGTTGGCTAAAAGGGGAAACGCAGCAATGGCAAACAATCTCAAAAATAAATCACGGTTATGTAGCGATGGTAATTAAAGAAAATGCACAATTATTCACGGTAATCATAAATATTCTTTGTTTGGAGTAGGTACAACCAATTTAAAAGTATGACAAAGTTCAGTAATAGCATAACAGTACAAATTTATAAACAATAACTTTATGGATACTTTAACAATGAATAACCCAAAGGAAACTAATTGTTCCCTAAACCGCTTCATTAAACCATTTAACAAAAGGATTACGAGTATTCACTCTGGGTTAGCTGAAAGAATTCCAGTCCTGCCAAAGGCTTTTCCTTGAAGATGCGCTGGTAGGACCGGAAGGCAACTTATCTTTCTCGAGTTACCACTTACCACATGACCTTATATTCATCTACATGGCTGAGCGGCGGGGTGCAAATTCTAACCAACAACATACCCCGCCCAGTAAAGGACAAAGGGATGCGAAAAAAAAGAAGGTATTCGAGATTAAATAACTCTCAATTTACGCTCGAAATATCAAATAGCTTGTTACAATAAAACTTTTGCCCATGAAAATCTAAAATAAAATTAGCTGGAGTCTACCTACAACAAGCTACCGACCGGTTTTTCCTAGAATTGCCACTGTTTCTGTCCACATATTATTGCCATAGTTGGTTGGGAAATTCAAGACTATGTGCAAGAAACTCCCAGACAACAATGAATAATATCCCCATCGCGGGTACCGTAATGGAACAGTCATTCCAAAAAGAAAATAAATCTGATTTATGGTCTGCACCTATCTTTTATTTATACTTTTCATGGAAACTCGTAATATAATAGGTACCTACGTGTAGCAATAAACTATTAATGTTAGCCATACCTCAAAATAATGGTTTGTTAGTTTTGATGACGTTTTTTTCAGAAAGCTTTTAACTTGAAACATGTCAATTCCAAGTTTTTGCAACAAATGCCAACAAAAACAGTGGATTAGCATGAGTTTTGGCGTTAGTAACCAATAACGGCAGTGGCGTAACTATTGGGTGGCAGGGCTGGAAAAATTCCACGGGCTCCGAATTCCTACGAATTTGTGAACCTGGATTATCTCCCGGATTTCGAAAGATTGACGGTAAGACTCAGCTCTATCAAGCGGCTGTATATTAGATACATATGACGTCATCGCCCATCCCCGTTACTTTTTCGCGGTGACTATCCATCACTGGTTGATACGTTGACAGTGGATACGAGGAACGGGCTAATTTTGGAACCAGTTCCTTTTGGATTTACAAAACGATCACCAACACTAAATGGGCGAAGCCGAACCAAAAGCCGCCCGCAGGGCCTAGCAGAAAAAACCTGCGTAGCGGGTTATTAAGGTTTAAACGCATTCATAAGAAAAAATGTCGATCAATTTCAGAACGCATCCATTGGTTGCTTAATTTTTTATCGCGGTACTTTGGTGCCGTGGGTGAGCTAGTGACGCTAGGGGTATTTATAACCAGAGAAAACCAGAAATATTTCATTTTTAAACCAGTGTTTAGGCGTATTGACTCTTTTCCACAAAAAATATAAATTGATTTCGAAAGATTGTTCTTTTATCTAGTAAACGTATGTTTTAATTTTGAGATTTTTTTTTATTTATTTTTAGTATAAAAAGGTTATACCATAGATCGTTGGCAGATTTGTTAAATTTTTAAAAAAGATTTTATATTTTACAACACACATTTCAAATCATATAATCATGCAGTAAAATAAATCAACACAATATCTGGTAAACGTATGTTACAGAATTTTAATTTTTGTTTAAATAAAATCATTAAGAAATATATACGTACATGTGTTTCTTGATGAAAATTGGTCCGTTTGTGTACTTATAGACTAATATATTTCAGATTTTTTTACACTCTTATTTTGCTCAGACATTATTAAAAAATGATAAATACTTATAATCAATAAATAATTACAAAAAGTACGTAATTTTTATAGTTTTATCAAAACGCCTTTCAGCATTTTTGGATATAGGTATGAATTAAAGCAAATTTGGAATGAAATAATATCGATATTGAGTTATAATTTTAAAAAGCTGATACGGAGAATAATTAATCTTTCTCATTGGAACCGCCCTGTACGATCGTAAGAACATCTTTCGACGAAATGTGGATATTCGGCCGCTGGCTGGTTAAACGCTCTTAATTTGTTAACCAAAAAAGTGCTTTTTTCGTGGAGCTGGCGGACTAGCGACGCGCGGTGTAAAGGGAATCCTGGATTTCTATTTTTTAAGTAACGTGTTCTACTAAGCATTCTTCGTTTGATTGTTATGACAATTGGTCATTTGTATCTTTGATTTTTAGTAGTTTTTGTTTTATTGAACCTGCAATTAGAATATTTCATTATAAATATGTAATACCTTTGCTTTTGAAAAGAAAATTTATTAGATTTTTAACAAAAATGCACATAATATTAGTAAATTATTTATTTAACCCATAAATACATTAGATACTTTTTATATTTGGAAAAATGTTTATTTAATTATTTGTGTATAGCCTCATATAACAGGAAAAGTAATTGGAAAATTCACAAACACTTAAAAATTATTTATAAAAATGTTTTTACGAAAATATTGTCATGAAATAAATAATTAATGAGAGCGTAAAACAGATTTCGAACAAAGTTATAAAATATATTATTCATTTTTATTGTTTTTTGACGTAAAGATTTGAAAACTCGCTTACACACAAACAACAAATATTTTTTATTTATTTTTTGCGTAATGTGTGACATTTTTAAAAACACAGAAAATGGTAACTTAAACAATGGTTCAATGACAGTTGATCCGCCGACGATTGGCCCCCGGGCGAACTTATATACAATGTGCAGTCGGCTTACGGAAAATACGTATACCTAATTACACAAAATGTAACTAAGTGACTTCGAAAGGATGTGCAGAGAGGATGTACCGCCGAATAACAAAAGTTAAAAATATTTTCATTCAATTGCATCAAGGAAATATCTACTTGTCTATATACTGTATATACCAGCGCATAATTACAAAAAATATCCACGCTTTGTATAAATTCGTTTGATATTCATACCAGCTTATTATTAAGGGTAGTCGATTTTACATTTGAAATGGGTAAATAATGCACAAAAAATTATAATTTTATAGGAAATATTATTTCGGGGGGCTAACTGTCGGCGGATCAACTACTGAAGGGTCACCTTAAATAATACATATATATATACATGGATTAAAATGCCGTCAAAAACCAACGAGATTCAACCAAGAGGAAAAATAATATACATAAATATTTCGTATTTTGTGAAGTAAAATAGAAAATAGCCCGTATTTATATTAAATTTCCGGAATTTATTTTCCCGAATTCGGGATGCCCGTCTTTATTAAGGGTGCCCATTTATGCGGGAGGGTTTATATCTTTGAAGATCAAAGTTTGTGGAAATTGTCTTCCAAACATCCCCACAACCCTTCTGGCCCCGGATCAAACAGTCCCACGGAAAATAAATAGAACAATAATATTTTCGGGACTCGCCGGATCATTATATCGGTAACCCAAACCAATCTCGTCTTTGTTATTTGAGATCTGCGGTGACCTACATACATACGGCATACGCAGGGCCAGTCCTGTGCAGGTACAATAGGAGCAGTCCGCTCCGGGCGCCGACTTGCGAAGGCGCCAAGGATCAAGGATCCGTAACACTAATAAAATCTAGCACCTAAAGGGGTCTCCACACGGTACTGCCGCAGTACGTACTGCCGCAGAACTGTAGTCAAAAGCGCCAGCCGTATTGTTATTATAATAACAATACGGCTGGCGCTTTTCACTACAGACTATACGATTTTTAGTCAGTTCTGCGGCAGTTCGTACTGCGGCAGTACCGTGTGGAGACCCCTTAACACAGCACCGTGGATGTTTTCACTAGCACTAAACGCCATTTGGTTCAGAGCCGGCAATAGGCATACATTCGCTCCTGTTTGAAGAAAGCTTTTAAGAACAAAGCCCAGTGCAGAGGTGCCCGGTTTTATGAGGTGAGGTTTGTCCGGATCTTTGCGGCCACCAACTGCGTGAAGACTTTTTGACCTCTCCAACAGGACTCTCTCGGAACATCATCTTGCACCGCAGTAGGAGGGATAGATTCATATATCCGTCACTTCTGGACACACTGACCCCCAGATTTCCATCCACCCCTTTTCCTTTCCAGTAGTTCCTCTCCTTTCTTTCCTAAAAAGACCCTCCACACAGCATCCCCAAAGATGACATCTCCTGATAGGGATTTTTTTCTTCAGGGCCTCCTGTGTGAAGCTTTTTTTTACATTAACTACACACTGCAGGCCCTGAGGAAAATAATTTCCCTCAAGGCCTATGTCATCTGGGATGCTGTGTAGAGGGTTTTTTTTGAGGAGAGGAAGGAATGAACATCGGTCTTGAAGAGACCCACGTTGTAGGAAGGAGGAAACACGAAGCTAATGTAAAAAAAGAAAATAACAAAAATGTGAAAGAGAATAAGAATGAAACAAGAGGTGGCAATGACCGAATTGCTAAAGCGTTTGTCCCGGTAGGCTGAGATGTTCTTGGTTCGAGTCCCATTTGCGACTGTTATCTTTTTTATTTTTCTGCGTGTATGTGTCTTGTTTTCTTTCATATTTTCGTTTAGATTATCAGTGTTATCTTCTTTTATAATGATATAGTTTATAGTTAAGTTTATCTAGTTAATTTGTTCAAAATACATTCTACAACTGATGATAAAAAAAACAAAAATTTTAACAAAACAAAAAACGAATTAAAAAAATGCACTAAAAAGTAAAAAAATAATTTCGTACGATTGTTATTTTTGGAGTCCGTGTCAGCCAAGGTAACAACATACATAGGTAGTTATAGGTGAGATGTGGAGATCTGACACCGACTCCAAAAATAACAATCGTACGAAATTATTTTTTTACTTTTTAGTGCATTTTTTTAAGTCGTTTTTTGTTTTGTTAAAATTTTTGTTTATTGTTTGATTTTTAGTGACGAGCGTGCGTAAAGAAGTTTTACTTCAAAAAAAGAATCATCGAAATCTGTTGGCGTAATATTAAGTTATTCGTCCATTTGTCGCGCACATACTTATTGCAAATTTAAGACATATATGGTTTTCTCATAGATCCCGTTGTCAGAACTGGACCAAATTAAAATGGGACGATTGCACGGGAAGCACCAGCTTTATAATAAAAAAGGATCATCAATATCGGTTCACCCAATCGAAAGTTCTGAGGTAACAAAAAAAAAAAAAAAAACCGTCGAATTAATAACCTCCTCCTTTTTGAAGCCGTTTAATAATGTTATAGGTTATAGTGCCGATACTTTGAACTTCGATTATAAATATTTCAATTTTTCAATATTTTTCCCCAATAATATATGTTGCTACACTCGCGCTGTCTGCCGTTCACATAAAATACCTGTTATGTCTTGTTACTTGACAAAGTATGAGTATGTTGTAGTCTTTGACTATAATATAATGTTTCAAATAAATAGTCTAACGATGGTTAAATAAATAGTAATGATGGTCGTCAGAAATTGAAAATTAAAAAAATATTTTTTTTCTAAAAAGCAATCGCAATTTTGAGAAGATCTATCGTTATTTCAATGTACCTGTATGTTATAATATATCGATCATCCTTGCTTAGTCAGACATCTCCTCATCAGGTCGATAGTTGATTAGTCAGACAACTCCAAGTACTATGTTTTGAGATAATGAGGAAAGTAATATTCGAATGGTCGCCATAAATCAAACATTATTTACACGTCACTTTGTTTCACATATTAAATATGCTGTAAAAAATACCGGAAGGCATAAAAATATAATTGATTTGATGGTGTTTATGAGTAATCTGAATATTGTACCAGATAGAGGGTAAACTTTTACATATAACTGCATACTTAACTCAAATATCGATTTTTCAGAAATGTTTGTCTAAACAACTGGACGATCAACATGCCCTTGGTTCCTGTCGGCTTTGTTTGTTCTCAGCCAATTATAGGTCCAAGATTTAAGCCTTACTAGTTTGAATCTATGTAACGGTCTCTGTGTTTCATCCCTTCAAGACCCAAGTTCGCACCTACCTCTCTTCAAAAAGACCCTCCACACAGCATCCTGTGTGGCGTTCACCCCCAAAAATATCTCCACTTTGCAATAAAATCTAAATAAATGGAATATTTCTGAACCCATCCGAAAACTAAAAATTGTTTTTGAATGGTGACGAAACACGCTCTCAAATTTTATAATTTAAGAAATAAACGAATAATTTTTGCAATATAAACATGTTAATGCAAACATAAGAAAGTTTTATAAGTAGCTCATCCTACGTTTTTTCTAACTAAAATTACTGATAACAAAAAAAAACTAAAAAACGCACATATTTCATTAGACAAATTTATTAGCAGCGTTATCGTCAACTCACTTTTTGATATTTAATGTAAAAACAAAAAATTACAAAACAATTTTTTTTTAAATTTTGGTCGGAACTTTGGTTTCAAGGAGGTGTATATTTTAATTATTTTTCGGTTAGCTTTGATCAAATATTTGAATATAAATCGTTGTGTTTTTTCTTTTTAACACCGTTTAGATCATATTTCTCAGTATGATAATAAGGGAGACACAATGATTTTTATGAGAGCTATAAATGGGAGTTGTTGCGAAAACCGAACAAATTAGACAATAGACTGGGGGTTTAGTATAGAAATTAAAATTTAAAAAAAAACAGCGTCGAAAAAGAAGCGTCGTGTAAACCGCCTATTAATAGCGAGAAGGTGACAGTCTATCGAACTAGGGCGGGCTTCAAGTTCCGGGTGTCCGGGTTTCCGGGTCTGCCAGGTGGAAACCAAAAGAGGGCGGCAAGATTGAAGGTGACACCAGCCCTTTATTTTACATTGAGTTAAAAATAATGGCGTGGGCTTTCACGCAAACTTTCACAGACAGCCTTAACACATTGCCCTGGGAGAGAAGTGTGCTCCTAGAACCTTGTGGAACCCTTCAAATAATGTTAGTGGGACATTGCACACAGTAAAACCTCGACACGCTGAAACTCACAGCTGTTAGAAAATAAACTTTTAAGAATGCTTTCAACAAATGCCATCATACAATACATGTATTTTTAACAATAAATACTTGAATACAAATTATTTTTACAAGTTCACAATTTGTTATAAAGAAAATTAATATTTATTATAAGCAATAATTATCAGCCTGAAACACTCATCTACATTGAAAAAATCTTCCAAGAAAAGATACTGGCCGCTAACGAGTCAATGCCTCTCACACAAAAGATAAAGTTGGTTGTTTTCAGGTGGAAAAATGTAATAAGTAGTAATTGTTGAATGAAGCACTAGTATATATTGAATTATTTGGCGGGTATTAGATAAGCCGCCATAGCTCAGTGGTAGAGCTCCTGACTGGCAATCAGAGGGACACGGGTTCGAGTCCCGTTGGCGGCCAGTATCTTTTCTCGGAAGATTTTTTTCAATGTAGATGAGTGTTTCAGGCTGATAAGATAATTATTGCTTATAATAATTGTTACCCTTTGTGCTATGCATAAAAATCTTGTCTTAAAAAACGTTAGTTTATCAAATAAAACTAATATTATTCTTTCCTCACCCGAAAGAGACAATATTGTTAAGTTGATGGATGCACTACTAAGTAATACAAAATGAAGTGGTTTTAAAAATTGAATAGCTTACAAATATTTTAGTTGCTTTAATGAAATACTGCTAGTAGAACACATATTCCTTTCAAATAATCGAGTATTTTTTTGATTAGTCTTTTTACAAGCCCGGAAAAAATAAAATGTCAGGCATATAATAATAATAATTGGGAGTTTCAATAATACTTCGGTTCGTCTAGATTACGAGTACGGTTTATTATCGTCTTATTTGCGATGAATATTTATCTGGACTTAACGTCCGTTCTAAAGGATGAACTGTGTTAATCTGGAGCAAGAGAAATGGTTCGGGTATTAGACCTGAACGGGCAACCGTTGTCTCTCTCATTAGTGCAACTTACTGACCTCTTTTGATTCGCGTTAAAACTACATATTACTACCAATACTAAAGACATCTGTTGAGAGACATTGAAACTACATACAAATTCACATACACTACATTTTCATTTTCATTTGTTCAATAAAAGTCTATTTCGATGTTTCATATCTGCCTGGCGTCCCTTGGTGGCTATTGTTTTTGTGTATAAAAACCCTTTATCCAAATAATAACAACTTTGGATTTCCAAAAGTTGCTTACCAAAAATTTGCATGAGTTGTGATTTTTGCTAAGACAATTTCTCAAACGCTAGATTTTCAAGATATTATTTAATCTTTTGATCCATGAATTTAGATTAAGAGGACTTTCATACATTTTTTGTGAATTATTTGTTATTTGTAGCTTGTAAATCATTCCTATTTTTTTTTGGAATTTTATGAAAACTCCATAAAGGGAAAATTCCTCCTATTATTTATACCGTCAAGGAATAAGTAACAATTTATCGTACAATTTAATTGTTTTGATTTAATTTAATGTGTTTAATTGTTTGCTTCTAAATAGCTAACATTTTTGATAGATATTCACATTATTGGTTTACAATATGAAAAAATATTTTTTCTCATTCTAACTTCTTGAAAAACAACTTGATTAACTATTAATTCATCGTAAATGGTATGTAAATATATCTCCTGGTGTCCACATATCTAAGCTTTAAAAAATCCTACCTTTAAAATAATGGCCGATAATGAACTGACAAGAATAAAATTTTAAATTTTGTTTTAGATAAATGGAGTTTTGTAAACAAATTTGTACTCATTATTATTTTTAATTAGTAAACTATTGTTTAAGACAAGATTTTTATGCATAGCCCAAAGGGTAACAATTATTATAAGCAATAATTATTAGCCTGAAACACTCATCAACATTAAAAAAATCTCCCGAGAAAAGATAAATGCCGCCGACGGGACTTGAACCCGCGGCCTTCTGATATCAGAAGGACGCGGGTTCAAGTCCCGTCGGCGGCATTTATCTTTTCTCGGGAGATTTTTTCAATGTTGATGAGTGTTTCAGGCTAATAATTATTGCTTATAATAATTGTTAAATTTATACTCGTCTATAAAACTATTCATGATTGTGGAATCTTCAATTAAACGTAACACGAAAAGTTGTCATGAGTAGCAACTTGGACCTCATTCTCATGAATAAAATTACCCGAGGTATTACTGTACTAACTTCTCCCTATGAAGGAAATAACATAAACAGTGGGTGCCCGGAAAATGAACGCTAAAATATTTGTGGGTTGGAATTGAAATACAAAACATTGGATAGATAGAATCTTATTATCTTCCTTACCACGTTTCCTGAATATTAAATAAATAAAGCTACGCTGCGGTTCCCATTGTTCTATAAATAATTAAATGTAAAATATTAAACAAGTATCTATCAGTAATTTGTTAAATAAATTTATTAAAATTGTCCGTATGACTTAACTCATTTGACGGCCTCCGTAGTCCAGGGGTAAGGCTCTCGAAAGTCGCGTGTGCGGTTACTCGCCTGGCTAAGTCCTACATCACGACACAAGCAACATTTTTTGCTTACTGTGGTGATAGTAAGAGATTTTCAAATATTGTCAGGTTATTCGTAACCCGGGAATGTTTTTCTTTCTTTAAAAAAAACATACGTTCCTTATCACAATAATGCTGCAGCGCTTTCAAAAGATGAGATATCTGTACCACTAGGTTTCATTTTCTTTATACGTTTGAGGGAGATGTATGATAATGATTGAATGTTTCCTTTGGGGTTTGCAGACAGACGTTCACCGTTTGTCTCATTTTCGACTGTTGTTATTTAGTCTGTCAGAAAGAACTGCTGCATTATATATTTTAGGCTCCGCAACCGTGCTCGAAAAGAAAAAGATGGAGAAATACGAAATTACGAATTTTCGAGGAGCGCGCAAACATTTACATGGACAAAATCGATGCGAAAATTGCGAAAATGTTTAAGAGGCTGCTATCCGAATTTCTACCGATTTCTTGAAAACCTCCCTTAATTATTAAGTTTTTAAGTTCTTAAAAAAATATATGCTAATTTTGAAAATAATATCTATATATTCCCCATGACGAAACGCAAATTATATGAAATTCCCTCGATAGAAAAAAATCGCAAAGTATTTTTTTTTATTTTCAAGTCTTTTTCCGTTATTTAACAAGTTATATGTATGAAAAAATTCACAGTGTTTCATTAAATACTGTTTTAGACTGCCCTCAAGAGATTTTTGCTCTATTTTAAACGAGTCGTGTTTTATTAAAGATTTTCGCAATTTTTGCATCGATTTTGGCGCTGTAAATGTTAGCGCTCTCCTCTAACATTTGTAATTTCGTATCTCTCCATCTTCTTCTTTTTGGGACTGGTAACGGAGCCTTAATTAAACACGACTCGTTTAAAATAGAGTAAAAATCAGCATCTTAAGTATCATTTAAAGAAATATTGTGAATTTTTTCACAAATGTAATTTATAAGACAATAGAAACAGACTTGTTTTAAATAATTTTTGGAGCATACTTTGCGATTTTTTTCTATAGAGGGAATTTCAAATAATTTGCGCTTCGGCGTCGGCAGTTTCTAGATATTATCTTCAAAAATTACATTTTTTTTTAAAGAGCTTAACAACTTCAAATGTTTAAGGGAGATATGTAAGAAATCGATAGAAATTCGGGTTGCCTAGGTTTAAGAACAAAATCAAAACCATCAGCTCATTGACATTTGACGTTTTTGAATTTTTGGAATTCACTCACACTTCAATATTATCCTTGTAACTATATTCCATACTTAAAAATTACAAAATTATCGTCACGGCAAGCAGTATTGTATGGGGTCTATGGAGACGCCACGATGCGGTGTATCAGAGAAATAGAAGAATATTATTAAATACTTTTTTTTTCTTTGGAGGAAACAGGTATCTCCTCTTTTACAAGAGCTGCAGCATTATTATTATAATGAACGTATCTTTATTGCCATTTTATGCCGTCATGGTAGCGTAATCGTGAATCGTCACGGTAATAATAAAAGCACTAATTCTGTAGAAAAGGCAGTTCAATGAAATCGTCACCCGGGCGATTAATTCAAAATATCAATTTACTAAACTATACTGATTTTGTGTTATAAAAATGTTTCTAGACAAATAAGCGTTTATAATTTGAATAAACTGATCTTTGAAAAGATCGGTGGGAATCATAAAAAATATATCATTTGCAATCTTATTGGACAAAAATGTAAAAATTGTCTACCATGAACCAGAATAAGCGGATTCGGTGGAAAGAACATTGAGGGATTATTTTAAAAACAAGAAATTTAAAATAAAATTAAAAAAGGTTCAGCCATCAAAACGAAAATAGAAGTAAAAAAGCAATAATGCAGGCCAGATGATGGAAAATTAGTGTCCCTGCAAATACATAGAGACCGCCATATAACCACTTTGGGAATAAACTAGCTTTAAATTATAATCGGTATAAAAAAAATACAGAACTGCATTATGATGCCTTCACCTTCTCAAACCTACCTTACACCCAACATAATATTTATTTTTTTTTGGTTTTTTGGTGAAAAGAGTGCTTTGTGATAATAAAATTTAATATTAATATGTAAAAATGTTTTCAAAATATATTATGTAAAAAATTTAATAATAAGGTAAAACTGTAATATGTAGAAATAAATAAATGACAAGCAAAGGTAAAAAAATTTAAATTAAATTAAATACAAAAATCAATGTTTTTAGTGGCGACGATGGTAGGGCTGTCAAAGTCATGCTCGCCCATACCATACTAGGCTATACAAGTCTCTTAAAGAGAATTTCAAACGTGTAACAAGACATCTAAAGATCTAATCAATTTTAATTAGACCAAAGCGAATCTCTGCGCTACACCCAACTAAATTCCAACCTTTTCGGACTACACCTTTTTCATCAGGCTTTTAAAATCTTATTCAGCAACATATTATACACAATATTTTAAACACATCCACGTGAAAGATGCGTATCGCAATACTTTATATTATAACCCTTGCCCGGATTAATGTTGTATCCAACAATACTCTCAAAATTGAGTTATTGATCTAATGATGTTTGGCATATTAATATGAATATTTTAAGATAGAGATTACGACAACGAATTTTTTTAGGCCTATGGCATCATTTTAAAAGTTGGTTTGTGGAAGAACGTTATATAATGCCGTTTGTCGAAATCACTGAGCATGGTTTAATTCATGGAAAGAAATGGATAAAACGAACGTTGCATGGCTTCAACTAGAAAGACTTCATAGCCAAGAAGCTGAAGAGCGCAGGAAAGTAGTATTTTTCCAAAAAAAAAATTATTAAGCCTGCTTTTTAGCCGTTGTAACAGTTTTGTGGAATAATGTCGTAAGTTATTAATATTTCAAATTTAAACGGTTTGATTTATTTATATTGTTTTTTTTTGCTTTTTAAGCTCAAATATGTCAATGACACGTGTAAATTTATGTTAGAAAACCGTCTTGCTTTCTGTAAGATATGAAGTGTAAAAAAAACATTTAGTTGAATAGCCGTTTTTATATACACCATTTTTCCACTAAGCGTAAATTTAGTAATAAATTCTAATTTAATTGCTTTTCTTTCTTAAATGTTATGAAACATGACTAGTTTCGATACGTTTTTGATTTTCATGGCTAAAAGTATTTTCGTACTTTGTTTTTGGGGTGTAATGCCGTGTTGCGCTACCTCCTTCTTTGGCCAAAGTTTCGGACAGCATTACAGTGTCCATCGTGCACATCTGCCCTGATGATTGACACTGTAACGCTGTCCGAAATTTTGCCTGCAGAAGGAGGTAGTGCAACACGGCATAATACCCCAAAAACAAATAACGAAAATAACTGGTTTTTTTTTAATTTTTTGTCGGAAAAGGATTAATTTTTTTTAATGTTGAATTATCCTTCAGCAAAACTTTGAACGCATTTTTCTCGAAACTACGTTTTTACGTTGTTTGGATATATGATCAATATTTTTGTATACAACATTTTTCCAGGCAACGGCTCAATTGAATCTAGGTCCAATGGTAAATTCAAAGGACTCGCCGCAGTCCAAATAATAACCGCTCCTAGTGAAAGGGGCAAAGCGAAATGGGTGCGTACTTTATTTACGATAACAGCAGAGGACCCGCACAAAGGTTATAATTACCCACACATCTTGCTTGAATCCCTTCCCTATTTATCAAACACATTTCCTACATCACTCGTATGTTTGACATGTTAATCCCATTACGAGCTGCTCCGGCGGGAGGCTGGGGGCGACTATTAGGAGGTGAACCAGTCGACAGAAAAGCGACCACCCAAAGCGGAAAACCTTTCATTCGAATTATTATTATTATTATTTGTGGGGTAGTCTTGAGGTTCCGATAATATTATTTTCATTTTTTTTAGTAGGTTGTTAGTAAAATAATAATATTTACTTTTTTAATAATTCAAGACAATATTAGCGACCCTTAAACGAATATTTTGCATCTGGGAATTGAACCGAATATATTGTAATATAAGATATGTGCTTTCCGCAGTTTTAACTGGATGGGACTGTGTTTCCTGGCATCGCCGATATTGTTAACCAATACTACTGCACACCTTAAAAAATCTGCTAAATGAACGAATTCTTTCCTTATTCAAACTATTCCCACTAGGCAGTAGTCCGCCGACAGTCGGCCGGCCATCATAGCATATCTCTTATATTTCAATATCTTTGAATTGAAACCAGGACCTTAGCCTTTCCGGGGCTCTGTTCTAACTAATGAAATAATTCGACCCCATCCCTTTCGGCCATATTTAACTGTATCATTCGTACTTCTACTAAGAACTACCAACATTTTCTTAACGCATATTTTCATTTGCTCGTGTATGATTGCAAGATTCTTCCCGTACTAAATGCAATCTAGATAGTGTATTGCATAAATATATCCATTTTTATTTTAATGTGCGACATCTGTCGACTTTTATTCAAGTCTAGGATGAATATTTTATTTCATTTTTTGGAATAACTGAATGAGTAAAACCTTTTATTGTAATATTTATTAATTGACAACAATATTAGCAATCTTTATTTAATTAAATAGGTATTTAAATTTTTCAATGACATTTTCAACGTGTTGGTACTAGCATATGAATTTTCGTTTTTCGAACAATTTTTTGGTAATATCTAAGTCAGTATATTATTATTTTTCAGAAAAAAAAAATATTATTTTTGAAGGATTATAACACTGATGGTGGACAATAAGTAGAAGTTACAATTTATTTGATACCCAACACCCCTGCCATAGGTCACGTAACGTTTGGTGACGTAGCAAAGGTGCCCGGTTCGTGGGGAAAGTTTATTCAGGTCTTGGCGGTGGATGCCTCAGCCTACCAACTGCGTTGTGGGCCGAATCGGGAGAGGCCGATTGAGGGAGACCCTTTGACCTCTCCAATCGAACAATTCACAATAATTCGAGAGCTTTCGCAAAAGTTAGACGCGAGTAAACCAACATTTCAACATCACTTAAATTAAGGCGTTCGATAAAGTTAATCATGAGTTATTGCTGAATAAACTGCATAAATTCGGTATAGGTGGTTCACTATATGAGTGGATTAGCAGTTACTTGATCAAAAGATTACTGGCTGTTAAAATTGATGGTATATTTTCATACAAATTCACTGCTACGAGTGGTGTTCCCCAGGGGTCACATTTAGGTCCAATCCTTTTTTTATTATTTGTTAATGATGTGTTATATATTTTCAATGATGTTCAAGTATTAATGTTTGCAGATGACCTGAAATTATTCAAAGCAATTAGAAACATTAATGATTGCCATATTTTGTCAAATAACTTGTTGAGATTTATTATATGGTGTCATGATAACCGCTTGCAACTTGACGTAACCAAATGTCAAATTATGAGGTTTTATCGAGTAAAGAATCCAATATTTTTCGATTATTCCATTAACAATATGTCGTTAGTATCTGTCACGGAAATTAATGACTTAGGTATTTGGTTTGACACGAAACTCAACTTTATCAATCATATAGAAATTATAACCAATAAAGCTTTGAAAATATTGGGATTTATTTTAAGGATATCTAGTGATTTCAATAATGTCAATACTGTAAAAACATTATATATGTCACTAGTAAGGAGTCATATAGAATACAATTCCACGGTTTGGTCCCCAAATTATGAGGTTCATTCACATGCCATCGAAAGAATCCAAAATAAATTTTTAAGATATGTAAATTTTAAAATGGGCATTCCTAGTGAATGCCTAAATTACGATAACGTACTTTGTTCATTAAATTTAATAAAATTATCTGATCGTAGAATCATTTCCGATTTAACCTGTTTGTATAAAATCATTAATTCAATGTTTGATACCCCTGATCTATTATATGCAATCTCTTTTCATACTCCAGGCAGGTCAGTAACAAGACAGTACCTACCATATTATTGTAGCAATTCCACATCAATATCACAATATTACACTCCTATGCGACGGATTCAACAGTTAGGAAACAAATACTCCGATGTTGTTGATATATTTAGTACATCAATTTCAACATATAAGCATACCCTATTGAAGTTTTTTTCATCAAGTAGGGGAAAATTTCTATAAATCTATTTAAATTGTCTAAAACATTAACAGTATTTTTGGATTTCTATATTTTGTAATAAACTATTTTGGATTTCTTATATTTTGTACCTACATACTGTGTGGATCAATTCAATAATATTTTTATTTTATATTTATTTTTTTGCAAGTGTTTTAAACAGTTGTTTCCTGCACTGTATTTATGAGTAGAATTTTTGTAAATGTTGTTATATATACTTATGTAAAAGCCTAAATAGGCGTAAATAAATAAATAAATAAATAAAAATAGCGAGAAAATAAAATAAAAAACTTCTCACTTGGGTGCCGCTTGAACAAAACTTAAGTGAAAAAATTTATAGTGCGCTTCTGTAATGTTTGTATATAATTACAGTCAAACACTATTTGTTGTGTGGGGGTAGTTCGTAGTAATAATAAGGTCCTTGTCACAAACTGGTTTATTTTACAATATTTATGCTCTGGACACACGACCTGTCTATTCTGGCTGCTAATGGCGATTGAACTCTTCGGACAGCCGCTGCTCCCCGGGCACTCCTGCTGGCATCTGTCGGCTTCTGATAGAAGCTCTTTCCCTGCTGGCATCTGTCGGCACCTGACAGAAGCTCTTTCAAAACACTACATTTTGTTTTATGCAACAAAACCAAAAAAGAATTATTATCGTATAGGCCGAAGTCGATATACTTCTTTTTTACTACTAATCTCACTAAATAATCAATTCCTTCAGTAAACAGGGTTCATATTATCTTCTTTAAAAATAAACAATACATTCAATATTCAATATCGAATTAGCTTAAGTAAAATTACAAGTAGGTACACCATAATTTAATCTTGTCACGACTTAAGGACGAAGGAAAATAACGGCATTAAGGTCTCGGGAAACAGCTATGATATTAAAGAATTCAGCAAAGTTTTCCACGATGCTGTCGACGAAGTTTACTTTGGCTAACTTGGCTGATGTACAAATTCAAGTTATATCACTCTTCACCAAACTATTATTAGGTCGCACAACTCGCACAAGAATATAAATTGTTATCAATCACTCAAACTGACACTGTTGACATTGGCTTTATGGAAAGTGACTTTATTCACTAAAATTTTCCGCCTAATTTTAGAAGCAAAAAGTTTGCAATCACTTTGATTTTGTATACTTAAGTAATTGAGAAGTTATTTGTAATTTTGTGGTTGATATATATGTCGATCGTTCAGTTGATTAGGCAAATACCTCAAAATACTTAGTTTTGATAGGCATAACAATCCAGTACATAGTATGACATTTATAAATATCCTACTAATGATCCAAAAAATATCAACATTTTGTCTAAACCACTACAAGTTTTTGTACATTATAATTGATTTGGTATTTTACCAGATGTAGTGTTCACTTTTACATATAACCGCATACTCAACTCTACTTAAAATTTCGTTTTTTCGGAAATGTCTAACTAATCAATTGGATAATCGATATACTAGTTAAATGACATGGGATGTTTTTATTTTTGATAAGCAACAACAACAGTCAAATGTGACAGACATTATTATAAAAAAAACAAAATTTATTGCATTTGACAGTTTAAAACTACAGTTCATATTACCATTAAACTTTACTTTCCGATATTTTTAATGCAGTTAATTGGGCACATACAATTTAAAAGAAAATTGATCGCACTTTAGCGCTTATTAAAAATAATCGAATTTTACTTAACAGGGACACCGACAGGATGCCGTGGTACTCCAGCCAAACTCTCTTCTGGGTCTTGTCCTGTCTTTTGCTCTCCTGGCCGTTGAGGATTCTCATCGAGTGCAACACTGCCTATGTTCACTACACGGTAAAATTATTTATTGTTTTGGACTTTGGAACATCATCCATTTATTTATTTTATTTGCGAGTGTTTTATATTTTTTTCTTGTTTTAGGTGACAAAAATCTTCGGAGTTAACTACGACCTGGAGACAAGCAGGAGATTGGATCTAGAGACCCACGTGTCCCAGTACACCCCCACCGCTCCCACGCACTTCCCGCGCCATCCACCCGCCACCTCCATCCTCTCCTCCCAATCTGCCATATTAGCCAACAACATGGAGTCAGCTAGCAGCTCCACACAACACATCAACATCCTTGCTCTCGCGAGAAGCAGGAATGGTCTGGAACAAGGAGAAGCCATGTCCCACACCAGCACCATCGACAGCCTCGAACTCTTCGCAACAATAAGAGAAAACTGTGTCCTCGTTCCTTCCTACTCCGAAGCTCTTCTCCTTTCTTCGCTCCAAATGAGTACAGGAGATATCCCAACAGTAGTTAAAGATGCCATTAACAACTTGAGCGATGTCCAAAATTCACCACAGAGAAATAGCTCTCATCGTGAAAACCTGCCTGCGGTGCTTAGTAATATTAGTGAAACTAACAGCGAGCTTGAAAATGTTATTCATAAGTGTCTAGTAAAGAGTTTGAAATCCACGCAACACCTTAGCCAAAATAGTTTACCTTCGACAAGTAGTGCGATAGATATAGCGAGTAACGAAGAACCGAGTGAACACACCGAACCTATCACAACACAGCCTGCAGTAGAAAGAGATGTTGCTGAGCAGGTCCGCAGAAACTCAGCGAATGAGAGTACCAATACAAGTGCAATTATAGATAGTAATACTAATACACCAAAAAGAACCATTCGCATAATGGAGGAATTCAATGTTACCGACAACATCAGAACGGCTCGAGTTGTTGAAATGGGTGACTCGGCCGATACAGTTGCAAGTAACGGAACTGAAAGTGGAACTAAAAATAAATACTCGCCTTTTGGAATGCACACCACCCAATCCAACTACAGTCTTCGAACCGGGAATAACAATTCCATATTTACCAGAAGGGAAAATAATAATGTTCTGGACAAATCAAAAGCGCAAAATAGACGGTCGTGGGCTGGTTTTCTTTCTAAGCCAACTCCACCATTTGGTCACTATAACAGAATTTACGGCAGTGCTCGAATAAGACCGGTCCCTCGACTGAACAGTAGAAGAAACTCACACGCAGGCTCTCTCAACAAGAACAGTGATGAAACCCTCATATTGACCGAATCAGTTGAAGAGCAAGCCTTCTTAGAAAATGGAGACGCCTCAAATGCAAATGCAGAAATCGCAACAGAAGAAGAAACAGAAATCCCAATTTCACAAATAGAAGCCATCGATCGCAATCTAGGAGATCGAGGGACTGCAGAAGCAGGGAACAGGAATCTTTTCTTTTCAAGTCCCCTTCTAGAAGTCTGTCCAATTGATCCTTTGGGTGGAAGAGAACAAACAACTCCCACTGAAGACCCTCCACCTTACGAAGTAGCGATCAATCTTCCCGTCATGAGGAGAATCACAAGATCTATAACAGATCGAGGAGAATTATTTGGACAGTCGCGAGCTTTCATTAATGACACCCTTCTGAACAGAAGATCGTGCGCAGACAACGTCATTTCGGGAACAGATTCCGTTCGACTTCTACAAAACACAGCGACATGCGAAACTGAAAATGCAGAAATGGAAACCAATTTGTGAAAATACCAAAATACTAAAGTGTACATAAAAGAACTAGACTTATTGGAAAAGTTTATAAAATGATATTTAGAGTGAATTGTTCATAATTCCAGCAAGTGCCATATTGTGATCCTCCTAGTTAATTGCTAAAGCTACGAAATAATATTGTAAATCATATAAATAGTCCGCCAATTAGTTTTCCATTTTATGTATCTAAATCCAGTCTTCGTCCCTAACATTTGTTTCATTATTAATTTGGCATTGCTAAAGATCTCCAAATAAGGGACAAAAGATAATAGTTGAAACATAATATTTATACGACTAAATTGTTTGTTTGTAATTTGTCTGTCATGGTTGTTGGATAAGATTTATTGTTATTACGTCAAAGAAAAAGTACTCCAAAATGCTTTAGGAATTTTAGTGAAGAATTTAAATCTAAAAGATTTTGTTAAAATTGATAAACGAACCAATTACTGATAAGATTCCATTTAGAAATAATAAAGCGTCGCATGCGGCTTTGCGTGTAAATTAATCGATGCCTTACGATGTGAATTAAATATTGAAGTATGAAACAAAACAAGTTTCTCTATATATAAAAGTGAATTAATTAATATGAATAAATAATAACAAAAAGTCGAAAGTAATCTAACGATGTTAAATTGTGAATATGAAATAGATTGTTGATTTTTTGTCATTTTGCTCAAAGATAACAAAGACAGAAAACACACTTGTGTCCATTTTAGCGATGCCTCACAGCCATTAATAGATTGGTTTGACTTCAAAAAATTAACATTGTCTGTTAAAAAAGCTCAAATTTTCAAACTTATGACAAAAAAAAATTATAAAATGTTCGTCCATCTAAGCTAAATCTTTCAACAGCATACATACCTAGATCATGAAACTTTTTAAGATTCCTACCGATTTTCTGGGATTTCCTACCAACATTTAATATTCCTCTCGATGTTCTGAGATTCCCAAACAAGATTTAATATTCCTCCCGATGTTCTGAGATTCCCAAACAAGATTTAATATTCCTCCCGATGTTCTGAGATTCCCAAACAAGATTTAATATTCCTCCCGATGTTTTGGGATTCCCTAACAAGATTTAGTATTCCTCCCGATGTTCTGAGATTCCCAAACAAGATTTAATATTCCTCCCATGTTCTGAGATTCCCAAACAAGATTTAATATTCCTCCCGATGTTCTGAGATTCCCAAACAAGATTTAATATTCCTCCCGATGTTTTGGGATTCCCTAACAAGATTTAGTATTCCTCCCGATGTTCTGAGATTCCCAAACAAGATTTAATATTCCTCCCGATGTTCTTGGATTCCCAAACAAGATTTAATATTCCTCCCAATGTTCCGCGATTCCCAAACAAGATTTAATATTCCTCCCGATGTTCTTGAATTCCCAAACAAGATTTAATATTCCTCCCGATGTTCTGGGATTCCCAAACAAGATTTAATATTCCTCCCAATGTTCCGCGATTCCCAAACAAGATTTAATATTCCTTCCAATGTTCTGGGATTCCCAAACAAGATTTAATATTCATCCCGATGTTCTGAGATTCCCAAAGAAGATTTAATAATCCTCCCGATTTTCTGGGATTCCCCCAAACAAGAATTTAATATTCCTCCCGATGTTCTGGGATTCTCAAACAAGATTCCCTGTGGTAAAGTGCATTTTCTTCAAGTTAACATTTAACTATGTATTTCCGTTATTTCCGTATGAATGTATAGTACAGGAATAAAAGTATAATTTGAGTACAGAGGTCCAACAGTGATGTACTTCATTCTCCCGAAGTTGGAGCCCTTTACCCAAGGGAACATTCTATGTATTAACTTATTTCCGAATATAAAAATTACGTAGCCAGTCAGTAGTTAGGTTCATACAGGCTATCTTAAAGTAAATATTTTTTTACTATGTTAATAAAAAATAATATGGTCGTTATATTAATGTAAATGTTCAAGGGCACAGCTTATACAATATAGTTAATAATATGCACTAAAATCAATTTAAATATGATGTAATGTATTATGTATTTTAAAACAATCATTTTATTGTGTTATGAATTGAAATAATGTTGTGGCAAAGATTTATTGAACATCTCACATGATATGGAAATTATACAAACCGAACTTCTAATATATGTATCATATAATGGTGACCGGACGACTCAGAATCATGCAACTTCAACACCTCCTTTTAAAATTCATTAAAAGTGATAAAAAAATATATTTAAAAAATTGGTTGAATTGGTTACATTAGGTTAGGTTATGGGTTATTATTTCTTTTTTCATAACTTTTAATGGCCTTTCAACGGGGTGTTAAAATTGCACGATTCTGAGTTGCCATGGAACCAATATAATATGTCTCAGGGTGCAAATAATGAGAGATTTAAAAGAGAAAATAGTTTCCATCAGGGTCTATGTCATCTTTGGGGATGCTGCGGGAAGGGAATTTTTTGAAAAGGAAGGAGTGAATGTTGTAGGAGGGAGGAAATTCATAGGAACCCGTTCTCATGTGACAAATTTTTATATACAAATTTTATGCCACTTTCCTCTTTACCATCTTCTTTCCCTCCTCACTACCTTCAGTCTCACAACACATCCTAATTTTGGATCCCATAGTTCTACTGGCTCCGAGCAGTTGGGAAGCTTGTGTGATATTCGCAAAAAAAAAATATTTTGAAGTTCTGATCAAGTCTACGAGAATGATGGGTATTAATTTTAATTTTAGAGATTCATGCTTCTTTCTTTTCAAAACGATTCTCTGCACTACAGCCCCAAAGATTAAAATATAGGTCCTGAGAGAAATCTTTGAACTTCCTGTGTGAATGAAAATACAGTTCGCAGACCATACTATTTAATTATTGAAGACAATCTTAGCGACTCTAAGATTTACAAGCTACTATCTGGGAAATTCACTATCTGTTAGTAAACTCGCTCAGTGTAATCGTATTACTTGCTAACTAGCAGATTGTTGACAATCTACAAAAAAGTTGAAAGGCCGTCAACTTTACTCGCTACGCGCTTACTCCATAAATATACCAAACCACCCACGCTTACTCATTACTGGTTTATTTACGAGCTCAAAATGGCGGCCAAGAAACAGATGATTTTCGACTGCCAAACATCTGACAGAATTAGTTCACGCAAGCGTCGTTATTCTGGCTACTGGGTAGCTGTGGCGCTAGCAGCGACCTACGAGCCCATTTTCCTACGCTACTGAGCGAGTGGACAATTTTGTGTGTCATCGTGACGATCTCACTCGCCGATTCACCCGCTTTTAAATTTAGTAGATAGTAGCTTGTAAACCCGCTCAATGTAATTGGGACCCTTTTCCCTACGGTCATATTTAATTGTATCATTTATATGTATTCAAAGATAATTTTCGTAGTTCTTATTAGAAATACGACCGAAGAGGATGTTTTCGAATTAGCTCGGTGGCAGAGCAAAGCCCCGGCAAGTCTGAAGTCCTGGGTTCAATTCCTGGATGGGACCGTTATTTTTTCTTTCAAATTTTCGTTTTAGAATCGTTAATATTGTCTTCAATGATTAAATATTACGTTTTGAGGTTTTACTAAAAAAATAATAAAAATAACACTGCGTTCACATGATTTTTTTAGAAACTTTTAAACTCCCCTCTGTTACATCTCTCGATATTTCACAAAACACTACCAGCTACCCTGTAAAAAATACTATATATAAATTTTAGGAGAGCATGGATAGAAAATGATTGTCGTGATTTTCCTGGAGATACAAAAAAATGTATTTTAAGCAGGGTCTCCTCTGACCGAAAACATGAAACCAAACAAAACATTTGCTTAGACATTACTATAAACATTAGTAATGGGGGAACGCCCTTACGGCCTTACGCTACAAAACATTTGCTTAGACATTACTATAAACATTAGCAATGGGGGCGTGGCCTTACGCTACAAAAAATGTGAAAGGCCACGCCCTCATTGGCAATATTTATAGTAATGTGTAATCAAATGTTCATGTTTTCGATCGGAGGATACCCTGCTTAAGTCGGGCCTCCAGTGACAAAATGTTTTCAAAACATCCAACAAAAACAAAAACATTGGGCCAAGAGAGGAAAAGTGATTATGTTTTGTTAATCCAGGCGATTATTTTATGTACAAAAATTAATTAAGTGTTACACGAATATACCATCTGTCTACAGTGGTCAAAAGATTACTAAATATAAAAATTATAATATTATTGTCTCTAAACTTTGTTTTGAATAAGAAAGTGTAAGTATTTACAAAAAACATTATAAACATCTTTTTTTTAAGTATCTACAATAAAGAATTTCACTTTTTCTTGATTAAATGAGTGCCGCGGAATCTTGGAAGTGGAAATTAACCCACCTTCCGACTTCCGATCGAGCTGAAACTCGGCAGATAGACTCGTTATTGATGACAATGCATTATATTAACTTTTATTGGCAATCACGAACGTACACGCGAACATTATAGGCATTTTTCTAAAATTCGAAGAAATGAAAGCAAACAAAAACGCAGTAAATGTCGGCATAATAGAGTTGTCGTCTTCAGTTCCTGGGAAGGAAGGTTGAAATCTAAGTCAAGCCAACAAAAAAATATATGTAGGTACATTTATATGTATTTTAAAAAATATTTGAAAATACATGTATTATAGTAAAAAAAATGTTTTTTACGGGTGGATGTTTGTCTTCACTAAATATCATTGAAAGTCCTAATCGTAAAATAGTATAAAATCAGAAAAGTTATATTAAAATAACACTATATGAATGTTGAAAAAAAATTCTTCCTACCTACATATTTAATTCCAGCCTCTCGGTCAAAAGACATTTTTTCGTGATTTAGACAGGTACAAACTACGATTCCATGACAGTTGGTCCCAGTTGGTCCCCCGATAGTTGGCCCGACCAGCATGCTTATATTCAATATTCAGTCGGTTTCGGGAAGATACTGTATACCTAATTTAAAAAAATATAACTAATTGTCACCGAAGGGGTGTACAGAGATAAAACACTGCCGAAAAACAAAAGTATAAAATATATTTTCACTCAAATGCATCAAGGACTTTTGTACTTATACGCTGCTATATACAATATACTGTAAATACCTACCAGCAGATATTTCGTTTGATATCTATACCAAATTATTATAAAAGATATTTTTCAAGTTAAATTTATTTTTTAAGTTTAATTTGATGATAATTATAATTTCGGGGGAGCAACTGTCTGATCACCATAAACTACTACCTACTTTTTCGTTGTTAGTTTTTGGGGTGTTATGCCGTGTTGCGCTACCTCCTACTATATCGGATCTACCGGATCTGCCCTGATGATGGACACTGCAACGCTGTCCGAGACGTCGGCTATAGTAGGAGGTAGCGCAACACGGCATAACACCCCAAAAACTAACAACGAAAATGCTTTTGGCCGTGAAAATCTAAAAACTTATCCTACTACCTACTTATTTAAAAATAATTATTCGTGTGCAGATTTACAAAACTTAGCTGTGCAGAGGGTCAAAATATGTGACTGCACGTATAAGTTTTTACATCTTTACCTATATTTTTATCCCATGTACCAAAATGTATATTATTTGCATGCAATACGACGATGAGCATGTATGTATATATGAGCAAATAAATGTGATGTTAGCGTAATATAATATGTTTAGGAAATAAAAATTTGTAAAGTTTGCCATTGCAAAACAGAACCATTTTAAAATGTTATTTTTTTCGATAAAAAGCCTTTTTGCCATAACCCTTTTTAATATTTAATATGTAGGTACGCAGGGACGTAGATAATCCAAAAAAATTAATATTATTCAAATCAATCAGCATAGTTAAATATATAAATCTTCCTCAAATGGTATCTTTAGTTCTGATAAAATTCCTACGAATTAAAGCATAGTATTTTTCCAATTATTGAGTGCTTGCAGTACAAATCTTTTCATAAAAATAGATTTTTCTCCAAGTACATTCTTTTTAGAGAGTGCTTTTCCCCCAAAACTGTCATGACTGTCTTGGCGACTTGCTTTGGTTAAAATACTTATGCTGGATAATAATTTGAATAAGACGCCAAGGCCAATATTGACAACATTTAGGGGAATTGTGCTCAAGATGACATACTTTTTGTTTGGAGGCAAATATTTGTTTATTCAAAAGTGATAAAAAAAATAAATCTAAGGGTACATATTAAAAACGTTTATTTACGAAGCACACAAAATTATCTTGACGCTACAGAAAATTACATAATTAAAATTAAATTTAAAAAACACCGATTATGTCCAAGTGGGTAAGTTGACAAGCATCAGTTTAAGTTGACATACCTATTTATCGGTGCATAATTCACATTTCGTCTTGAATAAAATCTCCCACGGATTCATCATCTGAGTCATCCTGAAGGATAGCACGCTTCACTTTCTTTCGAGCTCAAATGCTCTTTCGATTTCCCTTCTCTTTTTTTTATTTTGGACTTCGGCTTTTACTTTTACACATACTATGTCATCTTAAGCCGGCGGTTCCTACCTACCCATAGCTGACCACTAGAGGATAGAGGCTAGATGCACTAGCGTAGCATGTTGACATTCCTTCCAGACAATGGCGACAAATAATTCCCTTAACTTTTTTACGTTCCCCACACAGGATCTTTGGGGAAGATCTTTTTAAGGAAAGTATGAAGAGAAAGTTCTGGGAAGGAAAAGATATGAAGGGTGGATAGGAGTCTAAGGGTCAGTGTGTCCCGGAGTAACGGACGTGTGAATTCATCCCTGAGAGACCAGCTGGATAGGTCAAAGAGTCTCCCCACGGTGGCCTCTCCAGATCTGATCCACCACGCAGCTGGTGAGCAGGCGCAACCGCCGCCAATACCTCTAGTCTCACCCCATGAACCACTTGGAGTGACCTTTCCAATAAACGGTTCCTGGGGCAGCGGTACCTACCCATACTTACCTCCCAAATTTCTAAACCATCATAGATACAGTGCGAGCAGCGTGGCTTATAACTGTTAAAACCTAATTGCCGCTTTTTTATGTATGAGCAAAAAAACAGTAAAGTCGTACGTAGGTTACCAATTTTTTTTCCTAAGTTGTGTAGTTTGCGGAGTCTCTCTTCGGCGGGCGCCAAATATGCGCCTCTAAAAAAATTCCGTAATCTACATAGCTCTGACATTGTGTGGAATTGCGGAGTCTCTTTTCGGCAGGCGCCATTTGCCAAATACGCCGCTAATATATTATAATAATGAATTAAATTAAATTGTAAATGTATGAAAGAAAAGCAAACCGCAAAACTGGCGCCGCTAGGAGGCACTACGCATAAATATACCAAACCACCCATGCACTACGGCGCTAGATGGGTGGTTTGGTATATTTATAGGCACTAGGTACCTAGCATACTGCCATCTGCCATCAGAATGTACGGGAAATGTCAGAATTTGACAGCCCCAGCCAAAACTCGTTCAATCTCTCGTTGGGTTAGTATACTGTATCTATTTGGTTTGGTTAATTACATTTCGAAACTTGAACCCTTTAAATACTGAGGAAAATCTAAAAAGAAAGTACTTATCCCTAATCCTACCCAAATTTTATTACATTATGAAGCAAATGTAACTGCTAATACGATGTCAATTTTTTTTTAATTGTAATATATTTACCTAAAAGTGCATTCTTATAGAATATATGATATTATAAAATAAATACAAAATTAAGAATTGTTCATTTTTCCAAACCTTCCCAGCATCCTTTACGATATTTTGTTTATGAATAGGTATATTTATACACTACTAGCTAGTACACAGCATGCGTTGCAATTTGCAATGCCATTCAAAGAAATAAATTTATTCTCCCTGCATGTCCTTTCCCATGCGTCCCGTTCACCTCCCAAACCCCCTTCCCCTCTCGCTTTACCCTTCCGCCTTCCCCCACCCACATCACCCCTCCCGCGAACCCACCTCCCCCTCCAGCCTTTCCTCTCTGCCACTAAAATATACGAAATAAACACATTTTCATTTATATAAAATTTCATAACGCCAGAACTTACCATTATACATATATATAGCCTATAACCTTCGCGGGCATGCGTACAACATATCACCAAAGTTTCATCGCAATCAGATGAACGGTATGGCAGCGCATAAAATATGAACAAACAAACAAATATTGATTTTTATAAAGAAAAAAGAAAGAAGATTATATATTACTAGCAGTTAAAAACCCGCTCCGCAGGGTTTTGCTGCTAGGCCCTGCGTGCGGCTTTTAGTTCGGCTTTGCCAGGTTTGAGTGTTTGTGACCATTTTATTAATTCGATAGGAACTGGTTTCTAAAATAGCCAGTTCCTCGGATCCACTGTGATCCAGTGACAGCTAGTCACCGTCGGTGACTCACCTCACCGAGATAAAGTAACAGTGACAAAGTAACCGTGACAAGGTAACCGTGACACGCAATGACGTTATATGTAATTTATAACAACTTCGTCAGGTATTGCAGTCAATCTTTCCTACTTAAAGTATATAAATTCGCAGCACGTATACCTAGGGGGGAAACATCCACACGTGAGCTGCTGATGGAAGTAGTGACATCTTGTGTCGAATTCTTGAATTTGAAACCGAATTATAACAGTAGCTTTATGTGAAATTCCACGTACACAGATGTTATTTGAGGCACGGCCGTTAAGCGTGGCGTCCGAAATGCACTCGTGGCTGGGTTCTGAAATTCAACCACGCAGACGGTAACATAATAAAACTGTTCGATGTTTATGGATAGGTAAATTTTATAATACATTCTCATTTTTATTTTGAAATTTTTAAACAAAATTTAATTTCTTCTCCGATTGTAGCAAAATAAGGTCCATGAGGAAACCGAAAAACCAAACTAAAACTAGTTGGCAACTATGCTTCTCTCACAATGCAACGTACGAGTGTACCACTTCACTAATCATCTCAGTTTGTCCATAGAATGAAGAACACTTCAGCTGTCATCTCTGTCACTTATCTACTGTACAAATTCAAACCAGTAAGTTTGAATTGTAGCCCGGCTATTGGCGTAGTATAACTAACCCATCAAGATCCAATTCGACATTACGAAACAAAGTTAAACCTAAGAAATACCTACACCACAAGCAGCACTTTCATGATACTGGAATCAAACTGTGCAATTATACTGGAGTTTTACCTACCATTAACTCTTATTATGTAGTGCCATTCCTTATACAGAATATTCCTTAGTGAGAGATGGCATATATGTTTCTATCCGATTTCGGCCTTTCTTCTCCTCTTACCTTCTTAAATATTCAAATTTCGCGCCATTTGGCACGCAATTTTGTCCGACTGGGTTTGTCAGGCGCAAATGACAACTGCAGACTAGCACGGCAACAAAAGGTTAATAACATTTTCAATAAGTAAACATTGGGTGAAATGGTTCGACATTATTATTTTATTTTTAAAAAATCATACACAAAATGCAGCTTTACAGTGACTAACTTATTTATACAAAATCTGTTAATTTTCCCAAGCAAGAACATTAAATATTAATTTATTACATCGTCAATGCGAAACCAACTCCACGCAAGACACGAATTGACCACACAATCAGAGAGCGTAGAAAATTTGCCACAATACAATTATTGTAATGAAGTCTTGTATGAGAGAGAGAGAGGGACAACTTTAGGTATATAAAAGAATTTGCATGGTTGTTCGTCTCTCTTCATCATCCACCTGCCATCAATTGGTGTTAATTACGGTAATTTTACTATTATTCTGTCATCCCAAGATCATAGTAAAACCGTTGAAAATGGTCATTCAACAAAAAGATATTACACAGAAAATTTATTATAAATTATAAAATAAAAGACTTATATGGAAAAATTCTTTGATGATAGAGTTAGTTTAGGGGGCAGGTATGGGTACTGCCGCTATGAGAACCATTTATTGGATAACCAACACCTCTGCCATGGGTCCACCTCAAGTGGCAAGCTGTAGGTGGGTTTGTCTAGGCCTTGGAGGTGAATGCGTCTGCCCACCAGATTGGGAGACTCTGACTGAGGGAGACCTTTTGACCTCTCCAGCAGGACTCTCTAAACCATCACCTTGCACCACAGTGAGAGGGATGGATTCATACGTTCGTCACTCCTGGACACACTGAACCCCAGATTTCTACCCACGCCTCATAACTGTTTCCTTCTCAGAAACTCCCCTCTACTATTTCCTTTAAAAGACCCTTCACAAAGCATCCCCAAAGACTATATATAGGCCATGAAGGAAATTATTTTCCTGAGTTATATTATTTTCTGTGCGAAGTTTATGATAAAAAAAAAATTTAAAGTTGTTGCACAATCATCATTATGAAAAAATATGATAACATGTACATATTTGTCTACCTATGTAGAATTAAAGCCCTTATCAAATGGTATCTTCGTACAACTCTTGCAGTGATGATAGATTCGCAATGATGTGATATACACAATCATAGAATAAAGAATAACACAACAAGTGCCGCCTTGTTGGCATGTTTCGTCATCTAATTTTAGGTCTACATTTCCATACAAACTGTGCAAAACCATGATTACAAAAATTAAAATGGGATGGCGATACATAATTTCAGGCGAGTGAAGAGAAACAGACCGCGTGCTAGATGGTCTAGAACCAAAAGGTACTACATACATAATTCAATCAGAGAAATAATGTCTTGACCAATCATAGTCAGTCTTCTCTGATTAGTTCTGGCAGAGCTAGATTATGATTTGGAACCCCATTTCAAGCTCTAACTCAGATACTAAAAGTGAATTAGTTCACCGGTCCTGTGCCGTCCGCGAGCCGCCGCGGTCGGAACAAAATTTTCGAAAAATAACTGAAAAAATATTTTAAATGCGTTTTTAACCCTTATGTATAAAGAAACTGTAGGAAGAACAAGGTCAGATTTGCTTGGGCCATTCTCGTTCTTGACGTAACAGATACCCGATTTACTTCTAGCCAATTTTTTTTAATAAATTATCTATGGCATCAGAGCGTTATTTTTACCGCGATTTGAACTGTCAAACTCTGAGTGAGGTAGGTAACAAAAACATTGAAAAAGTGAATATTATTTTGACACCTAGTTTATCGATTAAGGAATATGTTTCGGTAAATATAATATACGATAGCTCAAAATAAACCCATACATCAAAGTAATGGTTTGCGAAATTTCCGCAAATTATTTACAAAATTTTGCAAGGCATGTCACAGGTTGGCGATCCATTTGTTTCCATTCAAATGTGTACGAAAGGCACTTATTTTGTTTTATTCTTTATTCTATGTCCACAACTTTAAAACTAGAAGTTTATTATTCTACGACATTCGTTAAAACATAATTAAATTTAATAAATAATATAATTGTATGCACAAAAATTTCTTAAAGGTACTTACTTAAATATTTTTAACAGAAAAATTTTGTGTAGTGAGATCAAAATAATTATTGTAGGTTCTCCATTTTTATGTTTCTGTAGTACGGGTATATGTTATAAATATTAGGTGCCAGTTTTAAATAACTCTAAAAGCTAAATGATACAATAATGAAAAATATGAATCAGAAAAACTTTGGTTTGGTTTTCTTTTATGTGAATAGCTCACAAGATGGGGAAGAGGAAGGTGTAGAAGTCCTGATTATTCAGATCTGGTCACCAACACGGTTAAAACAAAAATTTTACAGAGGGAGACAGTTGGGACTCTTGTGTGGTACTCACATAAAAAAATCATTATAAAAACTTTGGCATTACATATTTAGATTATGCTTTCCATTATTTCTGATCAATTATTACAGATCTTAAACAAAATTATTAAAATTTAGTTGTCTCTGAGCAAACGACAGCGGGCAATGTAGAGTTAAACTGACTGTTGTGGGCATGCGTGTGCGTTCCAAGTAAGGTCTATTTTATCTTACTTCAGGTGAATTGATTAAACATTTTCAAATACAAGAATGGCATAAAGCGATGGAGCAAGTAGTGTATTATAATTTGTACGAAAACAATTCAAGAGCACGCCTTCACATAAAAAAAAGCATTCAAGAACAAGCCTTCAAATAAAAATAAAAAATTCACGATAACGCATTCACAAAAAAAATTACTTTCTCTTCTAACTTTCTATGTACAGGTTAATATTATGAAGCTCTACTACTTTTATATCGCACATCCCATAGAAAAGGGTCATAAGTAAAAAAAAAGTTCATTTTACAGGAGAGTGAAAACAAATCGCACCTGAGTGATAACAGTGGCACAAGTAAAAAAAAAAAAAGGATTTTTGAGTTAAGTATGCGGAAATGTTCCTGGATATTTATTCTATCTTCAATAAAAACGGCACAATTCTTAAAAATGTTATTGTGGCCTTAAAAGCGAATATTTAATTTTTATATCGACGGTCCCGAAGAACAATGTCGGATCTGAGAAAAATTGAAAATCGTTCTGTTGGCTTATTTTGTTGATTTAAAAGTCTGTATTTTCGGATTTTTTAATGAAATGAGATGAAGTATCAAAGATCAAAACAACAGTACATTTCTTGATATCAAAAACAGTAAACATGCAGAAAAGATACTTTAAAAAGCTCCACTGCAAAAATTCAAAATCGCACATCCGACATTGTTCTTCGGGACCGTCGATATAAAAACATATACAGTCGAACCCTGTTAAGAAGTTCTTCAAGGGACCGGTCAATAAAAACTTCTTAGGCGGGAAAACATCTTAAGAGGGTTTTCAATTTTCTCTCAATTTTGTATTAAATTTGACTGTCAAGTTAACATACAATCAACGGTTTTATAAATATTGTAGTTGTACGATAGGTAGGTTAAATAAAAATATGTATTGTCAGCTTGCTACAAAAAGTTCACTTTAAAAGTTTTTAAAGTTCCTTTTACTTAAAATTAGAAGTCAAGAATTATTTTATTCATAACAAAAAAATATGTTTTTGAAAAAAAATAATAATAACTTACTTGTTTTGGGGTATCGATCTTACTAAAAAACATAGCAACCACGAAACGTTATCCGAAACTAACATTTTGCTTTTATTTTCATGATAAGGAAGGCTAGCCAAGATACAAATCAAAAGGGCAGGAAAAGTTCACAAAAGTCAAATGTTTCGTCCAAATGCTAGGTTTCATTTAATGTAGTGGCAGGATAAGCCATTTTTCCAAAGTGTTCAAAATTTACACCTGTCAAAAATACAATCACCAAATTAGATTAATATTTCAATCTCTTAGAGATTCATCCGACGAAGCAAAGTTTATGCGATAATGGGCTCTAAGGGAAGAGAATTTAGAGTTGATTATTTGAAACACTCTGAATTCGTAAAATTTCCTTTCACCCTGTTAGGTATCATGCACCTAACCCAAAAGTTGAATAGGTGAAGATGATTTGTTTACTCAGTATGTATTGACTGGCCGGTCGGATAGTAAAACTCCGTAAATGTTCTGATAAAATTTACGTACATATTTGAAAAAGGTATACACCAACAAGTTCATTTCAAATTTTGGCAAAAGCAATGGTTTGACCCTCTGCTGAGTTCACGGTTAGCTTGGTAGAGCCTTTATTTCAAACACTCTGAATTTGGAAATTCCAAAGGCATTTATTTTGCCAACATGTTAGGTGATAACAAAAATGTCAACACATGCCAGTTAGCGGTACTTTTATGGGCACATTATTTTAAATGCCGATTTACAAAGGAATACTGGGTTTTCCCGCCTAATTTTTCGGACGACTGTTGACTTCCAAGAAAATCAAATTAAAGTACTGTTAAAATTTACGTATTTGAAAAGGTATTCATTCACCAACCAGCTCATTTCAAATTTTGGTAAAGGCAATTATTTGACTTCACGACCTGCTACCTTACACCATAACCTTACACTTTACACTACTTGTCAGCTGGGCATAGATACCATCTGTTGTTATGATGGTCTAAAAGTAAAAAGCGTTTCTCCAAAATATTAATATTGCATTAAAAAATGTTAAAAAAATTTAAAACCTTAAAAATGATTTTTTTTAAACGTGAAAACCTCACAAGAGCCCCAGCTGCTCCCGTCTGGAGCAAGTGAGACTATGGCATCATGATATGACATATGGCCAATTGGGGTATGATGATGTGAGGCTGAAGGTAGTGGGGAAGGGAAGGAAAAAAATCGCCGAAAATTTTATTTCTTGGCGGCAAATTCAAATTCGGGTAGGTTCTTCGGAATAAATTCGTAATAATACGACTTATTCCCTGGGTAAATCGAGTTTACGCAGCCGTGTACCGCAGCGGACGGCCCTCTATTCGAAGTATAATTACACAAAAATACGATATTTTCTGAGTAAATCAAATTTTCGCGGCCGATTACCGTTACGGTCATCCGTTACATCCCTTTAAACTCAAAAAAATGTGATATAAGTATTACCGCGTAAATCGAAATTTCGCAGCCTATATCCGATGCAGCTGGCCCTTTGAATTCAGGTACTCGAAGTAAATTCGTAAAAATACGATAAATTTCGCTAAAATCGAAATTTCACGACCGGCCATAATGCAGATACGTATTCAAAATAAATTCATGAAAATACGATGTATCTCGCGTAAATTGAGTTTTCGTGGCCGATACCAATCGCGGCCGGCTGTAATTCAGATACATATTCGGAAAAAAAATCGGTATATTTCGCGTACATCGAAATTTCACCACCGAATCCCGTCGCTGCAGGCCATAATGCAGATACCTATTTGGAATAAATTCAGAAAAATACGATATATTTCGCGTAAATCGAATTTTCGGGGCCGAATTCCATCGCGGTCGGCAATTGTTCAGATTGTTGATTCGGAAAAAATCGGAAAAATTCGATATATTTCGCGTAAATTGAGTTTTCGTGGGCGATACCCATCGCGGCCGGCTGTAATTCAGATACATATTCGGAATAAATTCATAAAAATACGATATATTTCGCGTAAATTGAATTATCGCGGCCGAATCCCGTCACGGCCGGCCATAATGCAGATAACCTATTCGGAATAAATTCATCAAAATAAGATATATTTCGCGTAAATTGAATTTTCGCGGCCGGCCCTTGTTCAAATACCTATTCGGAAAAAATCATAAAAATTGGCAAAATCGAAAAAAAATGGTAAAAGACAGGCTTGTCAGATGCAGATTTGCCAGATTTTGTTTGAGATAAGATGACATATTTTCGCGGCATTGAAATTTCGCGACCCCCAACATTATTAAAATAAATAATTATTATTTTTGATTTGTGTAGATGCCACCTTTTTTCTATTTAAACCACATCTATCCCAGCTGTCAGAAAGCTTTAGCTTCTATCTCTATCACACGCATTGTGATTTATGTAAAAGTGGAGAGGCAAGAAGATTAAAATTTCCGAATGAAAAGGGTTCCATTTGACACAACGCCGTTATGCGATAATGGTCTTTAGAGTAGTTGTAGTAGGAGCTATTCCGGGCAGCGCAAGACAGAGAGACCTTTTCAAGAGTGATCGCCAACGTCGGGGGGGACCTGATAAGGCACATAAAGAAGAAGAAGAGTAGTGTATTTTAGAGCTCATTATCTCATGTTTATGTCTCGGGTTATTCCTGTGCATTGATAATGATCATTTTTCAAATAGGTGAAATGGGTTTTATTTGTTTATTGGACCTTTTAGAGGCAGAACAAAGGACAAAGCCGGCGCACCGGCATGACTAATATAACACGAAATGGGTTGTTTTATTGGGCAAGTTAAATGCTTTCAATTATATTTTGTGCTGTAAAAACTTTTTAAGAGGGTAATTATTTTGTTGGGTGATTATATTTTTGAACTTCTTAGGCGGGAAATCCTTTCTTGCGGGAAACATATTAAACGGGAACAAAATGCGTGTTTTGTATGGGAATTTTTCGGGGTTGAAAAAACTGAACTTTTTAGGCGGGAAAACATATTAAACGGGAACTTCTTAAGCGGGTTTGACTGTATTACTCGAATTCAAGCAAAAATAGTGGCACAATGATCATTGTACCACTATTATAATATAAACTAACTAAATAACTATAAAAAATAACTAACTAAATATAAACTAATAAATATCAACTAATAAACTAACTAAATAACTAACCATATAAATATTAATATTCTGCTTTTCATCTTTTGTAAAATAACTTTTTTCATTGGCTAATAAACTGATTTAATACACTCAAACGGAATATTCAAACTGCTCTCCTGAAAAAAGAGGTTTTTTGAGTTATGCCATATCCCGGGTGCGAAATGATCCCGTCGAAAAGAACTACTAGCGACATTTCACGGAGATAGAGTGATTTAACTTAAATACGGCTTTTGTGGGGCATAGATAATAACAATCACATTGCTATTCAGAGATAAAAATAAAATTTTATGAAACAGAAAATTTTGACTTACGACCCTTTTCTACGGGATGTGTGATAATGTATATAAATATTTGATTTTTTAGTCATATAAATCTTAACCTCTCATATTTTGACTTAATGTGTCTTTACAACAAATATATGCCATATTTATAACCACATATACTGTCAAATACATTTATATATAACAGAGTCATTTATAAGGTATAGATTACTGAGGGTTTGAGTAGAGCATTGCGATGGCAGGGTCCTCTGTTTCGTAAGTGACAAGGACATCTCTGAACTTATCAATAAGCTGCAACACTTGTGACCTGGTGAGGTTCTCCATGTACATGATCTCCTCCAGATGCTGTTCCCCTCGGAAATATCCTGAAATAAATAAACCAAGAAACTGTTAACCTTTCAGTCTTTAAAATATTTTTACCTACAAGTTCCAACATTTTACAAAGTTCATAGAATTTCGGAATGCTTCTGAGGTATTTTAAATGTGTTATAAGGTGTATAAATGTGTAATAAGTTATTTTAAATGTGTTATATAAGGTGCGGCAAAACAAACAGTGAAGTTTTGAAAGGCCGGTGCATCCCTTGTGGTGGGAGTAGAAACCTGGGAGTGGTCTCATTGTGTCGGGAGGGTCATGCCGTTTTTAGTCATTGCCATGGTTTGGTCCGGACAACACTGGGGCTTTGCCGACGTTGTGAAATGGCGAAGTGACGAGGCCCACTTCCATTTCTGTGGAGCGGTGAATAAACCACATTTTCGGTACTGGGCTGAAAATAACCCAAGGCAACTTCACGAGAGACCTCTTCTCTCCCCAAAAGTGACCGTGTGGTGTGCGATTTCCAAATTTGGGGTGATTTTTTCGAGGAGAATGGATGAACCGTGACTGTCAATGCTCAACGTCATGTTTCCATGTTAGAGAATTTTTTTTTAACCTCAATTGGAAGAACTAACGGAGGAAACAGATCTGGGAGACATATGGTTTCAATAGGACGGTGCTACGGCCCATACTGCTCAAGTTTCAATGACGAAACTGCGACAGATGTTCCCTACGCGCCTCGCCTCTCTAAGGGGTGGCCCACACGCTAAAGTAAAAAGTTGAAGGAAAAAGTTTTCAAACATCGGCCTCACACCTTGGAAGAACTCAAGGATCGAATTCTGGAGGAAACAACACGAGATGTGCCAAAATGCAGTCGAAAACTTCAGAAATTGCCTTCATCAATGTATCGCTGCTAGGGGCCATCATCTTTCTGATGTCATCTTCAGGACTTGATGCATAAAACGGCATGATGTACCGAATTAAATAAAATAAACCCCATTTCTGTAAGTGGCGCCGTTTTTTTTTAAATAGCCTTTTAAAACTGCACTGTCTGATTTTCCGCACCCTGTACAATAAGGAACTCCAGTGAAAAATATTATGGCTTTAAAAAAATATGTTCATATAGACCATGGGCGGCCAACCTTTTCAGCAGCCGGGCCAGATTTTAGAAATGAGATTTCCTATTGGGCCGCACAACAAAATTTCTTTGATTATTCAAAGCAAACAAGAAATATTGTGTTTTTTAAGAAGATATAGCAAAAATGAGAATCAAACACACTTATTAGATAATAGTTAGGCAATACAAAAAATAATAATAAACAAAATACAATAAATTTTGGTAAGACGTCTGATTTTGTTTGTCAGAACTAAGTGTATCAATGTTGATAACGATTTATGTTGTTGCTAAACACAAACAGTTTTCCAAATGCTCATCAGTGATTTGTGTTTTCGTTTGAGATTTAATATGCTTCATTCTACTAAAAAGCTGTTTACACATGTAAGTGTTTCCAAATAGCGAAATCATCGATAGAGCATGTTTGTAAAATGCAGGATATCCTTGTCCAAATATGTTTTGTAAAACTCTTGTAAAAATCAACCTGATTGAATTTCTCCTTTAACTGTGCATCACAACACTTTTCACAATGTTCCATTGGTAAAATTCCTGGCAATAAATTTACGTCTACGGAGAATGGCGTTGCAAATGCAGCACAATGCTTTTAAAAATCTTGTAATCGGTTATGAAATTTGTGTGACATCTGGCTGCAATAACAATGTAGGAAAGTGAGTGAAGATTTTTGTCCTTAACCACTCCGATACATCGCGAATATGCACTTTTTACGTCTTAAACGACATGTCAGATTTACGAAAACTTTATGTTATTTCCGCTTCACAATTAAAGCTCTATAAATGAAACATTTCCGAACTTAGCCGAATACTAAAAACTGTTTTTGAAAGGATATGAAATAAGCTTTCAAATTGTTATGTTACAAATAAATATTAACATTTGTAAACATTAAAATTTAGAATGCAAACATAAAAAAAATGAAAAAATGACTCACGTGATGTTTTTATGTGAAAACGGTACTAAAATCATGGATTATATAAAAGACAATATTTATTCTATCTTATAAATGTATAATAAACAATTTGGTCACCTCGCTTTTTTATCATTTCATACAAGAATATTTAATTAAAAAAATAACGATGTCGAACAGTGGATAGGCAATTTGGCGGTCTATCATGTATCTGACATAAAAGATTTTTTTTATCTATTTCTATGAACATCTTGAATAGTGATGGGTAGCTTGACTTATTATGGAGCTTCTCCATTTTGTTTTAGGGATGACACTAGAACAATAACAGAGTTATGACGATTTCTGTATAAACATATGCGTTGACGTGTAAACACGCTTATTGTACTTTAACTGATGTCGGCATATTAACATGTATTTCTGCTTATGTTGCTGAGTGATTAACAGTTGTTTCCAAAGCCCAAGTTTCATTTGGAATGCAGAAATAAGATCATACATGTCATTAATTAGTTGAAATTCCCCTTGTAGACATTTTCATTAACAACATTTAGGTGGCTAACTATATCGACCAGAAATGCAAAGTCGCTAACCCACTCCTTGTCTTCAAATTCTGGGATACTTTTTAACTGCTTGAAATGATTGTATTTCTTGCTTCAAATCAATCACTCTTTTTAAAATTTTGGCACGGGTCAGCCATCTTACTTCTGCATAAAATTTAACGTCATTATACTGTGAATCCAAAGACTTGAGAAACTCTCGGAACTGACGGTGATTCAACCCCTTCGATTTAATAAAGTACACTGTTTTGATGACCACCTTCGTGACATATCTATTTTAAGGGACTTAAATTCTCCTGATGAATAATACAATGAAAATTTAACAGCGAAATATTACCAACTTTGCAGGCCTCATTTTCAAACAATTTTACTAAACCTTCCTGTTTTCCAACCTTTGCTGGAGCACCATCTGTTAAGCCCGATAGATTGTTGAGTTGTAACGAAAAGCGATTCAACGTTGATATAACAGCTCCTGACAAATCTTGTGAGCAAATAGTGTCGTCATAGTAATTTGTCTATTTTGTTAAAATGGACAGCAACACCCCTGCTAAAAATCGCCACTTAGGCGGTATCAGTTAGGTCTGTGCTTTCATCCAATGCTAGAGCATAAAATATGAACTTAGATGCTCGATTTTTTCAAATTATCTTCAATATGTTTTGCAATGTCGTCGACAGGCCTAGTAATAGTTTGTCTAGACAGTCTATTTTTGAGAAATCCGTTTTTATGTACACTAAAAGAAAAAAAATGTGTGCATATGCCCCGCGGGCCACCAGTAGACACCCGGTGGGTCGCATGCGGCCCGCGGCCGCATGTTGGCCATCCTTGATAAAGAGCAATAAACGCTGATTCTGAATATATAAGTTTTATTTAATAATATTAAACGTACAGTTTTAAAAAAAAAATTAATAAGTGCGTTTTTAATATTGTCGTTGAAACACGCCGTCAAATTGGTATTACTAAAATGTTTAGTGGTGACGCCACTGATCTCTGTAAAGTCATTGTATGGGAATGTAGGTATGACACAAGCCATCGTATTAACAACATTTCATCTTATTCGTTTATTTACATACTGTTAATAGAGATTTAGTTGTTGTGTTTATTGAAACATTATTTAGGCCTAAATAATTCAGTTAAAGGGATGTAATAGCCACGGCTGAATTCTAAAACTGTCAAAATGTATTTATTATTACATCGCTAGGTGGCGGTAGTGATGCCTTCGCGAATTTTAAAACTTCAACATTCAACTTGTGTATGTTATGACGAGCACAATATTTTTAAATATCGAAGTAAAAACCAAACCAATAACAAAGTGTGTTCAACTTATGGAGCTTATTATTTTGGTAGAATATTTAGTATGATCCTTTTTACAAATGTTTCATAATTTGCTTGTTGATGGTTTTTTCCCATAGTTCATGGTCGTTCCGTATACTAAGGGCTCCCATTATAAACTACGTTTGGAATCTCGTGGTTCATTAATTTATTGTTATTAAGTTTATTTTGTAGAACTCCATTTTAATTTTTTATTTCTTTTATATGTTCAATAATATTATTATTTTATGTATAAAAACAGTTTATTATAAACAAGTTCTGCTTCGTAATTATGTATTTCGTATTTATGTATTATATAAATATATTTTTTTAAAGTAAAACTTCTTTACACACGCTTGACACTTGGGGGTGGTGAATGCGTTACGAAAAGTGTAATTGTTAGCAACTTTTGCCCAGCGAAAAAAAGACGCAAGAGTGTGTACTACTGTGTGAAAGCAACAAACAATATTGTCTGGAATGTCAATGTCAATGTCACCACAATATCATGTGTTCTTTTATAAGTTAGTGAAATTTTGCTTCAGTCGTGTTGTCTTGACACTCGATTTTTTATTTATTTTATATGTTCAATAATATTATTATTTAATGTATAAAAACAGTTAATTCTAAACAAGTTCTGCTTCATAATTATATATTTCGTAGTGATGTATTGTATAAAAACAGGGAAACTACATTATAATGCAAGCGTCTGCCATACCACTTATTTAATTTAATATCTGGCATTCTAAGTTTTTAAAACCATATTGAAATAAAAAAAAAAATAAAGATATTGATTTTTTTTTAAATTAAAACAAATCGTACACAAAAAACTGCCAGGCTGCTGGTCGGCAGACCAAGGAAGTCATGAATGGGATGATCTATATTACAGTTTTTCGTTAGTCTCAATCTTGTATTCGATGTAATCGATGCAGCAGGGCATGCGAAACCGATATGAAACGGACGAGGTTCGGAAATTTCCATTGTTTTACGGACGAACACAGCTCTTACGGCGACGTTGCGTTGGTTGTTCGAACTTCCAACTACTATGGACTATTTGGCAATCTTAAAATTACTATTATTATTATAAATTTGTACAATAATATGGACACGCGACAGCGGTGAGGGGCACCGCGGCAGGTTTCGTAAGTGGTTTGGCGTTGAAAGGCTCGCCCAACGGATGGGTACACTCGGAACTCTCAAATACTGTTTTTTATCATTATGGCTTATTTTTTTTTAAATATGGCAATCTAATTTAAAACTATAATGAAATAAAAATAATAATTCAGATAAACGAAAAAAAAAGAATTTTTAAAAAGTCGTCCACTAAAAGTTATCAGGCTGCTGGTCGGCAGACCAAGAAATTCTTAAATACAACGATCTGGACTATAGTTATTCATTTGTTTCATTCGTGTACTCGATGACGTAAAATTTACTATTTTTTACCCCACTTTGACGCCGGCTGCCTGGGAACGTGCCAGGCTGCCGGTTGGCAGACCTGCTTTTTTCTCATTTTCTAATCCCCCTTTATCATATGAAACCATTTCCGTTCGCGTATTCGATGTCGTAATTTTTTCGAAAAAGATCGCTCACTATTTCCATGACTGCGCGGCTTTACCCATTATCCATTATCACTACAAAGTAGTTTCATTCGTGTACTTGATGATGTGTGGTTTACCTATCTCGTCTCCTAGTCCATTATACTTGATACTAATACTAATAATATAAGGTAATTTTTGTATCTATTACAAACACAGCGTACGTAATGTACCTACAGCGAGCAAATGCCCAAAAATGAACTAATACTGAAATTCCGAAATAAAAAATAAATAAGCCACGCTACATATATTATAGCTGTGTGTGTGTACGCAGCACAATGCATTCTCACACATACTTGCAAAACGTGCGCGTAGCACGTTTTGCAAGTATGTGTGCACACACGTGTGAACATCGCCCTAACAGTTTTGGAATGAGAACCAAGAACGCACATGAAATGTTATATTTTCAACGATTTATACAATATGGCCGTTGAAAAGTTACAGTTCGACAAACTTACACCAAAAAAGAGAATTTTCGTGTACTTTCTGTTTTTGTAGCTTCCTGAGATTATTGAAGTGCTTCAAGTGAGTCAGTATTCTATGTTTACAGCTATTAATGAAACATTTCGACCCTATTTTCAAAATATATACGCTGTCAAACGAGGAGCGTACAGCTTCGCTACCTGCCAACGGGAGATTCCAGCCCGGAATGAGTAGAAGCTAAGAAATGTGTTCGAATTTGGTGAAAAAATGAAGTATTTATTTAATTATCAATACCACAGATATCATAACGATAATAAGAGGCCGTACTTCTACAGATGTATGTATTATGTATATATTTTAAATTAAAAATATTGTTTAAAATCATTATTAATGCGATAATCATAGACTGAAGTTTTAAAAATGGGTTGTATGGTGTATCAATGTTTTTATTTTTCATGGTCGAATGCCTACATCAATTACAAAATAAAATAAGCAGATTGAAAAATAAAAGTCCATTATTTGGTAACAAAAAATATCAAGTCTGAGAATGACACACGAAAGGTAGTAGTAAGCCGTTTTAGAGAGCCGTTTTTCAGCAAATTACAATTCTGCCTCTATAACGGACTCTTAAAATAAATAAAGGTATTATTGAAAATATTCAAAAACTACTGTATAAAAAAATAGTAATGCTGCTTCTAGGGAGATTCCTTCGAACTCCAAATTTCAAAATGGCGGTGAGTCGAACAGCTGATTGCGCGATCTTATAGTAGATAACGTGATTGATGACGTCACACTACCCACCATAGATACGGTGGTTTTCGGGGAGCTTGAAAAATTAAAACTTTGACAATTATGTATTTTAACTATTAACTACTCGGAACATTAGAGCGTCTAAAGACGCGAATATAATAATAGCGGTCAAGATATTAGAGCGTCTTTTGACGTAAACGCGCGAGATTTTACAAAAATTGATTTATTTCCATCACTAGTATACAGATTACCATGAAATAAAAAACGGAATATCGATAATGAACAACGCTACGCGTCTGTATTCAAAACTATCTATGGAACGTAGAGATTAATTATCTGAGCCGAATGGAACCTCCATCTTCTTTGATTGTCATTTGTTTAAGACAATGTTAGTTTTTTATTAAAATATTTTTGTATGAAATGGTAAAAAAGTGAGGTGACAAAATTGTTTATTATACATTTGTACGATAGAATGAGTGTATTCTTTTTACATAATCTGTGATTTTAGTACCGTTTTCACATAAAACATCACGTGGGTCATTTTTACAATTTTTTTATGTTTGCATTCTAAATTTTAATATTTACAAATGTTATTATTTATTTGTAATAATACAATTTGAATGTTTATTTCATAACCTTTCCAAAAAAGTTTTTAGATTGAGGCTACGTTTCCCAAAACGTGATTTATGAAGCTTTTAGAAAAAATTGTAAATAACACAAATATTATCACGTTTTAACAGTTTTCAAAGGGACACGTAATAAACAAAAGTCTATTTCTGAGAGGTTAAAACTAACTCTAAAAATAAATAAAAATTTAAGTAAGAAGGTATTATTCATTAAAAAAAAAAATTCTTCCTTTTACACACGAGAAGTTACACTCTCGTAAAGGTTTTATATTATATACATATATATATGTTTATACAATTTCTGATCAATGTTGCATGTTAGTATTTAATGATTTGAGTTTAGTCCGATTGTAACCTGAAAATGTAATTACTCATGATTATAATACGTATACATATGTCTATAAAAACTAATTTAAAAAAATACCAAAAATGGTTAAAACAATATTTCAAGCAAAGTATCAATTCTGAATGGTCGCCTTTCACCAGGGCGATACTGAGAGTATCTTCAACCTTCCCACTGAAAATAAAATATGTTACATGTTGCATTTTATTGTAATTTATCTATTACCTTTTTTGTAGAGTGTTGCCATGAGATTCAAGTCATCCGGATTGTGAGCAGCCGGTATCTTGAAGAGGGCAGTTTTCTCTTCGTCGGTGAAGTCAGCCAGCAGCATCTCTCCGGTGAACTGCTCCGTGGAGCCCAAACCGTTCATCCCCGCATTGTTCCGGGACATCATGTCCACCACGTCGCAGTTGATGTGCGAGAGATTGGAAATTACGGTCGGCGGTTGAAAACTAAAACAAAAAAAGTTACAGAATGACTACAATGGGGATAAGCCGTGGCTAAGTTTGCCAGTAACTTGACTCTGAGCAGAAACGGGTGGGGCCGTTCGATAGATTCTCCTATCTTAACAAGTGGATTGCAATCTTCAGAGCACAGGCGTCGGGTGGGAATGCTGTCCTTGTTCTACCGGTGTTTCAATGGAAGATGCTCCGAAGCAGCATCGTTGATGCATTGAGCATCCACCCAACATTTGTATACAGTTGACATTTGTCACATGAAAACGAGTCGTTTCTACGACACATTCTCGAGTTCAACAGCTCAGCTGTGGAACAATTTGCCGGCCTCTATGCTTCACTCCTTCCTCTCCACACAGTCCCAAAAGATAACATTGGCCCCGAGAGAAATTATTTTCCTCAGGGCCTCCTGTGTGAAGTGCACGTAAAAAAAAAGTTAAAAAAGTATTCAAATATTCATGATATATTCGTATGTTACAGAGTAACCGAGCCAAAAGCTAATTTATTTATTTTTACATTAGCTCCACGCAGGAGTGTCAACTTTGGGGATGCTGTGTGGAGGAATTTTTTTGTTTTTAAGGAAATGAGGATAGAAATTTTAATTCATCCTTCCCACTGCGGTGCAAGATAATGGTTTGAGAGAGTCCTGCTGGAGGTAAAAAAATTGGTAAAAAAGTCTCCCTCAACCAATCTCTCCAGATTCGGCCAGCCACAGAGTAGTAGGTGGGCAGACTCATCGCTGCCAAGACCTAGACAACCTTAACCCCTGCTAAGTCATCAAACGAAGCGAACCACTTGGGGTGCCCTTGAATTACTGAAAAATGAATAATAGTGGCGTTCATACCTTGTGTCAACATGTTTAAAGTTTGAGAATTTCTTTTCCGAAATGTTGCTGGTGGAACTTGAATTACTGGTGTTCAGGGTGAAATTAACTTTTTCATTCTCCGGTCCATTATTTGGGTGCAAAGTGGTGCCATTGGTATTATTCTTGTCTTCAACTTTGAGGTTATGAATCCCGTTGACAAGATTTACAACTTTGGCGAGAAGGGGCAGATTAGCCGACACCTCGTTGTTATTGTTGTTGAGTTGGACAGTCACATCAACGGGTTTGATTTCAAAATTGTTGGTTTTGATGACTTTATTTGTAAAGTTTGCATCAAAGTTGGGAGCAACGATATTCCTTGCGAAATCAGGAACATCCACTCCGATATTATCATTGCTGTTGACGGAGCTTTCTGAAGAGTCTATCGTCCATTCGCTCTTCCTAGCAGGTTCGGCGGAAGACTCGCTAGAATCTGTGGTGTCGGAGTTCTTTCGATTCTTGGCATCGCAGACGTTGATTTTGACGCAATGATGGGCAATATCCAGGCTCTGCGGCGTGGAGGGCTGCGAATCGAGGGACGATTCGCAGGTGATATCGCCGAATATCAGGCTATTTTCCCGAAAGACATTCTTTGGATTTTCTAGCTTTACCCTTGTAGCAGTCTCATCATTTGGTGACTTTAAGATGGGTTTTAAATTATTGTATCCGTTTCTATTTCTGCCCCGCTTTACTTCAGTGTCTGACAGCGAAGAGTCGGAGTTTGCCAAGGCGGTTTTGTTGGAGCGAAAGCCGCTGTCGTTGTAATCTCGGGTGCGCATGTTGAAGGAATCGTTGCTGGAGTCGTCTGAATTGTTCATCGGATTGGCCGAGTGAGGCACGAGGGTCAGGGAGATCAGCGAGTCGGAGATGGTCGGCCTGGGTCTGTTGTGCTTCTCGCAAAAGTAATCTTTGGTGCCTGGAAGTAAAAATAAAATTATAAATTCATGGCACAAACAAGTCAGTGTGTTTGCCAATAATATTGGTCAATTTGGCAGTGATCCGTCCATGAATACAGGTAAATGGCTGATATTTGACAGTGGTTGAGTGGGCATAGCGCTTGGGTCCCACCCGGGCGTCGCATGTTTGATTCCTCGGCTGGCTAAGTCCTCCATCACAACACAAGCAAAATTTTCGGCTTTCTGTGGTGGTAGTAGGAGATTTTCAAACATTGTTGGGTTATTCGTAACCCGGGAATGTTTGTCTTTCTTTAAAAAAAAAAAAAAAAACCCGGTAATTCATTGTCCAAAAATGCTATTATTGTAAAACTACAACCTTCAATGCTGAAAGGCATAAACTGACCATATCGTACCTACGCTGCTAAAACGTCAGTGATGCAATTTTTGTCAAAATTGATCTGAGTACGAGAAAGGATGGGGGGAGGAGGGTGGGGGAGCGAATATGCGAGCGAAGCCGAGGGCAAAAGCTAGTACATTATAATAGGATGTCGAATTTTCAAACGCTTCTCCTGAATAATTACATCATTTGCAGAAGTAACATTTTAGCAGCGTAGGTACGATATATATATTTATATAACGCCTATGTGTGTCCTTTGCACTCACCCTCCACTTATTAAAATCAGGTCAGTTGCAGTTCATCTTCCGGAAAAAAAATACTGGTTGGAATTGATTGTGACAATAAATTCCTAATGCATCCACGTGCCTGGCACTTTTCAAGCAATAAATCGAAACCCCCATTAAGAGTCTGAGGTCTAATAACAAGAAAGTTCTAATTTCACAAAATATAATAAAAATGTGATAAATTTAAGAAAATGATTTTTCTTTTGTACGAATACCAAAATTCAAAACATAGAAAGCTGAAAACTTCAATTTGGGTTGCAAAAAATCTTCAATTGGGTAAAAATTAGAGATGCCACGAATAGTGACTTTGCCGAATACCGAATACCGAATATTCGGCTTGGCTCTCGAACGAAGCGCCGAATATTCTGCCACCGAATATTCGGCGGCACTTAGTACATTTTGCAAACAGTTTTCATGTAAAAGTCAATTACATTTCGCAAATGAATCTTCAATTGGGTAAAAATCTTAAAAAATCTTCATGGGCCGCAGGTTGGACATGCCTGGTCTACATCATTATACATTCGTAAAAAAAAACTGTGTAAAGCCCAAAAGGGAACTTCAGCTAGTCTATTTATATCAAGGAGAGGGCCTGTGCCCTCAGTAGTATAAAGTTAACCATTGACAGGGGGTCCAGCAGGAGTAGGCAAGAACTGAACGTAGGTGTGCAGCTGCAGCAGCAGGTGTCTCTGCAGCATCCACACGATGCACTTGGCCAGCAGGGCAGCACCCCCCGCCCAGGCACGCGCGTGGAACCACAGGGGAGCGGGGAGAGACAGCATGGACATCACCTGCACATACATTATATTAGTGTTACAACAAAATGTGGGTACAATGCTACTATGTATTACATCAGTTCCAATTTCGGAAATGACAATTCAAATAATTTTCTGTTAAAACCCCTTCAGACCTGATTCAAAACTGTCAATGGTAGAACGTATTTAATGCTTGATGACAATAGAGAAGTCCAGTCCATTTTTTTTTTTTTTTTTTATGAAAAATGACCTTCTAACTTAAATTACTGCATATTTTTTTTTTTTTTTAGAGTTAGTTTTAATAGTTAAAATAATTTTCAAAGTTTTAATTTTTGGAGATCCCTCGAAAACACCCATATCTATGGTGAATTTTGTGACGTCATCTACTAAAATAACGATTCACTATTTTATGATTGTTATGTTGGTTTTCTTGAATCTCACATAGATTTGCGCAGGCGCGCGGCCATCTTGTTTATTATAACGCGTTGATTGGCTAATGGCTTATTTATTGCAAATGGCGAAATCAAATTCTTTGCAAAACAATGAATGACGTTGATGAATTTTACTTACAGTTCAATGTTTTTGATGATAATTTTCGTTTAAATGATTAATTCACTGTGATATTAGTGTAATTCAACATAAGTACCAATGCTGCCCTTACTTTTTTTCAGTTTTAGTCCTTAAATAATGTTTTGTTAGTGATTTAGTTTCGTTCGGTTTTTAGGTTACTGACATTACATAAACAAAGGTTACTTCTCTATAATTTTTATGACTTTTCCGCGTGAATTTAATAAAACTTCCATAAAAGTAATATTATTTAATAATGTAAAAGCCTTATGCATATGTAAATAAATACAAATTCGAGAAATCAACGCATTAATTGCGTAAAACCGAGTCCAACATGTCAGATTTTTTCAGTTATTTTTTCGGAATTATTATAATATTTTTTTATCCTTTTTAATTGTATGAACGAGATAAAAAGTGAAGTGACAGTTTTATTCCAAATTCATAAAGTAAGAGGACTGTATTTTTTAAATTTTGAATTTTCCTAATTTTTTCGACCATTTAATAGAATATGTTTACAGTCGGCTGTTTTTTTTAAATTTTTTCATTTTGAAACTTAAAATACTGCATTTTTCAAACACAATCGTATATGTCAGATACAAAAATCTAAAAGGCAATTCTATCAACTTTCTATAAAGGTATATGCTTTTACGACATCTTCAAAAATAAGAAATATATAGAACATTCGCTTGTGTCATACCTAAATTCCTTTTTAAATGACCCAAATGAATTACAGTGAATCACCAGGTGAATTTTCCATCGTGACGTCACCATGACAGCATTACACAGCATACCAACTTAAAGCTGTGTTTTAACGAGAATATTAAAAATGCACTTTTTAATATTTTTTTAAAAAATGTACGTTTAATATTATTAAATAAAAGTTATATATTCAGAATCAGTGTTTATTGGTCTATATGAACATATTTTTTTAAAGCCATAATATTTTTCACTGGAGTTCCTTATTGGTAGAGTTGTCTGAACACTTTTGGTGTGTGTTTGTTTCTTTTTTAAATTTAAGTTATTGCTACTTTCATTTAAAAAAACATTAGGTCTTAGAGGGCACGTTTCGCATAAAATGACAAAGCGTACACTGTATTCTAAAAACATAACTTTGTGTGAAATTTTTTTTAAATACATTAAAAATTAAACATTAAAAAAAATACTGTCAAAACTTTCATCGCAAAAAAAAACAAGAGAAAAAAATCGGTCAGAAATAAACACAAAAATCACTTTTCAAAATGAATGAACGGCTATGATTGGAACTAGTAGTCGAAGCCAGTTATACTAGCTGTTGGAAAGTAAATTGACAATTTTTATTCACTCTAGATAGCGAGGAAAAAATTCTGAAATCTACATATTTTAGTCTGAAAGGGTTAAAATATTCTATCTTAATCATATATCGAATAACGCGACACTGAGATCGGTTTCTCGACATTCTAATGCTAGAGAGGACAGCGGTGTATACCCTCAGATTCCCGGTGTATACATTCAGTGTCAAATGTCACATGGTGTCTGCGAACCATTACAAATGTATAAATATAAAAATACTAAAAAAGTCTCACAGAATATCTGAAAATGAAATATTATAAGTGCCACAAACCTGAATGAGACATAGTCCAGGGAAGTCCACGGCGAACTTCTCAACGAAGGGAGAGTGGAGATGAACCTGGGCATCTGGAGCAATCACATACACATTACTCTCGCACAGTGGGTAGATGATGGTGGCTTTGGCCCAGTACACCAAGTGCCCGCAGATTTGGAACACCTAGAAAACATGCAATGACTTTATTAGAACTTCTCAACGAAAGAATCTTACTGATGCAACTATGTACTTACATCTCCCTTCCTCCACCCAACCTACTATCCATGTACCTATCCCTATCTAATGGTCCGTTTCCATGCTTGCCAAGCCTACACAAACCTCCACAAGCTCCAAGCGTACACAAATCTCGCTTGGCATTTGGAAGCCGTTTACACGCTTGTAACTGCGTCAGTACGCTACCAACACCCAAGCATGGCGGACGCCGAACTTGTGTCGGCTATTGCGTTTGGTTTAACATACTTTTATTTGAAATACAAGCAAAGTATAAAAAAACAATATAATATTGTCGTGTATTATAAAAAAAAGTTATTCCAACAAAAAAAAAAAATTATTTTTTATTGTAACAAATAATAAATCAATAAAAGATTATTTATTTATATTGACTTTTTAGGTAAATCCAATAAATTAAATTAGTGCATTCAAATTAAGTACTTATACATTTTAATAAGTCAGGCATGCCTCTTACGTCATACATATGTCTCGTAATGTTAATTATCGATATACCGCATGGAGCAAAAACGGCGTGCATTCGCGTCAGTTCGGAAATTACACTGAGCGTTTGCCGAAGCTTGCCGCTGGATCCGACCCCGACTGGTTCGGCGGCAAGCTCTTGCAAGCCTACGCAAACCCTACGCAAGCTAAGACAAACGACCTGTTTCCACGTTGGCGTTTGTGGAGGTTTGCGTAAGTAGTTGGCAAGCGTGGAAACGGGGCATAACAGTGTGTGGCCAATTTACCCAAGTTTTTTATTTGCAACAATAAATCATGGAACAATCAGTCTATTAATGAAGCCTGTTCAATGAACAACTCTCGCAGTGCAATTTAATATCGACTCAATTAAGAAATCTATTAGAGTGAAACCCTCTTAACCACTCCGATACATCGCGAATATGCACTTTTTACGTCTTAAACTACATGTCAGATTTACGAAAACTTTATGTTATTTCCGCTTCACAGTTAAAGCTCTATAAATGAAACATTTCCGAACTTAGCCAAATACTAAAAACTGTTTTTGAAAGGATATGAAAAAAGCTTTTAAATTGTTATGTTACAAATAAATATTAACATTTGTAAACATTAAAATTTAGAATGCAAACATGACTCAAGTGATGTTTTTATGTGAAAACGGTACTAAAATCACGGATTATATAAAAGACAATATTTATTCTTGCTTATAAATGTATAAAAAACAATTTGGTCACCTCGCTTTTTTATCATTTCATACAAGAATATTTAATAAAAAAATAACGATGTCGAACAGTGGATAGGCAATTTGGCGGTCTATCATGTATCTGACAGAAAAGATTTTTTTATCTATTTCTATGGACATCTTGAATAGTGATGGATAGCTTGATTTATTATGGAGCTTCTCCTTTTTATTTTAGGGATGTCACTAGAACAATAACGGAGTTATGACGATTTCTGTATAAACATTCTCGTTGACGTGTAAACACGCTTATTGTACTTAACTGATGTCGGCATATTAAAGTGTATATCTGCTTATGTTGCTGAGTGGTTAAGAAGTTTCCTCTTAAGAAGTTATCCTGCTTAAGAAGTTTGGTTTTATCGGTCCCTTGAAGACTAAATGGTCCAATTTATCCCACTTATAAGGTTGTCGTGCCTAAGAAGTTTTTTTTTTTCGGTCCCTTGGAAAACTTCTTAAGAGAGTTTTACTGTATGTGTGTTGTGCAGTGTATTAATATCCCTCAAAACCATAAGATATACTTGTAAACAAGAATATCAGAAAACAAGGGTAAGTCAGTGCTTTATAATTCCAATCTTACCAAGTGATCACGGTCCACAAATTTGTTCGGTTTTCAGAACAACTTATTTGGGTCTCATAGAAATCATTGTCTCCCTTACTATCATGGTTAGAAATAAGATCTAAACGATGTTGGAAAGAGAAAACACCATGCTTTATATATTTAAATATAAACATTAACCACAAAAGAAGTAAAATGTACACCTTTATGAAACCAAAGTTTCGGATCGCAAAAAATTTAGAAACTTTATGAATTTAGGAATGACAAATAATGTTTATACATAATACATTTGTCTAAAAACAATATGTTTGTGTTTATTTTTTTTTTGTTATCAGTAATTTTAGTTGGAAAAAACGTAATGAAACAAAATTTTATATTTCAAAAATTATTTTTATGTCGAATTATATAATTTGAAAGTGTATTTCATCACCTTTCTAAAACCGTTTTTAGTTTCCGGATGCATTCAGAAATATCCCATTTATATGGATTTTTATTGCAAAGCAGAAATATTTTGACGTTCTGACAAAATATGTCCGAGGCCTGAAGGGTTAAGAGGCACTCAAGCGACAGCTACCCAAATTTGGGTACTTGTGGGTAGGTGATTTTTATAGATTTATTTTGAACTTCCCGCAATCATCTAATATGTTTAATAACTAGCTTTAATAAACTTCTGTCGAATACCAAAATGTCACTATTTAGTCACTAGTTTCATTTAAATTTCTGTGGAACAACCTGTGAAAGGGAGGTTATGCAATATATACCTGGGACAGAGTAAGGTCCGCTTCAATAGCCAGGGTCTGCAGACTCTTCAACGGACTATACAAGGTGACCAGGCGAATGAGGAAAGGACTACTATCCAAGGGGATGGAGTCCAGCAGTTCATTGGGATCCACAAGGAGCAGCATTCCGTGGTAGGGTCTCAAACTGCGGAGGCACTTGTCAATGGTCTCCGGCTCGATGATAAGGCCCCGGTTGTGGAACTGGTGAGCCTTGTGCGGAAGACAGAAGGACACGAGGACCCACTGGTTCATGCGCACCTGGACCACACCTGGAATTAAATAACTTTTAGTTTTACCTTCTCGTTGCCAATAGGGGTAGTTGTATATACAGTGAAACTCTCTTAATCTTTTAAAGACTATGTCGTTAAAGAATTTGCGATACCTGTAGCCTGGTATTTCAAATTCTCATATATACGCAGTGGCGGTTCGTGGTCTTTTTAACAGGGGGTTCAGAAATCCAAGAGAAATTTATCTAATCAAAATTTACTTTCAGAGGAATTAAATTGTTTAATGTTTTTTACAGCAATGCACGTTGCTAATTATTATTGTTTTTACAACAAGAATAATTACATAGAATATATAAGTGGACGCGGAGGCCTTTTTATTTTTATTTTCCAACCTTTTTTCCTGAGTATGAGCATTATTTTTTATGTACACAACACCTGCATTCAGCGATTGTGTAAAAAAATTAAGACAGAATATTAGCGACAACGTGGGTGGGTGGGTGGTTTGGTATATTTATGGTCAAAACAATACTGAAGTATTTGTATGAAGTTCAACACAAAATTACATAACTAGCGACTTGACAATGCAACGTTTGCCGAAAATAATCTAAAAAAGAGGAATATAAACGCTAGAAATATTTTGATTCTCACGCCTTCAAAATTTCAAATCGACCTTCTTTTTTGTATGAGGCAAGTTAGCGCCAAAGTGTTTTTTTAATTTATTTTGCGCATAATTTTATAAGATTGAAAAAAAAGTTAGATCATACAAAACGTCAAAAATAGTCTAAGCCATAGGGGGTATTTTTTAAAAATCGTTTCTCGTATTACTTATGGTTACTTAAGTCATGAAAAACATTGTTTAGTAGTTTACGCTTATATTTTTTGTAACGTAAGTAATAATTTTATTGTAATTCCAATCCATTCAAAAGGGAGTAAAAGCTTCAATTTATCCCTAGCATATTTTTTGATGTTCATAATGTAAACTGATTCGTAGTAAAGATTAATCTAAATAGTATCTAAATGGGAGTTCACGTATAGTTTCACCGTATAGTTGCATCCGGCGCAAAGGCAACTTGTCACTCTCCGAAGGACTCGATCGGTAATACTCGTGAAAGATCGGAGATCACATGATATCCATGACACGGGATCGCGGTGCACAGAGCGGGAATGAATTTGGCAAAGAAATGGATAGTTTCGTTCAAATCACTGTCAGAGGGATCTGTATGGGCCAGGATGTTTTTGTAAAGAGAATTTTGCGCGCGACCACATCACGCACCAAATGGATATAGGTACTGATTTTGAAGCGGTGCGCGGTGGCGCGAGTTTAAAATACGGATTTTAATGGAGCCCTATTTATAATGTGGTTATAAACTTGTTTTATAATGATTCCAAACTTGTTTTATAATAATATTATATATTATTATAAAACGAGTTTGTTTTATTTTATCGTCTTTCAATGGGGGTTCACAGCACAAACGCACTTTAAAGAAAACCGCCACTGTATATACTCGTCATGTATAGATGACGCTCATCTTTTAGGCATACGGTCGGGTGGCATGTATACATGACGCTCGTCTAAAAAGGGTTAAGAAGTTTTCCAAGGGATAAATTCGGCCTTTCAGCCTTCAAGGGACCGAAAAAAAAACTTCTTAAGCAAGAAAACTTTTTAACAGGGAACTTCTTAAGAGGGTTTCACTATTCATTACTACAAAACCTATAAACATAGCGGACATTCTATAATATCTTCGGTAATTTTTGGAGATCGCTGTCAATGGTTAATATGCACTTTTTTTTAAAAAATCTTTTGATTCACCTTAATTACATTAAGAGTGTATAAGCAGAGAAACCAGAAATATGTCATTTTTAAATCAGTGGTTAGACGTATTGACTCTTTTCCACAAAAAACTATAAATGGATTTCAAAAGATTGTTCTTTTATCTAGTAAACTTATGTTTTAGATTTTGAGAAAAAAAAAATATTTTTAGAATAATAAGGTTATACCATAGGTCGTTCGCAGATTTGTTCAATTTTCAAAAAAGTACATTTCTTATACAACACCCATTTCAAATCATATAATCATGCAGTAAAATAAATCAATACATTATCTGGTAAACGCATATTTCAGAATTTTAATTTTAGTTTAAATAAAATTATTAAAAAATATATACGGACATGTGTTTCTTGACGAAAATTGGTCGGTTTGTGCATTTATTTGTGCACTTACAAACAAATATATTTCGGATTTTTTTACATACTTATTTTGCTAAGACGTTATTGACAAATCATAAATAATTTGATCGTAAAAAAATTTCAGGAAGTATTTAATTTTAAATAATTTTGAACATCGCATTTTACCATTTTTATCGCAGCCCGTAAACACAAATTTCAGATTTCATTACGGGCCCAAACGCGGCCAGGAGAGCACGTCTTCGCGACGCTTTGAATAATAATATTTGGAAATGAAATTTGAAAACGAAATTTGAAATAAACACGAATTCCTTGATTCATGTTTGTTAAATCTACAGGGTTGCCCGAACGCAATTTTTCATGTTCATTGAATATTTTTTTGCAAAAATTTTTATAATTTCGAATATTTTTTTTATTTTAAATTTTTCTTGTGTGAATACCGCACAAGAGTCCCAACTGCTCCAAAATATTTTTTTGGGGTAAATCTTTTTTACGCACGCTCGACACTTGGGGGTAAACTGGTGAATGGGTTACGAAAAGTGGTGATAGTTACGAAAAATGACATGCGAACGGTAATCAATGCGAACGGTGATCGATTGCTCGGCAGGTCGGGCCTTTACGCACGCTTGTTTTTCGTGTTATTGTTATATTGTTAATGGACTATTTGTCCGTAAATAAATAAATAAATTATATACAGCGGGTACCCGGCATGCGTTTCATGGGCACTGTAACCTCGCGGTCAACTAAACTGTTATGGTTCCATCACAAGTCCCGGGAATTATAATGCAAGCGCCTGCACTATATAACATTATATACAGCGGGTACCCGGCATGCGTTGCAAGGCCACTCAAAGAAAGAAAGGGTTTGTGCGCTTTAATTCTGTTTGTTGAAGTGCTTATTATTAATTATGCACACGAATAAATATTTCAAAATGCGACATTTTTTACAATCCAACTTAATATTACTCGTTTTTTTTCATGAATACCGCACAAGTCTGGAACCAGTGGGACTATTGCATCCCCAATTTGGAGTATGTTGTAAGACTGAAGGTAGTGGGGAGGGGAAGGATATAGGGAAGAGGAAGGTGGGGAAGTACCTGGCTATTCAGATCTGACCACTAAACACGGCTAAAGCCATTTCAAGCAACGTTTCAATTCTTAATGGTGGTCTTACACCAGGGCGATACTGAGAGTATCTTCCACTCTAATGGCCGTAAAATACAATTGAAAAACAAAAAACCAAAATATTAAAAAGAATATAACAAATTGTTTATTCATGTAGCTATCTACTTAATACCTACTGTGTTTACGCATTTCACTTGTATCTATTTATGTTTATGCACTTCAATATACAAATAACTACTACTAATTAAAATTCTGGAAGCGAGAATAGTAATATAAAGTAGCAATAGTAGCGGGTAGCCCTAGCTCGAGTGAACAAAACCCTCAAAACTCGGATTGCCGCGGAACGAAATTTAGTTCTGAAAACGCCCGCTCGCGAGCCCTGATGTGTTAGCGCTAGTGTCGGAATCGAAGTTGTCATGTGCTGGTTATTCACTCTTAAAAGGCAACTATTTGCATTGGGGGAAGTGGAAAATATTTCATTCTAAATTTCGATTACGTAAAATTAAAATTAGCTTTCGTCTTGTGAGATTATACGCCATTAGCTATTTCGCTGTCACTTTGGTATGTTGGTATTCCTGATACACTTGAATGTATAACGAACGGCTAGAAGATTTTGAAGGTACCACGAAATCTGGAAAGGTAAGTACTAAATTATTGGAGTTTTGGGAATAAAATGATGGAAAAAAACATGTTTTTAATTTCGGTAATTATTTTTTATAAATAATACATGCACTTTTGAATCACAAACCATGTTACACAAACCTAGCGTAGCCGCTAAACTACTTGAAAACTGGGATGTTTTTCTTGCCTTGACGCGAGTAGGCGGTATAAAGGGGCACTTTCTTTTGTATCACAAACCATGTTACACAAACCTAGCGTAGCCGCTAAACTACTTAAAAACTGGGATGTTTTTCTTGCCTTGACGCGAGCAGGCGGTATTTACGCGCCGAATTCCCATGAAGTCTGCTACGCTTTGCTCTAGCATCTTTTCGTACAGTAACAAGAATACCAACATAACAAAATGACATTTGAAAATAATGTTTGAAAATGGACGGTCTCATTTCACAGAACGAAAGCTAATTTTAATTTTACGTAATCGAAATTTAGAATGAAATATTTTCCACTTCCCCCAATGCAAATAGTTTCCTTTTAATGTAATTAAGGTGAATCAAAAGTTTTTTTTTTTAAAGTGCATATAAAACCGTTGACAGCGATCTCCAAAATTTACCATATCTTCTTGTGTTGCCAATTTTTTAACACACTAGCAGAAGTCCCGGGCATTGCCTGGGCTCTATGCAGAGTTTTTTTGAAATTTCATGTAGACAGTGACCTTCCACTTGTTTTGAAGGTAAATCATGCAAAATTTCATCAATCTCAAAATAAAACTGTAGTTTTGTGTAAAAATCAAATTCACGGTGCTCGCCATAAACACTCTTCTTTGTATAAATAGTATTTTTTTTTATTTGAGCAAGAACTTAAACTATTTGGGCACATTGATGTTTGAAAAGTTATTAAAGAGATTATTCCAAGTATGGTATAGATGTATAGACTTGGAGTACAAAAATCTAACAAAATTAGACCAATTAAGGTCGAATTCAAGGATTCTATCTCGGCACGTGAGGTCTTGACAAATAATGCTAAACTGAAAAACGGTATCAAGGCTAGAAGCAACCAAACATTGTTGCAGAGGAGTCAACTAAACTTACGCCAACAACTTGACACGAGGAAGAATAATGGTGAAACCAATACCACTATCAAATATGTAAACTCCGTACCTAAAATTATTGATCGTACGCCAAAAAACTAAAACAACAAAAAATAAAATGCTACTACCAAAATGTGAGAGGGGTCTGCACTAAACTTCCCATATTACTGACTTGGGCGGCAACTATCAGCAGTGATATTTTCATTTTAACCGAAACATGGCTCGATTAAGGAATTAATTCTGCCGAATTAGGCTTCTCTAATTTCAACATTTACCATATGGACAGGAATTCTAAAACAAGCACCAAATCAAGAGGGGGTGGTGTGGCCATTGCTATCTCAAAAAATCTCAGCTCCTCAAAAGTAGGTACACTCCTCAAAAGTAGGTACATAGTATGCGTAAATAAATATAAATATACACTGTCAGTGAGCGTCCACGCTCATGACGTCATACGATAGCCCCCCGCCACAAAATATCATTTTAGCGGTAATTCAAAAATGGGAAACTTTGACTCGCTGTAGAAAATTAATTCGTTAACATAAAAATAAAATAAAAATGCTATAATCATCGTAATTTTTTGCTTAATTTTTTTAAGCAATAAATAAACGTGGAAATACCCCATTAAAGCATTTAAAATATTTCTAATCGATCTAATTTTCAAACCAAAAACACATGATTTCACATTACCACATGTACCTAAAATCGTAATTGAAACATGTGTGCACTAGACCAGTGGTCCCCAAACCACAGGCCGCGGACCGGTACTGGTCTGTGGGTCAAATGGTACCGGGCCGCTCAAGGCCCTGCTTAAAAATCAAAAGTACATTAAAAAAATCAAACATTAAATATTTATAGACAAAAAATAATTTTTCAGTTGAGAACCCTTTCACGCCAAGTTACCGCCGTTAAAATATCTTCGAAGTAAAAAACACGACTGGGCTTCCATCTTGCGCACCCGCGTATATAACGTAAAGAGCTCGAATGAGACACAACGACATGAGACACCGCTCTTAAATTCTGCTTGCCCAAATGCAAGCGGAATCGTTTTATTGAGAATTACGCGTAAAACGTTGACCAGTCCGCGGCAATAAAAAGGTTGGGGACCACTGCACTAGACCACCAATTGTGATCCATAAAGTTTCACCAAAATACACAAGCGCCCTAGAGGTGATTTTTCACAAAAACGGCACTCAACAAATTGTCCAATTATTATTATTATTATGTCGAAACGGGCCATGTGATGGGTTAGATTGTGCAGCAATGTAAAGGTTGCTTTATTGACATACCTGAGCTGCTGAGTTCCTCAAACACCGTCTTGAGGCTCATGGCCAGAGTGCTCTTCTGCAGGATGTGGTGGAAGGGCGAGCGGGGGAAAGGGGGGCTGGAGGGCGGCAGGAAGCTGTCGGTGGACTCGTGGGTCTCCTCACTGTCACAGTCCATCGAGGACAGCTCGTCGTGGATGGCAATCTGGACAACAGAACAGAAACTATTACATACAAACTTCATTTAACTACTATCCCCCACAAGGCCGAAGGAATTTATCATGTTGTTGTATTCCTATTTTCTAGCACGTTGGTGGCCAGTGTTACTTTGGTGGCCAGCATTACTGTGGTGGTTGGTGGCCAATGTTACTTTGATGACCAGTGTTACTTTGGTGACCGGTGGTACTTTGGTGAACTGTTTTACTTTGGTGACCTGTTTTGCTTTGGTTACCAGTTTTACTTTGGTAACAGGTGTTACTTTGGTGACAGGTGTTACTTTGGTGACAGGTGTTACTTTGGTGACAAGTGTTACTTTGGTAACGTAAGTACAGTAGAATCCGGATATAACGAACCTCAAGGGGCCAGATACTTTGTCGTCCTAACCGGACGACGTACAAAATGGACGGATAATTTAAGCTTGTTTTTACGTGAGACACGCCGAACTCCTTCGCGAGGGCTTCTAAACGGTGATTTATAGCACTTTTTTCTTCAATTGAAAAACACGTTTCACGGAACTCATTGTGTCGAGCTTTTAATATAGTCACAACAGATGATAAACACTGACCATGATTTACGCGTGATAATAAGGATAGGTGTTAGCATGCGGTGAATAGCCGGGCGCGGGGAGTAGCCAGGCGCGGGGAGTAGCCGGGCGCGGGGAGTAGCCGGGCGCGGGGAATAGGCGAGGCGCAGGGCGGCGAGGTATTGGTGCGTAGGTTTTGTAAACAAAACACTGCGGGTCATTCTAACCGGACGAATTATTATTAAAATAGGTCTCTTTAAGCAGTTGTTCGCTTAAAACGAAGTCGTACTAAATGGATGTTTTCCTAGTACCTAACTATGAAACCTAACTAGAGTTTTCATTGTCGTCGCTAAAAACGGTAGGCTATGGCAAGGTACTGTTTAATATACAATATATTTTATTCTACTGGCAATTTTTAATGCTGGTCACACCAGACAAGCAATACTTTAGTTCCAATTTCTACCACCAAAATCATTCCGTCCCGAAGTATCCTGGTGTGTACAGCTATCGCGTTTAGCCTCGCAAATTTCTGAGATTTAATATTGTTTTGCGTTAATTGTGTTTGATTATTACAATAAAAAGTGGATCTATTAAATTAATGCCTTCTAATCATTTATCAAACCCGCGTGACACTTATGGAAGCATTGATACCTGGTAAGATTAACCAATCAGATCTATCGCAAATATGCACTTTTTACATCTTAAATTAAATGTCCGATTTACGAAAACTTTGTGTTATTTCCGCTTCACAATTAAAGCTCTATAAATGAAACATTTCTGAATGTAGCCGAATACTAAAAATTTTTTTGAAAGGTTATGAAATACGAGGACAACTTGAAAATTTATGGGTAGCTTGATTTATTATTGAGCTTCTACTTTTTGTTTTAGGGATGTCACATGACGGCCGGCGTAGCACAGCGGTAAGGCGCTTGACTCGCACCCCGAAGGTCGCGGGATCGAATCCCGGCGTGTCAAATAAATTTTATTTGATTAATTTGTGTTATTTCACAACTTATTCATTTAAAATAATATATAGTATATTTGCGGCACGTTCCAGAGTGGAAGATACTCTCTGTATCCCCCTGGTGTAAGACCACCATTCAGAATTGAAATGTTGCTTGAAATATTGTGATGCTCAGCCTCACAACATACCCTAATTGGGGATGCCATAGTCTCACTGGCTTCAGACGGGAGCAGTTGGGACTCTTGTGCGGTATTCATATAAAAATAAAAATAAATAAAAAAAAAAAAACAATAACGGAGTTATAACGATTTCTGTGGAAACATATGCGTTGACGTGAAAACACGCTTATTGTATTTGACTGCTTTTGTCATATTAACGTGTATATCTGCTTACGTTGCCGAGTGATTAATTTGGTTATTATGTTATTATAATTTAATAAACACTGTAATCTATTTGAAAATATCCTATTTTTTAATTAAAGCAAATGTTTGCATAATATATTTATTTGTTAAATATTATTGAATAGGTTTATTCTAAAAGTATTTAACACAATATTTCAATTAACCGTAACATGTTGTGTTATAGAAAAATACAGATTCAAAATGTTGTACACTATTCAACTATAAGATAAAAAGGCAAACAAACAAGGGTAAATGTTTGGTATCAAGTCCATTCTAACAAAATACAAATAATATAGGTACTTACAAAAATATAATAAAACACCATAAAGGTTATTTAACAGTTTAAAATAGCATTCGTCTACTAAATCTATTTGTCTTCTAATACGTAAAAATCAATATTTGTTTGTTTTTTTCATATTTTATGCACTGCCATACCGTTCATCCGATTGCAATGAAACTTTGGCGATTTGTTGCGCGCAAGCTAGCGATGGTTTATATGTATAATGGTGAGCTCTGGTGTTATGAAATTATTTCCTATACCATTCATCAGAATGCGTTGAAACTTTGGTGAGTTGTGCGCACACTCGCGAGGTTTCTATATATAATGGTGAGCTCTGACATAATAAAATTATTTCTCATACCATTCATCCGATTGTGATGAAACTTTGGTAAGTTGTTGAGTGCACACTCGCGAAGGTTTCTATATATAATGTTGAGCTCTGACATTATGAAATTTGTATACAAAAATTACAAAAGGTGGTGTGAGGAGATTTTATAGAGATTGTGTGAATGAGTAAAATTAGGGAGGGGGGAGGGGAACGAAGTACGGGGATCGGAATGTTGATGGTGGGGGTTGGATGCGGGAGGGGGAAAAGTGGAAGGGGAACGCAGGAGGGGAAAGGTGGCTGGAACGGGGACGCATGGGAAATGACACACAGAGAGAAACAATTTTATGAACAAGAAATATAAAATACTAGCGAGTATCCGGCAAGTGTTGCAATTTCACTCAAAGAAAGAAAGCGTTTGTGTTTTAATTCTATTTATTGAAGTGCTTATGGATACACAAATGGATTTTCCAAATTTACCCCCTGCTATTCTTTACCGCTGCTATGTCTCCTTTGCAATCCCTACCCGTACCCCTCCCTCTTCCCCCACCACTCCCTACGCTTCTGCACTCATTTCCCTACCGCATCCCCTTCTCCTCCTGCATTCCCCGTCTTCCCCTCTCTTGCTCACCATTATACATGAAACCTTCAAGGGCCTGCACATAATAAATCACCATAGGAACGCATAAGGGACAAACAAAGAAACATTCATTTTTATACATTGAGATGCCAAAATAGTAAAAAGTCTTACCATTATCTTCATTTCTTCCGACAAATAGGCACATCTCTTTTCCTCATGTCGAAGTGCCTTTCCCAATCTTTCACTGAGATCATAATAGCACTTCACTGGAATAAAAATAACAATACTTTAATAAACAATAAGGTTAACCCCTAAATCCTCTGATATTTTGCAATGTACTTCTCTTATGGCCATAATATAGACGATTCATTCATCGTTCATTTCGTCACGTCATTCCGCCTCTTTCCTGCCAAATGACATTGCCGAGTGAAGCATTCCGACAATGTTGGATATTGGTGTTCATTCGGGAGCGGAATGACGTCATTAGATGAGACCTCATGGCACAAATGAAAGGTCTGAATAGGAATTCATTCCGTAAATCAGTCGGCCGGAATTTTCTGCCGGAAGGTTGTGCAAACGGAGCGCGATAGACGTCAAAATGCTCCCGTTTTGTTCGCTTTTCGAAATAACTTAACCACGACTCATAGAAATCTTTATTTCTCCCTTACTATTGTAGTGAAAAATATGATCTAAACGGTATCGAAAAGAAAAAACAACGCGCTATATATTCAATCTAACAATTAACGACAAAATAATTCAAATGTACACTTTTATGAAACCAAAGTTTACGACCGAAATTTAAAAAAAAAACTATGAAACTTTATGAATTATTTTTATATGAAACGACAAAAAGTGAGGTGTTGAAAACGTTTATAATTCATTTGTTTATTTAAAATAAGTGTTTTTATTTTTTTCATTACCAGTAATTTTATTTAGAAAAAAAACGCAAGGCGAGCCATTTTTAAAACTTTTAAAAGTTTTCATTAAAAATTATTCTATTTAAAAAATTACATGGTTATTTCTAATAATAAAATTATGAAGCGTATTTCATCACCTTTCAAAAACGGTTTTAAGTTTGTGGTTACGTTCACAAAAATTATGTTTATATGGATTTTATTCTAAGCCGAGGCCTATTTTGGAATAAAAATATTTCATGGTGCAAAAATACTGGTAGATGTCAGTTTTGAGGTTATTATTTAAGCGTATGTTCATTTTATGGTGTTGATATTCATTTACTGTTTATGAACCACCAATTTCTCATAATTTAGTTCGACGTTATCGAAAATGTCAATTGGAAATCGTAAATATTCCCGAATTGAATTTTCGCTGTCAGCACCAGCCAACACGCGCGACTTCACTTGGCAACGTTGTAGCGGGAATGGCGAATGAATATTTATTTCTAGAGAACCGTCTGAACTGCAGTGAAACGAAGATGGAACATTTGCTCGAGTATGACGTCACAAAACGAGTTATTAGTGAATCGTCTGATATTGGCATTTGGAGACCTGTCAGAATACAGATTCCGCAGAAAATATTTTCACATTATGTACGAGGCATGTTCAGAAAGTAAGTGTACTGAATTTTTTTTTTTTTAACATGTGTATTAGAAAAAAAATTACAGGATATTGTTGATACACTTATTGACTATTTTTCCAAATAATTGCCAACCCGTTCAATGCATATGGTGAGCCATGGCACAAGTTTCTTTATGCCCTCCTCGAAGAATTCTCTCGCCAGCTCCTTCCCCGACTTCAGGACCACTTTCCTCACCTGCTCGTCAGTTGAAAATTTATTTTCATCCATGTATGTAGGTACTTACCAACAGAATGACTAGCGACTGCCTGCAGAGCAAACACTATATTGATGAGAATTGTAGAAGAGGTTCCATCGTCCTTATTAGCTCTGAATGGTAGTAGAGTCGGGTGACCGACAAACCGGACATCGTTGACTTTCAGCTCAAACTTCCGGTGGCAGAGTTCGGGTTTGACAGCGAATAGCGTTGACAGGACTTCATCTGTAAATCCTGTCAATTGACCTGGAAATTAATGAAGAACGAAATATGGCAGCATCCTAGAAAATTCAACCCAAACATGCTTATTAATTCAAACAAAATGAATGCGTGCATCTACTATATTAAATTAAACAAAAAACCTTGGTAAACATTCACAAGCCGCCAAACCTTTAATAGGCATAGATTTTGGAAAGTAAACGATGCATTAAAATTGAAATTTTATTAAAAAAGTTTAAAATTTCCCATATAAAATGTCTCCTTTACTGCCATTTTTATTTATTTTTGTATGGATTTAACATTTGCGAAGTTTCATTTCAAGCCAAATAAGCATGGATTACTTAGTTTACCTAAACTAAGAACCTAATAACCTATTTTGTGTACCTACATAAATAGTTATTTCTTGTGGTAATTTGTTAATTGTTGAAATGAGTGTTATTTCCAAAATCTGTGCTAAAAGTGTGGCGGCTTTTGGAATATTTTTAATGAAATCTTATAAGACGGTATTTTTTTTTATTCATACCGAATTATGAAATTCTGATATTTGTTGCCTTAATTACACAATGGATTTGTATTCTAACTGCCTAACTGATAGTCAATTGTCTTTTACATCGCAGAACGGTTGCGTTCACTGTCACTGCTTTTGCAGTACTTGCATATCACCAAACGCCCTCCTGATGTCGTCATCACTGTACAAATTGACTTAACCAGCCCGGAGGCCTTCGCGCCCTAGTGGGTCGTCCTTCTGTACTGGTCTCTCCTTCTTCTTCACTGTCCTCTTCAAACACATCGAAAAGATTTACGGTGGGACTTGCGGCCAATTCCTCGCATCTCTCTTCAGACTCAGTTCGTTCTCTGTCAGGCATCTTCCGCAGGTCAAGCACATGTCTTGGTACACCATCAACTATGATATTGTTGACTGAATTAAGTCCTGTCACCCTTCCTTGCCTCCAGCGTGATGTGCATCTTTTGTCTACTGGTTTGACCGCAACGACATTGCCCACTTCAAACTCAGTCGATACTTCCTCTTCTATATTCACTTGCGCAGAAGGGTGTCTCCATGAATAAGTGTGAACCGAGCTAGAAGGCGCAACACCCTCATCCTTCTGACTCTTCGCAGCCAAATTATACCAAAATACTGCCTGCAGAGGATCGCTTCCACTTCTGGCTGCAGTTCTCTTTATTGTTCGATGATGTCGTTCAACTATACCATTTCCTGCTGGACGGTATGCCGCGCGAAATCTTTGACGTACATTCCATCTCTTACACATATCTGCAAAACTATAGGAACGAAACGCAGTACTATTGTCCATGAGAACTTCACTGGGCGGGCCTCTTTCCCGACCGAAACACTTCTTCCAGATTTTTGACAATCGAAACTGCGTTCTCTGATTCGATTTCCCGCCACACGGCAAATCTACTTGGCCCGCAATCGATGAGTGTGAAGAAACATTTCCTACCGAAATGAGTGACATCAACTGCCAAGCGACTCCAATTTGTTGCAACATTGAGGTTACCCGCTTCATGGGTTGACGGCGGTGGGTCAATTGTCCTGCATTGTATGCAGTTACGTACGCATTTATCGACGTCCTCTCTTCTCACCTCGGGATCAACCAGCCGGGCAAGATGAAGCGTTCGCTCTACTCCAAAATGATGCTGAGCATGTAAAGCTTCTACGCTTAAAGCACATGTTTGCTCTCCAGTTTCTTTTTCAAGTATCTCCAACCTCTCTTCATACTCTGAAGATTGTAAGTCTCTTTCGTGACGTTTCCTGTCATGGCTACTCTTTACCCAGGCCTTGCAGACCCTAGTAAGTACATCGGCTTTATTTTTACAAGACTCTACAAGGGTGATCGACAATGTGAGATCAAATTCTTCTACAATCTCCTTCACCAATCCCAGACGCCGCTTGACGAGCATCTCTGACATGCCAGAAACTTTTACACGACTACTCCCGGTAAGTGTGGATCTCACCCAGCACAAAACCGTTGCCGAATCTGTAATTATTTCCACAACTTGAAGATTCCACTTGAGAGCTAGGTTTAATCCCTTCAGAACAGCATCTAGCTCCGCTATGTTAATATGCGCTACATCGGTTGTCTTACGCAGCCATGCGGCGTCTTCAACAGTTCTTCCCTCAATTTCCAAGGTAACTCCAAGGGCCAGATTACTTGCATCACAATAAACTCTGGCATCACCTAATGATTCAGGCACTAGCCACTCCCCTTTTACAGGATCGTCAATTCTCACTCTCACCAGAAGCTCTTCAGCCATTTGTTGGGCCCTGTCGCCAACGTAATCATCCCATGCCTGGCGACACTCTCTCTTCATGAAGCTGCAGGCTGTCCTTAACCATCCACACACAGGATAGTGCCCAGTCAGCTTGCCACAGATCGAAAATAATTCCCTTCTACTCAGGTGCGATCCTTCTTGCATTATGGGAATGTCATTGCCTCTTCTGAACATAAGACGTCCGACCTTATCACGTTCAATACGCAATCCGAGCACTCTTGCGCCCTCCAGCTTCTCGGGAGGCTTAGTTACGAGACCGTAAGTATGCAAGTGTGCCGCAACCTCTTCAGCTGATATTATGTTTTCATTCACTATAATGTCATCGATGTAGCTATCTGTGCCCCGTCGCACCCTTTCGTCAAGCGAGAGCACCTCGTTTACAATCCGTGTCATGATTTTGGGACCACACTTTAACCCAAAACCTAATCTTGTCAAGCAGTATGTTTTGCCTTTATACTTGATGAGTTGATACTTCCAAAGTTTTTCCTCAATGTGCACTTGTAAATATGCTGATTGGAGATCAAGCAACTTTAGAGGTTCACGTAGCTTCCTCCACTTCCGAAGTGTCTCATCACACACTGCTACATCCTCACCAGTATGGCACTGAACACTCTCGTTGAGTTCACGATAGTCCAAGACAGGACGTACTTTTCCCTTGTTCTTTTGGATCACAGCCATTAAAGGAAGTATACCACCGGAGCTTCCCTTCCATGGCCTGAGCCAGCCCTCGGAGATTCACTTTTGAATCTCTTCTTCAAAAGCTGCCTCCGCTTCTGGTAACTTAGTGCTTCTATAGCACTCTACAGTGTTTTCTAATTCAGCAGGAGAACCTCTCCACACCCAACTCACGCACCAGTTTCTTCCGCTGAATGTAGCTTTAAAGTCCTTGTTCTCAACAGATATTCTGTCTGCCGAGGTTTCACCAGACTCGACACAATTCGCACTGTACTCGTCTAGTCTGCTTCTTACGAACTCTACCCTATCGCGCATTATCGTAACACCACCCAGTTCTTCGATAACGTCCATGCCCAGTATAACATTGACTGCACTTAATAGTTTTTTCACCACCACACAGTCTACCAGTAGCGACACACCATGCACTACTATCTTGGCGACACCTCGCCCCTCACAAAATACACGACTGCCATCAACAGCAATCACATCACAACCAGGACCTTGTACACTACACAGCCCACTCATCACTACTGTACGAGAACACCCTGAGTCAACGAGTGCACGTACCTGCTTTCCATTTACTGCAACTTGGATTATTGGTAGCGCCTTTAGACCTGATTCAGAAGAGCTGCCGGCGCACCAGTTCTCCTGCTTCCGTTTCCCTTCTCACAGTGCCTGGCCAAGTGACCATCTTTTCCACAGTTCCAACAGACACTTTTCAGCTGCTCACAACAGAATTTGACCATGTGTGGCCCACCACATTTAAAACAACGCCGTCTTGCATTTGGAGATGTTGCGACAAATTTCTGTCGGCCCTGAGCCACCGCCACGACAGGCTGATCCACGAGCTCTGCCATCAGAGCTCTAGCACGCTCCATGATTGTTGATAGCGGCATTGTCTCTACTTTTGGCTGCACGCGCAATTCACGTGATACCACTGAAGGCAGACCCACTATGAAAGCTTTCATGAGGAGAGCATCCGACGTCACACCCGCTAGCCTTGCCAGCCTCCTCAGGTCCGTCATATAGACGTCGACCGGCTCATCACGCCATGTGCGCCTCACGAACTCCTCATAGGCCAGAAACGGGTTTGTTGCGAAGGCACAAATCAACGCATTTTTGATGGCGTCACCATTGCCCTTATCCTCTGCACTCAGCTCATTTTAGACAGCAAATGCAGGTCCCTCCAGAAACATCGGGATGATCGCGCACACAAACTTTACTTCTTTAATTTTTAAAGCCAACTCGACTTTTGTTATCCACTGAATAACGTCGCCCTCGCCATTAAAACACCTTAATAAATCTCCGAGTTTAATATTTGACATCTTGCCGAAATAGCTTGTATTCTAACTGCCTAACTGATAGTCAATTGTCTTTTACATCGCAGAACGGTTGCGTTCACTGTCACTGCTTTTGCAGTACTTGCATATCACCACAGGATTAAAATCAACACATCTTGCAATAGAATCTATAAAGTACTTACCAGATAGTAAAAACGAAGACCTTTAACGTAATTTGTTATTTTACCTTTATGGATGTTAGATGTGTGTGGCATGGGTGTTTGCAATAAGTCCTCGATCACACTCAACGCGTAAGGATTCTTCTTGCCATTTCTTTGATCGTGGATATCATTCGTCGTCTCAACTTCGTAAGGGTAGCGAAACAATAATCTATCACCCTTGCTATCAGATTTCACGAGAATAATACTGAGCGGATTCACTTCCATGATGAAACACACGTATTGTTGACAACTCAATGGAAAATAATGTATAAATGAAGCTCTTTGCACAAATATCCCAGATTCTGAACAGGACACACAATATATTTATATAACTGTTGCATTTTACGTCGAATTGGCTTATCTCCGGGAGCGATATCAATACAAATAACGAGACAAAAATAAGAAAGAAATTACAGCATGTCACAAATTCCTATCCATTTCCTAATCTGTCAAACAAACCAACCATCCAACCATAAACCAACAAACATGATAAAAAAATAACATATGATTTATTTTGAAAAGTTGGCCACCTGCTCTGGTGTTGCCTTTACAATAAAATTCTTTCTTGCCCTCCGTTTTCGTGTTCTAAAAATTTGTGGGAGTAGATAATAATAATAAAATTTGGCTAATTTACATAGCGCCGTTTTCGTGAAAAATCACCTCAAGGGAGCTGTAAATACTTTAAATACTTACATAAATCCTCATAAGACACTGGGAACAATGCGCAAATAATTTTATATTATATTTATAGCCCCTCTATGATTTTTTTTGTTTACTTTTTTAAACAACTTTCGATTTATTTCGACAAGCAGTACTTTTTTATTTACATTCAAGTGCTTCTCAGTGAATTAATGTCACATTTGAATTTTATTAAAAAATGTTTTAGAATATTATTTTTATTTCCACAGCTACAGATTATCTACCTTTGTTAAAAGTAAATCTTCTAAAAAATAACTTAAGCATTTTTTCATAGAATATTCTCATCTCTCATTTTTTTATTACTTTTTCGGAATACCAACAAAGTGGGGGCGGCCCTGGTGAAGGCAAGAAACTTCAGTTTTCTGAAATGGAATATTCCATCGTCTATCCATATTAACTGCATTTACGTTAATGATGTTCTGTTTTTTTTTTCCATGAAAATTATCATTGGGTAGTATGCACCAAACTTTAACCAGAAAGCGGTACCTATGTCTTTTTTTTCTTTACGCATCTTTCTCTTTCACTTATGGTTATTGTAAAGCCAGTAAAGTGACTATACCTGCGCGAGAATGGACCGTATCAAGTTCAGGTTGGCATTTAAGTTCGGCGCGTACCATACCTACTTACCTAACCCCGTGCCGCAGGGATTTCTTTTCACTGCGAAAAAAATACATGCTATAAAGCATGGTAGGAAATACAGAGGAAAAATATATTTAATCATTTTTTTTTATATTTTATTGCTGAAAAATTAAGCCTTATATTTCACTCTATGAATCAGTAACTATATTATTTATTTTAAGAGCCATAATCAGGGCCGGATCTACGAAATCTGGCGCCCTGTGCAATATGTACCGATGGCGCCCTCCCTACATTTTTATTTTGATTAAAAATTCGTTCACCCCATTTTTTTATTTAATTATTTTTTTGGTTTACATTAATTTATCAAATAAAATCAAGACATATAAAGGGTGTAACTTTTCCAAGTGACCTGGCGGTAGCTCTCACACTCGATCTATGTAATTCTTCTCCATTAGGCAGTTTCTTGTAATAATACTTAGTATTAAATTTACGCTTGTTCGTAATAGGAAAATCAAAATCTTTCAATTTTACAGGACCTTCCTGAACTAATAAACTAATGGTATTTTGAGATAACTTTAGCCAGCATCCGGGATCTTTCAATTCAAGCTCTGAAAACAGAATTAAATTTAAACTGCTAACAGTAACGTTATTTTTATCTTCTAATAATTCGACCGTAGGAATTTGTGCGAAAGATATCTGTTTAGATGTGCTCGGGACCATTGTAACGTCATTGCGCGCGACATCATTTTTTATCGGTGCTGGAGACATTGGAATAAAAAAATTCCCAATGGAAACGAGTTTTTAATGTCATTGTGAAAGCCTGAAAGTTTTTTTAAAATTATTATTTTATTCATTGTAATCCACATTACTTTTATATTTAGTTATAAATTTAAAAATCTGATAAGAACATAACCTCAAATTTGCACCTTGCATTTCCTCTGTGTTGACGTGTTGAGCGAACAAACACCATACAAACACTAAACACAATACAACGGCTTACGAAAGACGCTTACACTGACACTGACACCGTAAAATAACAAATCTAATATATATTACTTATATATTTAACAATTTAACGAACTTCAAATAATATGTCAAACAGTCAGTCCTAGAGACTTAAATCGTACAAAATAAAACAACTAAAATTGTCAGCATTTTGAAGGCGCAAGTCGGTTTATTTGATTATTTTGAACAAAAATACTGCGCTGTGATTGGTTATTCAATTTGGATCTCACCCATTCGTCGTAAAAGACGGTAAAAGATATATTGAAAAATAGATCTTACATTTAAACTAAATATATGGAATTTGTAATAAAATTCTGTAACTGACTATAAATTCGTAAGCCGTTGACACCAACCTGATGCGCGCGCATTCTGTTTCTTTGGAAAGAGTTGCTAGAGCGTAATAATTATGTCGTACTATGGGTAATTTTTAAACGATTCAGGGAATATTATAACTAAATTTTAATACAATATTTATTTTCTCACGGCGCCCCTTCGGAGTTGGCGCCAGGTTTTTGCACGTTTTTGAACGTATGGCAGATCCGGCGCTGGCCATAATATGTGGGACTCTATGCATTATGCATTAAAAAAATTAATAAAACAAATATTAGGGCAAACTTGAGAAGCATAATATAAATTATAGTGTCTCGTTATCCATATTGAATGAAGTCAAGTAAATAAATATTTTAAATAAATTGATAGATTTTATTACTAAATTTGGCAGTGTTTCTGAATAAAAAAATACAGTGTATTATTAAAAATGAAATCTATTAATTTAATGTTGTGCTCTTTTTTAATTGAATTCTTTCCCTCATCATTTGTTTACTTGTAGTGTCTTCTTGTAATCGTAGTGGATCTTGTTCTCATTCTGGTGTTTCATTTATCGTAATTAACATGCAACTGTTTGAAAAATACCAAATTCACATAGACATATGAATATAAATTCACCATTTCTGACAAATGCTCATCTTTGCTCATATTGGGTTTGTTTATAAAACATTTGTGTCAATAAAAATAGTTTAGATCCATTTTACCTAAAAAAAAACTCCATGTAGAATCGATAGGAGATAGGACCATACATATTTATGGCATTGAATGCATGAAATGCAAGATATTATCAGCATGAACTTTACTGCATGCAGTGCCATATTTGGCCTCATAAAGAAACCTCATTTATCATATTATGGCAACGGTTTTAAAATTAATCAATATGTTGTCAAATTTACTTGCCAATATTAAGTGTTTCTCGATAAAATGAGTATTGTAAGCAATCAATGAATTGTGTGACACTCTCAACTGATGCACTTCAAATGACTATGTTTTTATACCAAGTGTTAACGCAATTTCTCGTTTTGATGCGAGATGGCTTAGTGATTGCAATTACCAACTATAACATGCAGCGAGATGACAAATAATCAGGAAAAGAGATTTTTTAAATTAACTTTGCGAGGCCATATATGGCTCTGCATGTGGTAAAGGGTTAAGTAATATTTTTTTCTGTAATATTATCAAAACTAATTTTATTTTATTTATTGCACATAATAATATTATTGACTTATGTAAGTATGTATTTGGAAAATAATATGCTTTAGCCGAGAGAGACACTGCAGTTTCTTCCTATAAGTGGTAAAGTATGAGAAAAACAATATTAAATAAAAATATTATAAATAAATAGGATAATAAATACATTCTTTCAATTTTGTTGTAAAAAAATATTATTCAAGGTGCTCCAAACTAAACAACTCTTTGAATACTGTAAAAAATTATTCACAACCTTTTAACAATAATATCGACGGTCCCGAAGAACAATTGGATGTGCAATTTAAAAATTTTGCAGTAGAGCTTTTTAAAGTATCGTTTCTGCATGTTTACTGTTTTTTGGTGTCAAGAAATGTAGTGTTGTTTTGATATTTGATACTTCATCTCATTTCATTAAAAAATCCGAAAATACAGACTTTTAAATCAACAAAATAAGCCAACAGAATGATTTTCAATTTTTGTCAGATCCAACATTGTTCTTCGGGACCGTCGATATGCTTTTATTGTATTTATAAATACATTAAATCAGTCTTCAGAAAACATACTGTAAGCTTGGCTCAATAAAAGGAACAATACAATACATTTTACAAATGAAAAAAGTTGTTTTGTTAAAACCTCTTTATTTGATTAATATTCGTTGACCGGTTTCGATTGATCTCAACCTTCATCAGGACAATAAATATATAAACTAAATTACAGTATAGAGAAAGATTATAAGGTAAACAAAGGAGAAGGTATATTAGAGAGGGAGAGACCATCTGGAGAGAAAGGCTGGTAGAGGGGTAGGGGAAGGGTGGGGTTACGAATGAAATTAAAATTTTGAAATTATTTTGACACCCTTCTCTTATACTCTACCATCTTGTCTCTCCCTCTCTTATATGCTTTCACGTTCTCGTTTGTTGTTTACCTTATAATCTTCCTCTGTAATTTAATTTATATGTTTATCGTCTTGACAAAGGTTGAGATCAACCGAAACCGGTCGAAGAGCATAAATCAAATAAAATGGTTTTAAACAAAGAACTTTTTCATTTGTAGTATAATGTCAAGCCACAAAGTGTTTGCTTTCTTCGATTACAATACATTTTGCCAAAGGCCTCTCTGCTACTAACCTTTAGGCTGCGTTCAAATGTATAGGCGATCTCACCTCAGAAGCACATTTTTTATCTCATCTCGCCGACCAATAATTCTTTTTTATACTGAATTAAATATATGTATTTCAAATAATCATTATTTTTGTAAACCATGCTCAAATTACGAATCCATATCTTAACTAATCATAAATAACTAAAAATAAATGCGTTGGGGTGATGTTTATATACAAATGCAATATTACCGAGCAGAAAACACATTTCTGAAACACCATGAAGATAAGTATCCAGTTCCTTTTCCTTATTTACAATTCGAAAAATACTGTTAACCCTTCAGCGGTCACGCGCGGTCTCGAGACCGCAGCGATCTTATTTTACTGATTATGCTCTAACTATAAACAATAGACAATTGCGCTTCCATGATATCGTCGGGGGGGGTAAGGTTCATCCCCTCAGTACTACAGTGACATTCGTCGCAAACGCACATGTTCTTTTGTTTATTTTTGCAGTCTCAGAATCTGCGTTCTACCGGTTGTGTACTTGAAAAATCTCTGGAATAAAATTGAGAGCTGGGTGAGTATTTCATGATATTTGTATCATATTATTTAGAAATTAGTTTTATTTTATGTAAATACATTATACGAAAATTAGTAGTAACATTTTATCTTGTTTGTTATTATGTTGATTTATAGCATTGTTTTGTGTTGGAAGATATCTAAAAAATTGATATTTCACAGACTTAAAATATAACGTACAAATTAAAAAGATATTACCAATTAATGTTTTATTTATATAGATAAAATACTTTGTTATATGCTACATACAATATGTATCATGAAATATTCAGTCGTCTTCTAAAACCAGACGCCTAAAGTTGCGGAATCATAGACCGCGCGCGACTGCTTATGTTCGGCACAAGGCTGCGACTACTGGAAGGTTAAAAACATACCTTTGCCCCTCATAAGAGATTGTTGTTAGGTGTTTTTTTTTACAATTTGATAAATACTGTTTAACAACAAAATGCATGCAGTTCCCCTGCATAAGAGGTGATTTTTTTTTTTACAAATTGATAAATACTTTGTTAACCTTCCTATACTCGCACGTTAGTCTCTCAGACCGACAAATCAATAATTCGTTGTTTTCTCAAAAATTAACATCACTGGGACTTTGCGGTTTAAGCTTACTATTTTAGGTAAGTAACAATTACTAAACAAACAACGTAATAATGATTATTTATTATTTTTATATTTCATTATTCTTGATACTTTCATTTATTAGATTTCAAAAAAAAAATTATGATTAACACATTAAAAAGTTTATTTTTGTTATTAAAGTTAGAGTACAAAAAAATTATGTTATTTTTTAAGAGACTGAGTTAAAAGTCTGTTTCTGCCAAATAAAGTAAAAGTTCTGATATTTTTCTGTTTTTTTTATTTATTATTCAATTATACCCACTTCTATGTAATAAATACCAACAATGCTTAAAAAGTGTATAATTAAAATAATAGAGACGAGATCAAATCTCGGTCTGAGACAACACGCACGAGTATAGGTGTGATGTCATTGGGAGCAAATATACGAAGGTTAAACAACAAAAAACATACTTTTCTCCATCATTAAAGGTGGATTTTTTTTCTCAAATCACCTAGTTCAGTACTTTCGGAGTCGGAAGTCTGTGATAGTTTTCTGCAAAGCTAACTGTAGTTCCAAGGCATCTCTGATGGGCATTTCGTTAAGTAGGGTCCCTACAACTCTTCCAAACACTTCACATTCATTTTCTACATGCTTTTTCTTTTTATTTGAAAATTCACTACCCCTAAAATGTCCATTTGTCATTTGCACTTCAAATTCAATACGTGATTTAAGAATGGGAGAATTTGGAGTGCTGTGATGTTCCGAAGTGGTTTCGTCGCTTTCTGTCGGTTCTAGTTTGACATCATTTGTGTCCTCCAAATAATATGAATCTTCTTCGACCTCTTGTTTCATTCCGTCGATCGCTCCCCCGCTGATGAAGACACATTCAACTTCTTTGGGAGAGTTATTTTTCTTTGCTTTGGTAGGCAACTTGGATTTTGAAGTTCCCCGTACCTGTAAAAAATATGAAATTCTGTATGCTTGTATTACAAATTAAGACCACAGGCGGAAAAAAAGGATTGTCAATTCAAGACAAATTTTGAAAAAACCAGCATTTTATGTTTAAGTCTGTTTTTTTAATATTCTAAGGCACAGTTGTTTCGCAGAAATTCACGTGTGACAAAGTTATCGAACAGCCATTCAGCGCCATTTTTTTTTTGACAGTTGAAAGGTTGTGTCAAATGCCGATTCTAAGGACGGATTGTTTGAAAATTTTTTAAAAATTCATCAAAATTTGAAGCTAGTTTTCAAGTTCTGTGAAAGTTCTATTCAAGTTCATGATTATTTCAACTTTACGAAGCAACTGGCCTATATTTCTCAAACCACCAAGTTAAGCTAACAGGCTGTTAGTAAAACGTAAAAGATAGGGACTAGGCCCCCTGGAATGCTACAGAAATAAAATATATTATAGCGATGCATGCGTGCAGCCGCCTGCTATTCCCGCGCTGTCCATAATGCCCGTAGTGCCCCCGAGCCCTCCGCGTCCCCCGCGCCTGGCCCGTCAGACACAACAACAGGCAGAATTACCTGCTCGCAGACTAAAAGGCCCAATTCTACCAAAATCCATACTGCCCCAAAGAGCAAGGAAAAAAGGGGCAAAAATTCCTGCTAGCCAAAGGGACGCCCAGCAACCAGTAGCATCCACGTCTTCAGCTGGAACCTCTGACGGCCATACACCTACACATGTTCAGAAAATGTTAAAAAAAAGTTATTGTAAATGGCAAAAGACAATAGGGTATTTATTTCCACAAACGAGGCATTCTGATGAAAACATATGGAATATTTAAAGATCATTTTTCTGATTTTAATCTTCCTACTAAAAATGTTTGTTTTTAATGTTTTCATTCAACATTATTAATTTTAAAAACGATCTAAAACTAACGAAATCAAAACGGCCCGTGATTGGCTGATCGGATTTTTACGTCACCAGCCTGGCCAGCTTGTCCCAGCCTAACCAAACATTCCTTTGTGAATTGACAACTGACGTTTGTGACAGTATAAAGCTCGTTATTCTCTGATACATCTGATGAATAATCTGATAATTCTGGTTCCACACTTATCGCAACATTAAGTGGTGTACATTGTCTGCTTACATCATCAAACTTCAAAGGTGAGCAAGCCATATCCCTTTGTTTTGTTGATGTGGCCTTACTGCGCACATGACACTTGATATTTGCTTGAACAGCCTTGTTGTAATTGGCAGGTGAATATGTTTGAGTTGCAACATGATGCGGTTCCTTTTGGATCACTGTCCAAGTAGAAGTAGTGCAGAGTGGCTCTGGTTTATTCTCTGCTATTGAACTTGCAATGATTTCAAGGCGTCTTCTCTTTAATCCTTTCGGTCTATGAGTAGGAAGGGTTTTTTTTTGACAGTCAAATTTGTGTGGAATGACAGTCTTTTTTAAATACACTCTACCACCCATTAATTTAAGCCTCATGTAATTTTCGACATCTTCGTCAAGCTAAAATAATATAAAGAAATCAACATTTAAACGTCATATTTTCAAATCAATTGTGTATTAGTAATGGCGTTTTATATTGAATTGAATCATTTTCACAATCTTAATAAAACAGAAACTTACATTAAAATGATCTTCGCAACAATGAAGCTTGGTTTTGAGAGAAATGGTTTTGTTTTGAATATCTCTTTTCATAGCAACACACCATTTATTCCTCATTTTGATGTTCTTCGGAAAGCACAAGAACACTTTATTGGGGGTTTTATATGTCGTATTTGTACACATGGGAACCATACAATATTTGTATCTCAAATGGGGAGACATCTGAAGAAATATAACGAAAAAACCAACAAATACGCAGTCAACAACAAAGTAGGTACTACTGTCAGCTGTCAAGTGTCAACATAAATGATAAATACTAACCCCAAATAAAATAAACTAATTGGTAAAAGGGTTGCCAATGCTTATGTTCTAAAATACCCGCAACAAATGTTAAAAATCCCCAAATTGTGGAAAGCAAAATATAAAATTCCCCACAAGTTTCTTCGAATTAAAATGATTCAAAACGTATCAGTAGAGTCTGTCAAATAAGAGTAGAAAATATAAAAAATTGAACTAAGAAATTTTTAGGCTGGCAACACCAATTTATCTGTCAAATATTCTTTAAAAGTGCAATGACACTGAAAATTCAAAACACTGTACACACATTTAAAAAAACATTTTTTTGTTCTTAAAAAAAAAATTAATTCGAAGAAGCACTATTGTGAAGCTACCTTCAAAATGACATAAATTTGATTAAGTTGTGTTATACAAAGTGATTGGCTTTCATTTAATTTAACATAGATTTGAATTTAACAATAGGCGGAAAGGGAGAATCATTAATGGTGAGTTTAGTTACACTACTTTTAGATCTGAATGAGTTAAATATATTCAGATCTAAAATTAGAGGCATGATCTAAAGCCCGGGCAACGCTAGGTACTTAAGCTAATATTAAATAAATGTGAACCATTTTTTAAAGTGTGCTTTATATTTTATTACAATATCTTTATTCTTCATTAAGTTAACACAAAATTGCAAACGTATAATAATAGTATACCTATATACAATTCTAATTTTGAGATCAGTGGGTATCTGTATTGCAATAATTTTTTTTTTCACTTTTATGCCTTTTTAATTTGAAATAAAAATGTAGGTTACACAGCTATAGATTAACACCATGATTATACTTTTAATGTATTGCCATTTGGGCAACGGTGGCGCCCTCATTTATTTTCTACTCTTATTTGACAGACTGTACATACGTAATATAATATTACAAAATAGGTTACAACCCAATAACCAATATTGAAGCAAAAATAATGACGTATAAAAAAACTTCAATACGGTGTGCCGATAAATTGTATGGCAGTAGGAAAAAAATGAAACATCAAAAAAAGGTAATATACATATTATGGTGTGCCATAGAAAAAAAAATTACTGAAAAAGACAAGTAATTTAAATGAGACAAAATAGAGTTAAGTTGAAAAAAAAGAAAATAAATAGTATTTTAGTGTTTCCGTATAATTTTAAACAATTTTGAAAATTTATTTTGTTAATTATATTGAGGTAGAGGTACTACGGATCAGCTCTTTAGACTACAAGTGACCATACAAAAATGTTGGAAATACGGTAAGCCATCATATGTTGGATTTATCGATCTAGAGAAGACATACGACTTAGTACTGCGTCAACTGCTGTGGGAGGTGCTTAAAGAATACGGAGTTGAAGGCAACTTGCTAAAAGGCATAGCATCTCTGTATGAAAAAAGTAGCAGTAGGGTCCGCGTAAACGGTCAAGTCTCGGAAGAATTTGAAGTGGAAATCGGCCTCAAACAAGGGTGCCCTATGTCGCCAATCCTCTTCACTATATTCATGGACCGAATCAGCCGAAACAGCCAAACACCGGATGCAGCACTGGTAGGCAGTGCTAGAATCAGCCCCCTACTATTTGCTGACGACATCGCGAGACTAACGACATCACAGGAGGGACTACAAGAGTGGATTAACCGTTTCAACGAACAGTGCGCGGCGGCGGGAATGAAGATGCAGTGGCGGTTCTTCACAGGGGGACAATGGAGACAGTCCCCACCAGTTACACTCAAAACCTACTAAAGAAAATAACAGTCGATGCTTTGTCTTCACCAAAATCAATGAATTATTTAAACATAAAAGTAACATTTGCAGATATAAAATACAAACAATTATTCCGGATGATTTTAATAATACCCTACAGGTTTTTGTACAGCGAACAATATACGGCGCAAAAAACAGCGGGTCTATTTCTCAGTGCGCAGAATCTAATGCGCACTTGGGGGACGATCCGAACTATCCCTATACTTTCCTTGCCTTGCTTCGCGATCGTATGCAACTGCGCATGCGCAGTAGTATGTGAATTCAAATACCAGCGGGGACAACCCTTTGGATCCTTACAGAACCATTTGGCGGGAATCGCTCGCGTTCTAATTAGTTTGATAATAATCTTGCAAGATAAAGCTTTATTTTTATTATACTATATTGTAAATTAGCATATATCTATAGACATTTTATATTATTTTGTGTTAAATATATCTGACTAGTATGATTAGACCATCAAAAATTTTTTTTGAGAAATTTTATATTATGTTCTACGGGTGGTGAGATTACGGGACAGTACATAAAAAATGTCGATCCCCACCACTAAAGAAGTGCTCGAGCCGCCACTGGAAGATGAGTACCTCAAAAACAGAGGTGATGGTTATAGGAAGGGACCAAACTCAGTGCAACATACTTGCTAATGGGACTCAGCTGAAACAGGTGGACAGGTTCAAATACCTTGGGGTCAAATTCTCCAGCCATGGTTGGCAAGACGGAGAAATTGATAGAAGAATAAGTGCGGCAAGCAGTGTATTGCATCCTCTCTACAGCTCAGTAATAAGAAAAGCCGAGCTCAGCATCAAGACAAAGATGGCAGTGTTTAAAATGGTATACCGCCCGACGCTCACTTACGGCCACCAGACATGGATGCTAAATGAACGAACACGCTCCAGAGTCCAAGCTGCAGAAATGAAGTACTTGAGAGGAGTGGTAGGGGTTATGAAATGGGATCATATATAAGAAACTCGATGATCCGAGATGATCTAAACATTGAACCAGTGCTACTCTTCATAGAAAAATCACAATTGAGGTGGCCCATGACGGGGCCCCGAGGCAATGCACGTCTCGGGCCCCTTTTCCAATGGCGGAAAAACGGGGGGGGGGTGGAGGCGGCCCGTCCCGGGCTCCTGGTTCTGGGGGGCCTCCAAATGCCTCCATGTTCCCTTGATCAAGTCCTTAACATGGCTTTAGGGCACCAGGACACCGTAAAAAAATATTGTAATTTTTTTTAATTTCGTTTTCTGAAAGATGCACTTGTTAAAAATAGTCTCACCAAATGTTTTAAAGAAATTCGAAAAATTAACGGAGTTACAGCATTTTATGTGAAACAGTTTGAAATAGTTTGTATGTTGAATTATCTTTCAGCAAAACTTTGAAAGCGTTTTTCTCAAAACTTTTTTAAGAAGTTTTTTTTAACCAGGTTGACAACATTAAAAAAAAACTATACACTCAATAGGCATGCACTAAGTTTTAAACTGTTCGAAAATCTGGTGACTATGGTACCACGTAGAGGAATTTTGATATCTAAAAAAAAGAAAAAATGGCACTCCAGCGAATTTTATTTTCGATTTTTTATGGAAAATTTTCATCGTTCATAAAAAAAAATAGAAGGGGGCCCTTAATTAAAAAATGCCTAATTGGTGCCATAGTGACTGGATTTTCAAACAGTTTAAGACTTAGTGCATGCAAATAGGAATTATAGTTTTTCTAATATGTTGTCAACCAGGTGGAAAAACGTAGTTTCAAGAAAAACGCGTTCAAAGTTTTGCTGAAGGAAAATTCAACATACAAACTGTTTTAAACGGTTTAATATAAAATGCTGTACGAGTTTCCTTAAAATATTTTGTGAGAGAATTATTAACAAATGCATCTTTCAGAAAATGAATTAAAAAATGACAAAAAAGATAGCCTTGATTATGATTTGATCAAGGGAACATGGAGGCGTTTGGAGCCCCCCCCCCCCCCCCAGAGTCAGAAACCCGTGTGAACTAAATAAAAAGCTTGTAAAATTACATAACTTCAACTTGGGTGCCGAAAGTTTATTTTTTAAAGTTTGCCGCCCCGGGCCTCTGACGGGCTTAGTCCGCCACTGCACTTTACCCTTTTCTGCCTTCCAAAAAAGAAATTTTTTCTACCACAACGTAATTTTATTAATAATTAATCTGTTTTTTTACTACATTACGAAGGTATGCCGTCACCCCATTCAAAAAAAAATTGAAACGAATGTAATAGGTACAATACAATATATATACTATATATTAATGCTCAGTTTTCAAAAAACTCACTTTTCTCCTTGACGGGAAAATCGACCGCACCGCCCCTTAAGTTTCACCACCCTCAAGGTTCAATTTCGGATAAAGCATTTTCAGTTTTTTTATGGATCCGAAAATGACCTCTCCGCTCCTCGAGTTTCAAAGACCGCAGAGACCATTATCGGATCCAGGGCCGTTCACCGAAATCGTGTCCCGATTAGGACCATTTTTCATACAAAAAACCGGTGCACGGTTTACAGCGCACCAAACGGCGAAAACTATAATTAAATCTATCACCTTCGAAGAAATTCGGCCTTAGTTCTATTTCCTGCCGACAGGTTCGCCCATTAAAAACCGTCGCGTTTTTCACGGAATGTAATTAAGACTTTTTTCCATACAAAACTGATTTTCCTAAGGATTTATTCTTATTAATTTAAAGGCTTCGGGAAAGTTCTTGAGAAAAAATGACATTTTAAACGTGCTTTGCGGGATCGTAGATTACGTTAAAAAAACACCTTTCGGCGGACATGTTTTTGAATAAACATAAACAGTACAAGTTTTAAAAACTTTTAAAATCATAACATGTACCGCATTTCATTCAAAATGTTTCACAATAATGCATTCAAAATCAACATTTTTTTGACATTTTCCAAATATTCACTTTCATAGATAATGTTAATTGTTTGCAGCCTGTAAAATCGCTTATAAAATTTGGCAGATATTTAAATTTTCCCCAACTGTGCAACACTGAAAATTGAATAATATTCCAATGCGAAACACACCACCTCAAACCCTCGGCAAGGCCAGGACAGCTTATTTGTATGGAATTTTTTTTAAAAACTAGGCCTTTATTCGATTTTCAGGCCTGGTTTGAGGTGATTTTGACAATGTTTTCTGTTGGTCTTGCCAGCATTGAAAAAATAATTTTAGAATATTGAGATGAACTAGGTAGGGACCCAATAAACTATATCTTCTACGAGTATTTATTTATATTATTATTATATGTGAATGGTCGAAATGCATGTCCGCACATAACTTCCGAACGATTGAACCAAATTGAATAATTCTTTTTACGTTGTGATCTTTATTGTTTGGACAAGGTTTTTATAAAACTACTGGTGAGCTCTTGCATTATTAAATTTGTATAAAACGAATCACCGAAATTTATATACGCTCATAACTTCCGAAAGAATGCAAGCAATTGGAAAATTCTTTTTTTGTTATGTTCGTTATTGTTAGGGCAAAGTTTGTATAAAACTACTGGTGAGCTCTGGCATCATGAAATTTGTATTAAAATGAATCCCCGAAATGCATGTACGCTTATAACTTCTGAACGAATGCACCAAATTGGATAATTCTTTTTATGTAATTATTGTTATTGTTAGGACAAGGTTCGTATAAAACTAATAGCGAGTACTGGCATTATGAAATTTGTATAAAATTAATCGCCAAAAAGTATGTACGCGTATAGCTTTCTAACGACTGCACCAAACCGGATAATTCTTTTTATGTTGTGTTGGTTATTGGCTGGTGAGCACTGGCATTAAGAAATTTGTACAAAAAATTTCAATAGGTGGCACGCGAGATGTTTGAAAACTAAATGTACCGGGAATTAATGTATGAAACGCGGGAGTTGTGAGAAGGGGAAACAGGGAGGGGGGAGGGGAACTCGGGAGGGGGTTTACGGGCCGGAGAAGGGGGGGAGTGAAGTGGAGGGGGGGAAGGTGGGAGAGGTAGAGTGGAAACGCGAGAAAGCAAGAGAACGTATGGTAGGTTTTTTGCTGCTAGGCACTGCGGGCGGCTTAATATATATTTGTGTGTTGAACCGCTAAGCGTTGCTAAACCATTCATCCGATTGCGATGAAACTTTGGGGATTTGATGTGCGCATGCTCACGATGGTTTCTGTATACAATAGTGAGCTCTGGCATCATGAAATTACGCATTGCTAAGCCGTTCATCCGATTGGGATGAAACTTTGGGGATTTGATTTGTGCATGCCTACAATGGTGTATATATACTAACGAATGGCAGTTTTTTGCTGCTAGGCCCTGCAGGCGGCTTTATAAATATTTGTATGTTTAACCGCTAAGCATTGCTAAACCATTCATCCGATTGCGATGAAACTTTAAGGATTTGATGTGCGCATACTCGCAATGGTTTCTATATGCAATAGTGAGCTCTGGCATCATGAAATTACGCATTGCTAAGCCGTTCATCCGATTGGGATGAAACTTTGGGGATTTGATTTGTGCATGCCTACAATGGTGTATATGTACTAACGAATGGCAGTTTTTTGCTGCTAGGCCCTGCAGGCGGCTTTATAAATATTTGTATGTTTAACCGCTAAGCGCTGCTAAACCATTCATCCGATTGCGATGAAACTTTAAGGATTTTATGTGCGCATACTCGCGATGCTTTCTATATGCAATAGTGAGCTCTGGCATCATGAAATTACGCATTGCTAAACCGTTCATCCGATTGCGATGAAACTTTAGGGATTTGATGTGTGCATGCCTACAATGGTGTCTATTTACTAATTTATGGTAGGTTTTTGCTACTAGGCCCTGCGGGCGGCTTTATATTTATTTGTATGTTTAACCGCTAAGCGTTGCTAAACCATTCATTCGATTGCGATGAAAATTTGAGGATTTGATGTGTACATAACCACGACGGTTTTTGTACACAAAAGTGAGCTCTGGCATCATGAAACTACGCATTGATTAACCGTTCATCCGATTGCGATGAAACTTTGAGGATTTGATGTGTGCATGCCTACAACGGGGTCTATATACTAACGTATGGTAGGTTTTTTCTACTAGGCCCTGCGGGCGGCTTTATATACATTTGTTTGTTTAACCGCTAAGCGTTGCTAAACCATTCATCGGATTGCGATGAAACTTTAGGTTTTGATGTGCGCATGCCTACCATGCCTTTATGGCAGTAGGTACCTACCCGCTTACTATGATTTTTTTCTGTTAGTAAGTAAGTCAAGTTAGTTTTAACCCGTTAGTTGCATTTGCAACAGGCATAAGCTAGTTATATATTAATGCTCAGTTTTTCGAAAAACTCACTTTTCGCTTGATGCGAAAAACGACCGCACCGCCCCTCGCGTTTCACCAACCTCAAGGTTCAGTTTGGCTTGGCGACGCAAAAATGCCGCTGGCACGCCAAAACGACCTCCAGGCAGTTTGATTTTCGCACACCTAAAGGTTCACTCTCCCTCAAAGGCTAGCGTAACTAAAATCGTATGGAAAAAAGTCAGCCCATCACTTTTAAGCGAAAGTGAACCTTGGCGCTCTGTATTTCGGATGACTCTAAAGTTCAATCTCCTTCGAAGTGCTCGGCACTAGCAGTTGTTTTTTTCTGGATCGGCCGCGGAAACGGGGAGCTTTTATTTGTCGACACAATTTATTTTTTCTAGCGTTTTTTTCACAGGAAAAAATTGCGGCGAAAACTGGAACCTCAAATAAAATCACTCAATTCGGCTCAGTTGTATTTTCTGCCGACAGGTTCGCATTAAAAAAACACACACACAAATTAGGCCTTAGTTTCAATGCAATGGAAAATACTAGAGAGAATGTTGATACAGGTCAGTTATCAGTTACCCGAGATGTCAAAACAAAACGGATCTCTCAGCGGTTTGGGTTGTTGTTTTTCGGGAAACGGCATTGCGGCCGGAAAAACGATTCCAGCTTGGATGTTTTTGAAAAATACGGTACCCGGCAATATAAGGCAACTTTTAACACCAAAATTTCGTGTTCGTTTCATTAAAAAATGTTCAGGAGGAGATGACAATCATATAACATTTTGCAAAAAAAACAAGAAAATACGTGTCCATAGATTCACTTCAAATTGAAATGTTATTCATTCAGGGTAGGAGCCTACTTATTTCGGTAGTATTGCAAATATGATGAAAACAGCAAAAAAAAATTGCCGGAATGCGTAGGTACCTACCGGAATGGGTAGCCACACAATTATTTAAGTTTAAATGCAATTTAATTTACTAAGGTAATGTTGTTTCACCGATACTGAATAATTTAACAATTTTTTAACGTTAGTTAATTTCACGTTCTGTGTAAGTTCTGTTTTTTTATCAGTAAATGCCAGTTGCATCATAAAACTGAAATAATTACAGAACTTGAATAGAATTTGAACCGAACTTTTACAGAACGTTAAAATTGACTTGAAAAATTGAAGAATTTTTAATTTCGTTAAACAACCCAGCCTAAATATGAGTTCTTTTTTACGTATGTATGCAAGTACCTATACTCAGAATATAAGTAGGTTCCTACCTGCACATAAACACTCGATATCATCCGACGATATTGCATACGTATTAGTTTTCTAATTTTACAATGAAATTACTCGAAGTTGAACGGAATATTTTTTTAAAAGTATTAAATTCATATAGCGCTTTATTTTAAGCAGTAAAACTACTGGTGAGTTCTGGCATTATAAAATTTGTATGAAAATGTACGTACGCTCATAACTTCCGAAGGACTGCAACAAATTGAAAAATTCTTTTTTTGTTGTGTTCGTTATTGTTAGTACAAGGTTTGTATAAAACTACTGGTGAGTTCTGGCTTGACGAAATTTGTAAAAAAAAATTGAATAGGTGGCGCGCGAGCTGTTTGAAAACTAAATGTACCGGGAATTAGTGTATGTAATGAGGCAGGGGGGGGGGGGTGTAAACAGGAAGGGGGGGAACCTGGGAGGGGGGAGGGGAACTCGGGAGGGGGTTTACGAGACGGAGAAGCGTAGGTGTGAAGTGGGGGGAGGGAAGGTGAGGGAAGCGGAGTGGGAAGGGGAAGAGGACGCTGGTGAGGAAAGGGGGGGGGAAAGGGATTGGAACAAATGAGAAAAGACACGCAGGTAGAAACATTTTCTTTATTAGATGGTATAGCAACGCATGCCGGATACCAGGTATCTTCTATATATATAAAAATCAAAAAAATATTTGCAAGTAAGTATGTATGTATGTCCGCTATGCGTTGCTAAACCATTTGTCCGATTGCGATGAAACTTTGGGGATTTGATGTGCGCATGCCCGCGATGGTTTCTGCATACAATGGTGAGCTCTGGCATCATGAAATTACGCATTGCTAAACCGTTCATCCGATTGCGATGAAAATTTGGGGATTTGATGTGTGCATGCCTAAAATGATGTCTATATACTAACGTATGACATGTTTTTGCTGCTAGGCCCTGCGGCCGGCTTTATATGTATTTGTATGTTTAACCGCTAAGCGTTGAGAAACCATTCATCCGATTGCGTTGAAACTTTGGGTTTTGATGGTGTATGCCTGCGATGGTGTCTATATACTGACGTATGACAGGTTTTTGCTGCTAGGCCCTGCGGGCGGCTTTATATGTATTTGTATGTTTAACCGCTAAGCGTTGCTAAACCATTCATCCGATTGCGATGAAACTTTGGGTTTAGATGTGCGCATGCCTACCATGCCTGCTGGGCAGTTGGTACCTACCCGCTTACTATGAAATAATATTTTTTCTGTAGTTTTTTTAATAGCACTAAATCAAAGTTTTAGTTTCTTAGAAATTCTGATTTATACATTTTTATAGCGTCGTTTTTGTGAAAAATTACAACAAAGTATCTTTTAAGTACCTACCCATTTACTATGAAATAATATTTTTCTGTAATTTTTTTAACTGCAATAAATCAAAGTTTTAGTTTCTTAGAAATTCTGATTTATACATTTTTATAGCGTCGTTTTTGTGAAAAATTACAACAACGTTCCTTCTAAGCACCTACCCGCGCACTATGAAATATTTTTTTTCTGTAAGTTAGTAAGTCAAGTTAGTTTTAACCCGTTAGTTGCTTTGCAACGGGCAAAAGCTGTCTCAAAATAAATTGATGAACTCAGTGAGTAGGTACTGAAAGCAGAAACTATTTTTTCGTTTTATCCACATTCAAACATCGTTTTTTTCTTCATATTTATAATTAAACACCCGCTTTTCGCTTTATCCACGTTCACACATAAATTTGCATAATGTTTTAACCCGTTAGTTGCATTTGCAACAGGCATAAGCTAGTTATATATTAATGCTCAGTTTTCAAAAAACTCACTTTTCTCCTTGACGGGAAAATCGACCGCACCGCCCCTTAAGTTTCACCACCCTCAAGGTTCACTTTCGGATCAAGCATTTTAAGACTTTTGATGGATCCGAAAATGACCTCTCCGCTCCTCGAGTTTCAAAGACCGCAGAGACCATTATTGGACTCAGGGTAGCGTGCTCAAATCGTGTCCCGATTTAGGACCATTTTTCATACAAAAAACCGATGCACGGTTAACAGCGCACCAAACGGCGAAAACTATAATTAAATCTATCACCTTCGAAGAAATTCGGCCTTAGTTCTTTTTCCTGCCGACAGGTTCGCCCATTAAAAACCGTCGCGTTTTTCACGGAATGTAGTTAAGACTTTTTTCCATATAAAACTGATTTTGCTCGGAATTTATACTAAATAATTAAACGGCTTCGAGAAAATTCTTTCGAAAAATTGACATTTTACAGGGGCATTACGGAATTAAAGATTACGTTAAAAAAACACCTTCCGGCGGACATGTTTTTGATTAAACATAAGCAATACAAGTTTTATAAACTTTTAAATCCACGACATGTCCGCATGTCATTTAAAATGTTTGACAATTTTGCATCAAAGATTGAAATAATTCTGACATTTGTTGAAATTAATCTGTCCTCGACAATGAACAATTTTGCGGCCAGTTAAAATGAATTCTTGGTAGGTACCTACCGGCGTTGAAAGGCGAATAATTTTCATGCAGTAAATAAATAGTTCCTAGGTAAATGAAACCAAATGAGATAGTAGGTAAGTACCTTATACAAAAGCGCTAGATTTACCCGCACTTCAACAGCAAATTTAAATGTCAAAAGAAAACGGATCTCTCAGCGGTTTGGGTTGTTGTTTTTCGGGAAACGGCATTGCGGCCGGAAAAACGATTCTAGCTTGGATGTTTTTAGAAAATACGGTACCCTGAAATATTAGGCAACTTTTAACAGTAATATGACGTGTTCGTCTCATGAAAAAATGTTCATGAGGATATGATAAACATATAACATTTTCCAAAAAAATGAGGAAAACGCGTGCCATAGATTTCAGAAGTGGAGATTTTTACTGGCCAGTTTAAATATGTTCCTACAGGGTAGGTACTTATTTCAGTGGTATTGCAAATATGATGAAAAAGCAAATATTGCCGGAATTTTAGTAACAAATGCGGAGGTACCTACCCGAATACGTAGCTACACAATTAAATGCAATACTTAGGTTAGGTTGCTGTACAACGATACTGAATAATTCAACATTTTTTTAAGGTTCATTTTTAAGTTCTTCGTAAGTTCTATTCAAGTTCTGTTATTTTATCAGTACATGCCAGTTGCATCATAAAACTGAAATAATAACTGAACTTGAATAGAATTTGAACCGAACTTTTACAGAACGTTAAAATTGACTTGAAAAATTGAAGAATTTTTAATTTCGTTAAACAACCCAGCCTAAATATGTGTTTTTTTTTACGTATGTATGCAAGTACCAGCACTCAAAATTTAGGTAGGTACCCATCTGCATATAACAACTCGGTATCATCCGACTATATTGCATACGTATTAGTTTTCTAATTTTACAATGAAATTAGTCGAAGTTGAACGGGATATTTTTTAAAAGTATTAAACTACTGGTGAGTTCTGGCATTATAAAATTTGTATGAAAATGTACGTACGCTCATAACTTCCGAAGGACTGCAACAATTTGAAAAATTCTTTTTTTGTTGTGTTCGTTATTGTAAGTACAAGGTTTGTATAAAATTACTGGTGAGTTCTGGCATTACGAAATTTGTAAAAAAAAATTATAGGTGGCGCGCGAGCTGTTTGAAAAATAAATGTACCGGGAATTAGTGTATGTAATGCGGCAGGTGGGGAGGGGTGGAAACAGGAAGGGGGGAGGGGTGCCTGGGAGGGGGGAGGGGAACTCGGGAGGGGGTTTACGATACGGAGAAGCCTAGGAGTGAAGTGGGGTGAGGGAAGGTGAGGGAGGCGGAGTGGAAAGGGGAAGAGGATGCTGGTGAGGAAGAGGGGGGGGGGGGGATTCCTGGTTCCTGGATACAATAGTGAGCTCTGGCAACACGAAATTACGCATTGCTCAACCGTTCATCCGATTGCGATGAAACTTTGGGGATTTGATGTGTGCATGCCTACAACGGTGTCTATATACCAACATATGGTAGGTTTTTGCTACTAGGCCCTGCGGGCGGCTTTATAAACATTTGTATGTATAACCGCTAAGCGTTGCTAAACCATTCATCGGATTGCGATGAAACCTTAGGTTTTGATGTGCGCATGCCTACCATGCCTTTATGGCCGTAGATACCTACCCGCTTACTAGGAATTTTTTAAGTTAGTTTAAACCCGTTAATTGCATTTGCAATAGGCATAAGCTAGTTATATATTAATGCTCAGTTTTGAAGACGAGCTCACTTTTTTTTTATGGCAAAATCGACCTCGCCCCCCCTTAAGTTTCAACAACCTCAAGGTTCACTTTCGGATACAGCATTTTAAGACTTTTGATGGATCCGAAAATGAGCTCTACGCTCTTCGAGTTTCAAAGACCGCAGAGACCATTATCGGATTTAGGGTAACGGCCCCAAATCGTGTCCCGATTACGGACCATTTTTCATACAAAACACCGCTGCACGGTTAGCAGCGCACCCAAACGGCGAAAACTACAATTAAATCTCTCACGGACGGAGAAATTCGGCCTTAGTTCTATTTCCCGCCGTCATGTTCACCCGTTGAAACGGCGCGACGTACGCGTAGGCTCAAAAAGGGAAAGAAAAAAGTCTTTTTTGGGTACGAAAGCACACTTTTCAGTACTTGAGAAAACTACGGAAAAATTAAGCATTTTGTTTGCCTACATTTTTGCTAGCGATTTATCCACAGAAAACTGAAGCAAATCAGCGGCAAAAACTGGAACCTCAAATAAAAGTACTCAATTCGGCTCAGTTATATTTCCTGCCGACAGGTGTACTTCAAAAAAAAGATGTCATTTTGGCCATTAGTTTCAATGCAAAAGAAATTGCTACGAATGTTGAGTTAGGTCAGGATTCTTACATGTCAAAACAAAACGGATCTCTCAGCGGTTTGGGTTGTTGTTTTTCGGGAAACGGCATTGCGGCCGGAAAAACGATTCCGGCTTGGATGTTTTTGAAAAATTCGGTACCCGAAAACATTCCGCGTCTTTTGATACCAATATGAGGTGTCTGTCCCATGTAAAAAAGTTCAGGGTCGCCGAAAAACCTATAAAATTTTCCAAAAAAAACAAGAAAATACGTGTCCATAGATTCACTTCTGAAGGGTAGATTTTTACCGGCCAGTAGAAATTGAAATATTATTAATTCAGGGTAGGTACCTACTTATCTCGGTAGTATTGCAAATATGATAAAAAAGCAAAACCATTGCCGGAATTTTGTAAGGAAAAGAGCCGGTACCTACCGGAATGGGTAGTTGGACAATTATTTAGGTTTTAATGCAATTTAATTTACTAAGGTAATTTTGTTTCACCGATACTGAATAATTTAACAATTTTTTTAAGTTTATTTTCACGTTCTGTGTAAGTTCTATTTTTTTTATCAGTAAATGCCAGTTGCATCATTAAACAAAAATATCTATAGAACTTGAATAGAATTCGAACCGAACTTTTACAGAAATTACTCGAAGTTGAACGGGAATTTTTTTTAAAGTATTAAATTCGTATAGCGCTTTTTTAAGCAGTAAAACTACTGGTGAGTTCTGGCATTATAAAATTTTTATGAAAATGTACGTACGCTCATAACTTCTGAAGGACTGCAACAAATTGAAAAATTCTTTTTTTGTTGTGTTCGTTATTGTTAATACAAGGTTTGTATAAAACTACTGGTGAGTTCTGGCTTGACGAAAATTGTATAAAAAAATTTAATAGGTGGCGCACGAGCTGTTTGAAAACTAAATGTACCGGGAATTAGTGTATGTAGTGTGGCAGCTTTTTGCTGCTAGGTCCTGCGGGCGGCTTTATACATAATTGTGTGTTTAACCGCTAAGCGTTGCTAAAGCATTCATCCGATTGCGATAAAAAATTGTAGATTTGATGTGTGCATGCCCACGACGGTTTCTGTATACAAAAGTGAGCTCGGGCATCATGAAATTACGCATTGCTAAACCGTTCATGCGATTGCGATGAAACTTTGGGGATTTGATGTGTGCATGCCTACAATGGTGTCTATATACTAACGTATGGCAGGTTTTTACTGCTAGGCCCTGTGGGCGGCTTTATGTATGTTTGTATGTTTAACCGTAGTTACCGACCAGCTTACTATGAATTTTTTTTCTTCTGTTAGTAAGTCAAGTTAGTTTTAACCCGTTAGTTGCTTTGCAACGGGCATAAGCTAGTATATATTATATAGTATTGTTTGGTTTTTCAAAAAACTCACTTTTCGCTTGACGGGAAAATCGACCTCACCGCCCCTCGCGTTTCACCAACCTCAAGGTTTAATTTGGCTTGGCGACGCAAAAATGCCGCTGGCACGCCAAAACGACCTCTCCGATCCTCGAGTTTCGCACACCTCAAGGTTCAATTTTGTTCGAAGGAAATTGTCCCGACGGCTGACACGCGAGAATGGACATTAGCGTTCGGTATTTTAAAACACTTCAAGGTTCACAATCCTTCGAAGAGTCGATTATTTTCCAGCCACTAGCAGTTGTTTTTTTTTTGATAGGGGAAACATTTTTCGTCGTTATCAATATGTTTGCCAAAACTTTACGGGAGACTTCTAGCGGTGCGGAATACAAGTATGGATTATTCACATTAGAAAAAATCAAATGTCTATCGAATACTGTTGTAGTTCTATTTTCATCCGTTCGAAATGGCAGCTTCGTCTGAATTTAAATAAATACGCTAGCTTCACGATTTTCACAAAAAAATAGACTAGACAGGAAACTCACATAAAATTGAACTGACACATTTTAAGAGCGAAAATTATATAAATTTGCGGCGAAAACTGGAACTACTCATTAAATCAACCAATTCGGCTCAGTTATAGTTCCCGCCGACAGGTTCGCATTAAAAAAAAAAACCACAAATTAGGCCTTAGTTTCAATGCAATGGAAAATACTAGAGAGAATGTTGAGACAGGTCAGTTATCCGAGATGTCAAAACAAAACGGATCTCTCAGCGGTTTGGGTTGTTGTTTTTCGGGAAACGGCATTGCAGCCGAAAAAACGATCCCCGGTTAGATGTTTTTGAAAAATTCGGTACCCGGCAATATAAGGCAACTTTTAACACCAAAATTTTGCGTCCGTTCCATGTCAAAAATTTCAGGGTCACCGAAAACCTATAAAATTTTCCAAAAAAAACAAGAAAATTGGTGTCCATAGATTCACTTCAGTAGGGTGGATATTTACCGGCCAGTAGGTACAAATTGAAATGTTATTAATTCAGGGTAGGTACCTACTTATCTCGGTAGTATTGCAAATATGATGAGAAAAGCAAACACATTGCCGGAATTTTGTAAGGAAATGCGCCGGTACCTGCCGGAATAGGTAGTTGGACAATTATTTAGGTTTTTGATGCAATTTATTTTACTAAGGTAATGTTGTTTCCACGATACTGAATAATTTAACAATTTTTTAAAGTTCATTTTCACGTTCTGTGTAAGTTCTGTTTTTTTATCAGTAAATGCCAGTTGCATCATAAAACTGAAATAATTACAGAACTTGAATAGAATTCGAACCGAACTTTTACAGAACGTTAAAATTGACTTAAAAAATTAAAAAAATTTTAATTTCGTTAAACAACCCAGCCTAAATAAGAGTTTTTTTTACGTATGTATGCAAGTACCTATACTCAGAATATAAGTAGGTTCCTACCTGCACATAAACACTCGATATCATCCGACGATATTGCATACGTATTAGTTTTCTAATTTTACAATGAAATTACTCGAAGTTGAACGGAAATTTTTTTAAAAGTATTAAATTCATATAGCGCTTTATTTTAAGCAGTAAAACTACGGGTGAGTTCTGGCATTATAAAATTTGTATGAAAATGTACGTACGCTCATAACTTCCGAAGGACTGCAACAAATTGAAAAATTCTTTTTTTGTTGTGTTCGTTATTGTTAGTACAAGGTTTGTATAAAATTACTGGTGAGTTCTGGCATTACGAAATTTGTAAAAAAAAAATTATAGATGGCGCGCGAGCTGTTTGAAAAATAAATGTACCGGGAATTAGTGTATTAATAATGCGGCAAGTGGGGGGGGGGTGGAAACAGGAAGGGGGGGAGGGGAACTCGGGAGGGGGTTTACGATACGGAGAAGCCTAGGAGTGAAGTGGGGGTGAGCTCTGGCAACACGAAATTACGCATTGCTCAACCGTTCATCCGATTGTGATGAAACTTTGGGGATTTGATGTGTGCATTTCTACAATGGTGTTTATATACTAACGTATAGCAGGTTTTTGCTGCTAGGTCCTGCGGACGGCTTTATACATGGTTGTATGTTTAACCGCTAAGCGTTTCTAAACCATTCATCCGATTGCGATGAAAATTTGAGGATTTGATGTGTGCATGCCCACGACGGTTTCTGTATACAAAAGTGTGCTCTGGCATCATGAAATTACGCATTGCTAAACCATTCATCCGATTGCGATGAAACTTTGGGAATTTTATGTGTGCATGTCTACAATGGTGTTTATATACTAACGTATGGCAGGTTTTTGCTGCTAGGTCCTGCGGGCGGCTTTATACATAGTTGTATGTTTAACCGCTAAGCGTTGCTAAACCATTCATCCGATTGCGATGAAAATTTGTAGATTTGATGTGTGCATGCTCACGACGGTTTCTGTATACAAAAGTGAGTTCTGGCATCATGAAATTACGCATTGCTAAACCGTTCATCCGATTGCGATGAAACTTTGGGGATTTGATGTGTGCATGCCTACAATGGTGTCTATATACTAACGGATGGCAGATTTTTGCTGCTAGGCCCTGTGGGCGGCTTTATATATATTTGTATGTTTAACCGTAGGTACCTACCCGCTTACTATGAATTTTTTTTCTGTTAGTTAGTAAGTCAAGTTAGTTTTAACCCGTTAGTTGCATTTGCAACAGGCATAAGCTAGTACTATATATTAATGCTCAGTTTTTGAAAAACTCACTTTTTGCTTGATGCGAAAAACGACCGCACTGCCCCTTACGTTTCACCAACCTCAAGGTTCACATCGGCTTGGCGACGCAAAAATGCCGCTGGCACGCCAAAAAGACCTCTAGCCTGTTCTTATTTCGCACACTTCGAGGTTCACTCTCCCTCAAAGGCCCGCGGCACACCCTTTGTATGGGAAAAATTCAGCCAAAAAATGTGCCAGTCTTCTCAAACGAGAATGGACCTCGGCGCTCGGTATTTCGGAACAATTTAAAGTTCACAATCCTATGAATTTGTTTGACACTAGCTTTTGTTTCTGAGAGACCGTTTACTGAGGAGGTGAAATTCAATCGCGGAAATAGAGTTTTTTTGTAGACAAAATTAACGTCGCTAGCGATTTATTTTCTCATACGAATTAACGGCGAAAACTGGAACTTCTCATTAAATCAACCAATTCGGCTCAGTTATAGTTCCCGCCGACAGGTTCGCATTAAAAAAAAAACCACAAATTAGGCCTTAGTTTCAATGCAATGGTAAATACTAGAGAGAATGTTGAGACAGGTCAGTTATCAGTTATCCGAGATGTCAAAACAAAACGGATCTCTCAGCGGTTTGGGTTGTTGTTTTTTGGAAAATGGCATTGCAGCCGAAAAAACGATCCCCGGTTAGATGTTTTTGAAAAATTCGGTACCCGGCAATATAAGGCAACTTTTGATAACGATATAAAGTGTCCGTCCCATGTAAAAAAGTTCAGGGTCGCCGAAAAACCTATAAAATTTTCCAAAAAAAACAAGAAAATTGGTGTCCAATAGATTCACTTCAGTAGGGTGGATATTTACCGGCCAGTACATTGAAATGTTATTAATTCAGGGTAGGTACCTACTTATCTCGGTAGTATTGCAAATATGATGAGGAAAGCAAAAACATTGCCGGAATTTTGTAAGGAAATGCGCCGGTACCTGCCGGAATGGGTAGTTGGACAATTATTTAGGTTTTTGATGCAATTTAATTTACTAAGGTAATGTTGTTTCCACGATACTGAATAATTTAACAATTTTTTAAGGTTCATTTTCACTTTCTGTGTAAGTTCTGTTTTTTTATCAGTAAATGCCAGTTGCATCATAAAACTGAAATAATTACAGAACTTGAATAGAATTCGAACCGAACTTTTACAGAACGTTAAAATTGACTTGAAAAATTGAAGAATTTTTAATTTTGTTAAACAACCCAGCCTAAATATGTGTTTTTTTACTCACTCTTTTTGCATTCGGAATTTAGGTAGGTACCCATCTGCACATAACAACTCGATATCATCCAACTATATTGCATACGTATTAGTTTTCTAATTTTACAATGAAATTACTTAAGTATTAAATTCATATAGCGCTTTATTTTAAGCAGTAAAACTACTGGTGAGTTCTGGCATTATAAAAATTGTATGAAAATGTACGTACGCTCATAACTTCCGAAGGACTGCAACAAATTGAAAAATTCTTTTTTTGTTGTGTTCGTTATTGTTAGTACAAGGTTTATATAAAATTACTGGTGAGTTCTGGCATTACGAAATTTGTAAAAAAAAAATTATAGGTGGCACGCGAGCTGTTTGAAAATGAAATGTACCGGGAATTAGTGTATGTAAAGCGGCAGGTGGGGGGGGTGGAAACAGGAAGGGGGGGAGGGGGACCTTGGAGGGGGGAGGGGGACTCGGGAGGGGGTTTACGATACGGAGAAGCCTAGGAGTGAAGTGGGGTGAGGGAAGGTGAGGGAGGCGGAGTGGAAAGGGGAAGAGGACGCTGGTGAGGAAGGGGGGGGGAAGGGGATCGGAACAAATGAGAAAGGACACGCAGGTAGAAACATTTTCTTTATTAAATGGTATAGCAACGCATACCGGGTACCAGCTATCTTCTATATGTATAAAAATCAAAAAAATGTTTGCATGTGTGTATGTCCGCTATGCGATGCTAAACCATTCATCCGATTGCGATGAAACATTGGGAATTTGATGTGCGCATGACTGCTATGGTTCCTGTATACAATAGTGAGCTCTGGCAACACGAAATTACGCATTGCTCAACCGTTCATCCGATTTTGATGAAACTTTGGGGATTTGATGTGTGCATTTCTACAACGGTGTTTATATACTAACGTATAGCAGGTTTTTGCTGCTAGGTCCTGCGGACGGCTTTATACATGGTCTTATGTTTAACCGCTAAGCGTTTCTAAACCATTCATCCGATTGCGATGAAAATTTGAGGATTTGATGTGTGCATGCCCACGACGGTTTCTGTATACAAAAGTGAGCTCTGGCATCATGAAATTACGTATTGCTAAACCATTCATCCGATTGCGATGAAACTTTGGGGATTTGATGAGTGCATGTCTACAATGGTGTTTATATACTAATGTATGGCAGGTTTTTGCTGCTAGGTCCTGCGGGCGGCTTTATACATAGTTGTGTGTTGAACCACTAAGCGTTGCTAAACCATTCATCTGATTGCGATGAAAATTTGTAGATTTGATGTGTGCATGCCCACGACGGTTTCTGTATACAAAAGTGAGCTCTGGCATCATGAAATTACGCATTGCTAAACTGTTCATGCGATTGCGATGAAACTTTGGGGATTTGATGTGTGCATGCCTACAATGGTGTCTATATACTAACGTATGGCAGATTTTTGCTGCTAGGCCCTGTGGGTGGCTTTATATATATTTGTATGTTTAACCGTAGGTACCTACCCGCTTACTACGAAATATTTTTTTTTCTGTTAGTAAGTCAAGTTAGTTTTAACCCGTTTGTTGCATTTGCAACGGGCATAAGCTAGTATTATATAGTATTGTTTGGTTTTTCAAAAAACTCACTTTTCGCTTGACGGGAAAATCGACCGCACCGCCCCCTCGCGTTTCACCAACCTCAAGGTTCACTTTGGCTTGGCGACGCAAAAACGCCGCTGGCACGCCAAAACGACCTCTCCGGTCCTCGAGTTTCGCACACCTCAAGGTTCAATTTTGTTCGAAGGAAATTGTCCCGACGGCTGACACGCGAGAATGGACATTAGCGCTCGCTATTTTGGAACGCTTCAAAGTTCACAATCCTTCGAAGAGTCGATTATTTTCCAGCCACTAGCAGTTGTTTTTTTTTTGATAGGGGAAACATTTTTCATCGTTATCAATATGTTTGCCAAAACTTTACGGGAGACTTCTAGCGGTGCGGAATACAAGTATGGATTATTCACATTAGAAAAAAATCAAATGTCTATCGAATACTGTTGTAGTTCTATTTTCATCCGTTCGAAATGGCAGCTTCGTCTGAATTTAAATAAATACGCTAGCTTCACGATTTTCACAAAAAAATAGACTAGACAGGAAACTCACATAAAATTGAACTGACACATTTTAAGAGCGAAAATTATATAAATTTGCGGCGAAAACTGGAACTACTCATTAAATCAACCAATTCGGCTCAGTTATAGTTCCCGCCGACAGGTTCGCATTAAAAAAAAAAAACCACAAATTAGGCCTTAGTTTCGATGCAATGGAAAATACTAGAGAGAATGTTGAGACAGGTCAGTTATCCGAGATGTCAAAACAAAACGGATCTCTCAGCGGTTTGGGTTGTTGTTTTTCGGGAAACGGCATTGCAGCCGAAAAAACGATCCCCGGTTAGATGTTTTTGAAAAATTCGGTACCCGTCAATATAAGGCAACTTTTAACACCAAAATTTTGTGTCCTTTCCGTGTAAAAAATTTCAGGGTCTCCGAAAAACCTATAAAATTTTCCAAAAAAAAACAAGAAAATACGTGTCCATAGATTCCCTTCAGTAGGGTGGATATTAACCGGCCAGTACAAATTATGTTATTAATTCAGGGTAGGTACCTACTTATCTCGGTAGTATTGCAAATATGATGAAAAAAGCAAAACCATTGCCGGAATTTTGTAAGGAGATGCGCCGGTACCTACCGGAATGGTTAGTTGGACAATTATTTAGGTTTTTGATGCAATTTAATTTACTAAGGTAATGTTGTTTCCACGATACTGAATAATTTAACAATTTTTTAAAGTTCATTTTCACTTTCTGTGTAAGTTCTGTTTTTTTATCAGTAAATGCCAGTTGCATCATAAAACTGAAATAATTACAGAACTTGAATAGAATTCGAACCGAACTTTTACAGAACGTTAAAATTGACTTGAAAAATTGAAGAATTTTTAATTTCGTTAAACAACCTAGCCTAAATATGAGTTCTTTTTTACGTATGTATGCAAGTACCTATACTCAGAATATAAGTAGGTTCCTACCTGCACATAAACACTCGATATCATTCGACGATATTGCATACGTATTAGTTTTCTAATTTTACAATGAAATTACTCGAAGTTGAACGGAATATTTTTTTTAAAGTATTAAATTCATATAGCGCTTTATTTTAAGCAGTAAAACTACTGGTGAGTTCTGGCATTATAAAATTTGTATGAAAATGTACGTACGCTCATAACTTCCGAAGGACTGCAACAAATTGAAAAATTCTTTTTTTGTTGTGATCGTTATTGTTAGTACAAGGTTTGTATAAAATTACTGGTGAGTTCTGGCATTACGAAATTTGTAAAAAAAAAATTATAGGTGGTGCGCGAGCTGTTTGAAAAATAAATGTACCGGGAATTAGTGTATGTAATGCGGCAGCTGGGGGGGGGGGTGAAAACAGGAAGGGGGGAGGGGAGCCTGGGAGGGGGGAGGGGAACTCGGGAGGGGGTTTACGATACGGAGAAGCCTAGGAGTGAAGTGGGCTGAGGGAAGGTGTGGGAGGCGGAGTGGAAAGGGGAAGAGGACGCTGGTGAGGAAGGGGGGGGGGGATTCCTGGTTCCTGTATACAATAGTGAGCTCTGGCAACACGAAATTACGCATTGCTAAACCGTTCATCCGATTGTGATGAAACTTTGGGGATTTGACGTGTGCATTTCTACAATGGTGTTTATATACTAACGTATAGCAGGTTTTTGCTGCTAGGTCCTGCGGACGGCTTTATACATAGTTGTATGTTTAACCGCTAAGCGTTGCTAAACCATTCATCCGATTGCGATGAAAATTTGAGGATTTGATGTGTGCATGCCCACGACGGTTTCTGTATACAAAAGTGAGCTCTGGCATCATGAAATCACGCATTGCTAAACCATTCATCCGATTGCGATGAAACTTTGGGGATTTGACGTGTGCATGTCTACAATGGTGTTTATTTACTAACGTATGGCAGGTTTTTGCTGCTAGGTCCTGCGGGCGGCTTTATACATAGTTGTGTGTTTAACCGCTAAGCGTTGCTAAACCATTCATCCGATTGCGATGAAAATTTGTAGATTTGATGTGTGAATGCCCACGACAATTTCTGTATACAAAAGTGAGCTCTGGCATCATGAAATTACGCATTGCTAAACCGTTCATGCGATTGCGATGAAACTTTGGGGATTTGATGTGTGCATGCCTACAATGGTGTCTATATACTAACGTATGGCAGATTTTTGCTGCTAGGCCCTGTGGGCGGCTTTATATATATTTGTAGTTTAACCGTAGGTACCTACCCGCTTACTATGATTTTTTTTCTGTCAGTTAGTAAGTCAAGTTAGTTTTAACCCGTTAGTTGCATTTGCAACAGGCATAAGCTAGTTATATAGTATTGCTTGGTTTTTCAAAAAACTCACTTTTTCCTTGATGCGAAAATCGACCTCACCGCCCCTCGCGTTTCACCAACCTCAAGGTTCACTTTGGCTCGAAGTCTAGAATTGTCCCTTCGGCTGACACGCGAGAATGGACATTAGCGCTCGCTATTTTGGAACGCTTCAAAGTTCAAAATCCTTCGAAGAGTCGATTATTTTCCAGCCACTAGCAGTTGTTTTTTTTTTTGTTAGGGGAAACATTTTTCATCGTTATCAATATGTTTGCCAAAACTTTACGGGAGACATCTAGCGGTGCGGAATACAAGTATGGATTATTCACATTAGAAAAAATCAAATGTCTATCGAATACTGTTGTAGTTCTATTTTCATCCGTTCGAAATGGCAGCTTCGTCTGAATTTAAATAAACACGCTAGCTTCACGATTTTCACAAAAAAAATAGACTAGACAGGAAACTCACATAAAATTGAATTGACACATTTTAAGAGCGAAAAATTATTTAAATTTGCGGCGAAAACTGGAACTACTCATAAAATCACTCAATTCGGCTAGGTTATATTTCCCGCCGACAGGTTCGCCCCTTTAAAAACGTCGGATCGAGAAGGGAAGTAAAAAAAAGTTAGTTTCCCGTACAAAACTGATTTTGCTAGGAATTTATTCTAATTAATTAAACGGCTTCGAGAAAGTTCTTTAGAAAAATTGACATTTTATAGGGGCATTACGGAATTAAAGATTGCGTTAAAAGTACACCTTCCGGCGGAGATGTTTTTTAATAAACATAAACAATACAAGTTTTAGAAACTTTTAAAACCAAAACATGTTTAGCTCCCCCTTGAAAATGTTTCACAATATTGCATTCAAATTCGACATTTTTCAGACATTTGCGAAAAATTCGCTTTCATCGATAAATGCAAATCGTTTGCAGCCTGTAAAATCGGCTGGTATATTAAAATTTTATAATTTTTCTCGAACTTTGCAACACTGAAGATGGAGTCGTGATGGCGTTAAAATCCACTACCACCTTAAAAAAAAGCAGACCCCGCCCTAATAGGTTTTGTATGAAGAATTTTTTTTTTTAATGGCGGATTTCAAATTGCATAGCTCGACAGGGCCTTAATTTAAGCAGGAATTGTGCAAATTTGTGCATCGGTCTTGCCTGTTTAAAAAATATAATTATGGAATATTATCTGTCTGTGTATGATATAGTATAGGTAAGTACCTAATACAAAAGCGCTAGATTTACCCGCGCTTCAACAGCAAATTGAAATGTCAAAAGAAAACGGATCTCTCAGCGGTTTGGGTTGTTGTTTTTCGGGAAACGGCATTGCGGCCGGAAAAACGATTCCAGCTTGGATGTTTTTGAAAAATACGGTACCCGGCAATATTAGGCAACTTTTAAGACCAAAATTTTGTGTTAGTTCCATGTAAAAAATTTCAGGGTCGCCGAAAAACCTATAAAATTTTCCAAAAAAAACAAGAAAATTGGTGTCCATAGATTCACTTCAGTAGGGTGGATATTTACCGGCCAAATTGAAATGTTATTAATTCAGGGTAGGTACCTACTTATCTCGGTAGTATTGCAAATATGACGAGAAAAGCAAAAACATTGCCGGAATTTTGTAAGGAAATGCGCCGGTACCTGCCGGAATGGGTAGTTGGACAATTATTTAGGTTTTTGATGCAATTTAATTTACTAAGGTAATGTTGTTTCCACGTACTGAATAATTTAACAATTTTTTAAAGTTCATTTTCACGTTCTGTGTAAGTTGTGTTTTTTTATCAGTAAATGCCAGTTGCATCATAAAACTGAAATATTTACAGAACTTGAATAGAATTCGAACCGAACTTTTACAGAACGTTAAAATTGACTTGAAAAATTAAAAAAAAATTTATTTCGTTAAACAACCCAGCCTAAATATGAGTTCTTTTTTACGTATGTATGCAAGTACCTATACTCAGAATATAAGTAGGTTCCTACCTGCACATAAACACTCGATATCATCCGACGATATTGCATACGTATTAGTTTTCTAATTTTACAATGAAATTACTCGAAGTTGAACGGAATATTTTTTAAAAGTATTAAATTCATATAGCGCTTTATTTTAAGCAGTAAAACTACTGGTGAGTTCTGGCATTATAAAATTTGTATGAAAATGTACGTACGCTCATAACTTCCGAAGGACTGCAACAAATTGAAAAATTCTTTTTTTGTTGTGTTCGTTATTGTTAGTACAAGGTTTGTATAAAATTACTGGTGAGTTCTGGGATTACGAAATTTGTAAAAAAAAAAATTATAGATGGCGCGCGAGCTGTTTGAAAAATAAATGTACCGGGAATTAGTGTATTAATAATGCGGCAGGTGGGGGGGGGGGGTGGAAACAGGAAGGGGGGGAGGGGAACTCGGGAGGGGGTTTACGATACGGAGAAGCCTACGAGTGAAGTGGGGGTGAGCTCTGGCAACACGAAATTACGCATTGCTCAACCGTTCATCCGATTGTGATGAAACTTTGGGGATTTGATGTGTGCATTTCTACAATGGTGTTTATATACTAACGTATAGCAGGTTTTTGCTGCTAGGTCCTGCGGACGGCTTTGTACATGGTTGTATGTTTAACCGCTAAGCGTTTCTAAACCATTCATCCGATTGCGATGAAAATTTGAGGATTTGATGTGTGCATGCCCACGACGGTTTCTGTATACAAAAGTGAGCTCTGGCATCATGAAATTACGCATTGCTAAACCATTCATCCGATTGCGATGAAACTTTTAGGATTTGATGTGTGCATGTCTACAATGGTGTTTATATACTAACGTATGGCAGGTTTTTGCTGCTAGGTCCTGCGGGCGGCTTTATACATAGTTGTATGTTTAACCGCTAAGCGTTGCTAAACCATTCATTCGATTGCGATGAAAATTTGCGGATTTGATGTGTGCATGCCCACGACGGTTTCTGTATACAAAAGTGAGCTCTGGCATCATGAAATTACGCATTGCTAAACCGTTCATGCGATTGCGATGAAACTTTGGGGATTTGATGTGTGCATGCCTACAATGGTGTCTATATACTAACGTATGGCAGATTTTTGCTGCTAGGCCCTGTGGGCGGCTTTATATATATTTGTATGTTTAACCGTAGGTACCTACCCGCTTACTATGAATTTTTTTTTTCTGTTAGTAAGTCAAGTTAGTTTTAACCCGTTAGTTGCTTTGCAACGGGCAAACTTCTAGTACTATATATTAATGCTCAGTTTTTGAAAAAACTCACTTTTTCCTTGATGCGAAAATCGACCTCACCGCCCCTTACGTTTCACCATCTTCAAGGTTCACTTTCGGATAAAAGCATTTTAAGACTTTTGATGGATCCGAAAATGACCTCTCCGCTCCTCGAGTTTCAAACACCGCAGAGAACATTATCCGATTTAGGGTTGCGTGCCCAAATCGTGTCCCGATTAGGGAAAATTTTTCATACAAAACACCGCTGCACGGTTAGCAGCGCACCCAAACGGCGAAAACTACAATTAAATCTCTCGCCGACGGAGAAATTCGGCCTTAGTTCTATTTCCCGCCGTCATGTTCACCCGTTGAAACGGCGCGACGTACGCGTAGGCTCAAAAAGGGAAAGAAAAAAGTCTTTTTTGGGTACGAAAGCACACTTTTCAGTACTTGAGAAAACTACGGAAAAATTAAGCATTTTGTTTGCCTACATTTTTGCTAGCGATTAATTCACAGAAAACTGAAGCAAATCAGCGGCAAAAACTGGAACCTCAAATAAAAGTACTCAATTCGGCTCAGTTATATTTCCTGCCGACAGGTGTACTTCAAAAAAAAATTTCATTTTGGCCATTAGTTTCAATGCAAAAGAAATTGCTACGAATGTTGAGTTAGGTCAGGATTCTTACATGTCAAAACAAAACGGATCTCTCAGCGGTTTGGGTTGTTGTTTTTCGGGAAACGGCATTGCGGCCGGAAAAACGATTCCGGCTTGGATGTTTTTGAAAAATTCGGTACCCGAAAACATTCCGCGTCTTTTGATACCAATATGAGGTGTCTGTCCCATGTAAAAAAGTTCAGGGTCGCCGAAAAACCTATAAAATTTTCCAAAAAAAACAAGAAAATACGTGTCCATAGATTCATTTCTGAAGGGTAGATTTTTACCGGCCAGTAGAAATTGAAATATTATTAATTCAGGGTAGGTACCTACTTATCTCGGTAGTATTGCAAATATGACAAAAAAAGCAAAACCATTGACGGAATTTTGTAAGGGAAAGCGCCGGTACCTACCGGAATAGGTAGTTGGACAATTATTTAGGTTTTAATGCAATTTAATTTACTAAGGTAATATTGTTTCACCGATACTGAATAATTTAACAGAACTTGAATAGAATTCGAACAGAACTTTTACAGAACGGTAAAATTGACTTGAAAAATTGAAGAATTTCCAATTTTGTTAAACAACCCAGCCTAAATAAGTTTTTTTTTTACGTATGTGTAAGAACCTGCGCTCAGAATTTAGGTAGGTACCCATCTGCACATAACAACTCGCTATCATCCGACGATATTGCATACGTATTCGTTTTCTAATTTTACAATGAAATTACTCGAAGTTGAACGGGATATTTTTTTAAAGTATTAAATTCATATAGCGCTTTTTTTAAGCAGTAAAACTACTGGTGAGTTCTGGAATTATAAAATTTGTATGAAAATGTACGTACGCTCATAACTTCTGAAGGACTGCAACAAATTGAAAAATTCTTTTTTTGTTGTGTTCGTTATTGTTAGTACAAGGTTTGTATAAAACTACTGGTGAGTTCTGGCATTACAAAATTTGTAAAAAAAAATTTATAGGTGGCGCGCGAGCTGTTTGAAAACTAAATGTACCGGGAATTAGTGTATGTAATGCGGCAGGGGGGGTGGGGTGGAAATGGGAAGGGGGGGGGGAACCTGGGAGGGGGGAGGGGAACTCGGGAGGGGGTTTACGAGACGGAGAAGCGTAGGAGTGAAGTGGGGGGAGGGAAGGTGAGGGAGGCGGAGTGGAAAGGGGAAGAGGATGCAGATGAGGAAAGGGGGGGGGGTGGGGATTGGAACAAATGAGAAAGGACAGGCAGGTAGAAACATTTTCTTTATTTAATGGTATAGCAACTCATGCCGGGTACCAGTTATCTTCTATATATATAAAAATCAGAAAAATATTTGCATGTAAGTATGTATGTAAGTCCGCTATGCGTTGCTAAACCATTCATCCGATTGCGATGAAACTTTGGGATTTGATGTGCGCATGCCCGCGATGGTTTCTGTATACAATGGTGAGTTATGGCATCATGAAATTACGCATTGCTAAACCGTTCATACGATTGCGATGAAACTTTGGGGATTTGATGTGTGCATGTCTACAATGGTGTTTATTTACTAACGTTTGGCAGGTTTTTGCTGCTAGGTCCTGCGGGCGGCTTTATACATAGTTGTGTGTTTAACCACTAAGCGTTGCTAAACCATTCATCCGATTGCGATGAAAATTTGTAGATTTGATGTGTGCATGCCCACGACGTTTTCTGTATACAAAAGTGAGCTCTGGCATCATGAAATTACGCACTGCTAAACCGTTCATCTGATTGCGATGAAACTTTGGGGATTTGATGTGTGCATGCCTACAATGGTGTCTATATACTAACGTATGGCAGGTTTTTGCTACTAGGCCCTTTGGGCGGCGTTATGTATATTTGAATGCTTAACCGTAGTTACCTACCCGCTTACTATGAAATTTTTTTTTCTGTTAGTAAGTCAAGTTAGTTTTAACCCGTTACTTGCATTTGCAACAGGCATAAGCTAGTAACTCTTTATTGCACATAAATGGACACATACATAGAAACAAAAATATTTAAAAAAAAAAACAGTACAATGAGCGATTTTATCACTAAAGTGATCTCTTCCAGACAACCTTGGTATGAAGAGAAACAAATAATTTTAGCAAGCAGATAGGTAGTGCACAATTAAGCTTGTACAACATTTATATTTTAAACATATAATTAGAAATAAAAAAACAAATGCCGATATAAAACACTTACGGCACCAAATATATTGAATTTCAATATCTTTGCAGGGCACCTACAATCACAATATCCCCAGTGATGTAATGTAATGTAATGCTGCTTAACGAATAAAAGGAAAGTAAAGTAAAATACAACTTTGTTTACATATTTGTTTTAATTATTGACATTTTATTTATTATTTGTGCATGATGTGAACATTAGTTATTGGGTTATAACCTCATTATTTATTTATTTATTTAAGGAACATAAACAGTCATAGTAACAAAATATACATAAGAGGATAGCAAAAAAAACAGACCAATTATTAATGTTCACAGATAGGTATTTAGACACATAAAAGTAACTGAATGTAAACTAGAAAATTATTATAATATGTTGTTTTCTTTAATGTTTGTAATGTTATTAACCTGTAAAAGTTCCTAATAAAAATAAAAAAAAAGAGTTAAACCATTGACACAAGTCATTTTTTCTCGGGGCGCGGGGCCCCCAGCCGATGCGGGGCCCCTAGGCAGTTGCCTACATTGCCTAAAGGATAATCCGGTACTGCTAAGAATGTCTGATGACCGAATTCCGAGGAAGATACTGAGTGCGATTCCAGAGGGTAGACGTCCAGTGGGCCGACCCAGACACAGTTGGGCGAGGCAACTCCAGAAACTGTGTGAGGAGAGGATGGGTCTACCGTGGACGGAGGCTGAACAATCAGCACAAGACGGGGACGTATGGAGGAGCCTTGTCGATGCAATGGGTCCCCGACTCGAATAGGACAAGGGGAATAAGATGATGAGATGATGATGAATTATATTGAGATCAATAATTTTAAGTCAAGTTAATTCATAAGCAATTTACATCATTATGAGACTTTATAAACAACATGTATACAGGATTATTAACGAAATAAGCATACATACAGGCAGTGGCGTAGCGAGGGGGGGGCATCACAATTCTTTAGCCACCCTCCGTTCCCAGGACAACTCCTGGACCCCCAATTAATCAACTCGAGAATCAAAAAAAGAATTTAAAAAAAAGAATGGATTAAAAAAAAGAAAATAGAGAAAAGAAAATGCAAAGAAAAAATTTAAACAGTTTTTGAACTTAAATTGTATAAAAATAATATTAAGGTAATATTTATTATTTTTTTTATTATTAAAAACATACAACGAAGTTGCACTCCCATGAGTTATCAAAAACTCATTAAGGTTAAACGTCACGTACGTTATAATCTACACATTCATAGATGGCGCCAATCAAATTATTTTAGGTTTTTAATGCTTTTTGCACGTTACGCTTTAAAATATTAAGGTAAATTAATTTTTCGCGATCGCACATTTTTAATTAGAATATAAATAAATAGTTTTATCCATAAACAAACCCAAATCGTTCAAGAAAGGCTGAAAAATGCAATATTGGATTGAGTCACCGATACAAAATTGAACTTTTCAGCCTTTTTTGAAAGATTTGGGTTTGTTTATGGACAAAACTATTTATTTATATTCTAATTAAATATTTACGATCGCGAACAATTAATTTACCTTAATATTTTAAAGCGTAACGTGCAAAAAGCATTAAAAACCTATAATAATTTGATTGGCGCCATCTATGAATGTGTAGATTATAACGTGCGTGACGTTTAACCTTAAGGGATCGCCAATTGGTACTTTTGAGAAGTTAAACCCAACTCAACCCAATATGTAGACACAATTTATGAATAAAAAATTTACAAAACATTTCACAGAAGCAACATACAGATACAAACATATGAAGAAATCACTTTACAAATATTTCACAGAAACATGTCTTATAACATTTTATGAATTTGTATAACTCATTGACTCATTTGATTTATGTACTTTGGGTTTCAAAAAGTTAAAATAAAGTTTCCTCCATGATGGACTAATGAGATGGACTAAGAAATGCATAGATAAAACAAAATCAGGAAAATACAATATAAGGTACGGGCCAGGGGGGTATAACTCCGTCAGTTTTTGTAACCCGGTCACGTGATAATAACGACGTCATAGTAATGACTACCAATAGGAATCTTACAATTTCCATAGAAAAACTTTTGAGAACTGAGTGGTATATACGGCGGGATATCTATGGTATTATATGTCAAATAGCACGTTGGCCGAAACAATCCGAACATTCAAAACAACGAAATATTTTGAAAAAATGCTTCCTAAATATCGTTTCAGTGTCGAAGGCTGTGAGGATAGTGTTTCAGTTCGACACAGAGTACCTAACTGTGAAAATAATGAGAGTCGTTATGGGAATGGGCGTTGAGAATCGGCAAATCTGACTATTGCTTATCCGATTTTGAGAAGTTGTGGTTATGTTTGGTTCCCATTTCACTAATAACTGCAAAAATTCCAATGGCACGTTAAAAAAAGACGCTTTGCCGACCCTTAATCTTCATGGAATCGGAACACATCGGGGTTTACCTAAAGAAAACGTAAACGATCGTAGGATACCAAAATACAGGTGCGAATCTTTTGTTTGTTCAGTGTTCCTAATATACTATGTAACTTTTCACTAACTTCACCTAAAAATTGTATCTATTTTCATTTTTAGACTATCCATATTCTACCTGGAGTGTCCAGCACGAATGGTGCCGTCCAAGACCACAATTACAGTTTAAAAGGTATAAAGTCTTTTCTATACTCTATATGGCATCAACCTATTTTATTCATAGAGATAGATGCTGATTCACTGAGTCTTTCTTATTATAAAGATATTCAATACATTTATTATTTCTTCAAACACAGCAATTAACATTATTATTAAGATATTTAATATGACAGGCGCGTATCCGAGACGCGTGGTCGTTGTTCTTAATTTATTTTCTCTTTTATACTCTGCAGTGGTAGGATATAGTTCATAGGATGAGGCTGGGTAATGTAATGAATTTTTTTTTGTTTCAGAACCAAACGTGTTCTACCTGGGCCGAGTACCGTGCGTTTTGCTGCCAAAAAAGTAGTGGAAGATTATACAGGTATACATCTGGATTTATATATCATTAAAGGAGATAATATTATGTTTTGCTTGCGAACTTTGGTTAATGTGGTGAATATGTTTATTTCAGAACCAAACGTGTTCCCTGGGCTGAGCAGCGTACCGTGTGTGAATTGCACTCTGTTATTACATTGTCTTCAGACCTCTGCAGCCATACTCGGTCAACCATCGCCTTAGCCGCAGTAAGACGGATAGATTCATACATCCATCACTCTTGAACATATTGACCCCCAGATTCCTAACTACCCCTCTGTACATTTTTCCTTCTCAAAACTTCCTCCCTTTCCTTTTCCTAAAAAGACTCCACACCGCATCCCTAAAGATGACATAGGCCCTGAGAGAATTTTTTCCTCAAGGCCTCCCATGTGGGCTAAAAATCTATCCAAACACTTCCTTTTTTATTATTATTTCTCATATTTTCATTAATTATGATTAAGATCCTTCTAAATGTGTTTGCACATGATTGTATTTCCGTTTTTTTGTGTTATTCTGTATAAAGCAATAAAATACTACATGCAATTATGAGTTTTTCATTTTATTTTTAAAATAATTTTTAGGCTAATGATTTGGGTAGGTACTGACATTGTCCAAGGTAGTATCTTTTTTTTTTTTTTTTTTACTTTCCTCTATCCTTGTCGATGGTCCGTGACGTCATAATCGCGGAATGAGCATTATTTATGGTCAAATAGTGTTGACACCCGTTCCATACAAAAAGCCCGAAGATATCGATCTAGGTATTAGTTCATTTATGGTACGGGCTCAAAAATATACAGACCTAATACAAGATGTTTACAGTGTTGCCAACGTAGGCGATTTTTCGCCATTTAGGCTACTCAGAAAGAGAATCGGCGACGAAAAAATCTAAAAGGCGACTGGTCGCCGATTAGGCTACATAAGAGAAAAGTTATTTAAATCAGCCGAATCGCAAATAATTAAGAGAAAAATGCAATATTTACTCAAATGTAAATTTTTGTGTGTGCGTAATGTAGGTACAATTTGATATAGACATGGTCACCATATTTGTTTATGATTCGTTCGTTTCGGAGAATCCCCTGAATTAGTGTTAGCTATTATGTCACTTTCGCTTTGTTCAACTTCTACTGTGCGATTATTGTGTTTAGTTATATCTAGCAGAGTTTTCAGTACGATGCCTATATCATTACCTTTGAGTAATGCTGTCGTTGAAAGAATTTTCAGCGTAATGGGGACAATTAAAACAAAATTGAGGAATCGCTTGCAACTACCCATGCTGGTTGCCATTTATAGAATTTATACCCATACGAATGTAAGAGGTATGTGTTACAACAACTTTCAACCAAGTAATCTACATTTTTCACCAGCGTGTAAACTAACAATGGTTAGTTTACTGGTTGGTAGAAAAATGTACGTGTCCCGTGGATCTTGCGCCAGTAGGTACTAGCACAGCAACTATATCTAATACTACTGACGACGGTGAAGGTCTTGTTGATGCCTTTATTATTGCTAGCAGAAGACGAATCGGATTCATCTTAACCTTTGTTAATTTATTTTTTTAAATTGTTTTTAAAATGCTATTAAGTACTTAACTTTCTTTTTAAGATACATGACGGTGTTTTATATTAGGCTTAGGCCTATTTATCAATACATTGTAAATATGTTAAGAATAAATTGATAAAAATTACATTTGATTTTATTCGCATTGATCAGTGGCGTAGCGTGCCTTGGAGGGGCCCTGTATCAAAATTATTTGGGGCCCTTATTATTGTTGGATACGATACGTGATCAGGTATTTTCATGTATTGAAGGTTGCCATTATTCTTTCAAAAAACAAAATTCACCCTTCGCTACTGGTAGATAAATAGGTAGTACTTTCCATTGCAATCTAAATCACTCACAGAAGCTGTGAGTGATTTAGATTGCAATTGATTGCTGAAAAAAATGAAGAAAATTTGGGAATTTTTTATAACCTTCTCCCTTTTCTTTTTTCTTTTCATAGCTCCACTGGGATAATCTCTTTTCCTTTCACTCATTCTTTTCACAAATCAAACTATTGATTGGATAATAAGATTGATAACAAGATTGTATTGTATTAAAATGTAATAAATAACGTTTGAACCGGAATGAAATAAAACGCGTAAATATTGCTCCCCGTAGTTTGTCATTAAACATCGGTTATTGCAGGATGTTGCCAACTTTTGGGCCATAAATAAATGTTTTGGGCGCACGCTCTACCCGGGAAAAAAGCGATTGCCTTTTTTGACTTTTGTCATTTCTGAAGTGAAAAATCTATAGGCACGTAGGACAGTTTTTTTCCCGGGAAGCACGAGATTAAGTGACATTGTGGATAACATTTTACTAATTTTTGCTTATACACAGCTGATACGGCGGTAGCTACGCCCATGGTATTGATATTTTGGCGTTTGGGCTACTGCAACTGAAATTCGGCTACATTAGGCTACTTTACGTGTGAGAAACGGCGATATTAGGCCAAACGGTGTTGGCAGCACTGGATGTTTACATACAAATACATGACGAGATTTAAGAGTGTATAAGCAGAGAAACCAGAAATATGTCATTTTTAAATCAGTGGTTAGACGTATTGACTCTTTTCCACAAAAAACTAAAAATGGATTTCAAAAGATTGTTCTTTTATCTAGTAAACTTATGTTTTAGATTTTGAGAAAAAAAAAATATTTTTAGAATAATAAGGTTATACCATAGGTCGTTCGCAGATTTGTTCAATTTTCAAAAAAGTACATTTCTTATACAACACCCATTTCAAATCATATAATCATGCAGTAAAATAAATCAATACATTATCTGGTAAACGTATTTTTCAGAATTTTAATTTTAGTTTAAATAAAATTATTAAAAAATATATACGGACATGTGTTTCTTGACGAAAATTGGTCGGTTTGTGCATTTATTTGTGCACTTACAAACAAATATATTTCGGATTTTTTTACATACTTATTTTGCTAAGACGTTATTGACAAATCATAAATAATTTGATCGTAAAATAATTTCAGGAAGTATTTAATTTTAAATAATTTTGAACATCGCATGTTACCATTTTTATCGCAGCCCGTAAACACAAATTTCAGATTTCATTACGGGCCCAAACGCGGCCAGGAGAGCACGTCTTCGCGACGCTTTGAATAATAATATTTGGAAATGAAATTTGAAAACGAAATTTGAAATAAACACGAATTCCTTGATTCATGTTTGTTAAATCTACAGGGTTGCCCGAACGCAATTTTTCGTGTTCATTGAATATTTTTTTGCAAAAATTTTTATAATTTCGAATATTTTTTTTATTTTAAATTTTTCTTGTGTGAATACCGCACAAGAGTCCCAACTGCTCCAAAATATTTTTTTGGGGTAAATCTTTTTTACGCACGCTCGACACTTGGGGGTAAACTGGTGAATGGGTTACGAAAAGTGGTGATAGTTACGAAAAATGACATGCGAACGGTAATCAATGCGAACGGTGATCGATTGCTCGGCGGGTCGGGCCTTTACGCACGCTTGTTTTTTGTGTTATTGTTATATTGTTAATGGACTATTTGTCCGTAAATAAATAAATAAATTATATACAGCGGGTACCCGGCATGCGTTTCATGGGCACTGTAACCTCGCGGTCAACTAAACTGTTATGGTTCCATCACAAGTCCCGGGAATTATAATGCAAGCGCCTGCACTATATAACATTATATACAGCGGGTACCCGGCATGCGTTGCAAGGCCACTCAAAGAAAGAAAGGGTTTGTGCGCTTTAATTCTGTTTGTTGAAGTGCTTATTATTAATTATGCACACGAATAAATATTTCAAAATGCGACATTTTTTACAATCCAACTTAATATTACTCGTTTTTTTTCATGAATACCGCACAAGTCTGGAGCCAGTGGGACTATTGCATCCCCAATTTGGAGTATGTTGTAAGACTGAAGGTAGTGGGGAGGGGAAGGATATAGGGAAGAGGAAGGTGGGGAAGTACCTGGCTATTCAGATCTGACCACTAAACACGGCTAAAGCCATTTCAAGCAACGTTTCAATTCTTAATGGTGGTCTTACACCAGGGCGATACTGAGAGTATCTTCCACTCTAATGGCCGTAAAATATAATTGAAAAACAAAAAACCAAAATATTAAAAAGAATATAACAAATTGTTAATTCATGTAGCTATCTACTTAATACCTACTGTGTTTACGCATTTCACTTGTATCTATTTATGTTTATGCACTTCAATATACAAATAACTACTACTAATTAAAATTCTGGAAGCGAGAATAGTAATATAAAGTAGCAATAGTAGCGGGTAGCCCTAGCTCGAGTGAACAAAACCCTCAAAACTCGGATTGCCGCGGAACGAAATTTAGTTCTGAAAACGCCCGCTCGCGAGCCCTGATGTGTTAGCGCTAGTGTCGGAATCGAAGTTGTCATGTGCTGGTTATTCACTCTTAAGTAAGGTATAAACCGCGCCCATCATACTATAAGTTTAGTATTTGAAGATAATTAGGGCTATCAGAACAGAGTTTGTACCTACTTATGACTCGTTTTCCAAATAACATTTGAAAAAATATGTTTTCAATATATCATTTCGAGATTTGTTGGAGGCATATACCTGTCTCAAATTTTCAGGCAGTTTATTATAGTTAGTGTAGGCAATGTATTCTAATGATTTCAGTCCGAACTTTGTTGAGTGTATTTTTGATATGTGTAGTTTGTTGTGTTGTCGTGTATTATATTGGTGAACGTCGTTGTTATAGTTCAGTTTTATATTTGTGTGGGTGTTGCACTGAATAATATTTAAAATGGTGTTTGTTATCTCAAAGCTAGGAACAATCTTAAATGGCAATACAAGTGCGTGACGGTAAATATCTTTAACAGGTGTATCCCAAGGCAAGCCAAAAATGTTACGTAGGGCTCTATTTTGGATTATTTGCACCTCTGATATCATTTTTTTGGTAGCAAAACCCCAGATACTCGAAAGGTATGCCAAGTGGGAGTGAATCATAGCATAGTACAAAGATCGCAGTATGGCTGTGGTATACCAATATATTATCAGTATACATATATGAAATGTCAACAAAAAAGAAAATTTAATGACTGTTGTTTAGCATATGATAAATTCAGCTCTCCCCAAGACCAGAAGCCAATCATTTACCAAATTAGGCAGAACACTATCACTTTTTGATTTCCAAGCATCGGGTATAAGATTAAACAATTTAGGGCCAAGTACGAGAATTTTCTTTGAGCTAAGGATGAATAGGTGATGGGAGGAACTACTGGGATCCTCTTTGCACGTCTGGTGTCGTGATAATGGTCATTGAAATGTAGTGGTGCCGCTGTTTTTGGGTATGTATTATGATTTTCCTCATATATAATTGCCTTACATCAAGAACACAAAACTTTTCGAACAATGAATCGCTGGGGTATCTGAACGGTTTTTTAAGTATGACTCTGAGAAGTGATTTCTGAGATTTTGTTAAGGGATCAAGTATTGTTTTAGTACACCCGCCCCAACCTAAGGATGCATAATCCAATATGGAATTACACGTGGTAAAGTAAATTCGTTTCATGTCTTTTACGCAGAGAATATTTCTAATTGCCATGAAAAGATGTGTAAGTTTCGTGACCTTCGTGGTAGTTAAGACTATTTGTTAATCCCACCTCAGAAATGTATCAATGATAATTCCAAGATATTTAATACTGTATTCACATTCCAAGGTACTGCATTTACATGTAGTTGCAATGGTGTATGTTATGAATTTCTTTTGGTTGACCCGCTTGAGTTGGACTGAAGCAGATGAATTTAGTTTTATCCAAGTTTAGAGTGAGGAGATTGCTATCTAGCAACTATTTGACTTTGTGCCAATTTCTGCTTTACTGTGAGATTCATTCCAGGTTTTGCCTTCAAATAATAAAACTGTATCATCTGCAAAGGTAATAATGTGGTCTGCGAAGGAACTATTACATAACTCATTTATATAAACATTAAACAAAAGTGGTACTAGATTTTTTTTGTTTATCTGGTTATTATGAATTAATTTTGTTAATCTGGTTATTTTTTATGCAGACTAACAAGATTTATTAAAATGCTAAGAACTATTCCTACCCGTCTCGGGACAGACATCTTCTAGTGAGGCGGGTTAAGTACTTGCGTCTATATATATAAATGGTCAATAAAAAAATACAGTTAAATCGAATTAGCTCAACGGTTAGAGAAGAGCCCGGCAAGGCTAAAGTCCTGGGTTCAATTCCTAGATGTAACCGAATCTTTTTCTGTTTCAAAATTTTCATTTGAGAGTCACGAATATTGTCTTCAATGATCAAGTATTTGATTCGGTTGGTCTTGCCATGTCTTCCTCGGGCATCCCTGACTTCATATATCATTCACTAATTTACATTAGAGTGATGCAATATTTATAAAACTAAAAAATGTATCAAACGCAAAGGTGTGTAAAGTACGTGTATATATATTTTTTTAATTACCTCGAGGGGCCCACGACACATCATACAAAGTCCTGAAGATGGCATATTATATCTGCCTCTGTCATCATCAAGTCTAGAAGTACGGCAAGCAATATCATCTGTCTGTACTGTTGATGTTCCTTTACTGCGCACATGACACTTAAGTTTCACTTGAACAGCCTTGTTAATTTTACCAAGTGAACGAGTTTGCGTGCCGACATTAATACCCTCGGTCCCGAGAATTGTCGTGAAATACGTATGAGAATCCAATATTGCGGGGCTGACAGCGTTAATAGAACCCTCTGAAATTTGCTGCTCTGCTGGTGTGGGAGATCGTGGCACTAACTTTCTTTTTTGGCAGTCAAACTTGTGTGGCACCACACCGCTTTTCAAATACAAATTTCCACCCATTAATTTGACTCTCATGTAACTTTCAACGTCTTCTTTAAGCTGAAATATAAATAAACTCACATTTGAGAAAAACTTTCACAGTTAGCAAATCTCTTTCCTCCTTATAAATAAATGTGTTTAAAATATTACAAAGCTGATAAACAACCATTAAGACACAATGGTTTGTTTATCAGATGTGTAACATTTAAAACATCTTTAATATTAGGCTTGTGGGGCGTGGTTGGACATAATTATACTTATGATTAAAAATATTTGTTTTTAATAGTAGAACTATACAATTAGAGGCGATATTGGGTACTAATATCACGTAAAAACGTGTTCCACTAGCGATAATCAGTGCACACTGTGCGTAGACTGGACGGTCCGTTTTAGAGCGTTGGAGGCCAAATCGGACGGACAAAATTGGGACCTATTTTTCACTTCATGTTCATATTTTAACCACTATTGAGTTTAAGGTGCTAGGTGAACCGAAAGCGGTTGGTGTTTTATATTTTTTTTATTTACGTGCTCAATAAAGTGGTAACAAAGCATTTTTATCAAAGTAATATTTATTTTTAGTGTCAAATTTACCAGAGATACTCCGAATAAGTTATTCATTGTTATTGTGTTCAATCTGTAGAACTCTACTTAATTTTTTTAATATTATAATCGAGATATTTTTTTAAAGATTTAAGTTCTGCTAAATCATAGGTTCTCAACGTGGGCGCTAACACCCCCCTGTGGGTCTTTCAGACTTTCAGGGGGCAGTAGAAAACCAAGAGAAAATTAGGAGGCGTTTCAGACTTTCAGGGGGGCGGTAGGAGACCATGGTTGAGAATCTATGTGCTAAATAATAAAGTAATTAATAACAAAGTTAAATTTCAAAATTAAAATTACAATTTAAAATAAAACAATAACTTTGTAAACACCACTTTTATTTTTTATACTTTATGTCAACTGGGTTTCGCTACAACCGTAACTTCTTCAGGGTAGTCTAATACTCTACTAAAATTAAGTTACTTACATGTGTTATAGATAATATTATATATATGATTTAAAACAAAATGGGCTGAACCCCTCAAGTGAAGGGCGAAGTTGGCGTAAGTGTGAATGGAGAATTGGGAAAGGAAACATTACAAGTGGTCAAAACAAAGTAATTCTTTTAATTTTGAATTAAAATGGTGCCACAAAATAAATTTGCTATATTTAAAGAAATGTTAAATTTTATATTTAAAACAGAATTGGTAGATTATAAACGATACACAGACAAATATTCTGTGAAGAAAGTTGGCCATAAGTCGGAAACATTAACTTTGTTAAAAATCTAAAAAATATATATATTCTGAAAGCTTGATAGTCATCACATCACATGGCGGCCATTTTAATAATATCACCCTCCTCCCTGCCATACTACCTTAACGGCAAACACTCTTATCACAGTTGTTGTGGAATCGCTTATGCTTGTTCTTTTTGCATGTGTTTTTTGCATTAACATTTTGAGAATGTTATCAGTTGAGTTGCAAAAAAGTTTATATATATATATATATATGTTATGGTTAAGGTTTTCACGGGTGTAAGATGTAGAACAATTTTCTCGGTTTACCCGTGTAACGTAGTCCTTAAAAGGACTTTTTAACTCCTGACGTTTCGGACAGAACACACTGTCATATTGCATATTATGGTTAGGTACGTTATTTGTAGTTTTTCCAGCAACTTGCTAGGCTGATGCCCTTGTTATGGTCAGTACCGGATTATCCCTAAGGCAGAGTAGGCAACTGCCTAGGGGCCCCGCATCGGCTAGGGGCCCCGCGCCCCGAGAAAAAATAACTAGCGTCAACGGTTCGACTCACAATTAGTGAGCAACTCCGGCACACTTTTGGCAAAAGTCAGCTTTCAGTAGATGTTTTACATATTTTAATTTTTTATTACGAACATTTATAGGTTAATAACATTACATGTATGAAAGAAAACAACAAACATAATAATTAGGTTATAACCCAATAACTCTTCACATCACGCACAAATAATAAATAAAAAGTCAATAATTAAAACAAATATTTAAACATAGTTGTATTTTACTTTACTTTCCTTTGTATCAATGGAGATATGATTATAGGTGCCGTGTGAGGTTTATATTGGCATTTGTTTTGATTTTTTTTTTGCTTTTATTTCTAATGTTTAAAATATAAATGTTGTTCAAGCTTTAGTGTGCACTACATATCTGCTTGTTAAAATTCTTTGTTTCTCTTCATACCAAGGTTGTCTGGAAGAGATCACTTTAGTGATAAGACCGCTCATTGTACTATTGTATTCGTTTCATTTTTTTATTGAATGGGGGTGAAGGCATACCTTCGAAATGTAGTAAAAAAACAGATTAATTACGAATAAAATTACGTTGTGGTAGAAAAAAAAATTTTTGGAAGAAAAGGGTAAAGTGCAGTGGCGGACTAAGCCCGTCAGAGGCCCGGGGTGGAAAAGCTGGATAAACCGCTCCCCCCCTCCCTAGTTTAAGAAGTTGATGTAATTTTACAAGCTTTTTCTTCAGTTCACACGGGCCTCTGAATCTGGGGGGCCTCCAAATGCCTCCATGTTCCTTTAATAAAAAATTGTCATTTTAAAAAAATTTCTGAAGATGAATCTGTTAATAATGCTCTCACCAAATGTTTTAAGGAAATCCGTTAAATTGACGGAGATACCTACAGCATTTTATATGAAACCATTTTAAACAGTTTGTATGTTGAATTAACGTTCAGCAAAACTTTGAACGCGTTTTTCTCGAAACTGCTTTTTTCAACACGGTTGACTTGCATGTACTAGATGAAATCTTAAACTGTTAGTAAATCCAGAAAGTATGGCACCACTTTTTTTATAATGGGCCCCCTTATATTTTTTTTTATGAACAATGAAAATTTTCCATAAAAAATCGAAATTAAAATTCGTTGGTCCGCCATTTTTCTTTATTTTTAAACAAAATTCACCTACGTGGTGAAATAGACACTAGATTTTCGCACAGTTTAAACCTGCAAATCGGATGTATAGAGGTTAAAAAATGTGTTAACAAAGTTTAGAGAAAAACACATTCAAAGTTTTGCTGAAGGATAATTCAATATACAAACTGCCCTGAAGAACCTACGGTTGTAGCGAAACCCGGTCGGCATATAGTATGTATAATAAAAGTGGTGTTTACTAAGTTATTAATTCACATAAAATGCTGTATCTCCGTCAATTTTTCGAATATCTTAAAAACATTTGATAAGAGCATTTTTAACAAATGCGTCTTTTAGAAAATGAAATAAAAAAATAAAATTACCAAAAAGTTTTTTACAGTGTCCGCCATCACCAGACAAAACCGGAAAATTATAAATTGATTTCGAAAGACTGTTCTTTTATCTAGTAAAGCTAAGTTTTAAATTTTGAGAATATATGTTTATTTTTAGTACATTAAAGTTTTACCGTAGGGCGTTAGCAGATTTGTTAAATTTTCAAACAAAATTTTGTATTATACAACACACATTTCAAATTATATAATCATGCAGTAAAATAAATCAATAAATTATCTGGGAAAGACATGTTTCAGAATTTTAATTTTAGTTTAAATAAAATCATTAAAAAAAAGATCCGCGCATATATTTATTATAAAATAACTTTTTATTTTGCTTAGACATTATTGAAAAATTATAAATACGTATTATCATAAAATAATTAGAAAAAGTACACAATTTGAATAGTTTTATCATCACGAGTTTGAGCATTTTTTGAATTTAGGTATTTATCAAAGGAAATATTGTGAATGAAATAAAATTGATATTGAGCTATAATGTTAAAATGCTGGTACGGAGAATAATTAATCTTACTCATCGGAACCGCCCTGTACAGTTGCAATGGTACGATTGCAAGATCATCGTGACGAAATTTAAATTCTCGGCCGCTGATTAATGGCTTGTTAAGGATTTGATAAAGGGGACATGGAGGCGTTTGAAGGCCCCCGAGGACCAGAGGCCCGGGGCGGGCCGCCCCCCCCCCCCCCGTTAGTCCACCATTGGTAAAGGGGCCCCGAGATGTGCATTGCCTAGGGGCCCCGACAAGGTTAATCCGGCCCTGGTTATGGTGGTCGAAAAATGGACTAATACCATAGATTGCGCTCTAATACAGTTTGATTAGGTTAGATTAGGTAAGGTTAGATTAGGTTAGGGTGGGGTAGGTTAGGATAGGATAGGGTGGGTTAGGTTAGGTTAGGTTTGGGTAGGTTAGATTAGGGTAAAAACAGTACTTTTTTATAAAATTAATCAATTGATATCCCTAAAACTAAGCGAGACATGGAAAATATTTTTTTTCATTTTCATCTTATTTTGGGCTGTTCTACCTGAATTCACGGTAAAAAAAATCGTAAGTACCTCTAAAATACCTTCTAACATGAATCAACTCGAAAAAATTCACTCCATACTTTTGGCCAACTTTCTAGGTTAAATGCCCCACTGTGTGACGTTTAGAAAATTACACATAACTAAGAACTTACATTAAAGTGGTCTTCACAACAATGAAGATGACTTTTGAGAGAAATACTTTTGTATTTCGTTGGGTCTCTTTTCATGGCGTTATACCATATTTCCCTCGTTTCCGTGTTTTTCGGAAAGGCCAAAAACAATTTGTATGGAGTTCTATGTGTAGTATTATTACACATAGGAACCAAACAATATTTGTATCGCAAATGCGCAGACATCGGAAGATATTTTTAACAACACAAATAGAGCAAACCACAGCAAACAACTCGCGTCAACAACTGTCAAACAGTCAAACGAGACCCGCAATCGGCTAGAAATACTGGCGACGTTTTTGACGTCACAGCGGGACACTGACGTCATAGCGCGGCGCGAAAACATCGTTCGTGGCGACATTTAAAAATACGCATATTTTAAATTGTTGAAGACGATGATCTATAAATATTATATCATTTCCTGTAGCGATGTTCCAACTAAATGGATATTTTTGTAGTTTTTAGATATTCGAATATTTTCTGGCAATTTTACAGAAGGTAGGACAGGTATTAATTATCTGCTTAAAAATTTCCTGATTGTAAGTATACATTAAATTAAATTTCAAGCAAATTGTTTATAGTAGGTTATTGTAATAGGTGAGTAATCTACTTATGAGGTTTACTACTAATACATATATGTACTTGAAAATAGTTGTCGAAAGTTGAAATTGCCCGCGAAACGAAGACAAACACTAGTGTTGTTCTCCACACGGACACTTCGGAGTCGGAGCGACCGCGCTACGCGCATAAAGCTACGCGCTATTTCAGGCCGCCGCGCAGAAAAGTAAAGATCGAAAGTGAGATAATAGTTTACAGCGCAGTTCACTGTGATACTTTTCTGCACGGTGGCTTGGAGTAGCGCGTGGCACGGTCGCTACAATGTTTTCGTAAATATTCCCCTAACCGCCGCACTTTTAGGAACAGATTATGGAAATTACACTTCGTTTACAGAATTATTACATGAAACGACTATTGACACGCACAAAATAGGTTCTGAATTTGGGTTTATAGTAATTCATATTTTAGATTGAACAAAATTTAACAAGGAGTCAAGTGTCAATCCATACAAAATATTCCAAAATGGCGCCAAAGGGTTCGTTTAGCGGGACATTTTGAACTTTGAATAAAAAAATTGTTATGAATCTTTTACATCTATCCAAACGTAATTATTAATATGTTAATTTCTTCTATGAAAAATTATTTTTTTAAGGGAAAAGACAACAGATTTTTTAAAAAGTTATTATTTTTTTTAACTTCTACGATAATATTATAGAATCACCTCCCCAAGTAAGCTTGTTTTCACAATAAGATAACATTACCAGATATATGTATGTCTTGTGAGGCGTACCTGATTTAATAATGTGAAAGAATTTCCATTGTCATAAATAGGGTTGGTTTGTCTTTTATTCAAAAAATATCATTTTATCTCAGTGGTATATACTCAGTATCGCCCTGGTAAAAAGCCACCATTCAGAATCGAAACATTGCCTAAAATAGCTTTAGCCATGTTTGGTGACCAGGTCTGAATAACCAGGTACTTTCCAACCTTTTTCTAACCTGTCTCCTTTTCTTCCCCACTCTCTCCGGCCTCATATCATACCTAATATAATTGTGGATGCCATATTGGTTCCCCTGGCTCCAGTTGCAGGGACTAGGACTCTTTTGCAGAAGGTTCAAAGATTCAATAAACTAAATAAAATCTTCATTGTTAAATAAATTTATTGTGCAGGAGATATTTAAATTAAAATAACAATTTGGTTTACATTTACAACATGGCAAAATTATTATTAATAATAATAACAGGAAATATTCAAAACTTAATTTCTAATTATGGATTGCTTCAAAATTTTTGAACAATTCATCAAATATTTGAGGTTAATTTTCACGTCCTATTCAAGTTCTGTGATTATTTAAATTTAAAGCAACTGGCCTATAATGATATAATAACAGAACTTATACAGATTGTGAAAATTAGCCTCAAATATTTGAAAAATTGTTAAAAAATTTTGAAACAATATTTTCACCATCACTCGTCTACTTTTTTAACAAACAACTACCGTTTGACACAGTTAACTGTGTAGGCGGCCAAAGAAGAGACTAACAATTTTTTTTAGAAGTTAATTTTCACATTCTGTGTAAGTTCTGTTATTATATCATTATAGACAAGTTGCTTTATAAAACTGAAATAATCACAGAACTTGAATAGAACTTACACAGAACACGAAAATTAACTTCAAATATTTGATAAGTTGTTAAATTTTTTTGAAACAACCCGTCCTAAGTATATGCGTTTTTTTTTTTTTTTTTTTTAATGGCTTTTCACCCCAAAGGAGTGTTCTGGCCAAAGTATATGCGTTGATAAAACGTAAAAGAATTTTAGCAGTTCCAAAACCCAGTTCATCATTTATGAAATAATTAAAATATGCCTTTTTGAGTTATTACTTCTTAGTCTGAACTCGACTCCAATCTTCCATACATAATTTTGAAATTGCTCATTTAAATAAAATTAATATTTAAATTCACCTTTCCTTTCTCTGTTAATTTAAATGATGGCCTAGAACACCCTTGAAGGGTGAGAAGAAATAATTGAAAAACAAAAACTAACATGATTTTTGTGTTATTTAACAACTTTAACATTTATTCTAAAAACCTTTAAGTTCTTAACAAAAATAATGGCAGTGATAAGATTATTGGTGAAATATTAAAGCTAATAAAGTGGTGATCGTGTTATTATATGCTTGTGAAAGGAACATTAGGGGTTGTCCATTAATCACGTGATGTTTTTTAGCAACTTTTTTACCCCCTCCCCCCCCTGGTGATATGTGGTGAGGTTTTAGGCTAACTCCCCCCCCCCCCACAAAATCACGTGTATTTTTTTTAGTACAAATTATAGGACGTTCACCTTTAGAAATCGTGCGTTCAATGAAAAATAAATACACGTGATATCTCATTTTACCCCCCCCCTCATGATGTTTCGTGATTTTTTTGACCCCCCCCCCCCTTTCGAGCCTCACGTGATCAATGGACGACCGCTTATTAGTTTTACATAATAAACCTACAACTTGGGAGACGGTTGTGAGTGCCGCCGCCCGGGAACCATTTATTTGATAACCAACACCTCTGCCACAGGCCACCCCAAGTGGTTCGCTACGTTTGATGACATAGCAGGGGTGCCCGGGTTCAGGTTTGTCCGGGTCTTGGCGGCGGATGCCGTCTACCCACCAACGGATGCATCTACCCACCAACTGCCCCCGGATCGGGAAGCCTTTTGAACTCTCCAGCCGGACTCTCTCAGCTGGACTTGCACCGCAGTGGAAGGGATGGATTCATACATCCGTCACTCCCATACTGACCCCCAGATTCCTACCCCCCCTCATACCCTTTTCCTTCCCAGAACTCCCTCTACTTTCTTAAGGACCCTCCGTGCAGCATCACCAAAGATGACATAGGCCCTGAGGGGTATTATTTTCTTCATGACCATGTGTGGGGTTAATGTAAAAAAAAATTATATCCTCCATTGCTAGATTTTTAAAAATCCATCATAAAGATGAAAATTTATCATATTTAAATGCATATGTATTTCTTTTGGCACTAACTTTGGGCAAAAAGTGATTTTATCATACATAATTCACAATTATTTAGCATTTTTTCCAGATTAATAGTAATACATACTAATGAACGTGTTTTCAATTTTAGATACGTGAGAAACAACCATTTATGAATTGTAAAACAAGTGTTATTAGTAATACTATGAATATTTTATGTTAACCCTGGAGCGGTCGCGTGGATTACATATGTAATCCACTCATGCGAAATTAAAGATTCCTCAAAAACGGGTGGCGCGAATAATTTTATCTTCTGTGTGCTTTAAGTTGGATAACTCACGGATGCGTTCAGCTCAGTGTTGGTGTCGGGCACGCATTGGTTGTGTTACAGGAGCTCCGCAAAGTCCATGGTCTACACCTGTAATCCGCCCTACCAATTACGTAACAAATTTTGCATACACAAAAAGTGTATTCAAAATGCATAAAAATCATTTTTCCTGATCATTATGTTTATCCTTCTCAGGAATCAGCAAATAAATTAGTATATGTTATTTTTTTTTTGTTATATCAATAAAAATGAAAGATGTAATTTTTAGTTTAAAAAAAGAGAGCATTTATGTTTTGGTTGATTGTAACAAACATAGAAGTTATGTTTAATTGTTGTTTATTTATAATAATATTTATAAAATTAAAATATAAATACACAATAATTCTAAATGATTTCACTTATTTTCTTTTAGTTTAAAAATTCACGCGACCACTCGCGTTACTTTTAAGAGCGCGACCACTGTAGGGATAACAATATAAAACATTCAAAGTTATTTTATCTGTCGCGGGTAATCTGTAAAAATATAATGTTAACAATTACTGTAGTATATAATAAGTCTTTATAGCTTACAAAAATATGGTGAATGCTATTATAACTGAAAACCCTGGCGTAGACGAGCCCTACAGAGTAACCTTCCTCTTGTTTTGAAGGTCAAGTGTGCAAAATTTCATCAATCTCAGAATAAAGCTGCAGATTTGTATAAAAACCAAATTCACGCCACACACACACTCTTCTTTATTTATTACTCTATAATACGCCCATAGAGCTTTTATTTTGGGTACATAATATGGTTACAATTTTTTTTACAATAAACAATGGTATTTATATTTATATTTATATGAGTAAACGGATTTTTGTATTTCAATGTTTTTCAAAAATGTGAATCACTTTTTAACAATGTCATTATGAAATTGGTGATGGTAACATTAACTCTAAAAAATAACAAGGTATATTTATTTTAATTTTTTAAACAGTTTTTGACATGGATTCGCTTGGACGGATATTTAATATAATAATAATTAGGCTTCACTAACTTGTTTATAATTTATAATAAGAATTATGGCATCTTAAATCTACACTATATACATTAACATTTCAACTCCAATATAATATATTTATATGAATGAATTTAATTTAATTTTAATTTCTTAAAATTTTACTTAAAACTATCAAATGATTCTTAAACATAAGCGTAATTGGTGAGACTTTGGTTAGGTAATAAAAACAATAAAATACAAATTAAAAGCCCCAATGGCATAGGAATATGCAACAATAAAAAATATAATAAATAAATGGGTCCATTTTACAATGGATTCCAAGACTTCTATAGAGAGCTTTGTACAGAGATTACGAATCGAGATTAACCCCTTGGACTAATTTGTTCACTTTTCGGAACAACTCATACAGGTCTCATAGAAATCGTTGTATCTCCCTTACTATCATGGTGAGAAATATGATCTAAACGGTGTTAGAAAGAGAAAATACCACGCTTCATATTCAAATCTAAAAGTTAACCACAAAAATTAAAAAAGTACACCTTTATGAAACTAAAATTTGAAAAAAATTTAAAAAACTTTGTGGATTTAAAAAAAATATTTTTACATGAAACAACAAAAAAGTGAGGTGATGATAACGTTTATATGTAATACATTTGTCTAATAAAATATGTGTGTGTTGTTTTTTTTTCATTACCAGTAATTTTAGTTAGATAAAAAGTAGGGTGAGTCATTTTTTAAACTTTTTTATGTTTATATTAAAAATTTTAATATTTCAAAAACTATATTTTTATTAAATTTTATCTACTTTAAGCCCCATCTCTAGTCACGTTGAGAACATTGTCAATATGTCATCAACGCTCCTCAATGGAGGAATCACTATTCCACCAGCTCCGGGCTGGGGATATCTTGTGTGGCATAACATAAAAATAAAATAAAAAAACGCTTCATGAACTGAGTGAATTCGGCAAAAACAGTGTCTGAAAAACCTGTTACAGTGAAATCTCGATTGATCATTTTCCTGCATGTGTTATCATCATTTAGCATTCACTTTTTGTACTATTTTACTCTATCCTTTCTTTTATACATAAGGGTTAAAATCGTATTTTAAAAAAAAAAACGGGGACTTATTTTTCCCGGGCGCCGGCGCCTGAGAGGGGTTGAAAGCATTTACATCCGCCTCTTTGATAGCCGTTGGTCACAGCTTGACGAAAGTCGACAAACTTCCAGGCCATATATATATCTCTCATATTATCTCGATAACGGAATGTCCTAGTGAGAAGGGGAGCTTTTGTTATATACTTTTATTATTTTTAATTGGTAAACTAATGTTTAAGACAAGATTTTTATGCATAGCACAAAGAGTAACAATTATTATAAGCAATAATTATTAGCCTGAAACACTCATCAACATTGAAAAAATCTTCCGAGAAAAGATAAATGCCGATGGCGGGTGGGAGATAAGCCGACGTAGCTCAGTTGGTAGAGTAGTTGACCGGATATCAAAAGGACGCGGGTTCACGTCCCGTCGGCGGCATTAATCTTTTCTCGGAAGATTTTTTCAATGTTGATGAGTGTTTCAGGCTAATAATTATTGCTTATAATAATTGTTATATACTTTTAATAACACATAAATACATGTTGATAAATTGCTCCATGACTATTTTTCATCGTAGTAGCCATTCATGTTCATCATGTTAGCCAGTTCGATGAGGTGCTTTTGGTAACCGACGGCGTGCAGGCGGTGTACCATCTTGTGCAGGTGCTTCACCTGCTTCTCAAACGTCTTAAAGGCCAGTAACATGCGGTCGTAGAAGGGATGTGTGTAGTGTGCATCATTCTCCTTCATGTGCCAGCATCTATGGAAAAGGTTTTTTATTATTATTAATGATCAGACTACACCTTGTTTTTATACAGATTTTGACATTCATTCATGCTTCTACACATAATAAAGCAAAAAAAATTCTTACATTGTGTCCACACAAGAGGTCATGAGGACAATAATTTCCCTTATGATTTCTGTCATCCTTGGGGATGGTTTGTGAAGGGTCTTTTTAAGGAGAGGAAGTTCTGGGAAGGAAAAATAAATGAAGTGTGGGTAGGAACCTGCGTTGCAGTTGATGGGCAGATCCGCTGCCAAGACCTGGACAAACATCACCCCTCAAAAACCTCAACCGCCCTTGAGGTGATTTTTCACAAAAATGGCGCTCTAAAAATTGTCCAATTATTATTATTATGAACCTGAGCACCCATCATCACCAGTCTTCAAACATAGCGAAACACTTAGGGTGAACTATGGCAGAGGTGGTGGTTATCCAATGAACGCTTCCCGGGGTGGCGGTATCCATACCTGCCTCCCAAATTGAAAAGTATGCAAAATAATTACAATGAGCCTCATACAATTTGATAAATCAATAAAATTTAAGTTAATTTGAAATTTCAGAGTGGAAGACATATTTAGTATAGCCCTGTTCAAAATGATTTGAAACATTACATTATTTTTTTTTTTAAAGAAAGACAAACATTCCAGAGTTAATAATAACCCAACAATGTTTGAAAATCTCCTACTACCACCACAGAAAGCCGAAAATATTGCTTGTGTTGTGATGAAGGACTTAGGCAGCCGAGGAATCGAACACTGGACGCCCGGGTGGGACCCAAACGCGATGCCCACTCAACCACTGACCGGTCGAAATGGAATGAACATGAAAAAATGTACATGAAATGGCTTCAACCGTGTTTGGTGATCAGATCTGAATAATCAAGTACTTTCGGACCTTCCTCTTTCCTATTTCCTTTCTCCTTCCCTACCTCAGCCTTACAACTCAGAATCATGCAATTTCAACACCCCTTCGTCACAGTTTACAACATACCCCAAATGGGGATGCCATAGTCTCACTGGCTCCGAACAGTCAGGGACTCTTGTGTGGTATTCACATATATATTTGGGAAAAAATTTACCTTGCATTCAGCTGGTAGTGGAATTGCAACACCGACTTGAATATTTCATCCAACATTTTCATTATTGGCTGCGACCTCTTGTTCAGGAGACACCGGTACATGACCTCCTTTATGTAGGCCACGTGCACCGCGTAGAGGTCGTCCAAGGTACCCACTTTCATCAGATCCTCCTCAAACTCACTCCAGGAAGACTGCAGACACGTGGTGGACACGTAACAGTGAATTGACTTCATAAAAGAGGACATGGAGTAGCGGTAGAGCTGCACACGGTGGTATTCGGGAGAACGTAAGAGGTCGCCGGATACCATAAACTCTTCCTTCAGTGACATCTTCAGTACCTGAAATTAAGATGAAGCCATGCGAATTAATGCAAAATCATGTATTTTTGGTTTGAAAATTTGATTGCTTAGAAATATTATAGATGCTTCAATTAAATACTGCAAGTAGAACACATCTCGGCCTTGGAAATAAATGAGTTTTTTTTTAATAAGTCTTTTTTTACGTCTGGAAAAAAATAAAGTATCAGACCTCCTAAAAGTACTTTCTAGTGCAAAATCTCCTACAAATGAATCAATTTTCGAATAAAGATTTATTATATAATGTGGCAAATTAAGTTATTTAGAAAATAATCGAAAAACATTTTAATATTTGTGCCTGAATTTCACAAAATAATACAAAACAATGCCATTTCGCACTGTTTTTTTCGGCATGAATCAAAGTGGGCGGCGTTCAACGAATTTGGATTTGAGAATTAAACCTTACGCCATCCGCATAAAGACTATGTGTACATTTTGTATTAGTTAACGTCCCTTGGAAGTCCCCGGACTCTAGGTCGCTTGGTTCCGTATATTCGATTTTAAATTTCCTTGTTATTATTATAAGCAATGGGTAAAAAAGAAGTAAATATTTTTTAGAGGCCTTTACAAAATCAACCTGTGAAAAACAACTCTCAAATACTTTCTCCAACCTTTCCAAAAAAGTCTTCTCAAGTATTTTTAAATCACTCCAAAAAAGTGGTGGGGATTCCGTTTTCAAATTTTTCAAGGTCCAGTGGATCACCTTAAATCATGCTGCCAGCGACAGGTCTTCATGGGATCTGTTAATTATCCTTTGGCATTATTGGCTACTTGCTTGAATTCGGTTCTATTTCAAAAGTAGCTTTTTAATAAAATTCAAGTACAAACATGGTTTTGCATAAGGCGCAGCGTCAGAGATCTATTCGAAGTCGGATTCTTAAATTTCAACCGTACAGACGTAAGCCTATTAATAACGTCTGATTTTTTTTTGCTTTGTTTATAAAACATTATTTTTAAATTATCATGAACAATCACCCCCCCAAAGTTTAGCATTATGAGCATGTAACACGGTGTATATAAATTATACATATACAGTAGAATCTCACCAATCCGGCACTATTAAAAACCAGAGGGTGCCGGATTATTGGAAAGTTCCAATTACTGGATTATAGAGAAAAAATCATAACAATTAAAATTAACTACACTCAAATCATAATCTCAAATGCTTCGATAGCCACGCCGACTTGAAAAAAAGCGCGCGAAAATTACCTTCCTGACTTTTGCAAATATCCGTATAAATATGAAAATGAACTGATGTTGTCATTTTTACACAAACCTGAATAGCATAAATCAACCAGTCATTAGATTGATAACTTCGTGCTTTTTGTATAGACAATTTTTCGATGCTATTTTACGCCATAGATGCGCCAATATTTTACGCCTTTCTTTTTCACTGGGCTGATTGACGTCACACATACCATCGACAAGGATAGAGCAAACAAAAAAAGGATCGACCATAGACAATATAATTCTCTTTCGGTACCTACTCAATTCTATTGCCTAAAATATTATTTTAAAAATAAAATGAAATGTCAAAATATTCCCCAAAGCATCGGAGCTACGCCTGACAGAGTGCTGCCCAGATAAAATGAGCTTACTTTTCTTTGCAGCTCATTTTCTCTAGACAGACCTTTGTCAGGTGGAAACTCGTTGCTCTAAGAAACCAACTGTCGTAAATATAACCTAAAATTAAATGAAATTTCAATCCCTTTAAACGGGAAGAACAATTTTCAAATAAGATTTGGTGTTCCTACGACAATTTCGAATTTTGACATTTCTCTGGTTTACAACAGAGAAATGATAACTCAATTACATGTTTTAGTATTTTATTATAAACAGGTAAAAACAGGAAATACAAGAATAACTATTTGACCATCACGCCGTTTCCCGCAGGGGTAGACAGATAGGGTGAACAGCTCGGTCTTGGCACACACTCTTTGCCACATTCACAAATCGACACATGCATACTATTCTGACTCTTGACATGGCTTGACACAATATCTGATTCACTTGATCGAACCAACTGAGGGTCTCTTTCTTAATCTTATACTAATAATACTCATTATCTAATACTCATTATGCACAAACTTACAATATGTTTCTACAATGTTACTTCCAACTTAAAGTTTAGTTCCTGTTGCGTCCTGGTCCATGAAGCACTTTTCCTTCTTCTCTCAAGGACAGCGGTGGCACAAAGTGATGGGACATGTCAGCCTCCCATCTCCTGACATGACACGCACATACCTACAACAAACAATTACATCTCATCATTAAGGTGCTAAATAAATGCTTTTAAATGTGTCTCGCAATGACTTTCATAATTTTTTTTTAAGAAACGTTAAAACACAAGTATAATCGTCACACTGCATCCGGTGGATAAAGTTCACCACCAATCTAATCCTCGCAATATAAATACCTTTGCCTAGGTAATCATTAATAATGATAAAGCATACAAACCAAGAGTCCTATTGGCAGGGGCCATCGCTCGCGGGAGGCGAGTATGTTGAAATGAGTGAATTTCTGCACTAGTAGTTGCCACGAGCCTGTCAGCTATAGGGGGTAGAAAGTAGGCAGCATGACACTATAACCGTCACGATTTGGTGTTTTGAGCTGAAAATATTAATGAAAATAATATCAAGACAAACAGACAGATCAAAACAAAACAATATTTATTTATTTATCTATATAAAGTATGTTTACATTAGGTTTTTTGATGCCTGTCTCATTAGGATATACCTGTGTCGAGGCAGGCGTAGAAGTACATAGTTAAAAGAATATTTATTAATTGTTCTTAAGGTTAAATATATATTAATTTGATTACAATTAATATGCATTTAACCTTAAATATTCTTATCAGATTCAGGTTGTCTAATCGTAGCTGGTAGTATATAATATAAATGCGTGAAAACCAGGACTGCAAATGAACGTAACTTTGACTGTTAATTGATTGTAAATTGTAATTATTCGATAGAAAATAATAATAAAAGTAATACTTACATTTAGGTTATGATAATCCTGTCTCCACGAGGATCATTTCGTGAGTTAGCCATTTCGAGATAGTATTAGCCACAAATACATGCACGAGTTCCCAAAATTGGGTAATCAATGTAAAGTCTGCTAATTACACACTGCGCTGATATTTACTTGTGATATATTTATTTATATTTGGCGATTTGCGTGGCGTACATGAACCGTCCATTTTGTTAGATTTTACCGTCAGCGGCGTCAGCTGTCAAAAGTTTTGTATAATAATAATAACAAAGCTTTCCATTGGATGGGCGAGGTGAAGGGGCGGGGCCCGGCGGAATGACGTCACACAGTCATAGATATTTTCCATCTTCGAACTGGTTGAATTTTTTGATCGGAGTTATACCCCCCTGCTGAATAGACATCGTACGTGAAAAAAAAAATTATTTCAAAGGTGATTGCTAATAAATAAATACCTTATGCATTTGAAAAAGGAACAAAAATGCTAAAAGTCCGACTCTTCAGCGTTTGCAAGTCACAGATAATTCAAAACACAAACGGTGTAGTGTTGCCACATGAATGAATTCTTTGAAGCCACCAAGAGAGATATTGGCGCAAGCGATTGTGACCTTGTCTTTCATACAGTTTCTTTATACATAAGGTTCAAAATTGCATTCCAAAATATTATTTTTTTAAATACGGGCTGAGGCCACCGGGTGACAAACGTCACAGAATAGGGGGCGGAGGGTACCAGATTATTGGACGTTTCGGTCTATTGATGTGCCGGATTAGTGAGATTGTACCATAATACAAGGATTTATAAAAAAAAGAAGCTTACCTCCATGTCTTGTTCCAGCACCCAAGATATCCACCGGAGTTTGACCAGAAACTTAAATACAATGGCGTAGCGGTCCAAGGCCTCTCGGGATATGATGATGTTGAGTGGCCAGGCCACCGTGTAGGACAGGGTTAGGCTCTCCAGGACATCGGGAGACTGCCGCATGAAACTCAACGGCATATCGCTCACAATAAATGACAAATTCTCCGCATACTTGTTGGAACCTACAAATATCAGTGTTTTTTAATCATACCAAAATCGCAAGAATAGTGTGTAGTTTACACACGTTTGAAGTGAAACTTTCAGAAAACTAAAGTAGACAAGAATGGGGAGGCTATGAAGAACCGCACAAAGAGGAGACCGATTATCTCATTCTCTCGCAGGCTAAATCCTATAGATATATGTGTTTGTCTCTTTTTAGTGTTGCTTTTTCATATCATGGAGTTTCAAATCACAACGGTACTAAAGAAGTTTTCATTTTTAAAAAAAATTTTACGTTAGCTCCACACAGGGAGACCCTGAGGAAAATAATTTCCATCGGGGCTTATGTCATCTTGGGGGATTCTGTGTGGAGGTTCTTTTTAAGGAAAGGAAGGAGAGCAAGTCTGGGAAGGAAAAAGGTATGAGGGGTGGGGAGGAATCTGGGGGTCAGTGTATCCAGGAGTGACGGACATATGAATCCATCTCTCTAACTTCGGTGCAAGGCGATGGGTCGAGAGAGTCCGGCTGGAGGTCGAAAGGCCTCCCTCAACCAACCTCTCTCGATCAGGCCTGCCACGCAGCAGGTGGGCAGACGCATCCGCAGCCAAGACCTAGACAAATCTCAACCCATGAACCCGGGCATCCCTGGTAAGAAACCAAATGTAGCTAACCACTTGGGGTGACCTATGGCAGAAATTTTGGTTATCCAATAAATGGGTTCTGGGGCGGCATTACCCATACCCACCTCCTCAACATTAATTCTTTAAAATAATAAACCCCTAGTTGAATGTCTGAATAGAATACAGAGTGTTAAGGGACATACTCCTCGTAAACATCAAAAATGTCACCAGAGGCCAAAATTTACATCTTTTACTCCAAATACTTCAGTCAGAAATTACTGGTAGTACGTCCCTTAACACCCTGTATCATTGGGGAGGTACTGCTTTGTATTTTAATGGTGCTTACCTCCGATGGAAGACCCAAATGATTTATCCAATATGCTGTGTAAAGTGGCGAAATTCAGTAGTTCCCGGGGGCTCTCTGTAGTGCTCAGCTTCTCAAAAAGTTTGCTGCAAATAGTCTTGGCAAACTCTCCGTCCATCAAGAAGAAGTAATCGCCCAAGCTCTTGAGATGATCGTAAAGGTCACAGGTGACTAGGAAATACTTCAGTATAGCATTGTTCACCATCTCCATTTGATAAGACAATGGAATCACAACAGATCTTTGTAGACACGCGGCCATCATAGAGCTATCAGCGCTCTCAATATTTGCAACTATATTCTCACTCTCTTCCAACAGATGGAACATCTGTTGGAAGATAGTATCTGTCATAGGTTTCTTCTGTGCTTTTGCTTTAATATCTGCAAAATTAGTGTATGGAGATTTGGGGTTATCCATACTTAACGGTTCTTGGAAAATGTTCATAGACGTGAACTTATTACTAGCCGTGCTTTCAATGCCAAACGGTTTGAAATTATCGAAGACAAGTTCATCACTGCTGAAATTCCAAACGGAGGATCTCGCTCCGTAGTAATCATCAAAGGCTTTAAACGATTCCGGTGTTTGAGGAAAATGATCTTTAATGGAAGCGTAATCCGGAACAGATTCTTCTTCGTCTGTATGATGTTCGATGATGTTTGGAAATCGGAAACCATCACCGGTGAAAGGCAATGATGACATATTGATAATGTTATCAACGCGATTAGAGATGGGGCTTAAAGTTGCTGATGGAACGCCAATCAATCTTTCGTCAAATGTTGATGGAGTTTCGACATCTAGTCTGGCTGGAAATTGGCTAGGAGTCATTAACTGAGGAGTCGAAGCAACTGATAATCTACTACCGCTGTCTGAGGAGGTTCTATTGCCCCAATCCCAACTATAATTCTTTGAGCAGCCTTTCAGATCTAAAGTTAGACTTCCTCTTTGTTTAGATCTGCAGTTTTGCGAATCAACTTCCATCTCTGGACCCACTTCATGGCTTGAACCTTTCTGCCTATTCCTTAGTGCTTCTTTACTTGCCTCCGTATCAAACTGTGGCTCATCTACCCTATTTGGGTTCAAGGCTGGTTCACTGACACTGTCAAAGGTGATGGAACCGAGAACTTTGTCTTTATTATGAATAGCATCACTTCGATTTTCAGCAGTATTTGCAGTTAACTTTGAGTTATCAACTGTTTTTATAGCTCTGATTGCTGGCTGTTTGTAATTTTCCACAGAGAAATCGTGCGCCAAATCCCTTTGTTTATTTCTATTAAATTCCTGCTTCTGCTGCTGATACGTGTTGTGGATATTCTGGTCACTAAAGGACACGTTCTTAAGTGGAAAATTGCTATTTAAAATGTCAGATGGACTTGCATTAGACTTGTGAACATTTGATAGAGAAATTGGGTCCACAGTTTCTGTCCTTCCCGTTGAACTGATTTTATTATTATCTCTATCTGTGATTAAAAATCTATTATTATTGAGTCCATCACTATCATCCCAGGAATTATTTGCCAGTGGAAACGTGTCTAATTGATCTGATCCTTTTATTTCTAGAATGCTTCCCGATATTGGCTCAACTCGAGGATTTTCAGGAGAGTCATCTAAGAGATTTTCTTGAGAGTCAAAATGCAGAGAATCTGAAGAAATTTTCATAGCCATATCATCACTCTGTATGATTTCTGAAACAGAACTTGCTTCTTCTACATTTATCAACACTTCTGAAAGAGCAGCAGGCATAGTGCTGTCTCTTGGTGATTTATTTGGTAAAATACTTTCAAGAGATTGGTGATCCAGCTCCATTTTTTCCCTTGTCAAACTAATTTTTTCACTTGTGAGTAATTGCACCCTTCTCTCGTCTAATTTCAGTCTTTTTATTTTCCATTGAGATTTCATTTGACGCCTCTCTACTTCTTTGCCGATTTCTGAATAGTATGCATTTAACTTTTGCCTGCAAAATAAAATAGTACTTTAGTATGTAGTTTCAATGTCTCTCAACAGATGTCGCTAGTATAGGTAGTTATATGTAGTTTTAAGGTGTCTCAACAGAGGTCAGTGGTTGTACTATATGAGAGAAACAACTGTCGCTTGGTAGGTGGGAACCTTCAGTGACAAGATTCCTTATCTAAACGAACCGAAGTAATTATTGAAACTCCCGATTATCAGAGTTGTATTGTTCATCAGAGAAAACAATGATACACTACACCTTATAATTGAGCCGTTGCGGAAAAACTTACAGCATCACGTTACTCACAGCATTATGTGAAAAAGTGAGTTTAAACATTTCATTTGACTGTAATGAGCATACACACATTGAAAGTCAAGTAAATTTGTATGTACATAATAAGATATTTCAATCAATAGACAACACATTTGATGTATTTTAATCAATTCATTCATAAGGTTTGAGAACAATACAAGTGAGAGTGAAAAAAACACCATTTTTCCATAAATTAATATTTTTTTCAATTTAGTAATAATTTTTTTAAATTCCAGACATGTTACAAATATGGGTAATTGTTCCGCTATTGAGTCCACGCTCAAAACACACTTTAAAAAATTAAAATAAGTTGTACTAGGTAGATAATAGTTAGTAATAAGTAATTCAGTAACCGGAATTTAAAAATATTGCGTTTTAATGATTATTTTGTTTACTTTAAAAATGCGAAATGTCATTTTTCAAGGACCGCCATGTTATTAATAACGACGATGAAATATGCACTTTTAAAAGGAAAAATCACTCTCTGTCAGTTACACAATAATAAGTACGAATTTCAATCTTCGAAAATGATAAATAATGCGTATTAATCATTATTTTGTTAGGTTTCGTAAATTCAAAAAATCATCACTTATTAAGCGTGCATGACGCGAGACGCAAGCCTATATGAAATGTGAAACTGTTCCTTAAATATACCAAACCACCCACAACTGTTCCATGTGAAACATGTTTTACATGCAATTTGCAAATGAGCCAACCTAAAAATAAAAGAAAGCATTCACGAAACGAGTAGCTAGAAGCGATACATAGACGATATTATTACGAAAGTACCTGATTTGCCAAATTACGTATGTAATTATTTTAATACCTAAAACGACAATAAATAAAAGAACACGCACGCGTTTTTCTTTTCAATAACACCCAAGTTTTGAAAGATTTGTACTGCAAGTAGGATTAGTATTATAGACAAGTTTGTACCTGTATTTATAACAGAAGAACATGGAAATAAATGTCACTTTCTTTTGTATCACAAACCATGTTACACAAACCTAGCGTAGCCGCTAAACTACTTGAAAACTGGGATGTTTTTCTTGCTTTGACGCGAGCAGGCGGTATAAAGGGGCACTTTCTTTTGTATCACAAACCATGTTACACAAACCTAGCGTAGCCACTAAACTACTTGAAAACTGGGATGTTTTTCTTGCCTTGACGCGAGCAGGCGGTATGAAGGGGCATTTTCTTTTTTTATCACAAACCATGTTACACAAACCTAGCGTAGCCGCTAAACTACTTGAAAACTGGGATGTTTTTCTTGCCTTGACGCGAGCAGGCGGTATAAAGGGGCACTTTCTTTTGTATCACAAACCATGTTACACAAAGCCGCTAAACTACTTGAAAACTGGGATGTTTTTCTTGGTAGGTTATTTTACAACAATTAATTGTTATTATATTATTTGAAACAACTGGTTACGTAAATGTTTTTGAATTTTTAGGTTGGTAGTGTGTATTTACAATTTGCGTATTGCAGTTTCACACGGCACAAGAATGGCCTTCTTATTTAAAAAGATGGCGGTCCTTGAAAAATGACATTTTGCATTTTTAAAGTTAACAAAATAATAATTAAAACGCAATATTTTTAAATTCCGGTTACTGAATTACTTATTACTAACTATTATCTACCTAGTACAACTTATTTTAATTTTTTAAAGTGTGTTTTGAGCGTGGATTCAATAATGGATGGCGGTCCTTGAAAAATGACATTTCGCATTTTTAAAGTTAACAAAATAATCATTAAAACGCAATATTTTTAAATTTCGGTTACTGAATTACTTATTACTAACTATTATCTACCTAGTACAACTTATTTTAATTTTTTAAAGTGTGTTTTGAGCGTGGACTCAATAGCGGAACATTTACCCAAATATGTAACACAGTGCAGAAATAAAATATTATCACCATAATAATGACAAATATTCAAAACACTGATTGCACAAACTATCAATTTCAATTAAGTAATGGCCGACTTGTATTGATAGCGCACTACCAGCCGTCACCTTAAGCCTTGCACTGTTATCTGTGGTTGAGATTTTTAAAACTATTTTTGTTTTATATGTAGTAATAATGTAGGATATATGTGTAATTTGAATCAGGGCTGGGCAGTATTTGAATTACTTGTAATTGAAATACGTATTTGAAATACAAATACGTATTTTGTATTTGTATTTCAATTACTTCCTAAAAATGTATTTTGTAATTGGTATTTCAATTACCCGATGCTGAGGTATTTTGTAATTTGTATTTCAAATACTTTTTTAAATTATGGCTTCAAAATACATTTTCAAATACATTTAGCGATCATAGTAATGATAATGAAAAATAAAATAACGTAGATAATACATAAGACTAAAAACGTTAGAATCCAGCGCTATATATGTTAATATTTAGAGCAAGTTGGCAACACTATTTGTATCGTATTATATTATTAGTGTCTGACCGAAACAGGACTTTCTACCGAAACTGAAACCGAATCTTCGGTGTCTGTCTCATTTTTGGCCGAAACCGATTCTTTTGTAAGCTATTTTTTTTTGCTGAAATTTGGCTTATTTTTACACTGATACAGACAATTAACACGTGTTAAATGAAATAAAAAAAAAAACAATTATTGAAGAAGCTGTGAAAAAATTATTATTAATTTTTTGAAATTACATCTATAAAACAAACAAAAATTAACAAAACATGTTATTTACTTCTTGGAACAAAAATTTGACAATAATCAACACTCACATTATAAAAGAAGGACCTCATTAATTGAGTATTTTAATTGCGTTTACAATCACAATATTCTTAATGAACATGTTAAATGAAATAAAGAAAACAAAAATTGAAGTAAGTGAAAAAATATTTTTTTAGTAAGTTTAGTAGTACATAGGAAGAAAATAGTTTCCCTCAGGGCATATGTCATCTTAGGGGATGCTGTGTGGAGGTTTTTTTAAGGAAAGGAAGGAGAGGCAGTTCTGGGAAGGAAATAGGTATGAAGGATGGGTAGGAATGGGGGGGTTAGTGTATCTAGGCATAACGGATGTATGAATCCATCCTTCCAACCGCGGTGCCAGGCGATAGGTCGAGAGATTCCGGCTGGAGAGGATAAAAGACCTGCCTCAACCAGTCTCTCTCGATCCTGCACACCACGGAGCAGGCAGGCAGACGCATTGGCCCCCAAGACCTGGACAAACATCACCCAATGAACCCGGGCACCTCTGCAAAGACACCAAACGTAGCGAACCACTTAAGGTGTCCTATGGAAGAAGTGTTGATTATGCAATAAATGGTTCCTGGGGCGGCGGTACCCTTACCCGCCTCCCAATTTGGGCGGCGGGTACTATTACCGGTACATAACTGCTATAGAATAAACCAAAAAATTAAAAATTAACAAACATGTTAACTACTTATTTGAACAAAAATTTGGCGAACGAGCCATGAACTCACCCGAAGTCAGCTGAACGACGCGCGATAATTCTCGAACGCAGAGTTTCGGTGCGGCTGAAGGTTCGGCAGATTTTCTACCAAAACCGAAACTGATGCCGAAACGTCATGTTATAATAATAATAATTATTATTATCTAACACCTGGGTCCTATACCACAAACGTTAGTTTTTAAACAAAGTGGAGCGAGGATGAGATGTGTCTTCTAAGCAATATGATTGGTCAATTTTTGGACGTTTCTGTTTCACTCTGCTCGGCTTTGCTTTTCTGGAAATGCACCCTTAGATAAGTGCACTTAGGACAATTTATTGCAACCAAAGGTTCTACCACAACCAAATGTATTTTGTATTTTGTAATTTGTATTTTGTATTTGAAAGAAAAAAATGGTTAAAATACTGTATTTTGTATTTCAAATACACGACGTCAAAGTATTTTGTATTTCGTATTTTAAATACATGCGAAAAAGTATTTTGTAATTTGTATTTCAATTACAGCAAAGCATGTATTTTGCCCAGCCCTGATTTGAATACATCTGCACAAAACGTTGATGCTGTTTTTTGCACAAGGACTCAATTATTTTCAGTGTGAAAATGTAAATTAGAAGTCCACATATTTGTCTATTACATTTTTCAGTATTGCCATACAATAAAAAAGCTGTAAGGAATTAAATCGAATTGCCATTTAAAAAGTTCTCAAGCCGAAAATTTGTTAGGTACTTACTTTTCCTCTTCAATACGTAAGTCATGTAGTTTGTTGGATGCCGTTTGATATTCTATAATGAGCAGGTCTTGTTGTAAGTCCTTTTTCTTTGCCATTTCCCGCCTGGAAGCCGCAGCCTCAGCCGCTGTCCTCAAAGCATTGAATTGACGTCGCTTATTGTCCGAGATAACACGAGACAGGCGCTTTCGATCCTCTGTGAGAGAAAATATAAATTATAATTATTATACACTTGTGTTACTTATTACTAGGACCCAGAATCACCATAGCAACATCAGAGCCAAGGTGTTAAATAAAATAATAAAAAATTTAAGGTTAATATAAGTAAATAAATAGATTGGAATATGGTGTTTGAGAAAGAATTAAGACTGAACAGCTCTTGCAAATTTCTTCAACCTTACTAAAGAAAAATCACTTCCCTCCCGTTAACACTAGAAAGACCGGGTACTTCTCCATACCTGTAAAGACCACGACCGTCATTTTGACGGCTGATCACTTTTTGCCAATTTGTAGGCGATTATGGGTACCGCCGCCCCGGAAACCATTTATCGGATAACCAACACCTCTGCAATAGGACACTTAAAGTGGTTCGCGCTATTTTTGGTGACTTAGCAGGGGTGCCCGGGTTCATTGGGTGAGGTTTGTCTTATCTAGGTAGCAAATACGTTTGCCCACCTACTGCGTAGCCGACCGGGTCGGGAGACACTTGTTGAGGGAGACCTCATCCAGACCTATCCAGCAGGACCTCACTCGAACCGTCGCCTTGCACCGCTGTGGGAGAGATCGATTCATTCGTCTAACACTCCTAAATACATTTACCAATTTCTCCTATTCATCCCTCTCACTTTCTTCATTCATCCGTTACTTCTGGATAAATTTACCATTTTTTCCTATTCACCCCTCACACCTTCTTCCTTCCCAGAACTTCCTTTCCTTACTTTCCCTAAAAACACCCTCCACACAGTATCCCCAAATATGGCATAGGGCCAGGTTTCTTTTCTTTTTTCGTTTACATTAGCTCCACAAAAAAAACCCTAAGGAAAATTATTCCCCTCATGGCATTGTCACCTTTAGGGATGCTGTGTGGAGGGTACCTAAAGGGAAAGGAAGAAGAATAAGTTATGGGAATTAAATGATGTGTGAGGGGTGGGTAGGAATCTGGGGATCAATGTGGTGACATACGTAAGAATCTATTCCTATCACTGCGATGCAAGGCAATGTTCTGAGAGTCCTGCTGGCGAGGTCAAACGATCTCTCTCAACCAGTCACTCCCGATTTAGCCTGCCACGCAGTCGTTTGGTAGAAGCATCTGCCACTAAGATCCGAACACACCTTCCCCGAACAAATTGCCAATTTGGGAGGCGGATATGGGTACTGCCACCCCGGGAACCATTTATTGGATAATCAACACCTCTGCCATATGGCACCAAAATTGGTTCGCTACGTTTGGTGACTTAGTAGGGGTACCCGGGTTCATGGGATGAGGTTTGTCCGGGTCTTGGCGGCAGGTGATAATAATATTTGGCTAATTTATTTAGTGCGATTTTTGTGAAAAATCACCTCAAGGGCGCTGTATAAATAAATATACGTCTGCCCATTAGCTGCATGGCAGGCCGGATCGGAAAAGATTGGTTGTGGGAGTCCCTTTGACTTCTCCAGCCGTGCTCTCCCGGAACATCACGGATGGATAGACGATAGAAAGATGACATAGACCCTGAGGGGAATTATTTTTCTCAGGGCCTCCTGCTAGCTAATGTAAAAAAAAACTAACCCCATGAACCTGGGCACCCCTGCTAAGTCACCAAACTTAGCGAACCTCTTAGGGGGGGCCTATGGCGTAGGTATTGGTTATCCAATAAATGATTCTGCCAGTTCTTTAGGAGCTAACCCAGCTGGACCAACTCTGGTATTTGTATGCATACTCTGTCTTTAGTTCTCCGACGAGCCATAAAATTAATTTGGGCCAGAGATATATTTTTTGTGGTATTTTTATAAATTATATAATAAGCGATAGCGAAAGAAAGAGACAGACATATTAGTACTATCGTGGTACTATCATAAACGAGGAGGAATGGGCATGTTGTAAACTTGGGTAAGGAAGGTTGTAAACAAAATCAGCATTATGGCCCAAACCGTCATATTGACGGCGGTGGTCTTTGTAGGTATAAGTCAATATATCTCAAAAACTAAATAAGACCCGTACCTGTTTTTTTCACCATAGTTGTAAAATCATAAATCATGAAATGTGAAAAAAAATCACACCAATACAATAATTATTAAGCATTATATCGTCACATTACTTCGGCCAGCCGTCAAAATGAAGGCTTCGGTCTTTCTAGTGTTAAACGGTGTATTAGTTACACATTATATAAAGACTTTACAAGTTTAGATTGGATTTGGTAATAATAAAAACTCAATTTTTTACATTCGGCAACATTGCATTTGGCATCTCACAACCATCCCACGCATGTGCATTTGGGTTTATTTTTCCCGCTAGATGCAGAGGGTGACAGTTTTTTTAATGTCTTCCGTAAATCTTAATAAATCGTGTTTTTCCTTCGTAAAATGGTCAATTTACGATTATATTCATATTATTCAATATATTTTTGTCAGTTTTAGTCAAGTAATTTTATACAATAATTGCATGTTATGAATTGTACTTTAATTTTTTATCAAAAAGTGGGTTTTTTTTTACATGAGCTCCACACAGGAGGCCCTGAGGAAAATAATTTCCCTCGGGACCTATGTCATCTTTGGAGATGCTGTATGGAGGGTTTTTTTTAAGGAAAGGAAGGAGAGGAGTTCAGTGTGTCCTGGTCATCTGCCTTTAAGACCTAGACAAACCTCACCCCATGAACCCGGGCACCCCTGCTAAATCACCAAACGTAGTGAACCACTTGGTGTGACCTATGGCAGAGGTGTTGGTTATCCAATAAAGGTTCCCGGGGCGGGGGTACCCATTCCCGCCTCCCAAATTGAATGGTGAGGCGGGAATGGGTAAAAAAAAAAGGGTTGAACTGTGATACAAATATTCAAATAGAATTTTATGAAAGTGATGTTTTTTTTATAACATAAATGCCTAATGCATGTGTTATTCAAGATAAAAGAAAATGTAAATTTGTTTTTGTAATTTTTTGGGAATTTTAAGCAACTTCAAAAAACTTTTATATTTTGCTATTGTATAAACGAGATAAAAAATGAAGTGACAACTTTCTTGCAAATTCCTTAAATGAAAGAACTGTGTTTTTTGAAGTGTGTATTCTCTAAATATGATATAAGAACAGGTTAGGTTAGATTTGTTGTTTGTTCTTTTCTCTTCAATGTTCTGTTTTGACCTTGATGTTACCTATAAGTTTGTGCATAGTCTCCGCCTGTTTGAGGTACACCATCTCCCTGAAGGCTTTCTTCTCGGCCTCTCGCTGCACCAGCAGGCTGTGGAAGGAGACAGGCTCCCCGCACACGTACAGGCACTGCACACGGTACCGCTCGTACAGCTTTTTCTGCTCCTCCATCTCCCGGAAGGTGAGGCAGCACTTGATGGGCGGGTATTCGGTGGAGAGCAAAACACACAACGGGTCCTAAAATAAACCACAATATATTCTTTGTCATTTTTCATTCTGCTTCACCATATTGTAATAATATAATCAATTTACTTATTTATTTATGGTAAAAGTTCCTTTAACCTCTTAAATGCCAGCATATCCATAACCACTCGAGCGATGGGGAATTCTGGGCGTTTGGTTTTCGATTCATTCATTCGATTTAATAAAAATCATGCCTCAAAATATTAATACGGAAACAAATGAACTGCTTACTGCGGTTTAAAGTCAAAGAATCCACCTTGATTTCACCCTTTATGCCATATTTTTAGGTTTTATAAAAAAATATAATTATAATTCAATGTAATTTTTTAAAATATTCTACCTATATTTGGGTAGCCATCAATCCAGTGTGTAAGGATACGTTTTAAAAAATCGTTTCTCTAAATATATTCCGGGGAAATTACACAAATATGATAGTTTTTATACTATTTTAAAAAACAAGCAAGTTATGACAAAAATAGAATCAGAGGGCGCACAGTGAAAATTTTGCATCAGCATACCAAGGGTTAAATTCACAGAATAAATCACTTACATAACAAAACATACAAAACAATTATATAACATGAACTAGAGGAAAGGAGTGTAAGGAGAATATATGATGCAAATGTGAATGGTAGAAGAAGTCGGGGACGCCCGAGGAAGACATGGCACGACCAAGTGAATCAGATACTTGAGTCAGGCCATGTAAAGAGTCGGAATAATAGAAAAGCATGTATGAGACGATGTATGAATGTGAATGAGGCAAAGAGTGTGTGCCAAGATCGAGTTGTGTGGCGGTCTGTCCTCTCTGCCTACCCCTGCGGGGAAACGGCGTGATGGTTAGTTAGTTAGTTATTTACTTAATGATTCTAATTTTAAAAAATTTACAATGAGGTTTTCGACTACCATAAAACGGGCATGTGCCTAGTGTGGCAGTCGAAAAACTTGAAAAACTGTATACCTAAAAAAATATATGTTTATTAATAAAGAATAATAAAAAATTAAAAAATAAATAAATGTGCCATCGAATTTCAGAGAAATGCATATATTTCCACATGTGTGTAAGCACGTGCTACCAAAAGCTGATAGAATGCATAGCCATCGACAGCGAGTCTATCTGCTGAGTTTCAGTTCGATCGGATGTCGGGAAGTGATTTAATTTCCACTTCCAAGATTTGCATTCTTTCATTCACAAAAACAAAATGGAAAAATTCAAAGAAATGTATTTAAAAATGAATTAATGAACAACCTAAAGAAATGTAAGATGCATTAATAGTTGGAATTAGTACTCACATCAGGGTTGCATAACTTCAGAAGCCTCAGTGATTTTCCACACAACAAAATGTATTTGGCAATCCCTCGGAGGAATTCCGGAACCATTTCATCATTCCTGATGATGAAGCCCTTATCCCAGTAGCGCTTGTTGTACGAATCCACATTTATTGGATCTTTTCTGATGAAGAATTCACTGAACTGATCCTCAAGTTCACCCTCGAATATAAACCTCTGTATAAATCTGCAAAAATAAAAATTTACATAAAAAATAAATACTATAGCTCGACTACAAGCAAAAAAAAGCAATGCCCAAACTCAAGTCTCTTGCCCTGCGCAGAAAATGTGAGGTTTATCAGTACATCGCTAGCTATTCTGTGCAGTGATACGTATAAGTGTGTAAACTTTCAACACGATAAGACATCAATAAAATCCTTTCTTGTTAGAAAAGAAGGAGATAAATTGAGCCAAATTCAAGCCCGGTATAATAATAATCGATAGACTGTGATTAACAGATTAAATAGGACGACAGCTGACTGATTTATAAGTAACTAGTGAGTACCCGGCATGCATTGCAATGCCACTTAATAAAGAAATTGTTTCTCCCTGCGTGTCCTTTCCCATTCGCCTCCCCTTCCCCTCCTGTGTCCCCTTCCCTCAAGCGTTCCCTCTGCACTTTCCCCGCTTTCCCTCTCCTGCTTCCCCTGTCCCGTGAACCCCCCTCCCCCCTCCTGCATACCATACATTTAATCCCAGCACATTCAGTTTTAAAACAGCTGGTGTGCCACCTATTGCAATTTTTTAATACAAATCATAATTCCAGAGCTCACCAGTATATATGAAAACACCACCTTCGTGGGTGTGCGCACAACAATTATTCACCAAAGATTCATCGCAATCGGAGGAATAGTATAGGAAATAATCGCGTGCATACAATAACTCACCAAAGTTTCATTGCAATCCGACAAATGGTTTAAGAACACGCAAGGGACAAACCAAGGGAAATAGGTTACCTGAAATAAACGCGACACGTAGCCTTAAGAGTTGAGTAGAGGAGAGCCGACACTTGGGCCTGAGTGACCAAGCTGATCTCATCGTAGAGGTAGGCCATCAATCCAGCTCCTCGCAAACAGGTCCTGTCATAGTCTGAAATATAATGCCACAATTAAAGATGGAATATATCAGAATATTAGTTATGATCAATTCTATAATTGTTCTGTTGCTTATGCTTTGCTCAGGTCACATGGTGTCGGTTATGACATGTGCTGAACGTATCCAATGAGAGGTGGGGCACGTCATTTCTTTTTGCGAGAACTCGCCAGACAAAATCTAGCTGGCGAGTTGTAAGGATGTGTGTCTTCTTAAACCATATTTGTATTGTACCTAATAACAATGAACAGTCACTGTGATTTCAAAGAACCAAATTCTTTTAATCAAACAACATAGTGCTGAGATACAGTCCAGTACTAATAATACAGTAGAACCAAGTTAATTCGAAATCCACGGGATATCAAAAATAAAATTTCAAATTAACAAATTCCCACGTAATTCTAAATTTTTTGAAAAAAAAATTTAAAGAATCGTTGAAAATTGAGATTCTCGGTCGCAAATTCAAATTAGGGTAGGTTCTTCGGAATAAATTCGTAATAATAAGATTTATTCCTATGTAAATCGACCTTTCGCAGGCGTTTACCACCGCGGTCGGCCCCATATTCGAAATAAAATCAAAATAATATGATAATTTACGCGAAAATCAAATTTTCGCAGCTTATGACCGCCGCGACCGGCTCTTCAAATTTACATATTCGAAGTAAATTCGTATAAATATGATACATTTCACCGGCCCTCTAAATAACAGATACCTATTGGAAATTAATTCATTAAATACGATATATTTACGCAAAAATGGAAATTTCGCGGTCGATTTCTATCGCAGCTGGCCATTCTTTTTCAGTTTCAGTTTCAGTGCCGCTAACCCGGAGGTTTATTTTTTTTTCATTTATTTACATAGTTTTCTTTTACCCACCTCACTAGACAAAGTATGTTCTGATTTTTCCGATTCCGATTCAAATATTCGAAGTAGATTTGTAAAAATACCGAAAATTTCCGCATAAATCAAATTTTCGCAGCCGATTAACGTCGCAAACTGCCCTTAAAATTAGAATATTCAAAGTAAATTTGTAAAAGTATAATAAACTAGCTTTTGCCCCCGGCTTCGCTCGCATATTCGCCCCCCCCCCCCATTTATTTTTTTGCAAAATTCAATGTTTTTTCGAATTACATGGACGAATTTTCGTGTGGGAATTAAAAAAAATATTTTTTATGAAAAAAATTTTTGGGGACTTTTTTGGCAAAAATTTAGAATTACCCAGTTTTTCGAATAAACAGGGTTTTACTGTACAGACACAAAATTCACAAAAAATTCCAAAGCTCCTTAGCTCATGAAGGCAGAGAGAGAGGCTACATTCTAAAAAAAACTGCATTGACCGAGAAATTCCACACCTAGTAATAAGTACCTAACTACATACCATTTTTGAAAAATATATAATAATTTTTGTGCTAATTATATTTGTGTATCTTGCCTCTCATTGTATTATTTGTCATTCGAATGAGTTTTCATATAATTTTTTGCAGATATTATGTAACCTTTCAACCTTTGCCTGATAAGTTTTTTGTAGTATTTATAACTGGATCTACAAGAACCCAGTATAAATGTTAAAGTTACCATGCTCGTAAACCTGGTAGATCTTGGCCATAGTGGTGATCTGCCAGCTGAGGGGGCGCAGGGAGTGCAAGATCTCCATAAGGGTCGGCAGAGGCTTGTCGTTCCGGAGCTCCATCGTCAGCCCCTCGCCAAATATCTTGTCCACCTCCAGGCGAAACCAAACCAGATACTGCCTTATGCTGTCACACATGGACTGAAATAAAGGATTTGGTAAATTAACATTGAAAGAATATTTTGCCTCTCAGTACTACCAAAAATTTACCATCACGCAATAGGCAGAGAGTATGGACCATTATAAACCTTTGTCTTAGCACACACTCCTCGCTTCATTTACATTCATACTCTTATGTTATTCTGATTCTTGACATGGCCCAACTTAAGTATTTAATTCACATCGTGCCACGTCTTTCTCAGGCATCCCCAAATTCATCTGCCATGCACATTCACATAATTTATTCACCTTACACTCCTTTCTTCCTTCATCTGCTCTAGGTACAAATCCAGTCTACCATACGTCAGGGTTGGTATCATTACAACATTGCTGAACAAATAATAAAATCTCCGGTAATTCAGGCAAAAGTCACCAAGCCAGAAACCGTTAGGAGAAATTGTTGGATAATTTGTATTTTTATCATCATAAAGCGGAGACGGTTTACATATAGTTCTCGTGAGCACTAAGGCCATAGGCCCACTTTAACATAAGTACAGTAAACCAGTCCCCTTGATAAAGTTCACCAGGCTTGTCCCTGGATTAGATGACTATGTCTTCTGGTTTCACAATGTGTCTTCCCAGGTATCTGAGCATTTTTCCCAACAGGGCGAACATTGGCATTATAGGTGAATTGGAGTCTCTTCATCCTCTTCACATTTCCTGCATCTATTGGTGCCCATCTGTGGAATGTGTCTCCTGAAATGGCAGTGTTCCGTTAGTAGTCCTGCCAGTTCCCTCAGTGAGTTTCTGTCCATGAATAGTTGTCTGGTTCGTTTAGGACTCTAGGGTCTGGTCCGTTTATGTACGAGCTGTAGTCCCCGGCGTTGCCCAGGCTTTATGCAGAGTTTTTCAAAATCAATTGTAAACAGTGACCTTCCTCTTGTTATGAAGGTAAAGTGTGAAAAATTTCATCAATCTCTGAATAAAATTGTAGATTTGTATAAAAATCAAATAAACCGTCCACCACAGACACTCTTCTTTATATAAATAGATATATTGTGCAGCTAAGTATATAAAACCGTAAAATGTACATTAAATAAAAGAAATCTGAACCACAGTATATTTTTCGGATTGTGATATTTCATAACCTTGTTTCTGAAGTTGGTGACTTTTTCCCAAACAGGAACAACACCATCAATTAATTTTTCATTTTCTTCAGTATTGGGTGTGTATGTGTATGCAACATTGTTTCGAAGTTACCATAACTTATATAATTTAAAGAATTAAATGTCATCATAATACAAATAGTTCTGACCCTAGAACTGATCCCTGGGAAACCCCTTCAAATATCAAATTCTTACCTTGTAAACAAATCCTTCTTTGATAATGTTCTCTCCGGTCGATGTTGGTGTAACTAAATGATTTAAATTCCAATAGCAGGTGCCAATGGCAAGCAGATCATTCACGTAGATTTCCAAGCTGCTCTGTAGTAATCCTTCTAAGCATAGTTCTGGTTTCATTTGAAACTTTTCCGCCACTTTATTGTAGCTGAAGGAACTGGATTCAATACCCACTGCAGATCATAAAATGAAATAAACACTTTATATGATTGTGATGAAATTCAGGTAGGTACTTAATAAGGAACTCCAGTGAAAAATATTATGGCTTTAAAAAAATATGCTCATATAGACCAATAAACGCTGATTCTGAATATATAACTTTTATTCAATAATATTAAACGTACAGTTTTTAAAAAAATATTAAAAAGTGCATTTTTAATATTCTCGTTAAAACACAGTGTCAGGTTGGTATGCTGTGTGGTGACGTCACGATGGTAATCACTGTAATGACAGGTTTATTTATGCTGTACGTCATTTGTATGAGAATTTAGGTATGACACAAACGAATGTTCTATATATTTCTTATTTTTGAAGATGTCGTAAAAGCTTTATAGAAACTAAATAGAATTGCCTTTTAGATTTTTGTATCTGACATATACGATCGCGTTTGAAAATTGCAGTATTTTAAGTTTCAAAATGAAAAAATTAAAAAAAACAGCTGACTGTAAACATAATCTATTAAATGGTTGAAAAATTTAGGAAAATTAAAAATTTTAAAGATACAGTCCTCTTACTTTATGAATTTGGAATAAAACTGTCACTTCACTTTTTATCTCGTTCATACAATTAAAAATGATAAAAAAATATTTTAATGATTCTGAAAAAAATAACTTTAAAAATATGACATCTTGGATTCGGTGTTACGCAATTTAATGTGTTGATTTCTGTATTTTGTATTTATTTACACATGCATTAGTCTTTAACATTATTAAATAATATTACTTTTATGGAAGTTTTATTAAATTCACGCGGAAAAGTCATTAAAAAAAAATTTCAGACGTAACCTTAAACCTATCGTACAACGGAAATACACCAACAAAACACTATTTAAAGGACTAAAACTGAAAAAAAGTAACGCAGCATTGGTACTTATGATGAATTACACTAATATCACAGTGAATTGATCATTTAAACGTAAATTAACTTCAAAAACATAAAACTGAATTAACTTCAAAAACAAAACTGCAAAAAATTCATCATGTCATTTTTGCGAAGCTTCTGATCTCGCCGTCGCCATATTGCCATTGCCCTTACACCATAAATAGACCAATCAACGCGTTAAGATGGCCGGCGGCGCCTGCGCAAATCTATGTGAGATTCAAGGAGACCAACATAAAAAACATGAAATGGAACTGTTGATGATGTCACAAAATACATCTTAAATTTGGCGGGTTTTTGAGGGACCTTGAAAAATTGAAACTTTGACAATTATTTTAATTATTAAAACTAACTCTAAAAAAAAAAAAAAAATGCAGTTATTTAAGTTAGAAGGTCATTATTCATAAAAAAAAATAAAAAAATTGGACTGGACTTCTCTATTGTATAAGACTTTCCTACATATTTAAATGTGTTCTATTTTTAAAGCGTACTGTACAAACGCAAAGCAGTTGTTATGACATTTGGATATTGGAGGGAAAAGAAAAACTAGTTGGAAAATGGAAGGGTTTTGAAATAGGATTGAGATTGATTGGAGATTACAGTAATGTGAGATGAAATATAAAGTTTAATGACTTACTTGTAAGGTATTTGATGTGCAGAATAAACTCTACTTCGGATATAATATTAAATCTCTTTAGTTGGTGTCCATTGGTGAGTCTCCAATGGGACATTTGCATATTCGAAGAAGAGATGAGGCTTCGCTTTTGAACTGGCGCCAGTTTTGCTGCAAACAAGAATATGTAAGTATTAATTAATACAAACATTCAACAATTTACTACGGAGGTTGGAACACAATAATCCTCCTCTACCCTTGTGATATTATTACTGTTAAGTAAGATGGCTAAGCCAAGCAGCAGTACTTTAACGATTTTTTTTATTTGAGGAAAGAGATTTGTAACTTCATGGAGATGAAAAGAGAACACACCACTAGTTTCATTCATCGTCAAATATGTTTTCATATACAAACTCCTCCATTATTATGACTTGATACGACCAAAACAAGCATTTGGTTTACTTGGCTGCGCTATGTTTTCCTTGGACACCCCCGACTACTACTTACTTGCTTAGTCGTATCTCGTTTATCTGTACAACTATGTACAACTGTTTTTCTTTCTTTATTCAATGTTTAAACTATTAAACTACCTGTGGTTATGAAACGAGAATATGCATGGTTCCTACCTCTTCATAACCATCACCTTGCTGGAAAAGTATTTGAAATTAGGGAAAAAGGCAAGAAAAATAGTGAAAATTCTAGTGCTTTGTTTTGAAAAAAGATTTGGAACTACCTTGGAAGCAAGTTGTTAGTTTTTTTTCATATACACAATATCATTTTTAATTATAAAGAAGGAATTTTATCATCTCGAAAGTACATAATATCATCTTGTACTCATTCGTTTTGCTGTGGCGATAATTACATATCTCGAGATGTTGCGGTGGAGCTATATAACTATACTGTGGTTGTGTAGTATACTCTTTCGCAGAGATACAGTGGTAAGTGATTGGTTATCCATGTTCCTTGCTTACCTTGTTTTTCCTACACATACTATAACCCAATTCCAGCAAACACCATTTCGTCTCGTTTCATTTTTAGTATTTACTGTTGCGGTGGAGCTATATAACTATACTGTGGTTGTGTAGTATACTCTTTCGCAGAGATACAGTGGTAAGTGATTGGTTATCCATGTTCCTTGCTTACCTTGTTTTTCCTACACATACTATAACCCAATTCCAGCAAACACCATTTCGTCTCGTTTCATTTTTAGTATTTACAGTCCATTTTCAAGTGCATCTGAAGCTGTAATTCGTAAGCAGTTTTGGATTTTATTTTATTTTATTTATTTTAGAGGAAGTTGACAGCAAATCAGAGATTATATAACAATACAATAAGAAGATGTTAATTATACCAATTATGAACTTTCCACTGATAAATTAATAATAATGATAAAGTGTGACATTGTAAGGGTGTTTTCTTATTTAATTTATTTTTAGTTACAATATATGAAAAAAGGAGGGGGGGTGGAGGAACTTAGGAATAGGGTTAAGAGGCAAAGGACGGGAATATATAGAGATTGAACTTTCTAGTTTGAGTCATGTTGCTTAGTGAGCTTTCGTTTTATGTCACGTAAAGCCGAGTTAAAAATGTCAATGTGGTAATAATTTAAGTTAAATGAGTGTGGTGGATCTGTAGATAAATGAGTTCTGTTTGGAGTTGGTCTTACAAAGAGGGAGTTAAAGGTAAGCGATTGTCTGCTGTTGCAATTTAGAACATAGAATGATAGGCGTTGAAGAAGATCAGGACAATCGAGTTATGTGTAATTTTAAATAAAATTACCGAATCTGCTATATTTCTTCGACAAGTTAACTTCTGTATTTTGAAGAACTTTGCAGAGTCTTCATTACTAACATGAGATCGAAAAGAGCGGAAATTGAGGTATCTTAAAAATATATTTTGAACGCTTTCAATTCTACTTTTGCGTACTGGATAGCCTGGGTTCCACCCTTGAGATGCGTTTTCAAGGATACTACGAACATATAATAAATACAGTGTTTTGAAAGTAATAATGTTTTTTTTTTCTTTTATTCACAAAAAGATACATAAATTACAATAAACTTTATACAATAATTAATTACATAATATATGTATTTGATTTACCCGCATAAATAAGCAAAGCTTGTGTTATTATATTTGTTTAATTTTTTTTTATTCAGTTCAAATTTTCGGTATAATTTTTAAGCTGGGTTTTAAATTTTTTTATATTAGTGGTAAGCGAGCCTCATCGACATCTGTGTCGGCAATTCCCTTTCAAGGACTACATGTAAAATCTACCTTAACATAACAAGTAATCTAGGATTGCCGTTTATGTCAGCCAACATCTTTACACATATTCAACCTACCCATAATAAACATACAATTCATAGTAAACAATAGTGAAAATCAATACAATAACTTACTGCAATAAAAACTTAACTAACACTAAAGAAAAATATGCACCCTTGAGGTGATTTTTCATAAAAACGGCGCTCTACAAATCATCCAATTATTATTATTATTATAATGTCTTATCACTGTAAAATGTGCATATCATCGTAAAATGTTTATACCTTTGTAAAGTTCTTATATCACTGTAAAATGTTAATAATATCATATCACTCCTTATCACAAACAAAATTTGAGGGCAGAGTCCGATGTCATCCTTCCTTGTGCGCAGGAGCGGGCGGCGGGGCAGCGGGGGGTTAAGTTAGGGATGCAGAGGCACTACTTCCTAGCGGGGTGTGTATGGGTGACGACAGAGGTCGCCAAATGATTATCTTCTTATCTTCTGAAAACGGCCGCATCAGAAGCGGTTGAAATGTAAGACCGGCGCCGAAGAGGTGCGGGGTATGCGAGGCGCACAACCCAAGTACCAAAGAGTCGAAGGGATGCTCACATCTGGCAAATGTTCGATACTAGTTTGGGATTTTAGCTACTGCATTTATATTGTATCGTTTAATTAACTATATTATTAGGTACACATATTCAAAAAATCGTTTCACATCCACACAATTCACAGAAAGATTATTTTTAATGCTCTTACGTAACTTTCACACATTAAGGAACATTTTTTGATACTCTTAAGGACTGAATTTATGAAATATCCCCTTTATTTAGTAAATAATACCGAGACCGACCAAAAAAACGCCAGGCTGCTCTGAGAGCCCGACACGAAACAATTTATTAGTTTCTAAATAAAAATAGTTAGAAACTAATAAAATCAATCGATAGCTTGGCGGGTTTTTAAATAAAATCAAAAGTTTTTAAACAGATCATCACGTTGTGAAAATTACTACAAGGGGGGCATCAGTTTAAATTGAACAGAATATTAAATGGAAAATCAGTAATATTTTAATAAAATCAAAACTAACGAAGTAATAGCTCACAGGTCAACAGGATCCACCGAAGTATGTGTCTTCTCTCGTCGAAACAAACGTCCAGACCCTCTGACTTCCTATTTGGAACTCTTTTCAAAAATTAGCTTGCCTTAGAATGTTTTATCAACAGAAGAACGCAGGATTCCATTTGTTCTAATTATCTTTTCAATTAGGAATTAAAAATCAATTTGAAATGATGTGTAGCAACCGACTTAATTACTGGGTGCTTACTTCGCATTATAATTTCAAACTGTTACAAAGAGATCGGTAAGCATGCATACATGACGCTCATCTAAAAAGGGTTAAGCACCATAGTTATATACTAGTTATATTTTAGCAGTTTATTTTTAATACTTACAGGCTTCTTGCCACAACTCCAGGGTTATTTCAGGTTCTTCCGTCTGTGCCAAGTCCCATATGGAAGTCATACTGGGCGTAGAGCTTTCTGGCAGATATTTGATTGATTCGGATGACGCAGTTTGAGATACTCCACCGAGAGAGAACATTTGCTCGCTAGTCATGGCATCTAATTTCCTTTTTTTCTAAAGAATAAAAACATAACGAGCTGTTACATAAAAATAATGTAACAAGTGAGTTATCTCTGTGAATGGGTACTTTTAGTATGAAGTTTATGAACATTCAACATTGTTATATTGATAGCATTGAAATGTTTATCTTTGCTCAGTTGGTGATACTGAGTATCTGCACAGAGGGGTTCACTATGCAGGACTGGCCTTAAGCTCCTCATTCTTTGACAAGCCACAGGTGACCGCGGCCACTGTCCCTGTGGTGGGTTAACACATAACATAGTCATAGTTCGCCATATTTTACAACATGTGAAGATTGTTAAATCCGCACCCATCAGCGGCATCCATTACTGAAGACCATCAACAAATTCATTAAATCATGGATCAGCAGCGGAGTAACAAGGGAGCACATTATTTCTGCTGGATTTAACCAAATCCAGCATCTGCAGACGCAGTCATCATAAGACCTTCCGACTACACCTGGAGCCAGAGGTGCTCGCAGAGATGCGGCCCGAGATCGCTGACCTTGGCCGTCATCAACGTAGTCGGCTGGCTGGCAACCGCCCTGAGACTGGACGTCGCCGGGAAACCACGGGGCTGGAGACCTGTCCGTTGCTCCAACCCGCCGTTTCAGCATATGTCAGCAGCGGAGGGAGCTGACCGCATATCTCCAAAGGCAGCAGCATGAATCGCCTTATGGCATCACCCACACATCAACTCCTCAAGATTAAATGGTACTAATGCTCCTATGCCCATTCAGAATTTAGTCTAGCCCTAATTGTTATTTGTACTTCATTAATAAATTAATTTAACTGAGTCAAAGCACTATACAATTTCATTTAAATAACCCCTCCTCATACAAAGTATTTTACATAGCCGCCTGCTCAAGGTCCACACCTGAGATACAAATTCTAATAATCACACTTGTCTCATGCTCTCCAAGTCATGTTCTATAACGTTTTGACGTCCAACATTACATAATGATCCAACGCCTCTTTTTTATAACAGGGCATTAAACAGAGATATATATATATATTTAGGTTGATCTACATAATATTTTTATATTAACCCTACAGACCATGAGCATTTTTTTTATTTCGACCGAAATTGCCAATCACTCACATGTGATCGTTCAAAAGTTAATGAAATAAAAAACTAAAAAAATACGTATTTATTTACTCTTTTATATGCCCATTTTTTTTAGGTTATATAATATTAAAATTTTTTTAGATAGACATTTTTAAAACTTTTTATGTTTAAAAAATTATATGTTAATTTCGAATTATAAAATTTGAAAGCGTATTTTATCACCTTTTAAAAACAGTTTTTAGTTTTCGGATGCTTTCAGAAATACTCCATTTATTTGAAGTTTATTGCAAAGTCGAAATATTTTTACCTTCTGACAAAATAGGTTTGAGGCCTGAGTCGTTAAGATTATGTACAACTTCCAAGTTTGGGAAGCTTACGTTAAAAGTCTGTTACATTTGTATAGTGGCCTGTTCTTTTGGCCCTCCGATAATGGAGATATTTACAAACCACATGATTGTGACGAAACCACAAATACCCTGCAGATATCTTTAATGCTGGTTTCCGTACACAGCGCTACCCGAAATATACTGAACTTGATCATTTTTCATGTTCAGCCGTGGAATTAACACAATGTCAAGCGATGTCATATGACTTTTTTTCCAACATCAATCCATGCCTTCTACATTTTCTGTCAAACGTCAAATGAAAAAGTATCAGACACAAATGATGCAATGCGTCGCGTGCGATCAACACCGCTGATTGCATGAAACTGATTTGAAACTGACAGACGTCGCGTAGCGCCGTGTACGGGCACCAGCAATATCTTACGGGGGGTACTTACGATCGGCGCGTATGATACGCTCATGAGGATCGAGTAGCTTGTAAGTAGCAACATGTACGGAGGCACTTTGAGGTGTCACAAAACAAACAACAAAAAATACACAAAACACTCACTTCTGGAGCATCATCCTTGGGGATGATCAGGTCTCTGGGCGCCGTGAGTCGAGGAAAGAAGAGGAAGTCCTCGTCGCTCTGGGAAGAAGAAACGGACCACTGGTTTCCCCGCGAGGAACGGCTGCTGACGGAGTGGACGTTGGACATACTGAGCTTGCCCAGCAGCGCGAGGTTAGTGCCTGCCAAATATGTACCATTCATCAGTGTTTAAAAATTACACAGTTTTTCTTGTCTGGAATTATACCTTTAGACTACCCTTCTATGTAGAGACACCATTACAAACCCTGAAGGCTGGGATATTTCATCGTTCATGGATCTAACAAATTAAAATCTAAATTATACATGGGGTCCAGAAACTAGTGGGTAAAAACGGGAAACTGGTGAATCTACACCACATTTAGAGTCGATTTTGTGGTAGAATATTTTTTGATTTGAGCTTTCATTTTCGAGTAAATACGAGTCCGAAGTTGGAATTTTTTGAGGTTTAAGAAAAGGAGTGAATGTGCGTCTTGAAGAAACCCATTTGTAGGAGGGAGGAAACACAAGAGGATTTTCAAAACAAACAACAAACACACCAATTTCCAAAACTTTTCCAAAATTTTCGAAACACACTAATTCCCTTCTATCTTGTACCACTAGTTTTCAGATATCATTTTGAGTAATTTGGTTATCTCATAAAATTTTTTTTAGGTAGATTTTCAATTTTTTATTTATCAAAAAAATTATATATTATATTAAAATTTTAACAATGAGTAAATTAATGATAATTAAGATGTCTCTAATTAAGAATAACTCATGTTGAGTGAGTTTTATGTGTCAATCCCTGCAATTTCTGAAGTGGATAACAAACAAAATGAAGATTTTTTAAATGTAGTTGGCGACCATTTGATCCACTGTGTTCCAGTGACAGCTAATCACCGGGACAAAGTAACTGCAACAGGCAATGACGTCATACGTAATATATATATATTACTCACAACTATAAGTATTACCGTCAATCTTTCCATATCGGGAGAGATACTCAAATTTACAAATTCGTAGTACTTATACCTGCCAGGGAAGGGTACTCATGCGATCTACTAACGTAAGTGGCCCCTCTATGACGAATTCTTGAATTCGAAACCGAATTACAAAGGTAGCTTAGTTTTAAATTTCATGTAAACGGATGTTTAAATGGCGCAGCGCAGACATGCACTCAAACCCGGGTTCTTAAATTTCAACTGTGCAGACGCAAGACTATTAATACTGTTTGATTGATTGATCGATGATGATTGATAGGCACCTGCTGACAAGTCATGTGTTTAGTTTAGCAGGTCCTTGAAGCATCGGTATCTTTCTAATTTTTAAAATAATTAAAAAAAAAATAAAATTACCAGGCTTAGAAGAAAATGCATCCATTGGCAGGCTGTACAGAGATGGGGGGTTGATGTTAAAACAGTCATTTTCATTGAGAGAGAAGGGCAGCTGGAAGATGTGGTCCGGGAAATGTTGGTACGGCTTCGGGTCTCCGGGATTCAGCCTCTTAGATGACGGCAAGATCTCATCTATTTTACCAAAGCTGAATGGATTCTGTTGAAAATTAGAATATTATTTTACCACACAAGGGTCTTAACCACGCCCAACCAACCGTATGGAGCCAGTGACTATATGGCATCCTCAATTGGGTTATGTTGTGAGACTGAAGGTAGTGTATCAAGGATTGCTAAAGCCATTTCAAGCAAAGTTTAAATTCTGACTTGAAACATTAATTCTTTCGCCAGGACGATATTGAGAGTATCTTCCATTCTGGAACGTGCTGCAAATGTACTATAAATTATTATTTTTTATTAATGTTTTTTAATAATCTTTATTCATAAATTATTTAATACATCAAATATGTTGACATTGAAAAAACTTTATGAATTAACTGTAAAAAAAAAAAAACAAATTCATTTAATAAAACTTTATTACGCATGTTGAAATTTGAACCCGCGAATTCCGGATTCATGGTTGAGAGCCTTACACCTCGACCTTAGAAGCCGTCTTTTTTTTTTAATAATAACTCCAACTGAGGAAAAAAATTCCCTCAGGGCCTGTCATCTATGGGGATGTTATGTCTTTTTAGGTAAAATGAGAGGAAAAAGTATGAGGTGGACAAGAATCTAGGGGTTAGTGTGCCCAAGAGTGATACATGTATTAATCCATCCCTCTCACTGCGGTACAAGCCGATGAGAGAGTCCAGTTGGAGAGGTCTAGGTTAGGTCTCTCTCAACAAGTCTCTCCCGATTCGGCCCGACACGCAGGAGGTGGGCAAACGCAGTCTAATGTGAGATCACAAAAAATGTAACTTCATAATCGGAATAAAAATTTAAAAAACCTTACCTCAAACATAGACTTCCCGTGATCAACAACAACAGAATTCCTCAGGGAAACTATGCATGCAAGGGATTCATTGAAATAAGGCTCGTCTTTAGTTCTGTCTCGATCAATGAGCCAATCAATTTTACTTTTAATAGAAACCAAGTTATCATAATCGGCAATATTTTTCTTATTACAATCCTTTACGAAATAATCACTCAGCATGTCCATGACGGGTTCGCATGGTTCAGAAGGCAAGACAACCGAAGATTTCTTCAAGAGAATAGAATAAGCGTACGATCTGAGCTTTTTAGTGAGAGTTTTATTGAAAGAACCGAAATCTTCTGTCACTTCATAGGCAGTAGTAGTCTTTTCGCAGAGTCTTGTTAAAAGTTCGAAAACACTTGATTCGCTGTATTTATTCCACTGGTCAGGAAACTCCATTGTGAAATATTTATCGGGTACAGTGAAGAGTGGGTTTGTTTGCAAAGAGCGAGTGCGCTATTATTTTTTTAGGGTGCAGTGACAGCTCGAGCACAACGAACATACAACTGCATACAACGAACTACGGGCGAGTTAAATACGTATAATTAGAGGTATGTTCAGTAATACACATTCTAACTAACACTCGTCGAACGTTCAAATTAAAATTGAGTATATATTTTGAATCATATTGTTTGAAAAATAAAACTGGAGCACACAAACTACAAACGTCAAAATATCACAAAAAATTTTAGAGATGTTCAATGTTCAGCATAAATAAACCAATCCCAGGTTCAGAGATGTTCAATTGTTAATTGTTTTCGAAGATATTCATCCATTCATTTGTTTTTAATAATGCAAAACCAAATGTTATTATAGTTTTTCAAGTATTTTGGTTTTTTATTGTGATTTTGATGTTTCATAAATAAACTAAACGATGTTTTAAATCTAGAGATGTTCAATATTGTTGTCCTTGTTACTTTGTCCCGGTGACCTGCGGTGACCATGCACAGACCAATCTCGGTGACTTTCACGTCCCATATAAAGATATAAATGATTTTTCTAAGGAACTCTGTATGATTGGTTTATTTATGAACTCTTTTGATGGACACTGTATTATAATGCTGTCCAAAGCGTTGGTACTTAGCGCAACACGGCATACTCGGGAATTTTTTTGAAGTAAAACATTTTTACGTGTGATGCGTTACAAAAAGTGTGATGCGAACGGTAATCGATGCGAGGCGAACGGTCGGGCCTTTACGCACGCTTGACTTGGGGAGTAAGCTGGATAAGGATATGGATAGGATAAGGATGAGGATCAGGATCAGGATCAGGATCAGGATCAGGATGGGGATGGGGATGGGGATGGGGATGGGGATGGGGATGGGGATGGGGATGGGGATGGGGATGGGGATGGGGATGGGGATGGGGATGGGGATGGGGATGGGGATGGGGATGGGGATGGGGATGGGGATGGGGATGGGGATGGGGATGGGGATGGGGATGGGGATGGGGATGGGGATGGGGATGGGGATGGGGATGGGGATGGGGATGGGGATGGGGATGGGGATGGGGATGGGGATGGGGATGGGGATGGGGATGGGGATGGGGATGGGGATGGGGATGGGGATGGGGATGGGGATGGGGATGGGGATGGGGATGGGGATGGGGATGGGGATGGGGATGGGGATGGGGATGGGGATGGGGATGGGGATGGGGATGGGGATGGGGATGGGGATGGGGATGGGGATGGGGATGGGGATGGGGATGGGGATCCGATTCCAGACGTGAAATCAACTGTTGTCGATTCCCTCCTGCTCCCATAAAATGCGATTTATGACCAAGTTAGAAGTGGTTCTATCCCCTTAAAATAACTGTCTGGCCAAACCGTGGTAATCTTGGTATCTTAATTTTGCAAATCCCTCACCCCACGCCCCCCAGCCTGTGATTGGTTTAAGACGCACCCACTGTCCCCATTTCTATTCTGATTGAATAGTCGTTTTTTCATAACTTGTTACACCCCTTCGTGGCAAGGAAATCCCAAAAGTTTAAAAAAGATTCCTTTAATATTGATTTTAAAACCATCCGAAAGATGTCGATAGTGTGATCATATTCTCTATTTAAAAAAAAAAATTACCCACCTATACCGGAGTAAAACAGGTTCATCACAAGGTGTGACGTAATTTATAGATGATCCCTTTATAGTGTCGCTATGTTTCATCGAGTTTCTAATCACAACGGTGCTAAAGAAGTTTTCACTTCAAGAAAAGTAAGCGGTTGTGAAATTGAAATGGTTCCAGAATCCCCATTTTCTTACAATTTCGTGATATATGAGGGCAAATAAGTAAAACCAGAAATACAAAACCCGAATACAAAAGCGTAGAAAACAAAAATTTAAAGTGAATGACATGAAAACTCCCTATTCCAACTCCCCACTTCCAGATTCCCCATTTTCTTACAATTTCGTGATATATGAGGGCAAAGAAGTAAAACCAGAAATACAAAACCCGAATACAAAAGCGTAGAAAACAAAATTTTAAAGTGAGTGACACGAAAACTCTGGGCTCGAATCCAAAACCAACGCGTACTTTTACATGCATACCTTAATAAATTCTTTAAACTTGAACTCATTAATGATAGCTTTTGCCCCCGGCTTCGCTCGCACAGTATTAGGGGGGTTCCTACAGCGCCTCCTCCACCTTCCCTATCCCCACTCCCCTCCCCTGCCCCCTCTACCCCCCCCCCCTCCCCCCTCTCCCTACCTCTCCCAATTCCCCCCTTACCACCCCTCAATACCCGTTAAATTCATTTTTCAAACAGCTCGCGTGCCACCAACCGCAATTTTTTATACAAATTTCATAATGCTAGAGCTCTAAGTTATAGCCTATATCTTATTCTGATGTGTGAGCTATATTATTGTAAAGTTTAATTAAAATCCATTCTGTAGTTTTTGTTTGAAATAGTAACAAACATACATACATCCATACAAACTTTCGCCTTTATAATATTAGTAGGAAGAATTTTAACAAAACAACCAAGCAGTGCCATAGCTAGCATGGGTGGCACCCGGGGAGGTAGGGCGGATAACGTGGTTAATGTCACCCCCCCCCCCCCATTTAAGTTGACAAACACTAATTTCGACTCATAAAAAATTGGTCTGTCCTGGGGGGTAGCTAGAGAATTGTGATCGAGGGGGTGTCACCTCTCCGACATTTGGCACCCGGGCGGTCCGCCCCCCCCGCCTCGCTACGCCACTGCAACCAAGCAAGGGAAAACTTTTATAGATTAACATTTGCAAAAGGTAATCAATATTTAGAAGCCATAATGTATCCTACTTCTCATACCACATCCATGTCTCATATCATGACCAAATCAACACCGACCGGAGAAAACCGGCTGCAGTTTATCAACGCTTTTACTGTATAAAAAAAACCGTTCCATGTCGGTCTTCGGTTACTGGAGCCGCAGTGACAACATATTTCAGATTGCCACCATCTCTAGTACTTTTTTTAATATAAGTCATAGACAATAAACGAAATACGTATTTCACCGGTAAAGTTTTTGTTTTGGTGGCTCCGTTGTTGCATGTTGTATCTCTCTCTATCATGCATCGTAAAAGAAGAGGGAGAAGATTACGTCGGAGCTCACCGCTTTATGGTACCTAGCCAGCGATCAGCGTCAATCAGCGATGACTAGTTTATGGACTAGTTGGTTAGTATATTTATGGACTAGTTATTCTAGGAGTTATTCTTATTGTCTATGACAATCTTTTGAAAACTTGTCAATATTGGAATATCGTGTCAAATTCGTTTATTTAAAATGGGTTTATTCTTTGTAAAATCGTAAATGAAAACATTTAAAAATGTTTCTTTTGAATAAACATGTTTTCAGTGTAGTATTTTTAATATTTTGTCCTCTATTATGTGCGTATTGTGCAGAAAAACCGTACAATGGTAAGTTTATTGTTTATAACCTGTAAGCATAATATTATTATTTTTAACTGCATTTTATTATGCTGATTTTAATCAGGTTTAGGTTAAATAATATTTCCATAACTTTACTATAGTTTTTTTTAAATCACAGCTTATATCAAACATTTATTTAGATATTAATTATAAGTTATTTTAAGTTCACAGGTCTCTTAAATGTCTCTCGTAAATAAATTTTATTTTTCTTTCATCCACAGTTCATACATTGGAAGGACCGACAAAGATAGAACGCGCTTATTCTAGTATTCTGGATATTAACTGCTTTATTGGGAAGCCAAAAAGTATTATGCATTTGTGGAAGACAGTGAAGGTGGGTAATAGTTTTTGTTTTGGATGAATTGCTTTTTTCAGTATTTATAAAACTTCTAATTATCAATTTTTTTAGCTCCTCTTGGATATCCCTTCAGACAGATTTGCCCAGTACAATGGCTACACTCCGGAGGAAGTGTGGAATGCCTACCTTGCAGACCGTTCTTTATTTTCTTCTAGTTTTTTCTCTTCAAAGAAATCACGCTCACTGCGGCTAGACCCCTTCAACACAACCTGTGTTGCCATTAAAACTGATGAAAGATACGCTATTGAACTTAATATTCAAAGTAAGTACCTAATTTCAAAAATATTTTATCCTCATTCCATCTGATCAACTCCTCCATGCCAAGAGGCATTTTACAAAATATGCAATGTTGCACTGAACCATCCTAGAACTTAGAATCACAGGGGTATATCTTATGCGAAGAAGGGAGAGATAAGCCCCTATGATCCTAAACCCTTACTTTCTGCCTTCTAACATCATTCAACTTAATTTTTGTTATCAAATTAAATTGCATTTTGTGTTAATATAAAAAAAATATTATGATGTGTGTTTATTTAAGAATATCTTTTTTATTTGTGTCTGTTTGAATTTTTATTGAAGTCGGTTTTTAAGTTTATTCCCAAAATTGAAGCAATTAGAATATTTTGCCAGCCGTTTTTGTTCTGGCTAAAACCACTAAGTTACATGTTTTTTGTCCATCAGGTACTTGTTTCAAATTAACTGCTTCTTTTTTTTCAATGCACTACACATTTACATTACATCTGCTTCGGGCACCATATTTGGAACCAAACGCTTTCTTATTGCATTCAGTTTATGTCAATTCCTTAGGGGCCATACATTAACTACGTGAGCAGTTTTTCTTCCAATCTAGACCCTCCCCCACCCCTTACCGGCCAGAGGGAGCCACTTTAGTTACAGAACATGTTAACACACACCAATAATAACATGTATTCTTTCAGATGTGGACTACTGGAAGATGGGCCTATTGTTTGCCGGGGTGTTTCTGTTTATCTACTCAAGATCGCTGGGAGAAAATGTCATGTTTTTTTACCTCAGCGGAATTACCCTCGGTGTGTTTGCTTCGTTCATGATCCTTGTGTACTTTTTGAGCAAGATGTTACCTGGTGTAAGTGTAAATTTACTATATGTTTTGATTCCGTTCCTGCTGTTCTCAAATTTATTGTATCTGAGGATGCGGTGCTGGTCTCTACACCATCCAACCCTCAAATTTATATAACCCAATGTTCCCCATCCTATGATAATATTGTTTCAATATTTAATGATCTCTCGTCATTCACTTCCAGCCCTCAGTCCTCACCGTTGAGCCCCGATCCTCTTCCACGCTTTCTATTCACCTCTTCACAGGTCTGCCTTTGAGTAGTTTCGACTGGGGCACCCTCTTGGCCATAACGTCTATGTGCTTGTAAGCGTATGAGGCAATCATTTCAAAATATGTATGTTTTTGGCGCTTTCAATTGAATAGCACAATCCGCATTGATTGGTCCTTAAAATTTTTGATATTGGCCTATAGACTTGGCCAATTGAATTTGGTTAAAGTTTTTTTTTTGTTCCTCCTGAACATTTTTACCTTTTACTACTCAGGTATTCAGGTTTCCTGGATGATCGGTAGCGGTAAGGGGTTTTCCCATCGGAAGTTCGACTTTGTTTGAGTTCCCTAAAGGCCCCAAGAGGAAAGAGTCCACCGAGAGGCCTCAGCTCTCCTCTTCATTCCTCCTAAATTTACTAAAGACCCCCTATAGATTTTGTTTGAATGGTCCATTTTAGTCCCATGAGTATCTAGGGAAATAGAAGGTCGACCCCAGCAGAGCCTCGAGTTCTGGGGTAAGGTCTAAAATATACGCGAACCTGTATCTCTGAAGCACCGTTTGTGACACTGTTCCCTAGTGTCATACAGCGTGAGCATGGTAGCTCTCACTTTGGCTTGGCTACATTGCAGGTTCTGTTTCCACTTCCTGACCGATTGTTTTGCCACACTCCCTATGCTATTTTCTTTTTATCTATTCTTCAGTTTGTTTCTCTACAATGTTATAATGCATTTTCAAAAAGATTGAAGATTTATTGCCTATCATAAGGATTGATTTAATAATTGTAATATTTTCAGAAACCAATTGTCTACGGCGCCATGATAGGAGGTTGGACGCTGGGGGTGTACGCCCTTCAGTTGCTCTGGTCCAACTTCCAGCCGCTGCTGCTGGCCTACCACACTTACGTGGCGGGTTACGTGGCGGCTTCGGGGTTCCTCAGCTTCGTCATATGCTATAAGATGGGACCGCCCAGAGACCGTAGGAACAAGAACTTGATTACGTGGACTTTGCAAGTGAGTACTTAACGATCACAACTTTTTTGAAGAGGTAGGCAGAGAGGATAGGCCATCACACAACTCTGATTTGGCACACACTCTTTGCTTCTTTCACATTCATACATACACTCTTAACATTAATTAATTCAATTTGAGAGGTGGGAATGGGTTCCACCGTCCCGGGAACCATTTATTGGATAAGCAACACCTCTGCCACAGGTCATTCCAAGTGGTTCGCTACATTTAGTGACTTAGCAGAGGATGTAACTCTTGTATTATTTTCAGGCAGCTGGGCTTGTGTTAATCTACTTCAGTACTGAAATGACAGAAGCGTTTGCAGCAATATCTTTGGGTCTGATCATCATTAAATGCACTCCAAACTCTTGGATCGCTGGAATCAAACGATATTGGTAACTACATTATACAATCATAAATCATTGTATTATCTAACCTAACCTTAATTAATTCTTTACCTAACCTAATTATTTTTAATCTTGACAATGCAAATTTTATAATTTCACAGGTCAAGAAAGAAACTGAAAAGATCAGTGGTCAAAAAATCTGCTAGCAAGAGGAAATAATATTATCTATGATTAAATTTAACAATTCCTTCCATTTTTTAAATATAATTTTTTAATTGTACCCTTCTTTTTTAATAAAAACAATTATTAGAAAACACGCCTTCCCTTTTTACATCGAATTTTCAAGGCGAGGCTTGAATTTATATTTTTTATAGCAGATAAACTTTTGATTTTTATACGAGTTAAGTGGGATTTGCACTATCGAGTTTTGCCATACAGCCACTCCATTTTCACGGTTGATTAATAACTTTCAATTTGGGACGCGCGTGTGGGTGCCACCGCCCCGGGAACCATTTATTGGATAACCAACACCCCTGCAAACATTTATTTATATTCTCGATTTTTTGCCGTGCGGCGAAGCTAGTCAAATCGTCTAGTGCAATTCCCGCGTTTCATGCTTAGTCAGATACTAGAATTTATAATATTGAATAAATAATAATTTTCTTGCCATTAAACCTCAAAAAGAATGGAACGGTTGTTCCGAAACCTGTCAGCATAAAAAATATAATGGTCCAACAAAGAAATATTGTTTAATTTATTTATAATGGATAACCACAAAGTTATAGCTACATACAAAAGTATTAATAATAATTGTTTATTTCAGGAGATTAAAAAATCCCCCAAAGCGAGTGCTCTTAAGCGAAGAGGAATATTATAAGCAAGGCCAAAGGGAAACGGAAAAAGCCCTGGAGGAGTTGAGGGGATATTGCTCCAGTCCTGAATGCCCGCAGTGGAAGCTGATGCTAAAACTTAAAAACCCTCAAAAGTAAGATATTATAACAGTTAATATAATAAAAAAGACCCTCTGCGCAAAGATGAAATAGGCCCCAAGGGAAATTATTTCAAATAAAATGTCCTCTAAGCGCTTTATCCAATTTATAATATTACTGGCAAGTACCTGGCATGTGTTGCAATGCTATTCAAAAAAGAAAGTGTTTGTGTTTTCATTCTGTTTATTGAAGTGCTTTTAGATATGTACATGGGAATATTTTTAGTTTTTCCATCTGGTGCGTACACGAATAAATCAGAAGGTTTTTCTTTCACCCCTACCTGCGAGTCCTTTCCCATGCTTCCCCATTCCACTTACGCGTCTCCTTCCCTTCCCGCGTTCCCCTTCCACCTTTCCCCCTCCGCGAACCCCTCTCTCCTTCCTCTTACCAGATTACCCCCCTCCCCTCCTGCCTTCTCTTCTCTAAACTATATGAAATACATTCCTTTTTCACCACCTACCACGTTTCGTGCCCCACCTATTGTAAAATTTTAATACAAATTTCATAAAGCCAGAGCTTACCATTATATATAGAAACCTTTGCGGGCGTGCGCACAACAACTTACTAAAGTTTTATCGCAATTGGATGAATGGTTTAGGAACGCATTCCCTTGTCCTTTGGTGTATTCCCTTATAAGTTGTCTTCAAAAAAACATAAATTTTTATGTATTAAGATTGAACGTTTCTTTATTTTAGGTTTGCAAATTTTATCGAGACTAAGACACATTTATCAGATGACGAGATTGAGGAACACGATAACAGCGACATTATCATACGAAGAAAAAATATCTCCAGCCAGAAATCAAGAGAAAGAACTGTTCCCTCCAGCCTAATAAACGGGGGCAATGAGACAAGTGACGATTCGTCTTTGAGCTCTGATGAGTGGAATGGTATACATTATTGAATATCCAATAAGTCAATTTGAATTTGTATGTTTTTTTTCTTCACGGTATTTTAATTTAAAACTTTTTTATTTTTAAAATTATTTGTTGGTTTTTGATCCGATAGCGAGGCTTATTAATGATTATTGGGCTATTTTTGTTTAATCAATTAATTGGATTCTGATTTGACATGAAATAAAATATTTGCAGCGAGGGAAATGTAATTGACAAATTGTAAGTGTGTAAAAATGTAGTAGACAAACAGATACATAATAATAGATAAATATTAAATAATGTTTACTCTGATCCAGTCAATGTCAATGTAAGAGGTATCACCATCAGTAGCGGAGAAAAAGAAATTAAACAGCTGATATTTAACCCCTTTAGTGACAGCTTATTTTTTTCTTCAAATTTGATAAAAAATTCCAACTTTGGATTGGATTTATGTATTCGATAACGAAAACTCAAATCAAAAAGGTTTTATCACAAAATCAACTCCAAATGTGATGTAGATTCAGTTTTTCACTTGCACTACGAGTTTCTGGACACTGTGTATTATGTATGTGCCTCTACTTTAATTAAATATCGTTATAGGTTTGGTTGAAGTGATAAATCTATACATAATTTAAATTGTTAAATAATAATAAGCAATAAATCTTCCTAAATCTAGAACCTTCCTATGTTTTTTGTATGGTAGAAAATATTAACATAATATCTTGGGTACATAGCTACGTCTGGTGACTTAGCAGGGGTACCCTGGTTTATGGGGTGAGGTTTGTCCGGGTCTTGGAGGCGAATGCGTCTGCCCACTAGTTGCACGCTAGGCCGGATCGTGAGAGAATGGCTGAGGGAGTCCCTTTGACTTCTCCAGCCGTACTCTCAGAACATCGCCTTGCACCGCAGTAGGAGGGATGGATTCATACGTCTGTCATTCCTGACCCCCAGATTCGTACAGGCTATCGTAGTAGAACCATATCTTGGTGTTTTTTCCTACTTTAATTTATATACTTTTTTCAGTTCTATGAACATTTGTGTTTGATTGGTTTATTTATATGTAGGTACTTTAATTGAACGACTGAAATTATTAATAAGGTTTAACTAATAAAACAGCTTTTAGTTTGTTAATATTGTATAATACGATAAAAATATAAACATTGATATAAAATATGGTTTAATTTCTAATACATTTTAAATAAGGCACATTGTATTCAATTTATCGGTTTGCAATACACATTAATAACCAGACCAACATAGTTTCATACTATAAATAAATTTAAAAACAATATTTTGGCATTTAGTAAAATAATATTAATTTAATAAAACAAAACTCAAGCATAATACAGATGTGCATATTATTTCATCTTAAAGTGACAAACTGAGGAATACACTATCTAATTTTGATTTTGTCAATTAGCATACATACATTTAGGCTGATTCAAACTCCATCAAATCAATTCTCAGCCTTTGATCAAATGTGATCAGCTGAAAAGCATAACAACATCCCAACCTTAAAGTAGTCTCAGAGAGAATTTGTACACACGTCACCGTGGATCGTCTTCCTTCTCACGTGTCTTGTGTGAAAATGAAAAAGGTACTACAAAGATAACATCACGTACAGCCTCTCTCTGGGACTATGTAGTATAAATGATAGATAAAGTTTCTGTAATTAGAAGAATTGATTCAAAGGGAAAGCATATCTCTAACACAGGACATAATATTTGATAACATACGTGCAGTACTTAATTAATTTTGTATCAAATTTTAAATTGAGTTTGCAATTTGTACAGCATGAGAAAAAAAGACACTTAAAACTAATGCAAATCAATTAATTGTGTAAGTATTAATTAATTGAGTGTTAAAAGTAAATTACATATTTGTTAGCAATAACAAAAAAAACTTGGCAGTGAATGTTATAAATTATTATCAGTTCACTTAAATCATCTTACAATAATAAAACTATAAATAATATTCGATTAAAAATTCCAACTTTTTGTCGTATTGCACCAAAAGCGTTAAAAACCGGAGATAGTTTTGAACAAATAAATTTTACTTAATATTAATAAAAAGTACGTAAAGATTCTTTTGTTTGTAAAATTTCATAAAAAAGTCCAAATGCTGAAGCAAAAGTGCACTCATATTACAGCTTATTATTACAACACAGATTGATTGACAGGCACTTACTTTACTTAAATCTACTTTACTGATATCACTGATTTACATACATAATTATGGCACCTTTATAAGAAGACATTGAGAACAAACATTACAGTAAAGCTAGAAGCTAAAAGTTTATCATATGTAATAACATGATTGTAGTACAAGTGTAGATATTGAAAGGAACAGAAGGGTGATTCAGTATCTTTTGCGACAGCGTAACACATTAAATCGGCCGTTTATGACATATTTTGACAGTTTTCTTAAATGCGGAATTCCATATCGCACTACCTAGCTAAATACTGCACTTGTGTTAAGACACCAACTCTTAAGTGTAGTTACCCTAATGCCAGAGATGACAGCGCATTTTGTCATGTAATCCTTGTTAAAGAGATGTCAGTCGTGGGAAAAGTTGCGAATCGAATGTCATCCATCACGTACAAAATAATATGACAAACGGATAGTCATTTATGAATGCCTATTAGGCTTATATGTATGTAAGTAGTTATAATAACTAATATATAGTAATTTGTGTTTTTTAAGTAGGTAATTAATTAATCCACACAAACTGACATCAACACACGACAGGCATAGACAAGCCATTGAAGCCATAGAAAATCACAAATTTGACAGCCGATAATGCACGACGGACGCCTTCCGAAATCTGACGGATTTTGCATTTTGTCTTGATTATCTCGTTACACTGACTTAGTGCAAAAGATCACACAAAAGATACAGAATCACCCTTCAAGACTTTAGGCCTCCAAATGAACAGTTGGCTACGCAAGTATCCGATGCTACAATGTTGTGCACCTACGTCACAAACAACTTGTCATACACATATACAGAGTCCATTCAGGTTGCTACTGAAGTCATTGCCACAAATAATTGTTACCAGCATTGAGCACACGCAATATGTTTCAGATATTTGCTTAACCTTATGAAGGGCAAAGACAAACATTCCCAGGTTACAAATTAATAACCTGACAATATGTGAATTACTCCTATGCACTACCATCATAATAGGCTGAAAATGTTGCTTGTTCAAAGATGGACAAAGGAGGATTAAGCTAGCAGAAGATTGAACTCGCGAACTTTGGATAGGACTCCTGACACTTTGGACTGCTCAACCAACTAACAGATCGATTAGTATGGATACATACTTTAATATTTTTATTGCTTATTGATACAAGTGTTTTTTTTTAAATTTTAAATAGGCAATTCACCCCAAAGAGAGTGCATTGTTGGGGTGGCTTCTTGCTAGATTTTTTGTCCAAGCTCCACAAGTGACTTGAAGATTTCCATTACGGAAATTGTAAACCTGTAGTTAAATTTGGTTTATTCAACTATTTTGCATCCCTTTTTACAAGGTTAACTTGTATTTTGATTATCTTGCCCCAGGAAATACAACATTTTCACTAACAAGAACTGGGGAAGTACTAAACCGAACTGAATTCAATAAAATCCTTTGAAGCCAGGCTGTAAAAATAGAGAGCACTGTAGTTGGACCAAAAACAAAAGACCTTTCTCTGACGTCACATGTAATGAAACGCAGTGTGGGAGGCGAGTGAGGTATGGTAAGTCAACACCAAACTCTAGCGAACTATTAATGAATCACCCCCTTTCTGTGTATGTACAACTATTTATGTGCATCTGCACACCTTTTTTTGCTTGTGATCTAGCTGTAGTCCAGATCTTGATACGATATTAAATAATATACGATGCGTACACCCCCTTTGCATGAAATATATTCCATAAAAGTGGCATTACATACATAAATTAGCCATGCATATAGCATATAGGTGCTTAATTTGCTAAATTGAACATATGTCGGTGATTTTAAAATGTACCCATTAATGCTGTTCACTGTTCACATAGCACTGTTGTGAATTGATTTATGAGATAGATTATTAGAACATCGGTGTCGGCATTCAGTGCAATGGAAAAACGTGTTGTCGCATTGTTTATCTGGCCCGGCTGGCTTTCTTGGTCTTGTCGATTGGCTGTCCTGGTGGCGGCGGTTTTGCTGCAAGATGACGACTGTAAATCCTGGAAAAGAGCAAACAAATTATTTAAATAAGTTTCATATGGTATGGAGAACAGACTATGAAACTGGAGCAGAACTGTAGCAATTAGAAGTTAGTATTTCTGTGGTTGTGACATAGTTCTGAAACTGGAGAAGAACTGTGGCAACTAGAAGTAAGTATTTTTTTTTTTAATTTTAATTTTTTTTTTATTGAGTAAATTTTTTACAATAAGTTTATTTCATTCTAAAATTACATATTTTATATACTCTCCTAATAAAGCTAGTGCTTGTGTTTAGGAGAGGACAACTTGATAATAACTTTCTTTTTTTTTTTCAAAACCTTATAACAAACTTAAGAACTTAATTTATGAATAGATTTAGACTTAATAACATATTTTTTAATGATTATAAGGGTAATTAAACAATATATATATAGGATGTACATAAAACCTTTGGAATAACAAACAGTCAAAAACATATCTAATAAAAGTTAAAATTATATGGTGGGACTACCAAAATATGATTTAATTTTTTTTTTATATTTGTCGTAATTTTTTTCTGTTCGCATATCGGCGGGTAATTGATTAAATAATTTTATTCCTTTATATACATAGTGATTCTGTGCTGTTGTGGTTCGTATGGGTGGTATAGTTAGTCCACCAATAGAAGTATTCCTTATGCTAATATTTAGCAGTGGGGTAATATTTTTTTTAAATATATCTTTGTGTAGCTGAAGTAGTGCTATTTTTTCGTAAATTTTTGTAAGTGGGGGAACAGGGAATTCTTGGAATACGTTTATTGTTGGGTAGTAATACGGTTTTTTTAGGATAATTTTTATAAGAATTTTTTGAATTGTTTCGAGTGGGAGAAGGGATGATTTATATGCACCCCCCCAAGCTATGATTCCATAATGTAATACCGAGTGCGCAAGTGCAAAGTAAATTTCTTTTAATATTTTTAATGTGATAGTATTTCTAAGTCTGAAAAATATATATATTAGTTTTCTCATTCTGTCTATTGTGGAGTTTATTTGATTTTTCCATTTAATGTTATTGTCGATAATTATTCCAAGATATTTTATTTGTTCTTTACTACTAATATGTATACAATTTGAGTTACAGGGTGTGATTTTAAGTAGACAGTTTCTGTCGTGAACTTTAATGTTTACATTTATATTTGAAATATGTTCTGTTAGGCTCAGAGGTAGAAAATGAGTTTTTTCAACATTTAAAGAAAGTAAGTTTTTGTCAAACCATTGTTTAATGATATTTATTGCATTATTTGCTGATATTTCGGCTTCTTTCCAAGAGTTTTCTTCAATTGTTAATACTGTATCATCCGCATAAGATATAATCTTTCCGACGATTGGGAGTTCAAAAAGTTCATTTACATATAATAGAAATAGTATTGGGCCCAGTACAGTTCCTTGTGGGATTCCAAAATTATTTTTTTCTATATCACTTAACTCATTATTTATTTTCACTTGCTGTGTTCTTTGATATAAATAACTATTTATCCACGATTTAGCTTTGTCGGTTATTCTTATATTATTTAGTTTGTTGATTAATTTTGAGTGTGAAACACTGTCAAAAGCTTTACGGAGGTCAATGAATATACTTAAGCATTTTTTCCCTTTATCCAATGCTTTATAAATAACTCTAGTTAATTCCGCTATTGCGTCTTGTGTGCTCATTTTTTCTCTAAAACCGTATTGACTAGGATTAATACATTTTTTATTTTCTACATAATCTACAATTTGTTTCTTTATTACTCTTTCGTATATTTTAGCTACATTGGATATTAACGATATTGGGCGGTAATTGTTTATTTCTTTCGAATCTCCGGATTTATACACAGGTGTTACAATGGCTTTTTTGTAATTTGATGGGAATATTCCATTTTCAATGCTTACATTAATTATATGAGTAATTGGTTTAGTTAGTGAGTTAGAACATTTTTTTAGGATTTCTGTAGTTACACCATCATATCCAGGTGCAGCACCATTTTTTAGTGATTTTATTATGTTTTCAATAGTTTCCTCCGTAATCGATTTAAAAACTGATAGATTGTTTTCACTTAGTTTATCTTCATGTATATCATCTGGTTGATAATTTTGATCAATTTTGTAAGCAAGTTTTTGTCCGACGTTTACGAAAAAATTATTGAAAATATTTGCACACTTCTTTGATTCGTGGATAGCATTTAATGTGGTTCCATTGTTGTTTATAAGATTTATAATTGATTTATTTTTATTCATAATTTCGTTTATGGTGTTCCATGTTTTTTTAGTGTTTTCCTTTGTAAGGGTTATTTTTTCTTTGTAATATTTTTCTTTGTAATATTTTTCTTTCGTATCTTTAATAATTTTTGTGAGTTTATTTCGAAATATTTTATATTCAGTTTTAATGTGATTATTGTTTGGTTTTTTTTTTGTTTGAATGAAGAGTTTTTCCTTTTTCCGGATGGATATGATTAGACCTTGCGTAATCCATGGTTTAATTTTCCTTAATTTAGCATTAGTTTGGAGATTAATATAGGTGGTACAGTCAGCGATATTAGTAGTTAATGTTTCTTCAAAATAATTTGCACATATATCAGGGTTTTGGCAATTTAATATTGGTGTCCATGATTCATTGCGTAATTTATTATTTAATTTATGATAGTTCAGTTTAGAAATGATTTTAATATTTTTTCCAGGATCATAAATTTCTGAGTTTTTACATAGATCATAAACAAATATATTCGTATGATGATCTGTTATATCGTTTTTCCATATGATAGATTTAATTTTATCTGTGTTTTTAATATTGGTCCAAATATGATTTAGACACGATGGTGCTTGTTTTGCAATTTCTCTTGTGAACTTATTTATACATGACATAAAATTCATTTCATTCATCGTGTTTATATATTCAATTTTATTTTTACAGTGATTATTTGGGCCAATATTAATATTCATGTCACCTATTAATATACAATTTAAAGTATTCTTATTACAGAGAATTTTTTTTAACTCTTCTATAAATAGTTGTACATTTGAACTGTGTGTGCGATACATAGCGATTATATTAAAGGGCCTATTGTTTACATTAAAATTGATTGACGGACAGTTTACGTTACATATGGGTATTTCGATAACGTTGATATCGGTAAATTTGTCAATAGTATATACTACAATTCCACTATTTTTATTAATCTGATAATTTGTAACATATTGCTTGTAGTTGGGAATAATTGGTATGTTTATGTTCGAATGTATATGGGCTTCGGATAATATTATAAAATCTGGTTGTGAACAGAGTGTATTTAGTGATACAAGAAATTCATCCATGTTTTTATTTACACTTCTTATATTTAGGTGTAGATTGTTAATCGATTTTTTATATTTTTATATATTTTACTGCATTCTATTGCTGTTTCACATACATATTCTTCTATGTTATTTCTGTGGTTGTGACATACTTCTGTCTTCAACCCTTTTGGATGTTATAAAATATGATTTTTTTTTTTACATTAACTCCACACAGGAGGCCCTGAGGAAAATAATTTCCCTCAGGGCCAATGTCATCTTTGAGGATGCTGTGTGGAGGGTCTTATTGAGGAAAGGAAGGAGTGAACATGGGTCTTGAAGAGACCCATGTTGTAGGAGGGAGGAAACACAGAGGCCGGTAAATCGTTCCACAGCCGAGCTGTTGAACTCAAGAACGAGTCGTAAAAACGACCCGTTCTCATGTGACTAATGTCAACCGTGTAAAAATGTTGGGCGCGAGTTTGGCGTGTTTCCCAACTATGAATATGACATCCCAATTGGGATATGTTGTAAGGCCGAAGGGATTGGGGAGGGGAAGGAGATGGGGATGGTTGGGAGTACCTGTCAAGATGTACAGCCCTTGCAAACACTGCGTCAGTTTGCAAGTAGTCAATTTGTTTTCTTTTGCGAAAAAACATAAGACGCAAGTAATTCTTCTGTGGTTAACTTCTAGATTTTAATATAAAGCGTGGTGTTTTTTCCACATATAACATCTTTTAGATCATATTTCTCACCATGAAAGTAAGGGCGACAATGATTTCTATGAGAAATAGATGAGCTTTTCCCAAAAGAAATAATAATTATACACTTATCAAGTTTATAATTATTAATACACAACCGGTGGTAATCACTGCACAAGCACATAACAGATTTGTAGTAAACGCACTAAGGCATCAATTGAGTATGTTCACCAGTTTTCTTAACAGACTCAATATTAAATGCATTGAGAGATAACTATAATGGATCATTGCACAAGCTTTTACTGACTGATTGTACGAATTGTTGTACAGTCCCTGGCCAAATTATTAGACGCACTGCAAGATTTCATGTAAATATTAATTACCGGGTGATATTGTACCATTTTATTATTTTAGATTGATTTGTTTTTTTTTTATTTTTATATTAACCAATCAATTACCGATTTATTTGACATAGATAAAATAGCGTTAATTTAGAAAAGCATAAGTTTATTAAGTTTTAAAGAAAAGTGAAATTAATGTTAGTATAAGTCAATATTTAGTTGAGCCACCTTTAGCCGCTATCAAAGCTTTAATTCTATCAATGCAAGACTGTACTGTCTCCTGCATTTGAGGATGATGTTTCCACACATAAATAATCTTTTCTAGGAGCTGGGTTTTGTTGGTAATCACATCTTTAGCCACTTCTCTTTTCATCAGCTCCAACATATTTTCAATTGGGTTCATATCAGGGCTATTACCCGGCCAATCCAACAGATAGGGATACTTTTTTCTGCCAAAAAAGCTTTAACAGACCGAGCAATGTGGCAGGGAGCTCCATCTTGCATAAAAGTGAATGGTTCCAAATAAAATACAGTGCGTCTAATAATTTGGCCAGGGACTGTATATGTCACACATGCAGGTATATTGGACAGTGGTTGAGTGGGCATTGCGTTTGGGTCTCACCCAGGCGTTCCTTGTTCGATTCATCGGCTGGCTAAGTCCTCCATCACAACTCAAGCAACATTTTCAGCTTACTGTGGTGGTATGTAGTAGGAGATTTTCAAAAATTGTCAGGTTATTCGTAGCCCGGGAATGTTTATCTTTCTTTAAAAAAAAAAAAATTGGCTACTCACTGTGAGATAGGGACAGGTGATTAGATAAGAGGACGGGTGGAGGAATGAGGGAACATAATATGTTAAAAGGAGGTTCAACAATGCGTCAACATGGAGAGATCTTATCATACTGATATATCACTCTCACTACACAATTACTAACTTGCCTTCACATTTATTGTGAGAGAGGTCACTTTGCAAGCTTGCAAAACTCTACAAAGGAGAAGAAAACTGATTGAAACGAAAAGTGAAAAGAGTAATTTATGACCTCTCTTTCTCAAAGAAGAATGGTTTTCTCTCTTGGTCTCAATTGCAACCAATAAAATATTGTGCAAAACTTACATGCGATATGTTTCCGACCGTATATAGTCCAGCACGTGGGATGTGCCGAGCTTGAGCTGATCATCGATGGGGGTGATCCAAAAGTTTCCTTCGATACGAAGCATCGCTTTGTTGCTCGCCAGATCCAAATTTCCTGCCACAATAAACATTCATTATAATATTATGTACTTACTAACAAGAATAATCTAATAAGGACAATTCTCACGCAATAAGTTGAAGGGAATACAAGATTTAACATGACTGGGTAAACTTTTGAAATCGCTGGACATGCGTAATATGAATATTTTTTAGAAAATATCTTTTGATTCACATAAAAGACAATTATTTGCATTCGGGGCGGTTCTGGGAAGGAAAAAGGTATGTGAGATGGGTAGGAATCTGGGGGTCAGTATGTTTAGGAGCGCCAGACTTATGAATCCAACCCCCCCCCCACTGCGGTACAAGGCGATCGATCGAGAGTCTGGCTGAAGAGATAAAAATGTCTCCCTCAACCAGTCTCTCCCGATCCAGCTCGCCACACAGTAGGTGGGCAAATGCATTCGCCTCCAAGACCTAGACAAACCTTACCCCATAAACACAGGTAATCCTGCTAAACATAGTGAACCACATAACCAAAAAATGGTTCCCGGGGTGACGGTACCCATACCCGTCACCCAAATTGACTCGTCCAAATGCAAGAGTACGCGAGAATTGGACGCATTTGTCCTCTCAGCCAGTAAACCATCTAGAATAATACAGTAAATGTATTCATTAATAATATGGACTTACCAAGTTCTGGAGGCAGAACAGTCAGACGGTTGGCCTGAAGGTGCAGCTCTCTTAATCTGGTCAGCTCTCCAATCTCACTGGGCAACTCTATCAGATCATTTTCTCGGAGAGATAACTGAAAAGATAAAAAACGTACAATAAATTAAAAAATAAAGTAAACAAAAATTTCCAATATTTAAAGCGCGTCACATTGAAAAATATTGTTTTTCATGAAAAGTACTGCAAATCGCTTAAATACTCTGCAAGTCCTTTCCTTAAGTTATTTGTTTCACTCTTACTAACATGTGGGATAGCCCAAATCACAGAGGCGAAGGAGCGAGACAGTTATACAGTAATGGACGCTTTCCTAATAAGTGAAAATTAAAACTTTTTATTTATTGTTTTAAAGTTTAATTTGTAGAACTTCATTTAAAGATTTGTTTTAAATGATTAATTTTAATAGAATTTGTATTAATAAAAAAAAACGGGTTGTTATAAAAAATTTTGACTGTCTCCGCAAATATTCCGCATTTAAAATAATATACATTATATTTGTGGCACGTTCCAGAGCGGAAGTTACTCTCAGTATGCCCTGGTGTAAGACCAAAATTCAGAATTGAAACGTTGCTTGAATTAGCTTTAGCCGTGTTTGACCAAATCTGATTAGCCAGGTACTTTCCCATCTTACTCTTCCTCGACTCCTTCCCCTCCCCACTACCTTCAGCCTTACAACATACCCCAATTGGGGATCCCATAGTCTCACTGGCTCCAGACGGGAGCAGCTGGGACTCTTGTGAAGTATTCATATTAAAGAAAAAATCTGTAAGCGTTTTTTTATACTTTAAGCCCGTTTTACTTTTTTTTATGCGTAAAGATTTTTATCACTTTAATATAGGGGTAGGCAGTGAGGATAGACCTCCACACAATCTCATCTCGGCGTTCACTCTTTGCTTCATTTAAATTCATATAAAATTATTTTGATTATTAACCGGACTCAAGCATTTGATTCACTTGATCGTGCCATGTCTTCTGCGGGCGGCTCTAGCTTCTTTTACCATTATTTCCACGGCATTTATCTTGACCATTTTTAAGTAATAATTTATACTATTTATATAAGTTTGTACATTAGAATTTTTTATGAAAAATAACATTCATAATTTTTTCCATCAGAAAATGGGTAAACAATTAATAACAAAGTGGATGAAAGAAGTGATGATGTTATCCCTAAAAAAATTAGAAAAAGATGGAATTCTACCATGAAATTGAACAATTGCATAGTACATACCCTCATTTTAGGTTTTCTAGGCCAGGAATGTAATTTTAGTCTTATAAATTTATTTATATATTTTCATTGGACAATTGACAAATTTACAGATAAGCCCAAATTTCTCAATGTGAAATTATTTTTCAAAAGAATATTTGCACAAATCTATATTTATGATTTTTTTCCATTCTTATGTTAAACATATTTTCTCTAAAAATTTTAATCGAAATGCGAAGGTTTAAGAAAACCTGCAAGTTCAAATGCAAATCCCACTGTTTGTAAAGCACTATTCGTATGCAAGTATTCTTCGGGCGAAGCTTGTGAGTGCTTCCGACACATTCTGCACCAGACCAAATGCTTGAGAATATGCCACTCAACACTAATGTATTGCGATATTTACAAACACGAGCAGGGGCCTTCGGATCCCCCTGTTCGGGGCACGTTGAATTTTTGGATGGTTAGTACGGGGAAGGTTAAGAATGTCCAGCATATCTGGATATCTATCAAAAAAATTTATAGATAAGTTGAAGGTTAGAGTAGGGCTTTATATAGAATTTTTGAAGTCAATCAATGTTATTTACAAAAAAATATACCAATATTATCAAGGGTTTAAAGTCGAACAAAGTTATGTACAAAAACAAACCAATAATAATAATTATCTTTGTCTTTTTGTAGAAACCGTGGTTTGACTTTGAAGACTAGAATAAGGAACTCCAGTGAAAAATATTATGGCTTTAAAAAAATATGTTCATATAGACCAATAAACACTGATTCTGAATATATAAGTTTTATTTAATAATATTAAACGTACATTTTTAAAAAAAATATTAAAAAGTGCATTTTTAATATTCTCGTTAAAACACAGCGTCAAGTTGGTATGCTGTGTAATGCTCTGTGGTGACGTCACGATGGTAATCACTGTACGTCATTTGTATGGGAATTTAGGTATGACATAAACGAATGTTCTATATATTTCTTATTTTTGAAGATGTCGTAAAAGCATATACCTTTATAGAAACTAAATAGAATTGCCTTTTAGATTTTTGTATCTGACATATACGATCGCGTTTGAAAATTGCAGTATTTTAAGTTTCAAAATGAAAAAATGAAAAAAAAAAACAGCTGACTAAACATAATCTATTAAATGGTCGAAAAATTTAGGAAAATTCAAAATTTAAAAAATACAGTCCTCTTACTTTATGAATTTGGAATAAAACTGTCACTTCACTTTTTATCTCGTTCATACAATTAAAAAGGATAAAAAAATATTTAAATGATTCCAAAAAAATAACTGAAAAAATATGACATCTTGGATTCGGTGTTAATGCGTTGATTTCTGTATTTATTTACACATGCATTAGTCTTTTACATTATTAAATAATATTACTTTTATGGAAGTTTTATTAAATTCACGCGGAAAAGTTATTAAAAAAAATTTCAGACGTAACCTTAAACCTATCGTACAACGAAAATAAATCATCAACAAAACACTATTTAAAGGACTAAAACTGAAAAGTAACGATGCATTGGTACTTATGATGAATTACACTAATATCACAGTGAATTGATCATTTAAACGTAAATTATCTTCAAAAACATAAAACTGCAAATAAAATTGATCATGTCATTTTTGCGAAGCTTCTGATCTCGCCGTCGCCATAGACGCCATTGCGCCATACACCATAAATAGACCAATCAACGCGTTAATAATAAGCAAGATGTTCGGCGGCGCCTGCGCAAATCTATGTGAGATTCAAGGAGACCAACATAAAAATCATAAAATACGTTTTTTCATATTTAGTAGATGACGTGTTGATGACGTCACAAAATGCATAATAGATATGGTGTTTTTAGAGGGACCTTGAAAAGTTAAAACTTTGAAAATTATTTTAACTATTAAAACTAACTCTAAAAAAAAAAAAAATGCAGTTATTTAAGTTAGAAGGTCATTATTCATAAAAAAAAATTTAAAAAATTGGACTGGACTTCTCTATTATTTGTACTTTTTTTGTAGATAACATAATTTAACTCTAAGCTCTCGAAATGTACTTATAGGATACTAAACAGGAGAGAATGAGGGGCATCACATGGTCTCAGGAAAAGTGAAGTTATTAATCCAATTATAGAAACTACTTACAATTTGCAAATTCTTCAACTGACCAATGCCAGGAGGAATGTACTCGAAATCATTGTCTCCAAGGTACAAAGCACGGAGCGTTTCTGAAAACAAATTTATATTTTAAATTATGAAATATGAAATGGTAAAATTATTCAGGTAGACCTTTCAACTAACTAACCATCACGCCCTTTCTCCACAGGGGTAGGCAGAGAGGACGGACCGCCAAACAACTCGATCTTGGCACACACTCCTTGCCTTGTTCACATTCATACATCGTCTCATACATGCTCTCCATTATTCTGACTCTTGACACGGCCCGACTCAAGTATTTGATTCACTTGGTCGTGCCATATCTTCCTCGGGCATGTCTGACTTCTTTTACCATTCACATTTGCGTCATATGGGTATTCCAGCAATTATGTTGAACTACAACACTATTTTAAATGATATGAATATGCTCAAATTGTCAGACAGAAGAATTTTCACAGACTTGGTATTTCTTTATAAAATTCTAAATGATTTAGTTGATAGTCCATTATTGCTTGAATTAATAAGCTTCCGGATTCCTCTACGTAATACTAGAAGTCAGGATTTATTTCAGTGCAGAAATTCTGGAACTAACTACCATATGTATTCCTCTTTGCCCAGAATACTAATGGAGGGAAATAATTTTACCAAGTCTGTGGACATCTTCAATTTATCTTTAGACAAATACAAAATGCTGTTACTGAGGCAGTTCAGTTATGTAAAATAAATACTGTATATTTCTTAGTAAAAGAAATATATACCTTTTATATTTATTGGTAAAAGAAATATATAGTATTTATATTTTATTTAATCAAGTGTAATTTTTAAATTGTATGTATATGTAAAAGCCCCGAAAAAGGGCGTAAATAAATAAATAAAAAATATATTCTGCTTACACTCCTTTCCTCGTTCGTTCGCTCTACATGCTTAAACCATCTGAGCATCCGTTTCTTAATCTTGCTCATTGCGCTTGCAACAGCCTTGCATTCTTTGCAGATCTTCACGTTTCTCACACAGTCGTGCATGGTTTTACCACACATAAGCCTCAAGGATCTCATTTCTATAGCATTCAGTCAGACCTTTCACTTTATATAAAATCAAAAACTATCTGATTTTGGGTGGTATATTTTATGTTTTGTGACGAAATAAAGTATTCGAAAATTCTAGATAAAACCTCACCCATCATGAAAAAGTTCCCCGGCAGCGTCTTCTCGTTCAGATTATTATAGGTCAGATCCAAAATCTCCAGCACTGGGAAGGCGCCAAAGCCTCGTGGCAGCGAGTTGAGTCGGTTGATGGACACATTCAGGATCCGCAGCTTGGGCAGTGAGGACAGGCTGACGGGCAACTCCTGGATCCAATTGTTGGAGAAGTTCAGGATCTCCAGGTTGATGAGATTGGCCAGGCCCGGAGGCACCACCGCTATCTTGTTGTGGCTGATACTTAGACGGGTGATGTTTACCATATTCACTGGAAATTAATAGATTTTTATTTTTAACTTAACAAATAAAACCTCAAAGTGTAATATTATAATTAAATGAAGACAATATTAGCGAAACTCAATCAAAAGTCTGAAAACAGAAAAATATACTATTTGACTAAATTAACTATCTGACTTTTAACTTTTTCCGATTTTTCTGTTTTCAGATTTTTGATTGAGTTTCGCTAATATTTTCTTCATTTAATAGATTTTGTTGACTATTGAAATGTTAATAAGAATTGTACTTGGATCTAATGCATATTTAAATATTTACCCTATAAAGTTGTCAAGGTAAGGCGATTGATGTAAAAATAAATTGAAGGAGTAATAAAATGGGTGTTTAGGTACAGTGCCATGGGCACCTGTTGGGGGGGGGGGGGGGGGGCAAGAGGGGGCACTTGCCCCCCCCCTGGATTTGTTAGCATAAAGAAAGTGTGCCCTTCATTACTACAGTGTCCTGTACAGTGTCTACAGTTAATTAAAACTACATTAAAACATCACTAAAAATATTTTGCCCCCCCCCTAGGAAATTTTCTGCAGGCGCCCATGTACAGTGCATTGAGATTTTTATGTTCCAAAATAAACAAGAAACCTAAAAACATGCGCATTTTTAAGATTTTGATTGTCTATTGGAATTTACTTTATGCTCAAAATGTATTGATTCTTTAGTTTGAAACCCCAAAACTGAATCTTGGTTTACATTAAACAATTATACATTCAATGCTAAATCTATGTGTGGGTGGTATTTTGTAAACCATAATTTAGGTAATTGTGTTGTGTGTGCAAGGTTGTTTGATAGGTATTTATCAAACTGTTACAGCAATATGAAATATGTATGCATTAACAATTTCACTATCCCTAACTTTATTTGTTACTCATAAATTCGTTTGAGGTTATTTTTAGACAACATGTCATAACATCATTGACAGTTAGTAGTAAGGGCAGGTCCCGCCCACAATTTAAACCAAAACAAGATTCCTTATTTGGTCATAAAGAGAATTTAACAGATGTTCAGAAAAACTCACACAATCCCGGCAATTCCTCGAAGCTTGTAATGCTCCTATCGACCAAATCAAGCTCAGTATTTGCACTTTCTTTCGCCTCATCGATAGTTTTCTTGACTTTTGACATCTTGCTAGAATTCGGAATACAGGAAACTGGAGCTTGCATTTTGTGCGCAGACGTCAAACACTCGTACGAAACAATTGGTTTTCGTATGAAAAGAAGAAGAAGAAATTAAAGTTTCTTATTAACATATTGTTTGAGTACTTACCCGTAAAGCCTTATTTTTTACATGTGGCAGCATTGAAAAATATTGCTTTTGCTTTGCCAGTTTTTATCTGTGGTTTCATTTTCCGATTGTATTCTGAATGATTCGGTATTCTGTCGCTATTTGTCATTTGTCATAGTCATATCGGTCATATCAAATCCATATTGAAAGTGAAATAGTCGCGTTGGACGTAATTTAAAATGATTGACCGGGAGTTATTTGTTCTCCCGTTACTAATATTATTTTTTTGTTTGCATTGCGTGTGTGAACGACATGGATTTCCTTCGCAATCCTTACATTTGTATAAGCCTGACGCTAAGCATAACAAGCGAAGTGTAGCTGTTTTCGACAGATCGCAAAGTGATTTCGACGCCGGTAACAGTGATGATTCGTACCATTCACGTTCTAAAAGAGATGCTCCTGCCAGCAACCCCAATGGAAACATCACCACCCGGGTAATAACTCATTTCCTTATTAGATTAACGTGTTTATTGTACTAACTTGACGTTTGTCATATTATGCTGGTAGTTGTATTGTTGTCATTAGTTGCGCCGTTGTCAAAAGAAATTATTAATAGATTGATTTTTTATTTGCGTTGTTTGTAATTTTTCTTTGTTATGTTTGGTCACGTGAATATTTACAATGACTAACGATAAATTGTGTAAAGTTTTGAAATGTCATCGATCATTGATAATAAAACAATTGCTCGTCTTGCTATCCTAGATAAGCTGTTGAAAATGTAACTACGTTGTAATAATATCAATAAAGTTGTACTTTCTATCAATAAATTAAATGCGCTGTAATATAGGATAGTACGCCGGAAATCGTCTTTAGAAACTCTTGCTTTTATTTTGCTCCAAATTTAAAATACATTCATTTTATTGTTCTCTTTTTATAACAGTACTTGCCTATCCACTTTTATTTTATTTATTAACTTTCTAAATCGAATACTTTGTGGTCATGCCCATATTATTTTTATTTAGCAAACTACAAATCTGCTTCTTTTACAATAATAATAATAATAATAATGTAATATTTGTATAGCACAGTTTTGTGTCATTTCACTTCAAGTGTGCTTAACCATACTAAATTAAAAAAATAATCCTACAGTGCTCCTTACGAGTTCATTACAAAATATTGATAAAATAATACCTATGAAATAAAGAATATACAGTATTTACAAAACAATCACAAGAGAACAAAGATTAACAAAATAGTTCTGTTATAGCATACACAGGACAATAATAATGGACAATAACGGTTTATATAAATTTATTTGATTTCTTATTATAATAAAAACGTGGAATTATAAATATTATTTATTCGCAAGGTAATTACTTAGGTAGATGATACTTAATTTATTTTCAAATCCTGTAGTGATGTGAAACAATGTTTTTGTTTGACTTTATTATCAGCATACATGGTTCATAAATATTATTTGTTTATAAGGGTCAAATGCCAATGGAATATTTTTTTTTTTTAGTTGAATAGCATTAGCCATAATGAAAAATGGTTTTTATATCCTTGACATAAACAGTGTCTTGTGTACACTACGGAACAAAGCTGTACATTAATTATTTAACTTATTGGCCTTTGTGTTATTTTTTTAAATACAAATGAAATATTCATATGAATAGCTTTTATTACCATCTTATTCCACTCGAAAATGTCTTAATTAAACAATTTTTTTAAAAAAACATCATGCCAGTTCAGATAAAATTGAGAAGCAACTATTTCAGTAACCGAAAATTAAAAAAAATGCATTAGATATTTTCTTAAAACACTAGATAATTTTCTTCACAAAATAATATAATAATATTTTTGTTATTTATTTTTGGGGTGTTATGCGGTTTGCGCTAAGTACCTCTTCCTTTAGCAAACGTTTCCGACAGTATTACAGTGTCCATAATCAGGGCAGATGTGTACAACACGGCATTACACCCCAAAAATAAATAAATAAAAATACTTTTGGCCATGAAAATCTAAAATCAATATTATAATAGTTTTTTAAACTAAGAATCTATTGTAGGTTCTTATATTCATATTTTGGGTTAAATAAGAGAAAAAAAGCTAACCTTAACCACTCAGCAACGTAAGCAGATATACATGTTAATATGCCGACATCAGTCAAGTACAATAAGCGTGTTTTTACGTCAATGCATATGTTTCCACAGAAATCGTTATTACTCCGTTATTGTTCTAGTGACATCCCTAAAACAAAAAGTATAAGCTCCATAATAAATCAAGCTACCCATCACTATTCAAGTTGTTCATAGAAATACATAAAAAAAACCTTTTCTGTCAGATACATGATAGACCGCCAAATTGCCTACCCACTGTTAGACATTGTTATTTTTTTATTGAATATTCTTGTATGAAATGATAAAAAAGTGAGGTGACTAAATTGTTTATTATACATTTATACGATAGAATAAGTGTTGTTTTTTATATAATCCGTGATTTTAGTACCGTTTTCACATAAAACATTGCGTGAGTCATTTTTACATTTTTTTATGTTTGCATTCTAAATTTTAATATTTACAAATGTTAATATTTATTTGTAATATAAAAATTTGAAAGCTTCTTTTATAACCTTTCAAAAACAGTTTTTCATATTCGGTTACATTTAATTTATAGAGCTTAAATTGTGAGGCGGAAATAACAAAGTTTTCGTAAATCTGACATGTCGTTTAAGACGCAAAAAGTGCATATTCGCGATATATCCGAGTGGTTAAAACTTTCATACAAATTGCCTCACTTCCATTCAACATTTCATCTCTTCTAAGTCTGAACTCGACTCCAATCTTCCATATAATTCTGAGATTTGGTCATTTAAATAAAATTAATATATAATTTCACCTTTCCTTTCTCCGTAATTTTAAATGATGGCCTAGAACACCCTTGAAGAGTGAAAGCCAGAAATAATAATAAAAAAAAAAACAATAGCCGCCGAGTAACTAATCGATTTTAATTTTAATAAAGTAACTAATGACGGCTACACACAATCAAGTTAAACCGGGCGCGGTTGTGGTGAACAAACAGAACACAGCCTTTGCAGCCGGGTATATTTTACCCATGTAGATTATTGTACATATTAGTATTCTACATGTCAATATTAGTATTTCATATGAAGGAAATAGATGGTTTATACGTTATTTATGAAAATTAAACAGTTATTTATTATAAAATTAGCATATAATCTTCAAAAATTAAGGAACTAAACATTTTTCTCCTGAGATCAATTTCTTAAAACATAACTTAGAATGTATATTTAAAAATTGAGGAACAAATCCTTTTTTTTTAACACGATAATATAATCAATTAGCGAGTAATGTGGAACAAAGCTTATGAATTACTTATATACTAAGTTTCATTATTTATGTATGAAACTTAGTATACATATACGTGGCTATTGTGGCCGGGTATAATTTACCCGAGCGCTCTTCACAGACGTGTAAATTCCACCGTAGCCACAGCGACACTAAATAGAATAGCTTTATTTAACATTCCAGCATTGATTTGTCCTTTTTGACGTTAAAACTCTCATGCACATCCCCGCTCAGCTGAAATGCTTTCGCAACACTAGTTGGATCACACTTTTACACTATGCGATTAGTTGCGCATCGCTAGTGGTGCCATAATTTCATGCTGGCACAATTCTAATTTTGTAGCATACAACTAATGCATGCATGATGAAACTAGCAGAGCAACTAATGTCATTAAACAGCTTGTGCACAACTAGTTATGTGTAACTAAAACGTGTCACCGCGAAAGTGTTCTCGAGGAGACTGATGTCAGTCGTGTAACACCGTCTGTCAGTCCATCAGTTTGTCATCAGTATATGCAAGATCAAAAACATGGACTGAAGTGATGCCAGACTGAAAGGTTAACCCTAGTCATTAAGTAATGGAAAATGGTAAAAAAGATGTACAATTTCGAGTGTAACTCAAATACACTGTCACACTACTATTAGTAGATTAGGGCGTAGGGGCTGCCAATAAACTCCAATAAATAAAAAGATTTTTTGTTACATCCAACATGCAGACAATATTATACTTGATAAAGTGACATTTTTATTTTTATCTTTAACTAACCTAGTAGAGGTAATATTTGAAGGCAAAATTAATATTTTATTTCGACACTGCAATTGCAGTTCTTCGTACCTTGCGTAGGCACGATTCTTCAACATTGCAATTGCAGGGATTCGGCCCCTAGGGGTTAGTGTCCTAGAGAGCATCTTCTGTCTTTTTCGTTTTCATACAAGACGTGTGAGATGAAAGAGGATGAACGCCGAAGATATATGTATAACCTCTCTCTGGGACTAGTTTAGTAAACGTTTGGCTAACTTCGGCGTGGCTTTTGAGAATTTGTTTGACTCTCGAACACGAGAGTCCTCTCTCTGCACCACATACCTCCCCCCGAACCAAATGGAATACGGTAATATGAGCTGACTACTATATTCAGTGGCATAGCATGCCTTGGAGGGGCCCTGTATCAAAATTAGTTGGGGCCCTTATTATTGCTCAGTACAATAAGTGATCAGATATTTTTATGTATTGAAGGTTGCCATTGTTTTTTCAAAAAACAAAATTCACCCTTTGCTACTGGTAGATAAATAGGTAGTACTTACCATTGCAATCTAAATCACTCACAGAAGCTGATTGCTGAAAAAATGAAGAAATTTTAGGCATTTTTTTATAACCTCCTCCCTTTTCTGTTTACTTTTTCTTTTCATAGCTCCACTGGGATAATCTCTTTTCCTTTCAGTCATTCTTTTCACAAATCAAATTTATTAACCAATAAATAATCAGAAGAACAAGATTGTATTGTATTACAATGTAATAAATAACGTTTGAACCGGAATGAAATAAAACGCGTAAATATTGCTCTCCGTGGTTTGTCATTGTGCATCGGTTATTGCGGGATTCCCCCGTTTAAGTGAATTCCTGCAATAACCGATGTAGGATGTTGCCAACTTTTGGGCGCACGCTTATCCCGGGAAAAAAAGGATTGCTTTTTTTTACATTTGTCATTTCTGAAGTGAAAACTCTATATGACAGTTTTTTTGTTGTTGTTTTTTTCCCGGGAAGCACGAGATTAAGTAACATTGTGGATTATATTTTACTAATTTTTGCTTACACACGTTAGGGGCCTCTGTAGCCCTGGGGCCCCGTATCATTGATACGGCTGATACGGCGGTAGCTACGCCCCTGACTATATGTATAATACCTAATGTTTTTATATTGCAAATATGTATCCTGGCATAGACTGACACCGCCTGACAGCTGATAAGCTACTATCTTTTATCCACATATATGCTATTTATTACATTGGAGGAAGCAGAGTAGTGATGAAAATATTCTAATAATAAATTTAATAAATATTTGAGGGTTTAATTAAATATCTTCATAAATAAACTATGTTTTTCTGTATTTGAATGATTGGTAACGGAATATTTTTGTGAAAAAATAAGAGGCGTTTTGTCCATACAAACATAATCCACAATTTTCTCTCTGGATTTTGACACTAATGCAGATATTTTTTAAAATAATATAGTTATCTAACACTAGCATGTCAGTACGTTTTGCTTTTTTTTGTTAAGTTACTTCTTATATGAGTTAGGATCCTCCAAAAATACGTCCAGTATACAAACTAGACAATGTTTATTTTAAAAAGCAACACTTGCAGACATAAGAGTATTTTCTTCCTAAAAATCCGTCCAGTTTTGGGGGAGAAAAATAGGGAATACAAAAACTCTATTTTGATGATTTTATTTAGGTACTAGCTGGGGTACCCGGCTTCGCTCAGGGTGTTGATATGAGATTGAACTGACGTTCGAACCCATGAGGATCTTGTTTTATATATCCCTATCAATGTGTAGCCCCACCCATACAAAAAAGCTTTGAATGGTCCACAATGTTCCAGAACATTCTACAACATTAGAGTGTTCTGGAATGTTCCATAATGATCTGGGATGTTCCCGAATATTCCAGACTATTCCGGAACACTACACAACATTCCAGAATGTTCTGGGATGTTTTGTAATGCTCTCGAATATTCTCGAATGTTTTGGAATGTTCTAGAAATTTCTAAAGGGCGTAACTTCCAGCCCTTATATCTTCAAAAGCACACCCTTCAGGTAAAAACAAGAACCTTATTCATGGATGGGGGATAGAGGGCTACCACACCATATAACTCCTTTGCGCGCACCGGGACTCTTTTCTGAGTTTTAGCAGAACGCACACTTTCATATACTTTCTTTTATAATATATATTGATTATCAGCCCGAGGTGCAGTTGTCCCTTTCGCTCAGTATCTAGGGGAGTAAGAGCAACAGTGACAGCAACAGTTTGGTGAAATACCTATGGCAGCGACCGGGTTTCCTCTGAAGTTAAAATCCTGTTAGTAACTGAGCCATTAAAAGTGTTGGGTTTCCATTCTGGCTTCGCAGGTTCAATCCTCTGCTAGCTAATCCCCCCATTATTGCATATGTAACATTTTCCGCATATAATGATGGCAGTAAAAGGAATTTATATATTGTCAATTAATTCGTAGCGCGAGAATATTACATTGTTTTTTTAAAATAAATGAAATAATATGTGGGTACTGTGTTCTCGAATGTTCACTTGTTCATCATTTATTACCCCCAATAATTGATGCTATTGCCATTTCTATAGACCCTTAAAAACCATACATACATTCATAATAAATTCAACCGATTAGAACATCATTAAGCAGCATCCATTATAAAAAAAACTCTGGTGTTTATTTACAATTTATAAATCTATAATTTTAATATCTATAAAATGCTGTAGAATTGAGATCTCTGAGGCATATGTAATACCATGTATGATCGTGTGAGAAATGTGGAGATCCGCATAGTATGCAAGGTTGATATAATTGTGATGAATAAGATTAAAAGGGACCCTCTGATAGTTTGGGTGTGTAGAGCGAATGAACGAAGAAAGGAGTGTAAGGAGAATATGTGAAGCCAAAGTGAATGGTAGAAGAGATCGGGGAAGCTCGAAGAAGACATGGCATGATTAAGTGAATTAGATACTTGAGTCATGCCATATCAAGAGTTAGAATAATAGAAGAGCATATATGAGACGATGTATGAATGTGAATGAGGCAAGGAGTGTGTGCCAAGACCGAGTGTTCTCACTGCCTGCCCCTTCGGAGAAACGGCGTGATGGTTGATGATGGTTAGTTAAAATTGTTTTCTTCGTACACCTGCGTTTTGAAACAATTGTTGCGGTAAACAGAATGATACCACCGGAAAAACCGATGTTTAGACTTAGTAAGAATCAATATAGTATGTATATCGTCACTGCAGATGTCAAAGGAACCAAGCACATAGATTTTTGGTAAAACTTTGAACATAGATACTTTGTGATGTTATCTTTTTGTTATTTTGGTAGAAAAATAAATAAATAAATGGTATTTTAGAAGTTATGTATGTTATATTTCTTGACCACTGAATATTGAAAGGAACTGATGCAAGAGTTGCACTGCTTTTGTGCTGTAGTCGAAAGAGTTACTGTTATGCCTGTTGACCACTGAGAATTTGTGGACATAGCACCATCATTTTGTGGAAATTCTCTAAAGGAAAGTCTATTAACTAACCACCACACCGTTTCCCCGAAAAGGTAAACAAAGAGGATGAACCGCCAAACAACCCAGTCTTGGCACACACTTGTCTTGACACAGCCCAACATCGTGCTATTGATTATGCCATGTCTTTTTCAGGCGTCCCCAACTTCTTCTACCATTTACATTCGCTTCATGTAATATTCTGTTTACACTCCGCTTGGATGAAATTTTACACTCTGTTCTTCATTTATTTGCACTACACGCCCAAACCATCTAAGTGTCATTTTATTCATGATTATTTCAAAAAATTGACAGTTAAAGTTTTTTTTTTATGTTTCTTTTGCTGAGATAGAGGAAGACAGGACTATAAATCATTATTCGCCACAAATTTCACGAGAAGTTTCAGTTGTCAACAAAAACCACATATTATGTTAATTAAACCATATATTATATTAAATTATTTGGAAGTTAAAAGACTTAACCCTAGAAAGATAATCTTAGTTTGACCTACATTATAGATAATGATATGTCTTAAAGATGTACTGAAGTTTAAAAGTGTATATTTGACATATTATCATACTTAAACAGTTTAAAGGTAGTTGACTAATTAGTTTAGGGTTTTGTACTTCAAATCAAACCAAAATGATTATTAAAAAATATAATATTGTAATTAAAAAAATATAACAAAATGCTGTAGACCTCTTACAAATCAACTACAAAATATTAAGTCGTTTTTAATGAAAAATAATGTTTTATTTTATGTCTGAATCGTATTTTTTTTATATGCTATGAAAGTTCAATGCTAATCAGTCATTATACTTAATAATAATAACACTTTTTATGCTAAATCGTATTTATAAGAAGAAGTCCGAAAGTTACACAAAAGATAATCTTACGTCTTTCGAACTTATGGTGTAAGCGTTTCTCCGTAATTATTGTACTTATCATGGTGACATAGTCGCCCCGCGCAAGCTCTGCTCTGCAACTGAGCTAACTGAAATAGATAGCGCGCTATGTTGCGAAATAGAAAAAAGACAGCAATACTTGTGTCTCGTTAACGTCGCAAAGATGTATATTATCTTTCTAGGGTTAAGCGGCTTGTCATCATTGACGGCTTTAATCTACATTTGTTAGATCTAGTGTCAATTTATAAAATAGGCATAAAGTTTGTGGCTCAAATCCATTGACCTCGGCATCTTTGATGGTTTTAAAATGCTTTTGTGTACTTAGCTCATTTTCGCCAAATTTGTGGCTTGGCCCCTTGTTGAATTATTATTGTAAACAAAGGGTTATTCCGATGACTTTGACCGTCGATTATCGCAAAAACCTTAAGCAAATAAATATAAATCTTTATGTAAAAACGTTTTTTAGTATAATCGTTGGAACGTCTTGCTGACCTTCAATAATATACAATTATTTTTACAGCTGGTCTGTAACCGTAACTTGTTTGGAAAGGGAAGTCTGTACCCGCTGTGGGATTTGACTGCTAAGAGGCAACAACACGCCTTGTATTTGCATTTAATAGTTTACCATAGACATATAGACTTCCTAATAATTTTTATATTTTGATAATAATCCACTCTGTGACAAATACAGAAAACCACAAATGCAATATATTATGTACAAACATAGAAAGCAAGACCGATATTAAGTACCTGGGCATAACAATAGACCAGCGTTTAAAATGGTCCCCACACATAAATATTCTGAACAACAGAATAAGGAAACTAACATATATATTTAGATGTTTAAGAGATATTTTAAACGAAAAATTACTTAGAACCACATACTTCGCTTCCTGTCAATCAATTATACAATACGGCATTATAGGATGTGGCGGTACATAATACAAATCAAACACAAACAATTTACATATCACAAAAACTAATAATAAAAACAATTTTAAAAAAACCCTACTCATATTCGTCATCAATACTTCCTACTCCAAAATGTAAAAAAACACTAGGACAGTTAAGTCATAAATATCTCGGAGTAAAATTTTTTAATTCACTTCCTGAAAAAATCAGAAACATGAACATATCAAAAAATTTAAAACTCACCTTAAAAATTATACCAAAAATTTGAACTGAATATAAAAAATTAAACAATTAAACCAATATAATAACACCCCCATACACACAAGCCCTGCTTTTTTATGGGGATAAATCAAATATGTACATATATTATGTAATTAATTATTATGTAGTGCCGTTCCTTATCCAGAATATTCCTTAGTGAGAGATGACATCTCTGTTTCTATCCGATTTCGGTCTCTCTTCTCCTTTTACCGTGAAATTTTCAAATTTCGCGCGATTTTTTGTTCCTTGGTGATCGCAAATCACTGCTACCAACAGTTAGGCGCTCGCTAGCGTCTGACGCGATGCCATTTTCTTCAATTGGCGTCTAATTTCTATCGCGAACGGTCGTCTAGTTACAATATTGCGATATAAACCAGAAACTAGATTTCTTCTCCAAAATTATTACGAAAATCATTACGCAATGTCAGAAAATAATGTATCTCCCGAAGCGGTTGAGATTTCCGCGTCCGCGAGTGTAAACCGTGATGAAATACGAAAAACGAAACGAAAGAATTTGTGTTCCGACTGTTCCTCTAATGAATCCGTTTGTGACAATAAACGAAAAAGACGAAGGCGACGCCGACGCTCACCAAGTTCCGACAGCTCAACTTCCATGAGTTTTTCAAGCAGGGCTTCACGCTCCAGAAGGCGAGGAATGGCCCGTTCTATTAAGAAATTAACTGAACAAGTAGGCAGACTACAAAATTTTATTCTGCAAGCACCGAGGTCAAGATTCGCAGAGAATGCAGCCTCAGATAATATGTCCATCGCAGAGACGGAGAAAGAGTGTTCAACAGTATCCGGGCGTAATACTTGTGTTTTTCAAATGCCGAGTCCCACCATTTCTCTTAAAGAACCCTTAATGACTGCTCCTCCTCAAGACAGACTTGAAGTGTTAGAGCGTCTTCAACGATTTAATCAGAAAGATTGGACCAATGTGAGATATAACAAGGTCATTAAGGAACACCTTGCCGATCCGGGCTTTAAGGAGCTTGAGGTGAACTGTGAGTTGCAACCTTACGATTCTGGGTCTCCTCAACAGGTCGCTATTGAAAGATCTTTCGCGGCAATAACACATGCAGCTCTCAAACACAGGGAACAACTGCAGCAGTCTCTGCAGAAATTGGTCGAATGGGGATTTGAAGTACAGGATGTCTCTCCAGAAACCCTGTACGAGAAAGTTAATGAGCTGTTTGGAGGTCAGAACGACTTACAAAAATGCTCCGATGACCTGCTGCAAATAACATGCGGAAAACGGGCAGAGATAATTGAATTTAGAAGGGACAGGATTCTCAATTCCTGTAAACAGAAATCAGACAAGAAAGTTCTTATGCAGATCCCTCCGACTTCCTCTCATCTCTTCAATGAGGAAGCCCTCTCTACCCAATTGCAGAAATTGGGAGGAGTAAAGAATTGTTTTAGGCCCTTCTCACAAGTCATCACTACCGGTCCACCAAAGGAGGGGTCTGATACTAAAAAGGCTTCTAAGCCTGTTCAATACTTTCGGGCCCGAGATTCCTTTCCGACCCGAGATTTTATTCCATCTCGAGAATTTTTTCCATCCCGAGAATCCTTTCGCCCGAGGGGGGCAGACCCCCAAAGGTATCCCCAGCCCTCCACCTCTGGTATTAAAAGGGGGGGAAAGGAGAGTAACAAGCGACCGGTGCGAGGGCAGACCTCTAACCGACGCTATTACAGGGGTGCATGACTGGAGGCCATTAAAGTTTCAAGCGGGGCAATTGCTGAATTTCAAAAACAAATGGGCAGCTCTAAATGCTCCCAAAGTTGTTCAAAAAATCATAGGGGGATACAGAATCCCCTTCTTTACAAAGCCCCTATTATTACGCCCAACTGCCTTAACTTTGAAAAGATTTGTGACAAATACAACCCCAGCAATGACAAAAGAAATAGAAATTCTCAAAAAACTGAATATATTGGAACCGGCAGTCAACAACTCCGGTTTTCTCTCCCAAATGTTCCTGGTTCGAAAAGGGGACGGAAGCAACAGACCTATTCTCAACCTGAAAGGTCTCAATCACTTTGTGTCGGTAAGAAAATTTTCTTTAATGTCGCATCAGAAAGTTCCCGAATTTCTCCAACCACAAGACTGGATGACAAAAATAGACATATCTCACGCATATTTTCACATCCCAGTCGCAGAGTCTCATCGTCGTTTTTTGAGGATTGTGTACAAAGGAGAGCTTTTGCAAATGACATGCCTTCCCCAGGGCTTGAGCAGTGCTCCACAAGCCTTTGCCAAGGTGACCAATTGGGTTGCGGAGACCCTACGTCGTCAAAATGTGAGGACCATTGTATACTTGGACGATTTCCTTCTGGCCCACCAGGACAGGGAAATTCTGAAGGTCCAAACAAATCTATTTCTGAATCTACTAAGAGACCTCGGTTTGACTGTCAATTTGAAAAAATGCGTCAGCGAGCCGGTACAAACAGTGGAGTATCTGGGTGTAATGTGGGACACACAACGCGGTCGGAAGTCACTGAACAGGAGAAAGTGCGAAGACCTTCAACAATCCCTTCAAAGGCTTCAGAAAAAGAAGAAGTGGAATGTGAAGGAGGCCCAGAGAGTTCTGGGAAAACTAAATTTTGCATCATTCGTCACTCCAAGAGGTCGTCTTCATTGCCGAAGGATGCAACTACAAATGCACTCCATGATGAAACTTCCCATACGAATGAGAATTATTATAAAGGAACCCGTAATGAAAGACATATCATGGTGGGCACAGAATGTAAAGGTCTTTATGCCACTACACGTCCCCGCTGCCTCTCATTTCCTCTCGACCGATGCAGCAGATCATGGCTGGGGCGCTCAAGTGGACGATATTCCGATTGCGGGAAATTGGACCAGGGAACAGCAGAATTGGCACAGCAACTTGAAAGAGATGTTTGCCATACTAAATACCTTGAAATACCAGAACAAACGTTTGAGGAGTTCTACCGTTCTAATACAGTCAGACAACAGAACAGTCCTCGCTTATTTGAGGAACGAAGGAGGGACGAGATCCTTGAGTCTACTTCATCTGACCTTTCAGATTCTGTCTCTAGTAGACAAATACAATATAACCCTGCAAGTTCACTACCTACCAGGGCGGTACAACGGTCTTGCGGACCATTTGTCCCGAGGAACCCGTCTACCGGAATGGCACCTTCTACCTCCTGCAACAGAACAGATATTTCACAAATGGGGCAGACCCACTGTGGACCTGTTTGCCTCTCACACGGCTCATGTTGTGGACAAATATGTATCCATAGACAGGAAAGACAGAGCGGCATTATTTCACAATGCTTTCAGCAGACCTTGGCACTTTCCTCTTGCATGGGTGTTTCCGCCTCCTTGTCTAATTCCCCGAGTGCTTGCTCATCTGAACAAATCCACAGGAATTTATCTGCTAGTAGCTCCCAAATGGACAAAAGTATTTTGGCTACCAGACTTGAAACAGAGAGCCTTGTGCCTACCTCAGGAGATCAAGAATCTACAAGAGATACTGATAGATACCACCACAGGCTCCCATCCCCAGCAAATACTTCAACTAGAACTGCAAGTGTGGAAAATTGGGGCTGGGATGATGCATTGCAAGGATGGTCTGATAGAGAAAGAGAGATTTTAAAATCCAGCTGGCGAACTTCAACACAAGCTTCTTATAAAGCAGCGTGGATTAGATGGCGTGAATGGTGCTCATCCAACCATGTTAATTTCAAAGATCCAATGGGAGCCCAGTTGGCAAAGTTTCTAGCGCATCTCAAAATATCGCTGAATTTAGCTCCTAGCACTATAGCTTTGCATAAATCGGCTATTTCAACTTTATGCAATCCAAATAATGAAAATAGACTAAGTAACCATCTTGTGGTGAAGCAAGTAATGAAGGGAATAGTAAACAGCTCGATTAAAGTGCAACGGGATACAATATGGGACCCGAGACAGATATGTTCTTGGCTTCAGACTAACAATTCAGAAACTATAACCTTATTTGAAGCATCCAGAAGGTGTGCAGTCATACTCCTGTTAGCCTCAGGGCGAAGGGTACATGATCTGACACTTTTGAGATTAACATCGGAACATTTCATTGATATGGATGATCATATTATTTTATGGCCTGCATTTGGTTCAAAGACAGATTCTGCAAAGTATCAACAATCAGGATGGAGATTAAACTCCTCATCAAATCAATCCACCGATCCTGTATTTTGGCTTAAGAAGCTGTGTGTTCTCTCAAAGGACAGGAGACAAGAGGCACCTAATATTGATAACCTGTTTTTATCCACATCAGGTCCAGCCAAAGCAGCTTCTAGAACAATTATCGGTGGATGGGTCAAGACAATACTTAGAGATGCTGGTATTGAGGCCTCTGCGGGGAGCACTAGGTCGGCAGTGGCTTCACTTCGGTGGTTTGAAAACTGTTCAATAGAGGACATTTTGGAAAAGGGAAATTGGCAGAATGAAAATACCTTCCAAAAATATTATAAAAAAGAAATAAGGCAATCCAATATTCAGGAGCCGGGGACTTCGTCGTCCTTGACAAACCTGTTTAATCCAATCATTCGCCTGAGGGGGGCAGACCCCCAAAGGTCTTCCATTTCTGGAGACAGAAGGAGAAGCGATCATTGTGAGGGCAGACCTCCAACCGGCGCTTCTTTATGAAGATGATCACAATTGGCATCAACACTGCCACCAGACGATAGCAGACAATTCTCACTAAGGAATATTCTGGATAAGGAACGGCACTACATAATATTGGAGTTTTACCTACCATTAAAACTCTTATTATGTTGCCTTCCTTATCCAGAATATTCCTCATCCCCTGTCTGGTGAGACTACAATTGAAGAAAATGGCGTCGCGTCAGACGCTAGCGAGCGCCTAACTGTTGGTAGCAGTGATTTGCGATCACCAAGGAACAAAAAATCGCGCGAAATTTGAAAATTTCACGGTAAAAGGAGAAGAGAGACCGAAATCGGATAGAAACAGAGATGTCATCTCTCACTAAGGAATATTCTGGATAAGGAAGGCAACATAATAAGAGTTTTAATGGTAGGTAAAACTCCAATATTAAATTGAATTTATTGTAATTTATGTATCTTTCTCTGAATAACAAAAAAAAAATATATGTATATATATATTCCAAAAAGTCATCGACTGCCAACACTGCGATTGCAAAAGTTTGTGAATTTTTTTGGATTTTTTTAAAGACAATATAAAAAGGTGTGATGGCAATAACCTTTGTAATACATTTTTATGCCATTGAATTTGTTTTTTAGTTTCGTATGAAGTGATATTTTTTACAGGTTACAAGAAAAAACAAATGTTGAAAAAAAATTAATTTAAAAATGATTAAATTTTTTAATTTGATATATTTATTTGCAATACTAAAATCTGTAAGCGTCTTTCATCTGCTTTTAAAAACATTATATCATTTTGTGATACGCTCAAAAACAGAGAAAGAAGGAAAATTAATCTCAACCGGGAATATTTCTAAATAAATCATGAATCTGACGAATCATTTAAAGTGAATTGAGGAGGGTTAAATTTTTTTTTTTTTTTGTTGTTGAAAGAATAGTTAATACATATCAACAAACAAGTCCTGCTAAGCCAATTGAATTGGTTTGTCAACAGGTGCTTATAGTCAAACAATGGCTAGACAATAATCTCCTTACTCTTAACACGGATAAGACCAAATTTATACGTTTTAGTGCAACACAAGCGGGACAACCCAAGGTAATTATTAATATTACTATTCACATTTGCAATGAACCGAACACTTGTACTTGCAATAAACTAGAATGCGTTGATAGTTTAAAATATTTAGGAATCATCATAGATAAATATCTGAGATGGGAAGAACACATTAACTCAACTGCCTCAAAAGTCAGAAAACTTACTCACCTTTTTATTACCATCAGAAATATTCTCTCTGTAAAAGACATGAAATCAATATACTATGCCATGTGTAATTCTTTACTTGAATATGCATCCCTAGGATGGGGTGGATGTGCCAAAACAATATTGGACTCCCTGGCTAAAGCACAGAAATCTTTACTAAGAGTCATCCTTAAAAAACCATTCAGGTACCCCAGTGATGCATTATTCACGGAATTTAAAGTTCTCGATGTTAGACAATTATATATTAGAAAGATTGTATTACATGCTCAAAAACGACGCCAGCACTACCCTTCCATTGACCACCTTCACGACACCCGACATTCAAGGAACAATCCAATAGTCCCAATAAAAACCACGACGTCCCTTGGACAACGTCAATTTTCGTACTTAGGACCTAAATTATTTAATATCATTCCTAATGCTTGGAAAACGAAAAGTACTAATGTTTTGCGCAAATTAATCAACGACTGGCTCCTTGATTTAGGGAGGGTCAAAAGCGAAGATATGTTGACCAAGAGATAGGCTTCTTATTATTACCATCTGGCTTGTATTTGCTTTATTTACTTTACCGGTTTTATTTACTTTACCGATTTTGTTTACTTTACCGGTTTTATCTTTTATTTGTTTTTGTTTTTGTTTTTAAGCGCTCTAGGGGAAAATATCTGAATTTGATTTTAAGATATCATTATTTGTCTTCTTTTTCTTATGAGTACAAAATTATATACTGTTAGGAATACATAATTAACACCTTTTCCTGCTATAAATAACATGTTATGTTAGTAAACAATGTAATATGAAATTAAATTTGTCAATTTGACTGGCCTAAAACAGGATCCATTCCTAGTTGGCTAGTCAAAGTTTCCACATATGTTTTATTGTTCAATTTTATGTGAAATAAAGTTATTATTATTATTATTATTAGTTTAGTTACATATACATTTTAAAAGTTATAATTATAATAATAGCAGTAGTAGAAACGAATTATGTAGGAGAAGAGTGATTAAGCATATTTTATAGTTTATTAGCGAGTTCCCGGCATGCGTTTCAATGTCTCGTAATAAAGAAATTGTTTCTACCTGCGTGTCTTTTCCGCATTCCCTGTACACTCCACCTTCCCCCTCCCGCGCACCCCCCCTCCTTGCCTCTCCCGGATTCCACTCCCCCTCCCATTAAAAAACTCATTTTTTAAACGACTTGCACGCTACCTATTACAAAGTTTTACACAAATTTCATAATGCCAGAGCACAAGTATATATTGAAATCTTCGCGGGCGTGCTCACAACAACTCACCAAAGTTTCATCGCAATCGGATGAATGGTAAATAATTTCATAATGCCAGAACTCACTATTTTACATAGAAATCATCGTGGGCGTGTGCACATCAACTCACCAAAGTTTCATCACAATCGGATGAATGGTTTAGGAGCGCACAAGGGACAAACAAAGAAACATAATTTTTTTTTTATATATTAAGGTTAAGAGTTGGACACTACGCGAACCTACATTGAGGCCGGATTTTTACCTTTTAGAACTGCTAGTAAAAATGGATTCACCGATTATTAGTTTTCTATAGCTCTTTCATAATTTTGCTCAACTGGAAATTGTATACAATTAAAGTTCATTATCACAAATGTTGCAATTCAGTTATCAACATGACTACAATGTCAGGAATTATTGTAACTGAATACAATTACATTTTATCATTTAACCACACAAAAAAACCCTTAAAAAGATAAGAATATTGACAATTTGTCAATTTTAAATGATTCATACTTGTGGTTTTGTGTTTACAATCAGAATGAGCTCTCTTATCAAAGTTAATTGGCTTAATTTAAAGATAAAAGGGTACATATCAATAAATTATTGGTTAGTATTGTATTATATGCACATGCCTACTATGTTTTTGAATTTATTATTATACAAACCTCTGCCGTAGTCCACCCCAAGTGGTTCGGTACGTTTGGTGACTTAGCTGGGGTGACGGGTTCACGGGGTGAGATTTGTCCAGATCTTGGAGGTGGATGTGTCTGCCGACAAACTGCATGGTAGGCTGGGTCGGCAAAGACCGATTGAGGGAGACCCTTTGGTCTCTCTGCAACGGGAGGGATAGATTCATTAGTCACTCCTGGACATACTGACCCCCAGCTTTCTATCCACCCCTCATTTTTTTTTCATCCCAGAACTTCCTCTCCTTCCTTTACTTTAAAAGACAGGTGCTTCCCCACCTTCCTCTTCCCATCTCTTTCCCCTCCCTATTACCTTCAGCCTTACAACATATCCCTAATGGGGATGTCATAGTCTCACTGGCTCCAGACGGGAGCAGCTGGGACTCTTGCGAGGTATTCACATAAAAAATGAACCTGTTTGTTTTTTATGAATAAATAAATAACAATGAAAACATCGGCTAGATAGTTTGAAATACTTATATTATTTTATTAATTAATTTGTGCAGCTCTCACAAAGTACAATGTCAGTATCACAACAGTTTTTGTTGTTGTTTGATATGGTGATTCATATTTTGTATATTATAACATCTGCTACAGTGGGAGGTAATAAAAGCATGGGCTTCCCTTGATAAAATAATTGCTATCATAATATATATTACCAAAATTTCCTGATATTAGATTAACTGACCTCTGTGGTGTAGCTGTCAAAATGTGCAATGAAGAGTTATAAATTTTTTTTTTTATTCAATTCAATTTATTCATTTTGACCACCCAGCAACGTAAGCAGATATATACGTTAATATGACAATAGCAGTCATGTACAATAAGCGTGTTTTCACGTCACTTATGGCTGAGCGGTGGGTTGCAAAATCTAATCAATAGCATCCCTCTCCCCTTATTAGTAAAGGATGAAGCGATACGAGAAAGAGAAGGTATTCGAGATTGAATATTCCCAATATATTATGCTCGAAATAATAAGGTTTTGTTAAATTATCAAAATTTATCTTTCGCTGATTAATCTTTGTTTTCACTTTCTTATCTTTGGTGACAATAATAATAATAATATTTTTAGCCGAGGCAAATTACTATAATTAGATTATAAACAATCTAATCTGATTTGAATGTACATATTGACCTACTAGACTTTTAACCCCTAGGGGCCAGAGTCCTGTATTTGCAGTGTTGAAGAATCGTTCCCATGCACGATATGAAGCACTACAATTGCAGTGCCTACCTTATTTATTTACTTTGCCTTTGGATATTACCTCTACTGGGTTAGTTAGACATACATAAAAAATCATTTTGTCTGTGATAAGGATTTTATCAAAGATGAGTCATCATAACGTGCAAATAGCTTTTTCCTTCCCATTACTTTGTCTCCTTCCTTCCCTTAAAAGACCGCCCACACAGCAGCTCCAAAGACGACACAGGCTCTGAGGGGAATTATTATCCTCAAGTCCTCCTGTGTGGAGTTGACGTAAAAAAAAAAGTGACTCACCAGAAGTTGCTTTTTAAGTATTTTTGGAAAATCAGTACATATAATGTCTATCAGTCTGATTTTTTTTTTTTTACATTAGCTCCTGAGGAAAATAATTTCCCTCAGGGCCTACGTCATCGTAGGGGATGTTGTGTGGAGGGTTTTTTTTAAGGAAAGGAAGAAGAGGAAGTTCTGGGAAGGAAATAGGTATGAGGGGTGGGTAGTAATCTGAGGGTCAGTGTTCAAAAGTGACGGACGTATGAATCCATCCCTTCAACTGCGGTGCAAGGTGATGATGGGTTGAGGCATTCTGGCTGGAGAGGTCAAAAGACCTCCTCAACCAGTCTCTCTCGAACCGGCCCGCCACGATGGGTAGACACATCGACCGCCAAGACTTTGATAAACCTCACCTCATGAACCCGGGCACCCTTGCTAAGCCACTAAACATAGCGAACCATTTGGGGTGACCTATGGCAGAGGTGTTGGTTATCCAATAAATGGTTCCCGGGGCGGCGGTACCCATACCGACCTCACAAAATGTATACACTTGTCCTGATTGTTCCCGATATATACTTGTTCTTTTTTTTTGCTAAAAACCATAAGTAGGCAAAACAATGTTTGTAAGAAATTCAACAACTTTGCATTATAACTTATTTTAAAATTCATCCTTTCATAATTTACTGTAAACTGATTTCTCATAATACATTATATTGCAGGTGAACCACCTGAACGACAGCCACCAACAGCTGATGGTGCACTGGGTGGGCGAGGGCTCCAGCGTCATAGTCTGTCTGGCCAGGGACCCCTCCCAGCCGCCCACCGGGCCCGGCTCTCCCAGCGCGCTCTACATCTCCTACGACTATGGCGACACCTTCCTCAATAAGACGGAGAGCTTCCGGCTAGGAGATAAACCCACAGACGGATACGCGCAGCTGGACAAGTTCTACAATCATCCGCACATCAATTCCTTTGTAAGTACTCTAACTTTCGTAAAACATTAAATCAAAACCAAAATTTTGTTGGAAATCACAAGGTTTGTGTCTCTCTTATTGTCTTTGTGAGAAATACGATCTAAACGGTGTTAGAAAGAGAAAACACCACGCTTGATATTCAAATCTAGAAGTTAAGCTTAGAAAACTTAAAATATTTGCAGCTCTATGAAACTAAAGTTTCCAACTGCAATTTGATAAAAAATTATAAAACTTTGTGAATTTTTATTACTAATGCATATGTCTAATAAAATGCGTTTTTTTTAAAATTTATTAAGTATCGGTAATTTTAGTTAGAAAAAATGTAAGATAAGCCATTTTTTAAAACTTTTTATATTTGCATTAAAATTAATAAAAACTTCAATATTTCAAAAATTATTTGTTCAGGTATTTTATGATATTAATTGTACGGGACAGGCACTGTAGTCGCCAGCCGCACAGACGATGAAGTGGGAAGTTGCCGGCTGGCCGCTTCGACACCTAGGGAGAAAGTGAGGAAAAAATGTAGGGAGAGGGAAAAGTGGGGAGATTTCAGGAAAATTGGGTAAATGTAGGGAGAAAGGTAGAAGGCAAGGGGGGCGGAAGGGGGGTAGAGTTAGAGGGGAAGTAGAGGGGAAGAAGGGAGGTAGAGGGGAAATTTGCGCGATCGACCAATTTATTGTAATGCTTTCTTCTTGGAGGGCGGTCCAACCAGGGCGGAGAAGAAGAAGTCCAAGTTTTCCAGGGGTAGATCGGAGAAGGCAGAAGAGAAGGCGAGATGTTGCTGAAGCGGTGAGATCTGGAACTCTGCCGATCTGGCGGTCTAGCAGCCGTATTTAAAGGGTCCAGAGACGGGAGTCTGCCCGTCTCAGTCCTTTGTTCATCTCAATTCTACGAACTGAGATGAAATTCTTAGAATTTTGACTGTTAGAGTTGTAAAACGCCACCGCGTTCGTTTCGCTATTGCGCAACGAAGCTGAGAACGCCACAGAGTTTTATCTCGACCTACTCTCGATGCCTCTCCGATCATTCGTTTATTATGTGAGTTTGCACATTTTACATTTTATATTTTACATAGGGTATGAACAGTCTGCACAAATTGGAATTATTTTATATTTATGCAAAACTGTTATACGAATACATAGGTTGCATAAATTCGAATTTGTGCAAGTGTTTATAAAGGTAAAAATACATAGGTTGCACAAATTTGAATTTATGCAAGTGTAAATAATAGAGATCTGCACAAATTGGACCCGTGCGAAGGTTTGTATAGGAACGGCTTCGCACAGATCGAATTTGTGCAAAGGAAAAAGTCAATTTAAATAATTTAATAGTGTAGGTATGTACACTGAGGGTTGGGGTCAAGCTTTATTTTTTGTCTTAGGCTGACTGCCTGACCCCGTAAATATTTTTATTCTTTCATAAATATTACATTAAATTACACATGAAATTAAACTACAATTAATCTTAAATACGTCCGGTACATCCTCCCCCCGGTGCAGTCACGGCTGCACCTAGCTGTCAGGACGTACAGGTCGGCGGCGTCCTCGACGTCCGGTTCCCCTGGGCTGCTGGGTCCTTGGTCCGGGTGTGGTCGAGGTCGTTGCTGGTGCTGGTGCCGGGATGAGAACGGCCAGTTTTACAGCAGGACGGGTGTATGTCCCCGTGGCTGTCTGGACCCGGGCAGTCCTCACTTGGCCGTCGGCAGCGGGGATGGCCTCGATGATGCGCCCGCGCGGCCAGCTGTTGCGTGGTAGCGCGGGGTCCATGATGACCACCAGGTCACCTGCTTTGAGCGGGTCAGTCGGGTGTTGCCACTTCTGTCGGGTGCCCAAGGTGGGGAGGTATTCGCGGAGCCACCGCCTCCAGAACATATCGGCCAGTTGTTGGCTGATTCGCCACTGTCGGCGGAGACATACCTCCTCCTCCTTGCTGTCGTAGAGCGACAAATGTGGGCGGTCTCCTGCAGATCCCATGAGGAAGTGGTTGGGGGTCAAGGGCTCTTCGTCTCGCGGGTCGACAGAGATATGAGTCAGTGGCCGATTGTTGACCACGAACTCAGCCTCTGCCAGTGCCGTGCGCAGGGTTTCCTCCCTTGGCGCCCTTTCCCTTAAGGTGGCGCTCAGGGCTCGTTTTACCGAGCGCACCAACCTTTCCCAGGCTCCCCCCATGTGGGGACTGAGAGGGGTGATGAAGCGCCACTCGATGCCCTTAGTGGCGATGGCGTCTGTCATCCTGGCGTCTTGCTGGAGGGATGCCACGGCATCCCGTATTTCCGCGTCAGCGCCATGGAAGTTCGTCCCGTTGTCGGAATACAGCACCGCGGGTTGACCTCTTCGGGCGGTCATTCGCTGTATGGTCATGATAGCTGAGTCAGCAGACAGAGAGGCCGCCAGCTCTAGGTGGATGGCGCGGGTGGAGAGACAGGTAAAGAGTGCTCCATAGCGCTTCTCTCGGTGTCTGCCGACTGTGACTTCCATCGGCCCGAAGTAGTCCAGCCCGCAGTGCGTGAAGGGGCGAACATGGTGTGCTGTGCGGGACGGTGGCAGTATCCCCATCAGTGGTGGAGCGGGCTTGCTCCGTCGTATGTGACAGGTGGGGCAGTCATGAGTTATCTTCCTGCTGACGGTGCGGAGTCGCAGGATGAAGAAACTGCATCGGATTTCGGCAACGGTTTTCTCCGTGCTTGGATGGTCTGCCTTCTCGTGGTAGTGGCGGATCAGCAGCCGGGCATATGGGTCTGCGCCATCCAAGATCACGGGAGTCTTCGCCACGCTGGTTGTTCCGGTGAGGTTCCTCAACCGCGAGCCCATCCGCAAAACGTCATCAGGTCCGAGGAAGGGGGCCAGACTGATCAGGCGACTGGCGGCAGGTAGCGCCTGGCCGAGCCTAATGGTGTGCAGGTCGGTGGAGAAGGCGTCTTCTTGGGACCTCCTCACCCATCTGCACTCGGCCTCCCTCAGCTCCTCCGCGCGTAGCGTGAACTCGGCGGGTCGGTTCGGGCCCATCCGACAGCGCCTGATAAACCGCAGCATCCACGCTGTAGCGCGGATCAGCCGGTACCAGGAAGAGAACCTTTCGACCAGAGGCAGCGCCTCTCCGGCCGTGGTGATGTGGCCGACGAAGTGCTGAGGTCTGGTCTCTAGGGTCTGGTCATCTGGCTTGGTGAGGGTCCGCTCCTTAGGCCAGTCGCTCTCCGGTGTGGTGAGGAAAGCGGGGCCGCAAAACCATCTTCCCTGGAGTGACAGGTCGGGCAGCTCCAAGTCCCGGGTGCCGATGTCGGCCGGGTTCTGCTTGGTGGGAACCCACCTCCAGTTGGCTATGGAGGTGAGTTCGTCTATCTCGCCCAACCTGTTGGACACGAACGCAGAGTAGTTGCGCGGGTCCGTGCGCAACCAGCACAGCACCGTGGTCGAGTCCGTCCAAAAAATGGTTGCAGCTATCCTCGCTTGGCTCTCCAACCGGATGGTTCTGGCCAGCCTAGCCGCCATGAGTGCGGATTGCAGCTCAAGGCGGGGTATGGATAGAGGTTTTAGCGGCGCCACCTTGCATTTGCTCGCAATGAAGGTGGCTTGTAGAGCGCCCTGCACTTCCTCCACGAAGTAAGCGACGGCACAGCAGGCTTGCTCCGAGGCGTCACAGAAGAGATGCAGGGTCACGCTGCTCGTCTTCCGCTGCAGAGACTGTCGCGGGACGGAGACGCTGCTCTCCTGTAGCAGGCTCATCCAATCCCTCCAGCGTTCGGCGTGGTGAGGTCGTCCCATCCAACAGTTGAACGCCACACGGCTTGCAGCAGGATCTTCGACCGTATAGTGAGGCAGGACACGAAGCCCACCGGGTCGAAGATCTTCATCACGATGGAGAGGAGCTGCCGCTTTGTGGGCCGCGTGGCTTCTTCGGGGCTGACCGCTTCAAGGAAGGTGTAGATGAAGCGGTCGGTGGATGGGTCCCACACCAACCCTAGGACCCTCTCAGTCTCGCTGCACCCGCTGTTTATCGCTACCGTGGAGGTGGCGCGGTCATCAGGGGGTACTCCAGCTAGCGCGTCCTGGCTGTTTGAGGCCCAGTTTGTAAGGTGGAACCCTCCCTTTGCAAGGAGGGCCCTTACGTCGCGGACTAGGGCAGCAGCGTCGTCAGGGTTTTCCACAGCGTCCAGGTAGTCGTCCATGTAAAACCGTGAACGAATGGCTGCTGCGGCGGCCGGGTACTGGTCTTCGTACTGCCCGGCCACCCTGTCCCGCACGTACTGGGCACTGCTGGGCGAGCAGGTCGCCCCAAACATCATGGACGCCAGCTGGTAAGTGTGGGGTTCCCTCTGGTTGGGTGCCCTCCATAGGTAGAGCTGGGAGGGCTGGTCCTCTCTCCGGATTTGGATCCGCAGGAACATCTCCTGGATATCGGCAGCAATGGCTATGCTGCCTTCCCGGAATCGGAGGATGTTTCCCAGGAGAGAGGACAACAGGTCGGGGCCGGTCAGGAGCTGGTCATTGAGCGAAGTCCCTCTGCATCGGCTGGCGGCGTCGAACACAACCCTTATCTTCCCTGGTTTGTTCGGGTTGGTGACAGCGAAGTGGGGAAGATACCACTTTCGCGGGGCAGGGAGTGACGCCTCATGTGGAGAGAGGCGTCTGGCGTATCCTTTGGTGACAAGTTGGGCCATCTTGTCGGTGTACGCCGCTGCCAGGTTGGTGTCCGCAGCCAGCTTCTTCTCGAGGGACTGGAGCCGCTTCAGCGCACACTGCCGATTGTCGGGCAGTGTGGCGTCAGGGTGTCTCCAGAGGAGACCAGTTTCCCACCGCCCAGTTGCAAGAGGGCGGGTGGTTTTCTCCATCAATTCCATGGCTTTGGTGTCCATGGCATTGACTCTGGCGGCAGACGTAACGCCGAGGGAGTCGACGGCAAAGTTGGATTTTACCAACTCCCTCAGGCGAGCATCTGCGGCGGTCTCCGACTGGAGGGCCAGTGTGGTAGCTGGCCCGTCATTGTTGGGGTTTGAGCCTCCGTGAGCGATCCACCCCAAAGCGGTCCGTGACACTATGCGGGTAGTGTTATTCTCACGGACCTCTCTTGATATGATTAGATGGGCATTATCTTGCCCAATCAAGAGTTTCGGGGTGACGCTTCGCCCAGGAACGCGTTGCTCCGGCAGGCTCAGGTCAGCTACTGTGTTTGCGTAGATAGTGAGGGTGGTCTCCAGACCACAGCCCCGGATCACCAGTTTCACACGTTGGGAGTGGGCGTCGGAGGTGCACAGCCCTTTTGCTCCGCGCAGCCGCAGGTGTTGGACCGGGCCATGGGCGCCGATCTGCGTCGCGGTGTCAGCGTCGATGAGGGTGATGGTGGAACCAGTATCCAACATGCCGAACGATGACACTTCCCCTCCGGTGGGGCCCCGCAACACGATCGGCACTACCGACAACAGCACGCGGTCGTCTACAGTCTGGCGTAACATATTCACCTCCGCGACGCTCTCCCGGTGGAGCAAACGATGATGCGGGTGACGGCACTCACCCACACCACACCACACTTTCTCTTTACAATCCCTGGAGTGGTGTGGCTCCAGGCACTTTCTGCACAGGTTACCCGCGCGCACCGTTTCCCAACGGAGGGAAAGTGATTTGGCAATGAACTCCCGACACTCACGAGTTTTGTGTTGCTCACCGCACTGAGCGCACGCACTGTTTTTCTTTGGTGTCTTTTTTTCACTGTTTTTGTTCTTTCCCGCCGGTGGTGGTGGGCGGTTGACCGCTCCTCCTGATGGCGCGTCCGCCATAGTGACTTGAACATGCTCCCGGCGCCCTCTGCTGGACCGTAGTGGATCCACCATCCCGCTGATCGGTATCATGCCAGCGACACTCCTCAGGAACGCTGCCAGCTGTACAATCGTAGACTGCGTCGTCTGGCCCAGGTGACGTAGCTCCAGCAGCCAAGCCATCCTGAGGGTGCATGGCATCTTGGCGGTGATGTCGGCCAGCAGGGTGGGGTTGGTGAGGTAGCCCCCAGTCCTCAGCTCCCGCAGGGAAGTCACTAGGTTTTGTACCGTCCCAGAGAAATCTGCAATATCCTCCAGGGTGGCTTCTGCGGGCAGGAAGGGCAGCCTCTTCACCTTATCCAGCATGAGGTTGGCGATTGACCCAGAACCTCCGTACCGCTCCTCCAAGGTTGCCACGATCTGGGGAACGCACTCCGGGTTCAGCAGGAGGGAGTAAACATTCTCCCTGGCCTTTCCTTTCAGCGCCCGCTGCAACCTAATAAGGTTTTCGCTGGAGGTTAGTTTGCAGGTTGCGGTGGATTGCTCATACTGAGCAATCCAGGCTGGCCATTCGAGGGGGTCCCCGGAGAATGTGGGGAGGTCCTTGGCGGTGGACTGCCGGGCGACGAGAGCGGTCAACCGGATGTTGTCGTCTATCGTGGGACGGGGGCTGTCTTGGTCCCGCGCGGAGCGGATGGCGTCAGCCATAATGGTGCCAAGTTGCGTCAGAAGAGGGTTGACGCCTTGACGGACCCACTCGTCGGTATGTCTGGCAGTCTCGTCGGCGGTCGGTTGCGGAGGGAACAGCGGTGAGAAACCCTGAGGGGTAGCGCCGGGCTGGTGCGTGGGGTAGGCGCCCTCGTAAGCGCCTGGCTGCACCGGTGGTCGCGCCGCAGGGTGGGCGCCAGGCTGGTGCACAGGGTGGACGCCAGGATGTGTCCCAGGGTAGGCGCTAGGGAGCGCCTCTGAGTAGGCGCCAGCATGGGCACCAGAGGGCGCGCCAATAAAGGCGCCTGGGTAAGTGCCAAGGTGTGCAGCCGGATGTACCCCAGGATGAGGACCAGGAGCCGCGCCAGGGTGCGCAGCAGGAGGCGCGCCATCATGGGCACCAGGGGGCGCAGCAGCATGGGCACCAGGGGGCGCAGCAGCATGGGCACCAGGAGGCGCACCGGGGTAGGCGCCAGGAGGCGCAGCAGCATGGGCACCAGGAGGCGCACCAGGGTAGGCACCAGGGGGCGCAGCAGCATGGGCACCAGGGGGCGCACCAGGGTAGGCGCCAGGGGGCGCACCAGCATGGGCACCAGGGGGCGCAGCAGCATGGGCACCAGGGTAGGCGCCAGTGGGCGCACCAGCATGGGCACCAGGGGGCGCAGCAGCATGGGCACCAGCTGGCACACCGGGGTAGGCACAAGGAGGCGCAGCAGCATGGGCACCAGGGGGCGCACCAGGGTAGGCGCCAGGGGGCGCACCAGCATGTGCATCAGGGGGCGCAGCAGCATGTGCACCAGGGGGCGCACCAGGGTAGGCGCCAGGGGGCGCACCAGCATGGGCATCAGGGGGCGCAGCAGCATGGGCACCAGGGTAGGCGCCAGGGGGCGCACCAGGGGGCGCACCAGGGTAGGCGCCAGGGGGCGCACCAGCATGGGCACCAGGGGGCGCAGCAGCATGGGCACCAGGGTAGGCGCCAGGGGGCGCACCAGGGGGCGCACCAGGGTAGGCGCCAGGGGGCGCACCAGCATGGGCACCAGGGGGCGCAGCAGCATGGGCACCAGGGTAGGCGCCAGGGGGCGCACCAGGGTAGGCACCAGGGGGCGCACCAGCATGGGCACCAGGGGGCGCAGCAGCATGGGCACCAGGGGGCGCACCAGGGTAGGCGCCAGGGGGCGCACCAGCATGGGCACCAGGGGGCGCACCAGCATGGGCACCAGGGTAGGCGCCAGGGGGACGCACCAGGGTAGGCACCAGGGGGCGCACCAGCATGGGCACCAGGGGGCGCAGCAGCATGGGCACCAGGGTAGGCGCCAGGGGGCGCACCAGGGTAGGCACCAGGGGGCGCACCAGCATGGGCACCAGGGGGCGCACCCGGGTAGGCGCCAGGGGGCGCACCAGCATGGGCACCAGGGTAGGCGCCAGGGGGCGCACCAGGGTAGGCACCAGGGGGCGCAGCAGCATGGGCACCAGGGGGCGCACCAGGGTAGGCGCCAGGGGGCGCACCAGCATGGGCACCAGGGGGCGCAGCAGCATGGGCACCAGGAGGCGCACCGGGGTAGGCGCCAGGGGGCGCACCAGCATGGGCACCAGGGTAGGCGCCAGGGGGCGCACCAGGGAGGTACTGCGTTGCGGTGGGGATGGATGCGAGCAGTGCATCGAGTTGTCTGCTCATCGCTCTGTTGTCCCTCCGGAGCTGCCTGACGGTGTCCTCTGTGGTGGTAGAGTCATCCTCTGCATCCGAGGACAGTACGCTGTCAGGGCCGGCACGATGTGAGTCGGCAGGGCTGTCAGCGTGTGGATCGTCAGGGGCAGGGCTCGCAGCGTGTGGGTCGGCGGGGGCAGCCCTGGCAGCAGGGCTGGCAGCACCGGCAGGGTGAGGGCCCACAGGGCCGGCAGCGTGTGGGTCGGCGGGGGCAGCCCTGGCAGCAGGGCTGGCAGCACCGGCAGGGGGTAGGGGCAGCCCTGGCTCCACGTCGGGTTGTGAGTCCGAGCTCGAAGCTCGGCGACCGCTTCGCAGGGACGGCATCTCGGGACGTCACTGGACGGCGTGAAGGCGTGAAGACGTGAAGACGTGAAGGCGTGAAGGCGTGAAGGCGTGAAGACGGCTATCCGGCTCGAAGGACCATGTACGGGACAGGCACTGTAGTCGCCAGCCGCACAGACGATGAAGTGGGAAGTTGCCGGCTGGCCGCTTCGACACCTAGGGAGAAAGTGAGGAAAAAATGTAGGGAGAGGGAAAAGTGGGGAGATTTCAGGAAAATTGGGTAAATGTAGGGAGAAAGGTAGAAGGCAAGGGGGGCGGAAGGGGGGTAGAGTTAGAGGGGAAGTAGAGGGGAAGAAGGGAGGTAGAGGGGAAATTTGCGCGATCGACCAATTTATTGTAATGCTTTCTTCTTGGAGGGCGGTCCAACCAGGGCGGAGAAGAAGAAGTCCAAGTTTTCCAGGGGTAGATCGGAGAAGGCAGAAGAGAAGGCGAGATGTTGCTGAAGCGGTGAGATCTGGAACTCTGCCGATCTGGCGGTCTAGCAGCCGTATTTAAAGGGTCCAGAGACGGGAGTCTGCCCGTCTCAGTCCTTTGTTCATCTCAATTCTACGAACTGAGATGAAATTCTTAGAATTTTGACTGTTAGAGTTGTAAAACGCCACCGCGTTCGTTTCGCTATTGCGCAACGAAGCTGAGAACGCCACAGAGTTTTATCTCGACCTACTCTCGATGCCTCTCCGATCATTCGTTTATTATGTGAGTTTGCACATTTTACATTTTATATTTTACATAGGGTATGAACAGTCTGCACAAATTGGAATTATTTTATATTTATGCAAAACTGTTATACGAATACATAGGTTGCATAAATTCGAATTTGTGCAAGTGTTTATAAAGGTAAAAATACATAGGTTGCACAAATTTGAATTTATGCAAGTGTAAATAATAGAGATCTGCACAAATTGGACCCGTGCGAAGGTTTGTATAGGAACGGCTTCGCACAGATCGAATTTGTGCAAAGGAAAAAGTCAATTTAAATAATTTAAATAGTGTAGGTATGTACACTGAGGGTTGGGGTCAAGCTTTATTTTTTGTCTTAGGCTGACTGCCTGACCCCGTAAATATTTTTATTCTTTCATAAATATTACATTAAATTACACACGAAATTAAACTACAATTAATCTTAAATACGTCCGGTACATCAATTATAATTAATATCATAAAAGACCTGAACAAATAATTTTTGATAAAATAACTTTTAATAATTATTAAAAGATATTATAAGGTAAATGTATACATATTTTAAAGCTTCATAACTACGATGGAATCATAACTTTTGCGCTGTGAGCTGAAAATATTTGAATTGGCGTAGAAATTTCAGACAGATAAAACTGTTCCAATTTCATGACTCACAGTTTTTGCTGCCTCAGACAAATTAACGGTATCCTCTTTATATGCAGTTAAGATTTGAAATAATGCATACGGTGAGTCACACTAATTACGTCACATGTAACCCTGGTACGTTTTAGGATAATTTAACCACTCAGGCCTCGAGCCTATTTTTTTCAGAAGGTTAAAATATTTTGACGTTCCAATAAAATCCAAATAAATGGAGTATTTCTGGACGAATCCGAAAACTAAAAACTGTTTTTGAAAGGTGATGAAATACGCTTTCAATTTTTATAACTCGAAATTAATATTAACATTTTTTAAATATAAAAATTTTGAAGGCAAAGATAAAAAAGTTTTTAAAATGGTTCACCTTAGGTTTTTCTTATTAAAAAAACATGTACATATTTATAAACAATGTATTATAAACATTATTGTTAACTCACTTTTTTGTCATTTCATGTAAAAATAATTCTTAAAAAATTCACAAAGTTTAAATTTTTTTTTCAAATTTCGACACGAAACTTTGGATTCATAAAGGTGTACATTTAAATTAGTTTGTGGTTGATTTTTAAATTTGAATATAAAGCGCAGTGTTTTCTCTGTCTAAAACCGTTTAGATTATATTTCTAACCATTATAGTAAGAGAGACAACGATTTCTATGAGACCTACATGAGTTGTTGCGAAAAGAACAAATTAGCCTGAGAGGTTAAACATTTTGCTGCCTAATATAATATGATCAATGCAAATTAGGTGTTCACCTCACCACGGCATTTTAATGCGTATAAAGTGGGGGCATAGCCAGATATGCCCCCACTTTATATGCGTCCTTTTTTGTCCCAATGCCATTGTAGATAAAAATGGCACTAAAATACATCAATTTAAGGTTTAATCACTTTGCTGTAAAAGCCTACATAGAAGGTGTTGGACAAAATCATGATGTACTTATCACAAAAAAGGAAAATCCTTCAATTAGAGACTATGTCATCCCCATATAGGCAATGTTGTGAGGCTGGAAGTAAAGGAGATGGGGAAGAGGAAAGTGGGGGCATATCTGACTATTCAGACCAAACACGGCTACAGCTATTTCAAGCAACGTTTCAATTCTGAATGGTTGTCTTACACCAGGGCGATTCTGAGAATATCTTCCACTCTGGAATATGCAAATATATCATATTATTTTATATGAATTGATTGTGATATAACACAAATTAATCAAATGAAATTTATTTGCGCATGCCGGGATTCGATACTGCAACTTTTGGATTGCGAGTTAAGATCCTCAATTATGTGCTATATATGCGTATAGTTGTATCACACGTGTCTTGCATGGTGCGAAGCACTGCAATTGCAGTGTTAGCTTTGTATATTCATTTTTCCCTTGGATATAACCTCTACTAAGATGTATAAATGTCACTTTATACAGTGTTATGGCAGAGATAATTAAATAAAAAGCGCATTTATTTTACAGAAAACACAATTCGTCTTTATTTGGAATAGGTGCAATCAATTCGCAAGTAACAATACAAAATTATAACAATAACTTTATAGGTTAACAATAAATAACCCAAAGGAAACTAATTGTTCCCTCAATCGCTCGTTAAACCATTTAACAAAAGCTTATGAGTATTCACTCTGGGTTAGCTGAAATAATTTCTGACCTACCAGAGGTTTTCCTTGAAGATGCGCGGGTAGAACCGGAAGGCAACATAACTTACTTGAGTTACCACATGACCTTATATTCATCTGTATGGCTGAGCGGCAATAGAAATTTATAGTAAAGGATGAAGTGATGCGGGAATGAGAAGTATTCGAGATTGAATCAATATATGCTTGAAAATAATTACATTTGTGTTTTATTTACGTGTTGGCTTTCAAAAGTTTCTTGTCGGCCCCTATGGATTAACAGATGTAATAACAGATTACCCCGCTTTGTTTAATCGGTAATTCAGATAAAAATATTTTTTTATTGATAAGGCACCGCCTGATTTTACAAAGTCACTGATGTAGATAAAGTTCATTCTATATTGACATTTAATGTGGGTTTTTCCTTACGAGATGAAAATAAGAGGATTGAAAGGCTAACAAAAAAAATCTATAATATTATTGTAACCATCTCCACACTCTAATGATACCTATAGGCCTCGGACCTATTTTGTTGGAAGGTTCAAATATTTCGGCATTGCAATAAAGTGAATGGGATATTTCTGAACACATCCGAAAAATAAAAACTGTTTTTGAAAGGAGAAGAAAAACGCTTTAAAATTTTATAATTCAAAATAAATATGAAATTTTTTAAATATAAACATTTTCAGTCTTACTCATAATCACAAAATAAGATACAACCACGAGAGCAAGACCGGGGTAGGTGAAATTGTTACTCAACATGGTGGGTCAATCGCGCGCATCCGTGTTTTCTTACCCCGTCGCTGTATGGGAGATGTAGTAGCTGTCAGAATTTAAACCACCCGGTCGCCAGGGTTAAATCAGTGCCACGGCGTTGTAACTTTCGAAATGGCAAACTTTTATGAGAATCTTGACGTTTTGAATGGAGCATTGGCAAATATTGACCGTATTCGTGGCATTCGTGCCCCGTGGCTACGGAAAAGGTACAAAAAAAGGTTCGAACTATTTGCGGCACTTACGGAAGGAGATTTTAGGTCCAAATATAGATTTACAAAAGTTATCGTCAGACGTTTGATTGCCTTGATACGACGATAAACGGGGTGGCAAAGTATCTACCGATCTCTAAATTCTCTGTGCCATATGATAATGGGGTAGAAACGAGTGTTTATAATTGCATTCTTGTGAAACAAATCAGCGAAATCGATAACCAAACAGGCTTTATTATTATTTTTTATAATTCATTTCAACGTCACCCCGATTCTTATTACGCGTACTAATTTTTGTTTCCTCATCCGAATTACTGTTTAAGATTATCCATTATTAGTTATTTTTGAAACGCGAAACACAAAACAATCTCCTCGAATAATATTTTGACGTATGAATAAACGTGAAGTTGGCAACACGCCACAAAATGCCAAATTGACCGCGTTTTTCAGCTTTGGAGCTGAGTGTTGCTACCGTAAAAAAATGACAACCCATAATCCAGCTGTCGAGCAATATTATGAAGATGAGTAAAGATTTTTACCCTGAGCAGTGTAGGCCCCCTCCCCTGTCTAGCTACCGCGGCGCTACAGCGTTGTGGTAGGGTTTAATTAGGAGTAAGGCTGTTTGAATACAAACATAATAAAGTTTTAAAATTGATTCACCTTATGTTTTTCTAACTAAAATTACTGATAACGAAAAAAAAATAAAAATGCACACATATTTTCTTTGGCAAATGTATTGTAAAAGTTATCGTCAATTTAATTTTTTCTCATTATATGTAAAAATAATTAATAAAAAATTCCCAAAATTTCATAAATTTTTTTTAAATTGCAGTTGGAAACTTTGGTTTCATAAAGTATTACATTTTAATTATTTTGTGGTTAACTTTTGTATTTGAATATAAAGTGTGCTGTTTTCTCTTTCTAACACCGTTTAGATCATATTTCTTACTATGATAGTAAGGGAGACAACAATTTCTATGAGACCTATGCGAGTAGTTCCGAAAACTGAACAAATAAGCCTGAGGTTAATACCTAATTCGTTAATACGAATGGCATGTAGATTTAACCACTCAGCAACATAAGCAGATATACACGTTAATATGCCGACATCAGTTAAGTACAATAAGCGTGTTTACACGTCAACGCGTATGTTTATACAGAAATCGTCATAACTCCGTTATTGTTCTAGTGACATCCCTAAAACAAAAAGGAGAAGCTCCATAATAAATCAAGCTACCCATCACCATTCAAGATATCCATAGAAATAGATAAATAAAATCTTTTTGTCAGATACATGATAGACCGCCAAATTGCCTATCCACTGTTCGACATCGTTATTTTTTTAATTAAATATTCTTGTATGAAATGATAAAAAAGTGAGGTGACCAAATTGTTTATTATACATTTATAAGATAGAATAAATATTGTCTTTTATATAATCCGTGATTTTAGTACCGTTTTCACATAAAAACATCACGTGAGTCATTTTTTCATTTTATTTATTTTTGCATTCTAAATTTTAATGTTTACAAATGTTAATATTTATTTGTAACATAACAATTTGAAAGCTTATTTCATATCCTTTCAAAAACAGTTTTTAGTATTCAGCTAAGTTCGGAAATGTTTCATTTATATAGCTTTAATTATGAAGCGGAAATAACATAAAGTTTTCGTAAATCTGAGATGTCGTTTAAGACGTAAAAAGTGCATATTCGCGATGTATCGGAGTGGTTAAATACTATCCAATAGTTTCTTTGTTTGGGGAAGAGATACTGAGGCCATTTAGAATTGAGATGATATTGTAAAGGGAAAGCTTCTGATAAGTAAGAGCCGCAAAAAAGTCTTTTCAGAGAGGTTATTATATTCAAAGCTAAACTCCCGACTAAACTTTTTCATTTTGAATTTATTTGAACAAAAACATTTCTTGTGACAGCTGTTTTTATTTTTATCAAAAGTCATTCTTGCACAATTAGTAAACATGATACCTAAACCAACACCAGACCGCAGTGCAAATAAAAGATTATTTTTCAACATTTTAAAATCGATTTTATTTGTTTGCATTAGTTTTAAAACTTGACCTTTCAAACAGAACAGTCAGTGATGAAAAAACATCATTTTATAAATTTATCACTAAAAATACAAACATCTGTTTTGTCCAAAATTATTGAAATTGAGTGTAAGTCATACATTGTGTATTCCTTGCAATTTTTGTGAACAGAGAATGAAAAATAATCTTGATGAAATATTGGGTATTTTAATTTATGTGATTCTTGTGTTTTCGCAAATAATTTTTAGAGTTGATTTTTATTTCCAATTACATTAAGTGTTGATAAAATCGAGGAATATGTTATTTTTCCTGTTGAATTTAAAATTAATAGAAAAATAAGGAATACGCAAACTCAGCTTTAATAGATTTAAAGAGACTTCTGAGGATGAAGTCTTCTCATAACAAAGGAGCACAATCGGTTCATTTTCAATACTGAGAATTCATAAAAAGGATGTTTTGAAAAGCACATGATGTTTTGACCAAAGCTTATACTGATTTCAAATAGTGTTTGTGAAAACGAGAACATTGTTAATAATATACATACATTATAATTAGCTCTTATATCTAATTGGTAGGTGCAAAAACTCAATAGTGCAACAATTTTAATTAGATCTCATGTGATTTTTCGGATGTTTTGCATAATCTGTTCACGAATACAAAAGATAGGTTAATTCACAGAATTTGAACAATGCATAAAATACAAAGTTAATTTTTAAGTTTAGTGAAAGTTCCTATTTAAGTTCTGTTATTATTTTTGTTACGTTAAACAACTGGCCAATAATGATAAAATAACAGAACTTGAATGGAATCTTTATAGAACATGAAATTGAACTTTGATGAATTGTTCCTAATCAAGTTCTGTTATTATTTTTGTTATGTGAAACAACTGGCCAATAATGATATAATAACAGAACTTGAATAGAACCATTACAGAACATTAAATTAAAATTAGATGAATTGTACAAATTTCAAAGTTAAAATACAAGTTCTGTGAATGTTCTATTCATGTTCTTTTATTATTTCAGTTATGTGAAACAGCTGGCCAATAATGCTATAATAACAGAACTTTAATAGAACCATTACAGAACATGAAAAATAGCTTAAATTTGATGAATTTTAAAATTTCCATATCAAAATTAATATTCTGTGAAAATTCTATTCTAGTTCTGTTGTTTCACAGTAATTGGATAATAACAGAACTTGAGTAAGACTTTCACAGAACTTGAATTTGAATTTTGAAATTTGATGAATTGTTGAAATTCTGTGAAACATTTATCTTTTATGTTTATTCGGAAGAAGCATTTATTTTTGTGTGAATAACACTTCAACTGCTGGAACTAGTGGGACTAAAACATCCTTAACCCTTTGAACCCTATAAGCTGTTAAACCGGCCTGATTTGGCGAGGCGTATACCCTAATGGCGGATTTACCGGCCTTGACATAAAGATAGATGTCAAGGCGTCTTGTGCGAAAAATACAAACGGACAAAAAGTGCTCAGGGATATGGTGCTAATACAATGAACGCCTTAGGGTTCAAAGGGTTAACTGGGGAATGTGCGAAAGTTGTAAATTTGGGAAAGTAAGGAGAGAGAAGATTGCCAATCAGATCTAGTCACTAAATATAACAGATAATTAATTACCAGAGGAAGAGAATGTAAACAGTAAACAACCATTTGTCAATGTTTAAACATTAATATAGCCACACCATTTGTATAGTCCAGTCCTAGGTGTAGGGTCGTAAGTACCACAAAGGGCCAGGAATTATGTTAAGAATATGGCCACATCTAGAGCTACTTGCCTCCTGTAATCATTCAATAAAGCTAATAATACTCATCCATTTGCCTTATGACACTTCTGCATTGTTGCTGATAGCACCAATCACACTCTACTGCCTACAACTTACATTGTCATGTTTACTAATAAGATTAAAGCATTTCTAAAACCTACAGCCAGAGCCCACAGCCCTGTAGCTACTAAAATCAGTTTATTGCTACATATTGATATTAAATAATTTTCGCTACAATGTTTGTTTTACAGCTGCATTTTATTGTTTTATTTGCATTTTTTTATGTATAAAATGTATTATCGTATATTTAAAACACGCTAAAAGAATGCAATTGTACTAAAATACAATATTTGTGAATGTTTTTATATGTATTTGTAAAAGTTTGGTAACGTAATACTGAAAGTGTTTTTGTCCTTGTGTGGTGTGTATTATCGGTATGTTCAGTTTTTTTTTGTTGTTGAGAACCTTGGTTTTTGGTTGAATTGTAATATGGAGTTTGTTTTGGAGGTGTAGTAGAGCAGATTGGGCGTAAAGTTGTCTTATTGACATGACTTCTAATGTTTTGTGAATTTCGCTTGAATCTGTGAAGAATGGTACTTGCAGAATGAGTTTAATTAGTGTTTTTTGAGCTGGGTCAATTGCTATGTTTGTAGCACTCCCCCAAGCTAGTATTCCATATGTGGCAATGGATTGACAAAGTGCAAAATATATGGGTCAAATGCCGAGAAATTCAAATATTCATCATTATCATTACATAGTATAAAATGAAGTCACTCAAAATCTTTGTGAGCTTAGATATTTTAAACTACGCAACGGATTTTCATGCGGTTTTCACCAATAGATAGAGTGATTCAAGAGGAAGGTTTATATGTATAATACATGCTTATTATAGTAGAGAAGAGCCGAGAAATTCAAATATTCAATTCAGGCAGCGGGCAGCTGGCAAGCGGGTGGTTTGGATTTTATAAAGGTTGGGTAATGGCGTTGTGTTTTGTTAGCAATAGCAACGTGTGGCCGGGTCTGCTAGTAGTATATACAATATTGTTTTACCTGAAAATTATTTAAATAATAAATTCTATGTTGAAAATTAGCATTTCTTTTGTTTATATTTCTTAAGATTAATCTTGACAAGCATAGTCGGAATTCATAATTTTTCAAGGGTCTGCGCTTTTTAGCTAACACGCTACAATTATAATGTCTTGTGATTTTTCACAGGTCTGCGCTAGTAACTAATAACTTCGCAGAGATTTAAGAAGGCATTTGCTATTTATAATGTTGGAAATTGAGATAACACTTAACTAAGCTAAGTGATGCGATATTTGCATTTATTTTCCTTCCTAACTAACTAATCACGCAGTTTCCCGGCGAGAGTAGGCAGAGAGGACAAACCGCCACACAGTTCTGTATTAGCACACACTCCTTGCTTCATTTATATTCATACATCGTCTCAAACAAACTCTTCTAATATTCTGACTCTTGACTTGACCCGATTCAAGTATTTGATCCATTTGATCGTGCTGTGTCTTCCTCGGGCTTTGACGATTTCTTCTATTATTAACCGCATCATATATCATAAAGTGTCCCTTTCTTAACCCGTCTGCTTGGTTCAATATATTCACACCTCACACTCCGGAAGCCTCGGTTTCGCGCCAAACCGGTCAAACTGTCACTTTGGATCGAGATTGTAAAATATCTATGCAAGATAGCTTTCATATTTCAAATACAATAAGAAGCATTATTTCGTTCTCTTTCTGGTTAAAGGAAAAAATACATATGTTTGCATGAGAGGAAGAGAGATATGTATATAGCTTTTAAAATATAAGGTCGGTCGCTCGGGACGTTTTTGGTCTTATGAAAGTATAACGCGATTACATGTTTTGGGATGTATTTATTCCTAAACAAGCAGACGGGTTAATCTTAACCATCACGCTTAAATCAGCCAATGTGGGAGGCGGGTATTAGTACCGCAACCTCCTATAGTTCACTATGTTGGTGACTTAGCAGAGATGCACGGTTTCATTAGGTGAGGTTTGTCTAGAGGTGGTGAATGCGTTTGACTACCTGCTGATCAGGAGACACTGGTTGAGGGAGACCTAACCTAAACCTCTCCAGACGAACTCTCTCTGCCCATCGCCTTGCATCGCAGTGGGAGGGATGAATTCATACGTCCGTCCCTCCTGGACATATTGACTCCCAAATTCCTACCCACCCCTCATACTTTTTTCCTTCACAGAACTTCCTCTCCTTCCTTTCCCTAAAAATACTCTAAAAAATAATAATGAATTTACTGAGTGCATTTTTTGATGCAGTATTAAAAAATGGGCAGGCATAGTCAAGATTGCTTTGAATTCAAGAAGGGTGTGCATCCCCCTAAACGCCGGTCAATGATCTGATGATATTTAAATTCTTTTCGTATATAGTAACTATATTATGAGTATGGGAAGACCATTTAAGTTTCCTATCAAATGTTACTCACAAAAATTTAACTTCAGAGGTGTTGGGTATTGAAGAGTTTATAAATAATTTATTTATTTATTATGACGGTTTGAGAAGGTGACGGTCAAAGAGCGACGTGTTTGTGGCTGCTGGTGACCGCTTGTCTGATGAACGAACTTATGTGCGATACTGAATGCAGCAAATCTCAAGATTTAGTTTAGTGAAAACATGCACATTGTCTCAGTAACCTTTCTTCTCTTTTAATTCATCTAAGCTTAACTGGTTTTTACAAATTGACTAGAAGACAGAAGATTTGTAGATGTACTTAGTAATAATGAATAATAATTCATGCAGGGCGTTGAATTAATCATAATCATTTGATGTGGCTCCTATTGCAATAATATTGTTCATGTGAGTGTTGTTTTGTGTGCAGGGTCACCTTTTATTTACTAGAAATATGACTGTGGTGTGTGTGTCATTGGTCACTGCAGTCATTACAATTGTATTAATGGTAGACTTTGATTTCATGATATAACTTTTTTATAATTAGTCATTTCATAATGAATCTCATAATGGTAATCTTAATTTTATAATTTTTCATGAAGAGGAAGTGACATAGTTTGGTTCCCTCTTCACTGAATCATTAGATTCTGAAAAAATTGACCATGTGAGTGTGAATAATAGATAATATTCTGATTAAGTTCATAGAAAGTTTGAGTTGTTCGGTTTTATTGGATAATACCCAAATGCAGCGGTATAATTAAATAAAATGCACATTTTTATACAGTAAATAAAATTAGTCTTTATTTGAAGTAGTTACAATCAATTTGCAAGTATGACACGGCTCAATAATAGTAAAACAGTACAAAACTACAACTATATCTTAACAGACGGATTGCAATCTTTAGAGCACAGGCGTCAGGTGGGAATGCTGTCCTTGTTCTACCGGTATTACAATGGAAAATGCTCCGAGGAACTAGCGTCATTGATCCCCTCGGCACCGGTGCATAGTCGGGAAACACGCCAAACACGAGAGAATAATAATATTTTCAGGTTTAATAAAATTAACATTGAGTATTTAATGAAAATTCTTAATGCAATGAAACTAAAATCGTCCACGGATGGAATTACGATAGGCATAATCAAAGATGCACTGCCAGCTATAGGAGACAGATTAGTTGCACTAATAAATGAATCTCTGTTAGAGGGAATTTTTCCACAGTCATGGAAAACTTCCATAATAATCCCAGTGCCCAAAATAATAAATGCTAAAAATTTCGAAGACTTCAGACCAATAAATGGATTACCTAAATATGAACAATTACTAGAATTGATAGTTAAAGAACAGATAAACAATTTTATTGAAAAAAAAAAAACATTCTTGTAAAACAACAATCTGGATTTAGAAACAAATATTCCTGTGAAACAGCAATCAATTATGTGATAAATGAATGGAAAACAAGTATGGATCAGAAGAAAATCATCATAGCAGTATTCTTAGACTTTAGACGTGCTTTTGAAATGATAGACAGAGAAAGACTAATAATGAAATTGAAAGACATGGGAATTCATGGTAAAGAATTGCAGTGGTTTACTGATTACCTAAAAAACAGAAAACAAAGAACCAAATTTGGAGATGCTATCTCTGAAGAGCAAAAAGTAAACCTTGGAGTTCCTCAAGGATAGGTTTTGGGACCACTACTTTTTATTATATATTAATGATATAGTGAAGTGCCTGAAGTACTGTTCCATCAAACTGTTTGCTGATGACACACTTTTATATATTATAGCAAATAATATTGAAGATGCATTGTCAAAAATACAAAGTGAACTTAATGAAATATCTAAATGGTTAAGCATAAATAAACTCAAATTAAATGTAACTAAAAGTAAATTCATGGTATTAGGGAAAAAACAAAATGAACTTATTACCCTAAATATAGACAATCAAAATATTGAAGAGGTAGAAGAAATTAAATATTTGGGAATCATTATCGATAATAAGTTAAAACTTAACTCTAACTTTGAAATGCTAACTAAAAAAATTGCCAAAAAGATTAATTTCTTAAGTAGAATAAAGGGAAAATTAGACATTAAAACTAGGAAATTGGTCTATTGCTCAAGTGTAATCTTTCTGAGCAATAAAACACAAATTAAAAGAATGGAAATAATTCAGAACAGAGGCATGAGGTCTATATTGTGCTGTAGCAGATATACCAGGATAAAAACCATGCAACGCCAACTCAATATATTAAGTGTGTGGCAAAGATTAGTTTTCAATACCCTAGTTTTTATTTATAAGTTAAAAAATAAAATGTTACCAGATTATATGTCGAATAATGTTAGAATCAACAGTACAGTTCATTGTTATCCTACGAGAAACTGCAACGATTTTAGACTTCCTAAAACAAATTTATCGGGAACACAAAATAATATTTATCATAAAGGTTTTAAAATGTTCAATGAACTCCCTGTAAATGTTAAGGAGGCTAAAAGTCTTGCAGTTTTTTGTGGATTATGTCTTAATGTTGTAAAGTCCAAATTTTAGTCAGTACGTAGTAAATAATATTGTAGTAGTCATAGAAAAGAAAACATTAGATATAAGATGTCAAATTTTATATCTAAATAAAATACACAATAAAAAAATAAAATAAAACACGCGTCCAACATTTGTACACGGTTGAAATTAGTCACATGAGAACGGGTCGTTTTTACGACTCGTTCTTGAGTTCAACAGCTCAGCTGTTGAACGATTTACCGGCCTCTGTGTTTCCTCCCTCCTACAAGACCCATGTTCAAGTCGTTGTCTCTTCAAGACCATGTTCACTCCTTCCTTTCCTCAAAAAGACCCTCCACACAGCATCCTCAAAGATGACATAGGCCCTGAGGGAAATTATTTTCCTCAGGGCCTCCTGTGTGGAGTTAATGTAAAAAAAAAAACTTTATGGGTAGGTACTTAACCCAAAGGAATCTAATTGTTCCCTCAACTGCTCATTAAACTTATAACAAAAGGATTTTAGTATTTTTCTCTCTGGGTTAGCTGACTGACGTATGTCAGACCTGCCTCAGGTTTTTTCCCTTGAAGTTTCAATTCAATTTATTTAATTAAATATATTTAATTAAATGAAGACAATATTAGCGAAACTCAATCAAAATCTGGAGACAGAAAAATCAGAAAAAGATACTGGTTCCACTGGGACCCGAACCCAGGTCCCTTTACTTACATGCAAGTGCTCTCCCGATTGAGCTATGGAACCCATTTCCAATTCGGTCACTTTTAACTGTATCATACTTCGACTAAGAACTACCAACATTATCTTCATTTTCTTCACGCACATATTATTGGCTGCTATCTTTATATATGATTGCAAGATTCAACCCGAACTAAATGCTATCTAGATAGTGTCTGGATAAATATTTATCCATTTTATTTTTAATAAGCGACGACCTCCGTAGTCCAGTGGCTAAGACTCTTGACTCACAATCCGGAGGTCTCGGGTTCGAACCCCGTGTGCGCAAATAAATTCTATTTGATTAATTTGTGTTATTTCACAATTAATTCATTTAAAATAATATATAGTATATTTGCGTCACGTTCCAGATTGGAAGATACTATCAGTATCGCCCTGTAAGACCACCATTCAGAATTGAAACGTTGCTTGAAAATGGCTTTAGCCGTGTTTGGTGACCAGATCTGAATAGCCAGGTACTTCCCAACCTTCCTCTTCCCCACCTCCTTCCCCTCCCCACTACCTTCAGCCTCACAACATACCCCAATTGGGGATGCCATAGTCTCACTGGCTCCAGACGGGAGCAGTTGAGATTCTTGTGCGGTATTCACTGTAAAAAAAAAAAAAATCAATTGACTTTTTCTGCAAGTCTTGGATGAATATTTTTATTTTTAACTTTATGAGTAAAATCTCAAATTATAATATTCAATTTATTCATTTTAAAAACATTACAAAATTAAAATTTCAAAGCGCTTTTAAAAGTGAGAAAATATTTTGATTAGATAAGTAGATTTAAGCAATTTAAACATCAATGAAGCATAATTAGACTATCAGTAACAAAGCTTGCCTTCTAAATCGTGCTTTATTCATGTTAAACTTTCTCGGTCAAATCGAGCCGTTTACTATGATCGCTCTTTTCGTGTAACTGGCCCTCTCATTTGGAATAAACTTCCCTCAGCTCTTACTAATATCCAGAATTTGGCAGAATTTAAACGGGCTTTAAAAACAAAATTATTTAAAAAATCGTACCATTCATGAATCCTAACATCTTTTCAATACAAGTAATAAGTCATGTTCTCAAGTATCCGGTAATCGTTTGGTTTCGGTTTCCTCCTAATTGTACTTTTATGTTTAATATCTGAATTTTTTGTAAGAAGTTAGTGTATTATATTTTAGTTTAAAAGTTCTTGTTTTGTCCTGTGCTACAATAACACTGTTTTTGTATATTATTATTTTCCTCTGTGCTATAACAGCACTGTTTTGTTAATCTTTGTTCTCTTGTCATTGTTTTGTAAATACTGTATATTCTTTATTTCATAGGTATTATTTTATAAATATTTTGTAATGATCTCGTAAGGAACACTGTAGGATTATTTTTAAATTTATTATAGTTAAGCGCACTTGAAGTGAAATGACACAAAACTGCGCTATACAAATATTACGTTATTATTATTTATTATTATTATTAAACATATCGATATTCAAATCGATTCTATTTAACATTAAGACAGCTCTTCCAACTGGCATGACCATTGGAAAGTTAGTTCTGCGAGCCGGGAGATAAAACAGTCGATGCTATCGGTGACGGAGATAACCATCGGGAACATAGAAACTAATGCCCTCCATGATAGTCCAGTTTTCGAACCATCCTCGAATCAGTCTGAAGAAAAGATGCACGAGATAGACCCGGAAGGCAACTTCAACTTTCTCGAGGTACCAACCACCTGACCTTATATCAGTCAGCCCATCTGTGAGCCTGAGCGGCGGGGTGCAATTCTAACCAATAGCATACTTCGTACCTAACTAGTAAGCGATGAAGCGATGCGAGATAGAGAAAGTATTTGAGATTGAACGCTTGTCAATATACGCTAGAAATAATTAGATTTACTACAGTGCAGAATTATGAATTGCTTTCAAAGATATTAATCACTTTAAGAATGTGTTTACAACAACATGAGGCCAATGTTAAAATAAATATTTAATAAATTCCCTACAAACTTAGCCATCAACCCCATAAGATGTGTGAAACCATCGCAATGTACAGACACCAAAAGTGTTGTACAAATTATGCAAAGAATTGTGATGCCTGTTTAAACTCCCACAGAAATTTCCGTTAGCAACACAAAGTGCATTTCTGAGAACATGATTATGATTAATGTGGAGTGCTTGCTTCAATGGCAATAAGACCAATTTTAATAATAATTTAAGATAGCTGTGTCATATCAGACTAAACAAAAACCCTTTCCTCACAATGACAAATCTTGCATGGCTTGTTTACAGTATTTTGCACTCTAAACAAGCCTGGAATTATTCCAAGTATCAAACTATTATCTGCTTCTAGGAGAAGCTTGCTTGTTTGCGGTAAATGTTATATTTGATTATGTTATTGGTTCTGACATCCTTGTAAATGGAATGTTGGCGAATTGAACAAGATATGATATGTTGCACCATGAAATGTGTGTCTAAAACAATTTACAATATTTTTTGAACTACAAATAGGAACCATTGGACCCATAAATACCCAACAGGGGGGATGATAAGGGTTAACGATAGATTTTTTTTTTACATTTTAAAATCAATTTAACCGCTCCGATCTATCGCGAATATGCAAGTTTTTCATCTTAACGAAATGTCAGATTTACAAAAACTTTGTGTTATTTCCGCTTCACAATTTAAGCTCTATAAATGAAGCATTTCTGAACGTAGCCGAATACTAAAACTGTTTTTGAAAGGTTATGAAATAAGCTTTCAAATTGTTATATTTCAAATAAATATTAACATTTGTAAATCTTTAAATTTAGAATGCAAACATAAAAAAATGTGAAAACGGTACTAAAATCACGGATTATGTAAAAACCAATACTTATTCTATCGTATGAATGTATAATAAACAATTTAGTCCCCTCACTTTTTTATAATTTCATACAAAAATATTTAATAAGAAAATAACATTGTCTAACGGCGCGTAGTAGATTTGGCGGGTAAAATCTGTGTGTACCCATGTATCTGACAGAATAGGTCTTTTTATATATTTCTATGAACAACTTGAATAGGGATGTCCAACTTGATTTATTATGGACCTTATACTTTTTGTTTTAGGGATGTCACTAGAACAATAATGGGAGTTATAACGATTTCTGTGGAAACACGCGTTGACTTGAAAACACACTTATTGTACTTAACTTCTATTGTTATATTATCGTGTATATCCACTTACGTATCAGAGTGGTTAACACACTTTGGGTGGGAAGGGTAGTTCTACCTTTTACGCCGGTCCTATGCCTGGAAAGGCATTGCTGTCAATTATTTTTATATGAATATTGTAGTCCAATCTCTTTCTAAGGGTTCCAACCTTTTTGCATCAAAGTGAAAACCATTTTGTTTTGTAATTTAATAAAATATGTTTATTTTTTACACATAAAACGTCACTAAATGGCCCAATACTGACTTTAACTTGTGTTTATGGAGTCATATTACAAAGTAGGCTATAATTTTGGACAATGTTTTTATAGTTAAGTATTGTAATACAACAAGTATAAGTATTGTAATATAACAGAAAGTGACGAACCCGGTCCCCGCGCATAGCTAACGCGTTCTCATAGTAGAATCAGCTTCGACAAGATATTATATAATAATGATGTGCACAATGATACACAATGTGTGTGCATCATATGTTTTAAAATCTGTATCCACATAACTGATTGAAAATTAAACAATGTGCTGTTTTGTTGTCTGCTAAAAACATATGATTCATGAATGAAAAAAATAGGAATGATAACCCAAAGAGATTCAACTGTGCAAGTTGAGTTGAATGTATTTATGTAGGAAGCAATTAAATAATCTTAATTAATTGTACACAATGTTAATGTCTTAAGGCTTATGCTCATTATGATATTGTTTATCATTTCTTCTAAATGAAAACACAATGTGGTTGATCTTTAACCCTCTGTTATTGATTTAATTTTTTCCTTGGATGCACCAATGTTTGCATTATGACTTATTTTTTTTTTTTTATTTTTTTTTTAAAAGAAAGACAAACATTCCCAGGTTACGAATAACCCAACAATGTTTGAAAATCTCCTACTACCACCACAGAAAGCCGAAAATGTTGCTTGTGTTGTGATGGAGGACTTAGCCAGCTGAGGAATCGAACATGCGACGCCCGTGTGGGACCCAAGCGCTATGCCCACTCAACCACTGACCGGTCATTATGTCTTATCTTATCAGGAGAAATTTATTGACGTGCTGGGATCACACCATGCATATTTTATTCTGAAATTTTTCATTTATTTTAACGCCCTTTTTAGGGTCTTTTACACAGGGATAGTAAAATTTATTCTGTAACACCATCTAATTGTTGCAGATTTCAGAGCGTATATTGATTAGAACTCGAATACTTTCTCATTCCCGCATCGCTTCGTCTCTTATTAATTAGGGCGAGGGATACTATTGGTTAGATTTTTAGATACGATGTGATCACTGGAAGGGATGAGACAGCTTTGATGACCGATATAATTCAAGTTTTAGCTCTAAAGAGCAAGTTGCTTTCCAGTTCTTACCGCGCATCTTCATGTGAAACTCTGGCAGGACCGTACCAGGAGTCGCATTGTAAACCGTTGGCTTTGGATTTCAGTTAACCCAGAGTTTCATCCAAACCCTTTGGATGAAACGAATGGTTAAGGGAACAATTAAGTTTCCTAATCATTCGATTCCAGATAAATTCATGTTTTGAACATATTTCAAAATAAAAACACTATTTTTGAAAGCAGATGAAAAACTCTTCAGATTTTAGTATTATAAATCAACACAAGTAACTAAAAATATTATTATTTTAATGCAAACTTAGTTTTAAATCGCTTAACAATAGTTTTTATTGTGTAAACTGTGACTGATTACCAATTTACAAAAAAACTAAAAAACATATTTAATTAGACAAAGGCATTTATTATAATAGTTATTCTGACTTCATTTTGTATAAAAAAATGTTTATTAATAAATTTTCGAACCTTAACAAATACTTTTAAATGTCAAATGTTGTTTCATAGAATTATGTATTTAAAAATGTTCAATGTCTGTAGTAAAAAATACAAAGTATGGTATTCTCTCTTTCTATTCTAACACTATTTAAATTATGTATCTCACCGTAGTACAAAATGAGATAGCATGAATTTTATGCATCCGTGTCAGGCTGGGAGAAATTTCTCCCAAAAAGCTCTACTAGTGTTTTGACTCTTCGACTGGGAGATATATCTCAATTATTGACAGAAATTTATTTCTAAGGGTGTTTCGAAGTCCGAGAAGTATAATAATAATAATGATTTATTGTCTTCCTTTCTTTACAAACATCTAGAGATAATGATATCCTCACTGGGATTTCCCGTGCTGAGGATTTCATATACATATTATAATTTAATTATAAGAAATTAATATGAATTAGTTGTAATAAATATATAGGTATCATGTAGTATTTTTTTTAAAATAATTATAAATTAAATAAAATAGTGTTTTTTTTTTATTTCAGTTCAGTAGATTCGGTTTTAGTCTGTATTTGATATCAGTATATTTTCTATTTCTGTTCTCCCTATATTTAGTATCCAGCTTTTTATTTGAGATTTAAATGTTATAACTGTTGAGGTTTTTAAGTAAGAGTGGTATTTTATTGTAAAGTTTAATACCATAATACAAGAAGCTTTTTTGCCCAAATGTTGTGTTAGTAGTTACTTGTTGGATATGTTTTTGACCATGAGATCTAGGGTTTCTAATGTGCGTGTTAGTTGTTATTTCTTGGGTTTTGTAGTTATGGATGTAAATGAGTATAGTTTTAGAACATAGTTGTTTAATTGACATGATGTTAAGATTGTTGAAGATTTCGTCAGTGCTAGTTTTTACAGGAACTTTCAGTATAATTTTCATTATGGCTTTTTGAGTTTTAATTAGTGGATTTAGTATGTTTTTATTTGCACTGCCCCATCCGATAATACCGTATTCTAACAGTGATTGGCAGAGAGCCATGTAAATCTTGATATCTCAAGAGCTTATATGAGCGTTGTCCCGGTAAGACAGAGGTCCTGGATACGATCCCCTGTTGCAACCGTTACCTTTTTTATTTTCTGTTTCATTTTTCATTTTCATTTAATAATATTACCTTGTTCTTTAATATTTTAGTTCTTATTGTATGAATTATTTTCAGTGCGTCTTCACGGACATTGCGAACAAGATGCTGTATCAGACCACCGACAACGGGATGACTATCCGCCGAACGAACCTGACCTTCAGCCCCAATGAAATATCCTACGATGAAGAAGATCCCTACACCTTCGTTGTCTTAGACAAAGTGGACCCAATGCGAAAGGTGAGAAATTTTGATAATCAACATTTTCATGCAAAAACATGTTTGATTCAGCTTTTTTTCACATTGTACAGCAAATCAATAAATAGTATACAACTGCTGACCCTGTACAAATCGCAAGTACGCCCCTCTGTTGAATTTCTCTGGTCTGGTGCTCCAAAATACCTGATATAAACCCTTAACTTAAGTATGTTTGATAGGTTCCCCTTATCTTAACAAGCAGATTGCAAACTTTACTGCACAGGCGTCAGTTAGGTATGCTGTCCTTGTTCTACCGGTATTACAATGAATATGCTCCGAGGAACTTGCGTTATTGATCCTTTTGTCACCGGTGCATAGTTAGGAAACATGTCAAACGTGCGCCCAACATATGTACACAGTTCATATGTCACATGAGAACGGGTCGCTTCTACAAGTCGTTCTTGAGTACAACAGCTCGGCTGTGAAACGATTTGCCGACCTCTTTCTTCCCTTCTACATGTTCACTCCTTCCTCTTCTCAAAAATACCCTCCACACAGAACCTTCAAAGATGATATAGGCCCTGTGGGAAATTATTTTCCTCAGGGCCTTCTGTGTAGAGTTAATTTAAAAAAAATATTCCGGGTCTCACTCACGAAAATGTAAAAATTCTTGGATCACGAATTTAAGTTTTATTGTACGGTTTTATACTTAAAAACCAACGATAATACGTTATTAAATTTAATTGGTTTTCCCATTTACGTGGTTACAATTCTGCCCTTTCGAAGCCCAATTGGATTTAATATTAAATTTAATAAATTAACCACAAAACAAAAAGTATTTGATAGGCTACTTTCATTCAAGTTTTTACCTTAATCAACCACATACTTTCGGAATAATACTACATCATTTTTTGTTTCTTATCTTTTACCTTTTCCCACAATTAATTATTTCTTAGGAATTTACAATTTATTTCATCATAATATTTTGGTAGAAAGCAGTCACTTTGTGGTTTGACGTATTTAATGAAATAAAACAATTACAATAGGCCACTTGCATGGATTTCATAACGACTTGGAAAAAATCGGGTGGATAGATTTTTTTACTAAGATTACGAAAATGTTAGTAAAAATTTTTAGAAATGTAGTTTTTTTTATTTTAAATAAATAATTCCATTATTTGGGCTCGTGGCGTCACTACATGAAAATTTCCCGTCTCCGATAATGCTCTATTAATTTTGTAAAATTCCACACTGATTTTTTTTAAGTGGTAACTCTTCGATTTCAGGCGAATTTTTGAATTTGACATTTAACATTCACTAGATTTATTGCTTGTTCTCTGCGAATTTATCATTCGGTTTGACATTTTGACAGCTGATGTTACGAAGAGAACCCCGTACATTTTATGCCTTCTGTACATGTTTTAGAAGTGTAATGGTGCTGATTTAAAAAAAATCTAATTTTATAATATATACGGTGCTCCAGATTTTATGTCCGGGTTGAATCTTTCCCAAATGAAAGACTAAACCCTTCCACACACTTTTCCACAAATGATTATCTAGTAAATTCACGCAATGTAAGTGCACTATATAAGTATAATAAATTCAAAACAATATAAGAACAATACGTCAGTCCACCAGAAACATAATGGGAAAATATTTCACCGACTCCAGATATTTTCATATCAGAGGGTTCGGCTCTGATGAAATCCTAACTGGTCCGATAAATCCTACTGATCCCTCAATATAAATATTTTAAAAAATCTTTCGTAATCCTACATGTATTTAAAATGACTGACTTTTGCATTTTTACATATAAATTCTGTGACAAAATCTAATACGCCTAAATTTTGAATGAGAGAGCTAGGTAAAATGCCAGTAGCCGAAATAACAAATGGTAATATTTTTATAGTCTGAGAATGCCAAATTCTTTTAATCTCATTTCCTAAATCCTATTATTATAATTTACAAGTACAAGTATATTAAATTGGATTTAATCATACATAGACGTTGAACATTATAATGATCATTATCAATAAGCTAAATCAAGGAAAAAAAAATTTATGATTTTTGTTCATATGAAATTTGAAATTTATTTAAAAATATTTATGAGATGTAATATTTTTGGTATGCCTCGTTATTCTCCTGTTCCATTTGTGTGAAAAACGTTATTTAAAAAAAAAATGTTTTTTAGCTATGTAACTATCGTTTTTACGCACCCATAAAATTATATCCCGTCTTTCCGGTTTATAAAAAAACGGTCTTATTTTTCAGACTGAAATTTTCAAATAATTGTCAGGGTTTCAAAAGTACTATTAAAAAAAAAAAAAACGGAATGTCTTAGAATGTTTGCCTAAACTGGATTAATTAGAATCACAATTTATTTAATTTTTTTAGTACCGACTGATTTTGCTTAAGCATCATCTGGGTATAAATTAAGTCGGTATTAAAAAAAAAAATAATTAAGTAAATCATGATTATGAACAAAGTATTTGTTTTATTTCATCATAGTATTTTTTTAAACTTAAGCTTGTTTTAAAGCGCCATTTAATCCAGTATAAAATCAGTTTGCAGGAATGCCACCGGTTGACTTAACTTTTTACCGGTGACCCGACAGTTGATCCCTCGACAGTTGGCCCCCGAAATTACAATAATTATTAAATAATAATTTTTTTGTGCATTATTTACCGATTTCAAACCTAAAATGGACTTCAAAAATACCTTTAATTATAAGCTATTAATTCTTTTCACAACATGTCAGTGGTCAAAACTTTCAAAATCATGATCATTATTTATTAATATCACGTTATTCACATATCATATTGATTTTTATTGTAGTTTGTCCTACAATGTATTACTTACATTGTACAAATATTTAATTGTACTCACGGCATAAGCCAAAGTATATTTAAATGGTTTGTTGCTATCTAGCAGAAAAAATAAAGGCATACATTTGCTTTATGAAAGTAGAGACCTAAAATGAGATACATAAAGGGTGTCTCAAAACTCAACGTTATCTCTTGGAGGGCTGGACTCGTGATGGATCAGAATATTAAACATGACTTTTGTAAAAAGTGGTTAGTTTTTGAGATAATTGCAGTTTTATGATTTTTGAGAAAATCGACACCTTAGATTGGCTTTTCAGGTACAAACGGTCGAAGATTAGTGGAATTATATCAGTATTGCTTTTCGTTTTAGGCAGATTTCGTCATGTTTTTTTTTAGCAATTGTGAAATTAGAAATTTTATTTGACAATCTCATTCTGATGAATAAATATATGTATTTTATTCAAATGTTTAATATAATGCATTAGAGCTAAATAAAAAAATTAAAAAAACATTTATTTGAGATATGCTTCCAGTTTCTGTTACACTGTATTTTATTTTGTGTTTTAGAGAATTTATGTGTTTTTTTTAAATAATCCAACTACCTTGGTGCCCAGAAACCTGATTTTCAAATTTATAAAAAAAAAATATATGTTATTGTTCCAAGGGAAAAGATGTCATCTTTGTTGTCGAGTAAGAAAAATATATGTAAGATTACATAAATATAAATTTGTTCATTAACAAATCCTTATTTTAAAACATTCACAATATCAGACCATAGATGAAACAAAGATAAATAAACAATAATAAATGTGAAATAAAAATTCAAACATAAACTGATCTAAGTACCACTCGATACCACCAAAACACCATATAAACTTGTTCATAAACAAATCCTTATTTTAAAACAGTCACAACATCAGCCCATTGATCAAATAATGATAAATAAATAATAATAAATGGGATATAAAAATTCAAACATTAACAGATGTAAGAACCACTCGGTACCACCAAAACACAATATAAACTTGTTCATAAACAAATCCTTATTTTAAAACAGTCACAACATCAGCCCATTGATCAAACAATGATAAATAAATAATAATAAATGTGATATAAAAATTCAAACATTAACAGATGTAAGAACCACTCGGTACCACCAAAACACAATATAAACTTGTTCATAAACAAATCCTTATTTTAAAACAGTCACAACATCAGCCCATTGATCAAATAATGATAAATAAATAATAATAAATGGGATATAAAAATTCAAACATTAACAGATGTAAGAACCACTCGGTACCACCAAAACACAATATAAACTTGTTCATAAACAAATCCTTATTTTAAAACAGTCACAACATCAGCCCATTGATCAAACAATGATAAATAAATAATAATAAATGTGATATAAAAATTCAAACATTAACAGATGTAAGAACCACTCGGTACCACCAAAACACAATATAAACTTGTTCATAAACAAATCCTTATTTTAAAACAGTCACAATATCAGCCCATTGATCAAACAATGATAAATAAACAATAATAAATGTGATATAAAAATTCAAACATAAACAAGTACCACTTGGTACCGCCAGCCGTGTTGATATTCGGTGATGTTTTATCTGCTCGGTAATATTTCATTTTATTTATATAAACATCTAAAATCGCCCCAAAACAAATATTTTGAGTGATTAATGATTAGTTAAGACGTGAATGCATTATTTAACCTCTCAGAAATAGACTTTTGTTTATTACGTGTCCCTTAAAAAACTGTCAAAACGTGATAATATTTGTGTTATTTACGATTTTTACTAAAAGCTTCATAAATCACGTTTTGGGAAACGTAGCCTCATTCTAAAAACTGTTTTGGAAAGGTTATGAAATAAACTTTCAAATTGTATTATTACAAATAAATAATAACACTTATAAATATTAAAATTTAGAATGCAAACATAAAAAAAATTGTAAAAATGACCCACGTGATGTTTTATGTGAAAACGGTACTAAAATCACAGATTATGTAAAAAAAAAAAACACTTATTCTATCTTATAAATTTGTAATAAACAATTTTGTCACCTCACTTTTTTACCATTTCATACAAAAATATTTTAATAAAAAACTAATAATATCTTGAACAAATGACAATCAAACAAGATGGAGGTTCCATTCGGCTCAGATAATTAATCTCTGCGTTCCATAGATATTTTTGAATACAGACGCGTAGCGTTGTTCATTATCGATATTCAGTTTTTTATTTCATGGTAATCCGTATACTAGTGATGGAAATAAATCAATTTTTGTAAAATCTCGCACGTTGACATCAAAAGACGCTCTAATGTTTTGACCGCTATTATTATGTTCGCGTCTTTTGACGCTCTAATGTTCCGAGTGGTTAAGCAAGGTTTACATAAGGAATGATCATGTGAAGTACATTTAATTATGATTTAAAAAAGTATTACATATTGGTTGGCAAGACAAGATTGAAAAATATGCTTCATGGTGGTGACATCACCCATACACTCGAACGCAGCCTAAAGTTAAGAGATGCTTTCCACTCCCAGACCCTTAAAAACTGTGTATCCTCCTGCCAATAGTCCTTCTAGATCTCTTGGTGACTATCCATATTGAGTAGTTGACTCGCTCGTCTGTTTAAATTTACCTTATCTCGTAACAGTAATTTTAATATTTTCCTAGCTGTATCTCACCCGCGATGGAGGCATAACCTTCAAGCCCATCGAGGAGTACGTCAAGTCCTTCTACTGGTCCTCTGGTCCCGACAACCCCCTGCAGTTCTATGTGGAGAGGGCAAAGCCCTATGGCACCAACGCCGTTCTGATGGCCCCACGACCCGACAACTACACCTTCAAGGAAATCATCGACGACGTCCAGGATTTCCAGATCAAAGGAGACTTTATGTTTGCCACGAAAAAAGCCGGACAAGTGAGTTGATTTATATTATTTTATTTAACCCCTACAGCATGACTTATTCTACAACCTCTTATTGCATAATAATAGTTTGATGTTGTTCTTCTGTGTGAATTCACTTAATTGGTTTTTCATCTCCCCGTAAAAAGTGTTTATTACTAATATCTTAAAATCTTCAAACAGAACCTGGATCTCTTCATATCGTACCAACGTGGCCCCTTCGTGAAAGCCGAATTCCAAACCGAACTAGACCTGAAAGAGTACCACATCTCGGACGTGACGGGATCTCGTATCTTCATATCGGTGTCTCACGCAGACACGCTGGCCAACCTCTACGTGTCGGAGATCAATAAAGACTTCACCGAGTTTAAGTTTGTCCCGAGTCTCGAGTCGATTCTGTGCTATTTCCCCAATAGTACTTGGAACAAGAGCTGGCTAACGTAAGTCAAATATTTTTTCACATTATGTACTTAGCTGTTATTTTACAAGTGCATGGGCTTGGTAAAATGCTTATTCCATCGAAATGAGATGACATGCGATCTCTCGATTATATATATTCTTCTCTTGTTTGTTGTGTCTGAAGTTTTTTTTTTAATATTGTCATAGTGACGTTGGATCTTTTTATTTCTTGTGAAAAAAAAAGAAATAATAGTATATACGTACATTACAAGGTTTGTAGAAAATGTGTTTAATAAAGTTAGCTCACACGGGCCTTATTAAAAATAAACTCGTCGGGCTGCTGCTAAAATTTCAAACGCATGACTTAGCTTGAAGTAAAACACTGCCACTTGTATTGCAGTTAATTCAAACCTCCCAGTGGAACATGGACTTCAAGCTACGTCACGAATTGTTAGCCAATCACTGCTCTACCCCCTCGATGAGCTAACCTTGTTAAATGTATTTTCTACACCTTGCGTACATTATATAAAAATTTTGAACAATTTTCAAGTTCATTGTATTCACTTGTATGAGTAACAAGAGTTTCGCTTTAATAATAATAACAATAATAGCAAATTAATATACCTAAGGCAATTAGAGCTATTTCACCCCAAGGGAAACTGTACTCTAATAGCCAAACCAGTAAATGTAATTATCTTTTTAACTGTCTTTTTTTTTAGCTCTTTTTATGTTTTTCTTGAAATTACTCCCAAATAGTTGCTTATATATAAGAACCTAATGTTAAAAATCATAATCTACAATAAACATATCAATAATTCCGGGACTTAAATTCAAATAACGCTATCTACAAGAAGACATCCTACTTGGTACTTACCAAGTAGTATTATAATTGTAGATTTCGTTGTTTGTTTCTTCCCTCGAGCTCTCGGTGATGTGTTTACATGTACCGAGCACTCGGCCGAGAGCACTGTCTCGCCCATCTACTCGGTGCGTGTGGTCCAGGCTTTAGGTTAATTTGTTCGCTATTGGGAACAGTTCACATAGGTTTCATAAAAATTATTGTACCTCCCTTACTGTCATGGTGAGAAGTATGATCTCAACGGCTTGGGACAGAGAAAACCTCATGCTTTATATTCGAATCTCGAAGTTAATCACAGAAAAGTTAAAATGTGCCAAAGTTTCCTTCCACAGTTTGAGAAAAAATTATTAAACTTTATGTTTAAATTATTTTTTTATGAAATGACAAAAAGTGAGGTGACAGTAACGTTTATAACATGTGTGTTTTTTAAAATATTTTTGTTATCAGTAATTTTAGTTAGAAAAATGTAAGGTGGGCCATTTTAACCCTTCGAATAATAAGAAAATAATATCTGTAACCTTTTGCCTGTCAAGGTTCGCACGCAAAATTCCCGGTTCTTGCCATGCATCTTAAATTTTCCTATTTATGGGTTATTTTTTAACCCTTTTGCAAAAACAAAAATTGTTCTAAAATCTAGATAAAATAATCTTTCCGATGTGTTTATTAGAAATCAACTTTTTTTTTTCTAAATATTGAAATTTTGATATTGGAAATGTAAATTAGCTAAAAAATGCATACCTGCGAATATTGGAATTAAAGTACTTAAAATAGAATAAACTTAAAATTTTAAATACAGATTCCTTTTTTTAACAAAATTTTTAATAAAACTGTCACCTCACTTTTTATCACTTTCATACAATTTTATTTTAAAATTAAATGTTTGTTACGTCAAAAATTGGCTCGAAATAAAACCGTCACTTATGATCGGGTTTGTAAAATATCTCAACAACATAGCTCATATAATCCTAATACAATGAGAAGCATTACTTCTTTGGCTCTCTAACATAAAAGAAATCACAAATATTCGCATGACAGGAAGAGAGATATATAACTTTTAATAATGCACGGTCGCTCTGGGACAATCTGGGTCTCTTGTTATTATAACGGCATATGATGTTTTGGGACAACTTGGGTCTCCTGTGATTAGAAGGGTTAAAACTTTTTTATATTTGCATTCAATATTTGAATATTTCAAAAATTATTTGTTCGTTTCGAATTAAAAAATTTGAAAGCGTATTTTATCACCTTTCAAAAACAGTATTTTAGTTTTCGGATACATGTAGAAATATTCCATTTATATGGATTTTATTCCAAAGTGGAAATTTTCTAACCTTCTGACAGAATATGCCCGAGTCAAACCATTTTTAGATTTCTGAAAAATTCCAGAGCGTAATTCCATAGAACAACTCCACGACTCATTTTATGTACTAGATCAGTGATGTATAACCTTATTTACAGAATAAGGGTAAAGTTCGGTTTATGGGCGAAATTCCTAAAAATACAAACTAGTTATTTTTATACTAACTATGGGCCGGGGAATACGAATCTGAAAGAATTAGGCGGCGGCAAGCAATATTAACTGAATTATACGACTTTAAAAAATTTTTTTACACACATAGGAAAATGGCCATTTTGGAAGCATTCTGATTCCTAGAAAATCAAACTAGTTATTTTTATGCTAACTTTGGGCTGGGGAATCCGAATCGGAAAGAATTAGGCGGCGGCAAGCAATATTAAATGAATTATACGACTTTAAAATTTGCTATAAACAGACACAAAAATTGACACTATCGAAGTCGCAAGAAAACATAGAAAAAGAATAAAGATGTTACACCACATAAAATTAGGTGTTGCCATTAAGCAGTAATATCAATAACGTAAAATAACATGTTTATAATTTAAGTACTTACTTTTTATAAATTTTACTCACTTTTGTATCACAAACCATGCTACCTAAACCTAGCGTAGCCGCTAAACTACTTGAAAACTGGGATGTTTTTTTAAATTGACGCGAGCAGGCGGTATAAAGGGGCACAAACCATGTGACACAAACCTTGCGTAGCCGCTAAACTACTTGAAAACTGGGATATTTTTTTAAATTGACGCGAGCAGGCGGTATAAAGGGGCACAAACCATGTTACACAAACCTAGCGTAGCCGCTAAACTACTTGAAAACTGGGATGTTTTTTTTAAATTGACGCGAGCAGGCGGTATAAAGGGGCACAAACCAGACGACGAAGATGTGTTTGATTTATAAGGTATGTTCGATGATATTATTGTTCAATGGCCACACTTAAATTGTTGTTTTTCTATGGTTTTCATGTGTCAAAATGCTTTTAAAATGGCTGTTTTCTTATGTGTGTATTGAAAATTTAAAAGTCGTGTAATTCAGTTAATATTGCTTGCCGCCGCCTAATTCTTTCAGATTCGGATTCCCTGGCCCATAGTTAGTATAAAAATAATTAGTTTTATTTTTTAGGAATTTCGCCCATAAACCGAATTTTTTCCCAGAATAAAAAATGACCCTTAACCACTCCGATATATCGCGAATATGCACTTTTTATGTCTTAAACGACATGTCAGATTTAAGAAAACTTTGTGTTATTTCCGTTTCACAATTAAAGCTGTATAAATGAAACATTTCTGAGCATAGCCGAATACTAAAAACTGTTTTTGAAAGGTTACAAAATAAGCTTTAAAATTATTATATGTATAACAAATAAATATTAAAATTTGTAAATATTAAAATTTAGAATGCAAACATAAAAAAAAATGTAAAAATGACTCACGCAATGTTTTTATGTGAAAACGGTACTAAAATCACGGATTATATAAAAAAAAATACCTTTTCTATCGTATAAATGTATAATAAACCATTTGGTCACCTCACTTTTTTATCATTTCATACAAGAATATTTAATAAAAAAATAACAATGTCCAACAGTGGGTAGGCAATTTGGCGGTCTGTCATGTATCTGACAGAAAAGGTTTTTTTAATGTATTTCTATGGACAAGTTGAATAGTGATGGGTAGCTTGATTTATTATGGAGCTTAAACTTTTTGTTTTAGGGATGTCGCTAGAACAATGACGTAGTTATAACGATTTCTGTGGAAACATACGCATTGACGTGAAGACACGCTTATTGTACTTGACTGATGTTTTCATATTAACGTGTATATCTGCTTACGTTGCTGAGTGGTTAAGTAATTGTTTGCGCAACCTAGAGTTCGTCTAGATTTGGGAATTTTTCTTTTCGATTTTATTTAGTAAAGCGAGTCACAATAAATAAATGCCTCGCAGACCACAATGGATGTCTCCACAGCTTGTGTATCACTGATAATAATAATGTAATATTTGAATCTGCACATGTTAATAGATTAATATAGACCATCTAGTGTCTAGTGCACGAAAGAGAATTCTTAGATTCAGATAATTAATGCTGTATTTGTTTTTGAATCAGAAGTAGTCAAAATCGAGAATGGCCTTCCGTGGTTATGGACAGAGGGTAAGCCATAGACAAATAAGCACTGCTTTGTTTTTCCTAGAGGCCGTGTGTGTTCATTAATTGCACGCATTTTAGTTACTAATATTATTCACGTTCCATTTACGCCACTCAACACTAAATCCAAATATTAATTTACTTGAAGTTTCAGGCTTTTATTTTAGTTATATATATTTCTTAGGCCTAAACAAACATATTTATACAGGGTGACTTTTACTAGAAGTAAAATATTGAAGAGCGTTATGGAGAAGTCGTGCAAGCATATAAATAAATTTGTACATTATTCTTTTTTTTCTGGTCAAGTACCGGTCATCCTGTATTGGTTTGAATTACTTAAAGTATATTTGCCAATTTTATCAATTTTAATGTAGTTTTATATCTTATCAAGTTGTGTTTAAAATATTGTTTATATTGTGCTTACCTGTAATAATAAATTTATATGTTTAAGATTGTTTTGAAATGAAAAAACTGCTTCACAATTGTAGTTTTTTTTGGAAAAATCTTTTTGCGATTCATCATCGCCATCCCGTCTGTATGTTTTATTTTCTCTCTGATGTTATTGATGTATATAATTGTGAATTTAATATTACTCAATATCACTCAACAATATTTCCTGCTGCCTGCCAATATCTCGAGTGATAGCTACCCAAATTTGGTTAGCAAGCTAATGTTCTTGAGCAACAGCTATATAAATTTGCGTAGCACCACTAATTCCCTTGAGCGATAGCTACCCAAATTTGGGTAGCACTGCTAATGCCCTTGAGCAAAAGCTACCAAAATTTGGGTAGTACTATTAAGATGATTGTCAAAAGAATTCAAGTTCTACTCTTTCATAGATGACGCACATATATTTATTTTACGGAAAAACGCTTTTTACAAGTTATGCTTTAAAATATTGAGAATAATTAATTATTTGCGCCCGTACATACGCAATATGAATGTGAATAAATAGTTTTGTCAATAAAAAAACGCAAATCTTTCAAGAAAGGCTAACAAAAACAATATTGCATCGGTGATTTAATCCAATATTTTGTACAAATTATTTGAAAGCGGATATTGCCACACTCAACAAAACTTACCAAACAATTACAAAGTTAAGAGACATTTGGATTGTGACCACTTAATAAATAAATTAAAGTGTGCATTTTACCCTTTTTTGCTAGGTTTAATTCAACTTTCTTCTATCCTTTCTTCTAGCATAAAATTCCCCAACAATAAAGATACCATACACAGGTATAGGCCATTCATGGTTCAGTTGGGGCTCTTGTGTTCTGATAATATAACACAGAAAAATTGCTCGTACTTTGAACAACACATTACTAATATTATTTCTTTTGTTACTTATTTTTATCCTCCAAATCCATTTTAGTATCCAGATTTTTTAAATGTCTTTTAAACGCCCAACTCTCCATCCGATTTAAAGCATTGCTTGCAAGACTGCATGCAGAACCCTCAACCGAATTGTTATTATTCTGACGACCTGTCAAAGGGAATAATAATAATTTGGCTGGCAGTTTTGCCTACTGATACGATTTGCAGAGACCCTGCATGCAGTCCTGCAAGCAGTGCTTTAAATCAGGCGGTAAGAATTATGTGTGCAAACTATTTTTTCTATTGTTGTTGTTCAAATAACATAAATTGACCTCTTTAATAATTATTCAACATGCATCACAACTATTCAACAAAATTTGTCATAGTGTTATTGATTCATAAAAATGAAGTGCTTTCTTTATTCTGCGAATAAAGATAAATAAATACAATGCGAGAACATTTTCCATTTTTTCAACCTCGTGTAGGACAGTCAGTATGGTTCTGTATTTTTTGCGAGAGCTTATACCAAATCTGAAATGTAGTTACCGTAATGCCATAGACGACCCGTTTGCCGCTTAGTCCTTGTTAAGAGATGTCATTCCCGGGAAAATTTTCGAATCGAATGTCTTCACGTACAAACATCAACATAATATGACAAGCAGATAGTCATTAATTTATGAACGCCTATTAGGCCTATATGTAAGTGGTTAGTAGTAGGCCTATAGTAAATAGTAATTCATGTTTTTAAGTATCCACACCAACATCAACGCACGACAGGCATAGACAAGCCATTGAAAGCCATAGAAAATACCAGAAATTTGACAGCCGGTGTCCCAAAACGGACGTCTCGTGAAGAAAGTAATTACAAGCAACATTTATGATTATAATGATGGGAGAATTCAAATACTGTCATTTAACTCATCATCCGGAAATCTTAGCCAAAATTAAAATTACGAGCAATTTACATGCCAAAAATATGACTTTTTTTTATCTGTCTTTATATCACCACGAATACAGGTAACAGCACAAAAATCGCTTGACAAGTAGAGTCTAGAAATTTTCGATTTAAGCTCAAAAGCAGTTTTTAATTATTTGTGAAAAATTTTACAAAAAATATTCAAGGGAAATCACAAATAATCTTAACTATTAATCGTTTTCTTAGACGCTTTCACAGGTAACAGCACAAAAATCGCTTGACAAGTAGAGTCTAGAAATTTTCGATTTAAGCTCAAAAGCAGTTTTTAATTATTTGTGAAAAATTTTACAAAAAATATTCAAGGGAAATCACAAATAATCTTAACTATTAATCGTTTTCTTAGACGCTTTCATAATTTTCTAATTAAAAATTTAATTATTTAGTAGTTTATGAGTATATTTTTATAGCATTATAATTTTTTTTTTTTAAATTCCACTCAAGCGAAAAAGTGGAAAAACCTTCAATTTATCCAAAGCATATTTATTGATATTCATAATGGCTATAGATTTGTAGTAAAGATTAAAATAATTAATTGAAAATAGTGATTTCACTGATAGCTTCGCCTTCAATGAATAATTGTTTGACAATACATAATGCCTGTCATTAAAATTATTTTTTCATTAATACATCTGCCGCTTGTAGGCAGGTCTTTTACGCCATTTTATTGCAGATAGAATATATGTACAAGCCTTTTCCACGCTGAAATTTTGCAATATAACTAACTAACCATCACGCCGTTTCTGCAGGGGTAGGCAGAGAGGACGGACCGCTAAAAAACTGGGTCTTGGCACACACTCCTTGCCTCGTTCACATTTGCAATGTAAAGAATCAAATACTAATATTTACGTGACCTCAAGACGCTGCACAAGACAATCCTGTTACTAACCATAGAAAATCTATAGACCAGTGATGATCAACCTTTTTAGCCGGGGAGGCCAATTTATAAATTTTCAATTCATCGTATCGGGTTGCAGAGGGTAGGATACATACAGCTTAACTTTGTTAAATTTGCAGTCGGTGGTGTCACAAATCTATTTGTCTTTCCTAAAATGGTTATTAATAAAGCAAATATAAAATGCCATAAAGTGCCACACCAATAAATGCTGTCGATTTTTATCATTCTGAAATAAAATACCTATTTGCAGTTTTGGGCAACTTTTGAATTTTCTTTTGGAAAGTTATTCAAAATTTAGTCAAGAAAACTTTGATATTTTATAAAATGGAAACCTTTAAAATGCATTAAACATAGATCTCGAAAAGCGTTGCCCTGCGAAGGTGAGTTCTTCACTTAGGTCGAACCACGAATTTTTGCCTAAAAATAATGAAAAATCTTATAATTTTTAACGGCTGATTCAAAACTTTGAAGAAAGACTGTAGTTTTCCACTCGACCCTTTTTTAAAAAGCAGAAACAGTTGAATATTCAATACCGCAAACCTTTTCATATTTTTTTAGCCAAGTAGGAAGTATAAAAAGCCTCGCGGGCTACAAAAAATGGGCTCACATGCCACGGGTTGCTCATCACTCCTTTAGACAAACCCCAATACAAAAATTGAAATCCTTTTTCTTTTCTGTGTGTTTTTCTGTTTCATAGTTTGAATGTTATTAATATTTATTTTAATAAATAATGAATAATTTTTCTTGTAGAAATGTGGCGGAAGAATCCTTTGCCGACCTGTACAAGGTGGAGGGCCTGCGGGGGATCTACATCGCCTCGAAAGTGGTGACCAAGCCGTCGGGGGTGAACATCGGCCCCGAGCACCTCATGTCCTACATCTCCTTCGACCACGGCAACACGTGGGGGCCCATCATGCCCCCCAAGCAGGACGACGAGGGTCAGCCCATCAACTGCGTGCTTGTGGATGATTGCAGTCTACATCTCAGCCAGAAGTTCAGTCAGCTGTACCCTGTCACCAGGTTATATTTTATATAATCTAACTTTGAATACCTAATACACACCTTTGGATACCTAACTTTGAATACCTAATACACACCTTTGAATACCTAATACATACCACAAACTGTTTTCGATTCCATTACAGTTGATCCCCCGACAATTAGCTGTCCGGCATACCTATATAAAATATGCAGTCTGTTTAGAGAAAATATGGTTTACCTATTTACACAAAATATAACTAAGTGTCCTATGGGTTTCCTATGCTTGTACCACCAAGTAACAAAAGTATAAAATATATTTTCATTCAAATGCATCGAGTATAATTTATTTTTATTTTTTATTAATAATTTTTTTTGGTACATACATCGGTATAATTTTATAATACTTAAAGTTTTTTTTATATATAAACATTTAAAAATTAAAGAATAAAACAATTAGCAGATTAACCAAAAAAAATCCCACATAGGAATCACCTGTTTGTGGGTATACATACTTGTTTGTTTTTAACCACTCGGAACATTAGAGTGTCAAAAGACGCGAATATAATAATAGCGGTCAAGACATTAGAGCGTCTTTTGACGTAAACGCGCGAGATTTTACAAAAATTGATTTATTTCCATCACTAGTATACGGATTAACCATGAAATAAAAAACGGAATATCAATAATTAACAATGCTACGCGTCTGTATTCAAAAATATCTATGGAACATAGAGATTACTTATCTGAGCCGAATGGAACTTCCATATTGTTTGATTGTCATTTGTTCAAGACATTGTTAGTTTTTTATTAAAATATTTTTGTATGAAATGGTAAAAAAGTGAGGTGACTAAATTGTTTACTATACATTTATACGATAGAATAAGTGTTCTTTTTACATAATCTGTGATTTTAGTACCGTTTTCACATAAAACATCACGTGGATCATTTTTACAACTTTTTTATGTTTGCATTCTAAATTTTAATATTTAAAAACGTTATTATTTATTTGTAATAATACAATTTGAAAGTTTATTTCATAACCTTTCCAAAACAGTTTTTAGAATGAGGCTACGTTTCCCAAAACGTGATTTATGAAGCTTTTAGTAAAAATCGTAAATAACACAAATATTATCACGTTTTGACAGTTTTCCAAGGGACACAAAATAAACAAAAGTCTATTTCTGAGAGGTTAAAACGGTTTAAATTTGACTCGTATACATACATTATCTTTGTAGATATTAAAGCATAAAATTAAATAAACAAAAAATAAAATAAAATTAGTGTTTACTGAATAACAATTCAAATAATATAGGATTAAAAAATTTTTTAAGTTACATCGGGTCAGGTTTTGTCTATATACTGTACATACCAGCATATAAGTACATTAAATAAATTCGTTTGATATTAATACCAACTTATTATTAAAGGTATTTTTTAAGTCTATTTTAGGTTTGAAATTGGTTAAAATTATAATTTTATAATAATAAATTATATTTTCGGGGAGCCTACTGTGGGGGGATTGACTTTTCGAGTCACTGTTGTTTTCAAATAACTGTATCTGACAAGTTTTTAACTCTTGGTGCGCAAAATTTTCAAAAAAAGACTTGTTTTGTTGCAAAATTTTGTTTTTGGTTAATTTCACCTTATAAAAATAGTACATAAACTACCATATGTAGTTTCCCCAGAATAATTTACTCAAATTCTGGGTTGAAAATATGATGCAGCTCTTTTTTAATAATAAAACCAACTTTTTTGCGCGGCTTCAGCCGAGATGTATTAAAAACATATGGGGTATTTTTTTTTCAGTTATATGATAATATTGGAATACTAGCGCAGACGTGTGAAATATCACGGGGTATTATAATAATTTGTAAGATTTCTGAAAATATTTGACTTAAATAATACCTCTACCTTTCGAATGTTAGTAAACTTGAAAAATTACAACATCTATCATACATATAAATACATTAAATACCATTTCAATTATAAAACTATTAATAATTTATTTATTTATTTATTTGTTTCTTTACATGGTACCTAGGACTAATGTTAACAATTCAGTTTATAACCTCACTAGGTCAAGCCTGTATTGAGGTTAACAACTCTACAATTTAATAAAATAACACAAAATAATACAGTTATTGAAGAACAATATTGTTGTATGTTTCATGCAGATTATGAGTATAATAAGTACCTAATTAGCTGAAGGCGATAGTACATTACAATGAAAGCATGTAGGGTGACCATAATGTTGAGATTTGGCTTTCAGAAAAAAAAATATTTTCGAAGAATTAAGATGAGAAATATTTATTTATTTATATATTGCGCTATTAATTTAGCAAGAGAAGGATTAAAAAAAATAGTTAAGATAAAATAAAATGATATTAATTTAGAAAGGATAAAGCAGTGAACAATTTACAATCCTCGGCTAACACAAATAATTTGACGGTCTTTTTAAAAATGCTCAAGGAATTAGATGACTTAATATGATCTGGAAGGCTATTAAATAGGAGTGGAGCCCGATAAAAATAATTCCTTTGACCAAAAGAAGATTTAGTATGAATTGCCGTAAAGTTCAGACCAGAGCCAACTCTAGTAATACGAACTTGCTGTGTTCTTTCTGAAATACCAATATTATTAAAAAATCTACAAAGGGTTTGTGTAATATATAGCTGTTTAACATTCATGACATTACATTCCTTATAAAGTAAATTCGTTGGATATCTAAATTTTTTTTTTAACATAACTTTAAGAATCAGCTTTTGTGCAATATTAAGTGGTTCTATATGAGTCTTTTGACAGGATCCCCAGCACACTATATTATAAGAAAGCATAGACTGGATTATTGCAAAATAAACCGTTTTTAATTTTTCTTTGTCTAGTATATGTCTGAGTTCTTTAAAGATATAGGTAAGTCTCCTAGTATTATTTACCAACATATTGACATGATCATTCCATCTCAAAAATTTATCTATTATTACACCGAGGTATTTTATGTTGGTTACATTTTCTAAGGGGTTGCAGTTACATGTTTGCAAGCAATTATGTATAATCAAATTATGAGTTGCAGAAGGCTGACTTTTACATGAAATGCTAAAAGTAATATATTTGGTTTTCTGTGTGTTCAGAGTTAAAATATTATTATTCAACCAACTATTTACTACTCTTAAACCTATATTGCATTTTTCAAAAGCTTCATCCCAAGTTTTTCCCTCAAATATTAAGGCAGTGTCATCTGCAAAACTAACAATGTTACCAGGAATATTAAGACTGCATAAATCATTTATATAAATTAGAAACAATATTGGCCCAAGTACACTACCTTGCGGGACTCCAAAGGAGATGGATTTACTATTGCTTAACACATTATTTATCTCTACTTGCTGTTTTCTATCACTAAGATAAGACCTGAACCAATCCATTGCTGTATTATTAATGCCTAAGGATAATAATTTTTTAAGTAGCAATTCGTGGGAAACAGTATCAAATGCTTTTGATAAGTCCAAAAACACTGCTATAGCTTTGTTGCCATAGTCCAGCGCGCTTATAACATTAGTCAGTACCTTTAATACAGCATCACTCGTACCTTTATTCTCTCTGAAACCGAATTGATTGTCGGAGAGTATTTTGTATTTTTCTAACAATGAAACTAATCTTGACTTAGCCAATCTCTCTATTACTTTTGAGAGAGTATTAAGCAAAGATATGGGTCGGTAATTGTTAACATCTAGGTGGTCTCCACCTTTGAACAGAGGTATAATCTTAGCATTCTTACAATGAGAAGGAAATATGCCATTCTTAAAACTAAGGTTAACAATATGAGATATGGGACCAGCCAACATAGAAACATGCTGTTTGTATACCATGATACTTAAGCCATCAATACCACAGGAAAAAGACATTTTTAATTCATTTATCACTTTTGAAACTTCATAAATGCTAGTAGTTTTAAATTCAAAGCTATCTTCTGAAAATTGACTACAAGGTATAAAATTGTTAACAAGACACATTTCGGTAGTTTTATTTGCACTGCACAATTGTTTTGCGAATCTAGGACCAATATCACTGAAAAAGTTATTTAAGTGATTAGTGATTATATTTGGATTCTCTTCCATTGAGATAATATTGTTATTGATTTTTAATTTTTTTATAGACACTTGCTCCTTTTGTATATTTACAGCCTCCTTTATAATCTTCCACTGTTGCTTGGTATTTCCATTTACGTTGTCCAGCTTCCTTTTGTAATATGCTTGCTTTGTATATTTTATAATTTTTGTACACCAGTTTCTATATCTTTTGTAATAGTCCAGCAGTTGAATGTTATTTACATCTGTTCGACATTTGTTGTGTAATTTGTCTCGGGTTCTGAGACATTTAATAATTCCGTCATTTATCCAAGGTTTTAAATATTTCATTTTATGCTTTACACTTCGTACAGATGAACAACTTTCTACATGCATTTTTAAACATTTTATGAAATTTTCAGCAGCTAAATTAACATCTTGCGATGACAGTACTGACTGCCATGATTCCTCCTTTAATTTGACCTTCAAAAGATTGTTATCGATGACAGTTTTTATGTTTTCATTATCTTTTGCTATTTTCTTTAGTGTAAAGCTCATAAATCTCAGCAATATCACATCATGATCTGTTATGTCAGTAGTGAAGACAGCTCCCTGTGGTTCAAATTTAGATTTTACCATAATATGATCGATGCAGCTTGAAATGGTAGAAGAAACTCTGGTAGGTGAATTTATGAATGGCTTCAAGCCATGAAAAGCCAAAAGAGAGAGGTATTTTTGAGTTTTCATATTGCTCAAATCCAAAGTATTAATATTTATGTCGCCACATAAAATAATCTCCTTATTTTGTATTGATGTAGAGTCAAGCAGTTCACTCAGTGATTCAAGGAAATTATCTATATGAGCCAGGGACGGAGATCTGTAAACAGCTATTACACACAAGGTACTCGATATCTGCATTTTTAAGCAGTTTGCTCCAGGGAAAACAACTTCCTCAACAGTCGCGTGAACATTTTGTTTTACATAGGCAACTACACCATCATTTTGCAAATAGTTATTATTTGTGTTGTAAACTGCGTATCCGGGGATGTTAGGTATATTGGTAAAATTTTTCAGCCAAGCTTCTGTGAAAACGAGTACCTCAGGACGATGCTCAATACCATCCAGCATGGTTATGGTTTCATCAAAGTTTTTGTTTAAACTTCTAACGTTCAAACAAAGTAAAGAAAATTTGTAATGTTTTAAAAAGTTTTTGCAAGTTAATGAATCTTTAATAGTTAAATTAGATTCTGTATTGTCTTTCAAGTCGATGTATTTTCCAAAATCGATATCCATTTTTAATGTTGAAAATATTTTTCGGTGCCTTTCACTATTAAACTTCTATTATAATCTATTAAGGTCATCTTCGTGTTTAATTTCCTTGATTTTTTTTCCTTCTTCTTCTTTCATCAGAATGGCTCCATTTCTAAACCAAATGTATTTGTATTTTAACTCTTTTCCCTTAGTTTTGGCTTTCCAGAGAAGTTCCTTGAAGTAAGGAGATAGTGATTCTCCTAGGAAAACCTTTTTTTCATGATTAGAAATCACCTTTTTATTTGCTAATAATTTTAATCTAGTTTCTGGGTTTCTAATTTTAAGGATAATTTTTTTCGGATGTCCTGGTCTTCTGTCATATTGTCTTATTGCGGAGGCAATATCCTCTGAATTTATTTTGATATTAGCACCTTCTATCAGTTTTATAGCGGTTATTTTGGGATGTTCTTCAGTCTTTTCCTCAATGCCTGTTATTTCGATACAGTCATCAAGGTTCGACTGTTCCAAGCAAGCCACTCTGGTTTCCAGATGCTTAATATTTTTGCTTTTATTTGCCAAATCATTTTTTAAACGTTCGACTTCTCCTTTAACCTCATTCATGGAGTCTAAGCGGGTAATTATATCGTCATATTTTTGACAAATGAATTCGGTAGTTTTTTGAAATTCTAACATTTTTTTGTCAATGTTTTCGAGGATTTGGGTTTTTTTTGGGTTTTTTAATGTTAATTAATGAAATATTTTTGGTACCTACTTTATTGCTTGTCTGGTACGATTTATACTTATCAGTTAAATTGAACTTGAATAATTTTATGCATTATGCGGGAATACAGTTACAAATCACGCACTGACAACCAAATTTAGTATGCCCCATACCTCTTGATGGAAAATCGTTGCCTTGGCCTAGAAATTCCAGACAATGAAGTTATGCCAATTTCACAATGCAGGAGCTCACTGTTTAAAACTATTTACAATAGTTTAAAAAAAATTGTTTCTGTTCATTTTAGGGCAATTTATGTGACAAATCAAATTGTATAAGACTTTTGCACTTGGTAAAATATGCATATATTTTAGATCCGCCACAATAATGAGCTCCAAATCTGCACCCGGCATCATCATGGCCACCGGAGTGGTGGGCAAGTCCCTCAAGGGCCACCCGGGCATGTTCATCAGCCGCGACGCCGGTCTCACCTGGAAGCAGATTCTCAAGGACTACTACTTCTTCAACTACGGAGACCACGGGGGCGCCCTGGTGGCCGTCAGGTACTTCAAAACCCGCGGCGAGACCAGGGAGCTGCTCTACTCGACCGACGAGGGGGAGAAGTGGCTGACGCATGAGTAAGTTAACACAATAAAGTTAATCCTGCCTTTAAGGCTACCGTTAAAGAAGTTTACGGAAAAGTTTTGTTTTTTCAGTCCCATGAAAAATTAAATTAAAATAACAAATATCATTGAAGAAAAAGGTAATACTAATAAATCTAAATGAAAATAAGAAAAAGAACAAGACACAGAAAAATAAAAAAAGTAACAGACACTATCAAGGTTACAAACTTGATCTTTGAATATTGTAATAATATTAAATAGATAGCTGCCAAAAATATGGGGAAAAAATTAGTCGATTATAATATTGTTAGATCTGAATTTGAAATATGAGATTGGCAAAAATGACTTAAAAATAAGCGGTCTCAATGGCCGAGTTGGTTGAGGCGCTCGTCCTGGTAAGACGAGAGATCTTGGGTTGGAGTCCCAGTTGCGACCGGTACCTTTTTATTTATCTTCGTTTTGTTCTTTTTCATATTTTTGTCTAGATTTATTAGTATTATCTTCTTTTTCAATGATATACTTATTACATTGATTGGAATAACCTTCAAAAGTTATTACATAAGAGAGTTATTCTAATAAAAATTATTCAAGTTAATGATAATAATGAAATCAACTTTTTTTTTTCAGTTTCCATGAGAATGATCTGAAAATCTATGGTTTGATGACAGAACCCGGAGAGAACACAACCGTTTTCACAATGTTTGGATCCGCCAAGGGACACCATCAGTGGGTCATCATCAAAGTGGACCTCTACAATGCTTTCTCCTACAACTGCACTTGGGACGATTACAAATACTGGTCTCCATCATCCACCGAAGTCGGATCCAAAGTGCCGTGTATCCTCGGCGTCACCGACACCTATCAGAGAAGGATCCCCCACGCCAACTGTTACAATGGCAAGAACCTCGACAAGCCTCTGAAGCAAGAAATCTGCCAGTGCGATCGCCAAGATTTTGAATGCGATTTTGGATTTGTAGGAACGGCGCATCCCTCCCATTGTATACGCAACAAAACCTTGACAAAGTTTGATCCTTACGCAGTCCCCGAAACCTGCAAATCCGGAGACTTTTATAACAGGACAAAGGGATACAGGAAGATTGACGGGGATATGTGCACCGATGGATTCGGCTATAATTATTTACCGGACGTCATTCCTTGCCCTATGAACGAAACCACAGAATTCCTCATCTTTGCCCAGCGTGGAAGAATCGCAAGAATCAACTTACTTGATAACAAATTAGACGTTTTCCCGATCAAAGGACTTAAAAATGTTATCGCTATTGAATTTGATGTTCGAAACAATTGTCTGTATTGGGCTGATATCGTATCCGACGTGATAGGCAGACAGTGTCTGAGTAATGGAAGCTATGTTCCCGATATAATCGTCAAAACAGATATTGCTAGCATCGAAGGTATGTCGTTGGATTGGATATCAAATGTTCTTTTCTTTGTGGACGGAATGAGATCCAAGATAGAGGCTGTGAGAACTGATCTCAGCAGTGAAGGCAGAATGAGACGTACAATCTTAGGACCGAATGTATTGACCAAGCCGAGAGGAATCGCAGTTCACCCTACTGCCGGGTACTTGTTCTGGACAGACTGGGCTTCCAACAGTCCATCTATATCTCGCTCAAATCTCGATGGTACCGATGTGCAGAGACTCTTCACTAAACCAATTGTGGAGTGGCCCAACGGTATCACCATCGATCATATCGCCGAGAGGATCTACTGGGTAGATGCCATGGATGATTACATCGCTAGCTCCGACTTGAATGGCAAGCTATTCAAGAAGATTTTGGCGAATGATGAGAAGGTTTCGCATCCATTTGCCGTGGCCGTATTCAAAGACACAATGTACTGGGACGACTGGAAGGCAAAGGCAATCTTCTCCGCTGATAAGGACCATGGAATTTTAATAAACACGATACAAGATCAACTGGCAGACCTGATGGATCTGAAGGTTTTCTCTCATTCTGTGCAAGTGGGGACTAACGCTTGTGCGGAGAAGGGAAACACTTGCCAGGCTCTGTGCCTGGGAATGCCGCGAGGAAACTCCTCCTGCCTGTGCCCCGACGGCCTGACCATGAAGGATGGCAAATGCACCTGCCCCGGAGGGAAGATGCCCTTCAGCAACATGACCTGTCCCAAGGAGTTTAATTCTTGCAGTGCTGTGAGTTACACTTTTAATAATAAAAGGCCTTGATTAATGTTATATTATATTTACGTCTCGTCTTCTCCGCTTTGTCCGATTTGGGTTGGGAACCAACCACTTCCAGGTGTCCCTGTACTGGACTAAGTCCTCGACCTCCGTCCACCGCAGGCTCAGCCCTTCCTCTCACAGCCTCTGCAGACGCTTTCCCTGACTTTGTCCAGGGTGACCCACTGGATCATCAATATATATTGCAACCTTTTTTTTACAAGGTTCCCTCATAAGAAGTTCTCATGCTTAATAAATATAATAAGTTTTTGATGTCAAAATTTCTTTAGCAACATTGTGATTTGAAACTCGACGAAACGAAAAAGCAACATTAAAAAGAGACACATATACATCTATAGTATTTAACCTTTGAGAGAATGAGAAAGAATGATCGGTCTCGTCTTTGAGCAGTGCTTCATAGCCTCCCCACTCTTGTCTACTTCAGTTTCCTGAAGGTTTCACTTCTACCGAGTGTGAACTGCACACTTGTATGTTATTCCAGGGTGTGGGGAGGTTGGTGCAATCCCACCCGTCCCGATTGTATTCATATCAATAATACGTACTGTATCGTTATTATTTCCTATCTTGGTACCTTTTGCTAAGTAGAGCATGATGTACTCCTCCGGATGGTGGGATGAGAAAATACAGTTTTGTCGATAATCGACGCGATTGCAGCTGGCAAGTTCGAGAGGTTCGGTTTGGGCAGAGGTATTGACCTCACACGCAAGTAGCATATGCTATTTGTGGCGGATGGACCCTGAGCGCGTTATACGAGGCTGGCAGAGTGTGTGTTCAGATCGCTCTTCAGCGCACACATCGCCCACATTTTCGCATTTCTGGCAAATAACAGGTTAAGGAAGTCATTTTCCCTTCCTCGGAAAAGCTTATAATAGAATTTCACTGTATTAGCAAATTGTTAAATTAGAGTTTTGTTCTGTTCCAGGGTCAGTTCTCCTGCGGCAATGGCATCTGCATCCCGGCAAACTGGCAGTGCGACGGGGACAATGACTGCGGAGACTCCTCGGACGAGCAGGGGTGCACCACGGTCACGTGCCAGCCGCAGATGTTGCTCTGCGACACCAACAAGTGCATTCCACATTACTACAGGTATCTAATCCGTCCACTTAAAACTAACCGGATATAACGATGTGGTTCCGTAACAAAATAGAACATTGAAGAAAAATTTAGGAAAAAAACATATAAAACACACTTAACCTAACTTGTTCTTTTATCATGTTCTTCCAATTACCAAATGTTGTAGAAACTAGAAACTCTTGAACGGTGAGTCTAGGCTTGTTGAAATTTACACAACGTTTTTGCTGAAATTTTTAGGTTAAGACGAAGTAATGCATAATCGTGTTTTTGGTTAGAAAATTTGATCGCTTAGAAGTACAAATCCATTAACAGAATGGCTCCGGCTTACTTATCGGAAATGTGTATTCCAGAAAATTCCATTTCGCGACAATCAACCCTCAGATCAGCAGCAACATCAGCTATCGGAAGGTTGAAGGAACCAAAGCGTACACCAAATACTAAATTCGGTGAGCGTGCTTTCGGAGTGTCAGGACCTAAAGCCTGGAATGGACTGCCACACGAGTTAAGAATGATCACAGATTCAGCAAAATTTAGAACTAAACTAAAAACTCATTTTTTCAGACAGTCGTATCCATAAAAAAAAAAAAACCTTTCACCTTCCCCTTCACGGCTCGCGACATAGTAAATAACTAATTGTGTAAAAATAAAGCAAATTCTTTCAATTCTCCAGTCTTTCAAAATAAATGTAAACTCAACTAATCTTCTTATAAATATAAATACAGCGCCCTTAAGGTGATTTTTCACAAAAACGGCGCTATACAAGTTATCCAAATATTATTATTATTATTAAATATAAATGTTAAACAGTGATGAGGGTAGCAAAGAAAAAGTCATGCAATGTCCAATGTTTTGAATATAACATCCTCCACATGCAAAGTCATATCTTTCCCAAGCATAAACTTTCTAATAAAGTGTGTTTATCGGAAGTGACCTGCAGGTAAGTATGTTTATGTATCTATTTGTAAATAATAAAATTAGATAGAGCCTAAGAATTCATAATAAATTGTGAAGCGCCCTTGAGGTGATTTTTCACAAAAACGGCGCTGTACAAATTGTCCAATTATTATTATTACATAATATGGATGCTTTAATTAAATACTGCAAGTAGAACATATCTTGGCCTTTGAAATAATCAAGCATTTTAAGTGATTTTTATACGCCCAGAAAAAAAATAAAGTATCATGCCTATAAAAACTGCTTTAAAGTGTAAAATCTCCTACTTACAAACCCCTATTCTGATATGGTTTTATTTTATAAGGTGACAAATTAAGTTATTTAGGAAATGATCGGAAAACATTTTAATATTTGTGCCAAAACTTCACAAAATAAAACAAAACATGCGTTTTGACTGGTGTTAATGGGAATTTCAACCATATCGCCATTTTACACAAGGACTGTGTGATTTCGTCCGATTCTTGTTCCACTGTGCATCGCCCAATGCAACTCTTTCTTGAGTTTTAATATATCTAGGCAGTTATTATTTGTAATGTACAATATGATTTAAAATTAAATGTTGATTTCAATTTTGTGGTTTTTAACCCCTCAGGTTAATTTGTTTGCTTTTGGGAATAGCTCATATAGGTCTCATAGAAATCATTGTACCTCCCTTACTGTCACGGTGAGAAATATGATCTTAACGGTGTTTTATAGATAGAAACACCGCGCTTTACATACATATATTTAAACCTTAAAGTTAACCATAGAAAAATTAAAATTTTCAACTCTATAAAACCAAAGTTTCTGGCTGAAATTATGAAACTTTGTGAATTTTTTATTACAAACTATGTATTTTTTCATTAAATGACAAAAAAGTGACTGTAACGTTTATAATATACTAGCCGAAGTCCCCGGCGATGCCCGGGCTTTTCACAGAGTTTTCGAAATCAAATGTAGACGGTGACCTTCCTTTGAATACAAATCAAATCCACACCGCCCGCTTGCCAGCCTGCTCATACACCACATACAGAAATTCTCATTTATATATTATATATTTCAACCAATTTACACAAAACCTTCTATTTTTACCAAATCTATTGGTGAAAACCCCATGAAAATACGTTCAGTAGTTATTTGAGTTTATCGCGAACAGACAGACAGACGCGGCGGAGGACTTTAATTTATAATATATAGAGATTTGCTAATAAAATGTGTATATATATTTTTATTTATTTTTTCATAAGGTGAGCCATTTTTAAAACTTTTTTATGTTAGCTTGGCCTGAGGGGTTATAATAATACATGCTCCGTTGATTTCACATTTAAAGCTTTTATTTCATTAGTTTCATACTTAAAGTATTCATGAACTAATTTTATTGTGGTACCGGTTTTTATCAAACTTTTATCAAGCCAGACGATCTCGTATTAAATTTTTACCACAATTCTATACTTCAGTTTTCTAATTTTACCTCTTTATGTTTTTCTTTTGCCGAGTTAATATTTGCTCCATCAAAACAATATTTCATGCAATTGCTAAAGGTGTTTTTTTTTTACATAATATTTGACGCGTAATAAAATATTATTGGATCAGCTGGTGTTTTATATATAGATTTTATTTTACTCGTGATTAAACATGAAAAATGCACAATTCTCTTTTTTAAGGAGATAAATATACCTCATAGGAGATAAATTCCACAGATTACACCATGTATTAAATACAGTACATGATACACAAAGGAAAATGGGACATTGGATGAAGGCGGAATTACACTTGTCTGTCGTGTCGTGACATGTTGTGACGTGTCAGAACGGTATCGGTTTCGTACATTTATTATGGTGACGTTTATATTAGTCTGTCGTGTTGTGTCGTGATGAAAATCACTAAATGTATGAAACCGATACCGTTCTGACGCGTCACGACACGACACGACAGAGAAATGTAATTTCGCCTTAAGTTATATCGAATGGAAATCATGTCAGGATGTCAAAAATGATTTGAGTATCATCGTGATTAATTTTTGGGTTATTATGCCATCTTACGTTTCATCCTTCTTTGGCCAACGTTTCGGACAGAGTTAAAGTGTCCATCAACACATTTGCCTGTGTTGCCAGCTCCACTCTTCTCCGAGCTGGTGTTACAAAACATTTCAACGTGGTTTTCTGGGTTTAGCTTTGGTGTACCCGTCAATCACCGGATACCAAGAACTATTGAGCTTAGCTCCGTCGGCTCTATTGTTGTTAATGGGATTTTTATGAATTTAAATTGCATCCATAACTAGGCGTGCTCCATAAGTTTTGGGTCTTCCTAGGACTTCCAACCCAACAGTTGGCAACACGGTATCGCTTCTACGTACATAAGCACACACTTCACCACTATCAATTACACATCTGCCCTGATAATGGACACTGTAATGCTGTCCGAAATGTTGGCTAAAGAAGGAGGTAGCGCAACACGGCATAACACCCCAAAAATAAATAACGAAAATTCTTTTGGCTTTGAAAATCTAAAATCATATAGGATGAAAGTAAATTTAAAAAAAGCACAATCGTCTAAGGACAGGTAATCTGAAAAATGGGGTGAGGTTTGTCCGTGTCTTGGCGGCGGTGGATGTGACTGCCCACCAACTGTGTGGTAGGCCGGATCAGGAGAAAGTGGGGAGATCTTTTGAACTCTCCAGCAGGACTCTCTCGGAACATCGTCTTGCACCGCAATGAGAGGGATGAATTCATACGTCCGTCACTCCTAGACACATTATTGACCCCCAGATTCCTACCCTCCCCTCATATCTTTTTCTTTCCCAGAATTTCCTCTCGTTCTTTCCCCTAAAAAGACCTTCCACACACCATCCCCAAAGACGACATAGGCTCTGGGGGGAATTATTTTCCTCAAGGCCTTCTGTGTGAAGCTAATGAAAAAAGAAAAAAAAGATTTATCTACCACGAAAGTACCTACCACCGCATTTTAATGTTTGCTTAACCAACTCTGTAATTTGTTTGTTTATCCAGATGCGACCATGACAAGGACTGCGTGGACGGCACAGACGAGATGGGCTGCATCTACTACAACTGTACATCGGAGGAGTTCAAGTGCGCCAACGACAAGTGCATCCCCAGCAAGTGGCGTTGTGACGGAGAGGATGACTGCCGAGATGGATCCGACGAACTCAACTGCAAGGTACTACCACTATCTAGCCTTTTATAGCCTTCTTATTCTTGATTCATTATCAAAGTAGTAGTATGTAGTCTTTTATGGCCTTATTATTTCATTAGGTAGCTTTAGGTGGCTTTATATTTTATTATAATATCGTTATTCTTCATTATGTTAACACAAAATTGCAAACGTATAATAATAATATACCTAAATGCAATTCTAATTTTGAGATCAGTGGGTATCTATATAGCAATGAAAAAAAAAAATTTCACTTTAATGCCTTTTTAATTTTTAATAAAAATGTAGGTTACACAGCTTTAGATTAACACCATGGTTATATTTTTAGTATTGCCATTTGGGCAACGGTGGCGCCCTCAAATATTTCTATTGTCTTATTTATTACAAATTGCCAAGCTTTAATAATTCTATTGCTTTATTCGTGGTGCCAAATTATTTTATTTTATTCTACCACTGAGCTAATTCAACCACATCTCTTTCGGTTATATTTAACTGCATACTACGATTAAGAACTAACCAAATTATATTCATTTTCTTAGCGCATATTCTTATTGGCTACTGTCTTTATGTATGATTGCAAGATTCTTCCCGAACTAAATGCAATCTAGATAGTGTCTTGGATAAATATATTATTTTTTATTCAATGTGCGACATCTTTTGACTTTTCTGCAAGTCTAGGATGAATATTTCGATGGTCCCGAAGTACAATTATGTTGAATGTTGGTTAAATGAAAAATATATACCTAAAACAATTGAAAATTATAACACACACCACACAAAGAAACACAAAAATCAAAATGATGGTATAGTCTTATATATTAATGATAAAATAAACACAATCATACAAGAAATACACATCATAGACTCCAACTGCATACAAATAACATTTGATAAAGAAACCTGTATTCTTGCGATGTACAGATCTCCATCCAATAACAACATTACAAACTTCCTAAATGCACTTAACAATACATTGAATGATCTCAAACAAACCAAATATATCATCATCATTGGAGACCTAAACATAAACACTTTACAAAACGGTCACCCACAAAACATAGAATACTTAACAATTCTGGCACAGCATGGATTGGAACCAGCGATAAATGTCCCAACACGAGTTACTCAACATACAAAAAGTTGTATAGATCATATAATGATTAAAACAAAACTAAAAACCAAAACTATAGTATTTGAAAGCACAATTACAGACCACTACATGAATATGACAGCAATCGACAGCGAAAAAACAAAACCTAACCAACATAAAATATTTAAAAAAAAAATAATTGACTACTCAAACTTAAAAGAAAAACTCCAAAAAATAGACTGGAGTACAATATACCAAATAGAAAATGTTGAAGAAGCCTGGGATAAATTTACAGCTATGTTAATACAAGAAATATATAATAACACTAATTTAAAACAAGTTAATCTTACACACAAAGCAAAAAAAATTAAACTATGGATAACAAAAGGAATATTAAAATGTATTCGTACACGAGACAAAATTCACAAACAAATTAAACATACGCCATACGACATGGAACAATTTAATTACTATAAAAGATATAGAAACATCTGCACGAAAATTATTAGAGTAGCAAAGGAGTCATACTATAGAGAAAAACTTAAAAAAGAAAACAATAACCCAAAGGATATATGGAAAATATTAAAAGAAGTAACATATACACAAAAATACAAAAAAAAATATACTATTGAACATCTTAACATTAATTCAAAGAAAATAGATGCCAATACAAATGCAGAAACTATAACAAATCATGTAAATGATTTCTTTGCAAATATAGGAAAAGTTTTAGCGAACCGTAAAATGCATAACACAAACACCCTAACACAACCAAACATACCGAACAATACACAATCGACACAACACAGATTTATAATTAAAACAACTTCAATAGAGGAAATTGACAAAATAATAAACACATTAAAAAACAAAATTGCACCTGGATTAGATGAGATAACAACGGATTGCATTAAAATAATAAAAAATGAAATATTAAAACCTATAACACACTTAATAAACCTTAGTATAAAACACTCCTGCTTTCCTAGTTCTCTTAAAACAGGACTGGTGATCCCTATTTATAAATCCGGAGACAAAATGGAAATAACTAACTATAGACCAATCACATTATTAAACTCGCTATCAAAGATTTTCGAAAAAGTCTTAAAAAACCAAATCATAAAATACTTGGAAGAAAACAAATTAATCTCAGATAAACAATATGGATTTAGAGAAAAGAGAGGTACAAAAGAAGCTTTGGCATGTACTATAGATTATATACATAGCAACTTAGATCAAGGATATAAATGTATAGCGATATATCTAGATTTAGCTAAAGCCTTTGATTCAATCTGCCACAATACACTTTTTAAAAAATTAGAAAATATGGGTATCAAAGACAAGGAACTCCAACTATTAAAAAGTTATATGAGTGATAGAACACAACAAGTCAAAATTAATAACCATACAAGTAAACCACTGCCGATTACATACGGAGTTCCACAAGGAAGCATACTAGGACCCGTTCTTTTCACTATTTATATAAATGAACTTTGTAGCATGGAAATAAACGGTGAAATAGTTAGTTATGCAGATGACACAGTTTTACTGTTTAAATCTAAGGATTGGAATAATGTATTTAACATAGCAAATTTAGAAATCACGCGGGTGAAAACTTGGCTAGACTCAAACATACTTACACTAAATATATCGAAAACAAAATTTATGACGTACAGTATAAATAGTACAGGACAACCAAGAAACAACTCAAACACCATAAAAATTCACGAATGTTTAAATACTAACATCTGCAGTTGCCCTTCTCTAGAAAAAACAGAACAAATAAAATATCTAGGAATCATAATTGACCATAACCTTAGATGGACACATCATATCAAACAAATCACAAATAAACTCCTCAAAACAATACACATTTTCCTAAACATAAGAAACATATATAATATAAAACAAATGAAAACAATATATTTTGCACTTTGTCAGTCAATAATAGAATATGGATTAATTATCTGGGGAGGAGCAACAAACTCAGCTATCGATCACTTAGAAATCGCGCAGAAAACGATCTTAAAAATAATGCTTAAAAAACATAGACTGACTGACACAAACCAAATATTTAACAGTTGTGACGTACTAGATATACGCCAATTATATATTAAAACGCTGCTTAACTACATTTTTGACCAGAAAAACAAATTTCAACAATCTCAAAATATCACTAACAGACCAGTTAGACAATCGTACAAAAATAACTTAAAAACTCCGACGGTAAATACAAGCTTTGGACAAAGGCACTATAAATATCATGCTATAAAAACATTCAACAGTCTTACCCTTGAAATTAAAATGGAAGAAAACAAAAATAATTTCGTACTCAAAATTACAAAATGGATTAAAGAACAAAAAAGACAATATTACCAAAATTTCTTTACAAAATAAAAATAAAACACAACTACACGAAACACTCAAAACCAACATAAAATACACATCACTCACAAACACACAACACATAATATATATAATATATACCGATTTTAATTTATTTTTTTAGTAATAAAATAATTCATTTTATCCTATAATTTAATCTTAATTATAAATTTTAATTTTTAGTTTATTTGGTTTTTATTTAATAAAATGGAGGCCTCAGCACAGGTGAGCTACCCAGTGAGGCCGACATTGCTTAATTTTATTTTTAAAATGTTAAATATTATGTCAAACAAATGAATAAATAAACAATTTCGGATCTGGTAAAAATTGAAAATCATTCTGTTGACTTATTTATTATATTATTTTTTAATTTAAAAGTCTGTATTTTAATGAAATGGCAAATATCAAAACAACACTATCTTTCTTGATCTCGAAAAAAGTAAAAATGCAGAAACGAAACTTTAAACACTCAGCGACGTAAGCAGATATACACGTTAATATGACAATAGCAGTCAAGTACAATAAGCGTGTTTTCACGTCAATGCGTGTGTTTTCACAGAAATCGTTATAACTCTGTTATTGTTCTAGTGACATCCCTAAAACAAAAAGTAGAAGCTCCATAATAAATCAGGCTACCCACCCATCACTATTCAAGTTGCCCATAGAAATACATAAAAAGACCTATTCTGTCAGATGCATGTTAGATATGCAAAATTGCCTACCAGCTGTTAGACATTGTTATTTTTTTAATTAAATATTCTTGTATGAAATGATAAAAAAGTGAGATTACTGAATTGTTTACTATACATTTATACAATAGAATAAGTATTGTTTTTGACATATTGCATTCGAAATTTTAATATTTACAGATGTTAATATTTATTTGTAATATAACGATTTGAAAGGTTATTTTGTATCCTTTCAAAAACAGTTTTTAGTATTCAGCTACGTTCAGAAATGTTTAATTTATGGAGCTTTAATTGTGAAGTGGAAATAACATGAAGTTTTCGTAAATCTGACATTTCGTTTAAGATGTAAAAAGTGCATATTTGCGATAGATCGGAGTGGTTAAACAGCTCTACTTAAAACTACAAAATCGCACATCTATTATTGTTCTTTGGGACTGTCAAGTTTATAAAAATATTACAACACTATGACAACACTAGTAGTTGGCACCCCACAAAAAGTACTAAGTACGATTACACTCATGCAGGAAAATGAACTAATAATTAAATCATCTTGTCGATGCCATCGATAAATTGTCTCCTGCATTACTTTTCAAATAATGGTAATTTGTGTACCAGGAATCGCACCCCCCGACCTGCAAGGCCCTGGAGTTCCGCTGCCCCACTAACGGCGTCTGCATCCCCAAGTCATGGACCTGCGACGGGGAGCACGACTGCCCTGACGCGGCGGACGAGCTCAAGTCCCTCTGCAAGGACTCCAAGTGCATGGACTGGATGTTCAAGTGCCCCGGCAATGGGAAATGCCTCTACACCTCCTGGGTGAGTCCATTAATACTATTATCGGAGTTGCAACTGAGTAATGGAGAATATTAACTTTATTGATTTTTGATGGTTTCTCTTCTGTCCTGAGCCAGTGAGACTATGGCATCCACAATTGGTGTATGTTGAGGCTGAAAGAAGTGGGGAAGAGGGAGGTTTGGAAGTACCTGGGTTTTCAGATCTGGGCACCAAACATGGCTAACGCCAAATTTTTTTTAAATTTTCTTTATTCGTATAAGTTTTTTGTACAAAAGTTTTTACGTACATGGTTATGACTACCATACTAGGCACATGCCCGTATTAAGGTACCATAAAGTAGTTGTCCCAGAATATTTTTCATTTTCATGCAAGCAGTCAAATGTGTGTGTATATAACGAAGGAATTACGTTATATCTGGCCCGTGGAGATCTTACGTAAATAATTTTAGTTGTTTTGGCATTATTTTGAGGCCTATGTTTCAGAGGGAGACCATTTCAGGAGGGCAATTAAATCATGCTGCATAAGGTTCAATTCAGTAATCAAATCTTCGTGCAATATGTTTAATTAATGAAAACAGTTTACGTTACAGCTATTCAATTTAATTAATATGGTACTACAATACTGAAACATATGAACTGTTTACTGCAGTTTAAATATCTCATATTTTTAGGTTTCGTAAAGAAAAAAAAAGAATTATTTTATTAAAATAGAATTCAGAAAAATCACCTAGCCTAATTTGGGTAGCTATTGCCCGAGCGGTTATAAATATGCTGACGAACAAGAGGTTAATGGGTGAAGACCAAAAAGTATCATTAGACTTAGTTATATAAACTTAATGGAACGCCACTAAAAGTAGTGACATTACAACAAGACTTAGGAGTTACTATATCACAAGATTTAAAATGGGAACCGCACATCGCTGGGAATGTGAAAAGAGCAAACTCACTAACATATTTAATCAGGAAAACATTCTTTGACCCAACAACGGACATGATGTTAAAAATATACAAAACATATGTGCGACCTCTCCTGGAATATGCTTTCCAAATATGGAGTCCTTACTTCGCAAAGGATATAAATCTGATAGAGGGAGTACAGAGACGTTTCACTAAAATACCAAGAGCTTTGAAAAATCGGCGATATGGAGATAGACTTAAGGAACTAAGATTACCAACCTTAAAAGACAGAAGAGAAAGGGGTGACTTGATCGAGACTTTCAAAATTTTATCTGGACACTACAGCTGCCCAGGCATCCAAGGAATCTTCACCACTAATAAAAATATAATTCTCCGTGGACACTCAAAAAAATTACCAAAACGCCTTTTGCATCTAATCCCAGAAAACACTTCCTTGCAAATAGAGTGGTGGATGCTTGGAACAAACTCCCACAATATGTCATTGATGCAACTAATATAAACCAATTCAAAGCTCTATTGGATTCACATTTGGAGAGAAGAAAGGACTAACTTGGTTAAAAATTAAAACTACTCATTTACTGTCAAACTATTGTGAAATTATATATGAAAGCATCAGCAGAATGCTGCCTGCTCATTACATAATAATAATATGATTGTAACATTCTACAGGTGTGTGACGGCGAAGACGACTGTGATGACGGTCTCATGTCCGACGAACAGAACTGCTCCAACTCCACGGACCTGACCCCGCTGCCCGCCTTCAACTTCCCCACCACCAACCAGTGCCACAACTGGATGTACCTGTGCAACAACTCTCGCTGCATCCCCTACTGGTGGAAGTGCGACGGTGTCAACGACTGCGGAGACAATTCGGACGAGCTGGGCTGCGGCAACACCACCTTCGTCACTCCGCCCGAGGACAAGGAGAAACGACCCAATGGGGGGAACGGCATAGATCTACCAACCACTTGCAAGAAGAATCACTACATGTGCGCTAATGGTTGGTGATTTTTTAAATATTCATTTGTATGCAATTCACCCAATGTATATTATTATTAATGACCTCATTCTGAATCAAAATACAAAGAATATACGTGCAGCCTAATTTATTGGATAACCAACACCTCTGCCATAGGTCACCCCAAGTGGTTCACTACGTTTTGTGACTGACGGGTGTCCAAGTTCATTGGGTGAGGTATGTTGATGTTCAGGTCTTGGCGACAGATGCACCTTCCCACCAACTGCATGGCGGGCTGAATCGGGAGAGGCCGGTTTTCGGACTCTCCAACTGGTCCCATCATCTTGGACCGCAGCGGGAGGGATGGGTTCATACGTCCGTCACTCCTGGACACACTGACCCCTACCCCTCGCTTCTTTTTCTTTCCCAAAAGTTCCTCTCCTTGCTTTCCATAAAAAGACCCTTCACACGTCATCCCCAGATATGTATGAAATAGCCCTTGAAGTAAATTATTTTCATTGTGTGGCTTCTGTGGGGTTAATGTAAAAAAAAACATAAAGCGCCCTTTTTGTCACCCCTGTATCTCAAAAATTAATTTTTAATTCAATTCTCAGTTGCCGAATTGGTTAAGGCATTCGTCACAGTAAGACAAGAGTCCCGATAAGACAATTTGTAATAGTTTTTTTTTCTCCGTGTCCTGTTATTTTTTTTTAGATTTGTTAGTATTATCTTCTTCAATGAATTATTTTGTGTCTAGGCGATTGCATTCCGGCTGCGTGGGTATGCGATGGCGCTGCAGACTGCGAGGGCGGCGAGGACGAGCTGACCTGCGAGGGCGGTCCCACCGGCCACTGCAAGGAGTTCCGCTGCCGCCAGGACGGTGCCTGCATCACCCTCCGCGCTGTGTGTGACGGGAAGATGGACTGCGCTGACGGCAGTGACGAACTCGGCTGTCAGATCCTGGTTGGTTCAGTTGATCTTCCTAGTTGATTCGATTCTTTACAAAACTTTCATTTGATTCTTTTCAAAACTTTCATTCGTTATCTTCTCTATTTGAAACTTATCCAAAAATAAATTAGTACCTTTAAAAATTAGAAGTAAATTGTTGAATTGAATTGAATATTTGTGGAATAACTGGACCCAAAAAGATGTTTTTTATTTACTCTAGACAATTAACTCTAGGCCTGAGAAAATTTCATCTTTGGGAATACTGTGTGAAGGGTCTTTTTGGGGAGAAGAAGGAGCGAATGAGTGCAGATTATCTATATGGTGACCGGACAACTCAGAATTAGAGGTACTAACGAACAGGGTTGCCAACTCGTGGCAATCCCCCCCAAATTGCGGGGATTTTCTAATAATTTTCAAGAATCGGGTTTCTTGTGGGAGAACCTTTTGGTGGGGAAAATGCGGGATTCTGGGCATTTCTTGATTTTCCTACCATATTGAAAAATAATATGTGAGAATCTACTATAATTTCATCTTCTTTTGCATCAAATTTTCACAAAAATCTATTTTTAAAGCCTGAATGAAAGAGAAAATCCGATAATAAACAAATAAATGCTAATTCCAATAGATTTTGGTTCATTCTCGGAGGTAAAGGAACTTGAATTTATTTATTTTTTGGAACATTTATTGTGAGAATTCTACTTGATAATTTCAACATCTATTGTGAGTATTTTAGAACATTTTTTTTGTATTTATAAAATTAGAAAAGGAGTTACAAGATCCGTGTCAGGTGTTTTGTAATTATACTTTATAATGAGGAATGATTTCTTTCTTTTGCTCTTTACATAATACTCATCATGATAATATGTACTAATTTGTAGAAAAACAAGACCTCTGAGAAGAACAACAACAACAACAACGCAGGTATCTGCACCAATACAGAGTTTGCGTGCGACCACGGCAAGTGCATCTCCATGTCTCTCCGCTGCAACCATATCCAAGACTGCTACGACGGCACTGACGAGGTCAACTGCACACAACTCGATACTGAGGCCAACATGTGCCAGGTACTGGCCAATGCATTTTTATTATGCAAACTTAAAAAAATGCAGGCAATGTTTTGTCCATACAAATCTCCCATTTCCTCTCTGAATTCTGTGTTTATAAACAAAAGTATTTTAAAGAACTAACACTCAAACAGAAAAACCAACTGCCAGCGTATTAAAAAAAGATCGTAACAATACTCTTCATTACTGACAGAGAGAAATCTGTTGATTATATATTGATTAATTAACTTAAATGACGGTAGATTTCAGCTAAGTTCCGAACCCAATGCTTTTGAGTTTTTCCTCCACAGAGGGCAATGATAATTCATTTACAAGCATATTGCTTTTTAAACAGTAAGCTATTCTGGGGAAACTACTTATGGTAAATTATATACTAATTTTATAAACACATTATCTGGTAAGACGGTAGAATTTGCAAAAGGAATAATTTTGCCAAAAATTATTTTAGTTAGAAAATTTGAATCAGCTAGTGCACGTACCAAAGTGAAGAAAAAAAAAACAAAAATTGCAACAATATTGTTATTTTCTTTATTTAGGTGAACTCTTTAAACGTGGACAGCTCTGCCATCAACTCCACCACCATAACGCTGTACTGGCGGGTGACCCCAACCAGCGGTGTCCGCCTCCAGTACCTGCCCTCGCTGGCGGAGACTTCCGGCCCCAAGGCCAACGTGTGGAGAAACGCCAGCAGCTGGATAGAGGAGCAGGTCTACATGTTCACCAACCTGAAGCCATACACCGAGTACAACATGACTGTGTATGTGCGCACCGTCAAGAGCGCCGAGAAGGATGGTTACCCGCCCAATCAACATCTGGTGGCTAGAACTGGTGAAGGAGGTGTGTACACATTTTATTATCTTCTATCAGTCACGTGCCGTCTAATTTTTTGGGATTGGCGAATATTCCGTAGATTCTGATTTCAACTTTTTGTATGGAAAATATCAGAACGAGTAATCTATGCAGCATGTTCTTTTAACTCATACACGGACGCAACTTCTATTGACGCTGGTTTAGAGGAGATGTGGTATGACCATGGACATACAAATAGATGGACCTGCCCTAAGTGATAAAAGGCGTATTATTTCCCCTCCCATTGGAACCATTTTATCGGAACTGGCTGGGCTTGCGAGAGCCTTGCAAGAAACTAAAAATTGTGACGTCATCATTCTTGTCCGGACCAGTGTCGAGCTCTCATCGGTATATTTTACCAAATAACACGGCAAAAATGTTGACTTGTGTTATTAAAACATGTAAAAATAGAATTGAATAAGATAATAAACCCAATTTTCGTATTAAATTCCATAGGTAAGCATTATTTTAGGCTTATTCAGATCATATAATATGATAACACATCAAGATACATGGCGACACGAAACACTAAGTCGCTGTTTCATCAAGATACATGGCGACGCGAAACATAAAGCCGCTGTTTACTGAGGTAAGTAAATTATGAAGCATTTGTAAAAGTGTCTCAACTAAATACGGAAACAAAATATTTCACTCCGAAAATAAGTGAAACTTTACTTTGCCAAATTTGGACTTCAGATATTTGTTCATATCGTGGCTAGCAATTCGCCCTACCATGTAAAAAGATCGATTCATTCGAAAGCAGATTTTACTTTTAAGAACTAAATAGTCATATTATAATGCGAGATGCCTATATACTGTTAGATTGATTTATTGGCGAATCGCAGTCATCGTCCCTCTCTTCGCCCCGCCATAGTTAGTTTTTACCCCTCATCTGTATGTTCTGGTCTATCTATTTGTATGTCTATGGGTATGACATTATGTACATATTGATCTTCCAGTTGATCAATCAGACATCTCTGAAAAGTCCAAATTTGCGTTGAGTATGCAGTTATATGAAAAGTGTACCCTCTATCTGGTACAATACTCTGATTACTCGTAAACACCACCAAATCAATTATAATGCAGAAAAACTTGTAAAGAACTATACAAAATGATGTTTTCTGTAGTAGGATACATATATTTCAAAATGTCATACTAATATACTGCACCGTTGTGCCTCCCGGTGATATTTTATAGCATATTTAATATGTAAAACACAGAAACATGTAAATAATGTTTGATTTATGGTGGAGCATTAGAATATTCCTCATAATCTCAAAACTTAGTACTTAGAGATGTTTGATTAATCAACTGGAAGATCGAAATGCTTCTTTTCATCAGGGGTGCGATACGATACAACAGACTGGAGAATCAAGTTTTGTATTGCAGTAACATGTAGCCTGTCTATTTGTTTCACAACGCGAACACTTCCATATTTCATATTTGTAAAAAGCATTAACTTTGTGGCTCGCCATAATTTACAATAAAAACACATAAATTTGTTACAGACCACTTTAATTTTATTTTATTCACACTCTACTGGTTTTGGAAGCACCCTTCCTTCGTCAGGAGAATATTATAACTAACGTACGATATAGAGTATTGACAGACATAAAAATTTTAGGTGTTTGAGTGGGAGGTAAGCAAAGGGGTAGGGATAATTGCGGGATTTCCAGGAAGGACAGAGCTGTTTATTGGAAATATGTTTAGAATGGGAATCTAAAAGATAAATTAGGTTGGTTATTCAAAATACTAGAATTATGATTTTCTAATTTAAAGTGCTAGAAAATCCATCTAGTATTTTGAATAACCAAATTAATTTTATCTTTTAGTCCCATTCTAGACACTTCCAATAAACCGCTCTGTTCTTCCCAGAAATTCAGCAATTACCCCTACCCCTTTGCTTACCTCCCACTCAAATACCTAAAATTTATTTTTCTGTCAATATTCTATCGGCCTTACTAAAAAACCCCGTGAAAATTTTATTCAATTGACAAACGGCCGCGGATGTGAAAACATTACCAATGAAAAAATTATTCTTGGAAAAAAATACACACTGTTTGCACAGCCTGGGTGGGTAGTTTATCTCTGTTTTAGTAATGATGTTTGAACGAAATTTGGAATTTTCCAAAGTATTTTGAATGTTCTATATATTTTTGAAGGTGTCATAAAAACAAATACTATTCATAAAAACTAGATAAAATTACCTTTTAGATTTGTGTATTTGAAATACACTTTAGTTTAAAAAAACTGCCATATTAAGATTTAAACACCGAAAAAAATTTCTTACCAAAACATTTTTGATGAAAGTGTACAGAAGTATATAAAAAATTAAAATTTAAAAAATACAGACCTTTTATATAATGAATTTGGAATGGAACTGTCACCTCACTTTTTTCTCGTGCATACAATAAAATATTTTCAAAGTTTTTTTAATTGCCAAAAAATAATCTAAAAATATAACAGATTTCTTGCACCACTAAAGAAGTAAATTTCTTTCATAAGTTTACTACCACATGTATTAGATATTAATATTTAAAAAGAACACCACTTTTAAGAAATTCTCATGAAATAAATATGCTTAAATGTAAATTTGAATTTTTATATACCATGTAAAATACTTTTTGACATTTCCACTTTGAAAGTACAATTATTGTTATTATAACTTCACTAAAACTTATGAAAAACCACAAAAAACACGGTAAATATATCAATCATATGAATATAAGGTTAAATTACTCATATTAATAGAAATTAAAATCACATTTGTTAAATTACAAAGCACATCGCCGGAGACAAAAAAATCTCTCGCTGTTTAATATGTTTTCATTGCGAAGGACGAATGCGCTGGCGTCGCCACCTAGCGGCTATGAATGAAAACAAACAATTTAATGTGTACAGTATGAAAAATTGCGTGGTTGCCAGATTTACAACGCGTTTAAAGTGATATTTAAAAACGTATTTTAAGACCAACTTTAGTAGTAATATTTCGTGTTTTAGTGTAAATTTCTTTTATTGATGTTGCTGCAAAAACACAGATTATCGGTCGTGCTGTCGTTTTTTTTTAGTAAGGCTGTATATCTTTAGGTTAGTTATAATATTCTCCTGACGAGGTAGGGTGCTTCCGAAACCAGTAGAGTTTGAATAAAATAAAAGTGGCCTACAACAAATTTTGTGTGTTTTATTGTACTTCCATATTTAGTAATATTATTACTGATTTTCATTGACTTCACAAAACATGTGTGACAACAAACGTCATATCACAAATCTCTGTTTTCCTTCTTTTCTTCTTTGTTTTGCAAATGTCAATCAATGTGTTAATGCAAAAGAAATTTCGCTTCAGCTAAAATAACTAGAGAAGTTTTGATTAGAAGAGTTTTATTTCACATTGTACATTTGTTACTTAATTTAGGTTTTAAGAACTAAAGAATTCTTACGTACTTAATTCCCAAGAAACGTATTGTGACTAGTCCCATTGGATATCATCAAAATTTTTATATGCTCTTTGGGGTATCATATTTTTCGATTGTTCAATAAATTTTAAATTGTGTTTGTAATTGAGGTCACCTTTAAATAAATATTGATTAACCTTTGTCAGGCAATTTTAAATATTGGTGATATATTTCAGTTCCGTCTCCCGCCCTGCGCCTGGTGGCTCGTCAGCAAGCCGGGCGCCGTGTCCAGCTGGAGTGGGACGCGCCGGTGCAGCCCAACGGCCGCATCCGCACCTACCAGGTGATGGTGTCTCCGCCCCTGCCGCCCGCCTCGGTCAGCGTGCCCCCCACCGACACCAAGACTCTGCTGTCTCTGGGGCACTTCCGCCCCGGCTCCAACTACACCTTCTGGGTAACTCTACACCAATAGTTCACCTTTTAATTCAATAAAGCTAGCAATGAATTTTGTGTCTCCCGCTGGTATCGGAATGAATAGACCTGCCCTAAAGGCATGTTTGCGTATCATTTCATCGTCCTGAAGGCAACCACTTGAGAACCTGTTTTGGCACCAGCGGGATTTGCACATTTATTGACTAAAATACTTCATTTTGCGGAACGACTTTTGATATAATGGCATACTTCATCATGAGTTATATTAATAGGCCACTTGTATGGATTTCATAACGACTTAGAAAAAATCGTGTGGATAGAATTTTTTACTAAGATTACGAAAATGTTAGATTTTAGTTAATTTTTAGAAGTGTATAGTTTTTTTTATTTTTAAATAAATATATCCGTTTTTTGAGCTCGTGATGTCACTACATGAAAATGTCCCGTCTCCGAAATATTTAATTAATTTTGTAAAATTCCACACTAATTTTTTTTTTATATGGCAACACTTTGATTTCCGGCGAATTTTTCAATTTGTTCACTAGATTTATTGTTTGTTACCTTGCGAACTTATGTTTGTTTTGATGTTTTGATGACAGATGGTAATAAAGATGGCGGTGTATAAAGTGAACCTCGTATAGATGCTTTGGAGAATAGTGGTAAAAGTGCTGATTTTAACAAAATCAAATTTTATAATTGTAATTTACAAGTACAAGTTTATTACATTGGATTTAGTCATATGTAGACGTTGAACATTTTAATGATTAATGATCCATAAAGTGGATCAAGGTAGAAAATATTTATGAGATGTAATATTTTTGGTATGCCTCGTTATTCTCCTGTGACATTCATGTGGAATGCGTCGTTTTTTTTTTTAAATGATTTTCGGCTATATAATTATCGTTTTTTCGCACCCATAAAATTATGTCCTGTCTTTCCGGTTTATAAAAAAATAGTCTGATTTTTCAGATTGAAATTTGCAAAAAATCACCAGGGTTTCAAAAATACGATTAAAAAAAAAAAAACGGAATATCTTAGAATATTTGCCTTAACCGGAAATTTAAAAAAAAAAAGTGATGCAAGTGGCCTATTGGTTGTTGGAAAAATGATATGGTTTAGAGTATGTTAAAAATTATTTGCAAGGGAACATGGCTTCAATAGAGGATTAGCCTGTTTTTTTATGTGTAGAGGTTTTTCTGGTACGTTTTCATCGTACCAGACGAGGCAATTTATGGGCACTCTTTCATGGGTGGGAATTCCCACATAAAATGTTTCCGCGAGACTTAATATATATATTTTTTAGTAGAGGGATTTCAGAGTCTCGATGAATTTGGGAATCCCTAAATTTATTCTGAAATATTTGAAGTTTTTTGAGTGGGATTCTGAAGCAATGGGCCCAGATGGATCTTGTGTGGGTTAGTTTTGGCCTTTTTGTTGATTTGTATATTATAAGGACTCCGAGAAGGCAATTTTTTAACAATTTTTTTAAAGTAACCTCACAATATAGTTGATACTTCTGCGGAACAGTCCAATATTTGAGATGAATTTCGGTATCAATGAAATATAATATACCATTTTCTTCCTCCTCAGGTCGTTGCTAAGAACGCTGTCTACCAATCAAACTCAGAAGCCGTGACACTAATGTTCGACGCCATGGGAGACATTGACGAGCTGCAGCACTTGAAGGTGGCCAGGGTGTCCCCCAACTCCTTCCAGGTGACATGGGACGAGATCCGAGGAGTGGACGGCTACTACCTGAAGCAGAAGCTGCCCATGCCGTACCCTGAACCTGAACACATCAAGACGCAAGATTGCAATGTGACATGTCAGTAAATTATGATAACAAATATCTGAAGAAAAAAAATCCTCGAGCATCTATGTGGATTGCACTGCAATTTGGAGGTATTTGCCCACCTCTTGAGTAAACTCACCTTTTTACATAATGCAGTTTTTCCACAAAAGGGCTCCATGAAATTACATCATCATTTTTGTTTATATGTATTTTGCAGTGTCCAACCTAAGTCCCGGTGTCACCTACACCATCGAGGTGCAGGCCTTCAAAGATGAGCTGATGGGCCGGCCTGCCACGGTGTTCATGTCCACACTTGGCACCCGCCTACCTGCGGTCCCCGGAGTCCAGGCCGCTCTCACTAACAACACCTCGGTCCTGCTCACCTGGACCCGGCCACTGGACAAGATGCCCGATCTGCAGTACGCCGTGCACTATGGACTCACCATGGAGCAGATGTTCAAGGGTAAGGATTATTCATAAATGAAATAATATTTCTTTGTTAGAACCTCTTATATATTTTCAGAACGACCGTTCCTTCTTCAGGGCAAACATAATAACCTGACATTATAAAACAGCGGGTGAGCACAATGTATTGCTAAATGTTGTGGTAGGGGTGGGTGCGTAGCTAGAGATTAGTGAAGAGTGGGAGAGGAGATAGAACAGACATTGAATGGGAACATGTCTAAGATAGGACTAAATGTTCTGGTAGGGGTGGGGGCATAGCTAGAGATTAGTGAAGATTAAGGGAGGAGATAGAACAGACAGTGAAAGGGAACACATCTAAGATAGGACTAAATGTTCTGGTAGGGTGTGGGCATAGCTAGAGATTAGTGAAGAGTGGGAGAGGAGATAGAACAGACATTGAATGGGAACATGTCTAAGATGGGACTAAATGTTCTGGTAGGGTGTGGGCATAGCTAGAGATTAGTGAAGATTGGGGGAGGAGATAGAACAGACTGTGAAAGGGAACACATCTAAGATAGGACTAAATGTTCTGGTAGGGTGTGGGCATAGCTAGAGATTAGTGAAGATTGGGGGAGGAGATAGAACAGACATTGAATGGGAACATGTCTAAGATTGGACTAAATGTTCTGGTAGGGTGTGGGCATAGCTAGAGATTAGTGAAGATTGGGGGAGGAGATAGAACAGACTGTGAAAGGGAACACATCTAAGATAGGACTAAATGTTCTGGTAGGGTGTGGGCATAGCTAGAGATTAGTGAAGAGTGGGAGAGGAGATAGAACAGACATTGAATGGGAACATGTCTAAGATTGGACTAAATGTTCTGGTAGGGTGTGGGCATAGCTAGAGATTAGTGAAGATTGGGGGAGGAGATAGAACAGACTGTGAAAGGGAACACATCTAAGATAGGACTAAATGTTCTGGTAGGGTGGGGGTGTGGCTAGGAATTAAGGAAGAGTGGGGGAGAAGATAGATCAGACATTGAAAGGGAACATGTTCAAGATAGGATTATAAGATTTATTACGGTGCTCCAGATTTTATGTCCGGGTTAAATCTTTCCCAAATGAAAGACTAAACCCTTCCACACACTTTTCCACAAATGATTATCTAGTAAATTCACGCAATGTAAGTGCACTATATAAGTATAATAAATACAAAACAATACAAAAACAATACGTCAATCCACCAGAAACATAATGGGAAAATATTTCACCGACTCCAGATATTTTCATATCAGAGGGTTCGGCTCTGATGAAATCCTAACTGGTCCGATAAATCCTACTGATCCCTCAATATAAATATTTAAAAAATCTTTCGTAATCCTACATGTATTTAAAATGACTGCCTTTTGCATTTTTATATATAAATTCTTTGACAAATCTAATACGATAATTTGTTTATTGATAATGGACTCATTATTAGTTATAAGTAGACATCGGATTATATGCACTAACAAAGTGCCAAAATATGCATGCAAATATGCACTAAAAAAGGCCGAAATATGCACTAAAAACTCTTGATATGCCTAAAATATGCACAATGCAAAATCAAAAAACCATTTTTATTTTTATATATTTTAATTAAAGACGATACAAAAACAGCGAAATATTCTTAAAATTATGCATAGTTTTTGTGACAATATACAATTAAGTATTTTTCCAAATTTTCGAGCAAAAATTTTTTGATGTTTGTCACCCAAAACGCCGAAAACGACTTCTCTACGTCAACTGACGTCATCCGACAAAATTTAAAAAAAATAGGCGCCATTTCTGGATATACCTGTTTATGCAGGGTATGTATGACCTGTGACGTTGATGTAGGCATTAATGTTCTTCATGTCTTCAAGACTCGGATTTTTAAACAAAATAGCGTCTAACTTTTCACGAATCTTTTCTGATATTGAATTGGGAAGAGCGTTGGCGAGTTCAATCATTGTTTCCAGTATTTCTATTGATTTAAATAGAGGAAGTTTTTTGTTTCCAATTTCTCTATGGTGTCTGGTAACTTGTGGAAATGTGTTGAGATGAGGGCGATATTCTGTATAATGGATGCGTCTTCAAACGCTAAATATGCACGATTGGGAAAAAAAGGCTAAAATATGTATCAACGCCGTAATTAAAGAGTTATATGCATTTGCATATTTGCATATGCAAATGCATATAATCTGATGTCTAGTTATTAGACTCATAAATAAAATATAAAAGCGGTTCTAACAAAGAAATATGTATTGTTTCATTTATTTATAATGGATAACCAAAAAGTTATAGCTATATTCAAAAGAATAAGAATTATTCTCTTATAGAATAAGAATTATTCTCTTATTTCAATCATTCCTGCACGCAGTACCCGGTGTTGACGCAAGTGTTCCCTTATTCTCCCATTCAACCTGAAGGGTGATTCTGTATCTTTTGCGACAGCCTAAAATGTGTTAAATCGGCCGTAAAATAATATATAAAAATAATATAATAAAACAATAAAACTTTTTTCACTTAATTTATTTGTGACCGTAACCGGTTTCAGCCAGTTGAGGCCATCTTCAGACTGGTACAATAATCCTCGTTAAGAGATATTAGTCGATGGAAAATTTGCGAATCGAATGTCATCATGTACAAACATCAAAATAATATGACTGCACTACAATGCTATCCCAACAAGTGGCATATTTTGACACAGTGTGCGTGTTTTACTGTACCGTATCTATTACATAATTCGACATCGGCTTAACCACTCAGCAACATAAGCAGATATACACGTTAATATGCCGACATCAGTTAAGTACAATAAGCGTGTTTACACGTCAATGCGTATATTTATACAGAAATCATCATAAGTCCGTTCTTTTTCTAGTGACATCCCTAAAACAAAAAGGAGAAGCTCCATAATAAATCCATCACTATTCAAGATGTCCATAGAAATAGATAAAAAAAATCTTTTCTGTCAGATACGTGACAGACCGCCAAATTGCCTATCCACTGTTCGACATCGTTATTTTTTTATTAAATATTCTTGTATGAAATGATAAAAAAACGAGTTGACCAAATTGTTTATTATACATTTATAAGATAGAATAAATATTGTCTTTTATATAATCCGTGATTTTAGTACCGTTTTCACATAAAAACATCACGTGAGTCATTTTAATAAATTTTAATGTTTACAAATGTTAATATTTATTTGTAACATAACAATTTGAAAGCTTATTTCATATCCTTTCAAAAACAGTTTTTAGTATTCGGCTAAGTTCGGAAATGTTTCATTTATAGAGCTTTAATTGTGAAGCGGAAATAACATAAAGTTTTCGTAAATCTGACATGTCGTTTAAGACGTAAAAAGTGCATATTCGCGATGTATCAGAGTGGTTAAGGTAACCGCCAATCAGGTTAAATAGTGTCCATGTTTTGCATATTGTCCATGGTTTCTCTAAACTGGAGCTAAAACATAGTTATTCCCTTTAGTATCCTCCCTGAAGACCTCCAACACCTCCATGCTGATTGAGAACCTGCAGGCATGTGACTCGTACCTGTTTAGCGTGGGGCTGGTGCAGCCCGCTCTGGGTCCCCTCAGCCAGGACCCCGTGTCGCTGATCACACAGTACAGCAGAACGTAAGTTACACCATACTTCATAATACATTCTATGTAATGTTCCTTTTAACCCAAACCTATGTTGGTTATGTTATTTTAGATTAATCATTTACCTTTTAAAGACTATGTTGTTAAAGAATTTTCGATATCCGTGGACTGGTATTTCAAATTCTCATTTGCGTCATGTATAAATGACGCTCGTCTTTTAGGCACGCGATCGGTTGGCATGTTTACATGACACTCGTCTAAAAAGGGTTAATGAAATATGGTATTTAAATTTTAATAATATTATCTTTTTATTTTTATGTTTATGAGTAAAACCTCAAATTATAATACATATTTGCAAATTGATTTAATAATTTGATGCATTTGCATCAAAGGTTAAAAATAAAAATAAATATTCATCTTGGACTTGCAGAAGTCAACAGATGTCGCATATTAAAAATAAAAATGGATAAAATTTATCCAAGACACTTATCTAGATAGCATTTATTTTGGGTTTGAATCTTGCAATCATTCATAAAGATAGCAGCCAATAAAAATATTCGTTAATAAAATGAAGATAATGTTGGTAGTTCTTAATTGAAGTATGATACAGTTAAATATGACCGAATCAGATAGGGACACATAAGCTCAGTTGGTAGAGTTGCGCTCCGGCAAGGCGCAAGTCCTGGATTGGAGTCCTAGATGTGACCGTATCTTGTTGTGATTTTTCTGTTTTCAGATTTTCAATTGAGTTTTGCTAATATTGGCAGTCTAAAGACTGCAGAGAAATGAATGTGGCAGCATTTTTGCATTGCAATAAAAGACCCCTGTTATAAACGGAGCTTCACTGAGTAGAATTTTGTATTTTTACTTATTTCTCTAATGCTAAAGTATTTTGCAAGAATGAATCCTTAAGTAGGCTTAAATGCTTCCTTAACCTTTTCTATGCATCAAAAATATTTATCATTAATCTAATTTATGGCTTTAAACAATAATCAAGCATGGATTTTAATATTTGTTTTAAAAAAAAATCACTTATGTCTTGAAGTATTTTTTCAAGTGTAAATAAATATTCGGAACATCAATGGGACTCTATAAATCTTCGACGCTTATCTCAGTGTATAATGAATACGTCTGGCTCAGGCGCCCATATAAATATTTCAAGGACAACCCAACAAGCATATCAACATACCGGAGTAGAGCTCTTCAATTGTGGTGCGATGTCTCGATTGGCAGGTTTTATGAAATATTGACACACACTTAAAAAGGGTTGTATAATAAAAACAACTGCATCTTCGCGATTGTTATCTTCGTCACTTTCACTAAGTTCAAAATCTGAATCTATTTCTAAAGTAGCACTAATTATTTCTTTGTCAGACCACGACCCGATATTTTGTATGTTGGTAATAAAAATAATTTCAATTATTGATAAAAAGTCAAAAGTGTACAACTTTTCCTAAAGAGTTAAAAAATCACTACACATGATTGTCCACTAAAAACACTCTTAATCACTTATTTTTGTTTGAAAATAAACTAACACTGACGAAATTTTATATTTCTACCACAGTCTGAAAGTATCTAAGTATAGTATATTTATAAAAAAACTTATTTTTAAATATGATAATTCAGATAAATGTCACATCCACGAAAAAAGCAAACAATAATTCGATATAATAATGTATGACTCGGCGGGCGTCTCCGCTTGAGAATCTTATGAGTGCTTATGAGAGGCGCCTGCGCAATCGCGTGTGTAAAGACGCGGGAAGAATACAAACTGATTCAATTTTCGCTCTGAGTTGGGAGTGTTGGGAGGTCCCTTCAAATCTCTGTATCGCTGATTAGGATACGTATTACGGATAAATATCGCAAGATGTCAGTAGGGTAAAGATTTGAGAATTTTTTGGAGTATAAATTTTATCATATTCACGTATTTTTCGTACACATAATGCCGGAGAAACTTTGCTATGCACAGACTCGCCGCCCGCGTACAGGGCTTGTACGGTGCGGTGCAGTGGCGCGCTTCCCGCAGGGAAAGAGTTAATTAGGCTTAGTTATTAGACTCATAAATAAAATATACAAGCGGTTCTAACAAAGAAAAAATGTTTCATTTATTTATAATGGATAACCACAAAGTTATAGCTACATTCAAAAGTTACAGTTTGGGTTAGGCAAAACAATTCAGAAACATCAAGGCAAGATTTTAGATAAGATTTTTTGAAAATTATTGTGCATTTGTTTTGTAACTTCTGCTTTAAAACATTTTTGTAACAACAAATAATGTAACTGCACAAACTCAATGTGCTAACAAATGTTCTTGCCATACATTTTAATTGCGTGGAGATGTGACTTTATCCTGGACCTTTGTGTGACATGTCCACTAATATCTTAAATGATTTTCTGTGACAGAGCTCCTGTAAAGAACCTGCGAGTGAACAGAAGTCCAGAGGATCCCAGCATCATGATCATCACCTGGGACTCCAGCTGCAACACCATGTCAGAAATCAGCGAGTATATTGTAAGTTAATAAGCTATTTAACCTTTATGTACCCAAAGGGGGTCAGTAGGGTCCTTCATATATCGTGGTGTGATAGTGTATGTTAAAATACCTTTTGCTCTTCCCTGTAACACTCAGATGTTAGTTACTTCCTACTGTTGTAACAGACATTGTCCATCTTGGCCCAGCTGTCAATCATTAAGCATTGCAAAACTTTAGGAGATAAATATTATGTATAAAATACAAAATTGACCAGAACTTAAATAATATTACTTTAGCCCTTTCTAGTAAAATGCACTTTTTACGACCATACTCTCAGCGTGTTTGTGGCGGGGATTTAAAAAAAAACAATGAGGATTAGGGAGGGGGAGGGAAGAGTTATTTCGTCAGAATTCAATAGGTGTTTTTTTTCATCTATTAATTTTTAATGCAGATCAATTATTATCAAAAACTTTTTCTTGGATTAAAAAACAACGATATCCAAATATTGCACTAAAATCTCGTATGGGGGTATATCTCGAAAAGGTTAACATTACGTTATTCACATTGACAATGCCTGTTATACTGCTGTTATGTTACTGGAATGGTTATTATTTAAGATATACTGGATTAGAGCGCTTGCTTGTTATTATAGGTTTATTGTGCAAACCAGTACAGATTCAATATGAATTAACTGTTAAAAGCCCCGTTCGAGTGTACTCGCTACTTGACTTACTACTTGATCAATCAGAATGGGGCTTAAGAGCTAAAGGTGAGACAGTGAGGATTATATACTAGGCGGGAAGTCAAACAAGCAACTAATTATTCCCACAATGCCTATCTAAATTCTTCTGCTTCTTCATGAGCCTTTTGGCTTTCAGCTTTGGATATAGGCCACCCTCAAATGTCTCCAGTTTAGCTCATTCCTCACTTCCTCATTCTCATCCATTTCTACTATCCTCATGTAAATTATCTACTGTTTGTTTCCAGATCAGGGTTGGAGATCTGGCACTGAACAAGACCACTACCATCAAACTGACACCTACCAAGAATGCTTCAATGTCCCACACCTTCAAAAACATGCAGTACGGAGGCAAATACAATGTCACAGTCTTGGTTAGTTGCCTTGTTTTATTTTGAATGTATAAAATAACATTTCTTGATAATAACCTACCAATAAACAGTTATCATGATTTATTTTTCGGGTACTATGCCTTAGTTTAGTGAAAGAATTTTTAAATTCCATTCGATATTTATTTCGTGAAAGAGTAAGGACCATACAACCATCCATACAAACTTTTGCATTGATAATATTAGTAAGATGCGAAAGTTTGTATGGATGGTTGGTTGGATGGTCCTTACTCTTTCACGCAATAAATATCGAATGGAATTTAAAAATTCTTTCACTAATCGAAAGCTACATTATTTGCGAGTAACAACGGCTTTATGTATTGGTAAGCTCTGGCGTTATGAATTAGCTGTGGCATTATGAAATTATGTATCATACGTTTTCTGTCCCTAACAAAACTTTTTTTTTTTTTTAATTTTAGGCTTAAAAAGAGTGCTTTGTTGTGATTAAAAAGAGTATTTTTTTGGCGTCGTAGTTAATATCTACATATCTCTAAAAAATTTTATTCTCCGAACAAAAAGCATAACGTTGCTATAAACCATAGCGTTTGAAGTGGACTGTCATTTTATTATTTTTTTAGGTTACTCTGGATTCAAATATGAATAAAATACTAATAAAGGGAGTAGGTACTTAAAATAAATTTCTATTTCTATAATTTAAATATTTTCTAAAATAGAATTTTTATTTGCGAAATGTCATTCTCAAATTTTGAAATTTTCTAACACAAACAATAATTATTATCTATTAGACAAAATAGCAAGAATAATAACAATTATGCCAGTAATTTCCCACTAATACTATGCGAGCGAAGCCGTGGGTAAAAGTTAGTATTTAATAAAAAAATAACAATGTCTAATGGCGGGTAGGCGATTTGGCGGTCTACCATGTATCTGACAGAATAGGTCTTTTTATGTATTTCTATGGACCACTTGAATAGGGATGTGTAGCTTGATTTATTATCTACTTTTGATTTTCTACTTTTTTGTTTTAGGGATGTCACTAGAACAATAACGGAGTTATAACGATTTCTCTGGAAACACTCGCGTTGACGTGAAAACACACTTATTGTACTTGACTGCTATAGTTATATTATCGTGTATATTCGCTTACGTATCTCAGTGGTTAAGTGGGAACTTCTAAGCGAGTCTCGTAATAATACTTTTGTCCGTTAACAGTTATTTAGTCACAACTAACAGAGTTAGTAAGTATGTATGTACAGTGAAACCCTCTTAAGAAGTTTTCCAAGGGACCAGAAAAAACAAACTTCTTAAGCAGGAAAACCTTATATGTGGGAAAAATTGGGCCAATTGTGGACAGAGGGACCAAAAAAACCAAACTTCTTAAGCCACGAAACGTCTTAAGAGAGAACTTCTTAAGAGGGTTTCGCTGTATTTACAAAATAAATGCCTTGAATGATAGAGATTTCCGGGCACTAGGTTTTGAGGTTTTGGATTTGGCCGTTCTCATTCAATAAAATCATACCTCCAAATATTAATGAGGCAACACAAACTGCTTACTGTGGTTTAAAGCCAAAATGAATCCATCTATATTTTATCATTTATCCCATATAAATATTATTATTATTTAACTAAAATTGAAAAAATTGTCTACTTAAATTTAGTCTGTCTCAAAACCTAAAGCGATGAGACCTAAATACGGATAGCCATCGTTCTGGTTAAAATAACAACAAAAATGATGTTTTCTAGCGCAACGTTACCGGAGCTATGCCTGCATCGGCCATAATCCAGGGACCAGGACTTCCTCCGCCGCACCAGGTGCAGTGGAGACAGGAGCCTAACGGATCCTTTGTCCTGGACTGGGCCAGCCGCCCTCTGCCCACCACCCTGTCCTCTAGCAAGATACCGCAGTGAGTACAATCAATAGCGAGCAGGGCTCAACAAACTTTTTTGTAAAGGGTCCAAACGAAAAAGAAATTAGGCTCGGCGGGCCCGGTAGCAAACTTAACGACACTCTTAGTTCAGTGGTTCCAGAATGCCAAAACAGCATTTTGGATGTTGGTGGAACCCCAATTAGGAGTTCAATTTGGGAGGCGGATATGGCTACCGCCGCCCCAGGAATATGGATCAGAAAAAATAATTTAAAATAAAATTTTATTGTCAAAAAACTATACATTTCAAATTTTCGAAATATTTTTGAAACGATCTATCCACACGACTTTTTTCGAGTCATTATAAAATGCATGCTTGCGGTCTATTAAGATCAAGATATTGGATGAATGATAAACTAATAAAAAAATAAGATGATGAGACGTGGCCCCTCCAAGTGGAGATTTGCAAATGCTATTATTTTTAAAGATGTCTGGGACCGTTTTCCGCTAGTGGCATTATTTATTAGTAAGCTGTTAGGTGTTTTTGTCTGTGGCCAGCAGTGGTTATGTTGTTATTAATGAATGTAAGAAAATTATTTAATTGTCTGTTGCTACCTGACCAGATAACGAAGATATTTTCAACTATCTAATCCAAACAAAAACATTAGATAATAAGGAAAGTCCACAGTCGATAAGGAGTTGTGTGAACGGCGCGTGAACAGAGGCATTTTGGACATGTTTCAGACATTGGCGGGATTTTAGGTGAGACTGAGCCAGAGAATTCATTCTCCAAGTTGGTGCAAGATCACCTGTCTTTACCTTTAAAAGAGTTTGAGCGCTACTTCCTAACCACAAAAAACCCACGAACTGGCAAGGAATGGATCCGGGACCCATTTGTAAATAAACCATGCGAACCTAGCATGCCTGCGAAATATATATATTGTTTATAGAAAACTTTGTTACGATTAGTTATAAATTATCTTCAAATTTCCCTAGCTGGTTTAACTAGGACCTCATTAACATGGTAATTGAGAAGAAAAAAACCCATAAAATTTACAAAGAAACCAAAGTCTTTCTGATTTTACAGTTTTCAGCAAGCTGCGAAAAGATTGTATTAAATTATCGAACATTTGTTATAATAATTATATTAAGAATGTTGAATTTTCGATTGTTAACAATGTAAAACATTTTTTCAACTATTGTAAATCCCAAAATAATAATAATCTAGGCATACCTGAAACTATGCACTACAAACTAAAAACTTCCTGTAAAATCAATGAAATTGTCAATTTGTTTGCAGACTTTTTTTAAGGATGTGTATGATGTGTACGTAACATTTCTCCATTTTTAAAAGGTGAAAACCACTCGTAGACTCTGGTTTTACCTAGGGCAACATGGGTAAACATTACAATAGTTTGCCGATTTCCCCAACAAGAAACAAAATTTCACAGCCGTGCGTTGCTCTCGATAATCTGCCATCACTCTTTCGCCGAAATGAAAAAAGTTGTTTGACTAAAAAAAATCTCACGGGCGAACCGATGCACTAATAGCGACACAACTTCGCATACTGACTCAGAAGGAGTGACCCTAACGGATACCTGGTCGAACAATGGGCCCCCCACTCTTCCTCTCCACCACAGCACAACTAACATTACTTTTGGGTCCCCCCTCGTATGTATTTTGTCAGATTGAGAGTTTTTTGTGTTCGGTTTGTTAGATAGTTTTCAAACCATGTGTAGGCTACTCCAGTTATTCCAACCTGCTGCAGTTTTTTTAGCAGTAAGGGATGTGAGACCGTATCAAATGCTTTTGCGAGATCGAGAAAAACAGCAAGTGGTTTGCGACCAATGTCAAGACTATAGGAAACGATCTTTGTGAGGGCAGCTATTGCATCTGAAATACTTCTATCTTTGCGAAAGGCGTATTGATTGTCAGATAATATTTTGTTATCTTCGAGAAACTTACAGAGTCTATGTTTCACCGCTTTTTCTACAATTTTAGATATTATGCTTAGTAAGGGTAGTTAGTTATTTACAAATAATTTGTCTCCCGCTTTAAAGATTGGAATTAATGTGGCCTGTTTTAGGGAGTTAGAAAAAATGCCAGTCTTGAAGCTTAAGTTGATTATGTGTTTAAGAGGGGATGCAATGTATTTTTGAATGTGTTTGATAATTTTTGTCGAAATGTGATCTATTCCCGTGGAGTTACTGTTTTTAAGAGATGCTATTAATTATATAATTTCTATTTCAGTGGTGGGAGTGAAGTGAAACTGGTTATAACTCAGTTTATCGATAGGTATATTGTTTGCAAGATCTTTCTCTGAGACGCTGTTTCTGTCGAAAATATTTTTTGTTAAGTTGGGTCCAATGTTGGAGAAAACTTGATTGAAATGGTTGGATATTTTTTCAGGTGGAAGAAGAAATTAGTGAGATGAAAATAAATAAACTCTAGATGCGAAAAGAGATTAATAGCAGCAAAAATAAAGAATTTGGAGGAGTATCTTCGCTCCAATAGGACTACATATCTGCGTCTACTAATGAACTCTACTAAAACGACGAGTTCGCTCATGTCAGTGTGCAGGTTCGCGTGGTGTGAGGCGCTACTCGCCCAAAAAAATAGAACGAAGTGGGTTGACTCTACTAAAGAGCCAACTATACTCTACTAAAATTGTGGTGTTCGGACGTGTTTCGTAACTAATATACTCGCTACTCGACTAAACTACTTGCCCAGTGCGAACAGGTCTTTAATTCAGTTTAAAAACATGTACATTTGATTAACCTGTATTTATCTTTTCAGATACCACTTTGCGGTGACCGTAACGGAGGGTGAGAACAATACGTCGGTGGAGCACGTGTTTCCGGCCGCATCGTCTCCCTTCGACATCCCCGGCCTGAAACCCGGAAACATGTACACACTGCGAGTGCGCATGGTCACCAACTCGGGCTACATGGGGCCGCAAAGCGAGGCCAGGACTCTGGTTGTTCCGCAAGGTGGAAATTACTAACTATTATTATGCTTGCCACTGAAAGTTTCTGTTGTAAGATTCCCCCAAAGTATTGACGGTACAATTCACCGCAAGCCTCAGTGTTAAAATTAACTGAAAGAGTATAACTAGACACAGTTACCTTTGCAAGCAGCTAAAAGTAAATCTAACGAACTTACCCTTTTTTGTATCTGCAAGTTAACTGTGTCAACCAGTAGAATACATTTTTGTGAGATTTTACTGGAGTAGCCACAATATATTAAAAAGCCCCAGGTACCATAGCATGAGCAATTTGATAAAGGTTTTATTGATAATGCCGATAACTTTTTATCGTTCCAATCATGACTGCAGATCGCCAATGAATAAACAGTACACATCGACTAGATATGCTTAATTTAGTTAATGAGAACTATTGTTTGTTCGTTGGCAATCTGCAGTCATGCTCGGGAACGATTTTAAATTTTTCCAAAATTATCAATAAAACCCTTATCTATGCAATTGTTCTAGGGAACCATCTTAGAAGAAGAAACACTCTAAATTTTTTTTTGTTTTACAGATATGTGGATAAAGACAGAGCAGTCCAGCATGTCCCTCCTGGTGGGAATCCCGCTTGGAATCGTCGCCATCGGAGCGTGCGCCGCTTTCGCTGTGTTGGCGTTCAAGCATCGCCGCCTGTCCTCCTCGTTTGCCCGCTTCGCCAACCCGAGATACGACTCCCGCTCCGGCGCTGCCACTCTGGGAAATGCTGACATTATGGGTGAGATATTTCTTTGCATCGATGGTTAGCACTTAAAAATATATACTTTGTAGTCTGCAAACGCAAGAAATACTTTGAACGATTTATCTGTTAAACGTTATATCAATCGGAAATAAATTAATATTGATTTTTGTTTCTTTTTGTTTACAGACGAAGACGAAGCTCCACCAATCCGAGGATTCTCCGATGATGAGCCGCTGGTGATAGCCTAAACCCAAACCAAGGAAAAGTGACATTTGGGTATCAATGTATTATAGTAAAATGTGAAAGACTTATATGGTTGTTATCGAGCACTGAATTTCTATTCCACAGCTAGTCGTAAATCCTAGTGTTGCCGCCGTGAATAATATTACCTACGTCTAGGGAGGCTTTTGTTTTGTGTTGAATAAATGTTATTTTTTGTAGATTTTTAAAGACGTATGTTGGTAAGTGATGTAGTCTCAATAACTTGCAGTCAATAATCAATTTTTTTATAACATTGCAAGGAGCCAATTCAGTCGCCATTCTTGTTGCAGAAATCTTTGAATACGAAAAAAAAATGCCAAACATATTAAAATAATATTCACTAACAAACAGAAATTGCCAACAAAGATCCATATTAGGATCTTGCAATGAAAAAATTATTTTGATATCTTGGACTTTGACTTGCTATAAATTCAAGCCCAAGTAAAGTACAAATAATATCCATATTTTTCAATTTTCTGAAAAAATTTGTCATTTTTTTTTCATTGATTTTGCATATCGAAATAGCATCTGAATGAACTCCTGTTTAGCCGAGTCTTGGTTTGGAATTTCAATATTTGGATAACTGTAAATTAACACACATTGACGTATTCAAATAATGTTTATTTATGTAAGTTATTTTTATTTATTCACAATGTTTGTTAATCATTTTTTGACCAAGCATTATTTTAACATCAGCTATCTAAAGTTATGTAAACAACTGGTTATAGAGACCGTTGTATATTGCTAATTATATTTATTATCCACTCGAGTGATAGCTATTAGCGTTTGTGACTTTTGGGAAAATTGTAAATCTAACAGTTTTTTAATTTTTTTTTATGTAACTTAAAAATATGGGATAAACTGTGAAACCTATGTGGATTCATTGGCTTTAAACTGCAGTTCAGATGTTTCCATATTGGTATTAGAACACCCAGAAATCTCCATCGCTCGAGTGGTTGCACCCCAGTGGAAAGGACAAAGATTGTATCTGTACCAATGATTATTGTAATTTTCAAGAATAAAAAACAACAATAAATATAATTGAATTTACATCTTAGACTTATACCCAATCTTTTTGAATTTTATAAGAATAGAGTTATTCAATATAGTAAATTTAAAAATAAATAACAATTTCACAATGGTTAATTATTGGGATTGATCTGTGGGGGAACCCTTGCTAAGATGTATTTTTGATTTTTAATTGTTTCTTCTTTACAGTAATGTATTTTGTATAATAATTGCCAAATCCAGAGTTTATTGTATTCCAACTTGTTTCTTATTTTTATTGTTTTAAAGATGGGGTGTATTAATTTTATTTGACTGAAATTTTTAAAGTATCTCGCAAGCATTGTCTGACTAAAATTCATTTCCAAGACACAGGCCATTTTCAAAATTTTGTTTCTTTGGCAGGATTCTTGTGTTTTTTTTTAGTATTTAGGTTTTTAATACCCTTATCACTACATTTTACCTCTTAGCCAATGGAGAAGGGGTGACAAAGAGCAAAGGGCATCTGTGAGTAGGTACCTACTCCACAATTATTTTGTATTATGGCGAGTAAATGGGTGTCTCCTGAATTGCTTTGACTCCCTCTTCTTCAAATTTAAGCTCATACCAAAAGAGTGCAATTTTTATTAATACTAAGGCTTAATGTTTGTAGAATAATCACCTACGTAATACTGTTTTTTTAAACACTCCTGAAAAAGATCTATTTTTAGATTTCAACAGTGCAAAAAGACAATATAAAAACCTGGATGAATTTTTGTGATTTGTTTCCTGCCATTCTTTTCTTTGGAGTAATCTCGTCACAGTATTACATAGTGGTTTAACTCTTGACATAATTATGTATTTAAAGTGATAAATCTTATTTAATAAACACTTTTCTGATGCCTGAGACTGTTCTTAATTTTGAAAAAATGAAACCCTTATGAAATTAAATTTGTGCCAGTGTGGGCTAGGGCTTTCCATCCTGGTATTTTTTAATTCCCATAAGTTTGGAGTCTGATTTTATTATGGTATGTAGATCTGTGATGTACAAAATAAATAGAACTGGACCCAGAACTGATCCTTGAGGAACACCACTAGTCATATTTCGATCAGTTGACAATTAATAATAACGTTATATTTGAGGAGAGCAGTTTTGTGTCATTTCACTTCAAATGCGCTTAACTATAATAAACTTACAGTGTTCCTTATGAGTCCATTACAAAATATTGATAAAATAATATGGAATAAAGAATATTCAGATTTATTTAATAACAGATCACTTTGTATAAACCACTTTTTAATAAACAATATCGGATAATAATATTATACAAAGTGATCTGTTATTAATTAAATAATAAATAATGCCACAAAGTAATTTTGCAAAGTTTGAAGAAGTAATATACAGATTTTTCAAAGCAATGACAAGAGAACAAAAATTAAAAATAACAATGCTGTTATATACAGGGCAATTATAATAGACACTAACGGCGCTATTGTAGCACAGGACAAAACAAGAACTTTAAATCTAAAATATCACAAAGCACTCTTTTTAGGTTGAATAAGGAACTCTAGTGAAAAATATTATGGCTTTAAAAAAATATGTTCATTTAGAGATATAGACCAATAAACGCTGATTCTGAATATATAAGTTTTATTAAATAATATTAAACGTAGGTACAGTTTAAAAAAAAAAGGTATTAAAAAGTGCATTTTTAATAGTGTTGTTGAAACACGTCGTCAAGTTGGTATTACTAAAATGTTAAGTGGTGACGTCACTGATCACCGTTAAGTCATTGTACGGGAATGTAGGTATGACACAGGCCATCGTATTAACAACATTTCATCTTATTAGTTTATTTACATACTGTTTATTTATTTATTTATATTTATTTACGCCCTAGTGGGCTTTTACAAGCATAGAAGCAAAAATATAATAATAATTATTATTATGTACTCATATGTTACTAAACCAATAAAACAGAATAAATAATAAAGCAATCCTCATCACAAGGTATAGAACATCATAACAGAAATTAAAAACATAAAAAAAAATTAAACATCATAAAAGAAATGAAATAGTATGAGTAATAAGAAAAAATCAGTAATAAGACCTGAAATACAATAAAGTGCAATGTGTAAAAGCTAGTTAGTAGGTATAAACAAACAATTATGTGTGTATAATAATGTAGGATGATAAAACAGAACTAAATAGAACAGCAAAATAAAATAAAATAAGGTTATAAATTACTGGTAAGATTTTAAATGAGAGGAAGTTTTATGAAAAGAACAAAAATAAGAAAAGTTAATTATTAGCAGATAAAATAGAGATGAGTTGTCTCTTGAAAATTGCAAAACTGTCAACATCAAATATATCTATAGATTCACAATGTTTATTTGCAAGGCTATGCATTCTAGGGATTGGTGAATTAATTAATTATTGTTAATATTGAAAATATCTTTATTGCGAGTTTGTCTGGCAGATTATAGAGATTTAGTTGTTGTGTTTATTGAAACATTATTTAGGTCTAAATAATTTAGTTTCAAAAATAAAGGTACATAGGTATCTCTTATTAGTTTATCTCTATTATTGAAAATATTCAAAAACTACTGTCCAAAAAAAAATAGTAATACTTCTAACTCCGAATTTCAAAATGGCGGCGAGTCGAACAGCTGATTGCGCGATCTTATAGTAGATGACGTCACACGATCTACCATAGATACGGTGGTTTTCGGGGGATCTTGAAAAATTAAAACTTTAACAATTATTTTTAAAACTAACTCGTAATATTAAAAAAATATGCAGTTATTTAACCCATTGGCCACAGAATAAATGAGCTAAAAAATTGGCTTTCACCACTGAATTAATTTTGTACCAAAAATTGAAACCTGCATTGGTGTACTAAATCTATTGTAACTTTTGAACCGTATATTCAAATGAATTAATTTCTTTAAATTTGTTTACACATTGGATTAATGTAAAGAAAAACATAAAAATAAAATTTTAAAAAATATTAGAATATGTGTAAATAAGGATACAAATTTAACCTCCTCTTTTTTCGTAAGTTTTTTTCCACATTTTTACTCGAAAAGTAAAAAAAAACATAATATTCATAAATCAGACGATAATAATTTTTGAATTTTATATACTTATATACTAATATAAAATAATTTGGTTTCGTAGACCTCAAAGCAATCGGGACGTTCAGGGTCACTACCAAAAGCCTAGAACCGCTCGTAATTTTGAAGAAATTAAATGGCGGCGGGCTGCATATAAAAATTGGAACACAAATATCAGGGAAAAGACATAAGAAACATATTATTGCCAATTCAATGAAATGAATGATTATTTACTTACAGAGTGTTCGGCATTCAAAATTTTATTAAAAAATGTCACTGTCGTGCTCGTTGTCCGTTTTTTGGCGGACCTACTCAAGCCCATCAGCGTGCCGGGGTTTGTGGTTAAGTACCTGAGTTGCACACCCGACAGGCTGCCGGGGTTTGTGGCCAATGGGTTAAATTAGAAGGTCATTATTCATTAAAAAAAAAAAAAAATTGGTCTAGAGTTCTCTACTGCCAAATTTAAAAAAATAATCAAAAATATAATATACTTACAGGAGGTATTTTGCATTCAGAAATGAGAAACATTCTGACATTAAGTTGGATTATAATCGGTACTATTTTTCACACAAAACTACATCGAGAGCCTCTAGCGGACGTTATGGTACTTTCGATAAATTTGGAATATTTTTGGTTTCAAAAAGTTTGGGTTGTTTTCGAAAGATGTCGCTAAAAACACGGAAAAAAAGGAGCATAAAAACATTTTATGGTTCCATCGAGACCCGCATTGTATGTACCCGCATGTCTACACGTGGCAAAATTCCGACCGAGGGTAATATACCGTAATCACAAATAATAATAATTCTAGAACATATGAAAGCGTAGGTACCTATCGATATTCCAGATGTGGTATGTTGTGAGGCTGAAGGACGTGGGACCTTTCTTTAAATTATCTCCGCACAGGAGGCCCTGAGAAAAAAAAACCCTTAGGGCCTATGTAATCCTTGAGGATGCCGTGCAGTAGGTCTTTTTAGGGAAAGGGGAAGTTATGGAAAGGGCAAAGGTATGTGAGGCGGGAAGGAATCTGGGGGTCAGGTGTGATGAACGTGTGAATCCATCGCTTCCACTGCGCTGCAGGGCGATGGGTCGAAAGGTCTCCCTCAACCTTTCTGTCCCGATCCGGCCCGCCACGTAGTAGGTGGACAAAATCAACCGCTTTCAAGACAAAAAAACTCGTAAAAAACTAACAACGGATAATGATAACATTTTATATTTCCGTCGAATTCGTCGGAATTAATTATTAGCAAGGAGTTATGTGTCAAGACAGAGATCCTATACCTACTGATTTATTATCGTTTATGAATGGTCAAACACCATGCACAATGATTCTCAAATGGTAAAACACCGTACACAAACAGAGAATTTGCTTCTGCGGAGAGAGCTTATGACTAAAGCTGTAATTTATGGCAGAATCAACGAAAAGACTGCGATAAATTTATACGAGGAAAGACATAAGGTAAAAGTATTGCCATGTGGTCTTTTTTATATTTTTTTTATAGTGAATACCGCACAAGAATCTTAACTGCTCCCGTCTGGAGCCAGTGAGACTATGGCATCCCCAATTGGGGTATGTTGTGAGGCTGAAGGTAGTGGGGAGGGGAAGGAGGTGGGGGAGAGGAAGGTTGGGAAGTACCTGGCTATTCAGATCTGGTCACCAAACACGGCTAAAGCCATTTTCAAGCAACGTTTCAATTCTGAATGGTGGTCTTACACCAGGGCGATACTGATAGTATCTTCCACTCTGGAACGTGCCACAAATATACTATATATTATTTTAAATGAATTAATTGTGAAATACCACAAATTAATCAAATAAAAATTATTTGCGCACGCCGGGTTCGAACCCGCGACCTCCGGATTGTGAGTCAAGAGTCTTAGCCACTGGACTACGGAGGTCTATTTGTAAGAAAGGAATGGCCATACTTGGGGGCAAGTCCAGATGGATTGGTTGGAGAAAATGGTTTGGTGGAAGTAAAATGCCTACCCTCAATTGGAAATAAACCCATTTTTGACGCTGCTCTGGAAGACAACATCTTCGTCGCCGTGCAAAACGGAATACTTGAATTGAAGTAGTCACATAATTATTCATTTCAAGTTCAAGGCCAATTGTTCATTACAAGAAAGGACTTCTGTGACATTATAATTTATTCTGAAAGTGGAATAGAAGTAATAAGAATATATCCTGACAATGATTTTGAGCTGAAAGTGTTACCACGTCTGACAAAGTTTTTCAACGAATCACTATTGCCAGAGTTAGCGGATAGCCGAATTCAACGCGGTATGAAGATTAGAGAACCTGAACATGTTATAAATGCTCAAAAACCAAAATGTTCAGTGTGATCAGATGTATACAGCTATTATATGTATATCAGATATATATGAAGTTATTATATTTTGTGCGTAGGCTTGTCTTTAATAATAATAATATTTTGCTAATTTATATAGCGCCGTTTTCGTGAAAAATCACCTCAAGGGCGCCGGGCTTTATTGGATTCTTTGTGTTAGTTTGTGTTGGTTGAAAAATTTTATTTTGGTAAAAAATGTATTTAATTTTATATATTTATAGTACGTCAAATGTGTTGAATACCAACTTGATCCATGTCAGACATTCGTTTTGTGTAATCTTATAGATATTATAAAGGCGAAAGTTTGTATGGATGAGTGTTATTCTTTCACGCAATAAACACCGAATAGAATTTAAAAATTCTTTCACTAATCGAAAGCTACATTATTTGCGAGTAACATAGGCTATATATATTGGTAAGCTCTGGCGTTGTGAATAAGCTGTAGCGTTATGCAATTATTTTTCATACGTTTGCTGTCCCTAACAAAATCAAGTTATTGCAAACGTCAAACAAATTGTTACCTTGGAAACAATGTTTTTTTTTTTAATTAGGCAATTCACCCTAAAAATAGTGCTTTGTTGGCGTCATAGTTAATATCTACCTATCTCTAAAAGTGTTAATTGTCCGGACGAAAAGCATAGTCACTTTTAAAACTTTTTAATATTTGCATTCAAAATATAAATATTTCAAAAATAAAATGCTTACTTCTAATGATATAATTTGAAAGCTTATTTAATCACCTTTCAAAAACAGTTTTTAGTTTTTGGATACATTTAGAAATATTTAAATTATTTTGATTTCATTGAAACGCGGAAATTCTCAAGAAATCGCTGGCATTTGACAGGACTTTTATGAGCAGTATCAATAATATAACTCAAATCTTGAAGGGTTAAACAATAATTATTTTTTATTAGACAAAAAAGCAAGAATAATAACAATTATGCCAATAATTATGCCAGTAATTTCCCACTAATTCCATGCGAGCGAAGCCGTGGGTAAAAGCTAGTACTTTTATAATAGTTTTGATGTCCGATTTTATTACTATCTATTGCTGAATTTATTGTTTCCATTATTTGATGTATCCATCTGAGATTATGATCAATCATGATATAGACTACTACTAAATATGAAAATATAGATTTCAATACTATATATATTATAACATTGCTTTTTAATACTATCTATAACGCTTCTATTATTAATCATTACATGTATAAAATGAAGTCGCTCAAAATGTTGGTGCGCTTAGATCTTTTAAACTACGCAACGGATTTTCATGCGATTTTCACCAATAGATAACGTTTTAAGAGTAAGGTTTATATGTATAATACATATTTATTATAGTAGAGAAAAGCCGATAAATTGAAATATTCAATTCAGGCAGCAGGCAGCGGGCAGCTGGCAAGCGGGTGGTGTGGATTTTGTAAAGGTTGGGTAATGGCGTTGTGTTTCGTTAGTCACAACAACGTGTGGCCGGGTCTGCTAGTTCTGCTGCCCCGGGAACCATTTATTGGATAAGCAGAGGTGCCCGGGTTCATGGTTTGTCTGGGTGTAGTTAGTCCGGGTCTTGGCGACGGATGCGTCTGCCCGCCAGCTGCATGGCAGGCCAGATCAGGAGAGAATGGTTGAGGGAGGCCTTTTATCCTCCCCAGCCGGAATCTCTTGGAACATCGCCTTGAACCGCAGCGGGAGGGATGGATTCAAACGTCCTCACTCCTGGAAATACTGCCCCCAGATTCCTACCCACCCCACATACCTTTTTCTTTCCCAGAACTTCCTCTCCTTCATTTCCTACCCGCCTCCCATAGCCGCCTCCCAAATTATACCTTGACCGTTTTGTAGATTTAAAAAAAACATTTATGTGAATACTGCACAAGAGTACCAACTGATCCCGTCTGAAGCTAGTGAGGTGGGGAGGGGAAGGAGATGGGGAAAAGGAAGGTAGAGAAGTACCTGACCATTCAGATCTGGTCACCGAACACGGCTAAAGCCAAATCAAGTAACGTTTCAATTGTGTTCGGTGGTCTTACACCAGGGCGATACTGGTATCTTCCACTCTGGAATATGCCGTAAATATGGTATTGGTACTCAACGCATTTGACGTAGGTACTAGAAGTACATAAAATAACATTTTTTTACAACACAAACACACCACGTGGCAATGGCAAGAATTGTGTACGGTAAGGTACCTAAATGAGCCTGTTGAAATACCACATTTCAGAATTCAGATTGTAATGTATGTAGACCCCATAAATACCTAGTGATAGGTCTACATAACAAAAATAAATAAAGTAGTTTTTTTTTTTTTTTGTGAATACCTCATAAGGGGCTATCCTAAATTACGTCACACGAATTTTATGATTTTTTTACCTCCCATAATAATATCTTAGATTCTCACCGCGTTTGATTACTGCCATCTTTTGAAATAATTTGAACAAAGCTTTTAGTTTAAAATTGTCCCGTAAGCCGAGAGATAAAACGGCGCCACACGACAGTGGGCATTTGCTAGTAATTTAAAATCCCCTATGTCATTGTTAAATTGTAGTTTAAAATTATAAAATTATCTTTAAAAAATGGAGAAAGATTTTAATATGTTGTTGTCATTTCGTTTTTTCTAATAAACTTAACCTACGTTTTGTAATTTGAATTTTAAAAAACATTGAATTTAGGGTTCATGAAAAAATTAAACCAAAACCCTATTCTTGATTTTTTTTTAAATTTACGTATGTCGGTTTAAAGAAAAACCTCCAGAGTATTTTTAAGGGTCTTCATCATTTGAAAATATTTTGTAAAACATATGGAAGAGCGGTCAGAAAAGGGTCTGATTTCTGATTTATTTTTGATAAATGCTAACCACCTATAAATTTAAAAAATACGAAATATTTTTTTTTCCCAATAAAAACATTATACTTATCGTATTACGAAATAAAATTTTCGTTATTTCGAAATAATTTATCATTACATTCCGCCTTAAATTCGGACAATAAACATAAAAGTACAATAAGGAGGAAACTGAAACCTAACAATTGCCGGAAACTTGAGAAACATGACTTATTACGTATATTGAAAAGATGTTAAGATTCATGAATGGTATGATTTTTTTATTTTGTTTTCAACCTTCCAGTAGTCGCACCCATAAATATACCAAACCACCCATGTCGCACCCTTGCGCCGAACATAAGCAGTCGCGTACGGTCGGTGATTCTGCAACTTTAGGCGTCTGGTTTTAGAAGATGACTGAATATTTCATGATATTGTGTATAGCAATAAAAAGTCTTTTATATGTATAAAGAATAATTTAAAAAAAACATCAATTGGTGATCACTTTTTAATTTGTACATAATAGCTAAAGTCTGTGAAATCTCAATTTTTTTAGACACAAAACAACGACACAACTGACACAAAACAACGCTATAAACTTACATAATAATGAAACGAGATAAAATGTTACAACTACTTATTTGCTTATAACGTATTTACGCAAAATAAAACTAAGTTCTAAATAATATGATACAAATATCATGAGATATTCACCCGGCTCTCAATATTATTCAAGTACACAACCAGTCGCACGCAGAATCTGAGACCGCAAATATAAACAAAATAACATGTGAGTTTGCGACAAATATCACTGGGGTAGAAGTGTGTCGTTCCGGCCGGAACGAATCCAATGACTACGAGTCCGAATGCGTTTGATTCGTTCCGAGTTCAGAATTTAGAAGTGTGTCGTTCCGGCCGGAACGAATCCAATGATGAAAATATTTTTCAAAAAGAAATAGCATTATCTCGTATTCAAAAGATAGTAACGAGCATTGCTTTTTACCTTTTGTTGGTAACAAATTTGGCTTCCAGCAAGTTCGCGCCTACGAACTTGGGTGTAAGTAATTACTTGTTTTATGAGGATCATTTTTTTAACACATGGTACAAGGACTTCATTGTTCGTAAATTTCAAATATAACGTAAATATTATCTTACACGGTTCTCATAAAGCCGACATATGATATCACTCATCCCAAACAGATTATTATTAGCTATAAAAAGATAAGACTTCTCGAAATAATAATCTCACAATAAACAATAACATAGACGCCCGGCTGGCGGCTACGGCTCGACACAAACACATTTGTTGGCGCTAATAAAAAACTGTCAAAAGAAGCGAAGCTAGGAGTCCACAATGGAGTCCTGGTACCTACCCTGATGTATGGAAATGAGGCATAGAACTGGCAGAGGAAGGATGAAAGTAAACTGAATGCTGTTGAAATGAGATCCCTGAGGCGTATGTGTGGTAAAACAATGTATGATCGTATGAGAAATGTGGATATCCACAAAGAATGTAAGTCTGATGTTAGCATAATGAGTAAGATTAAGAAAGGGACCTTCAGATGGTTTGGGCATGTAGAGCGAATGAACGAGGAAAGTAGTGTAAGAAGAATATACGACACAAATGTGAATGGTAGAAGAAGTCGAAGACGCCGAGGAAGATATGGCACGATCAAGTGAATCAGATACTCGAGTCGGGCCATGTCAAAAGTCAGTATAAAAGAAGAGAATGTATGAGACGATGTATGAATGTGAGTGAGGCAAAGAGTGTGCGGCAAGACCGAATTGTTTGGCGGTCCGTCCTCTCTGCCTACCCCTGCCGGGAAAAGGCGTGATGGTTAGTTAGTTAATATTTTACTTCCAACATTTACCAGTAAATTAACCCCCACTTTTGTTGAGAACACCAGATGGTGAGTGCCATTTAAATAATAATAAAAAATATCAAATCTTGAAAAGCAATAACCTTATTTTTTTAACTCCCCAATTAACCCCAGTGGGTTGAATAATTGATCCCTAACTCCGTGACCTTCTACGATTCCGCCGGGTAAGGGAATCCAGCAGAATCAACTTTCGGCATTGAATCAGCTGGAGTCAAACTGAATTTGGCCCAGGCTGATTCAATGAATCCGGCGGAACGATACAATCAGTTTGATTCAGGTGAGTCCGGCGGAATCAAATTTCGGCATTGAATCAGCCGGAGTCAAACAGAGTTTCGTTCCGGCCGATTCAACGACTCCGGCGGAGCGCTACAATGCGTTTGATTCCGTGAGTCCGGTGGAATCAACTCTCGGTTTGGTTCTGGCCGATTCAAGGACTCCGGCGGAGCGCCGCGCGCCGCAATGAATTTGATTCGGCGAGACGGGCGGAATCAAAGGAACGAGTCCAGTGAAAGGAGTGCACACAGTTGAATATCGGTCCGGAACTGATTCCGTAAAATGAGTGAATCGGCACACTTCTACACTGGGGTACTGAGGGGACGCACCTAACCCCCCTGAGGATATCACGGAAGCGCAATTGTCTATTGTTTATAGTTAGCGCATAATCAGTAAAATAAGCTCGGCTTTGACGCAATGTGGAGCTTAAGCGGGGCTTAGCACACAATCCGTATATCAGTCGTAAACCTAGAGTTGAACAATTTTAAACGTTTAGTCTATGGTAACTTTGGTCATAAAGTCATGCCGAACCAATCTATTTATGTAAGTTTCTATGGATTCTATGGTTAAAATCAAACGTCAAACGTCAACGCTTTTTCCAAATTTTTTTTTATTATTTTCGGTAAGTTTTACACATTTTTTAGCACAATTGTGTATTTAAAAGCTCGATTTATTATTGTTCATTATAGTTTTTATTTATTTACTTCGATTTAGATTAATCATTAGAATTGACTAGTTGGATAACGAGTATGAAATTATTTCAGAATCAAAAATACTAGAACATGACTAGAACACCGAACTTCGCAGAAGAGGGGGTGAAATTGCTGGTGGAGTTGGTCTTATCAAAGTATTCGCTTTATTTGGAGAATAAAGAGTCCAATGCGGTCAATTAGAATTGGATGAGCTGACTTGAAAATTCAATTTCAGTCCAATGCCCACGGCAAATGCTTGGGAAAAAAGTGAGGCAATCGACAAAAATGAACATGAAGCAAAAATTTGCCACAAATAAAAAGTATCGTATCAGACAGAAGGGCCTGTTGCAGCCGATCCAAGATCGGTGGGAATATAATGGGACTGTTGTCCACCCAGTCGACCGGAGTAGAATGAACAGTCCTCAAAGGTAACTATTATTAAGTATGCATATCATTAATTGTATTATGAAATACTAACTTATTATGTTTGTCATATCAATGATGACTATATGAGGATAAACGAAGAAAGAGTGCAAGGAAAATATATGGCACGAATGTGAGTGGTAGAAGAAGCCGAGGGTCTTGTCCGAGGAAGACATGGCTTGATCAGTTGGACCACGTCAAGAGTCAGAATCACAGTAGGGTATGTAAAAGAAGATGTGTGCACGTTTGGCGATTCATTCTCTGATATGACAGTTCGTTAGTTACTTAACTCATAAAAAAATCTGTTTGCATTTCTGCTGTTCATGGCATATTTCTGCAAAACACCTCAAAAGATGTCTTTTTTTACATCATTTGATAACAATATTATTATCTTTCTTTTAGCATTCTGAAATTGATCAGAATTGACGCCAAAATACACCAAACTGAGAGCACCCGCTACACCCGCACCCAATCCAGCACTAGCTACAGGGGTTTGTAATATATTGTTAATTTTTTTAATGTGAATATCCCACAAGTGTTCCATTTTCTCCCTGCTAACCGAAGTCGGTGAGATGGCATCTTCTGTGGGGTATGTTGTGAGGATAAATGGGATGGATATGAGAAGGAATTAGGGCAGTCCTATGTACTACGAAATATATAGTTACGGAAGTCCTGACTATTCAGAAATGATCAGCAAAGAAGGCTAAAGCATTTCAAGCAGGGGCAGTTCTAGACTTTTAGTAAGCGAGAGTGGTAAGATTGAAAAATATGATATTATTGATAATGTTGTAACTGAAAATATACAAATATATGTATATACTCAATTTGGGCTCCGGGAATGGGTACCGCCGCCCCGAGAACCTTTATTTTAAGATCATCCCAAGTAGTTCGCTATGTTTGGTGACTAAGCAGGGGTGCCCGGGTTCATGGGGTGAGATTTGTCTAGGTCTTGGAGGTGGATGACCAGGACACTGAATCCCAGATTCCTACCCACCCCTTAAACCCTTTTCCTGCCCCGTACTCTCCTCCTTCCTTTCCTTAAAAAAAAAACTTTCCACAAAGTATCCCCAAAGATGACATAAGCCCTGAGGGAAATTATTTGACTACTATCCACTGATTTCAAATAGCATTTGGATTCTGAGTGGATGTATCACTAACACCTTTATAGTGGTGATACTCTGATAATATCCTACCTGAAAGAATTGTCTTACAAAAAAACTTGCCCTGCATTATTTATAATATAATTGTCCACCCGACCACCATAACACGGGCCTTAACATGATGGTCGAAAAATCCACACATGATGTAACCATTCAAAGCAATGAATAAATAAATAAAAATACAGAAAGGGTCGCATGAGCGTGTAGAGTGAATGAACGAAGAAAGGAGTGTTAGGATTATATATATTGCAAATGTGAATGGTAGAAGATGTCGGCAAGACATGGCGAGTTGGACCATGTCAAGAGTCAAATAATATAAGAGTATGTACGAGTTGATGTATGAATGTGAATGATGCAAGGAATATATTTTTTTTTATATGTGTACCTCACAAGAGTCCCAGCTGCTCCCGTCTGGAGCCAGTGAGACTATAGAATCCACAATTAGGGTATGTTGTGAGGCTGAAGGTATTGGAGAGGGGTAGGAGATGGGGGAGAGGAAGGTGAGGAAGGTGGGGGAGTACCTGGCTATTCAGGTCTGGTAACCAAACACCATTTCAAGCAACGTTTCAATTCTGAATGGTGGTCTTATACCAGTCTTACACATCTTCCACTCTGGAAAGTGCCGCAAATATAATATACATTATTTTAAATGACTGGGTTGTTTGGTGGTCCATCCTCTCCGCCTACCCCTGCGGAAATGTCGTGATGGTTAGTTAACTTCTACATCAAAACTTTTCAAATTGATCAGTTGACATCAAGGAAGAGAATAATAGAATTTTCTTACTGACGGAATGGTTTATTTTGCAAACATGTACTCCTATGTACGTTATATGTTATTTCCAATTATATTGTGAAATACATGGGTGCGGGTGCGGAATGAAGCAACTATTGGTATTTTCATGTACAACTTTTTATAATATTATATTCTTCTTTTCCAGCAGAAAAGAAAATCTACTACCGCAACCACCGAGTAGAGCTCTTTGAGAGAATTTAAAATGAAAATTTTAGCTTCAAATCTCCAAAATCTGTAGGAGGAGCACTTCCTCAAGGTGGAGGGCCTCAAGACTAAACGCCAGGAAAACGAGAAAGAACATCTGCTCCGGGCCGAAAACCTCAAGGCCGAACGCCAGGAAGAACATGAGGAGCATCTCCTCGGGATGAAACTGATGAGGAGGAAAAACTAAAGTACAAATACTACTTCCATGTGAAGTAAATTGTACTTTAATACACAAAAATAACAACATTAATCATTCAATTTTAAGTACTTTCCTTTTTGTTGTTCTTCAATGTACAATCCTGTTAAACGGCAAATTAAGCAGTTTGTCAACAGGATGTTAATTTTCAATTACAATTTAAACATACATACATAATATTATGCCTTTTTGTTAGATTGAAATTTAATTGCTTCAACATTTTTTCCTTAATCTTCTAAATTCATACTTGAATTGTATAATGCAAGAAAAAAATACTTATTTTGTTTTATTTTTATACAACCACTCTGAAAATTGCCATCTCAACACAGGCGTTTCACACCTAGTGAGATGGGCAATACGTCATTACTGTAATCAAATGTAATAAATAAAATATTACTATAACTATACCGATTGTCACAATTGACATGACAATATAAAACCAGCTTTATTTAGTAACCATTAAATAAAGTTGGTTATTTCTATGTTGTCGGTGAAAGCTTTCACCTGAAATATATCCAGATTTTGATCCGTCATTATCTTAATTTCTTCATTTTGAAGTCTGTTAAGAATTCTTCTTTTGTTTAATTTGTTTGTATTCCTTTGAAAGTTACACCTGAATAAAGACATTTAAAAAATAAACACCTGTTATACTTCCTCAGACAATTTTTTATTTCGGTACATTATTAATTTACATTTTACAGTATGATTAAATGTTGAAGAGGCCTGGGGTAAATTTACAACTATGTAAGCTCAACAAATAAATAATTACACTAATATAAAACTTGACCCCTGCCACCTTGAAACGATATCGGTGAATCTGAGATTGGCATCACAAATAGCTTTCACATTGACAGAAAAGAAACCTTTTCATTTCTGATAAATCTGTGTTTTATCCACCTAAAATAATGATTCACTAATGATTAGTCTGCATATTCATAAGGTAAGCAAGCAAAGGGGGGACATGTTTGTAGATATTGGGATCAATTAAGATCACCAATCACTTTGGGGAAACGTGCTATTGCAAAAAACCCTCTTCGTTTTTCTTCCATATTTTCAGGATCATTTTTCAAAGTAATGAAAGCAGTTCTCAAACATGCAATTGATTGTAAAACTATCCAAATGTGCTTGCTTGCAGTGGTTTTGTGAACTCTGAATAAGTCCCCCACAGCAATCAGCATGGAGCCAGATGCTAGGTATCTGATTGTCCTGGTGTTTTGGAGTGAGTGCTTTATTCCTGAAATGAAAACAAACACACTATGCAGACAGGTACTACATTGTTAGCTAATTTTTTACACCTTTTAAAAAGTATTTTCACTTACCAGTTCATTTTAGATTTGACGTCATCCCTTATCAAATTACGACCCTTTTGGAGAGACGAAACCTGTTATAAAATTCAATATCATCCACGCCAGGAAGTCGTTCGCCCTGTTTTTATATATTCGCAGTTTGCGTGGTCTGTTTAAATGTTCTACGAAATGAACGATATCTAAATCCTCAACGCTCGAAGAAAGCTCAAACTCCATGCTAATGGTTAATTTATTCATAATGTAATTTACGTACGTAGGAGATGAATATCGAAATCGAAACATTGTCAAATGTCAAATTTGACAGATGGATGTGTTATTGCCAATAGCGCCACAGCCCACAGCGTCTAGCAAAGGAACTATTCTGCGGCTTAAGCGGCCGATTTGGTTGGTTTAAGTTGAGCGAGGAATGTGCTCCTTAGCAAAGACTGATATACCGGCCCTAGACCGCGCGCAACCACTGAAAGATTAAACCCCGTTTAAATTCAGCCAAATTCTGAATATTAGTAAGAGCTAAGAGGAAGTTTATTCCATATGAGCGGGCCAGTTATACGAAAAGAGCGATCATAGTAAACGGCTCGATTTGACCCAGAAAATTTGATTAAATGATTAGTAACATTTAGATCCGCTGACCTTAGAGTAAGCTGTCTATCGCCTAAAAATGTGTATTTTTAGTTTAGCGGCAGGGAAGAAAAGAGGGAGGGGTATGGTAATTAAGGAGAGGGGTTCGCAGGAGGGGAAATAAGGGAGGGGAGAAGATGGGGAAAGTGGAAGGGGAATACGGAAGGGGAGGAAGGTTTGCAGGGCAGGGGGACGCAGGAGGGGGAAGGCGGGAACGTGGGAGGGGAAAGGGGGCGAGAAAGGGGTGCATGGGAAAGGATACGCATGAGTGAAGGATGAGGGAGGTATTTCAAAAGAAACATAGTAGCGGTAGGGGATAGCAGAGGGTAAATTTGGAAAATCATTGCAATGAAATTTTGGTGAGTTGCTGTGCCGTTTCTGTACACTCAAATCATCCATTTCACCTAGTTACTCAAAGTCCTTGACCATACTGGTAAGCTCTTCTTCTTCTCAAGTCGGTTCCTCATTACTCCAATTTCCATGGTGGATAAGGTTTCTTTACTCCTGTTTGAATTTCAGAGAACGTGATTTTTAAATTAGCTCCACACAGGAGGCCCTGAGGAAAATAATTCCCCTCAGGGCCTTTGTCATCTTTAGGGATGCTGTGGACGTATTAATCCATCCCCCCATGTTCCGAGAGAGTAAGGCTAGAGAAGTCAAAAGGACTCCCTCAACCACTCTCTCCGGAGTCGGCCTGCCATGCAGCTGGTGGGCTGACGCATCCGCCGCCAAGACCTGGACATACCTAATAATTTACCATAAAAAATATTTAATTTTTTTTTAAAAATTGGAAGCAGTTGGGACTCTTGTGCGGCATTTACATTACAATAAACAAAAAAATTTAAAAAATTTGGGGCAGTTTTGCGGTATTCACATATATTTGGCTATTGTGCAATATTCACATAACATTTATTTACAATTAAAATATATTTTAAAAAATAATTTAAAAAATGGAGCGGTATTAACATAACAATAATTTACAATAAAAATATTTAAAAACAAAAACAAAAATTTCACCACACGTATCTAATACAAAAATGTCATGCAATACAATAATCATCTCACCTCACCAACTCATACATTCGTCCCATGTGATACGCGATATGACATGTAATGGACATGTAGTTCAATATACCAACCTCTGATATGACATGTAGTTCAATATACCAATATATCAACCTTCCTCTTCCCCACCTCCTTCCCCTCCCCACTACCTTCAGCCTCACAACATACCCCAATTGGGGATGCCATAGTCTCACTGGCTCCAGACGGGAGCAGTTGAGATTCTTGTGCGGTATTCACTGTAAAAAAAAAAAAAAAAAAAACCACCTTACACCTCACCTCACATTTGTCCCATACGTGACAACTTGACATGAATGTAGTCCAATACACCAACCACCTTACATCTCATATTTGTCCCACCTCAAATTTGTCCCATACGTGACAACGTGACATGACATTTTGTAGTTATACAAAGAAAAAGAGTTGGTACAAATACATTTTGTGAGGTGGGGGGACATTTTACGTTTTCGTATGGGACATTTGAGGTGCCTCTTGTATGAGGTACTCAACACCACTCATGAATATACCAAACCACCCACACACCACTGCTTACGCATCGAAAAACCTTCTAATTTATTCATGTACGTATCAGACAGAAAAAAATTCTAAAATCTAAATACACTTTAATAAATAAAATTAAAACACAAATACTTTCTTCGATTGTCATTGCAACCCGGGCATTCTTGCTAAGTCACCAAACGTATCGAACCACTAGCATATTATGTTATGGCAGAGAAGCGCAGAGGTGTTGGTTATTCAATAAATGGTTCCCGGAGCGGCGGTACCCATACCCGTCTCCCAAATATGACTGGCTAGCTAGATCCGCTAGCGGCTGGATAGCATGAATCTCGGGCTAGATAGGGGTGAAATTGAAATGCCATTAAAATTTAAAAAAAAAACTTTATCTATGCAAAAGAAATGTCAAATAGACAAATGTTTTATTTACGGTTATTTAGGAATACATTTATTTAAATATTAGCAAAGCGCGAATAAAATGGATACAGATATCCAGTCAAAATGTAGGGGATGCTTGGAAAATACTGCCGATATGGTTTCACTGTTTGAAAGCGACGATTCAACGTTGTTATGTGAAAAAATGATGCGCTGTGCAACCGTTCACATAACTAAAGACGATGGTGGGCCTACACAAATGTGTACAATATGTTTGGGAGAATTATTTAACGCTATTAAATTTAGGGAAAAATGTGAACTTAATGATAAAAAGATTAGATCAATGCTTCAGCAACTACATGAAAAATCTGACATTACCGATGATGCTGATAAGCTTTTCACCAAAACTGATAGTTTTGAAGAATCAAAGTCTCAAGAAAGGTTTAATATTAAAGAAGAAGTTAGTAATGACTATGATAATGGCTACGACTTTTTTGACACTGCTCTGGGTCTTAAAAATGATTTCCTTGACGGTTTAAAAATTGAATTTGACAGCGAAGAAAAGCACCACATAGTTACTTCAGTTCGTAATTCAAAGAAACCTAAAAATATATCTGACTGCGAGGATGTTCTTCTAATGAAAAGAAAGCGGAGAAAAAAGAAACTGAGGAAGAGAGAACTCAGAGAGAACGTAAAAGAAGATGTTATTGTTCCAAAGAAACGAGGAAGGAAGCCTAAATTATTAGAGTACACACAAGACGAGGATATTATGAAAGTTTTACAAAATAATGAACTGCAATGCGTTGTCTGTATGAAATTTTTTCCAGATGTTAAAGCATTTAGGAGCCATGCTAAAATTCACTCAAAGACCCGAGACCACACTTGTGACCAGTGCGGGAAACAATTCAAATATAAAGACAATTTAAAGGTTTGTACCATCTTATAACTGTGACCAAACATAATAGTATATTATAAGTATGTTGCAAATATACTTATAATAAATGAAATCATCATAATTGTAAATCATAATTGTAATCATTCATAAACATAACCAAATCAACTATAATTATGTATGTCTTACTCCGCGTACTCGTTAATACGGAATATTTTTTATTCAAACAGTTGATTTAGCTTCATTATCACGAAAAGTGAGTATTTATGTCGGAGGAGACAAAGAAACATGCAAAATATATGCATTTAACATTTTAATTTTGTTAAAATTAATTCGCTTACGCGGTAACGCCATTTTTTATTTACCATTTTTATTTCATAGACAATCAATCATAATTACACAAACCCGCTAGGATAAACCCTGCCTTGCCAAACAAACCATTCAAAACCTGGGATGTTTTTAAATTATGATAACATGCAGCTTTTGTAGTTTAACATCAACATAAAAAAAGAATATTCCGTATTATCGGTGCATCAAACTTCGACAACACGAACGTTCCGTATTATCCGTGAGGTGGACCAAATGCATATTTACCCAATTATAATACAAAAAAAACTTGTAGTGAATTAAACAAAATGTTGATGTTTTCTGGGTCACTATAAGTTAATTTATAGCATACCTATTTAATATGTAAAATACAGATATGTGTAAATAATTTTTGATTTATGGTGAGCATTCGAATATTGCTTTCCTCATTATCGCAAAACTTAATATTTGGAGATGTCTGACTAATCAACTGGATGATCAATATCTGTACATCGGGGAGATTGATAACATATGTGGGTTGACATATTGACTCTCAACTCATTTTTTATTTTTTATTATTCATCTTTATTAATTTTTGCCTTACAATTTGTTTTATTCTATGCCTGTTTCACTAGAAGAACCTGTGTTGAGAGCAGGCGCTTAGCATGAGTAGTTTATAATAATAACACATACAAAATAAAAATAATAACACAGTATTACAAGTAACAGTTAATCATCAACGTACCATTAAAAAAATAAATACTTTTTTTTCTAAAAAGAAAAACAAACATTCCCGGGTTACGAATAACCCAACAATGTTTGAAAATCTCCTACTACCACCACAGAAAGCCGAAAATGTTGCTCGTGTTGTGATGGAGGACTTAGCCAGCCGAGGAATCGAACATGCGACGCCCGGGTGGGACCCAAGCGCTATGCCCACTCAACCACTGACCGGTCACTTATAAGTTAGTTTTGAAAAAATCTTTGATATTGGATCTGTTTTGGCTGGTAATCCAGGACTTAGTGTCAGATTTATATTTAAGATACATTGTGTTTTGTCTAATTGCCACTGGTAGTGTATTATAGTATAGTATGTAAAATTTCTTTGGCCAAAGGTTGTTTTAGCAAAAGGGATAATTAGGAGATTATGCCCTCGAGCAGTTTGCACCATATTATTGGCACCATATGCCACTTCTGATTAGGCCGCTTTGATGGGCTAAAATATAAATAAATTTTGAGAAGAGAAGAGAAGCTGGACAAGTTTAAGATGAATATTTTTTTGAAAAAATACTTTGACTTATCTTAAAAGTACTGCAAAAGACTATTTCAAGTGTTTTGACAATTCGGACATGTTTTTTCTTGTTTGAAATACGTACGTATATACATATATACGTGTCCAGTTACTCTAAAACTTTACCATCAATGAATAAGGTGAATTAAATATATATTTTTAATTAGCCTGGAGTGGAATGGAATATTGCTATAAATGTAAAAAATTGTAAAGTGTGCCCATAATATGAATAAACTATGGTGAAAAGTTCACATTTGTATGTTTTTAGTTAGCCAAAAAAAAATTCCCGCATAAAAAAATTATTCTTAAATTTGTGTGTTGTAGGTTCACGCCATGACCCACACAGGCGAGAAACCCTGGAAGTGTGATCTGTGCGACAAGAGCTTCAGCAAGAAAGACAACCTCGCCATTCACAAGAAGCGCCACCTGAAGGAGCGCAACTACAGCTGCGAGCAGTGTGGCTCTTCCTACTACACCAGTTACGAGCTCAAGACGCACATGCGCGTCCATACGGGCGAGAAGCCGCACGTCTGCACACTCTGCGGGAAGAGATTCACCGCCAAGAATAACCTCTACATTCATCAGCGTAGTCACACAGGTTGGTTTTAAGTCAAAAGGACTATTGCATCCTCGATGGGGTAAGGAAGTGGAAGGTTTAAAGTTTATTTTTCTAAATTTGGATCTTCATCCTAAAAATGCGTTATTTTAATAGTTTTTTAAATTTTAAATCGATCTAGTAAAGCATCCTAAATGGTTCGAATTTGGCTATGGCGTAGGTAACGCTACTGGCTGCTAAGACAGCTGTCACCGGCAACTTAGTAATGTTGGCCTGTGCGACTTCACCAATGCTCTCTGCACGAACAAACCGTTTTGGTTGCAATTAGAAAATTGCATTTTCAAAATCGTTTTAGTCAACAATCGTTTTTTTTTTTTTATCAACATAATTATTGCAACTAGCAGTTAAAAACCCGCTCCACGGGTGGCGAGCAGCGAGCGACTTGACTGTAACCTTGTAACAAACTTCATGTACGAAGATAGTTTTAAGGCGCCTTGTCAGAGGTGTACACGAAGTTGATTCTTAAATTTCAACCATACAGTCGCTAGCTTATTAATACTTTCAAATTTCCACATAAAGGTTCTTCTATAAGCAGCGACTTGCATGCGCAATCAGTTTATGTAAAAATAGATTGCAAACAAAATTAACAATTACATAATTCATTAGTACCCGGTAGTGGGCGGTAAACCGTTTTGCTATCTTAACGTACATGCTTATTTGTGCAAATTTGTGTTGGTAATTTTTGGAGATCACTGGCAACGGTTAATATGCACTTTTTTTTGAAAAAATCTTTTGATTCACCTTAATTACATTAAAAGGCAACTATTTGCATTGGGGGAAGTGGAAAATATTGTTTAAACGGACCTTAACAATGAAATTATTGTAATTTTTTTGACAATAATTAAAATACATGTCAAATACCCTATTGTTTTGTATTCCAGGTGAAAAGCCCCACGTTTGCACGGTGTGCGGCAAGCAATTCACGTCCAAAAACATCCTGTCCATTCATTCACGCATCCACACGGGCGAGAAGCCCTACATCTGCTCTGTCTGTGGGAAGAGATTCACGGCCAACAAGCTCGCCGTGCACATGCGCACGCATACGGGGGAGAAGCCGCACGTCTGCCCTCAATGCGGTTAGTAACATTATAATTATACGTTCCATTACTTTTATTCTACACTGGCATTAATTAGCTTTATATCCTTGCCTCATTCGCATTCCAACATTGAATCATACCTACTCTTCTATTATTCTGACTCTTGACATGGCCCGACTCAAGTATCTGATTCACTTGATCGTGCAATGACTCCCTTAGGTGTCCCTGACTTCTTCTACCATTAACATTTGCTTCATATACAGCCCAAACCATCTGAGGGTCCCTTTTTTAATCTTACTCATTACCCCTTGCATTCTTTGCGGATCTCCACATTTACACGATCATACATGACTTTACCACAAGTACGCCTCAGGGATCTCATTTCTACAGAATTCAGTCTTCTTTCATCCTTCCTCTGCCAGTTCCATTCATCAGGGCATCAGAACTCCGTTGTGGACTGCTAACTTCACTTCTTTTGTTAGCGCCAACAACTTTTTGTGCATTGTTTTGCATCAGTTTTGTGCCAACAACGCGGACAAATTTTTATTAGCGCCAACGACCTTCATTTCTCCATTAATGGAGTTACCTGCATTTACCCTTCTTTCTTTTTATTGCCAATATTTTGATATTGAGGTGTGTGCTACAGTATTGATTAATTTCTGAATATTTTTAAATCTATTGGTACTGTCAATTCTGTATCTAATACGCAAAGAAGACCGATTTGTCAGTGCGTATGATTCTTTGCTCTGGGTTAAAAGGTTGTGAGTTAAAAACCATGCAGGTTTTCTCATAATTTGACCTTGTAAAAATTACCCCGTTTTTAAGACTTTAACAAATATTCTATTGAATATTGTGGATATTTTAGGCAAACAATTCTCGGCAACAAATGTGCTGGTGATACACATGAGACGCCACACGGGTGAAAAGCCCTACGAATGCAAACTATGCGGACAGACGTACGGACACACCCAGTCACTCAATAAACATATGAGGAAGCAGCACAAAATGGTCACTAATGGAATGCAGGTATATGAAACCAAATGTACATAAAATTGCGATTTTATCTTTCTCAAACTATTGGCTTATTAGCTTAGAAAATAGGTCTTGAGGCAAATTATTTTCTTCAGGGCCTTCTGCCGGCCTTTCATTAGCAGTAAAAAGGTTAACAAATAAATTACTTACACTGAGTGTATAGATTCGTGAATTGTTTCATTGTTGAATTTAATCTAATTACAGCTACAGATGCAGCAGATCAATGAAGCACACAGAGCTCTGCTGGATGAGAAGATGGATCCCATGATAGGAGTTAGAGAAACAAATATCTCGCTGTCACCGAGAGCTTCCTCACCTCCGTGTCCTCAAATAGCCATCTCTGTGGACCCTACTCATGTTAGTTGTCAACTTTTGTCACTAGTCTATAACTATTATAATCAGAGGCGGCTCTAGGGGTCAAGACGTGGAAGGTCATTTTAAAAACATGATATTGTGGTACAATATCAAATTAAATACATTGATATTATCAATATTCATTTGCAGGTACCTCTCGAATTTGAGAGTCAAATTACATTTAATATAGTAAATTATTTCATGCGACAAGCGTGCAATACGCAAAACCAACCTATGTTTATCAAACCATCTCTTTCAGACGCATAATATTCATCATTCTGTCTCCCTCACTACCACCATAACACGGGCATATTGTGCCTAGCATGGTGGTCGAAAAATCCATAAATTATGTAACCATCAAAACAATGAAAAATTAAGAATTAAAAAAATGACCCAAGCTGTCTGCAGAATGCGAAAGCATTTTTACTAGGCGACATAGTGCCATCTCCTTTATTGTATGGCGTGTAAAGAGAAGATATGATATTGGGCCGTTTGATAAATTGGCCCGGCCAATCATAGGTGCATGGGAAAGGAAGCTTCCATTTAAAAAGTTAGATGATACTTATCTATCTCGCGGTGCATTTTCAAATAAATTAGAACAATACCAGTTGTTTTGATTCATATAATATTTCATAATATTGTGTTTCATTGTCATATTATAATTTTAGGAGGCCGTTGACCAATTGACCCGAGGGAAAGACCGCCACTGGTTATAATTATTGATAGTAGAAAAGAGATTATAGAGTAGATTGAATGCATGACTATAAGATCCATGGGTGAAGGACGGCTCATAGTTCATATCAACCTTGCTCAAAAATATATTCATTTATCGTTGACTGTAACCAGAACCCTGCGTGAATAACTATTAATGGATTTATTTTGGAAACTACTGCTTCCTAGAATTCATTATTGGAAACATCATATTCCCATGACTTGGAGATAGTGACTTGGGAATAGATTAATTTTAACCTCACTCAAAAATATACGTATTCATTTATTGTTGACCAAAACCAGAACCCTTCATGAATAACTACGAACGGATTTCTTTAGGAAACTATTGCTTCTTTGAATCCATTATTGGAAACATCACCTGCCCATGATTTGGAATTGCTTATTTTTTTTTTTTTTTTTACTTTCTTGATGGAATAAACATTTTTTGTTGTAATCGTCAATATATTTTTTTTTTTTTTCTGAAACATTTTCACTTCTTTTTGATAGAATTTGTCTTTTTTCCATCTCACCTTTTTAATAAGTGTATAAATTTGATCCTTGTAATTGTTTAAAAAACTTTGTAAACTGTTTACCACTCATTTTATTTATGTACTGTTTGTTTCCAAAATAATAACAAAAATTAAATAAAGTAAGTGGAGGATGTTGTTTGTACAATGATGGAGGACTTAGCCAGCAGAGGAATTGAACCCGCGACGTACGCGTGGAAACCCGACATATTTTCCAACTCAACCGCTGACCGGTTAATTTTATCATTCCTAAAGGATTATACTTTCAAAATATTTTTTCTATTTTTCAGCCAAACCACCTATCTTCGTTGGACGAACATGCTTCCCTGACCCACGATATAATATTAAAGATGACCTAGTTTTTAAAAAAAAGTTTGATCTTAAAAATTGTACTAATAATACTTTTTTGCTTATGTGTTGTATTGAGACTAAAATCCTGGACTGTTTTGACTTATCTTATTTAATGTATATTATATATTTAATAAGTTGTGTAGGAGATTTTGTTAACGACTGAAAGAAACTCATTTGTGTCAGTATTATATAATTATTTGCCAAAGATTTTCTTGTTTTAATGCATTTAACCCGTTTGGTTTTGAAATGAGAATATGCATAGTTCTTACCAGGATGTCATTTATCCAGTTCCTACCTCTCCCTAAACATCACCTTGCTGGAATAGTATTTAAAATTTGGAACAATGGCAAGAAAAATAACAAATTCGAGTGAATTTGTTTTTTAAAAACAAGATTTGGAACTACCTTGGAAACAAGTTGTTGGTGTTTTTCGTGTACATAATCTCGTTTTATAATCAAAAATAAGGTATTTGACCATCTCGGAAGTAAGTAATATGGTTTTGTATTTATACGTTTTATTGTGGCGATAATTACACCGAAGTATCATGGTGGAACTATATTGCGATTGGGTGGTGTGCTCCTCCACAGAGATAAAGTGGTAAGCTGTAATTCATTAACAGTTTAGGATGCAAGAACCCCTTTAAAAGTTTAAGAACAAGATATTCCAAAATAACTTGAAGGCATAATAAAATGCACATCTTTTTGCAGTACAACAACACAGAAGGAGTAATAAAAAGTTTTGTGTTTGCCGAGTTGAATTTATTAAATACAATTACAATAGTTTAGCTCGGTGAGCTATTTTTTTTATATCTTCTATCGTGAGCGGTTTCTTGAAGGGATGATTGGTTTTGAGGTGCCTGGTGAGGTCACAGCCTCTGAAAAAACCTCTTCCACATTGCGGACACACGTGCGGAGTTTGGTTCTTGTGATGTTTCAAAACATGGAACTCCAACATGCTCGGGGCTGAAAATTTTCTGGGACAATCTTTTACGAGGCAAGAGTATTTTTCTGCATTATCGTGCTTGGTCAAATGGATGTTAAGACTACCCTTTTGCATGAAGCATCTACTGCAAATATGACACTGGAATGGGGTCTCTCCAGTATGTTTCCTCGTGTGGTTTTCAAGGTTTGAGAATCGCTTGTTGCAAATGGAACATATTCCCGATCTATCCGAGTGTACTTTACCCATGTGGAGTTTCAGATTGCCTTTGGTAGTGAAAGCCATGGCGCACTGGTCGCAGATGTGTGGTTTAAGGTGCTGGTGGAGGAATTCATGCTTGATGAGGGCATCCTTGGATTTTACACACTTTCCGCAAATGTTACAAGAGAATTTGCGTTCGTCCGTGTGAACGAGCATGTGTTTCTTGAGGGTAGTTCGGCCAGCGAAGGTTTTGTTGCAGATGTGGCAAGAGAAGGGCTTCTCTCCCGTATGCGTGCGTGTGTGACGGATTAAAGTAGATTGTTGCGAAAAGGATCGAGGGCAAAAAGTGCAGTGGTACGGCATCTCACCAGTGTGGCGTCGCATATGGACAACCATATCTTTCTTGCGATAAAACTGTCTGCCGCATGCGTCGCAAGTAAAGGTTCTGCCGATGTCGGAGTGGAACCTTCTGCAGTGGCCTTTAAGAGTGCCTTTGTCCCGGAAGCGCTTGGGGCAGTCGGGACACTGGAAGGGTCTCTCCCCGGTGTGGGTCCTGGTGTGGGCGATCATTGCAGCTCGAGACTTGACTATCAAGCCACAGATTGCACACTGTATATTTCCAATACTACTTATATTTCTCTTTAATTTCTTTTCCATCTTAGATTTCTTTTTCTTTTTTGAACTGTCTTTATATTTTCTATGTTTATAAATCGATATAAATGAATCATCATCACTTTCGCTTTTAAATTGACTCAAAGGTAAAAGGTCCATGTTATCTTCTGATGGTGACATGTCTTCATATTTCGGTTCTTCTTTAATACTGAATTCTAGTTCTGTTAACCTGACGTGTTCCTTAGTTTCTTCCTTTGTTGTATTTTTTTCAAATACCTTTCTAAGTCTCTCATCAGATTCTCTACATTTCATAACAAACTTATAGGCTTGCGATAACTCCAAAATACAGGGTCCGCATATTGCAACAGGCAAGCCATCATTTTCTGACACTTGAATACTGGCACATTTCATCAATTTGAACCCGTACTCTGGAAAATTGCTCGAATTGAAAAGTGGGTACATACCGGCACAGTTTTGCAAACAAGCTCTACAGCTATTTGCCATGTTGTCAGTTATAGAAGGGGTTTTAGCCGTCATAACTAAATGGCTAATTTTTACAGGTTGGCATTAAGGTTGGTTTCTCATTACAATAATGGTTGTGACGACCATAAATCGTATATAATCGTCCGACGGTATTGAAACTATAAAAATTCTGCAATATTTCACATGCAAAGAACCCCGTCTGGGCAATACTGGAAGGTTGAATCTGATTTACTAAACAAATCTTCAAAACATCAAATGCATTACTTCACTGCTCCTTGGAAAATAAATATTTTTTTTAATTCTGACAAGGCAGTAATTATGACAAAATCGACGATTTGCATAATTTCCGAACTGTCAATGTCAGAATTCAGAATTGTCAAATAATAATGCTCAGGCATTTTTATTTACTTCATTCGAATTAAATCTATTTCTATGGTCTATAGTTTCTATGTTTGTCTCTGAATTTTCTGGCGCTTCAGCACAGTTTATTATTTATGCTTTAGCATCTTTCACCTCTGTGTTTATGGTTTCTTTGTTTATTTTTGTGCACAAATTTTTCTTGATTGACATTGACAGTAATTTGACAGTTCTGTGTTTTGGCTTTTCGGAAGCTTGAAACCACTTGAAACTAAGCTATACGATGGTAGACTATATCCGTTCTACTTGTCGAATATGTTTAATGGAAGGCAACCAAAAGGTTTCCATATTCGAGAGCCAGGACAACACCAAGTACAGTGATCTGATGAAAGAGTACACAGGAGTGGAATTGCTTCAAAATGATAATCTCCCTACTAGCATTTGCGCAGTCTGTTCGTCTGAACTTAAAGTTTTAATGAAATTCGTTACCAAATTTAGAACAACTAGTGAAAAACTCAAAGATGCTATACATTTGAATATCCCATTTAAAAAGATTTTATCAGGTTTTGTTAAAGAAGAGGACGACGAAGAGGATGATAATCTTCCATTGAGCAGCATTGTAAGTGCCGCCACTGTAAAGGTAGAAACGCAGTATTCTGATGTAGATGACGCTTCCGATATATATTTTGAAAACAACCAGAGTGATGAAGAGCCATCCAAAGACCTCGAGAAGAAGCCTGTAAAGTCCGTGAAAAAGTCAGAAAAGAAGCCGGAAAAGAATTCTGAAAAGAAATCAAAATTAAAATATACTGTCGCAAAATGTGGGGAGTACGGTTTGAAGAAAAACATGATTCAGTGTTTAACTTGCGGTCTTCTCGTTCAAAATAGATCTGCTTTCACCGTCCACTACCGAAAGCACACGGGAGAGAAGCCGTGCGTGTGCCTACAGTGCGGCAAGTGCTTCACCCAGATGGGCTCCCTCAACGATCATGTCAAGAGGCACCATCTGAGAGATGGCTGTGAAATCAGCGGGCCACTAGCCGAAACCGTTAAAAAAATGCGAGTCAAGGGAAAGTTCAGCGAGTATCGTTTTACTTGCGACGCTTGCGGGAAGAGGTTCTGGAAGAAAGGCGCTTTGACGATTCACATCCGCGTCCACACGGGGGAGAAGCCGTACCAGTGTTTACACTGCCCCAAGCGCTTTGCACAGTACTCTGAACACCGCCAGCATACGCGCATACACACAGGGGAGCGCCCGTACTCTTGCCACATCTGCGGCAAGACCTTCGTAGCCCATACCCCACTGAGGCGACATCTCACTGTCCATTCCGACGAGAGGAAATACAAATGCAAGATGTGTGATACGTCTGTCAAATCTAGTGACTCTCTTAAGAAACACATCCTGGTCACGCACACAACCGAGAAGTGCAACGTGTGTGAACTATGCGGCGCGGCGTTTGCTATGAAATACAATCTCAAGGCTCACATGCGAGCACGCCACTCTGAGCGGTCGGGGATATGTGAAGTCTGCAAAAAGCCATTCTCAAACTTGCAAAAACACATAAGAACCCACTGCCCTAACAAACCATTTGCTTGCAATCTTTGCACCAAGCGCTTCTTTAGTCAAAAGGGTATCTCAGCACACATGGAAAAACATCAGAACGAAACTGCTTTGTTTGGGTGTTCCTTTGAAAATTGTAATTCAGCTTTTTCGAAGCAATGTAAATTAGACTTTCATATTTTAAAATACCACACAAACCATACTCCCCACGTGTGCCAGTTTTGCTCAAAAGGGTTTTACCGTTTGGCTGATTTAAGAAAACACATTAAATCATCTCATGAGCTTCAACCCCAACCTCCTCTTGTTACATTAGATCAAGTTTCTGTACCTATTCAATCAATTGAAACCCAAGTATGAATGTAATTATAAATGATTTGTCTTGTCTGGATTATCCTTTAGGTCTAAAAAATCCGTTTGTTTATACGTGTAAATAATGGTATGTATAAATTTATTCTTTTTTAATCGAAATGTTGTATTACTAGATTTTAAGCAATTTTTAAACATATTTATGCTCGACATTGAGATTTTATATGCGATTTTTATGTTTATGTCAATTTTATTAATCTACAGAACAAACATTTTAAGTACTTACTTACATGATATTTATTTGAAAATCAATCTACTTACTAAACATGGAGCAGGAATATTGTGAATTAAATTTATATAGTTGTTGTCATTTTATAGTTGTTGTCATTATTATTTACTCCTCTGTATTTTTTATTTGTGAATAATATTTTTCCCGTTGCATATATTTTCTTGTTCTCGTCATTTTCGTCGCTTTAGTTCGTATTTGTCCAACAGACCATTAGAAAATTTTTCAGGAGGAGAAGGTTTTCTTTCATTATCTCAATGAAAAATTATGATAGCTGTTTATGATAAAGCTATTTTCGCATAGGTAAAGGTTCAATTAGTTTAAATAAATCTTAATTCAGTGATTAATTAACCTTTTTTATACTTTATTTTTAATTTTAAAATGAAGATTGAACAAAAATTCAAATGGTCTGTTGGACAAATACGAACTGAGGCGACGATTAGTCCTGCAAAATATTAAAAGTTTGTAATAATTCTTGTGTTTAATGAATTTTATTGTTCTGGTGTTTTTTCAGTAAATAAATCAACTGATTTTTCACAAGTTTTTATTTATTTTTTACATTAACTCCACACAGGAGGCCCTGAGGAATATAATTTCCTCCGGGGCATATGTCATCTTGGGGATGCTGTGTGGAGGGTCTTTTTGAGGGGAGGAAGGTGTAAACTTAACTCGAAGAGACCCATGTTGTAGGAGGGAGGAGATACAGAAGCCAGCAAATCAGTGCATAGCCGAGTCATAGAAACACCCCATTTTCATGTGACAATATCGTCGTTTTAGTTCGTATTTGTCCAACAGACCATTAAAAAATTTTACAGGAGGAGAAGGTTTTCTTTCATTATTTCAATAAAACATTATGACAGGTGTTTACGATAAAGCTATTTCTGTAAAGGTAAAGGTCTCATTAGTTTAAATAATTCTTAATTAAGTGATTAACTATAATTTTTTTATACATTAATTTGAAAGTGGAGGTTGAACAAAAACTAAAATGGTCTGTTGGACAAATAAGAACTGAGGCTACTGTACAAATTTGGCATGTTTCTTGACTATGCATCGGTGCCATCACTAATTCCTCGGAGCATCTTCTATTAAAATATCGGTAAAAAAAGGACAGCACTCCCACCGGAAACCTGTGCTCTTAGAGTCGATTCTTTTGTTAAGATAAGATGAATCATAAAAAGGACCACCAATTTCTGCAAAAAGCCGAAGGTTTTTTCAAGTATTTTAGGGCTCCAGACAAGAGGTGGCTGCCAAATTCAACAGTGCATTTGCACGGGGTTGGTAGTGTGAGCCATGTACAGTAATGGTAGAGTTATACTTGTAAGACGTGACGTGATGTTCTCTGTCGTGACGGCTAGCGTTCACATCTATAAGTCGTCTTCTGACGCCTTATGACGATATTTTAAATCAATACAATGGCCCGCGCGTCACTACACAGCACGTGGTACGTACCTCAGAGTAACAATATAAAGAGAGAGCCTTATGCGAAATGTTGTTAGCAGATTGTGACCAATGGTTTTTTTCAGATGACCAATCGGGATGTGGCTTACAAACTGATGCAGGGTTGTCACAAATTAAGACAATTAGGTATTTTGTAGGGAGTCTCAAATAATTAAAAGCAATTTCTGTTTTATATATACGTATATCTTTTTTTTAAATATAGATATTAGATTATAAATAAAAATATAAAAACGAACCTTTTTTTACTTATTTATTAATCTTAATGGTACAATTACAGACGGAGATTTAAATAACATTTTAACATAGTTTTTAGAGAAAGAGTAATAAACCAAAAAAAAATTTTATATATAAAATGAATTTCCATAATAAACTTTTGTAAAAAAAAGAGTGAGACAATATTTTAATAAATTGACGTTTTTTTCAACTAATTGACACTTCAAAACATTAATAATTTCAACGAAAATAGTATTAACCTATTGGTTGAGAAACAATGTCAATTTATTAAAATATTGTCTCACTCGTTTAGTCGGCTCCACAGCCGATTCGGCCAGGAAATCAAGTCTGATATTTAAATATTTAGAAGCAACTGCCCTTATTAGGTGCACAGTGTGCACGGTTGGTGGTAAGTAAGTAGTTTATTAGTCATTAGGTAATCATTACGTAAAAAAATATTGATAATAAGTAAAATGCGCTTTTTTTATTTTGTGGTGGTTTCTCTGTAAAAGTGCAAGCCAATAATTATTTATTTCAATTTTGTTTTCATGGCTATATTTATATTTTTATTACACACGATATACTTACATCTATTTTCGAATTTAATCTAAGCACCTGTTCTGACCCAGTCGGGGAGTACACATTTTTGGCATAATCTGAAATTATTATTCTGTATCAGTCAATAGTAATTACTTTTTTTTAAATTGCTAACAATAAGTACATTTTGTTTCAAATAGTTTTTCATGGTGGTGTCAAAACGGACGAATGAAAAATATGCATTACCTTTTGTACCAAGACTCTTGAATTACAAGGCACCGCGAAATCCTTCAGATGGACCTGTTTGGGTCGTATTGAAGTGCTCATTTATAAAATGGGCTGAACATATTGCACTATGGTATTTTGGGGACCAATTTTCTCTATTAGTTGCTTCAATCCACTATTTAAGCCTTTTTTCATCCTTTGGAAATCTGTGAATAGTTAAATATTTAATAATAAACCAATTTTAGCACAACCCTGATTTTTTTACAACGAAAATGAAACGCAAAGACAAAGATTATTCTGTCTCTATACGTTCGCCAACAATTTAACGGTGGTATTATAAGATAGGAAGAGACAGAGATACATTCAGACGCCGACTGAAATCGGTATGTTGCGTTCTTATAATTCGGCAAGATTTCTTATTACTAAAACATATTAAAAGTGCGTTTAAACGCAAACAAATCGTGAGTTTATTATATTGACACAAATTGTGAAAGGATTGTTTAAATATTGGTGGAAGTTACTTTTGGTATTTGTAGTTAAACGTATTAAATATTTGAGATTGAAGATTGAACAAGGCAAAAATCATGAATTCTTTAATAAATACCTGTGAAAACTGAATGTTTTTTATCCTTTTGAACTACGGTTGAAGCACCCATACACTGCACATATAGCCATAGCGTTTTTTTTTAAATTTCTCTCAATTAAAGAAATTATATCAATATTTTTGCACTTTCGACCGTACGCACATCTGACAGATCACACCAGTGTTAAGTTCGCGCGCTTTCAAAAGTGGCTACATATGGTTTAAATCCTATGTTTTTAACAGGAAACGTTTGTTTCTGTTTCTCACACGTTCATGGAAACGAGCGGAAAGGGAGAGCTATATTTTCCGAATTTGTCGACGATTTGTATAAATATTAGTCATCCCTCTTTATATTGTTACTCTGAGGGTACGTACACTGGTACACACCATCTGACACCATCATTTATGGTACACAATGGGTACACACTAGCCTTTTCGCGGCCGTCCCCGCGCCCCTCACCTTCACCTCTCTGTCGAAAATCGAGATAGCTTCTGTCGAATCACGACAGACCGCATCATGACACAACGGAACAGACTAATATAATCGTCTCCATACATGATTGATGATTGGTTGATTTATGCTCCATAACTCCATACTAAATGTATGAAACCGATACCGTTATGACGCGTCACGTCACGTCACGCCTTACAAGTATAACTCTACTATAAGCCCAGCTTCTGAGCAATTTTCTATAAAATATATATATTTTTTATTTATTTATTATTATTTTAAATAATATTAATTAAAATTCTAATGGTATATTTATGCTTCTGTGGTTAACTTGACTCTGGCTTCGATGGAGTCCCCGTGCCTGAGCTGGTCACTCAGAATTACACCGAGCATAATAATGGAAGGCATCTTGGGAAGATTGCTTTCGATAAAAGGAGACTAGATGGCCATTTCGATTCCTTTACGCTTTACGTAATCAGAAATTGATGTCAGCTGTCACTCTATAGGGAGTCATAGCAACAGTTATGTTATTTTGAAAAAGGTTGGCGTTTGCTGCACTGAACGGAAAATTTAATAAAAAAATCTATGACTTAGTTGTTGTCAATGTAGTGTTTGACAGTTAGAATAATAAATTAATTTTATATTTAATCATAAGGATGAGTGAGAATACGCTAACTTGTCGAATATGTTTAGCGAAAAGCAATAAAAGCTCTTCCATTTTCGACCGTAATGATTCTTCGAAATATAGTGATTTGATACATGAATACTTAGGATTAGAAGTTATAAAAAATGATAACCTTCCTACTGGAATATGTGTAGAATGCTCATCAGAATTAACGATAGCCGTTAAATTTATATCTAAATATCGAATATCAAACGAGAAACTGAAAGATTCTTTAGATTTAAACGTCCCCTTTTATAGACTTTTATCAAATTATATCAAAAAAGAGGACGACGAAGAAAATTTGCCACTGAGCATTGTGAGTGCCTCTATTAAAATCGAGAAAGGGGAACCTTCCGATTTCGAAAACTCTTCAGATAATGTATTTTACACCGACAATCACAGTGACCAAGAAAAATTCAAACCAGAAACAAAAGCTCATTTTACTATTCTTAAATCCAAGGAACACGGATTGAAAAAAGATATGGTGCAATGCTTAACCTGCGGGCTCTTAGTTCAAAATAAATCTGCCTTTCTCATCCACAACAGAAAACACACGGGGGAGAAGCCGTGTCAGTGTCCGCACTGCGAGAAAAGCTTCACTCAGATGGGAACCCTCACCGACCACATCAAAAGACATCATTTAAAAGATGTGCGGTTCATCCACCCGGAAGCCTTAACGGAACGCATTAGGAAAAAACACCTCAATGATGAATTTGGGTTTGAGAAACGATATGTCTGTGATACGTGCGGCAAACAGTTCCTGAAAAAGAATTATTTAACAGTCCATACGCGGGTTCATACAATGGAGAAACCTTACCAGTGTTCATACTGCCCCAAAGGCTTCAGACGGTGTATAGACTTTATCCAACACAAGAGAATACACACCGGAGAAAGACCGTATTCGTGCCATGTTTGTGGAAAGACGTTTGTAGCACACACGCCACTCAAGCGCCATCTCACAGTTCACTCCGACGAAAGAAAATACAAGTGCAGCATCTGTAACACTGCCGTCAAATCCAGTGATTCTTTGAAAAAGCATATTCTTGTCATGCACTCCTCGGAAAAGCGCAATGTCTGCACCGTTTGCGGTTCTGCGTTCGCCATGAAGTACAACTTGAAAGCGCACATGAGAGCCCGACACTCTGAACGTTCGGGATTTTGCGAATTATGCAAAAAATCATTTTCAAATCTGCCGAAGCATACGGCAACTCATTTGGTTGAGAAACCCTTTGGTTGCCACATGTGCAGCAAACGGTTCTTTCGCGAGAAAGGTCTATCTGCACATATGGTGAAGCATGAAAATGAGAATGCCACGTTTCCGTGCTCCTTTGAAGATTGTAACTCTGCCTTTTCTAAACAGTGCAAGTTGGACTTCCACACCTTAAAGTACCATTCTGACCACACCCCGCACGTCTGCCAGTATTGCTCCAAAGGGTTCTACCGCCTTCCCGACTTGAGGAGACATTTGAAATCCAACCACGACAGATTAACCGAACCCGTTATTCTCAATAACTTCCCATGCTGATCAAATTATTGTAAATGAATTTGTAAATTTTATTGTGAAAATTAATTGTTTTTACTACATGTGATTTGTTTCAATTTCAAAAAGCTAACTTGATTGTGTATTAGTACTAGAACTATCAATAATATATACAAACATCATTTTCTAGAACGACGAGTAGACAAAAGTTTTTTTTTGCATTTCTAACAAATGATTTACATTGCCTTCGTTGTAGTTTCTTCACCTTCAAGTCTTTATTTTCTTATTATATTCTGCCTAAAAAAAAATTTATTTATTTCAATACCATTATTTTATTGAATGCTTGGTGGTAATTTTTACATCAGTATACCATACGTTCCTATTTAATATTCCTCTTTTTGAGAATATTCAAAAATTTGTAAAAGTATGCATAATTATGCTTTCCAGTCCTTTAGTCGGATAATCTTGTATAATTCATATTTTGTTAGTATTGATTTTTATTTGTTGAGAACTCATTGTAGGGACCAAGAATTCAAATCAAAAGATAAATAATAAACAATCATGCTTAGAAACTTTTTTATTTGTACTAAACACTAACTTATAATGGTGCAGTAAAAAAATCTCATACAAAAATTCTATAAACAAAGTCATTAAAAAGATCAGTGCATCGCTAATATGCTATAACTTTAAACATTCAAAAATATTATCAAATGATATTCTTTACAGGTTATTCTAGAGCTCTAGAGGCATCAAACAATCCGCATTATTATTATTGCACTTTTGAAATAAATCTGAATTTTATTGTATAAAATTGTAATGCATATTATTTGTCGTTTGTAGCTACGAAAAAAGGGTAAAAGTTCAGAGATGTTTGAAATATTGTTGTGTATAGAATCATTTAAAAAAAAAAAATTATTTCTTTTAGTTTTGTCTATGCTTACATTAATTATTAATTGTCTATGGACGGATAGTTTATGGCTGTTTTATTGGATTTTGGCGGGAATCAGGAGGCAAGCGATGTCGATGTTATCCTCATTCTGCAACTCCCACTTGACGTCCACGTTGACCTTGGGGTAGGCCTTGAGGACGGGCATGATGGCGCTGTAGCTGTACTTTTCCTTCTGGTTCAGGGGACAGGTGAGGCCGGTGCCTTCGCAGGCGTTGGGGTTTGACAGGGGGAAAGGGACGGGCATGCCCATCATCACTCCGTGCACTACGGTGTTCACCTTCGTGAGGGGGACGTCTGTCGAAGAAAAAGATATAGAGAAATTATTTGATGAATTAATTTTATTGAATGTAAAGTCAAATATTTTGTTGGCTTTAATACTGTCAGAAGTCACTGAGTGAAAAAAATCTTGATTCCAAGGTAATTGGTTTTAAAGTTTCAGCTACCTATGAGTATCCATTTTGTTTTGAAGAGTTTTACTTTTCATGTAACTTCTTCTGTAAAACTCTAGAAATTATTACATAGTGCCCAAGAAATACAAAAAAAATTAGTTATATCCAAGCTAAAAAAATAACTAAGTCGATTTTTTCAAATGCACTTTTATTTATCTATGTATTACAACCGCTTTTACATGGGAATTGAACAGTTTTGTTTTATTAATAGGGAGAAAAACTGCATTTAGTGACTTTTTGCAAAGATTATGTACGTCGTAACAACGAATGGTTACATTTTTAGATATCGTTGCATATATGGTTGAACATTTTTTTTTTACGTGAGCTCCACACAGGAAGCCCTGAGGAAAATAATTTCCCTCAGGGCCTATGTCGTCTTTGGGGATGCTGTGTGAAGGGTTTTTTTAGGAAAGGAAGGAGAGGAGAGTTCTGGGAAGGAAAAGGGTTTAAGGAGTGGGTAGGAATCTGGGGTTCAGTGTGTCCTGGTCATCCGCCTCCAATACCTAGACAAACCCCACCCCATGAACCCGGACACCCCTGCTAAATCAACAAATGTAGCGAACCACTTGGGGTGACCTACGGCAGAGGTGTTGGTTATCCAATAAAGGTTCCTGGGGCGGCGGTACCCAATCCCGCCTCCCAAATTTTTTTTTAAATGCATTTCCACACATTATTCTAACAATTATAAATTATTGGTATTATATGCACTTTGTGACTATTAGGATGCTTAATTATCTATAAATAACATACATAATTACTGGATAAGTATGACAAAATAGGTAGTTTGTGACTTCTAACTCAGTATTGATAAAATTTCATTTAATGACTTCTGGCAGTAAACCGACGATGAAAATAAGAGTAGAAAAAGTGGTGAACTCTATAGCAGTGTAAAAGTTTTCACCTTCATGAGGAGAACATCTGATGAAGTTCGGAATAAGTTATTTAAGTGAATACTACGAAAAAATCAACGATTTTAGGGAGGAAGAGAAGCTTTGAAATAATAAGTTTGATTTTTAAAACAGCTTAAACACAGTTGTTCTTTGAACAGTACGTCCAAAAATATGTTTCTAATTTTCTCTTATTTAATAAAAAAAAACAAAATTTCCTCCGAAACCAGAAGGTAAGTAAGTACTTAAATTTATGTAACATTTTTAAAAATTTCGAATTAAGAATTACCTATACAATTTGTCCGAAGAAAGGTCACTATCAAACATTCTTCAGAAAGGTAGGTACCTACCATAGTATTGAAAAATTCAAATAAGAAATACAAATGAACACAACGATTTAACATTTGAAAAAATAATCTTTAAATGAATCATTAAAATGGCCACCGTCTTGAAACGGAAGCGGAAGGTATAAACAAATTAACATATAGAAAAATGTAAAACGGTTGAATTTAAACAGGACTTTACTAGATTGTTACATACAGTGGAATAAATAATGGTGGTAACTTACTGGGGATGATGTCCATGGAGATGGTTACATTGGTGTTCCTCTTCAGGATGCATTCCTCTTGAGTTCCATCACACCCGGACACCTGCACATTCTCCACAGTGGCGAGCTTGGAGCCTGCAAAAGAGAAAATTTATTGTAATACACTGTGAAACTCAAAAACATTGGCTATTTGTTTCCTTTCTCAGAACTGACATTGTCTCGAGTGGTGGGTAACACAAAGTAAAAACATAAACACAGGAGGTGCGCGAGTTAAAAGAATGAAAACAACTTTTCATTATTAGGTAAGTACCTGAATACTTCGCTTTTTTACATACTACCTACTAAATGTTTTCAATTTGAGAGTTACACAAGCTATTTAATTTTTCCAAACCATCTTACTAATAGGTATTATAAACGTGATAGTTTTTATGGATGTACATATGTGTGTTTGTTACTCAATCACGCAAATACTACTGAATGGATTTTAATTAAACTTTACAATAATATAGCTCATACATCAGAATAATATATAGGCTAAAATTAATAAAGCAAGCTAGGAAGGGGCGCGGGAGGGGAATGGGGACGCATGGGAAAGGTGATTCAGTGAGAAACAATGTATTTATTTTAGTATGGAATTGCAATGCATGCCGGTAACCAGCTAGTTAATATATAAAACTTCGGTTTTTCATTTGCAGCACGGGTTACAAGGAAGATAAAAATTTCTTTTGGTTTACATTTTTTCCTTCACAATATCAACTGTCAATTTATTCATTTCTAATTTGTTTTTTTTTTTTACATTAGCTCCACACAGGGCTGTGGGGGATAGGTACCTAGTTGACTTTGCAGTTTGTGGTGTCGCAAACCTATTTACTTATAGGTAATTAAGTTTTATAAAACGTTCATAGAACGTAAAAAGAAAGTGCATTTTATATCTTCAAGGTAAAACCAATAAATGCTGTCGATTTTTATCAATCTGAAATACCAAAGAACATAAATATTAAAAATACCTCTTGCAATTTTGGGCAACTATTTATTTTTATCGTTAGTCAACGAAATTTTTATCTTTTTAGGAATACGTAAGAAAAATCACAGTATTTAGATTAATTTTGAGCATCTGATTCAAAACTTTGAAGAAAGACCGAAGTTTTCTGCTAAACATAATGTGACGACGCGACACAACATCCCGTTTTCAGGCAGTGTGTGCCGGTGTCCCCGAACACAGCTTCGGGGTGCCAAAATGTCCCGGTTCCAAAAATAAAGAAACTCGCAGTAGAATTTGAAAAATATAAAAACCGCGCAAATAAGAATCCTGGTGGTAGAATTTAGTAGGTACTATAGTACTTAGATGAAGACGTGGATGGTTATTTAATTTATTAAGGGGCTAGAATTCCAATAATCCATGTGCTTGATCGCTGCAAGACGAGTTGTAATCTATCCTCCTACATAGTAATAGTAAAGTACATTCACTCGTACAATCCGTGACAATTTTAGTCAAAAACATTTTTACTGTAACATATTGCTTTATTTCGTTTATTGAAGTAAAAATTCTTTACGCACGCTTGACTTGGGGAGTAAGCTGGATAAAGATAAGGATAAGGATGAGGATGAGGATGAGGATGAGGATGAGGATGAGGATGAGGATGAGGATGAGGATGAGGATGAGGATGAGGATGAGGATGAGGATGAGGATTAGGAGGGTAAGGATAAGAGGGAGATTAAGTTAGTGAAGTTTTACTTTAGTCGTGTGGTCTAAAGCACACTCGTTTTTTTTAGTAAAAAAACTCTTTATTTTGAACAAGGGTCTACAATTCCAAACGTCCATGCGATTGGTAGCTGCAAGATGAATTGTAATCTAGGCTATTTTGTACAGTGATCTTGAGGCAATTTTTTGCGAAAACAGCGGTATATAGGATATAGGTATATAGACATATGAGTAATATTCATATGTCTATTGTCTATGGCAGTCTATGGGTATATAGTGGTATATACCTTTTTTTCGGTGTCCCGGTTTGGGAGAGAAAATAAATGGTCACGTTAGCTAAACAGAACTGAAATCGTTGAATATTCTTTACCGCAATTTTGTTAAGTTGTTTTGCGGGCCACATGAAATTGGCTGTGATGTTTGTCCTGTCAACACTGTTATTGTGAGATAAGAAATACGAAAGGATTCTGTTGGATTTAATTTTTATACAAATCTACAATTTTATTCGGATATTTATGAAATTTTGCACACCTGACCGTCAAAACAAGAGGGAGGCCATTGTCTACATTAGTTTTCGAAAAACTCTTAAAAAAAAAAGATTAAAAATTAATTATTATTAATTAGGCTTATTAATTAATTAATTATTATTAATTAGGCTTTTTTTAAACTCTCATTTAAAAAAAGCCCGGGCAATGCTGGGGACCTCAGTTGGTAATAATACAAAATTAATTTATACTTATCGTTGGACTAAATGTACCTAGCTATGGATATGTCAGATTTAAATGCGATAAAATACATGCATGGGAAACGTTAATCTCATATTATATTGCAAAGTAATTACTACCTAATGATGTCGGAGATTAGTCTATACGTACCCAATAGTTATTATTATTTGATAGATATTTTGCAATGTAAACAGATGGACAATAGATAGATTTATAATGGTATGTAATGATAGGAGGTGGTTACCTATTTATTTATTTATCCACAGCAGAACTTTATATCTGCAAAACCTTTGTGAGGTATTATTATTCGTGAACTCCAATCAACAAATACAAACGATGTAGTAGGAAATTAGATAGAGGAACGTTCGCGCGGCCCTTTTCGGCCCGTTTCATACAAATCTTATTTAAGGATTTGAGGATAATGGGATCAAAATACCAAAATAATTTAAAATTATCAAAAGGTATATCAAATATCTAATACAAATGTGAGCTACTTTATTTATTTTTGCTTTAAATTATAAGATGCAGGCCGTTAAAATTTTTAATGTTTCATGACTTTAGAAGCAACTTGGGCAATTATTTGTGAGCAAATTAAAAAAACATAAGAAAATAATAATTTTACTTATCCATTCTACCGCTGGGGTGCAAGGCTTATGTTCCGAGAGAGTCCTACCGTCACCCACGGTATAAGTCTAGTAGTCATGTCCTACCGGAGAGGTCAAAAAATCTCCCTCAACCAGTCTCTCCCGATCCCGATACAGCCTATCACATTGTTCCGGACAAACCTCACCCCATGATGTAATATTAAAATAAAACACGAATAGTGCAAATAATCTAAAATTAAAGCTCTTTTTATGTTCCGAGGGATCAATGTGCTGCAAATTAAATAAATAACTTTTAATAATAAACATTCCTATAAAAAAACATGACTCTTATATTCTGCTTGGATATTGTTTAAACCACTAATTTTATTTTAATTAGTGATAAAGTTTATCAGATAAACCCAGTTTATTATTATTAATTAATTTGATTTTTAATTTGACAAAGTTAATTTGCAATTATTGACGAAGTAATTAATAAGTAGCAGATAAATCGCCTGCTCCCACATGTTTTTTGCTGCTAGACCCTGCAGGCGGCTTTTTGATGGGATTTGCCAAAGACAACTGCAGTGGCTTTGCCCATAGTTCCTTGATAATAGTACCCTTTACACGTAGAGTTCGGAGCGGGACGTGCCCCGCGCCACTTCAGGCCGCCGCGCAGAAAAGTCTCACAGTGAACTGCGCTGTAAACCGTTATCTTACTTTCTGTCTTTACTTTTCTGCTCGGCGGCCTGAAGTGGCGCGGGGCACGTCCCGCTCCGAACTCTACGTGTAAAGGGTACTAATAATATAGATTTGCCCCTTTTTATGTACACCATAAATTATTACCTAAACCTTAAGTGCCTACCTATTAATTTTTCTATCTAAATAAAAGCCTTTTGTCAATGCCTACGTAATACATATATGTATGTCGTCCTTCGTTCATTTGAAATTCACTGGACGAATGAAAACTAATTTCTACTAAGTAACAATATACCATTAACCAAGAAATTTACTGCCAATCAGGCCTCAAGAAATTAAAGAATGTCTACAAAATTGAGTATTTGACATAAAATTCGAGATTCTCCTAATCACCCCTATAGGAATTTTTAACCAAATCGGTTAGAGTGCTCAAAATGTTGATGATTAGGTACCATTTATGTAATAAATCACTTTAGATACATATTTTGTTCATAGGCACAGCTGGAATTTTATAAAAGCCAAAATAAACCGATTCCATTAAATTGCCGGTTCCTTGGAAGTGCAATCCAGTGGGAATAATATCGTCATACATAAAGTTGGGTTCATAAGTTAAATATTTTTATTTAAATTTTTATATTTTACTTATGTTATTTGATGTTTTGAAAGTTGGAAAAAACCTACGCCGGTTCTTAAAAAAAATAAATTTTATTACCTTTTTGATTTTGGTATGCAGAATTTGGAAATTTGTAATAAATTGGAAAATTATTGATCCCGGAAAATTTGGCCCGCGATATTGTATAAATGTTTTTGAAACCGAGAAATTCCAAGTTTTGTAAATTTTCTCTTTGACATTCTCTCATCAGGATGTTGTTTGAAAACTTCAACGGTTCTTTTTGAAAATAAAAGAGGGCGACACTTCCGTTTACATCAAACCCAAGCTGTCATTGAGATAATAACACTATCTATTATTGAGTATCTAATACTATTTACACTCTAAAATAAATTGGAGCACCGCTCTACATTTTCATTTTGGACCTGAAAATTTCGCATTCTTTTTAGGCAAAATTTGTGTTATTTTTTAAGAAAAGGCGTTATTATTAGATAATTTTTTTTGGAAAAGCGGTGTAATTATAATATACTGTGTCTGTGTCTTTTAATATGTGATTACCGCACAAGAGTCCCAACTGCACGCAACCATCTGACCATCTGGAGCCAGTTAGAGTATGGCTTCTATGGAGCATGTTGTGACGATTTCAAGGAGGGAGGGGAAGGAGAATGGTGAGGTAATACCTGGCTAAAATCTGCTCACCAAACGTGACTAAAGCCATTTCAAGCAATTTTTCAATTTTGATTGGAAGTTTTTCACCAGGGTATTGAAAGTATCTACCACTCTAAAATTATTAATTTATAGGAATAAATTGTGAAATAACACAAAATAATCGAAATAAATTTACATGACTTCCAGATTCGTAGCCAAGAATCTTAACCACTCAATCACAGAGCCTGTTAAAATTAGGACGGGTTGTTTGAAAACAATTAAACAATTCATAAATTTTTTTAAAGTTCATTTTCACGTTCTGTTTAAGTTCTATTCAAGTTCTGTTATTATATCATTATAGGCCAGTTGCTTCATAAAACTGAAATAATCACAGAAGTTGAATAGAACTTTTACAGAACGTGAAAATTAACTTAAAAAATTGATGAATTGTTCAAATGTTTTGAAACAACACATCCACTGAGTTCTTGTGTGATATCACTTTTTTAAATGGCTGTGATTTGAATGCATTCGAAATTCGAGCCCGCATTGTTGATTATTGATTAGTGATTACAAACAACATACAACTAACATTGGTTATTTGATTAAACTTGGCTGTATCTTTGTTACTACGACCGACATTGTTACTGTCATTGTGTATTATTTGTGTATACGGAATGTACCCTGTATATTATGTATTGTATAGTACCTACTGTACACAGAATGTCAGTCAGTCAAGCACATCCAATAACCTCCATTAAACATTGTTGTTTATAATCCATCATTATATAGGTACATCATCATCATCATCATCACTCTTGGCTCTACAACCCCTGGTGAGTCTTGGCCTCCTCAAGAGTCTTCCTCCACTCATCTCGGTTTTATGTCAGCTCTCTCCAGTTTAGAAGCTCCAAGGTAGATATATCTTTGAGGATGTTGTCGCTCCATCATAATCTTGGTCTTCCCAGGCTCCTTCACCCTATCGGTCTTGAGTTCAGCAGGGACTTTGGTGCTTGATGCTCGTTCATTCTCTCTACATGACCCAGCCATCGAAGTCTTCCCGGTTTTATAAATTTTGTGACGTTTAGCTCCTTAAATTTCTAAAATCGGTCCGAAGATACGACTCAAAAAATACATTATCTATAGGTAGGTATAAAATCTCTCACATGACTTTTTCAAAAAAATAGGAGGTTTACCCATATTGGACCAATTAAACTAATGCTCTTCATAGGTTCCACTATACATAGGTTCATGTACCGAATAGTCAACTAGAATATTTAAATAAATACAACAACACAGCCTTACTAAAAAAAACTACAGCACGACTGATGACCTGTGTTTTTGCAGCAACATGGATAAAACAAATTTACAATTTATAAAACACGAAATCCTACCAATAACGAATTTCAAGCTAAAACAGGTTTTAAAATCTGGCAACAGTGCAATTTTTAGTAATGTTCATACTAAATTATTGTTGTTTGCAATGTTTTCATTCATGGCAGCTAGATGGGGGCGCCGGCGCATTCGCTGTTTACAATAAAAACATATTTTAAGCCGCGAAAGAATTTTGGGTACGGCGATGTGTTTCGTAATATTACAAAAGTGACGGTATTTTTTATTAATATGACTAATTCACCCTTATATTCATATTATAATTGATATATTTACCGTTTTTTTGTGGTTTTTCATAAGATTTAGGAAGTTATAATAACAATAATTGTACTTTCAAAGTTGAAATGTCAAAGTTTTTTATACGATACATAAAAATTCATATTTACATTTAATGATATTTATTTTATGAGAATTTCATAAAAGTGGTGTTTTTTGTAAATATTAATATCAAATTCACGTGTTTGTAAACTTATCAAAGAAATTAACATCTTTAGTGGTGCAAGAAATGTGTTGAAATGTCAGAGATGTTTTTAGGTTATTTTTTTGGCATTAAAAAAAACTTTGAAATTTTTTATAATTTTTTTATTGTATGCACGAGGAAAAAGTAACGTGACAGTTTCATTTCAAATTTATTATATAAAAGGTCTGTATTTTTTAAATTTTAATTTTTTAAATATTTCTATACACTTTCATCAAAAATGTTTTGGTAAGAAATTATTTTACTTTTTTTCCGTGTTTAAATCTTAAAATATTGCAGTTTTTTAAAACTAAAGTGTATTTCAAATACACAAATCTTAAAGGTAATTTTATCTAGTTTTTAAAAAGGGTATTTGTTTTTACGGCACCTTCAAAAATAAGAAATATATAGAACATTCAAAATACTTTGGAAAATTCCAAATTTCGTTCAGACATCATCCCTAAAACAGAGATAAACTACCCCCCCCCCAGGCTGTGTAAACGGCGTGTATTTTTTTCCAAGAACAATTTTTTAATTAGTAATGTTTTCACATCCGCAGCCGTTTGTCAATTGAATAAATTTTTCACGGGGTTTTTTAGTAAAGCCGATGTGTTTATTAATCGAAAATGTAGATACGATATCGTATGGATAATTGAGGAGGTTAGTGAAATGCCCATTTGGCTATTAAACAATTATATTTTACATGATTTTAGATGTAACTTTGGCAATTATTTGTGAGTTAAAGATAATTATAATTACTTAAAAAAAGCTCCATTAACTCTGCAAATTTGATAATAAAAATTATTAGACATGAAAATTATTGTAAGAATTCGTGGAAAAGTGACAGTACAGTCGTTCTCAGAATGAGCCATTTTCGTTGGCGACCGGATAACTAGACAAGTGGCTTCATCACTTCTCTGAAAAGTCATTAAAATTTATTAAAAAAAAATAGGTTTGGTAGGTTACTTTAGGTTATGGGCTATTTTTTATCACTTTTAATAACTTTTCACATGATGTTGAAATGCCAATTTGTTGAGTTGTCATGGAACCAATTTCCATATTTTGATAGGTTTATAAAACTTAAAACCAAATTTTATTAATTTGACGACCTCCATGGTTGAGGGGTAAGGCCCTCGACTAGCAACCTAGAGGCAAATACCGGCGCGCGCATGTAAATTTTATTTAAGGTTTTAAATTAATTCATTAAAAATAATAGGTACCTAGGTTTATAGTTTGTCTGCAACACGTTCCCATTGTTCCCAACGCCCTGCCGAGAGCTCAACATTCAGAATTGATACGTTGTTTGAATTATAGTGACCAGTTCTGAATAGCCAGGTACTTTTCCACCTTTCTCTATGCCTTCTCTTTCCCTTCCCCCCTACTTTCGGCCCCACAATATAACCCTTGTTGGGGTGCCTTAGACTCACTAGCTCCAGAGGTTGGGAGCGATTTTTGTGCATTATCGGAACATCGTTAACCACGATTAGAGATTCAAAATATGTTTTCACTTTACACAGGAATTCGACCGGCGCACAGTGGTCCCAAATCCCAAATTATTATTAATTCAAAATTATATATGGAAACAAAACTATTAACATTAAGAAAACTATATGAATACAATACATGTCTCCTTATATACAAAATAATCTCGTACATACAAACACAGAATTCATTAAAACGTCTCAAGTACATAAACACTTTACACGACAACATGATAACATATATTTAAACACCATCCACACTAACTATGGTAAACAATCCATTGGTTACGAGGGGGGCAACTTATATAATTGCCTCCCAAATGACATTAAAAACGAAAATAAGTTGGGTAAATTTTAAAATAATATATTAATATTTATTCTTGATAAACAAAATAATGAAATAAAATAGCGCTGTATTGAAATATTTAGTTTATCTTAATGTGTATAATTATTTCTAGTTAAATGAGTGAAAATGTAATTTTCTTTTAACTGGAATAAAAATAAAAAAAAAATCTAGCTAGACAAAAATATTTTTCCATGGTATGTGATGCAAAAGGGTGATGATGCAAATGCTGTGAGTATAAATTTGAACATTGAAAGGGGTCTCCACACGGTGCTGCCGCAGTAACAACTGCCGAAGAACTGACTAAAAATCGTATAGTCTGTAGTCAAAAGCGCCAGCCGTATTGTTATTATAATAACAATACGGCTGGCGCTTTTGACTACAGTCAACTAAAGTTCTGCAGCAGTTGGTGCTGCGGCAGCACCGTGTGGAGACCGTCTTACAACATCGTTAAAATCTTTTTGTCTAGCTAGTTTCATTTAAGGGAACTACCGTGCGGCGGCGGCCGAGAATTCAAATTTCGTCGAAAGACGGTCTTGCGATTGTACCCTTGAAACTGTACAGGGCGGTCCCGATGAGAAAGATTAATTATTCTCCGTATCAGCATTTTTAAATAATAACTCAATATCGGTTTTATTTCAATAGGAATTTACCAGCGTAGGTTCATACCTACGCTGTCATTGTTTCATTTTAAAATACTCAATGGGCACTGCACTATTTTACAATAAATCTGACAGAACGTTCAAAATTCGTGATAACAAATTATGATTAATTTACCGCAGGCTTGAAATGACTTTTACAAATACCCACAGTCCTTGGAAACAATGAGTACACATCAATTTGGAATTTATAACTGGATTATAAATAATAGGTAATATGCAAGGTGTAACCTCACGTATCCGAAGGATTTTAACCAATGATTCCTGAGCATATTTGGGGTAAAAAGATGGATGTCATTTTGCTGTCCGATGGTATATTATTTTCTATTAAAAACAAAATAATATATTTTTCAATCACACATCGACAATGATCAAAGTCGCATCGCAATTTGGAAAAAAATTGCAGCTTCGGGAATTTTTTATTAATTATTTTCACATGGAACGACAAAAAAGTCAAGGTGACAATAACGATTACAATAACATTTGTCAAAGAAAATAATTACTTGTTTTTATTTTTTTCGCTATCAGTAATTTTAGTTAGAAAAAACGGAAGGTGAGTCATTTTTATATTTTTTTTTATATTTAGATGCAAAAATTTTATATTTCAAATTATAAAATTTGAAAGCGTATTTCATCTCCATTTATAAACGGGCTTCAGTTTACAGATAATATTTATTCAGAAATATTAAATTTTTTTGCATACGAAAATATTATGAACATCTGAAAAAATACGCCAAATTTATAATTTTTTTATCGAATATTACCTTTCTCAATACGCTGCTGCGCGAATCTATTTGTTACGTATACGTTTTTTAAGTATTCATATAACTGATTAAATAGTTTATAATAAAGTCCGCAATAGCCCATACCTAAAATATTTCTAACTGCCTAAATTTTGTCTTTTAAAAATTTTCTTCACAAAACTAGTGATTCCGTTGCCGCGAATTTGCTGGAAAACTAATTACCTCCACGCAGACCAATAAAAGGTAAAAAAACAATACTTTTTGCGATCTGTGGACTGTGAGATAATGCACTTTCTTTTTGATAAATGTTTTCGTGAATCAATATTTTTTGGTTCCGGCGTAATTTTTAAGACCCACATGATATTTGGTCGAAGGAAGCAGTCCATAAATTTGAAGTAGTCCAGAAGTCCCCGAGGAAACTAATTTCCCTCAGGGCCAATGTCGTCTTTGGGGATGCTGTGAGGTCGGAAAATCGTTCCACAGCCGAACTGTTGAACTCAAGAACGAGCCTTAGTAATGACCCGTTCTCGGGTGGCAAATGTAATCTGCGCACAAATGAAGGGCGCGCGTTTGGCGTCTTACCCGACCGTGCACCGATGCCGAAGGAATCAATGACGCTAGTTCCTCGGAGCATCTTCCATCAACGTACTGGTAGAACATGGACAGTATTTCCATCCGACGCGCGACGCCTGTGCTCTAAAGATTGTTGTGACTTTGTGAAGATAATTCGCCTTTCGTTATGTCAGCAACATCAGTAAATATTATTTAGAGTTCAATTAAAAGGGCACCGCATTCGTATTTAATTAATGACCCGATTCGTTTTCCAAACAAAATGCTGACTTGTAAAGAAAGTTATTACCTAAATATGATTTTGCAATCAATTATTGTTTGAGATTCACAATGTATGTTGTTTGAGTAATAAATAAATAGTGAATATATGTTTGTTATCATTTTCGTACTCGATACCAGGTTGGTAAATAAATAAATAAAATTTAACATAAAGTGTAACATTTTAGAATTGGGCCGCTAACCATAACACTCCTTATAAAGATGGCGATAAGGTTTAAATTTCCGCTTAACACCAGCCGCCTTTTTTATTTATGCAAGAAAAAAAAATTGCCAAAAAGTGTTTTTTTTTATTTTATTTTGCGGAGTTTAGTCACTATTATTTAAATGTTTTATGATCATCTTCTAAAAAAGTTATGATTTTAGATTTTCACGCCAAAAGTATTATAATGATAAATGAAACAATGTTACTTTGTTTGAACCACTTGTATATGTGTTTAAAGCCGACCGGTTTCGGTTTATTCATTTATCTATAATGGATAACCACAAAGTTATAGCTACATTCAAAAGTATTATAATGATTTATTTTTGGGTTATTATGCCGTGTTGCGCTTCCTCCTTTTAGCCAACGTTTCGGACAGCGGTACAGTGTTCGTCATCAGGGCAGAGATGTGTGCAATTTTCTAAAGAACTTAATTTGCCACATTATACAATAAAACCACAACCGAAATGGAGTTCGTAAATAGAAGATTTATTTAAACTTTCAAACAATTTTTATAGATTTGATACATTATTTTTTTCTGGTCTTATAAAATAACTTATAAATTTTTTTATCGATTATTTCAAAGGCATAAATATGTTCTACTCGTAGCATTTGAAAATCATCTAAATAATTCTAAGCGATCAATTTTCATATCAAACACACGTGATTTTTCGTAGTGCTTAGTATTGCTTCTCCTCAAAGAGGTATTTAATATATTTAAGTACCTACTCTTGTGTGTAATTTTTTTTTATTCACTTGAAAACCATTTTTCTACCTTTATTTTTTTTTTCAGAAAACACGTTTATTATTTGAGAAAGTTAAAAAAAGTAATTGTCGCAACTAAGAAGCGAACCAATTACACCGATCTTACCGGGACAATACTCTACCAATTGAGCTATTGAGGTTTATTATTGTTAAATATTGACGGCTGGCTTGGTCGAGGGGTAAGGCCCTTGACTCGTAATTCGAAGGTCGCAGGATTGAATATACAGTTTATTTGCGGCACGTTCCAGAGTGGAAGGTACTCTAAGTATCGTCGTGGTATAAGACCACCATTCAGAACGGAAACGTTGCTTGAAATGGCTTTAGCCGTGTTAGTGACCAGATCTGAATAGCCAGGTTCTTCCCCACCTACCTCTTAGCCCTTCCGTTTCCCTCCCCTCTACCTTCAGCCTCACAACATACCCCTATTGGGGATACCATAATCTCACTGACTCCAGACGGGAGCAGCTGGGACTCTTGTGAGATTTTCACATTTAAAAAAAATACGAATTTCATCTTCTGATGAGTTTTTTTCACCTCATTCTTATCATTATTTATTTTTTACTATTATTATATTAAAACAAGATAGACTATTTAGACGGTGGGTTGACGACATCAAAACCATAGCAGGTGGTACATGGACAAGAGTAGCTAATGATAGAGAAATGGCGACAATTGGAAGAGGCCTTTGTCAACTAATGACATACAGAAAGGGAGTCGATCATCGATCAAGAGTCGATCATGATAAGTCTTATAAATGTGAAAAGTTTATTATAAATCACGTAATGTAATTTATCTAAAAAGCTTATTTTTTTTTATTTACGGTGCTCCAGATTTTATCAAATCTTTCCCAAATGAAAGACTAAACCCTTCCACACACTTTCCCACAAATGATTATTTAGTAAATTCACGCAATGTAAGTGCACTATATAAGTATAATAAATACAAAACAATACAAGAACAATACGTCAATCCACCAGAAATATAATGGGAAAATATTTCACCGACTCCAGATATTTTCATATCAGAGGGTTCGGCTCTGATGAAATCCTAACTGGTCCGATAAATCCTACTGATCCCTCAATATAAATATTTAAAAAATCTTTCGTAATCCTACGTGTATTTAAAATGATTGACTTTTGACAGACTTTTTTTTTTTACTTTTATTATTATTATTATTGTATTATATTTTATACCATGCTACTTAAAAACAATACTTAATATTAATATGTATATTTTAATTATTAAGATAATTTATTTTGCTGTGATTAAAGTCAGCAAAATTATTGTTTAACTTTGGTCGTCCTCTGTCGCGTACACTTCTCGTAGTTGTAGGTACGTCTATATTGATAGGTACCTACACATACTCTACGGTCTACGGCTTGATAGTGGTTCAATTCTCGTCAAAACGCAATAATATGTTTCATTGGGTAGGTGCTCTATGAAATAATTATATTTTGTCTTTGCATAGGTAGGTTCTTTATATTGGAATAGATTCCATGACAGTTGATACCTCAACAATTTCCCTCCCGACATACTTATGTAGGTACAATACGCAGTCGGTTTAGGGAAAATACGCTATATCTAATTACACAAAAATATAACCAAGTGTTCTGGAAGGGTGTGCAGAGAGGATGCACCGCCGAATAACAAAAATATCAAACATATTATTTTCATTCACTACTTGTCTATAAACGGTGTATACCGGCGTATAAATAGGCACAACAAATCGACACTGTAAATAAATTCGTTTGACATCCATACTCACTTATTATCAAAGGTAGCAAATTTGTGAAGCCGATTTTTAGTTTGAAAATGGTAAATGATGCACAAAAAATATAATTTCATTATAATAATTATAATTTCGGCGGTCTAACTGTCAGGGAATCGACTGTTGGGTCAACATTAAATGCTTTTATTATTACCGTGACGATTCACGGTTACGGTACCGTGACGGCAAAAAAAGGCAATACACATACGTTCCTTATCGCTATAATGCTGCAGCTCCTTCAAAAGATGAGATACAATGTACGTAGGTCTATTTTCTCCAAAGGAAAAAGTGATCATTTTTTTGCATCTATCTTCGTGGTAGCCTCGGGATCTCTCTAGCCACCCCCCCCCCCCCCCCCAGGACGTAGGATCAATTTTTTACCTACTCCACTGAATAATACAACTCGTAAAATGAATAAGTACATTTACTGATAGGAAAACTTGCAAAGAAAATGCAAATATAATACAAGTACAAAAACCGTTTAGTGCGACCGGATTGATACAGCTACTCCTCATTTCTTTTTCCACATTTATTTTTGAGCGATATTTGCTCTTCATAACCGCAACCGCTGAAAATCCAGCTTCGCACAGATATGAAGTAGCAAAGGCAATGAGGACTCTTACAGCTTTTCCACTTAGAATCGGATACTGATTTCTGACTGATATCCAAAACTCCGTCAAATCCGAACAAGCGTAATTCATTTTTAGGCTGCTGTCGGTCGAGAGGTCAATTAAATCTTCTTCTTCCTGCGTAGTAAAATCTTGGGGAGCTTGAGCACGGAATGGATCTTGGATCCATACAAATTTCTCCACTTGGTCTTCTGCGAAGTACCTACTTGGCAAACCAGTCAGTTAACTGTGATAGGTGCTCTGTGAAAAGGGTCAGCAAGTTTTTTGAAACCTTAACTCCGCTATGGGCCATGTACTGTTGCAATATTGGAAAACAATCTTTGCCTCCATCATCACCCATTTTTCTCTTCCACACTTGTAGTTTTTTCCTGAATGATGAAATCTTCAATGAAAAAACTACAAGTGAATGCGGCACGCGGCCGCTGCAAGCACAGCACCACAACCGTATCCCCACTCCTGTGCCTCCCACCCAATCCATTACCAGAGCGCGGACCGGCCACGCGGGTGATTTTCCATTCCATAAAATGTTTGTATTCGTTCATGTCAATTTTGATTTTTAGTAGAGACATCAGGGGCGCCTCGCGGCACCCCTGACCTCTGTCCGCGGCACCCCAGGGTGCCGCGGCACACACTTTGGGAACCTCTGTCATACACCGTAACCGTGACGTCTCCGTAGACCCCTACAATACTACAGCCGTGACGATAATTTTGAAAGTATGGAATATAGTTAAAAGGATAATATTAAAGTGTGAGTGTATTCCAAAAATTGAAAAAAAAAATTGTTTTGCTTTTGTTATTACATATAATGCTGCAGCTCTTTCTTACAAACTAAAGAACAACAGTCGAAAATTAAACAAACAGTGAACGTATGTCTGCACCCCCAAAAGGAAACATAGAATAATTTTCATACATTCCTTCAAACGTATAAAGAAAATGAAACGCAATTCCCGTCGCAAAAAAGTAGTAATTTGGAAACAGTCACATATTTTGTGTCTCACCATTATTTAATGTATAAGAAAGTTGCAGCATTATAACGATAAAGGAACGCACATTTATTGCATTTTTTGTCGTCACGGCACCGTAACCATGAATAGAATAATATCGGAGTTATGTTAGATCGAATTTAATGTTTCAAAGATAAAATGATGTTTGATAACGTCTAAAAGGGATCGAAAAGATAATCTAGTCTCCTTCAACGGAAGCATTCTTCCGAACAGGACCTCCATTGATATGCTTGGTGTAACTCTAAGTGACCAGCTCAGGTATGGGGGCTCCATCGAAACCAGAGTTAAGTTAGCCTCTCAGAAACTAGGCGTACTGTACAGGGCCCGCAGATACTTTAATAGTACACAACTGCTAACCCTGTACAAATCGCAAGTGCGCCCCACGGTTGAATTTGGCAGCCACCTCTGGTCTGGAGCTCCAAAATACCTTTAAAAAAAAAACCCTTGACTCTGTGCAGAAACGGGCGGTCCGTTTGATAGATTCTCCCATCTTAACAGACGGATTGCAATCTTTAGAGCACAGGTGTCAGGTGGGAATGCTGTCCTTGTTCTACCGGTATTACAATGAAAACTGCTCCGAGGAACTAGCGTCGTTGATCCCCTCGGCACCGGTGCATAGTCGGGAAACACGCCAAACAGGCGCCCAACATTTGTACACGGTTGACATTAGTCACATGAGAACGGGTCGTTTTTACGACTCGTTCTTGTGTTCAACAGCTCGGATGTGGAACGATTTACCGGCCTCTGTGTTTCCTCCCTCCTACAACATGGGTCTCTTCAAGACCCATGTTCACTCCTTCCTTTACTCAAAAAGACCCTCCACACAGCATCCTCAAAGATGACATAGGCCCCGAGGGAAATTATTTTCCTCAAGGCCTGCTGTGTGGAGTTAATGTAAAAAAAAAGGTCAGAAATTCAACATTTCTGTAAAAGACACGAAACAATATTTTAATTTATAATATTTATCATAATTCGTAATACGAATAAGTGACGCATTTTAAAGTGTCCCAAGGGTCAGTTTTGATGACGATTATTTTGAATAATATGTTTTTCTTATCATAACAAATGATACATTTATTTAAATGCCACAGTATTATTATTGTCTCTCATTTACTTAGTCAACATAAATTGTAAGTATTACAAACATTGTTTTATTTATTTATTTCACATGTTGTGTTTTAAACGCAATATTAAAATTTTGTTTTAATTATTTTCTCCCGATGAATACTTTCTTACGGTGAGTATTTACCTATCGAAATTTCTTTACATACCTGTTAAAAAATTAAAATATTTTAGCGATTATAACATTTAAAAAAATAACCTAATTGAGGTATATAGGTACGGTTTCCGGAAACCCGTAGTTCATGCGGGAAATTGGTGAATGACAAAAATGATTATGTCAAAAAATTGACTCCAAATTTTGGAGTCAATTTTTTAATTTGGCATAATTTTTTTGATTTGAGATTTTTCGAGTAAATCGGGATCGAAGTTGATATTTTTAGTCAAATTAGAACAAAAATCAGTAACTAGGAGGTAAACGCCAGCTAATGTCTTTTAAAGACCATAGGTTCTCTAAAAGTGTTAACCCTTAAAAAAAAAAAAAAAAAAAGTAAAAAATATTTATCGATCGTCCAGCTAATTAGTCAGACATCTCTGAAAAATCGAAACTTGAGATGAGTATGCAGTTATTTGTAAAAGTGTGCCCTCTATCTGTTATTATACAATATACAATACTCAGATTACTCATAAACACTACTAAATCAGTTATAATGCAGAAAAACTTGAAGTGAAATAAACAAAAAAATATATATTTTCTAGGTTACGTAAGTACTAGTAGGAAATTTCAAAATATCATTCTAATGTACCGGACAGTTTTGCTTCCGTATAGTAAAGCATATTTAATAGATGAAATACATGCATGCGTAAATAATAGTTGATTTATGGTGAGCATTCGAATATATTGCTTTCTTTTATGATTTATGGTAAGTCAGCTCAGTATTTGAAAACGTCTGACTAATCAACTGGACGATCGATATATCGAAATTCTTAGATCGAAAAAAATAGATTTTTTGTGTTTTCTATGTGGTGTGAATTCACCAAATTCGCGACTCTCCTGATAATGTGTATAAGCTTCCGTGAAATTTAAACTTCACGGACAAAGGGAGGAAATCATTTTTTTATCTAATAGAATAGATAAATGTTCCGGTAAATACAAAACAAATTTGGATGAATTTAATTATTGCCATCGACAATCATGTAATTGAGACAAATAATGGATTTAATTATATCATTTATATTATTATATGGGAAGTACATTTTTCCACTTAAATGTTATAATTAATTCCATTATATGAAAGAGCTAATGATCCATGAGATTTATGCAGTACCTACTTTAAACGTGATTTGTAATATAAACATACAACAACACGTATTTTAGATCAATAATTTTCAGAGATTATTTTAAAAAGAACAGAGAAATCTATTCACAGTTAAAATACATCTTTCTGTTTTTGAATGTAGAAAAGGAAACCATTAAAAAAAATACTTATGTGTTATTATTAAACATTTTCACAATTTTCGCTTTATCGTTTTTAATATTAGCACGCTCCCTCTAACATTCGTATTTACATATCTCTCATTCTTCTTCTTTTTGAGTTAGTATACCAAGTCTTAAACAATTATGAAATAATATCTCAAATTAAATAATATCTACAAAACACCAAAAATTACGTACTTACGTAATTTTAAAATTGCGCTTTTACAGTTTTTGTTCAATGTGTAACTAAAATATGTTTTTTTATTATTATTATATTAGTAAGGCTGTCGATACACAAGGTTTTTTTCAGAAATTGTTAAATTTGATGAATTATTTCCCTCTTTTAGTAGGTACATTTTTACAATACTTCCAATGGATGTTTTCGAAGATTTATCATATCTAAATAAGTATTTGTATAATAATTCAGTGTTGGCAAATAGTGAAGATGTGTTATTTTATCAATAAACATATTTTAAGTAAGGCGGGTTGTTTTCTACATGGTGTCCGGAAACTAGTGGTAAGAGCGGATAACTGGTGAACTAAATCACTTTTGGAGTCGATTTTGTGGTGTTACTTTTTTTGATTTAAACTTTTGGTTACCGAGTAAATCGATTCTGAAACTGGAATTTTGTAAGTCAAATTTGAAAAACTCAGGGTCGGTATTACCTGCTTACTGTCTTATAAAATATGTTGAAGCGTAGACCCGAATTTTTTTTTTTAATTAAAAAAAAATTTAAAAAAAAAAATCCAAATACCCAGATCATAATATAATAAAGAAAAACAGAAGAAGTGCCTTGAGAGCTTGTTTCGTGACCCAAATATTGGCCTAATTTAGGCTATATTTTCACATAAAACCATGTTTTCTAAATTCAAATGGGATCGAGATCTACAATGTCAGGCAAGTGTAAGTGAGACGGAACGCTTGGCTATTGGGCTAAACGGAACATTTGTTTCCATTAAAATTTATATGGAAGGCACCTCTAGTTTTCTTCTTATTTTGTGACTCCGTTTTTATTTGAGTTCTATGTGATGTTTTCCGCCAGTACCACTAGTTTCGGAACACCGTGTATAAGTTAATACACCGTGTATAATCGTTAAAACAGATACAATTTGTTTTTTTTAAGCACTATGCACTGTCATAGTCAACAGATATAACTATCTATAACTATCAAGGTAAGTATGTTAATGTAATTAACAGAAACCCACGAAAGTTACAGGATATTTACTACGCACTTAGGTAGATAGAAGTATATTAATTGTGATATGTTTCGACAGAACTGCGATGCTTCGCGCTCTGTTGACGTTTTGGCACTTAATAATAACAACTGATAACATTAAATTAATGAATGAGGTTAAAAACATTACTTTTTGTGATAATTAAATCGCTCTTGGACATTAGTTGCGTTGGGAAAGTAACCTAGCCGATTCTAGCGAGAACAATAAAAGAGTCTGACAAGACACCGGAATGAAGGATTGAATAAAATTGTGCACCACCATCTTATGATCTAATAAACACATCAGTCCGAAAGTTGACATGGTGGTGGGTACAGCGCTTAGAGAAGACATATATAGATAGTCGATGGTCCGGAGTTCAAAACCCGGTAGTAGGTACTTGTAACATGAAAAGAAGGTACACACCCCTTACTTATCTACAATAACGTTGTAAATTTTAGCACGGTGAGTGCCTTAAACCAGTCTTTACTGTGCCAATGCTGAACCGACCGAAAACGCTTAGAGCACGCCTAATTACGGAGGCAGTTGTTGTGATTCAATTCAATTCATTTGAATAAAGACAACGGGCTAAGCTCAATAGTTCTTGGTTACACTAATATAAACGCAGAAAACTTAAAAAACTTATTTTGTGAAAGAAAAACGAACATTAACCTATATTCGAATAACCCCAAGTAGTTTTTCCTACTACCGTAATTGAAAACGAAAAATGATGTTGGTGCAATAATGGGGGAGAGTGAACAGAAATTCGAACCCGCGACGGCGACGGCGACGGCGACGACGCCTGGGTGAAAATCCGACGCCGACGCTTTGAACCAATGCTTCGAACAACTCGGCCAATAGCCAGTTATATCGTATAAGTTTTGAATGTAGGTATTAAAAGTGTAGTTAAGTTAGTATTGTATAATCAATAACTTACCGCAATCGCTGTAAACTTCAGCGGCGACGAATCCAACACAGAGCACAAGGACGGCGTAAGAGAGTGTGGATTGCATGATGCTTGAATTGATGTCTGCGTCTGTTCCTTACAAAATAACGACTGACTTTCTGGCCACAGTTTTTCGCAGCTAATGAACGGAAATCACTAATAAACGGGTATATATCTCGGCGAGACCGACGCGTATGTTCACGTGCGCCTTTATTAATATTAATGCGGACAGGATGCCAGATGCCAGCCCTGAGTCACACGACACACGACGGCAAATGCCCGACTGAGAGGCATGGACAAATGAACATGGACACGGGCAAAAGTCCGCCGCGCGTCACTTATCGCCGATAAACAAAGAAACCGACTCTTGCAATTTGAAACAATTGTGCATACCTATACACTAATTAATGGCAGTCGATATCGCCCACTGCCATATTGCGGCATGCATGAGCGATTATGATCAGTGACAGTATGATTCAGAACCTGCGAAGTCCACATACCTCAGTCGTACAGTGTGCGCAACTGACAAGCATTTTCCAGCGATTCCGAAGCTAATTTGTAAAAAGAGATTGATAAAAGGTAGGTAACTAATTATTCAGAAATACGCCGCACTCTCAATACGCACAGATTATTTAAACTAGACTTTCGGCCGTTGTTCCCAACTTTTCGATCGATCAATCTGAGTCTTCGATCAGCTAAGTGATTTATTTAGTAACGTCCGATTTACCTGTTGGTTGCAGAGTTGCATTGGGAAGACTATATTCGTGCATTTGAGGAATGCTGAACATAGATTTCGGCTCAACAGTTGATCAGTAGGATTAAGAACAACGGCAGTTTATTTTGACATAATTACTATAAGAAACAACTATTTACGTCGGGGAGATAAAAAAAGAAGGCATTTAAATTCTAATTATGTAAAAATTTTAACGACTCTAGAATGTAGATAACACAAAATACATCGTAATTATTGTTCCACCACATTTACCACAGTAATTAACTATGTATTTGGTATCCAGTGTCTTTGACAAATTGGCTGAATCCGTATGTTGCTCAGGTCTACCTACTACTTTAGTCGGTTTTGAGGCAGTATTCGACGAATCTTTTGGGCACGAAAACTCCGTCCGGTCCATCATTGTGATAATATATGAACAACATTTGAATAAAGAATTCACTGGAAATTTGAGAGTGTTTCATACTTGCCACATTTAATTTTGAGTTTATGAGATAATAGCAAGTTGTATTGTAACGTCATTTTTCGTTTTCAGTTGCTACGCTTTACTTATTTATCTACGTTTTAGTGAAATTAGAATTTAAAATTTAAATGCATAATTTTTCATGTACCCGACGTAAATAATGGTTCTTGAAGTAATTAAGATGAATCGATTTGTTACCAGTGTTATTACAATGATCTATGACTATTAAGACATACTGAATATACCATAGAAAAACAATAAAAAAAATTGTAATCTGTCTAATCTAAGTGTTGACACTTTAAGTGAACATTTATTCCTTACTTTATATCTATCTAATGGTGTATGAAAAGGGCGGTGCATATCACATCATTAGGAACCGTTCTAGACGATGTTCTATCCAGTGGTGACATGTGAAAGAAATATGTTTTGTTTTTATCATCTCTCATCTTCCTCTTCTTGTCCTATTCTCCGTCCATTGCATCTCCTCGCGTATTCTCTGGAGTTGCCATTCATAATTTTGCTAGGAGCGGCTCATTGGAAGTCTCCTCTAGAGTTGCCGCCAGTAGGCATATAGGTATTTTATTTGTTTTTACCAGATAAAAGTCACCTTGGTAAATATGGCACTCACCTTATTAACTCAAAACACGCTCAGGAATCGCTGGTTAAAGTTTGTCGGTTACACCCTGTAGTTATATTATGTTAGGTATATCGATGTGCTAATTACGCAGTTGAGGTAACGACTTATCCTAAGAAGTTGTTAAGGCTATTAATTCCTTGTCCCGGTGATTGTCCACTTTGTTGATTCCAGAGAAGTCAATTGGATCAATATCGGCCCTGAATTGGCAAATTATTATTGTTTTTTTAAAAAGAAAAACATGTTATAGGTATCTATTGTCTGATTTCTTGTTTAGGGGAAGAATTGACCATAAACATGAAGGATTGGTGGTTCCGAAATGTACCAATAAATAATAATAATTGGATAATTTATAGAGCGCCGTTTTTGTGAAAAATCACCTCAAGGGCGCTGTTGGTGAAAGAACCCTTAGGGGTCGTCCATTAATCACGTGAGGCTTGAAAGGGGGGGGGGGTCGGAAAAAATCACGAAACATCACGAGGGGGGGGGGGGGTAAAATGAGATATCACGTGTATTTATTTTTCATTGAACGCACGATTTCTAAAGGTGAACGTCCTATACTTTGTACTAAAAAAAATACACGTGATTTGAGAGGGGGGGGGGGGGGTTAGCCTAAAACCTCACCACATATCACCAGGGGGGGGAGGGGGTCAAAAAGTTGCTAAAAAAACATCACGTGATTAATGGACGACCCCTTAACTATATTGTACCCAAAATCTTTATCTTTATCTTTACTAAGTATAAATGAAGTCGCTCACGCTGTATGTGCGCTTAGATCTTTTAAACTAGGCACGGATTTTCATGCGGTTTTCACAAAGATATTAGAAGGTTTTCACCAAATTTGTTTTTTTTTCACCAATTTTCACCAAGAGTGATTCATGAGGAAGGTTTTTAGGTATATAATTTGTCAAGGTGTAAATTGGTTGGAATACATAATTTTTTTTTTTTTTTTTTTAACTTTTTAAAAAGAAAGACAAATATTCCCAGGTTACGAATAACCCAACAATGTTTGAAAATCTCCTACTACCACCACAGAAAGCCGAAAATGTTGCTTGTGTTGTGATGGAGGACTTAGCCAGCCGAGGAATCGAACATGCGACGCCCGGGTGGGAACCAAGCGCTATACCCACTCAACCACTGACCGGTCTATATAATATATCTGGCCAAGCGGTAGCGGGCAGCGGGCAGCGAGCAGCGTGGTGTGGATTTGATTTAACAGACGCGGCGTTGGTTATAAAGGTTTCGTTAGCCACAGCAACGTGTGGCCGGGTGTGCTAGTATTTTTAAAAAAAATACTGCTAAATCAAATATAATCTAAGGTAATGGCTATTAGATACTAATGATTTATATTTATTGATGCCCCACCTACCTACCCTTGTATTCTTCATTGCAATTCACTTTCGAGGGAATTGGAAAATCATTAGATATAATATTGTAATACCTCATGTACCTGTATGAAAGAATTCATTTTACTTGTTGATTATACCTATAATTAATATTCATTTGTGATGATTATATAGATACTATTAATTTGTTAACCGCCTGGATGCGAACCCGACGCCTGGATGCCAACTCGACGCCTGGGTGCGAACCCGATGCCTGGATGCAAACTCGAAAAAAGACGACTAAGTGCGAACCCGACGCCTGGGTGCAAACTCGACGCCTGGGTGCAAACTCGACGCCTGGGTGCGAACCTGACGCCTGGATGTAAACTTGACGTCTGGATGCAAACCCGACGCCCGGATGCAAACTCGACGCCTGGGTGCGAACCCGAAGCCTGGATGCAAACTCGACCCATGGGTGCGAACCCGACGCCTGGATGCCAACTCGACGCCTGGGGGCGAACCTGACGCCTGGATGCAAACTCGACACCTGGGTGCGAACACGACGCTTGGATGCAAACTCAACGCCTGGGTGCAAACCCGACGCCTGGATGCAAACACGACGCCTAAGTGCGAACCCGACGTCTGGATGTAAACTCGACGCCTGGGTGCGAACCCGACGCCCGGATGCAAACTCGACGCCTGGGTGCGAACCCGACGCCTGGATGCTAACTCGACGCCTGGGTGCGCAACTGGGTGGTTTATACATAATCAAATATGTACCTATACCTATACATGGTATTCGGAAATTAGTGGTACAAGCGGAAAACTGATGAATCTGCATATCACATTTGGAGTCGATTTTGTGGTATAACTTTTTTTGACATGATATTTCGTTTTAGTGTAAATCGAATACGAAGATTTATTTTTTGTTCAAATTTGAGAAAAAAATCGGTCACCAGAAGGTTGATATCAGCTGTTCACCTAATGTCTTTTAAAACGCGACAAAGCGTAGACACGGCTCAAATAAGTTCTTAAAAAATAATTTCTTAAAAAATAATTGGTTTTCTGTGTTATGTAGATTCATCAGTTTCCCGATTTTTTTTTTTTTACTTGGAAAACCAACAGTAACAATAATTTATAATGTACGATAAAATATGTGTAATTTATTTAACCAATAATAAGTTTCACTGACGTAACCATTGTCGATTGTACCACGAGTTTCCAATTTACACGGACAACGTGTAAATAAATATATTATTTTACATATTTGTTGCTGCAAATGAGTCCCATCTTCTTGTATCCAGTGGAATTATGGCATTCACATTTTTGGTAATATTAAAGTTAATCTCAGGTCAATTTGTTCGGTTTTGGGAACACCTCATATAGGTCTAATTGAAATCGTTCTATCTCCATTTATCATAGTAAGAAATATGATTTAAACGGTATTAGAAAGAGAAAATACCAGTCTTTATATTCAAATCTAAAAGTTAACCGCAACATAATTAAGATGTACACCTTTCTGAAGCCAAACCCGAACGCAAATTAAAAAAAAATTAACAAACTTTGGGATTTAAAAAAAATTAGTTTACATGAAATGACGTAACATAAAGTGATGATAAAGCTTATAAAACATTTGTTGTTTCTTAGAAAGGCGATACCTATATTAGTGAAATAATAGATATATTTTAATCTGGAAATTGTCACGGTAATGTCGTTGTACAAGCTATCAATGCTAATATGATCATTTTCAAATACCTACACATTTTATTTCCCTTATAAATCTAGTTACTAACTATGTGTATGTGATATACATATGCCAATTTATACAAATGCAATAAATCAATATTTGTATGGCACGCGCTAATATGCCTATTTAATCGTAATGATTTAATTTTTACTCGATATTTATTGATATTACTTTTAACCATGTTACGGCTGCATTTGGTATGTTATTTTTCCATACATAATTTAGAATTCAATTAATCTTTAAATGCCCTCCACTCAGCGTATAGATGATGTAACAGCGCGAAATCGAAGGATTTTAACTAGAGATGCCACGAATAGTGATTTTGCCGAATACCGAATATTCGGCTAGGATCTCGGCCGAAGCGCCGAACATTCGGCGGCCGAATATTCGGTATTTGGCCGAGTATTGCGAACCATATTCGGCCGAATACCAAATAGTAAAAAATTTAGGCGAATAGGCCGAATACCAAATAGTAGCCGAATATTCGTTGTATCTCTAATTTTAACCGGCGATTATATAAAAATCAATATTTGTTTGTTTGTTTCTTCGTATTTTATGCGCTACCATACCATTCATCCGATTGCGATGAAACTTTGGTGATATATTGTGCGCACGCCCGCGAAGCTTATAGGCTATATATAAACTAAGCTAAGCTAAGGTAAGCTCTGTCGTTACGAAATTTGTATAAATTAAAATGTGTGTATTTAATATATTTTAGCTGGAGGGAAGAAAGGCGAGAGGGGGATGGGAACGGGGAGGTGGGGTTCGCGGGAGGGTGACGAGGGAGGGGGAAGGCGGGGAAGGTGGAAGGGGAAAGGGAGGGGAAGGGGACTCGGGAGGTGAACGGGGACACACGGGAAAGGACATGCAGGGAGAATCAATTTATTTCTTTGAATGGCATACCAGCTAGTTTGAAATAAAAAAAACGCAAATGTCGTTTTGCTGTCCGATGATATATTTTTTTCAACTAAAAACAAACCAAAAATATTTCCATTACACGTTGCCACTGATCATACTGCTAAGCGTGGCGATGGGATATGTATTATTATCTCTCCTTTATTATCGCGCTGCTGGAATGAGACGGAGTGCGTATCACGTAACCCGTACCTACTGGCTAAACCCAACTACTCGGTTGCGGCGTGTGAAGAAAAATGTATTTTTGTTGAATTGAAAAAAAATCATCGAACAGCAAAATGACAAAGTACATTTTATAGTCCAAGTTTGCTTTGGAATCGTTTATTCAAATCTTTAGGGTAAGTGATGTTACACCCTATATAATACAGAATAGATAATCATTTATTATCATTGCATATATTATTTATTTATAATAACATTTATTTTGTTTGATGTAAATTTTAAACAACTATCGGTATTTGTATTTGTAACTATCGGTATTTGTTCTTCTTAGTTAATAAAAATACAGCTACTTTATGAATTAATCATTACAGATAATGTTAAAATTGAATCATTACGGAAGTTGAAATGTAACATTCATAATCATAAACCATTTAATAATATATCTTTATAAACAGCCTCATGCATTTAAAAAAAACAGGTGCTAATTTATTTATTTATTTTGTTTATTGGCTCGCCAACAGAATACATCACATTATAATTATTACATTAATTTACATTTTCAATATGCGTAAAGCGATGATTCAAAATATAGGTGAGCACACAATTCATCTCAACGTTCGTAGCGTGACTTTAAGTTATAATACGTAATAATAAATTAAATTACAAGTAGGTACCTACATAAAACAAGGAGCATCAAAATCAAATATTAGTAAATACATACAGACACATTTACTTATATATATATATATATATAAGACAATTTGTCTATTTAATGTAATTTTTTATTAATAATGTGACATACAAATATCATGAGTTGCTTTGCTGACAAAGAAACTACAATTAAAGTACAAAATTATTTGTCCGTCTTAAAAATATTATATCACTTTGTAATTATAAACTTATTTTTCAATGTTCTTATTACTTCAATCTGTGCTACCCAGCTAGACAACAAAACAACCATCCTCTATCATTTTCTGTCTCCATGACAACACCTATTTAAAATTCGAACATAAAGGAATCCTATGCATTTCTAGGTAGGTACCTATTCCTTTACATCTCCCCCCCCCAGGGTTAGAAAATTTCTCTGGAGATTTTCGTCTCTTTCAATTCCTTTTTCTTCTTTCTAATCTTCCCTTTCTTCTAGTATGGGGGCAGGAATAAGTTTTGTAATATGGAAAAAATTTGACTCCATCTTTCTATGTCCTGTATTAATCTTGTATATTGATTGGGATAGTTTATCTTCGATTTTAAATGGACCAATCCTTAACTCATCTAATTTTCTTCTGTTTAGTTTGTGACCATTTTCAACATATACCATATCGCCTATTTTAAAATTATGAATTTTTATTTTTTTAAACAATTAACATTTTATTATATTCATGTGACTTAATTGTTCTTTCTAATGCAAATTTTCTATCTCCAATCCAGTCTTCTGCTTCTTTTTTTAATTTAAGTTCATTTGGTATGAATGAAACATCAGTACCATCCAATAGGTATCTCGGTGCAAAGCCTGTTATTGAGTGTTCCGTGTTATTATATCTATCAACACAATTATGAGCAATAGTTGTCCATGCTTTAGTATTTAGATTTTCATTTATCTTACACCTTATTTTATTTACGAGTGTTTGGTTTAGCCTTTCGTTCAGTCCATTAGAAAACGGCGAATTTACTGCAGTGAAAATTAGTGTGATTGATCTTTCATTTAAAAAAGTTTTAAACTCTTTTGAGTTAATTCCACGATATTGGTCGGTGAGAACCATGCCAATTTCATTACAATTTGGTACAATATTTATAAGTTTTATAAAGTCCTTTGCACTCTGTTTCTTTGAGGTTACTATATAAGCATATCGAGTAAAATGGTCGACTAAAAGGTGAAAATATTTTTTGGTTGATCGAGAGCCACCAAATCCTCCAATTGTATCTATTGAGACAATTTCAAGTGGTTTTGTGGCAGGGCCTAAGTGTGACATTACACCATATTTAGCCTGTCCTCTTGTCTTATTTTTTATACATATTTCACATTGTTTGCATAAATTGGTGATATTTTTAATTAAATTCTTTGCTGTATGAATGTTTCCTATTTTCTTTTGCATTTGTTTTATACCTATATGACACATATTTTCATGTATCAGTTTTATAAATTTTATACTGAGTTCCTCTGACAGTAGTATTTTTTCTTGCTTTCTTACCCTCTTAAAATATATATTGTTTTTATACATATATTAACTTGTTATTGTATTTTTTTATATCCTCATTTTTCTCTTCATCTGTTAATATATCATTCAATGTTACTAAGTTAATTATTTTTAATTGTTCATGTACATCTTTATTAGCTTCTAATACTGGGTTTCTGCTCAAGCAATCTGCCTCTAAATTATTTTTTCCTGGTTTATATTTTATTTTGAAGTCAAATTGTGATAGGTAATAGGATAAATCTCCTAACTCTTCGTCCGTTCTAGATTTAATATTTAAATTTTTCAATGGTTTGTGGTCGGAATATACTGTGAAAGGTTTCCCTATTAGCCAGTACTGCCAATATCTTATGGTCTCTTTAATAGCTAAGCATTCTAAATTCTAAATATATAGCCTTTTTTTATTTTAATTTTTTTTGAAAAATATGTTACAGGTTTTTCTTTTCCGTCTTGTTGAGTTTGTTTCAGCACTGCTCCAATACCTTCCAATGATGCATCCGTATATATGTTTATTAATAAGTCTTTATCAAAAATTTCTTAGATTGGTTGTGAACACAATAGTTGTTTAATCTTTTCAAAAGCTTCTTGGCAGTCTATCGACCATATGAATTTTTGGTGCTTCCTTAGTAAATTATGTAATGGTTCTAAAATTATTGAACTGTTAGGTATGTACTCGTGGTAGAAATTGATTTTTCCTAGAAGTTGTCTAATATTTTTCTGATTCTTTGGTGTTGGGAAATCTCTTTTCTCACGAAATGAAATTAAGTTATCTCTCACTGGTTTTACTGTATTATCTTGTATTATATGTCCGAGGAATTTTACCGAATTTGTTGCAAATCGACATTTTGTGAGCTTAAGTCGCAAAACTTCTTTTTCTATCGCCTCTAAAATCTGTGATAAATGATTTATGTGCTCGGTATAGCTTTTTGAAAATATTAAATTGTAGTCAATAAAATTTACAGCAAAATCTGTTAACTTGTACTTTCTCAATATGTTGCTTAGTATTCTTTGAAATATGGCTGGAGAAGTTTTTAAACCGAAGGGTAAACATGTCCATTGGTAGTGGCCTTCCTGGGTTACAAAAGCAGTTTTCTTTCTATCTTCAATTCGCAGGGGAATAGACCAGAACGCAGAATTTATATCTAATGTTGAAAAGTATTTACAGTTTCTGGTTTTTGTTACTAAAGGGGTCTCCACACGGTGCTGCCGCAGTAACAACTGCCGAAGAACTGACTAAAAATCGTACAGTCTGTAGTCAAAAGCGCCAGCCGTATTGTTATTACCTATAATAACAATACGGCTGGCGCTTTTGACTACAGTCAACTAAAGTTCTGCAGCAGTTGGTGCTGCGGCAGCACCGTGTGGAGACCGTCTAAGTCCTCAATCAAAGGAAATGGTTGAGCCTGAGGTACCACCATTTTATTTAATTATCTAAAATCGATACACAATCTTGTTTTTCTATTGTCTTCTTTTTTGAAAGCTAAGGCTACTGGTGCTGCAAAAGGGTTGTATGATTCCTCTATAAGATTTCTTTCAAGCAATTTTCTTACTTGTTCTTCTATCTCTAACTTATCTTCTATTGAACATCTGTAGGGTCTTTTACTGCAGTATTTGTCCACAAGTAGATCAATGCGTGCTTCATAATCCTTTACTGTTCCAATATCATATTTATCCTTTGCAAAGCTTGATTTATATTTATCAATAAGTTTATTTATTTCAGATTTTTGTTGCATATTTAAATGAATCAGATCCATTGTAAATTCTTTTTCTTTTGTATGTTCCTTACAGTTTATAAAGTTCAAGTTCTTTATATCTTCATTATCATAAGGATTGTTTTTACAATGTATTTACTCTTTTTTTAAGCTTTCTTCAGATTTCAGAATAATTTCCAAGTTTTCATTCTGAATCAAATTAAACTCCTTTATAGTATCAAGTCCAATTAGAAAATTGTATTTGAATTCTTTTCCATCTACAATATAAACATCAATTTTCTTCTCTATATTAAATATCTTAATTTTTATTGTTGTTAAGCCTTTTGTCTTTTTTACACCATTAATCGTTAGTAAGTTTGTATTGTTATGAACATTTTTTCCTTCTTCCTTTATTCTTAATTATTTAGAATTTATTAAGGATACATGAGCCAGAATCATACATACCAAATATGTCTAATTTTCCTTCTAATGATAGTTTTACTTTAATTAATGGTGTAATTATTAGTTTTTTGACTCATTATCATTCAGTTCAACATCTAATACAGTGTAGACATGGGCAGAATGATTCCCAGAAGTGAATCGATTCAGTCTGATTCCCCTGGCCCTTTGAATTGATTCCTTTTATTCATTCCTTTAATTCAATTAATTCCAAAAAAAAAATGAAGGGGAAGGCTACGAGACACCACACAGCACCGACAAAAAGGAGACCGATTATTCTGACTAATTATCTCTCAGGCTAAATAAAACAATAAAATAGATTAATGTGTTTGTCTCTTTTTAGTGTCGTTGTTTTCGTTTCATCGAATCTCAAATCACATTGAGTATCGCATAAAGAGGAGACAAATAGGCTACAAAGCACCACACAAAGAGGAGACCGATTATTCTATCTCATTATCTCGCAGGCTAAATCCTATAGATATATGTGTTTGTCTTTTTTTAGTGTCGTTATTTTTCGTTTGTAAAATGTATTTATAGTTAGCAATTAAATCTTAAAATAAAAAGTTTTTTGTTTCACCCCTAAAGATTTAATAATTTTATTTTATTTATTAAACTTAAAATTGTTCCACTCCCGTGATCTAATACAAACACACATTTTAACATTAAGATGAGTATTTTATGACAGCTAACCACAGCTGATTGGCCTTATAATATCTGCAAATTTACATATTTTATCTACCCAAAATCTACGTCTAAAAGTCGGTAGGTACTTGTATTCCGATATCTTTCGTACGTACCAAAAAACTGCTACCATCCATTTTGCTTCAACTTTTCTAGCTGATTTGCGGATTGAAAGTCGAAAGTTTTCGACTAACTATGCAATGAAATTGACGGCTTGGCGCGCGGAGGAATAAATAAACCGCACGGACGGATTAAGGGCCGGCTTGAGGAATCGATTAGTAACTTTTGACTAGTGTTTTGTGTCTTACCTCGTGGTGACTTGATTAACTAGCGAGCTGCAAACCTAGTAAAGACTGGGTTGGGTTTCGGACACAAGATTGACGTGGACGATGAAGTATGACGTGATTTCTGGATCTCAGATTTACGAAAGACGATGACGTCACAAGTGAAAAAGACTTTTATTTATTTATTTATTTATAAAACACATGATACATAATTAAGACATTTACATAAAGTAGATATATAAGATCACCATACTAGGCGGCTGCCTGTTTCATGGTGACCAATGGAGTACTGTTTCTTTGTGTTAAATATGAATTTTTGAATTCAAGCGCTTCGGACACTCTCAATAGCGACAGACTAGATATCTGAGACGCGGTCATTTGAGCGGACTTGGGACGGCGGGGACCTTAGGACCATCTCAGGATATTGATTTTAAATTATTAATTCCTTGCGTGAAATAGATGCTCGGTCAACTCGGCTGAATAGGCCACTTGCATCACATTTTAAAATTTTTTTTCCGGTTTAGGCAAATATTCCTGTATTTTTTTATCGTATTTTTGAAACCCTGGCTTATTTTGAAAATATCAATCCGAAAAATCGGACCATTTTTTATAAACCGAAAAGACGGGACATAATTTCATGGGTGCGAAAAAACCATAATTACATAGCCGAAAATCATTTTAAAAGAGAACGTTTTCCACACGAATAGCAATAAATTGTACGGGGTTCTCTTGGTAACATCTGTAAAAACACCGCCATCTTTATCAAAAAATCAAACCAAAGGATAAATTCGCATAAAACAAACAACAAATCTAGTGAACGTTAAACGCAAATTCAAAAATTCGCCGGAAATCAAAGTGTTGCCATATAAAAAAAAAAAATTAATGTGGAATTTTAATAATGAATGAAATAATGAATTTATTTATTTAAAAATAAAAATAAATATACATTTATAAAAATTTGCACTAACATTTTCGTAATCTTAGTAAAAAAATCTATCAATACGTTTTTTTCCAAGTCGTTATGAAATCCATGCAACTGGCCTCTTGCGGCCGCGTTTTGGTAGGGAGATTTTGATAATGTGCGGATGCTTTTAGAACGTTGGCGCGCGGCGGTAGCGGGATACGACTCATACGAGTTGTTCACAATACCGTCGACAACTTCGCGGCATCCCGCCCATTGTATAATTTTATTTAAATACCTATGAAATATTATAATATTTGAATCGTTTACGGAACACATATTCAATGAAATAATTTAACAGCAAAATAAATGGAAATTAAAAATACATGGTGCCGTTAAAAATCGTAGGATGCAAGGCCAAAGGTAAGGAATGAAAAATCAATTCCTTTTGAAATTGAGAATCAGATCGAATGTGTCACAAGATTGAATTTATTCATTTAATTCGGTCATTCAATTTTGCCCACGTCTATGTATTTGTTTACATTCTTATTATAGTTTATCTTGTTCTCATAATCATCAGTTTGTTTAAACCAGCATTTCTCTTCAGAGTGGAAACGGCTACCTTTATTTAATTTTTCACAAGTTTTGCTGGGCTTAAAACTTCAACTTTTTAAGGCTTCAACTCTTACTTTAATAACAAATGTATTTCTCTTGAATTTATCATAATTATTTTTAATTACTGTTTGTTCATGCTTACCAATTTCATTGAATAGATTTGCAGTCGATGTTAAAGATTCCATATCCATTTTGTACATTATATAATCTGGTAGACCCATAACAATAAGATGAATCAATGTCTGTGTGTCAATATTTTTATTTATCTCTAATAACAATCTTTCTTTCTTTGTGTCATATTCTCGTAATGAACCTCATTGAAATTTGAAGGCAAATGCAAATTTAACTTGTGACCAACCTTTGTTTCCGTATGTTTCACAAAAATTTGTTTTCCATATTGCCCATTCTGCGTTTACTGTATATTTTATTAACATACTAGTGTACCAATCTATAGGCACTGTTTTTCAAGTAAATACTTTAAAGTCTCAATTTTTTCTGCCTTCTTTAATATCTCGAAACGTGTACATTCATTTTCAAAATCATTGATCCATTGGTGCACATTTGATATTTTTCGTGAAAACTTCTCGATTAAAAATCTTTCTGCTATTTTTCCTAGATTTTTATTTTCAGTACTAATATTATTGTCAGAAAGTTTCGTGTCATATATAATTTCTTCCAGGTATTGGTCACCAAATTGTAAATTCTCACCTTCATCTAAGTAAATTTTCCTCAAATCTTGGGTTAAGGGAAACCATATTTTCCGTGTTTGATTTATTTTCTTTAGAGAATTCTTAATTTTGTCGTTATGGCGGTATGTTTGCTTTCATGTTTTAAATCATCGGGAATATCAAATATATCTCCATCGGGTGTCTCGATTGAGGTTACGCAGATCACATTGCGTTTTCCATCCGATGCTGCTGACACTGTAAATGTGAATCTTAATTTTTCCATTTCTAAGGTTATTGTTTCTCTTCACTTCAAAATTGTAGTTTTATAAGACAATTTGTCTATTTGTTGTAATTTTTTATTAATAATGTGACATACAAATATCATATGTTGCTTTGCTGACAAATAAACTACAATTAAAGTTATTTGTCGGTCTTCAAAATATTATATCACTTTGTAATTATAAACTTATTTTTCAATCTTCTTATTACTTGAATCTGTGCTACCCAGCTAGACAACAAAACAACCATCCCATAAATAAACCATCCTCTATCATTTTCTGTCTCCATGACAACACCTATTTAAAATTCGAACATAAAGGAATCCTATGCATTTCTAGGTAGGTACCTATTCCTTTACATATGTACACACATATATATTTATATTATTATTTTATTTTTTAAAGAAAGGCAAACATTCCCGTGTTACCATAGACATATCTATTGTCTATGACGTACCCGAAGGATTTTCACCAGCGATTCCTGAGCATATTTATACATTCGTTTTTAGTTCATTAGTTGCCTTAAATATTAAAAAAAAAAACACATATCTGAACTCCACTGCCCAACATAAATACTCAACCAGGGCAATAAACCAAAATATACTGTTTTTTGTATTTCTTGGGCATTAACTATGTAACAATTTCTAGACATTTTGTTTTGAAGAGTTTTAATTTTTTTTTAAATTTAAACTCTTCAAAACAAAATATACTGGTTACTCCTAGTATGAACACATAATTTAGACAGAGAAATATTAAATTCCACAAAAATCGAACAAAAAATAACGGAAATGAATAATATATTTAAAACAAAAGTAAAAGCATGGCTCAGAGAACAAAGTGATTAACTTGCAAACATTGTGAAGACTATGTAAAGGCAACCTGAGACTAAGTACAAAACTATAGGCCACCTCAGAATAGGAAACACTAGTGAGGGTGAGGACTGTGAAAAAATTAATTTTATACTTAGTTTGCACTGTATACCTACATGTCAAAACTTTGCCATGAAAATAAAAATGAATGTTTCTTATTTGTCCCTTATGCGGTTCCTAAATCATTCATCCGATTGCGATGAAACTTTAGTGAGTTGTGTGAACGCCCGCGATTGTTTCTATGGTGAAATTATTTCCTAAATCTACTATTCATCCTTTTGCGATGAATCTTTGGTGAGTTGTGCGTACTCCCGCAAAGGTTTTTATAATTAAATAAATTTGTATTAAAAAATTGCAATTGACTGAATGCATGGAACGCGGGAAGGGGAAAGGAGCATGCGGAAGGTAGGTTCGCGGGACGGGGGAAGAAAGAAAAGGCGTGGTAGCGGGAAGGGAAGGGGAGGCGGAAGGGGAACGGGACGAATGGGAAAGGACATGCAGGAAGAAAAAAATTCTTTATTAAGTCGCGTGTAAAAAAAAATTAAGTGCACCGCTCAGCCGATTTTGTGCGATTGATCGCACGCTTCCATTGCGTTTAGCGAGACAGCTCAGTTTGATTGGTGGAAGCGGTCAGTAGGAAAATCAATGAAATTTATTTTATTACTGCGGGGATCATTAGGCAAACAATATTGTCAAGGTTCTCGTTCAGCAGTTCCCATTTGACGTCGACTTTGAGCCTGGGGTAGGCCTTCAGGACAGCCATGACGGCGACGTAGTGGTGCTTCGCGTTGCCCTTCAGGGGGCAGGTCAGGCCGGAGGATTTGCACGCGTCAGGGTTCATAATCATGTGGGGGACGGCTATGCTCTGGAAGATTCCGTGCACGACGGTGTACACTTTGGAGATGGCGTTTTCTGAAAATCGTCAAGTTTCATGAAATTCGTTGTTGCATCAATTCAAACCCCTGGGAGGCGGATATGGGTACCGCCGCCCCGGGAACCTTTTTTTTACGTTAGCTCCACACAGAAAGTCCTGAGGAGAATAATTTCAATCATAATGTCATCTTGAGGATGCTGTGTGGAGGGTCTTTTTAAGGAAGGGAAGGATAAAATGTTATGGGAAGGAAAAGGGTATGAGGGGTGGGTAGGAATCTGGGGGTCAGTGTGTCCAAGAGTGACGGACGAATGAATCCATCCCTCCAACTGCGGTGAAATGCAATGGGTCGAGATAGTATAGCTGGAAAGGTCAAAAGGCCTCCCTCAACCAGTCTCTCTCGATTCGGCTCGCTACGCAGCAGGTGGGCAGACGCATCCGCCACCATAACCTGAACAAACCTCACTCCGTGAACCCGGGCACCCCTGCTAAGTCTCCAAACGTAGCGAACCACATGGGTCGCCCCAAGTGGTTCGTTATATTTGATGACTTAGCAGTAGTGATTCCTACCGGGTCTTTTCAAGGAAAGAAAGGAGAGGAAGTTCTGATAAGGAAAAAGGTATGAGGGGTGAGTAGGAATCTGACGTATTGGCTTGTATATTCCTCTTAGGTTGCTTACTGGTTTTGAAGTCTATAGTGATGGTCACATTGCTGTTCCTCTTCAACGTGCACTCTTCCTGGCTCCCGTCACAGTCGGTCACCTCTACATTCTCTATCGTTGCGAGTTTGTTGGTACCTGCATTATAAAACAAATATATGATTAGAAATGACACGTTCGAAGCTCTTTGTTTGTTAGGCTTCATCTTATTTTGGTTCGAACAGTCTTGCGGTGTCCATTATTGAAAAATATCGTTTATGTTGTCGTCTCCCAGCATCAACAGCGCAAGGGTCCTTTCGAATTTTCTGTCTCTTCAAAAATGCTGTCGTTTATTTGATATTTGATTTTAATGTTTTTTATTGCTTTGAATATCAATCTACCTAACACTATCGTTGGCTACTAGTTAAACTCTTCATCAATCTGGATAGGTACCTACACATCAAAATAATAGTTACAGAAGTGACCCAAATTGGTGTCAACGAGGGTGACCCGACCAGTTGACCCTCCAAAATTATAATGACTGTAAAATTATAATTTTTGTGCATAATTTGCCAATTTCAAAATTAAAATCGACCTAAATAATACCTTTAAGATGAAGCTATACTAAATAATGCAAATCATACAAAATCATATGTTTATGTTTTGAAAATTTGATCGCTTAGAAGTATTATAGATGCTTCAATTAAATTCTGCGTGTAGAACATATCTTGGCCCTTAAAAATATCGGTAATTTTTTTTATAAGTCTTTTAATAAGCCTCAGTCTAAATGTTCTCAGTAGTGTCAAAATCCAGAGATATAGAATGTTGTATAGTGCCAAAATTCCAATTGAGGAATACTTTTGTATGGACAAAACGCCGCCCGGTTTACTCTTAAGAATGAACTTACCACAGTCCGTATATACACCAGCAGCAGTGACAGAAGTGACGCAGATCAGGATAGTCAGGATGGCAGCTAGAGGTAGTCCACACTTCATGTTGGCTTGAAAGGTCATATTTTGTTCTCTACTAAATAACGAATGACATTTTTCTCCATGGTTTTTCGAATCCAACAAAGGACATATATTTAATAGCTTTAGGAAATCGACAGTATATTGATAAAAATCAATTAAATGTTTCACTAAATTAGGTATTACGTACCTACCTACAAGCTAAATAGAGATATAATATTATTGTATATCACAGGGTGCACGTAAGTCCATAGCTAAGTCTATAGCTATGTGTGGTTTATCCTAAGGTACAGCATTGTATTATATAATATTCGAAAACGAATTAATAAATAACCACGAAATAAGCTTAGTATTTGGGTCACAAATAGTTTTATTCAGATTGTGAGTAGTTGGAAGGGGGGAGGGGCGCCCCCCCGGGCCCCCAGTCCTGGGGGGGGGGGGGCAAACGCCTCCATGTTCCCTTGATCAAATCCTAAATAAGGCTTTAAGGCACCAGAACTGTAATTTTTAATTGTTTGAAAGATCCACTTGTTAAGAATGTTCTCACCAATTTTTTAAAAGATATTCGGAAAATTGTTTTAAATTGTTAAATTTCACATTTCATGTGAAACCGTTCGAAACAGTTTGTCTGTTGAATTATCCTTCAGCAAAACTTTGAATGCGTTTTTCTCGAAACATTTGTAACATGTTTGTCAACCTGGTTGAAAACATATTAAACAAACTATACATCCGATTTGCATTCAACAATTCCTAAACTATTCGAAAATCCAGTGTCTAGGGCCCCTAGGCAGTGGCCTACACTGCCTTGTGGACAATATGGCCGTGCCAGGGCCGGCTTAAACATGTCGGGGCCCCTAGGCAATGCACGTATCAGGGCCCCTTTACCCTAGAGGCCCCTACCCGACGCGGGCCGTTGCCTACACTTCTTATGGATAATACGGCCCTGGCTATAGTGACTGGATTTTCAAAGGCAGTAGCTTAAACGTGTCGGAGCCCCTGGGCAATGCACCTACTCGACGCGGGTATCCTACTTATATAGGTAGTTGCCTACACATCTTATGGATAATATGGCCCTGGCTATAGTGACTGGACTTTCGAAGGCAGTGGCCTACACTGCTTTTTGTGGACAATACAGCCCTGCCAGGGCCGGCTTACAAATGTCGGAGCTCCTAGGCAATGCACGTCTCAAGGCCCCTTTACCCTAAGGGCTCCTATCCGATGCGGGGCCCCTAGGTAGGTACCCATAATTCTTATAAATAATAAGGCCCTGGCTATAGTGACTGGATTTTTGAAGGCAGTGGCTTACACTGCCTTATGGACAATACGGCCCTACCAGGGCCGGCTTAAACATATCGTTGGCCCTAGGGCAATTCACGTCTGGTGGGCTCTTTACCCTAGGGGCCCCTAACCGACGCGCGGCCCCTGAACAGTTGCCTACCCTTCTTGTGGATAATACGGCCCTGGCTATAGTGACTGGATTATCAAAGGCAGTTGCCTACACTGCCTTGTGGACAACACGGCCCTGCCAAGGCTGGCTTAAACATGTCGGGGCCCCTAGGCAATGCACTTCTCTGGGCCCCCTTACCCTTACCTCTACTCGACGCTGGGTCCCTAGATAGTTGCCTACACTTCTTATGTATAATAGGGCCCTGGCTATAGTGACTGGACTTTCGAAGGCAGTGGCCTACACTGCGTTTTCTGGACAATACAGCCATGCCAGGGCCGGCTTACACATGTCGGGGCCCCTACGCAATGCACGTCACGGGGTCCCGTTACCCTAGGGGCCCCTACCCCTAGTTTGGCACAGTGTGCATAATGATGTGATTATCCTTCAGCAAAACTTTGAATGAGTTTTTATCGAAACTTTTTTAACTCCTTTTTCAATCTGGTTGACAAGATATTAAAAAAATATACATTCGCCTGTATGTATTCTTATTACATTTGCATTTACCAAGACTGTTCGAAAATCCAGTGTCTAAGGCACCACGTAGGGGAATTTCGATATCTAAAAAAAACGAAAAAATGGCCGACCAGCGAATTTTATATTCGATTTTTTATGAAATTTTTTCAGCATTTATAAAAAAATAGAAGGGGGCCCTTTATAAAAAAAATCCTATGTGTTGAGATAGTGACTGGATTTTCTAACAGTTTAATATTTGGTGCATGCAATCGGATGTATAGTTTTTCTAATATGTTGTCAAATAGGTTTAAAAACGAAGTTGCGATAAAAACGCGTTCAAAGTTTTGCTGAAGGATAATTCTACAAAATTTTCATTTCTGTTTAAAACGGTTTTATAAAAAATGCCGTATCTCCGTCAATTTTGCGAATTTCCTTAAAAAAATAGGTGATTATTATTAACAAATGCATCTTTTAGAAAATGACTTTTTTATAGTGCCCTGGTGTCTTAAAGCCTTGTATGATTTGATTAAGGGAACACGGAGGTGTTTGGAGGCCCCCCAGGACCAGAGGCCCGTGTAAACTGAATAAAAATCTTGTAAAATTATATCAACTTTTTAAACTTGGGGGGGGGGGCTCATTCAGCTTTTCCACCCCGGGCTTCTGACGGGCTTAGTCCGCCACTGAAAAAAGAACCCCTATTTTTAGTCCAAAGGTATTTCTAGTTCCTCTTGGAAGATTTGAGTGAATATTTTAACGAAATGGAAATAGTTAATATCAAAAAGCAATATTTTCAAATAAGCAGCAAGGCATCCTGTACATTTTTACTAATTACATTATAATACGAAGTTTGCAATATAAATGGCATAATATAATAATTCAATTTTTAATGTGAATTACCTACATATGTAGATATAATGTGCCGTTTCCACGCTTGCCAAGCCTACGCAAACCTCCACAAACGCCAGCGTGGAAACAGGTCGTTTGTCTTGGCTTGCGTAGGGTTGCGTAGGGTTTGCGTAAGCTTGCAAGAGCTTGCCGCCGATCCAGTCGGGGTCGGATCCAGCGGCAAGCTTCGGCAAACGCTCAGTGTAATTTCATGTGCCGTTTCCACGCTTGCCAAGCCTACGCAAACCTCCACAAACGCCAGCGTGGAAACAGGTCGTTTGTCTTGGCTTGCGTAGGGTTGCGTAGGGTTTGCGTAAGCTTGCAAGAGCTTGCCGCCGATCCAGTCGGGGTCGGATCCAGCGGCAAGCTTCGGCAAACGCTCAGTGTAATTTCAGAACTGACGGCGAATGCACGCCGTTTTTGCTCCATGCGGTATATCGATAATTAACATTACGAGACATATGTATGACGAAAGAGGCATGCCTGACTTATTAAAATGTATAAGAACATAATTTGAATGCACTAATTTAATTTATTGGATTTACCTAAAAAGTCAATATAAATAAATAATCTTTTATTGATGATTTATTATTTATTACAATAAAAAAACATATGATTTTTGTTGGAATAACTTTTTTTTATAATACAAGACAATATTATATTGTTTTTTTATACTTTGCTTGTATTTCAAATAAAAGTATGTTAAACCAAACGCAATAGCCTACACAAATTCGGCGTCCGCCATGCTCGGGTGTTGGTAGCTCACTGACGCAGTCACAAGCGTGTAAACGGCTTCCAAATGCCAGGCGAGATTTGCGTACGCTTGGAGCGTGTGGAGGTTTGCGTAGGCTTGGCAAGCATGGAAATGTACCATCAGAACTGACGGCGAATGCACGCCGTTTTTGCTCCATGCGGTATATCGATAATTAACATTACGAGACATATGTATGACGAAAGAGGCATGCCTGACTTATTAAAATTTATAAGAACATAATTTGAATGCACTAATTTAATTTATTGGATTTACCTAAAAATTCAATATAAATAAATAATCTTTTATTGATGATTTATTATTTATTACAATAAAAAAACATATGATTTTTGTTGGAATAACTTTTTTTTATAATACAAGACAATATTATATTGTTTTTTTATACTTTGCTTGTATTTCAAATAAAAGTATGTTAAACCAAACGCAATAGCCTACACAAATTCGGCGTCCGCCATGCTCGGGTGTTGGTAGCTCACTGACGCAGTCACAAGCGTGTAAACGGCTTCCAAATGCCAGGCGAGATTTGCGTACGCTTGGAGCGTGTGGAGGTTTGCGTAGGCTTGGCAAGCATGGAAATGTACCATTAGAATTTACAAAAACGTTAAGCTGTTTTAAATTGTTAACCCTAATAGTAGGTAAGTACTAATATGCAATTTCATAGAATTTTTCACTTTATTCAGTTCCTACTGTTACCTATCTGATTATTTACACTCAGTGCTTCTCAACACATTTCTAAAACACAAACTACCCAGCTTTTTTGTCTTATCTTTTTTCATAATATGTTTCCTATAATTCGTATAAATTATAAAAATTCAATTTGGAACACGAGAAATATGTATGTAGAAAACAAAGTAATATTATAGCAAAGTAGCTCAAAGAATTTCAAAGCTGATATATACTTACAAATAATTTTAAAGTGAAATATATAATTATATTTTCAATGAAATTCACAATGGTTTTCGCAATGATTTTCACAATCATAATTACTTACTCCTATGAACTGCAATCTACCTAACTTTAACGCATTGATGGTGTAGGTAAGCATTTCATAAGGGAATATTTCAGGATGTGTGCTTTGTGCTTGGTGTGAAATGAGCTGCTGAAATTGGCGACCGGACAACTCAGGATGAATTCTACTCTGAAAACTCATTAAAAGTTATGAAAAAATATATAAAAAATGGTTTAGTAGTTAAATGGTTACGTTAGGTTGGGTTACGGGATATTTATCTTTTTTCATTGTTTTTTATGACTTTTCAGAGAGGTGTTGGGTTGAGTTGATTCTGAGTTGTCTTGGAACAGCTGAAATTATGTTGTCACCAAAATGTCTATAAGTACTATTTTTTTCAAAAATCAGTTGTCTAATACAAATTATTCGTAGATACTTTAAAAATTACGGTTCTTAATGCGTTTTTTTCGAACAACACAAAAGTCTACCATTACTTTTAGATTTTTTAAAATCTACCTTGCCTCAAAACTTAATCCCCCCCATCTCCAAAGGTAATGAGCGCGTAACCATAGAAATATAATCTACGTCTTTCGTCTTTGAAACTTGAAACGTAAGCGAGACATTGTACCTACACGAGACAAGTATTGCTGCACCGGCGGCGTCGGAAATCTCGGGTGTAGTGTAGTGTAGTGGACATGTAGCGGAGAATTTCAGACGTGTATATAATAGAGAAGTCCAGTCCAATTTTTTTTATGAATAATGACCTTCTAACTTAAATAACTGCATTTTTTTTTTTAGAGTTAGTTTTAATAGTTAAAATAATTGTCAAGTTTCAATTTTTCAAGGTCCTTCAAAAACCCGCCAAATTTAAGATGTATTTGTGACATAATCAACAGTTCACCTACTTAATGACGATACGCATTTTATCATTTTTATGTTGGTCTCCCTGAATCTCACGTAGCAGGCGCCGCACAATGGTTTTACTAGTATAGGAGAGTTGGAAACAATTCGAAATTTCAAATTGCAGGGATCACTAAATTTTGTTTCTATATCTTGACACCACATACAGCGCATCTTTCCCCATACCACCAAACTCATCAAAACGTTTCGTCACTGCGTAACACGTCAGCAAAGAATGACTTCCCGAGCAGTCAGGACGTTTGTGTGAAAATGCAACGTTTGTTATGCGTCGTTTCCACGCTTGCCAAGCCTACGCAAACCTCCACAAACGCCAACGTGGAAACAGGTCGTTTGTCTTGGCTTGCGTAGGGTTGCGTAGGGTTTGCGTAGGCTTGCAAGAGCTTGCCGCCGATCCAGTCGGGGTCGGATCCAGCGGCAAGCTTCGGCAAACGCTCAGTAAACTGGTTAATTTATGCGCTCAGTGTAATTTCTGAACTGACGGCGAATGCACGCCGTTTTTGCTCCATGCGGTATATCGATAATTAACATTACGAGACATATGTATGACGTTATAGGCATGCCTGACTTATAAAAATGTATAAGTACATAATTTGAATGCACTAATTTAATTTATTGGATTTACCTAAAAAGTCAATAAAAATAAATAATCTTTTATTGATGATTTATTATTTGTTACAATAAAAAACATATGATTTTTGTTGGAATAACTTTTTTTTTATAATACAAGACAATATTATATTGTTTTTTTATACTTTGCTTGTATTTCAAATAAAAGTATGTTAAACCAAACGCAATAGCCGACACAAGTTCGGCGTCCGCCATGCTCGGGTGTTGGTAGCGTAAGCGTACTGACGCAGTCACAAGCGTGGAAACGGCTTCCAAATGCCAGGCGAGATTTGCGTACGCTTGGAGCGTGTGGAGGTTTGCGTAGGCTTGGCAAGCATGGAAATGTACCATTATATGTATAACATTTAGGGACTAATAACTTTTTACACCGCTTGCTGGCAATCTTTTTTCAACATGGATCCAATACCTTTGGGTGTGTACTAAAGATGTAAAGTATTTTTTTCATATATTTAATATGACAAATTAAAGTACAAAAAAAAATACAAAAAAAAAATACGACGATTTCTGAAATAGTTAAGGTTTTAGTTTAATATTCCGTAATAAAAAAAAAATCTTACCTATTTTTGCGTCTCTACGGCCCAGTAATTTTTACGTAATTTACTTACTGTAAAATTTGAGTGCTTCATAAATATCATTATTGTCACAGGTTCGGTTTCAAAGGATTTTTTCTTCAGACAAAAGGAGTTATTTGACATAGTGATGAACTCAAAGTGTCAACAGATGGAAAAAGATTTTTATATTTGAAAAAAAAAACTTATAAACCTCACCAATTGCCTTAAAGAGGGGTTGGTTAAACTTTGTAAAAAGATCGCGGGCTTCAAATTTTGCTTTAAAAAAAGATGGAAAATTGCTCGTCGAGATGAAGCTAGATTTATGATGGAAAATAAAAAAAAGTGACTTGAGACTCCGATTGGTTTTATATTGCACGCGATTTTCCCTAAAAACGGCACGTCGTGGTCAAAAACACAATTTGAATGTAGTTATGACCGATCCAAGCGCTTGAAAACCGAAGATCTTTGGAAAAGTGCACCACTTTCTCATTTGGCGTTTGAGAAAGAGGTGCACTTTTCGGTCAATCGGTTGCATCAAAATTATTAGAAGACATAATTCTAGGCGCTCATCTTTTAACAGACAAGTGTACAAAAAATTTGAAGATAATCTTCTTAAAAACAGATGTTCATTGGGACGTGAGAGGATGCGATTATTCTAGTATTTTTATATCTTCAAGTGTACCTACATATGCGATTAGTTTGCAGGAAGTCTGACTATTTAATTGTAGCAGAATCCTTGCCCATCGTTCACCAGATATTGCCGCCCGATTAAGATTATCATAAGAGGCTCCGGAAGCTCGGAAGAAAGATTTTTTTAAATATCGCGAAAACTATTCTATAAAATGTTCTAGTGAGAAATGTAATGAGGATGTTCTTAATTTAATGTAAGTTATATCTGATCCTGTCCTAACTCGTTACAGGTAACCCCCAAATAAACAATTAAATCGTTTTCCTAAAGAAGTTTTCGATTTAATATTTCCTCCGGATATTCATTATATAAATATCTTTGGCACCGACGATGATGAAGATTGTTCATAGTCTGCATCAGAATGTTGAAAAGCAAAATTAAACATAACTCGGACTTTATTTTCACATGGATCTGGGCATAAATAATTTCAATTTTAAGATTTAAAAAAAAAAATCCTTGTTAATAAAATCCAGAAATCGTTAATAAAATCCAGTAAAACTTACTTAAATCAAATATTCTTATTTTTTGTAACCATACCGAAAAATAATATCACTTTTCTTCCTCGTTAATCCTGCCTGTGAATTGTTTCCAACTTTTGGGGTATTCGGAACCACTGTGCGCCGCCGGCCATCTTGTTGTTACTACGCATTTTACTTCATGGCGTAGCGAGATCAAGTACTTCACAAACGACATGTTGAATTATGCTTGCAGTTAATTTTAGGTTTTTTAAGATAATTTTCGTTTAAATGATCAATTCACTGTGATATTAGTGTAATTCAACATAATTACCAATGCTAGCGTTAATTTTTTTTTCAGTTTTAGTCCTTAAATTGCGTAAAACCGTGTCCAAGATGTCATATTTTTTCAGTTATTTTTTCGGAATCATTAAAATATTTTTTTATCCTTTTTAATTGTATGAACTAGATAAAAAGTGAAGTGACAGTTTTATTCCAAATTCATAAAGTAAGAGGACAGTATTTTTTTAATTTTGAATTTTCCTAAATTTTTCGACCATTTAATAGAATATGTTTACTGTCAGCTGTTTTTTATAAAGTTTTTCATTTTGAAACTTAAAATACTACAATTTTCAAACACGGTCGTATATGTCAGATACAAAAATCTAAAAGGCAATTCTATTTAGTTTCTATAAAGGTATATGCTTTAAGACATCTTCAAAAATAAGAAATATATAGAACATTCGTTTGTGTCATACCTAAATTCCCATACAAACGACGTACCTGGTTTATTTATGTGACGTACAGTGATTACCATCGTGACGTCACCACAGAGCATTACACAGCATACCAACTTGACGCTGTGTTTTATTGAGAATATTCAAAATGCACTTTTTAATATTTTTTTAAAAAATGTACGTTTAATATTATTTATTAAAACTTACATATTCAGAATCAGCGTTTATTGGTCTATATGAACATATTTTTTTAAAGCCATAATATTTTTCACTGGAGTTCCTTATTGTCGGCTTTTCGGCCCGTCATGATCTCGGGCCGAGTTCATTCTAGTGGAGCGACGAACTGCTCACAATCTCGGCGGCCGAGATGATGGCGCTCAAATGACGTACCTGCGGTGGACACCCAGCCGTAGTACTGTATGTATCTCTATGGCGGCGGTGGACAAATTTAATGCCTTAAGAATGTTTTTTTTCCATTGAGAGTCACAAGAATAAAACAAAGAAATTAAATCGTTTTGCAGTTTGCGTCGTGAATGTAATACGCATTATTAAAATATCTAAATAGCGATATTTCATTCCCCCAAAATTCCACACCGAACGTTTTTTACGACAGTACTTAAATAGTGAACGAAAATATTGCAAATATTTTTTTCGACTGGTATCATTATCTTTGACGTGACAGCGAGTATTTGTACGTGGCCAGCTACTTATGAAAATTAACTCTCGTTGCGGATTGTTCGTATTACAGGTATTGTAAACGTTGCGCTCATTTAATGCGTTGTGTTTCTTCTGTTCGCCAAATAAGTGTTTTGTAGTAGTTCTCTTCACTAAAACTAAATTCTTTTCCCACTTTATAGCCTTTACAATGGATCAGATCGTGAAGTTTTTGGAACCTGCCCGTCAATTCGGCAAAAACTCAATTAGATTGGTGAAGCGTTGTACCAAACCCGACAGAAAAGGTAACTTATTTCCCTATTTTGGTTATATTTGGAAAACATGTACATCATATTACAGTAATTGAATCCTAAATCGTCGTCATTACATGTATATCAAGTATTCAGTCATAATTTTGCCCGAATTGTGTTTCCACACAAGTAAATCATTTGAGAATGTAATATGAGTGACTGTCTTGTCTCTAGTTTGACATTATTCAAACCTCCATTGGGTCTCTTTTTTTATATATTCAATGAATGGATGTGGGGACAACAACAATTACAAAAACGTTGTGAAAAATTGTGCCAACATTCTTCAGTGTTCCCAATTACCTAATTTGCAGTCTTGTGTAAAAAATTACAGTTACTCGGTGATCCTTATTGAATATTTAAAGGCAAATAGTACATAAAATTAGCTTGCTCCACTTCATAATTTGACTGTCCACCATATGCACTTTCTAGAAAGTATATTTTTGTCTTGTCTTGTCTGTTTTATCAAATCTATTGATATTTGGGCTAATTCCAATTAGTAATTTTGACAAAGTCATATTCTTGTTGGTTTACCCGATGCGTTTAATTGCTGATGGATAAATTATTTAATTTACTAAAAATAAATGAATCTTATTAAAGTATTCAAAATGATTTTAGGAGGATCCTTAATACAAGAATATTAGCTAAAAAAGATCTTGCACTATAATAATATGATAAGGCTTAGAACTAATAATAGAGTATGTATCTTTTAAATATAGCTTACTATTAAAAAGTGATATTTGGAAATTGCCACATACGTAATATACTTACTGAAAAGTAAACAAACGTGAAATATTATCAATATCTGCATTTTTTGCTATCAGAAAATTTAACAAATTTGACCGATGAATTTAGAGAGAACAATCAACAGTTGTACCATTAAACCCGTGCTATTTCTATACTTCTTTGATTATGTTCTTCAATCGGAGGTCGTTATTCGTCACGAAAATGTCTGCAGACCTATGAATACATCTACTATATTAACATAATTAATGACCTATGAATACATCTACTATATTAACATAATTAATGACCTATGAATACATCTACTATATTAACATAATTAATGACCTATGAATACATCTACTATATTAACATAATTAATGACCTATGAATACATCTACTATATTAACATAATTAATGACCTATGAATACATCTACTATATTAACATAATTAATGACCTATGAATACATCTACTATATTAACATAATTAATGACCTATGAATACATCTACTATATTAACATAATTTAATAGGAGCATTTCCAATTTTGAACATGGCACTTGAATTCTAAAAAAAATCGAGTTGCAGAGTTAATTAAACTAGAGTTGCGTAGGACACATGCACAACAAAAATGAGTATTTAAGATAAGATCTGTCATTTGCGAAAACATTCTAGCAGAGAATTTCATGGGCTTTTTAATTTAAAAAAAATGTATACACTTATGTTTAGTATGTAGTAAGACCGCTTCTGTTCAATAATGTATTTCACAACCTGATAGCAAAGCGGATAATTTTTATAAAAAAATATGTTTTTGAAGTAACTGAAGTGACATAAACTCACAAGCTGTAAACTCTTGCATCATGAAAATATCAGCTTTTACTGTCGTGAGTTTTTTTTACTTAGCCCATTGCATCTCTACATGGAAAATTTTGGTAAATATTCGGAACAAACGTCAACGGTTAATACGCACTTTTTTTATATAAAACCTTTAGATTCTTCTTAATTACCATAAAAGACAACTATTTGCATTGGGGGAGGTTGAAAATGATACATTTTTAATTTTAGTTACGTAAATTGAAAATTTGCTTTCGTATTTAGATACAACGCTTCACCATATGCAATTTGTAATGATTATTGTCATTTTATTATGTTGGTATTACTGATACTATATGGAAGGCTACATCATACCGTAACTGACTTCATGGCAATATATTCAAAGGCGCGTAACCGAAAAAACCTATACGCTAGGTTTGTGTAACATGGTTTGTGATTCAAAAGAAAGTGCCCCTTTATAACGCCTACTCACGTCAAGGCAAGAAAAACATCCCAGTTTTCAAGTAGTTTAGCGGCTACGCTAGGTTTGTGTAACATGGAATGTAAAATATCAGTAATACCAACATATTAAAATAACAATAATATTGCAAACAGAGTGATTTGACAGTGTTAAAGCAAATTTTCAATTTACGTAACTAAAATTAATAATGTATCATTTTCAACCTCCCCCAATGCAAATAGTTGTCTTTTATGGTAATTAAGAAGAATCTAAAAGTTTTATCAAAAAAAAGTGCGTATTAACCGTTGACGTTTGTTCCGAAGAATTACCAAAAATTTTACTAATGTTCAAAATAAATATATTCTTTTTAAGCCCTAGAGCGGCGGCCCGTATGAAAATGTCAAGTGACCGTAGACGTCGCATAAGCGCCGCATGCCATAAAATATTGTGCAAATTACATGTTTTGAAACATCACAACCAATTGGTTGTTGTGTTGGTTTGCAGTTGTGGTTTCTTTCCTTATAGTCCTCCATCATTCAACATGCTAAATTTTCTACTTCTATTGATGGAAGTGGGTGGATGTTCAATATTCTGAGATTGTTTGGATATTTAAGTATGATAGCACACATAGTTAGTAGCGTAGTAGTTGAATTCCACTCGGGCATAATGGATTTACATTTAAGTTTTCTTCACAAGAACTAGATACGAAAAAAAATGATTGTGACTTATGATGTGCCAAATGTAGTGGGAAGGAATAATCGTTCATTCAGGGACTCCCTTTTGTCTCTGCGGGCCAGAAGGGAGCCATTCAAGGGCCAGATCTGACCCGGGGGCCGCCATTTGTCGATCTCTGCCCTAGAACCCCTGATATTTTGCAATATGTTTCACGTAAGCAAACTGTCAAAATGCTGATTTTTGATAAATTCGCCGTTTTTAATGTAGGTATTTCAAAATAAAATACTGTTTAAAACAAATGCTTTCACATTTTTTTATTAAAAATCGTCACATACAATTAAAAATATTAAAAATTTGAACTCAAACATAGATACAGGTTTTAAAGGCGCTTACAGATCATGTAAACTGTAATTACCACTTTACACCAAACTAAAGAACATACATATTTAATTAGACTATAAAAGTTTCACTTATTTAGTTTCATATAAAAACATTTATTGAAAAATTTTCAAATTAGCAAACCTTGACAAATGTTTTTTAAATGCTGAATTTGATTTCATAGAATTATTTAATATTTTTCGGAAGCATTTATGGTAATGTTTGTAGGCAAACTGAAAGTGTGGTGTTCTCTCTTTCCAACACTGTTTAAAAGTTAAAATTGTGAATTGTGCTTGTGTTGATCAAATAGCTTATTGTGTAGGGTCATCTCTAATGTCATAGCCGTATGGCGCTTTAGCCATTTTTTCTTTCCAGCGTCTATATATCTCACCGTAATACAGAATGATATGAATTTTGTGGGTCTGCATAAGGCTGGGAGAGATATTTTGACTTTTGATATAATGGCATACAGAGCTCCAGGACAAAAATACCCCTTTGAGTTTAAAATATATGGTTGTTGAAAAAATGGTTTATTTTGTAGTTCATTAAAAATTATTTTCAAGGGCTAGGGCTAGCAATATGCCAGGTTAATCTTTACGGAGGATTTATTTCAGTTTTTTATGTGTGGTATGTACGTTTTTGTCGTACCGGATGAGGCAGTTTATAAACGCATTATCATTGGTGGGAATTCCCCACATAAAATGTTTCTGCGAGACTTCAGAATCTTTGTGGAGTAGGGATACCCTTATCCATTTGGGGGCACTCAGGGCAAAGTGTATGGCTTTATTCTGGAATCTCTGAAGCGTGTTTGACATCTGGAAGAAATATCTCCCAAAATTGCTCTAGAGGTCAAGTTGGGGTATTTTTTCTCAGCATATCCCGGAAGACTGTTTTTAATTGAACTTTTTATGATTTCAGAATTCCAGAAGATCGCCATTGCTACAGCTATCGGCTTCTGCATCATGGGTTTCATCGGCTTCTTCGTCAAGCTGATACACATCCCCATCAACAACATCATTGTCGGCTCATAGGACTTCCTCGCTCTCAACTCCGATTCCGCTTCATATCTATCTTTAAGTTAAGATCTAAGTTATTATGTTAAAGAGAAATGATTAAAGATACATTTTCTATTTAATTTATTGTTTTCATTTAATGTGGAAGAGAAATAATTGGAAAAGGCACTCATTCAGACTTACATGGATAGAGTACTTGAATATTGGAAGTACATATGTATTTACTTGTATTTGCTGGCAACTCGAGGCTTATAGTGGCCCTAGTGTAGCATGGGATATTCTTGCATAAAATACAAATGTACGAAAGAAAGCCAAGCCAAGGAAAATAAATTCCTCAGGGCCTATGTAATCTATGGGGATGCTGTGCAAAGGGTCTTTTTGAAAAAAATGAGTTTGTGAACGACCTATTTTATAGGAGGGAGGAAATATGAACAAACGAATCGTGGAAACGATCCGTCCTCATGATATAAATAATGTCAAACAACTATAAATGTTGAGCTCATAAGGCGTGTTTCCCGACTACGCACTGGTGCTGAAGGGATAAATGACACTAGTTGCCAGTAGCATCTTCCTTTGAAATACTGGTAGAACAAAGACAACATTCCCACCCAACGCCTGTGCTCAGAGTACAATCCGTAAATTGAGAGGGGAATCTTATCAAATGGACTGCCTGTTTCTGCACTGAGTCGAAGGTTTTTCAGGTATCTTGGAGCTCCAGAGGGGTGGCTGCCAAATTCAATAGTGGTTAAAGGTATGTAATGGTGATGTATTGTACGCGCTGTGTCTTTCTCGGCTTTTTGTGCCTTTCACTACTGTATACCACCATATATTGCACTGTTAAAAAAAAGGGTGTAGTTCACACGTGGTAGAAGTGACACCTTCAGAAAACTAAAGTAGACCGGAGTGGGGAGGCTACGAAGCATCGCACAGAGAGGAGACCGATTAGACTATCTCATTCTCTCGCAAGATAAATCCTATAGATCACACATGGGCAACCGCCGGCCCACAGGCCAGATCCGGCCCGACGGGCTATTTTGTCCGGCCCTGATTCATCTCGGCTAAGTAATAGAGAAAGAAATTAATAGTTCCAGGGAGAGATTTTTCACATAAAATTTTGAAATCAGTATATATATTAATACTATGTATAAAAATATGAGAAGTAGCAACGTGTTTTATTTAATTTACTATGTTTAATAATTTGGTCCGGCCCTTGACTCGAAGACAGAATGATAATTTGGCCCCAGACTTAGGAAAGGTTGGCCATGCCTACTATAGATGTAGGTTTTTTCCTTCATTTTCATAAACCTTCAGAAAACTAAAGTAGACAAGAGTGGGGAGGCTACGAAGCATCGCACAAAGAGGAGACCGATTAGACTATCTCATTCTCTCGCAAGAATAATCCCATAGATGTAGGTTTTTGTCTCTTTTTTGTTCCATCGAGTTTCAAATCACAATGGTGGTAAAGAAGTTTTGACTTCAAAAAAATACATTACATCGACACTGTGTCATTCCAGTGCAGATATAATGCGTTAAGTCTTCCTCGGGCATAAATAATAATAATAATAATATTTGGACGATTTATATAGCGCCGTTTTTGTGAAAAATCACCTCAAGGGCGCTGTACAAACTTACCATACATGCCTAAAATCTAGAAAGACTACAAGCTAGACAAACAATTAAAAACAACTTATGGCTAAAAATTGCATACACCGGTTCATTGATCACCGATACGAAAATATATGTACAATATTTTGACCAATGAAGGCGATGCTGCCTAAAAATGAATTAATACAGGACCATACTTACCTGGGAGGTCGCTTGAAATTAACACTGTTTATTATCTATTTAAAGAAATTTAGATAGAGTTCGCACGCAGAGGACATAATTGTGAAAATCCTGTAATATATTCTTTAATGAGTGTATTTTGGAAAGTAAAAGCAACATTTAATGGTGGGCGGTGCAGTAGTACAAGGATTTGATCTTCCGAGAGACAGATTGATGTGTAAGGATTCGAGTAGTTTTAATTCAGTAAGAAAAGTGTGATTAAGCCATATCAATACCTGATTTTTTCTAACATTTTCTACTGTATACCACATCATTACTGTTAAAAAAACAACATTTCATCGATTTTAATTCAACTAATATGTAGAAATATAAGTGCAAGGAAATTAAATTAAATGAAAAGTGAAAGAGGTCATTTCTTTCGGATTCTAACTGGATTTCGAGGTGACCGATGCATCTTTTCCAAAAAGTGCCTGTATGAGCGAACCTTGTTAAATACATTTTCTAAAAAACCTTGGCTTGCAGGTGAGGATGCGCCTGCCCATTAACTGCGTGGCGGGCCGGATTGGGAGAGACCGGTTGAGGGAGACACTTCGACCTCTCCAGCCGGACTCTTTCGACCCATCACCTTGCACTGCAGTGGGAGGGATGAATTCATACATTTGTCACTCTTGGACGCATGGATTCCCAGATTCATCCCTCGTACCTTTTCTCTGCCATAACTTCCTCTCCCTCAAAAGATACTCCGCACAGCATCCTCTATCTCCTAGTGTCAGACTGCTGGTCCTCCTCTCCCTAAAGCGTCAATGACACTGAGCGAGTTTACAATATCTGGGAAATTCACCATCTGTTAGCAAACTCGCTCAGTCATCGTGTCACTTTCTAACTAGCAGATAGTTGACTATCTACAAAAAAAGTTGAAAGGTCTTCAACTTTACTTGCCACTCGCTTACTCATGATTGGTTTATTTATGTTTTCAATATGGCTGTCAATAAACAGCTGATTTCTACTGTCAAACATCTACAGAATTAATTCACGCAGGCTTCGTTATTCTCGCTACTGGCGCTAGCAGGGACTTCAATTTCCTACGCTGCTGAGCGAGTGGACAGTTTTGTGTGTCATCATGAGATTCTCTCGCCGATCCCGCTTTTAAACTTAGTAGATAGTAGCTTGTAAACTCGCTCAATGTAATTGAGGCTTTTAATTAACAGCTATGTTTTTCTCTGCCATTAGTCTTTACTCTGTGGTATTTTCTGTGTGGTCCAGACATAAGTACAGCTCTTTTAATGCGAAGGGGGTGGTCTTACGCAAGTATGAACTATTCCAAGCTCATCACAGAACAGAAGGATATTTATTTGACAAGAAAACAAGCATTATAGTTGGTAGCCAAATTTATTGATTGCATTTCCTACAAATTAGTTTAACAATCTCCCTCATCGTCCATAATAATTTAGAATAATCTTATTTCACATACACAAGGCAAAATTATTATGCTGAAAGAATAATATTATAATAAAAATTTTTAGTAGGAGAAAATTACCGCTACATAATAAAAATCCATAACTATATATGTCTCCATTTTTGTAATTCCAAATATCGTAGAAAAACTTCTACATGCAAAAAAACTATTCTAACTGTTCTCGTATAAATCTAAAAGCAACTTTGCATTGGGTACATGAAATGAGCTCCGCGTGTTATTTTCCTTATTAAATAAATAACATTAGGTATAACCACAATCAGTTTGTGAATATGGCTGTACGCGGTCACATTCAAACTCGTCAAATGAAAGTATTCAATCAACACCCAAAAGCTCTGCTCGGGACACAGGTTATTTTATTCAAGTCTTAGACACGGTAGCCAAAAATAACATCTGAACTCATCCACCGAAAATGCGATACTATATTATTAATAACATTAAATAATCCATTTTGTTGCTTCAACCAACGTTAAAAACAAGTGTAATTTAAGTACAAATCATGTATTGGAAATCGAGGAAGAAAATTATACATTTGTGTTTATAACCTGTGTCCTCGGCACACTAATATTTATCCTAACTTATTCTAGGCATTGTAAACATAAAATCAATAAGTCACCATACAATTTAGAGACAAAATACTTGCATTCTCTCGACGCTTCATATCAAATTTGGTTTCACTCAACGTTATAATACCTCCAGCAGTATAACACTCGTATCAGGTCTTCCGGCACATACTGAGGGAAACTCTCAACAATTAACTGACAATTTAGTTCCAATCAAAGGAAACCCTAACTACATTAAGGGTAATAAATCAGGACACAGATAGATATAGAATACACAAGATGCCATTGAATATACCAATACCATTTAAATTTAATTTAATAATGTTGTTACAAAGTTCTGTAAGTATTTTATAGTTTCACTAGCTAGTATCCAGTGAGCGTTGCAATGCCATTCAAATAAATACATTTTTTCTCCCTTCATCGTTCCCTTACCGCCGCGTCCCCTTTCCCCCTCCCTCGTCAACACTACCAAGAACCCCATCTCCTTCATTACCCTCCCCTCCTTCCTTCCCTCCCACTAAAATATACACACATTTTCATTTGTACAAATTTCATAATGCCATAGTTTACCATTATATTATATATATATATATAGAAACCTTTGTGGGCTTGCGCACAACAAATCACCAAAGTTTCATCGCAATCGGATGAACGGTATGGCAGCGCATAGACTCATAGACAACTTACATACAAACATATTTTGATTTTTACATATGTTTCGGCTTACAAGGCCACTTCTAAACAGCTGTCACAATGATAAAAACTAAAATACTAGCAGAACTTAATAACAACATTATGAAATGAAATTTAAATTTAAAAAAAGTTAAATGGAGTTCTACGAATTAAACAAAAAAAACAATTGATACCGATACAATCCCATGGTTTGGTTTACTTCGACTGTTGATACATGGTTCAAAACTGTAATAAACCTATATTTATAATGAGTTCAAAAATGAGACAGTTCATCAAACTTCTGTTACTTAAGTTTTGTTATCATTTCAGTTATGTGAGACAACTGGGAAATAATGATTTAATAACAGAACTTGAATAGAACCTTCACAGAACTTGAAAATTAACTCTGAAATTTCATGAATTCCATTTGATGGGAGTGTTTATTTTTATATGAGCATGAGTTTTATAGAAAAAATTCTAGGGCACTGCTTGTGTAGGGTACCTTCATGTTAGTAACCCAGCCCCATGGGATCATAACTTTATTAGTGTGGCCAATCAGAGTTAGGTAATTTATTGCCGGTTGCAAAGGGTTAACTTTTTTACTTTGGAAATAAATGACATATTTATGAAAACTGTCTAAAGCTAGTCACAGGCGGAAGATATAACCTCATAATATAATGTGGGCTAGGGCTATATCAGCATATCACGATATACACCAAGCCCACATAAATTGAGGTTATACCTCAGATCTATGACTACATATTGTGGTGTACTGTAAGGTGGGGGTAATTCACCCTAACTGCAAGTCACAATTGACTTCAATATAGGGGTAAATAGTAGGTACTTGAGGATAATTTTAAATAATTCTCTACAAATATTTATTAAAATTTTACATACAAACTAAAAAAGCTAATCATTTGTAACATGTGAAATGCATCATCTCATAATGTCCAATACTGGGAACAGAGCGGTATAAGCATGTACATATATCACGTGTTATATGCGTGCTGGCATTCGGTTTTTTGTCAGTGGCGACGTGTGAAAGAAATAAAGATTGTCGATATTGTTTATTAAAAAAGTGGTTTATAAAAAGTTATCTCTTATTAATTAAAGAAATAAAGATTATTTAAATTTAATAAAAATGCACTGGAGTAATGCTATCTACATTTTATACTCCAAAAAAGCTTACAAATCGTTTAACGAAAGTCTGTTGCGTATGCATGTAGGAAATGAATAGTTTTTAGTTAGTATGCAAGATATGATTACAGTACAGATTTAAAACCTCACGGTGATTCAATCAAAATCTTTGGTTCCTATGTTACAAAATAAATTTGACAATAGTACAACAATTTCTTTTTAATTAAATTGATATTTATTTGTAGCAGTTTTACACTGATCAAAATGGTCCAATAATCGTATTGCAATGGTTAATGTATTCTATACCAATCTTAATAAAAAGTTTTGCAAAGCAGTAAATTCATCAAACCCCGTAAAAGGAATTCCATTCCAGGGTATTACCGTAAAATTTCTTATAAAAACTAACATTTCATTACAATCAGGATTTAGTTTTTAAATACATAGCAGTAATTTAAGACAGTTTCTAGTAGATTTTTGACGTTCACTCATAAAAATGTTAAAAACCAAAATATTATTCAGCGCAAGAAACAGCTAAATATACACATCATTGCAGTTGAAGAAAACATTCAATATAGAGTTGCGTACAACCGCCGTTTCACATTTTCTCTGATCTAAGTATTTACGAACCAACAATTACATTGAAACCCTCTTAAGAAGTTTCGTGGATTAAGAAGTTTGGTTTTTTCAGTCCATCAGCCCAAAATTGGCCCAATTTTTCCCACGCATAAGATTTTCCTTCTTAAGAAGTTTGTTTTTTCCGGTCCTTTGGAAAACTTCTTAAGAGGGTTTCACTGTATAATAAAGATCCAATTGTTTTTGAACATTTAAAGATTCAATTGAATTTTGCTAATATTAGGTTAATAGAAAAGTTTTGCAGCAGAGAGAATGGAAAATAGCGTTTGTTTAGAAAATTAACACACAGGTTGTTAATCAGTTAACCCAAGGAAATGCATCAACCATTATAAATTAAAAATCATATTTATCATACTATATTCTTGCCTTGCATGGTTATTACACTTTACTGTCTAGAACAGTGATGAGCAACGCGCGGCCCATTCCTTGTGGTCCGCGAACCTTTTTGTACTTCCCACTTGGCTAAATAAAATAGCCAAATAATTCTGTTAAGAATATTAAACGATTTCCGTTCTATTTTATAAAAGGGTTTAGAGAAAATTTTTAGTCGTGATATCTTACTTGGGTTACATTTTATTATGGTAGTTACGCTTCAAAATTAGTTAAAAATTAAAAATTAGAGTTTTGAAATTAAATATCATAAGAATTTTTTTATTGTTTTGAAGAAAGACTAACAACTTTCCCGGGTTACGAATAACCTGATAATATTTGAAAATCTCCTACTACCACCACAGTAATGACGGCCAGCGTGATCGAGGGGTAGGCTCTTGACTCGCAATCCGAAGGTGGTGGGATCGAATTCCGGCGTGGGAAAATAAATTTTATTTCCCAATAATTCATTTAAAATAATACATAGTATATTTGCAGCACATTCCAGAGTGGAAGATACTCTCGGTATCGCCCTGGTGTAAGATCACCATATAGAATTGAAACATTGCTTGAAATGGTTTTAGCTGTGTTTGGTGACCAGATCTGAATAGCTAGGTACTTCCCATCTCCTCTACCTTCCGCCTCACAACATATACCAATTGGGGATGCCATAGTCTCACTGGCTCCAGACCGGAGTAACTGGGACCCTTGTGAGGTACATATTTATATATTAAAAAAAATAAGCGGAAATGTTGCTCATGATGTAATGGAGAACTTAGCCAGCCGAGGAACACCTGTTTTGGTGGGACCCAAACGCGATGCCAACTCGGCCACCGACCGGACAATATATATACAGTGAAACCCTCTTAAGAAGTTTTGTGGCTTAAGTTTGGATTTTCCCTCGATCGTTCAGATCGGTCCAAAATTGGCCCAATTTTTCCCACATATAAGGTTTCCTGCAAGAGATTATATGTCTATAGACCTGGCTAAATTGATCTATAAGGAATTACTTTACGATATAAGACTCACACTTCCATGAGCCAGTGAGACTACGGCATCCATATTATGTTCAATCATCTGTTTGATGTTTGTATTGCTTTGGTTCTATTGTACTCTTTGTATACATATTTCTTGAAACAACTTTGATCTTCCTCATTTCTTTTAGGTTGCTTCTTTTGTCTGCCGTATTTGACAGAGCTTTTGGACGATCTGTCTGAACTTGCTGATAATTCTGCACTGTCTCCATTCTTGTATCTCTGGTGTTGGAGGACTCTGTCTGGATTTCTGTTCTTGGATGATCGGGAGGAGGTGTCCATGCTGACTGATTCGCGGTCACTCCCTCGTAGTACCCGGAGTTTCGTGGTTCTTTCTGCTCCCGTTGTCGTCTCTCAACTTTGGACTGCCTTTGTTTATCTGCTGGTCAGTCTTTAAATAATTATTGTTGGTTTTCAATGATGTCGTTGACATTTGCGTTGAGTTTTTTTTTAATGTTTTTATTGTTGTAAGAGTTCATTTTATATATGTTTTTTGTTCATTCACACTGATTGTAATTTTAAAATCTGAAATGTACAGAAAAATCGTCCTAGTTAGTTTTAACTGATTCTATGGACAAACCATTTTTTAAATTTAAATACCGCAGCACATCCAACTTCTCCCAACAGTTACAAACTTTTTAAGAGGGTTTCACTGTAATAGCAATTGTTAGCATTTCCCGGTGCCAAAATCATATATTTAACATTTTCAAAATTTGTATTACAAAATACAAAAGGGTTTCTTTTGTTCGCCTATTTTGAATCAGTCGCCCAAAATTGCAGGAATTTTTTACATGTTCTGTTTCAGATTGGTAAAATCGACAGAATTTATTAGTTTAGCCTAGGAGTAAAATTTTGTTTTTGTTTCCTATAATTATTTTATTAAAAATGTACAGTTTTAACAAATATAAATAGGTTTGCGACACCATTGAGAGCAAAGTAAACCACTTCAGTAGTGGGTACACTACCCCCTTTGATTAAAGAAGTTGCTCATCACTAGTCTAGAAGAAAGTCAGTGATAAATTCACATTAGTATCATGATAAAAAGTATACTTTTCAGTGCAGAGTGAACAAGCCATGTTTATACAGAAAATTATTGCCTCAACGCATCAAACTCCCCATTAAATAAATTCAAGGGTTCATTTATAATGTATCGGATAGACTGTGGTTGTTCTCTTTGCACTTCAAGCGTAGGTACATAAGTAAAAATACATAATAAAATAAACAACACTATCATGAGACTCAGTTTATGTAATTAAAGTGAAACTTTGACAAAAGTAAGCATATGCCATCTATGGAAAGGAATACAAAGTTAAAATGACCACATCTCAAATAAACCACTCCTATTTCTGTTGTGGCTAATTTCTTTAAAATAAGTCAATTAGAAATGCACATAGTTATGTAAAAAGTATTATGATTTCTTCAAAATATGCATTGAAAATTATAAATCGATCGTTAAATCAGTCTAATCACAGTTGATATTGGTAGAAAAAATTCAGATTTCTAATGTGTAGTAAGTTTGAATGAGTTGAAACGCCATAAAGTTTTCAAATCTCCAGTAAATAACAAACATGACTTTACGTAGAGCCGCATTAGCCAATAAAATTTACTTTGAATGTGGGAAAACAAGTCCCCCAGCATTTTATACCATATATTTAGACCGATCAATACTCCAATGGAGTCAATTTTAGTACAGCAAAGCAGTAGTCCGTATCAATGACAACTCAAAGACACTCGTTTAATCACTATTTCGTATGAACACAATCTTTATTTAATTCCTGGGATAATTGAACATTTCCGTGGAATAAAAATGCATTAAAATGTGCAATAAAACACAATACTTTGAAGTGACACACAAAAAACCCTGATTAACTTAGAGAAATCTATAGAAATAGGGTCACTACAATAAGTTAATCTATGAGCAAACTTAAGTCACAAAAAAGGAAAACAATACTCCTAGTAGGTTCCGCATTGAATAATATTCATAACATATAGTATACTAATACTCGGTTATTATTACTTTCATGTTTACCACCACTGCAGGTTTGGCAATTATATAAAATGTGGAACATTTAACCGCCAAAACTTACCGACTGTTTCACTTGACACGATCTGGGCTTGGTAAGCATGAAACTAATAAATACAGAACACGCTAGTGCCACCGATGAAGAATATTAAAGGAATCAAGAGTGGATTTGGATCTCACAATAATGAATCTTACGATACTCGACACAAATGAAAAAATACTTAATGTCAATCATGCCACTGAATAAAAAGACAATTTTTAACTGTTCCAAGCCAAGCTAACAACTCAAGCAATGTTCAGGAGAGAATGAAGATTCAGCATGTTAAAATCTCCTAAACATTTGGCTAACTTGAGTTAGGTAAGGTTAGAATCAGATCCCGGTCTTGACACAAAGCGGACTGATTAACAAGTGTATTCCATTGATTGGAGTAAATATGGAACAGGTCAGGAGCAGTCAGTAGCAGCGGGAGTACGTTATACTACTGTCTGCAATCCCCATTAAACGTTTCAACCTTTATTATTAATAATTAACGCTAAAGAGTGTCTTTCTTTACACACACTGGCAGTACCCTATCCAATCCACGCAATCCACACTATCCAATAATATATATTTTAATATACCACTGTAGCAAAGGTGAAAAAATACATTAGAAAATACAAAATGTCCATTATTACTTGTCCCTTAAATATTATGCGGAAATTAAATTACAAAATAAAACACTTAGAAACTAACTTTACTCGCATTATATTTAAATTGGAAACCTAGCGTCTGCGTCTGCCTTCTGCACTCAATGAAGCGAGCGCGGTTGTGTCGGTTGGTTTTTTGCGGTGTCGAGTCAAAGCGGCTAAAAGATCTGACTCCTAATTCATGGAAGGGAAGTTACAATACAATATATACAGGAAGCTTGAGCTAATAGTAAGTGGCGCAGTCAGCATCCACGCTCCTCTCGGAACACACTTCTTTAGGCAAACTTGTTAGTAATTCATTATCTTTATCATTATTACCAACAAACAAATAAACACATAAGTTGGTGTTACAACACGACATCTCTTCGTACATAAATAGTTTAATCCGGGTTATTTTCTTACATCACTAACGTTACAGCGTTCAACAGTTAAATACCTCCTTGCCCTGGCTTCGTCTCGAGCAATTCACATCACAATGTCTTCAGTCATCACTCTTTGGGTAACCAATTATAATTCACTGTCTGTTGTCCTTGGCAACGTTGGTTGGTTGATTTGTCTGTTTGGCAGGTCTACTTTAGTGTCTGGGACAAGTGCCTGGGATCGGACCATACCGAGTTCACTACAACATAAGGCACACTTCGATCCGAAACAAATGTCTCGTCAATGTAAAAAATCACCTCACTTATTCCACTAATTAATTATCTGGCGCCTCCTCCGATTGCCACTTTACGCTAGCTTATTCATTCTTACTTTTAAATACTTTAATGAAAACGACGAGCGTCGGTGTTTAGCTGCGCGAATTGTATTCGTTGGACTCGTCGTCGTCGATTCACAAAACAAACTTGCTTTCGACTGTAGGCGGTGCACTCGGCCAGTCAAACGTTCTCCAACTGAATGACCCGTAAGCTGAACTGAACATTGGAAAGGCGTTGAAGAGTTGCCAACGGTACAGCCGACACTCTCGCTCCCGCATGACCTTCATCATTTCAAGTGGAGTAAAGCGGCGTCTCGACTCGCCGGGGTCGGGACCCGCCAATAAGGGGAAGACATTTCTTGTGGCAACCTTGCTGGTAGCAACTGCGGGCGGGGCTAGTTGTGTTGCATCGTGTGGGAACTGGCCGAGGAGAGGTGCTGTGCGGAGCTGCCCAGCGTGCAGGCCATGTCCTGGTAGGAGAACTGCGGGAAGTAGGGCTCTTCTTGGATGTGGTCCAGCGGGCCCCCGCCCGACTCGGGCGGCGTGAGCTCTACACTCTCGCCTGTGAACTCCGAGTCGAAGTAGCAGGTGTCAGTCTCTGAGCTCACTTGTGGCTTGAAGGGGGGCATGATCTGAAATACACAAATACAAAATGATCATTCATAGAAAAAACAGAGCTGTGTTAACAAAAGAGAAATTCTCTTCGTTGGCTGCTCCTGTGTTTTTTTTTTTCATTACTCCGTCAGAGTTAAGGTCTAATAAATGGGCAAGGTACAGGCAGCGTTAAAAGCGCGAGCACATATTTGTTAAACCAAATGTGTTGTACCCGACACACTACACTACAAAATATTTCTTCCTATGGTAGGAGAGGGAGTCAGTTGAATTAGAGAGCTGCCACGAAATGTCATCCGCAAGTTTACGCAGCTCCGTAATTAAAATAACCTCCTCTCCTGTTTACGGGTCGCATAACTTTTCGCATACCGCCTCAGCAACAGTTACGGCGTATAACTTTGAGCGCATCATCTGCTTAGGTGACAGGTCTGTGTGGGATTGTATGGCGAGCGATATTGTGCATGCTATGATCTTTTATCTTACATTAATGACAATTTCTTGCTGGCAAGGTACATCCGTCAAGACTACCATATTGCCAGGATTACCATCGGGGATGTCAATATTGCCCAAGATTGTTGTGGTTTGCCAATTCTAGTCGACGTATTGCCCTGTCTTGACAGTGAGATAGCTTGGCTACCGATATTAGACAATATTGCCGGGCCAAATCTATTTCTTTCCTACCCTGTTACATATGTGCATCTCTGTTTGCCATCTAATCGCTACAAAAACTGTCAATTTTTCAATGCAACTAATATTAACCCATTTCGTCCGGGCCGCCATAATTTAAGACAGCTATTTTCGAAGACCTTCCCGCGAGCCGTCATAATTTAGCGCTCCCAAAAGCATATTTATTTTTACGTAAAAATTAATACGCCTTGACATCTTACAGTTTTTTTGAGTAGGGTAAAATCATTAATCAATAAACAAGGAAAAGTTAGTACCAAAATTATTTAAGTTGCTTCGGTCAGTTTCGGTCAAAATAATTTCGGATTGGATGGGTTAATAAATAATTTGGCAATTAAAAAAAAAATTATACAAACTGGTGGAGTTGTTTAAGGAGATTCTTTTGTTTGGGAATTTATCTTGTACATTATGGCAATCTTGATGGGACACAAAAATATTGCCGGCAAACACCTTGCCCTGCAAGACTACTGACCGCCGAGGCAATTGTTGGGCAATAGGCATTAGCAGTCAATTTATAAGGTTCGTTTATCAGCACTCGGCAAAAATTTTAGAGGCAGGTGAGTCTAGGTCTTGGCGGCGGATGCTTTTACCCACCTACAGAGTGGCGGGCTGAACTGGTTGAGGAAGACCTTTCGACCCGTCATCTTGCACCGCGGTGGTTGAGCTGGATTCATGCGTCCGTCACTCCTGGACAGATTGACCCCTCCTTCTTTCCATAAAAACACCCTCCACACAACATCCCCAAAGGTGACTTAGTAGGCCTTGAAGGATTTTTCCTCATTAGTTGAGGATATAACAAGTCTCTATGCTAACAGAACAATGTCAACATATATCAATGATAAGCATTAAGAGTTTGGGTATAGTATGGACGGAGACCACTGAAGGACAGGGACCCCAATGGGACAAGGATGGGACCCGACCCGAATAGGACAAGGGAAAGCAGATGAGATGCATTCAGAGGAGTGACACGATACCTTCTTGAGCAGCAAGTCCTGCCAGTTGATAGTGGAGAAGAAATAGTGCTGCATGATCTCCTTGACGTCATCGGGGCCCCCGCCGAGGCGCTGCGCCGGGGACTTGTGGAGGAGCCCTGCCAGCAGGGATCGCGCGGGGCCCGACAGCGAGCGAGGGAAGCGCACCTCCTCCGTCACAATCAGCGTGAAGAGCACTTCATGGTCGCGGTTGTAGAAGGGCAGGCGACCACATACCTAAAATTTTCATATTGATAATGATTATGTGAAGACCACACCAGAATCCCAAATGCTCCCAATCTTCAGGAGTTAGTGGGACTACGACTCTGAATAGTGGTCTTTCACCAGGGCGATACTGGGAGTATCGTTCACTCTGGGCCGTTACAATTAGGGTTAGTTCTCCATCATACCACAAGTTACCATTAAGGATTATTATACTCCATAGAAAATCATGTCTTTGATCTAATTCTACCGCTGCCCCGGGAAACATTGATTGGATAACCAACACCTCTGCCATAGGACACTTCAAGGTGTCTTAGCAGGGGTGCCCAGGTTCATGTGGGTGAGGTTTATCCGGGTCTTGGTGGCGGATGCGTCTACCCACTAGCTGCATGGCAGGCTGGATTGGGAGAGAATGCTTGAGGGAGTCTCTATGACTTCTCCAGCCGAACTCTCTCGGAACATCGTCTTGCACCGCAGTGGGAGGGACGGATTCATACATCTGTCACTCTTGGATATACTGACCCCCCCGATTCCTACCCACCCCTAATACCCTTTTCCTTCATAGAACTTCCTCTCCTTCCTTTCCCAAAAAGACCCTCCACACAACATCAGATGACAAAGGCCCTGAGGGGAATTATTTTCCCCAGGGCCTTATGAAAGGAACTTATGTAAAAAGAAAAAAAAAAAACCTGAAAATTGGTAATGTTTTTGAAAATATTCTAAGACAAAAAATTACCATCACATATCGAAATTATTTGATGGTTTTAAAAATCCAATTAGATGATAATATTGAAAATGTTTTTAAAAATCCAATTAGATGATAATATTGAAAATGTTTTTAAAAATCCAATTAGATGATAATATTGAAAATGTTTTTTACCATTTCGTACATGACGACACCCACTCCCCACCAATCTACTGCTCTTCCATAGTCATTGTCCTCCAGTACCTTTAAAACCAATCATAAAACACAATAATATTAATAATTTATTTCAGAAGGTATTCCGCGTACCGGTAGTGCAATACAATACATTCCATATTTACATATTTAGACAAACTGAGCAAAATAAGAATATATAAAATAAAAACAGAAAAGGAGTGAAAAATATTAAATATAGATTATGCAAATAGATAAACACACTCGCTTAAGAAGTTCCCTCTTAAGAAGTTTGGTTTTTCAGTCCCTCGAATATATATATGTACCCTTAAACAGTTATTATTGGCCAGAAACGAATAGGTCATCTTTCATTATCTAAGACGGTGGTAAGGTTACAACTTTGAGTAGATATAATATAATAGATTAGAAATAATGATAAATTTGGATAATGCAAGTGTTGTAACCGACCTCTGGGGCTAAGTATTCCGGTGTCCCACAGAAAGTCTTTGTGGTTCGTCCGTATGTGATTTCCTCTTTGCAAAGGCCAAAGTCGGCAATCTTTATATGCCCATCCTTGTCCAGAAGTAAATTCTCCAATTTTAAATCTCTATAAATAATGCCCTGGAACAAAAAATAATATCACTTTAAACCATGATTATATAAAATTATTTCAGTAAATTTTTGTAATTATACACTATTATAAAAATACAATGACAGCTGATCCCCCGATAGTTGCCTACCGGCATACTTATATATATGCAGACTTTTTAGGGAAAGGGAGTAATGGGAAGGAAAAGGGTGTGAGGGGTTGGTAGGAATCTGGGGGTCAATGTGTCCAGGAGTGATGGACAGATGAATCCATTCCTCCCATTGCGCTGCAAGATGATGGTCCGACTGGAAAGATCAAGGTTAGGTCTCTGGTTAAGACCAACCTCATCCCATGAACCCGGGCACTCCTGTTAAGTCACCAAACATATTGAACCATTTGGGGCGACCCATGGCAGGGGTGATGGTTATCCAATAAATGGTTCCCGGGGTGGTGGTAACCATACTCGCCTCCCAAATTGTGGATTGATTACAAACCTCTGAGTGCAGGTAACCTAGCGCCGAAATGATCTCGGCTCCGTAGAATCTGGTCCGGTCCTCGGAGAAGAATCGCTCCTTGCTGAGGTGAAAGAAGAGTTCGCCACCGTTCACATACTCCATCACGAAGCATACTCGGTCCACAGTTTGGAAAGAGTAGCGTAATGACTGGAATACAAACCATATTATTAGCGGAAGATAAAAATTTGCATTTTTAACAACTTTTTTCACTGGCAACCCTGCCGGCGTTTATTGACTTTTAATTTGAATACATGCACGTTACCTGTCTCACCAGACCATGTCTGTTTTGAGACGGAATTCACACATACCGTAGAAAAGAGTCACAAGTCAAAATATTGTGTTTATCTCTAAATAGTAAAGTAATTGTGATTATCTATGCCCCACGAAAAGTGTATTTAAGTTAGATCACTCTATCTCTGAAAGATGTCACTAGTGTCTCCTTTCAGGACTGGTTGTTTCATCAATCATCATTTTTGTTTTTGCTCTCCTGTAAAATTCACTTTTTTTCATTTACGACCCTTTTCTACCGGTGTGCTAGTTTTAAACAATCTTCTGGTGAATTTTTGTGTCTTTCTAAATAGATTACCCAGTCTGTCCAGGATATTTCTAAGACTCAATATTGCCAAAATTTGGTAGTGGAAAAATTTGTATAGAAAAAAAAATTCAGTCTTGCTTGGTACAAAATCTTTGCTTCATTTACATTCATACACTCTATTCACATTACCTAACTCAAGTATTTGACTCACTTGATCGTGTTGTGTATCACTCGGTTCATCCAGAGCTCAAAGTTTATCTATCAACTGTTAAGAATAATAATAATTGATACATACTAGGTTCACACTTGACAGCCTCCGCAGTTAAAGAGTAAGGCTCTCGTATATGAATCCGGAGGTCGCGGGTTCAAAACCCAGCATGTACAAGTAAATTTTATTTAATTAATTTGTTTTGCTTCATAATAAATTAATTAAAAATAAAAATATATACTGTAACAAAATCAACTTATTATTTCGAGTGTATATTGAGAGTTATTCGATCTCGAATACCTTCTCTTTTCCGTATCGCTTCGTCCTTTACTAATTAGGGGTGAGGGATGCTATTGGTTAGATGCCACAGATGGTCTGACCGATATAAGCCCATGTGGTATCTCGAGAAAATTGAGTTGCCTTCCGGACCTACCCGCGCATCTTCAAGTAATCAAACCTCTGGCAGGACTGAAATTATTTCAGTTAACCCGGAGTGAATACTCGTAAATCTTTTGTCAAAAGGTTTAACCTCTCGGAGAGTGAGCTTTTTTGAACAAAACTGTACCCCAGGAGTGAGCATTTTTGACGTATACGAATAAAACAAAATTAAATGCAAAACCATAGTTTACCCAAAATCTAGCAATGCAAAAATATTTAAAAAAATTATATTACTTATTAAGACAAGTTAGAGAAAAAACTAAATGAGCCTATCGAAGGGTTCGTAAACCATTGGAGATGAATCCCCATAACATTAAAACGACAAAAAAAATGTTTACTACAAAGTATTTCTCACTAGATAACATAGCAGGATGTCGTGAGAAAACTAATTCACTTTGTGCATTATTGTATATTTTTTCGTCTCCTTTTTTAATTTTTTTTTTTTAATTTTTTTTTAATTTTTTTTTTTTAAATATTCGTTTTTCATATGGTTGTTTTCAAAACACGGATAAATAAACAGAGCCAAATTACATTTAATGCACATGAATCTCGTATCTTTTCTCTTTCTTGGCTAAAGTTTGTGTGGCAAATCGTTCAAATTAGGGTAAATTCTCCCTCTTCCCGCATTCGGCAATCAACTTTTAGGAGTTGATACTGATGCGATAACTTCCTCAATGAATAAGAATAAGTGAAACTCAAAACCACACAATAATACGTAATAGTTTGATTCATAGCGAAAATAAATAAAAGATCCGCGAAAACAAACATCAAACGAAACTTTGCAAAAATATTTCGCCAAACACTCAATAAATTGTTGAAGAAAACGTTATTATTATATAATATATAACAATAAACAAAACTCAAAACCTTATAATCATACGTAACAGTCCGAGTCGTGGCGAAAATAACGATAAAACCGCAAAAAACAAAGACCAAACTTAGCAAACACCAACGCTCTCAAATCAATTGTTGTCAACTCAAGAAACAGGTATAATGGCGGATGATGACGTCACGCGTTTTTTTAAATTTCAAATAGCAACGTCGGTAAATGTGTCAACTGCTCCAAATGTTCGAAATGGCTTTAGAAACCGCCAATAGATGGCAATACACATCACATTTCATAAATAAATCGCGTGGGGCACGATTTATACACACGGCCGTAATATTACGGCCATACTCCTTAGAGTTTTTTGTTCTGGCCGTAATATTACGGCCATACTCCCCAAGAGGTTAACGAGCGGTTAACGGAACAATTAGTTTCCTTTGGGTTATTTATTGTTAATCAAAAAGTTGTTGTTATTGTTTTGTACTGTTTTTTGCAAATTGATTGTACCTACTCCAAATAAAGACTAATTTGTGATTACCGAAAAAAACTAGTGGATTTTATTTAACCACTGGAGCATTCACGCAAAATAAATAAATTTGACTCGATTGCTCAAGATTTCCCATAAGGTCATTTTAAATTTTTTTCGCTAACATTAAAAAATTCATACCTTCGAATTTTAACATGGAGACATAAAAACTTATTATAGTGCTATGTAACCAATGAATTAACCTGTATATTATTGTTTATCTCATATTTGTAGGATTTATAAAAAAAATATAAAAAAATTGTAAAGTTTATAATCGCGCAAATCCTGCGTGTTTTTAAATTGAAACTGCCATGAGGGATACTTATTCGAGTCATATCATTATCTGTGGTATACATGATAATGAAAGGTGATCTTTGGAAAAAGGATTTAATTTTATCCGTAAACAACTGATCAAAAATTCGGCGGGAAAAAAATATTTTAAAAATTTAATTTTAACATCGTTCTAAAATATTCTAAGAAGTTCGGATTTGCGACATCTATGGTCATAATAGATAAAGCATTTCAATAGCTTTGTGTTAAAACAAACAGCTGGCCAAGGAAATGTTTTAAATAATTACAATAAATGTTTTACGAATGGTAGGAAAATGTGGTCCATTTTTGGACCGCTATCAATCGCCGAAAAATAAAAGTGGTCCATTTTTCGACCAAAATCGCTCCAGTGGTTAATTATCCTGCCACAATACTACACCACATTCCAGAGTGTAGGATATTTTAAATATCGCCCTGGTGAAACACCACCATTCAGAATTGAAGCAATGCTTGAAATGACTTTAGTCGGATACGTCCTCACTTTCCTTTTCCCTATCTCCTTCTTCTCCCCACTACCTTCCGTCTCACAATCCCCAATTTATTCACTCCCACTCTGGGGTGATTGAATTGGCGTTTTTGCTTTTTTTAATATAACATCTCCTACATAACTCTCTTTAATTATAATGTAAGAGTCAGTCACCCAAAATAAAATATACAATCTGGCACACACGTGTCTCAAAATTAATGCACATTTATCATTAATGTCACTTAAAAAGTCAAATATTTATGATGAATGAAGTGATTCATGTAGTAACAATGTGTGGTGTAGGTAGGGATGTTTGATTGGTGCACAAATATGTGGACTAATGCACAAGTCATTTTCTATTTCAAAACAATCTCACATTTCAGCAAACATTCCTGGTGACTCACTTCCTCTTTCAAATAACACATCACAACAACACCAGCGTGAGAATTAGTCAGTCAGCAAACTGTCAGTTACATTTGGCTAGCAGATTCCCAAAGTCCTTCTGTAATATTATGCAGACTTGTGTCGTACAGTAGAACCCCGTTAATTCGAAATCCACGGGACATCAAAAATAAAATTTCGAATTAACGAATTCCCACGTAATTCGAAATTTTGCGAAAAAAAAAAAAAAATCGCCGAAAATTTAATTTTTTGGCGGCAAATTCAAATTCGGGTAGGTTCTTCGGAATAAATTCGTAATAATACGCTTATTCCCTGGGTAAATCGAGTTTACTTAGCCGTGTAACGCCGCGGATGGCCCTTTTATTCGAAGTATGAATTCACAAAAATACGATATTTTCCAAGTAGGTAAATCAAATTTTCGCGGCCGATTACCGTTACAGCCATCCCTTTAAACTCAAAAAAATGTGATATATTACCGCGTAAATCGAAATTTCGTAGCCTGTTTCCGATGCAGCTGGCCCTTTGAATTCAGGTACCTACTCGAACTAAATTCGTAAAAATACGATATATTTTGCGTGAATCGAATTTTCGCGGCCGAATCCCATCGCGGCCGGCCATTGTTCAAATATCTATTCGGAAAAAAACCGTAAAAACTCGGTATATTTCGCGTAAATCGAAATTTCAGGACCGAATACCGTCGCGGCCGGCAATAATGCAGATACCTATTCGAAATAAATTCATAAAAATACGATGTATTTCGCGTAAATCGAATTTTCGCGGCCGATTGCCATCGCGGCCGGCACTTGTTCAGATACCTATTTGGAAAAAAATCGTAAAAATTCGATATATTTCGCGCAAATCGAATTTTTGCAGCCGAATCCCTTATAATTTATTCCGAATAGGTATTCGGAATAAATTCATAAAAATACTATGTATTTCGCGTAAATCGAATTTTCGCGGCTGATTGCCATCGCTACCGGCCCTTGTTCAAATACCTATTCGGAAAAAAATCGTAAAAACTCGCTATATTTCGCGTAAATCGAAATTTCAGGACCGAATACCGTCGCGGCCGGCCATAATGCAAATACCTATTAGGAATAAATTCATAAAAATACGATGTATTTCGCGTAAATCGAATTTTCGCGGCCGATTGCCATCGCGGCCGGCACTTGTTCAGATACCTATTTGGAAAAAAATCGTAAAAATTCGATATATTTCGCGCAAATCGAATTTTTGCAGCCGAATCCCTTATAATTTATTCCGAATAGGTATTCGGAATAAATTCATAAAAATACTATGTATTTCGCGTAAATCGAATTTTCGCGGCTGATTGCCATCGCTACCGGCCCTTGTTCAAATATCTATTCGGAAAAAAACCGTAAAAACTCGCTATATTTCGCGTAAATCGAAATTTCAGGACCGAATACCGTCGCGGCCGGCCATAATGCAAATACCTATTAGGAATAAATTCATAAAAATACGATGTATTTCGCGTAAATCGAATTTTCGCGGCCGATTGCCATCGCGGCCGGCACTTGTTCAGATACCTATTTGGAAAAAAATCGTAAAAATTCGATATATTTCGCGCAAATCGAATTTTTGCAGCCGAATCCCTTCGCGGCTGGCCATAATGCAGGTACCTTTTCGGAATAAATTCATGAAAATACGATATATTTCGCGAAAAACCAATTTTCGCGGCCGAATCCCGTCGCAGCCGGCCCTTGTTCAAATACCTATCCGGAAAAAAATCGTAAAAACTAGGTATATTTCGCGTAAATCGAAATTTCAGGACCGAATACCGTCGCGGCCGGCCATAATGCAGATACCTATTCGGAATAAATTCATAAAAATACGATGTATTTCGCGTAAATCGAATTTTTGCAGCCGAATCCCGTCGCGGCCGGCCATAATGCAGATACCTTTTCGGAATAAATTCATGAAAATGCGATATATATCGCGTAAATCGAATTTTCGCAGCCGAATCCCGTTGCGGCCGGCCCTTGTTCAAATACCTATTCGGAAAAAAAATCGTAAAAACTAGGTATATTTCGCGTAAATCGAAATATCAGGACCGAATACCGTCGCGGCCGGCCATAATGCAAATACCTATTCGGAATAAATTCATAAAAATACGATGTATTTCGCGTAAATCGAATTTTCGCGGCCGATTGCCATCGCGGCCGGCACTTGTTCAGATACCTATTTTGAAAAAAAATCGTTGAAATTCGATATATTTTGCGCTAATCAAATTTTTGCAGCAGAATCCCGTCGCGGCCGGCCATAATGCAGATACCTTTTCGAAATAAATTCATGAAAATACGATATATCTCGCATAAATCGAATTTTCGCGGCCGAATCCCGTCGCGGCCGGCCCTTGTTCAAATACCTATTCGGAAAAAAATCGTAATTACTCGGTATATTTCGCGTAAATTGAGTTTTCGCGTCCGAATCCCGTCGCGGCCAGCCCTAATTCAGATACCTATTCGGAATAAATTCATAAAAATACGATATATTTCGCGTAAATCGATTTTCGCGGCCGAATTCCGTCGCGGTCGGACCTTTAAATTACTATATTCTAAGAAAATTCGTTAAAAATACCACAACCAATTCAGATTTTACAAAATAATAATACGAATTAGGACGATGTTAACCGCGTAAATCGACATTTTACGGCATTTTACCACCACGGCTGTCTGCCAGATTCTAATTTACGAAATTACTTTTATTTTTTTTTGCTAAAATCCATGTTTTTCGAATTACACAAACGAATTTTCGTGTGCAGGCAAAAATAAATTTCGAATTACGAATTTCGAATTAAAAAATCATTTTGTATGAAAAAAAATTTCTGGGGACTTTTTTTTGGCGAAAATTTCGAATTACGCGTTTTTTCGAATTATCGGGGTTCGAATTAACGGGGTTCTACTGTACCAATCTTTTGATTGGCAGGGCTATAACTGACTGACTTACATCATTGCGAATATCGCTAGCCCTTGGAATTATACCGCTTCTTTTTAATCGCTTCGAATGCAAATGTTAATGCCACCGGTCAGTGGCTGAGTTGGCATCGCGTTTAGGTCTCACCCAGGCGTGGCATGTTCGATTCCTCGGCTGGCTAAGTCCTCCATTACGACACAATCAACATTTTCCGCTTACTGTGGTGGTAGTAAGAGATTTAAAAATATTGTCAGGTTATTTGTAACCCGGGAATGTTCTTCCTTTTAAAAAAAAAAAAAAAATACTACATACAATTTTCCGACAAATGTTTTTATTAAAAAGACTATTTGGTTTCAAAGTTGAAAATTGAACAAAGTTACCACATTTTAAGTTATTTATTTATTATGATTAAACACATAACTTTGTCCCACTTATTTATTTTGGACTGATTTCACACAATACAGACATTTTCAGACCCAATGTTTAAAATATCTGTGCCAGGGCTAAGATTTTAAATGTAACAGTCTGAAGATGCTCGTAGCACGGTGAAATCGGTCTGGTATAAAATAAATTATTTTTAATCATAATTATCACAGGCAATTCCAGAAATTAACAAATAACAATTTCAAAAAGAAATATGAATTGCGAATATTTCATAACATATTTTCCCAATAGTTCTACTGCAAACTTAACCCATCAAATTTGAATATAAGTTTGCACTGCAGTGGGAATGGTACCCACAATCTCCCTAATCAAAGTCACACATGTACACCATTGAGCCACAAATGTGAAAGGATAAAAAGAAAAAAAAATCGAGTGCAGTTAGCACATAGTAGAAGTGAAACTTTACCAAAACAATCTCAACCAATGAAGAACCAAGGAGCCTTGAAAAGTGAGGTCATAATCAAAGCAGCCAATGAGCGCAGACCTAGCGTCATTTCCGTTTTATATCTCAACCAATAGGAGCCTTGATAGGAGTTTAATGCTTCGCAGGTGCTGTAGTGCGTCATTTTCCATTTCATCCGAATTCCAAATCACAACAGGGCTATAGAAGTTTCATTCAAAAAGTATCTTACCGTTAAGAATGGATGATTTGTAGATTTTAGTACTCTATTTTCAGTCAGGGTGTGCGCAACCTCGTCCTTCTGTATGATGACATTCTTCTTGAGGATCTTCATTGCATAGAGTTTGCCAAAGTCCTTCTCACGACAAAGCACCACTTTGCCGAAGGTGCCTTTTCCCAGAACTTTAACGAATTCAAACTTCTCCAGTGTCTGTAAACAAATTAGTCATGATTATTAGAATTATTAGTCAGCGCAATTAAATGCTGGAAGTTAAACGACAATTGAAGAGTAAAGATTGGGGATAACATTCCGAAGAAGGTGAAAATTGAAATATACTGGTTGACAATAATGGTGACCCGACAGTTGGCTCTGGAAATTATAATTATTGTAAAATATAATTTTTTGTTCCCTATTTACCAATTTTAAACCTAAAATCGACTTCAAAAATATCTTAATAATAAGTCCGTATGAATATCAAACAAATTTATTTACAGTGTCGATGTTTTGTACTTATACGTCTATAGACAAGTAGTTTTATACTTGATGCATTTGAATGTGAAAATGTTTTAATACTTGTGTTATTCGGCGGTACATCCTCTCTGCACACCCCTACAGAACACTTAGTTATATTTTGTATAAGTAGGCATACCGTATATTCCCTAAACTGACTGCATATTATAATATATAACTGTCAGGAGATCAACTGTCGTGGAATCGTTAATAATTATTAACCCTCGACCCGTCGCGTGGGGTCTTTAAAAGCCTTTACAGGAAAAAGATTTTACAGGAATGCTAATTATGCACATTTTAAATGTTCCCACTGATTCCTTACTTTAGGTAGCTTCCTAAAAGGGACTATACTTGACGCTAGCGCTGCCAACATTCAGTCTGTGCAGGTGCGATGTGAGATACAGACTTGTGTATCGGCGTGAGACTCAAAAAAATCAACAAAATAAAATGAAAAACCAAGTTTACATGTTTTTTCATTGTTGATTTTTTTTTTTGTAATAATAATAAGTCTGTATCATTCCCAAATACTTATAAGTTTGATAGAAATTAGTTAGATTTTTTAAAAAAGTTTTCTATTAAAAAAGTATGATTCAAAATTATAAAAAAATGTTTCTTGTTGATTTTTAAACTTTTACATTGAAAATATTTTTTTTTTATTTCAACGCAATAATTATCACCTGTATAATCAGTTAAAATAACACATAAAATGTAAGCTATAACAACAATTTAATCATACTTATTTTCGGGGTCCTCAGCGACCCCGCGCGACACCTCACATTATAAAAAACATGAGACGGGTGGAGGGTTAAGAAACCTTTTTTTACATTTACCCCACAACACAGCATCCCCAAAGATGAAACAGTGAAGCTAATGTAAAAAAAGTAACAGTTAGAAATTGCTAGGTATTAATTACCAAACATCGGGGTTTTTACTAGGATTTGCTTACTGTATATTGTTTAATGGAATATTGCACAAGAGTTTGAACTGCCATGGGAGGTATGTTATGAGTACCTGGATATACATATCTAGTCACTAAACACGGTTAAATGCTTTAGAGCACAGGTAGGTATAATGTCCTTATTCTACCGGTATTACAATGGAAGATGCTTCGAGGAACTAGCGCCATTGATCCCTTCGGCACCATAGTCAGGAACACGCCAAACTTGCACCCGACATAATGTACAGTTGACGTTTGTCAGATGAGAATGGTTAGCTTCTACGACTCGTTCTTGAGTTCAACAGCTCAGCTGTGAAATGATTTGTCGGCCTCTGAGTTTCTTGCCTCCTACAATATGTACACTCCTCCCTCTCATCAAAAAGACTCAACACACAGGATCTTCACAGATGATAATTAGGGCCTTCTGCGTGTTAACGTAAAAAAGGGAGATATAGAGAAAGTATCCACGATATTCAGAGATAGCCAAACAAAATAAATAGAAAAAGTTTTAAAAAAAATGATGATGCCTAGAAGATTTTCATAACCTCTATGGTTCTTTAATCTTTGTCTGGCAAACGTGTGTAATCTGACGATCTGTTTTGATTCATTCACAATTACAATTATTCAGATGACTAGCATTTTCAGGGTCAGATTTTGTTGTTATAAAATGTACATGTAAAAAATGTTACAGAATAACAATACAATACTAGCCTTAAATTATACCAATATAATGATCCTTCCAACAATCAATAAATAATTTGTCACTTAAATGTTGAATTGTGTTCACAGATATAATATATTTTTTGTACTGTTGAAATCCCATAATTTTATTCTGGTTTGGGAGGCTAGCTGTTTAAATTTTGGATATTTTTATGTAATACTGCAGAATCATTTTGATCATGAACGGTGTTCAACTTAGGAGGTGGGTACGGGTACCATAATATGTGTCACACTAAGTTTGGTGACTTGACAGGGGTGCCCGGGTTCACGGGGCGAGGATTGTTTAAGTCTTGGCGGCAAATGGGGTTGCATGAATATAGGACTATATGTGTTGCGGGGGAGAGACTGGTTGAGGGAGACCTTTTGAATTCTCCAGCCGGACTCTCTTGACCCATCGCATTGCACCGCAGTGGGAGGGATGGATTCATATGTTCGTCACTCCTGAATCACATATGGATTCATATGTTCGTCACTCCTGAATCACATATGGATTCATATGTTCGTCACACCGAAATCCCGATTCCCACACACCTCTCATACCTTTTTCCTTCCTAGAACTTCCTTTCTAAGAAGACCCTCCACACAGCATCCCCAAGGATGACATAGGCCCTGAAGGATTATTTTCCTCTAGGCCTCCTGTGTGGAGCTAATGTAAATAAAAAAAATACGTCAGTTACTCCTAGATACATTGATCTCCAGATTTCTACCCGCCCCTCACATCTCCTGTGTGGAATATTAATATAAAAAAAATACTTGCATATCAATGGCCTAAAGCCATATCAAACGACGTTTCGATTCTGAATGGGGGTCGAGAGTATCTAACCACTCTGTCAGAGGCAGAGAAACGGCAGATCAGGTTAGGTTGGTAGTAAGAAGGATGTACGTACCACTTTCCTCTTGCCGCCTGACTTGCCCATGGAGGTGCCCTGCATGGACAGTTTGGTGAGCATATCATCATCAGCGATGGTGCCCATATCCACATCACTGGCGCCTTGCTCCGCATCCGTCTCCTTCAGCTTGTTGGCCACGGAGCGGATGGCTATGACCCAGTCCGTTCTGCAAACACAACACATTATTGTTACACTAAATCTCACTTCAGATACCGATAGTCCAATTGATTATTCAGGCATCTCCAAATACTAAGTTGTGAGCTAATGAAGAAAGCAATATTCTAAATGTAATGTTTGGCGTTATTTACATTCAAACACTATTAATTCCGTGGAGGTTCTTCTCAAAAACTTTAGGCTCTTTTTAACAAACTGGTTTATTATGAGTTTACGTATTTACAATAATAATGCTGCAAGTCACACGACCTGTCTATACTAGTGGCTAATTGAATCTGGCCGGTGGGCTGACCAGAGCTAGCCTCGGCGGCATCCGCCTACTTGGGTACCCCTGTCGGCTATCGATAGAAGCACTTTCCCTGCCGGCATCTGACGGCCTCACTAAGAAGCTTTTTCAATACAATAAACTAATGTTCACCATAAACCAAATATTATTTAAACGTATTTGTGTTTTACATTTTAAATGTGCTACAAAATAATAATACCGGGAGGCAAAAAGGTCCGGTACATTAGTGTGATATTTTAAAATATCCTACTAGTGATCCAGAAACATCAACATTTTGTTAAATTCACTACAAGTTTTTCTGCATTATAATTGATTTGGTGGTATTTACGAGTAATCTGAGTATTGTACCAAATATTTACTATTACTTTTACATACATAGATTTTTCAGAGATGTCTGACTAATCAATTGGACGATCGATATAGTGGTTACCCAACTATTGTACCAAAATACTTTCGATTTCTTCTATAAGCAAATAATACATGAGAATAATCAATCTTTCTCATCGGAACTGCCCTGTACAGTTGCAAGGGTACGATCGGGATACATGATTAATTTTTTTTTAACATTAAATCCACACAGGAGGCCCTGAAGAAAATAATTTCACTCAGGACCTATGTCATCTGAGATGCTGTGTAGAGGGTCTTTTTGAGAAGAGGAAGAAATAAACATCGGTCTTGAAGAGACCCGTGTTGTAGGAAGGTGGAAACATAGGCCGGCACATCGTTATACCGCCGAGCTGTTGAACTCACATAATAGACCTTTTCTCATGTGACAAATGTCACCCGTGTACATATGTTGGCCGCACGTTTGGCATGTTTCCCGACTGCACCAGTGCCGAGGGGATCAACGACGCTAGCTTTTCGGAGCATCGTCCATTGAAATACCGGTAGAACAAGGATAGCATTCCCACCCATGCCTGCGCTCTAAAGATTGCAATCCGTTTGTTAAGAAGGGAGAATCTATCAAATGGACCGCCCGTTTCTGTACAGAATTGAGGGTTTTTTCAGGTACTCCAGACCAGAAGTTGCTGCCAAATTGAATTGTGGGACGCACTTGCGAGTTGTACAGGGTTAAGCATTTGCGGGCCCTGTACAGTAAACCCAGTTCTTAATAGGGGCCTTAATTCATCATGATGCTGTTAGCAGTTCACACCATTATAAAGTATTATCATACACCAACGATTATTAAAATAATGCAAATCGAAAATAATAACACCTACATCACTCGCAATATCCACATTATTTTATTGTATTCACTTTTATAGCCACATTTCACACAGGCGCCTTGAGGACAATTTACATGGCATGTAATGAGAGATATAGTTGTTAACTGAACTATGAAATAAAGAAAGTATTCTCAATGTGGAAATAAATTGAATGAAATTTCAAGAATGCAAGTAAAGCAATTAGTTAGTAATCAATTACTGCAATAAGTAACAATTCCTGCATTGTTAACATTAGGTCTAAAGTAGGTATCTTCCTTGTTGTTGCACAAAATGGTTTTAACTATGTTATATGACTAGATTCATTCTTGTGTTCAACAGCTTGGCTGTGGAATGATTGGCCAGTCCCTGTGTTTCCTACCTCCTACAACATGGGTCTCTCGACCCATGTTTACAGTTCAACCTCTCCTTTCCTCAAAAAGACCACCACACAGCACCCCCAAAGACGACAGATTCTAAGAGAAATAATTTTGTTCATGACATCCTGTGTAATTATTATTTAAAATAAAAAATCAATTCGTAAAAAACAAAGTTTTTTTTCTATAACACTTTTAAAACTTTTTTTGTTTGACTGAGGATTGAACCTTCCTACTTAGGAATTGTAATCGTCAACTCTACCAACCGAACCAAATCCTGAGTAATAAAATAATAATAATGACACTCATTGTTTTTTTTTAAATATATGAATACCGCAAGAGTCCTAAATGCTCCCATCTGGAGTCAGTGAGACTATGGCATCCCAAATTGGGGTATGTTGTGAGGCTGAAGGTAGTGGAGAGAGGAAGATGGAGAAGAGGAAGGTGGGGAAGTACCTGGCTATTCAGATCTAGTAACCAAACACGGCTAAAGCAATTTCAAGCAACGTTTCAATTCTGAATAGTGGTCTTATACCAGGGTGATCCTGACAATATCTTCCACTCTGGAACATGCCGCAAATATACTATATATTATTTTAAACAAATTAATTGTGAAATAACACAAATTAATCAAATAAAATTTATTTTCCCATGCCGGTATTTAATCCAGCGACCTTCGGATTGCGAGCCAAGAGGCTTAACCCTCGACCATGCCGGCTGTCAACAACTGCTACGTGTACATTAACTGCTGTAATTTCATTGAATTTCTGAGAAATGTTTATATGTCTGCATGTGTGTGCGTGATTGCCACAAAGTGGAATTTTCTTGTGTTGTTTTATTCTGTCTTGTCTGTTTTTCTCTCCTTTTCTTTTACCTTTATTTGTAATAATCCAACTTGCATTATCCTTATTTTTTTAATTACTTGTTTTCTCTTGTTATTTGTTCTACTTAACTTATTTTTGATACCAAAATACTTTTGTAAAATTGTACCTATTACCTCCTCCCACCTATGAATTGTAATTTCTTCCCGTACTAAAATGAGTTTTTAACTTATCAGGATTGCCCTAGCAAGAAATAAAAAGAATGAATTGTCATCGACAATTGCTTAATTTTCATATCCAACATTCCACTTCATTCAAACCAACAAAATCGAAATTAAAATAATGTTCTGGGTTCGAGTCCCAGCGGAGTCAATATCTTTTTCTGATTTTTCTGTCTCCAGAATTTCGATTGAGTTTCGCAAATATTGTCTTAATTTAATTAAATATTATAATTTGAGATTTTACTCATGAAGTTAAAAATAAAAAATGAAAAAAATAAATGTATTTAAAAAACCCTTCTACTCTCCCGCCCCCACTTGCATCACAACGTTGGTCTAGTATTTACGGGTGAGGATGTCCAGGCGAATGAAGTCAAAGGCGGAGTGACAAGTACGCATATCTGCCACACATAGATCGTCTAGTTGATTAGGCAGAATCTCCAAGTACTATATTTCGAGATAATGAGGAAAGCAATATTTTAATGCTTACCATAAATCAAACATTATTTACACGTGTCTGTGTTTTACATATCAAATATGCTATAAAATAACACCGGGAGGCATAACAGTCCACTAAATTAGCATGATATTTTGAAATATCTTACTAGCGATCCAGAAAACATCAACATTTTATTTAACCACTCCGATCTATCACGTATATGTATGTATGCACTTTTTATATCTTAAACGACATGTCATATTTACGAAAACTTTGTGTTATTTCCGCTTCACAATTAAAGCTCTATAAATGAAACATTTCCGAACTTAGCCGAATACTAAAAACTGTTTTTTAAAGGTTATGAAATAAGCTTTCAAATTGTTATATTACAAATAAATATAAACTTTTGTAAATATTAAAATTTAGAATGCAAAGATAAAAAAAGGTAAAAATGAATCAAGTGATGTTTTTATGTGAAAACGGTACTAAAATCACGGATTATGTAAAAAAACAATAATTATTCCATTGTATAAATGTATAATAAACAATTTAGTCACCTCACTTTTTTATCATTTCATGCAAGAATATTTAATAAAAAAATAACAATGTCTAACGGCCGGTAGGCAATTTTTCGGTCTGTATGTATGTCTAAAAGACCTATTCTGTCATGTAACTGACAGAATAGGTCTTTTTATCCATTTCTATGGACAACTTGAATAGTGATGAGTAGCTTGATTTATTATGGAGCTTCTACTTTTAGTTTTAGGGATGTCACTAGAACAATAACGGAGTTATAACGATTTCTTTGGAAACATACGCGTTGACGTGAAAACACGCTTATTTTACTAGACTGCTATTGTCATATTAACGTGTATATCTGCTTACGTTGCTGAGTGGTTAATTCACTACAAGTTTTTTCTGCATTATAATTGATTTGGTGGTGTTTATGAGTAATCTGAGTATTGCACCAGATAGAGGGTACACTTTTACATATAACTACATATTTAAATCAAATATCGACTTTTCACAGATGTTTGACTAACCAACTGGACGATCGTCATACAGAGATGCTTTTGTAACTTTAAGCTCGGTCAGAAATGTCTGTACGTGAATACTAGGCTATTATTCCCCAAATTGAGTTGCTATAGTTGATTGTTAGTGATGGGTCTTTTTAAATTAAAACCGCATTAATTCACACCTGACGTTATTATTAGGCTAAAGACTGTACGGTTGAAATTTTAGAACCCGACTTTAAATACATTCGAGCCTTTTGCAAAACCATCTTCATACTTGAAGTTTGTTAAAAAGCTACTTTTGTAATAGAACTTAATTCAAGCAAGTAGCCAATAATGCCAAAAGATGGCGCCACTTACGTTAACAGCTAGCATGTACTATTGAATTTGTAATTGCGTGAATCTCTCCGGGTTTGGAGAGATTGATTATAATATATATATATATTTTTTTAAATAAGCTCTACACAGGAGGCCCTGAGGAAAATAATTCCCCTCAGGGCCTATGTCATCTTTGGGGATGCTGTGTGGAGGGTGGAAAGGAGAGGAAGTTCTGGGAAGGAAAAGAGTATTAGGGGAGGGTAGGTATCTGGTATTGATTATTATTATAACTGGTAGTTGTGAATAATAATACTAGGCATATATGTATATACATATATATTATATATGACGTCATTGCCTGTCGCGGTTACTTTGTCCCGGTGACTAGCTGTCACTGGATCGCCTGAGATTATCTTTCCGAGGAAACGGCTATTTTTGGAACCAGTTCCTATCGGATTTATCAAATGGTCACCAACACTCAAACTGGGCGAAGCCGAATCAATAGCCGCCCGCAGAGCCTAGCAGCAAAAACCTGCGGAGGGGTTTTTAACCGCTAGTCATCATTATTATACATATAATAGCACTTTATTACCTCTCTCGTTCACTCTCAACGTGAAACCTCCTCTCGATAACCGTCGTCCACTGCAGCCCCCTGATGGTGAAGGTGTACGGCTTGGGCCGGTCCGCCGGCATGATCTGGCATCCCTTGACGGTAAAGTTATTGAGCGGGTCATTGTAGTTGTTCTTCTCCGGCTGGTTCTTGAAGCCCACCAGGCTGCCGTTGTCGAAGAGGATGAAGTAGCGGGAGCGCCAGGTCTTGATGTGCTCCCCCCGCTTGAAGAGCCACCCCTCCTTGATGATCTCCGCATCCACACCGATGGCGGCGCAGCCTGTTGTTACCGCGTCTGCCATGACCTGCAACAAACACATTGCACTTATTATAAATATTCAATTAAAATTTCCATCGAGTTCTTTTAAGAATCTATCATCCTCATCTACCTGAAAAATATATACCGAAATCAGAAGCAAATCCATTAAGCAACAAATTTCCACTAGCAGAATCATTTTGCTGCTTGATGATTTTTTTTTCAATTAAAAACAATAAAAATATTTTTCCCATGTGCAACTCTGGGTAGTCCAGTACAGCATAGCGGCGGTCATATGATAAGCACTCGATCTCACTCTAGCAGCACGCTAACACTAATGAAGTGTAGGGATGGGATCAGTGACGATTGAAAAATATTTGTTTTTAATTGAAAAAAAATCATTGGAGAGCAAAATGACATCTACATTTTTACGCCAATATGCTCAGGAATCACTGGATAAAATCCTTCAGGTACGCACTGTTACATCTTGTATAATGCAGATATATACGTACGAAATAAACTAAAGCTTCTAAAGGTATCTACTACGCTAGCAGCAACAAGGCTTGCTATTTAAAAGCAGCATCACTGATGCTAAATATATCGATATCCAAATTGATTCTGTTCAACAGAAAGATTGCCATTTATTGTCATCAAGTTTAATTTGTAGAACTCCATTTTAATTTTCATTTCTTTTATATATTCAATAATTTTATTATTAAATTAATAAAACCAGTTTATTTATAAACAAGTTCTGCTGGTAATTATTATTACGCGTGACAGCTGTTTCGCCTTCTGAGGGCATTATCAAACTGTTTGATAATGCCAGTTTGATAGTGACAGTTTGATAATGCCCTCAGAAGGCGAAACAGCTGTCACACGTAATAATAATTACCAGCAGAACTTGTTTACTAATAAACTGTTTTTATTAATTTAATAATAAAATTATTAAATATATAAAAAAAAAAAAAAAAAAAAGATTGCTGGCGAGTTAGTCCTGCAGGACGGAAAATAAAACAGTCTATGCTGTCGGTTACGAAGATACCATCGGAAACTTATAAACGAATGCTCTCCTCAATAGCCGAGTTTTGAAACCATCAAGGAATCTGTTTGAAGAAACGTGATGTAATGTACACATCCCTTCCGATCTTTTGATAGTTCAATCAGAGCGTACCCAAGACAAAGCCAGTAGGATAGAGTCATGGGTGGTAGCCGTACTCCCTCAGGTAAAGAAATTTGCACGAAGATAAAACAATTTATACTTTGGCCATCTTCGACAAGCGAATGGATGCTCTCAAAATATAATGCTGGAGAAGAATGTTCAGGATATATTGTATAGTCAGGAGTGCCAATCATTCGGAAAGAGCTAAGCATTGAAGATAAGCAGTCAATTGTCTGCAACGTAAGGAAGGAGGGAGAAGCAAAGGAAGATAACAGGTGGATTGCATTCTTTGGACTGATCGAATCATAGATCATTGACCTCTGGAACATTACATTGCAGATCATTGGCTCTTCATGCAGCGTAGGACCATAGAAAGCGGAAGAGCTGCTCATCAGGATAATAAGTAACTCCAGTGAAAAATATTATGGCTTTAAAAAAATATGTTCATATAGAATAGACAAATAAACGCTGATTTTGAATATATATGTTTTATTTAATAATATTTAACGTAGTTTTAAAAAAAATATTATAAAGCTCATTTTTAATATTGTGTTGAAACACGCCGTCAAGTTGGTATTACTAAAATGTTTAGTGTTGACGTCACTGATCACCGTAAAGTCATTGTACGGGAATGTAGGTATGACACAAGCCATCGTATTAACAACATTTCATCTTATTTGTTTATTTACATACTGTTTATAGAGATTTAATTGTTGTGTTTATTGAAACATTATTTAGGCCTAAATAATTCAGTTTAAAAAATAAAGGTATCCCTTATTAGTTTATCTCCATTATTGAAAATATTCAAAAACTACTGTACAAAAAAAAATAGTAATGCTACTTCTAGGGAGATTCCTATGAACTCCAAATTTCAAAATGGCGGCGAGTCGAACAGCTGATTGCGTGATCTTATAGTAGATGACGTGATTGATGACGTCACACCACTCACCATAGATACGGTGGTTTTCGGGGATCTTGAAAAATTAAAACTTTGACAATTATTTTAACTATTAAAACTAACTATAATAAAAATAAATATGCAGTTATTTAAGTTAGGTCATTATTCACTAAAAAAATTTTAAAAATTGGACCAGAGTTCTCTATTGTCTGCAACATATACTAAGATAATTTGGACACGTAGCTCACCAAACTGAGAACTAGAAAGAGGAGAAGCTCGCGGTCAAAGTGTAACGAAGGCAGGAGAAGCAAAGGAAGATAACCAAAGCATTGCATCCTTTGGACTGATCGAATCACAGATCATTGACCTCTGGAACATTACATTGCAGATCATTGGCTCTCCATGCAGAATAGGACTTGACGGCTGGCGTAGTCCAGCGGTAAGGATCTTGACTCACAATCCGAAGGTCTCAGGATCGAATCCAGGCATGTCAAATGAATCTATTTGATTAATTTGTGTTATTCACAATACAATCATTAAAAAAAATATATACCTAGTATATTTGCGGCACGTTTCAGAGTGGAAGATACTCTCAGTATCGCCCTGGTGTAAGACCACCATTCAGAATTGAAATGTTGCTTGAAATGGCTGTAGCGATGTTTGGTGACCAGATCTGAATAGCCAGGTACTTCCCCACCTTCCTCGTCCCTATCTCCTTCCCATTGCTGCTACCTTCAGCCTCACAACATACCCCAATTGGGGATGCCATAGTCTCACTGGCTCCAGACGGGAGCAGTTAGGACTCTTGTGCGTATTCATATATAAAAAAAGGACCATAAATAGCGGAAGAGCTACTCATCAGGACAATTGGAGTGTGAAGGCCAAAGAAGAACAAACCAGCCAAAATAAAATTGATTCATTTATCGAAGAAGTTCATAAATTTTAGCGATTTTTATCAGCTTAGAGACATTTTGTCTGACCCAAATATTAACATTGACATTTTTTGTAACTACGCTAGAAAACTGATTGTACAGAATTAAAATGAACCACAAATCTTAATTGAGTATTAATGAGTGGTGTGCCGATTGTGTTCCGGAGACCATCTTTTTTAATCCAAGATTGAACTTGACGTTCGTGCACCGGAGACTGTTCTAATACCATCCACGCTGGAATTTTTGCTACGCGAGTTTAACCTTCATGCTTTGAAAACTGTATATAAAACAAAATTTCATGAATGTAGCATCTCTGAGGGTTTTAAATATTTTTTTTGCAAAGTAGTATAGAGGTCATTATTTATTAGAAAAAACCTTTTGATTGTTGTTTTTCATGTAGGGTATGCATTCAGGTTTATGCAGAAATAATAAAACCAGTTGAGCGATTCTCTATCTTTTGTGAGATCTCCTGTCAGATTTGTGTGAATTTCTTTGGCTCTTTTTCTATGGGCCGATGTCAGAATTTCAGCTGCAAGCCGTCATGTATTTTAGTTTAGGTCGTTTTAAACACGAATTCATGCAAGTATACATGATTATTTATTTATTTAACAGATTTAGAAAATCACACAAATCTGACAGGAGATCTCGCCCAAGATCTATCTCGATCTCACAAAACATAGAGAATCGCTCGGCAGTTTATATATTCGCAAAAATATTTTTTTGACAGTTGTCTGGGAAAATGTCTTACGATATAAACATGAAATGCAAGATACATCATATGGTAAACAGAAAACAATCGCAAACATAAATAAATCATGGTTTTGGTAAATTTTTGAGATTGCTGGCAATGGTTAATACGCACTTTTTTTTTAAAAAATCTTTTGATTCACCATAATTACATTAAAAGACAACTATTTGCATTGGGGGAAGTGGAAAATATTTCATTCTACATGGTTTGTGATACAAAAGTGCCCCTTTATAACGCCTACTCGCGTCAAGGCAAGAAAAACATCCCAGTTTTCAAGTAGTTTAACGGCTACGCTAGGTTTGTGTAACATGGTTTGTGATTCAAAAGAAAGTGCCCCTTTATAACGCCTACTCGCGTCAAGGCAAGAAAAAATTTAGAATGAAATATTTTCCACTTCCCCCAATGCAAATAGTTGCCTTTTAATGTAATTAAGGCGAATCAAAAGATTTAAAAAAAAAAAAAGTGCATATTAACCGTTGCCAGCGATCTCCAAAAATTACCATAGTTTTTAGTCTGATATTTTAGCAAAACTCATTAAGGTAATTTTCACTCAGCTCTGAGAAAATTTTCATCCAGCAATCGAGTGTTTACTGAGGATTATAGCTTTGGCTCTCCACACGTTAACCCATTGTAAGACTCTGTAGGTCGTAGCAACTGACCAAGTTAAAAGAGTGACAGATAGGATACTGAAAAACATGGAGCGGATGCCATGTTGAAACTGACAGCGTGGAAGAGGATTGGAGCCAGTGCAGAATGTTTTTCATTCAAAAGCCAACGGTAGGACTTGTTGCTTTGAGGATAAACTACCAAAATAATCTGGTACATTGATCTCCAGAAGAAAATTTTCATACTGAAACACAGGATCAATGAGAAAAATAAGTTTAAATTGGTGGTAGCGTAGAATAGGTAACCGAGAATGTTGGAAGGTTTCATCTATCAATGTTTAAATTAACCAATGAACATATTATTTAAAGTAAATAAATATAAACATTGCCTGAACAACTTCTAACATCATTTGGGTTCAGGGTAAAAATTTTCTTTGAAAAAAAAAAACAAATGAAATTGCACAACAATATTATGAATGTGTGATAGGTATTTGGTCAAAACACAAAAAGTTAATTGATGTTATTTTTTTATTATTTATAAATTGACCAGGAATTGTAAATAATAGTAGCAAACTCTCTTTTATGCACTTTTTCAGTGTTCAATCAAACGAAAGTGAACATAAATATTTGTAAGCTGGTTGCATGTTGCATCTTTATAGTAACGACAACATTTATCCAGGATAATAGTTGCGGCAGATGCGTGCAGTCACAGTATGCAATGTGCACGGGCCGAGCTTGTCAGTTATTGTTTGTTAATAATAAGTGTTTACTGTTCACCTCGTGTCACACTGGTCGGTGCGAGTGCTAGATGTAAACAAGGCTGACGGTGACGGTGACGGCTGACGCTGACGGCGGACAAGGGAGTGGATGTTTATAAAGTTTGCTGTGACCTCGCGAGGCAGCGACATTCATGTCTGGTCACGTGACCAAACACGAATTTTGAAGATTGCGAATTTCGGCAATGCAGCCCACAATACGCCCATACGCACTTATAATCACTACCAGCCGAGGCAATAATCCAATATTCACTACGCAAATACATCGATTCCGGGAATGAGAAGCCCGTTAATACCAAAATATCATGCGGAGGTATGAATGTGTTGTCTAGACAGCTAATAACATCACATGGTCCTTCAGTGTGCGCTCACTTACCCGTTTATACGGTGATTATTCAGCGGTTAATTGAACAAATCTCGGATACACTGTCCGAACACAACGTTTAATCCATTTTGGATCAACTTTTGGCGTTTTACGACTTAAATTCTCTGATTATTTAGTGAAATCTCGCAACAACTCCTGCGGCAGCCCTATTTTGACAAAATGCTTTGAGATTCTATCGCTAGAGGTAGTAGCTACACTGTTGATTCGCCGCGCCATTGTGGTAGAATTCCGAACTGACAATTTTAAGCGCTTTTTTTCGAAATTTGAAATTAACAAAAAAAAAACAAAAAATAAAGTAACTACTAACAAGACTTCAAAATAAAACAGAGAGAACATGTTAATAACAAAATAGGTCGATTATACACTAGATTAAATATGTATGGATTCTGTGAGTTTTTATGTAATATTTTATTATAATTCCAGAATTATAACCGACCCCCGATGCACAAAACATAAAAGAATAATAGAAACGTGGAGTCAACTTACAGCGCGCATTTTTAACATTAATGTAACAAACACAAAATACACCTTGATGAACGTACGATAAACATTATAACTCAAAACAAAAATACAGGTTATATTGTAACGATTTACCGTTGGCGCCGCTACCCAAACAGTGAATGAAAATGGAAAAGTAACATAAAGCATTTATCGTAATCAGACAGATAAGCGAGTTACGCTAAAAAATAGTTGTTTGTGCATATTTTCCTGGAAAGCAAATCGTCATCGTTCATCACAGCTGCGCTATTTATACTCGTACCGAGCAAACATGCAATATTACTGGTTTATGGGAGAGTTCTGGCGCATTTATAACCATTATACATATAATTTACAGGTAAGTAGGAACATAGAAAAGCATTGATATTTATTTATTTACTAGCGAGTTCCCGGCATGCGTTGGAATGCCACTAATAAATAAATTGTTTCTCCCTGCGTGTCCTTTCCCATGCGTTCCCCGTTCCCCTCACGGATCCCTTTTCTCTCCCGGGTTCCCCTTCCACCTTCTTCGCCTTTCCCTCCCTCCTCCCTCCTCCCTCCTCCCGCGAACCCTCTCTCTCCCCCCTCACCTTCCTTCGTACCACTAAACTATATGAAATACACAAATTTTTTATAGAAATTTCATAACGCCAGAGCTCATCAATTTACATAGAAACCTTCGCGGTGTGCGCATAACAACTTATCAAAGTTTCATCGCAATTGGATTAATGATATGGTAATGGTATTTATAACACTAGAGCTCACTATTATATAATATATAGAAACCTTTGCGGGCATGCGCACGATAAATCACCAAAGTTTCATCGCAATCGGATGAATGTTTTAGGTACCGCATAAGGGACAAACAAAGAAACATTCATTTTTATATATTAATACATACATATATGCATACTCACACATATATACACCTTCCCAGTAGACACATCACCGGTAATTACTTAATATGCATACCATATATAAGACACTAGAATGAAACACATAATAGGTACCCACCATGAAATATACTTATTACCTAATTGTAAATTGTTTTCACCAATGTATCTAATGTACAGTTTGTTTCGGTTTATAAATAAATTAGGATTAATTAATACTCGTATGAATTATGGTGGTACCGCGCTACTTCAGGATGTGATTATTAGGGACGATATTCCAGATAAAAATCTTTGTTTTAATGTTGTCGAAAACTTGTATTATGCTCCTAGAGTTATAATACCGCGTACGTAGGTACCTTAGAGTAACATGTTACTCTAAGGTAGGTACCATACACCCGCTTCACACCTCCACCTATTCACATAATATTATGTAGGTATGTGTGTAGCCAATCAGTTATTAGGTTACGATCTGTCAAGTATAAATATTTCACATTTAGGTAATCAGTAGCAGTTTGTAGTGGGCGGTATAATCAAATTTAATATAATTTCGGTTGTGTGAGGTGTTCGTTAGTCCTGCGTGAAATCTGGATAAATGAACTCAATTTTGATTTGAATTTAAGTGTCATTTTCAACATTGGAACTGATGTGTACCTATCTTAATACAAATTACGAACAGAAAAAGGTCTGGGAAAAGGGTATTGGCAGAGACTTTATTTATTTTTATTTTAAACTTTTAAATGCTTGAATAGATTCTAATAAAAATAATCGTGATTTTAAATCTTCTTCTTCTTCAATGGCGCTACAGCCCATTTCGAGCCTTGGCCTCCTTCAAAATAAGCCTCCACCGCCCTCTGTCCTCGGCCGTCGTCTTCCAATCTGCAACATGGAGTAATCCTCTTGCATCCTTCCTGACATCATCCTCCCATCTCAGTCTAGGTCTGCCCGCCTTTCGTTAACCTCCCGGGTGTCCTGTCAGAACCTTCTTCGGTACTCGTGTGCTTGGCATTCGGTGCACATGTCCGGCCCATCTTAATCTTTGGAGCCTTAAATGGGTGGAGAGTCTGGGAGCTTGATAAATTTCATAGAGCTCATTGTTGTGGCGGATTCTCCATGCCTCTCCCTCTCGCACCGCTCCTAAGATTCTTCGCAGTACCTTTCTTTCGAAGATGTCCAGCTGTTCTGCTGACTTTGCTGTCAGTGTTCCCGCCTCACATCCATAGGCCAAGACCGTTCTGATAATTGTTTTATATAAGGTTATTTTGGTTTTCCTATGGGCGTTTCGTGATTTGAACACTGGCAGCAACGCGAAGTAAGTGTTGTTAGCGGCTGTGATGCGCTTTCTTACTTCTACTGGGTCTTCATTGTCCTGCGTTATGATGGAGCCCAGGTAGGTAAACTCTTCGACCACTTTGAAATTATAATTGTCTTTAAATTTCACTTTATCTTTTATTCTGCGGTGAGGGGTTCTGGTTTGCATCATGATTTTTGTTTTATTTTCATTGATTTGCAACCCCACCTCTTTTGCCGCAGTCTCCAAAGGGTCAAACACATCTCTTACAGCCTGTAGGGATCTTCCGACAATGTTAAGGTCGTGATTTTAAATCATCTATTATTAAGGTACTTAGGTATAATGGATCGGTTAAATAACTTTTTACACAATTGTTATTGCATTTCTTTCTTAGATTTTCATGAATATACCACCCCTACACACTTACACAGTATACACACTGGGCTCCAGTTTATTTATTATTTTTTTTGTTTTACTTTAGCTTCACACAGGGAGCTTTTTTAAAAAGGAAGGAAAGGAAGTTCTGAAAAAAGGTATGAGGGGTGCGTAGGAATCTGGGGGTCAATGTGTCCAGGAGTGACGGCCGTATGAATCCATCCTTCGCACTGCGATGCAAGGCGATGCAAGGCGATAAATCGAGGTTTAAGGTAGGCCTCCCTCAAACAATTTCTCCTGATCTGGCCCGCCACGCAGTACCTATGGCAGGAGCGTTGGTTATCCAACAAATGATTCCCAGGGTGGCATACACCATACCCACCTCCCAAATTTTAAATACTTTCTACCTGGAGTGTCTAGATCATCTAAACTATTTTCAATTAGGAACATCCTTTCGACTAAGATATAATATCGCTTTGAACGAAAAAGATAAAACCAGGAGATGCCGACGTTGTTTATCTCACATTTTAGCAACTACTAGTTATTTCTATTTTATTCTTATGTCATCTATTATGTCATTCTCTTCTTCCTAAGAATGAAGTGTTTTTCACACAAAGAAAGAATCTCATATTTGGTTAAGAGTATAAATATACATATATAATACATTAGCTAGGTACCTAACGATGACCAACATGTAAGCCGCAAGGAATTCCAGAATGGTCTTAAATCTAGATTAATAAATTTAATCTAGATTGCTTGTGTTCGTCGTCACAAAGTTCGTCACAATAAAATGTCGTCACTTATTGCGTGCGTTTGTTGTTCATTAATTCAAAAACAATGTGAAATTCAATTCGATTCCTCCATTATAAGATTAGGATAGGTAAGCAGGTTCCTACCTCCGTATTTTAACCGCAATGTAAGAAACCTACGTCATGGCATTACTATAAACATAATACTATTACAGTGAACAGAAAGTAACAAGGGTGTGCCACAAGGAAGCATTCTTGGACCCCTCCTCTTCCTTATCTATATAAATGAACTTCCAATTATTGCTTGCACAGAATGTTCAATGTTTGCTGATGACACCGCTTTGTTATTTGAATGTAATGGAGACGTTGACGAATTTAACAAACATGTTAACGAGATTTGCCAATTAATAGCAAACTGGCTGTTATCACAACATCTGTCACTGGACACAAACAAAACTCAAATTCTAAAATTTATTTGCGCACGCCGGGTTCGAACCCGCGACCTCCGGATTGTGAGTCAAGAGTCTTAGCCACTGGACTACGGAGGTCGTCTCTACAACTACATTATATTTTTCTCATATTTCTTACTTTAGATAATATCCATTAGGTACCTATATATTATGTTGCCCCTAAATCACCCTTTGGGGATGCAGATTACCCGACAGTTAATACCCCGATAGACAAATTGATATATTTATTATACAATCTTTTTTTAATTTTTCTAATAACCAATTTCAAAACTAAAATTGATTTAAAAATATCTTTAATAATAAGTGAGCATTGAAATCCAACGAATTTATTTAAGCACGGTGTCGATTTTTTGTACTTATGCGCTGGTTTACACAGTATATAGACAAGTAGTTATTTTTCTTGAAGCATTTGAATAAAAATATAATATATTTTTATTCAAATGCTTCAAGAAAAATAAGATGTTATACTTTTGTTATTCGGCGGTACGTCCTTTCTGCACACCCCTTCGGGACCCTTAGTTATTCTTAGGCATACTGTATTTTCCCTAAACCGACGTCGTGTGCCATAAATATGCCAATGGGCCAACTGTCGGGGGATCAACTGTCATGAAACCACAAAATACATTATCTCCAAAGATGACCAGGGCCCTAATAAATGATTGATTTCTTTTAAATTAATTTTTTATGTGAATAAATCTGATTTTTCTCCTAAACACGGAAATTTAAAAAAATCCATGTTTTCAGCTTCAAGTTACACTAAAAAGACCCTCCACACAGTATGCCCCAAGACGACATTGGCCCTGAGAGAATTTTTATTGTGAAGCAACCTTCTATAAATAGTATTCACCTTTGACAGTATTACTTTTAGACGAATTTGCGCAAAATAATGTGTTTTTTTCATATTTTGCTTATCAGTTCCTTGAATAATTCGAAATTTAGGTAGGCACTACGGGATATTATAAAATAACATAGCTAGATATTAGTTTATTGCAACAGTGGGTTGTTTTTGAAATTTTGAGATCAAAATTGTTTGTATCACGATTTTTATTACTTTCACAAGATTTCTTAGAAACAGTATCTAATCTTAATTAATCTTTTATTAGGTATTTCTATGTTCTAGCGAAGTGCTGTTAATTCACAGTTCTTATTAAAAAATGTAATGCAACAACATTTATTAAATTAGTAATATATTTTTTAAATCTATAATTTAGATTCTGTATAACTAAACATGCATGTACTTACATAATACACTGTTTATTTATTTATTATCACACATTTCAAACAGAAATCTATAAGTAACAGAATTAAGCCAAATAATGAAGGCACGGATTTTTAAAATGTAAATACCGCATACGAGTCCCAATTGCTCCCAACCATCTTGAGCCAGTCTATGTGATCCCAATCGAGGTATTGTGAGGCTGAAAGTAGTAGAGAGAGTAAGGAGATCTGGGAGGGGAAGGTGGGGAGTATCTTTTCAGACTTGGTCACAAAACACGGCTAAAGCCATTTCAAGCAATGTTTCAATTCTGAGTGGTAGTCTTACAATAAAGCGATACTGAGAGTATCTTCCACTCTGGAATTTGCCGCAAATACGAGTATGTATATAATATATTGTTTTAAATGATTGAATTGTGAAATAACACAAATAATCAAATAAAGGTTACTTTCGCATGCCGGGATTGCGACTCGCGGATTGCTTAGTCGAGAGCCTTACCACTCAACCATGGAAGCAGTCAGATATTGGATATTATTTGCACAATTGATATGTACAACAATATGACAAGTACGAATTGAAATGTTACTTGACATGGCTTTAGCTTTGTTTATTAACGAGATCTGCATAGTCAGGTAAGTATTTCCTCACCTTCCTCTTTCCCATTTCCTCCCCCTCTCCACTACCTTCAGCCTTACATAACTCAAATTGGGATGCCATAACTCACTGGCTCCAGACGGGAGCAGTTGAAACTCTTGTGCGGTAATCATAAAGAGGTAAAGAGGAACCAAATATGGAACTAATTGTTTTTTAAGATATATATTTTTTTATTATTCACACAAGCCACGCTTGCGATTGCACAGATAAGCATGTCGATTTGTAACTTATTTATACATAAATACCTTATTGTAAAAAAACCACAACAATTTATTAAATATTTTTTAAGGCGGCTTAATGAATAGGTGGGTACCCACCTACTCACTAAGTCGAGATAACACTCGTGTTCGGGTTTTTACGAAACCACGAATTTGATAAAAAAATAAATTTAGTATTCGCAATAATTTCATTCATAAAACCGCAATCTACTCACATTTACACAATACAATTAGGTAACAACTCAATATCAATTTTGACGACCTACGAGGTTGAGGGGTAAGAATCTCAACGGTCGCGGGTTCAAATCTCGAAATTTTATTCGATTAGTTTGTGTTATTTCACATTTTATTGATTTAAAATAATATATAGAGTATATTTGCGTCACGTTTCAGAGTCGAAGATACTCTCAGCATCGCCCTGGTGTAAGACCGCCATTCAGTATTGAAACGTTGCTTGAAATGGCTTTAGCCGTGTTTAGTGACCTGATCCGAATGGTCGGGTACTTCCCCACCTTCCTCTTTCTCATCTCCTTCCCCTCCCAACAAACTTCAGCCTCACAACATACCCCAATCAGGGATGCCATAGTCTCACTGGATCCGGACGGGAGTAGACGGTAGGTACTTATGTGGTATTCACATAACAAAAAATCATTATAATATCGCATAAGGTAGGTACTTAAATTTTTTTGCGTTAATAATTATAAAACTTTTTTTTACATTAGCTCCACGCAGGAGGCCCTAAGGAAAATAATTCCCCTCAGGGCCTATGTCATCTTTTGGGGGGTGCTATGTGGAGGGTATTTTTAGGAAAAGGTGGAGAGGAAGTTTTGGGAAGGAAAAGGGTATGAGGGGTGGGTAAGAATCTGAGGGTCAATATGTCTAGGAGCATGGGCGTAGCCGTGGTGGGGCACTTGACCCATCCTGGCTGGCCGTTGCAAGACCTCTGGGATTGCCGACCGAGTCGTGCTTTCAAATTTACAGCACTTGAATAGATTTTAATCTACAACAGAATAGTTTTTCTTTCTTCCGTTCATACTCTTTGTACTCATAGAGCCTAAAGCATGAATATGTTGTAGAAGTCTCCTTTTTTCGGTACCTACTCTAGATTTTTATTTTCTGCCACACCCTAAATCAAAACCTGGTTATGCCCATGTCCAGGAGTGACGGACGGAAGTATGAATCCATCCCTCCCCCTGCGGTGCAAGGCGATATTCCGAGAGAGTAGGGCTGGAGAAGTCAAAGGGGCTCCCTCAACCATTCTCTCCCAAACCGACCTGCCATGCAGCTGGGGGGCAAACGCATCTGCCCCCAAGACCCGTCAAACCTGACCCCATGAACCCTGTCACCCGTGCTAACTCACCAAACGTGGCGAACCACTTGAGGTGACCTATGGCAGAGGTGTTGATATTACAAAGTTTCAAAGCTGTATTGGGTATTGAAGACGTTGGGTTTGTTTAGGCTAGGTTGTTTCACAGAAATTCAAATGTAACATTGTCAGCAAATCGCCATTCAGCGCCATTTTGTTTTTATGACAGGTCGCCGTTCAATTTGGATTTTGTCCGTTTCAGCTTTGAACAAATTAATTGTGACCAGCATAAGAGGACAACTATCACAGCAACGACGAGTACACAGTATCAACAACAACGAGCACAGGGTGGGAATGCTGTCTTTGTTCTACCAGTATTTCAATGGAAGATGCTCCGAGGAACTAGCGTCATTGATCCCTTCGGTACAGGTGCACAGTCGGGAAACACCCCAAACGAGCGCCCAACATTTGTCAACTGAGAATTGGTCGTTTCTACGACCTCGCAGAAACGTACCTAATACATAACGTATTAAGACGTACCCACCTAATAAATAATACCTAGTGATGACCAATATGAAATAACTGTATTCAATGCCTCAATTCATTTTTCGAATGCGATTTATTTTGCGGTTTTCTTTGTGGTTAGGTAATTTACGTAATACAAAATCAACCCGTAATATATTTTTATTTTATATTATAATACACCTATTATTAATTTTCGGACCATTTCTTGAGCCGTCTAGTAACCAATTTCAGTCACCGATTGCCATTAATGCACAGACGCAATACAGGCAAGCTGAACTTGTACTATGGATATTTTAATGGAGCCTGCTCTAAGTAGCTCGCAGCACTGATCCTCGGTGGGTCGTTGCCCATCCGGTAAACTCGACGGGCACGAGCTGAACACCCATTCACAGTTGATGTTGGCTTCATGAGAAAGGGGCGTTTCTTCGACTTGTTTTGTGTAAGTCAGCTCGAATGTGGAACGAGCTACCGGCATCTGTTTTTCCTCCTTCATATAATTCGGGTCTCTTCCATACTAGCATTAATAAATCCCTTCCAACAGCCCCCAACTTAACCCACCTCACAACGCTGCATAACCGGGTGGCGACATGGTTCCCCTGTCTTTATACTTTAAAAACAGGGGAGCTTTCGTGACGTGTCAAATACATTTTTTTAAATAATACAACTAACCCTTAAAGTCTACTTGTTCAGTTTTCTGAATAACTCATATAGGTCTCATATAAATCGTTGTATCTCCCTTACTATCATTGTGAAAAATATGATATAAACGGTGTTAGAAAGAAAAGAGACCCCGCTTTATATTCAAATGCAAAACTAACCTCAAAAGAAGTAAAATGTAGGTACATCTTTATGAAACCAAAGCTTCGAATCGCATTTAATTTTTTTTGAAACTTAGGGAATTTTTTATAAACTATTTTTACATGGAACGACAAAAAGGCAGGCAAAAATAATGTTTATAATATATTTGTCTAATAAAATATGCATGTGTTTTTTTTCAGTAATTATTTACTTTATCAGTAATTTTAGATTAAAAAAAACGTGAGATTAGCCATTTTTAAAACTTAAATGTTTGCGTGCAAAATTTTAATATTTCGGAAATTATATGTTTATTAAGATTTTTAAATTTTAAAGCGTATTTTATCACCTTTCAAAAACTGCTTTTAGTTTTCAGATACCTTCATAAGTATTCCATTTTTTTGAATTTTATTGTAAAGCGGGAAATTATTTTACCCTCTGGGGCAATCGAGGTCTGAGGTGTTAAATGCACTTAAGTTGCAAATCTAAAACATAGTTTTTTTTTATCAGTAAGTATCTACCTAATAATCATCTCCTACGTCACAGCTGACGTTGCGTTTACAATTTTTTATAAGTCAGTGTGCGGTGCGTAGAATTGTATTGTGACGGAAATAAAACGGCGATAAAAATAAACGTTTAGCGGCCTATGAATACATCATCGGGCGATAAGACTTTATTGGTGTTTCAATTTTTCAATAATATTTGTTTATCGAACAAAATAATAAACCAAAACCGTGCGAGAAAAACGCACCTTGCGCAAATACAACGTTAACTGCGGTTTTGGCAGTGCGTCACGGGTACAAATAATGGGTTATATTCATTTTATGTCCACCAAATCTAACGACCAGCATATAATACGAACCACTGTGCGACAGCAGCCCTCTTTGCTTCTTTCCAAAAACGTTGTTTAGAAAATTCATGTTTAGAGAAAACTTTTTTTGTTTTTTGAGGCCCAGAGGAAAATAATTTCCCTCGGGGCCTACGACATCTTTAGATGGTCTTTTAAAAGAAAGAAAGGAAAAAAAGTTCTGAGAAGGAAAAATATACGAGGAGTGGGTTGGAATCTGGGGGTCAATGTATCCAGGAGTGACAGACGTATGAATCCATCCCTCTCACTGCGGTGCAAGGCGATGCGTCGAGAGAGTCCTGCTGGAAATGTCAATCAGTCTCCTCCGATCTGGCCCGTCACGCAGTAAGTGGGCAGACGCATCCGCCGCCAAGACTTAGACAAAACTCACCCCATGAACCCAGGTACTCCTGCTAAGTAACTTGTGGTGACCTGTGGGAGAGGTGTTGGTAATCCAATAAATGGTTCCCGGTGCGGCGGTACCCACAACCGCCTCCCAAATTGAGAAAAAAAAACACAGACGCCAGAATACTCTAATAACGGGGTTTGATCGAGCCTCACATTTTAATTAATTCCGACGAATTCGTAACTAATATTATTTTTTTTCTCAAGCAGATCCCTACATATAAAACAGTATCTTACCATTAAAATATTTTACGTAAAACGGTTTGAAAATTTACTATTCTAGCAACTAGCAACAGATTTTATTTATTGAGACTAGACGATTTTTCAGAATTATTTCATTAAAATTTTTAATTTAAAATCTACACCGTGGTAAAATCCATTTTCTAAGCTTGCCAATGAAAATTCGACCGCATCAACTGCATCCTCAGGCAGTCTGTTGATGACGTCAAAACCAGGCAATAGAAACGATTTTTGGAGGGTCCTAACTCTTGTAGAAATTAACAAAAAAAGCATATTGGTACTGAGACAAATGCTCATAAATGAGCATGCTTATTACCCCTTCCACCCGCGAATCATTGAGCATGCTTACAAATCAACAGCCGGCTGGTTTGGACATGCTCATTTGGGTGTGACACACATGTTACTAGGTATCATTTAATCATTAGTAGCAAGAGAGCATGTGACTAATGAGCATGCGTGTCCGTGGCTTAACGCATTGACACGCTGGTGGTCGATATCTATATTGTTTTTTTTAAAAATATTTGCACTAGTATCAAAATCCAGAGAGGAAATTGGAGAACCCTTTTGTATGGACAAAACGATTCTGACTTTATTTTAGAGAATTGGGATTTTGAGGGAATAATCAGACAAAACGGAAATATGTCATTTATAAATCAAATTTTAGATGTATTGACTCTTTTCCGCAAAAAAATGGAAATTGATTTCGAAAGACTGTTCTTTATATAGTAAAGTTATTTTTGAAACTATGTTAAAATTTAAAAATTATTTTAATTTATTTATAATATACGTGTTACATAATTGTGACATGTACAGTACAATATATGTATTGTACGAGACCTCTAGGCCTCCACAAAACTGTAGACAATAAAGGCTGGCACACAGAGACGCCCGACAATCGAAATGTCTTGATAGAGATGTGCTCTCGCCTTGACAGCTGTTGAAGTTCCATAGTATGGTCACAAGCGTCTATGCTGGACGGGCATCTTCTGCGCATTGGGGTGGAGTGGTATTGCATCTTGCACCGTGCATTGTGAAATGGAATACTATTGCATCGGAGCATGTAGGCTGCGGTGGACGCTGGTTGCTAGTAATCGAGACGGGCTGCGCCCCAGATGGTGTATGTTCTCGTGGGTTGCTGCACATCTGGCATCAGCACCCAGGGGGGTGTTCGCAGCTACTCACATGTTGATTGGCTTCAGGATAATCGTTCTGCTTTTATCAGGCGTGGCGGAAGTCCTTATCATGTATCTTGCTCAGGCGTTATAATCAGGGCAGAGAGATGCGAGGCCCGATGCAAGGGAGCCCCAGGCTAGCAGCCCGGAGCAAGATGGCCAGGGGTAGCGCAGCGTCTTCAAGGGCTTGGTAAGAATCAGCAAGTTCAAAGGAGCCCGAGGGTGGCCATGGGGCTCAGGCATCAGCGTTTTGTAGGTATTATTCAGACACATCGGCAGGCGATGTCGCTCCGACGAATTCTTGAGGTGAGAGAGACTGCAGTCTTGAAGTTCCAACTGGTGACGACGATACTGACGTCTTGAATCGAGTAAGTTCTGTAGAGGTATTGCCACAATTGCCACAATAACTGATGACTGGTGACTGAATGCAGCTCCCCTTTTGTACTGGCTTTTATAGTAAAGGTCCGGTGTCGGGCGATTCACGTTTTAATAAATGTTATGAAATCAGTATTTTCGTACTGCTGCGTAATAATGGTGCAACAATGGTGTTGGCGGTGAGTTATCTAATTGCATCACACGTTCGATACATGTATGTAAAGAAGAGTGTCTGTGGCGGCGTGGATTTGTTTTTATACACCCCATCCACTATTCCCATCCCTCAAGGGTAACGGCTGCGAGACCTTTTTCATGATAAATTCAAATTTGGATTTGAGGTCAAAATACTAATGTAATGTTTTTAAACAAAGGGTAGAGCAAATATCTAGTATGGGTACGTTCTATTTGATTTATTAATATTTTAAATTAAAAATATAGGCTGTTATTTAAGGCAGTGGTTCCCAAAGTGATGCGTACGGACCCCCAGGGGTCCCAGGATCATTCAGGGGGTCCGTGGAAAATTTAAATTGAGTTGGGGGTCCCTGAACAACGTCAGGGGGTCCGCGCTAGAATCTCAACCGTGTTTTGCCCACCGCCCACTCCACAGGATGGGATGGGGTGAGATGGGTTTTTCCACAACGGGGGGCGTAATGGGATGTGATGGGGCAGGATGGGATGGGGAAGGATGGGATGGGGAAGGATGGGATGGGGAAGGATGGGATGGAGGTGAGATGGGTTCCTCTGGGTCTCCCCTACCGCTCCCCTGAAACGACCACCCACAAAAGGGGTCCATGGGCCAAAAGAGTTTGGGAACCACTGATCTAAGGGATTCAATCTTTCATAATATTTGAGGCAACTTTGACTTTTTGAAGTGAAAACTTCTTTAGAACCGTTGTATTTTGAAACTCTGTGAAACGGAAACGAGCGACACTAAAAAGAGACAAACACATACATCTACAAGATTAAGCATGCGAGAAAATGAGATAGACTAATCGGCTTCCTCTTTGTGCGGTGCTCCGTATAATAAAATGAAAAATAATTTCTAAACTAGGTAACAATATTATGCATGTTTCATCATTCTCTCGAAGTTAGTTTTCTGAAGGTTTCACTGCTACCACATGTTTTTGAAGTGAAAACTTCTTTAGCACCGTTGTGATTTGAAACTCGATGAAACGAAAAATAGCAACACTAACAAGAGGCAACTATAGGATTAAGCCTGTAAGAGAATGAAGTAGGATAATCGGTCTCCTCTTTGTGCGGTGTTTCTTAGTCTCCCCACTCTTGTCTACTTCAGTTTTCTGAAGGTTTCACTTCTACTGCGTGTGAATTGCATACTTTGATGTTTTTTTAAAATTTGTGGTAATTATTAAAAAAATAATTATGCTCAATCTGCTATGTCAATATACTCTTTCGCGCAATAAATACTGAACAGGTTTTAATGAAACTTTACAGTAATATAACTCATACATCAGAATAGTCTATAGGCTATAACTTAGAGCTCTGGCACTATGAAATTTATGTACAATTATACTTTTATTATCCAGACGAAAAGCAAAGCGTTGCTACGTAATTGTTTGATATGCGCTGTCATTTTATTATTTGTTTTGGTTGCTATGGACATCCCTTTGATAGTTAAGATTTACAGCGCGTGTTTGATTGTCACATTCAGGGGGGGGGGGGGGGGGGGTGGCGCGTGCGAAGCCGCGGGCAAAAGCTAGTAAAATATAAAATAAGAAAATTAAACATCGTCAAAAAGCATTTTTGGGACTAAATTTTAATTTTTCATACCACAAATTTGTGTTCAACGCAAATCGGTCGTTTGAAATTTAAGTTTACGCCCGTTAAAATGCTTTTTCAAAATTTTGCAATAAATATAAAGGTCTTACCACGGGAATACTGTGTCTTCTTTTAGCTATTGACCAGGTACGCATATTGTTGTTTAGTATCATTGTAGTATCAATATTCCAGGGGAATCCAGGAAAATAGCTGTCCATCTTGCCACACTACTCTGTTCCGCATCTGAAAAAAAAACATTTGCAATTTAATTTTTTTTAGTTTTTAATTACTTACATTTATTTGAATTTCGCTCTGTTTTTTCGATTGAATTAATGAAGTTGAATAATGGAAGTGGAAATTAACGCACTTCCCGACATCCAATCGAGCTGAAACATATCAGATGACTCGTTATCGATGACAATCCATTCTATTAACTTTTGGTGGCAATCACGCTCACAAATACACATCGAATTTCTCAGAAATTCGATAACGTTACAGCATTTAATATATGCAATGAATGTCGGTCTTATTCAATCAGAATTTGGCTCGGTTGGTGGAGTTATCGAATACAGCTCCTGGGTAGAAAAGTTTGATGGCACTCACGCACTAGCGGTAAGGCTCTTGACTCGCAATCCGAAGGTCGCGGGATCGAATCCCGGCGTAGGAAATAAATTTTATTCGATTAATTTCAATTATTTCACAATAAATTCATTAAAAATAATATATAGTAGGTATATTTGCGGCACGTTCCAGAGTGGAAGATACTCTCAGTATCGCCCCGGAGTAAGACCACCATTCAGAATTAAAACGTTGTTTAAAATGGCTTTAGCCGTGTTTGGTGACCAGATCTGAACAGCCATGTATTTCCCCACCTTCCTCTTTCCCATCTTCTTCCCCTCACCAGTACCTTCAGCCTCACAACACACCCCAAAGGGGATGCCATAGTCTCACTGGTTCCAGACGGGAGCAGTTGGGACTCTTATGCGGTGTTCATATAAAAAAAGTCGTGCTATAGTAAAAAAACAGAGTGTGTAATTCACACGCGGTAGAATTGAAACCATCGGAAAACTAAAGTAGACGAGAGTGGGGAGGCTACGAAGAACCGTACAAAGAGAAGACCAATTATAATATCTCATTCTTTCGCAGGCTAAATCCTATAGATGTATGTATTTGTCTTTTTTTTAGTATCGCTATTTTTCGTTTCATCGAGTTTCAAATCACAACGGTGCTTGAAGTTTTCACTTAAAAAACTTTCATTTTTACGTGTTGATTAAAAAAAATTAAATGTGGACATATCGTTAACGCTATTTCAATGGCATTGTAATGTTTATATAATCTAAAATGGAATTCATTACTATAGTGCGGAACATCAGTAGTCAGTAGGTACGTACCTGGGTACTTAGCACGGTCGATCGACATAAGTTTTAACGATAATGTCGGTGACTTGTCATCGCTCCCGAGCACGACTGCACGCCGCTAACGAACAAAAAACAGTTCATTTTTTCAATTTTTACAATACCCTCAATACTAACTATTCTATTAATTCACCAATCCCAAGAATGCATAGCCTTGCAAATAAACATTGTGAATCTATAGATATATTTGGTGTTGACAGTTTTGCAATTTTCAAGAGACAACTCATTTCTATTTTATCTGTTAATAATTAACTTTTCTTATTTTTGTTCTTTTCATAAAACCTCCTCTCATTTAAAATCTTACCAGTAATTTATAACCTTATTTTATTTTATTTTGTTGTTCTATTTAGTTCTGTTTTATCATCGTACATTATTATACACATATAATTGTTTGTTTATACCTACTAACTAGCTTTTACACATTGCACTTTATTGTATTTCTGGTCTTATTACTGATTTTTTCTTATTACTCGTAGTATTTCATTTCTTTTATGATGTTTAATTTTTTTATGTTTTTAATTTCTGTTGTAAAAGCCCACTAGGGCGTAAATAAATATAAATAAATAAATAAATAATTTATTTGATGTGAACTGTTGTTTGTTGGTGATCTGCAGTCGTGCTCGAGAACGATGACAAGTTACCGACACTATTGATAAATCCTTTATCGATCGACCGTGCTAGGTACCCTACTGTAGGTTTATAAATAGTTCGCTCGGACCTCTGTGGTATTTCCTGGAAAACAACATGGCGGCCGACATTATGTCACGTCAACATGGGAATTGCGCTGCATCGGAGAAATATCGTATAAATACGTTTGTTGTTGTTATTTCCATTGTAGCTAACCCCACAAGCCTCGAACCTATTTTGTCGGAAGGTCAAAATATTTCCGCTTCGCAATAAAATCCAAATAAATGGAAAATTATTGAAAAAGGCTTTCAAATTTTATAATTCAAAATAAACATATAATTAAAGAAATGAAAATTTTGAAAGCAAATATAAAAAAGATGTAAAAATAGCACACCTAAAAATAGCACATCTAAATAAAATTATTGACAAAGAAAAAAAAACATATACATATTTTATTAGGCAAATTTATTATAAATTATATCGTTAACTCACGTTTTTGTCGTTTCATGTAAAAATAATTAATAAAAAATTCCCAAAGTACCATAATTTTTTTTCAAATTGCGATCGGCATCTTTAGTTTCATACATAAATCGGTATATTTTAATTTTTCGAAGAAAACTTTTTCTGAAAGATTTTAACTTTGTGAGAAGTAAATTTTAATTAGTTTGTGGTTAATTTTTAGATTTGAATATAAAGCGTGGTGTTTTCTCTTTCTAAAACCGTTTAGATCATATTTATAACTATGATAGTAAGGGAGACAAAGAGACGTTTATGACTTATTCCGAAAAGCGAACAAATTAGCCTTAGGGGTTAAGTATCCAAGAACGTGACATTTTTTAGTATTTTATTTCTATCTGACACCACATTACTAACATATTCATGTTTTTGTACATTTAAATTATTGATATAATTTATTATTTTTTTCCACGCAGGAGGCCTCGGGGAAAATAATTTCCCTCAGGGCCTAAATAATATTATCTTTGCAAATGTTGTGTGGATGGTCTACTGGACAAACATCACCCCTTCAACCCGGGCATCACTGTCAAGTCATCAAAAAGTAGCGAAAAATTTGGGCTCAAGTTGATAGAGCATTTGCTTCTTGCAATCATATATAAAGATAGCAGCCAATAATAATATATGCGTTAAGAAAATAATGATAATGTTGGTAGTTCTTAGTCAAATTACAATACAGTTAAAAGTGACCGAATTGAATAAAGACACCTTAGCTCAGTTAGCAGAGCATTTGCCACTTGCAATCATATATAAATATAGCAGCCAATAGTATGTGCGTTAAGAAAATTAAGATAATGTTGGTAGTTCTTAGTCGAAGTATGATACAGTTAAAAGTGACCGAATTGAATATAGACACCTTAGCTCAGTTGGTAGAGCATTTGCCATGTAAGCAGAAGGTCCTGGGTTTGAGTCCCAGAGGTGCCAATATCTTTTTCTGATTTTTCTGTCTCCAGATCTTCGATTGAGTTTCTCTAATATTGTCTTCATTTAATTAAATAGACATGCGCTGTGCGGAGGATCTTCTTGGAAAGGATGTTTTAGGAAAGAAAAAAGGTATGGGTAGAAATCTGAGGGAAAGTGTGCCCAGGAGTATCTATCCCTCCCATTGCGGAGCAAGGCAATGTTCTGAGATAGTTCTCCCTTAACCAGTCTCTCCCGATCCGGCCTGCCATGCAGTTGGTGGGCAGACGTATCAGCCGCCTCATCTTCACCCTCATCTCACCCTATGAAACCTCAACCCTAAGTCACCAAACGTAGCGAACCACTTGGGGTGACCTGTGGCGTAGGTGTTGATTATCCAATAAATCGTTCCCCGGGAGGCGGTACCCACACCAGCCTCCCAAATTGATCTCCCAGTTCTGCTGTGTAATTCGCTGAAGTCTGACAGTTTAATAATGCTTCCAGAATCAATAACATTTAAACTCAAAGAAACCAGTATTGCAAAAATCATTAAATGAAGTATTTTGCACTCAGGTAATTTAAAAATTTGATTATGCCTTTAAATAAACATTTAAAATGCAACCACAAACACCCATTGTCTCAAAACTGTCAATTTGTCCAAAACGACGATAAATGAGTGAGACCACTCCAGTATTCACAGAAACAGTTTTTGTTAACGTAAAAAATAAAAGTACGATGCTTCATCAATTTTCTGATCTAGTTGTATCCAAACCACTTGGACTCCTTAGCTTATGTTCAAGCTATGTACCATCAACACGACCAGACATACACATGTAATGACGACGCGTATGAGGTGTTCCCGAGTTATATAGAATACAGTTTTGTAATTACCCTGAAACACCTTTTATGCGTAGAAAAGTTTTTTCCTTCCTTATAACGTGTAAGACACTGTTTGGCAATTTTCTAAAATTTTAATTTGGATCTGAGGTCAAAATACTTAAGCAAACTGAAAAATTATTAGTTTAATTAAAAGGAGTAGTAAATAACATATAGTATGTATATATCCATTAAATAATTACTATTAACTCATAAATAATTATCAAAGTTGCTTCCAAAACCATAATAAATTGAATCCTTTAATGATGTATATATTTTATAATTTAATTTCCTCTTTCATACAAAATTTAATTTGGATTTCAGTCCAAAATACTCGAACAAACTGAATAATTCATTTTTAATCTAAAGATAAAACAAATATCTAATTCGGATATGTGCTACGTTATTTATTTGCGATTTAAATGATGAAATATAGGCCATTAACAATTCGATGTTGCATGATTTCAGAGACAACTATGCCATTATTTAATGAGCATCCTAAGCACAAATAAATAAATTAGCACAAAACCTACTAGATATTTATTCTCACTTTTAAATAAAAAATGTAATTATTCCCTTCGGTTAACGTTTTCCATCGTTATACAGGTACAGGAGCCGTCCCGGTTGACTAACTTGTTGAAAACGACCTCTGTAAACATTTTGTTTACACAATGATTGTTTGACGTTCTTCTATGAAAATGAAAGGCTTACCTATATTATTATTTGCGAGCTGATAAACATTCCGATATTGTCTGCGAACAAAACAAAACCTAAACACAAAACTTTTCTGCGAGACAAGCGGTTTGTTCGCACACGGACAGAAATAAATGTAGCTGATTTTGAACCCCATTGATTTCCGCAAAACTTTTAGCACTCAGCTAGACGTGTTATTAATTCACTCTGTCTATAACGGAACCAACTGTCCACTGGATATTGTCTGCTTCAGACAGACAATGTATTATTAGGTTAGGTCAGGTCGATATTACTCGTTGATTCCTCACATGACATGTGTTGAAAGCACGTGAGTTTGCTATTATTATTTTTACAGACTGAAAGGTGTATGATTTTCAATCAAACGTATATAATAAGTATTTTATGTAAGGCGAATGTAAAACGTCGAATGATCGATTTCAAAACAAAGGTTCTTCACATTAAAATAATTGCTAACAAAATAAGAAAAAAATATGCACGTTTTCAGAATGATTCGAAACTTTCTCAACTTAAAACGATTAACCCTATAGGTTAAGTTATTTGTAAGTTATTGTTAAGTAATTTGTTCGCTTTTGGGGACAACTCATATAGGTCTCATAGAAATCGTTGGGTCCCCCTTACTCTTATGGTGAGAAATATGATCTGAAGAGCGATTCTGTATCCTTTGTGGAAACGGAATCGTTTCCACACGTAATCTCCTGCCAAATTGGTGTGATTATCTATGGCTTTATTTATGGACTGATATGTCAGCTGTCGTATTTCAACTAGTTTAAAACACGAATTGCATGATTATTTATTGGTTTAATGTACGTTTAAAGTAGTATACCATGGATTTGACATTTGCGAAGTTTCATTTCACTTTTAAATTACATTAAATTACTCTTAATTAATTACACTTTTTTTCAATAATTACTACAAGAAAAAACCATTTTCATGCACAAAATATGATACAATAATAAGTAATTCATGCGTATTTAGATTGAAACTTCGCTAATGTCAAATTCATGGTAGGTATAGAACTTTTAAAAATACATTAAATGTATAAATAGTCATGTATACTTGCAGATAAAATATTGACATCACAAATAAACCAATCCGTTGACCGTTGATCAGTCCGTAGTTCCGTATAAAAAGCATTTGTAAGCCATATACAATCACACATATTTGACAGGAGATTAGGTGTGGAAACGATTCCGTATCCACAAAAGATACAGAATCGCATGGCTGAACGGTGTCAGAAAGGAAAAACGACACGCCATCGATTGCTATTTTAAAGTTAACCACAAAATAATTAAAATGTCGATCTTTATGGAACCAATGTTTCCGACTGCAATTTGAAAACTTTGAAATTTTTTAATTTATTATATTTACATGAAACGCCAAAAGTGAGGTAATGAAAACTTTTATAATTATTTAACCAATACCTTTAATGAGCATATATTATTAAACGTGTATATTATAGGCATAAAATAATTTGCAAAATTACTGCCTCAACCAGGCTAGCCTAATGAGGCGGGTTAAGTTAAGAGAAACCTCAACTTATAATTATCTCCCAGCCTTGAGGACTAACTTACCAATGGTCATGCCAGTCGGGAGAGCAACCTTGCTGTTAAACAGAATTAATTCAGATATCGATATATTTTAGCGTAAGTGCAGTTGCTCTTAACCCTAGAAACCCAATCTAGGTCATTTTTACCTACACGCATACAAATATCTGCTTTCTCTTTCGCACACTTCTTTCGATTGCCCTGATTGATCAAACCAACTTAGTACCCGCCAAGAGCCCACAGAATAAGGCAGCGTTGCCATGGCAAGTCCCTTCATATTGGAGTAATCGTACTATTGTAGGTCAATTTGACCTATGTTTGGGCTTTTTTGTAATTTGATGATGTATGTGAAAAGTGTTTATAAAGAAAAAATAATTATATAAAACTGTTTAATTGTTATAAAACATTTATTGGTTAGTAGAAAAAAGAAGATTTCGTTTGATTGTTTTTTTAATATTTTTAGTTTAAAAGAAGCAAACCGAAAGGATCTCATTTTGTATCAAATTTTTGTGTTAATTAGTAATTATTGTTTTTTCAAAGTCTATTAAAAATAAATATTATTCTAATTATGCGTTTTTTCATTTTCTTAATAGTTAATACGAATAAATAATGATAAAAAATTATAAATTATACAAAATAAACTATGTTAAAAGTATATTTATTCATGTAGGTAAATTTGACCTATGATTGGGCTTCTAGGATTAAAAGGCAAGTTTTATTAATGTTCTTATAGTTGTTAGATCTACTGATTTTGTTTTATGTAAAACTCTTTTATAAATGTATTTTAAAAACGCACAAGGTTGTGCAATTTTGTAGATGTTATTAAAACAATAAATAAAATGAACTGAATTGAATTGGACATAATGCAGAAAAAAACATATCAGTTGCTTTCACAACTAATTATTCCTGCTTTGATGCAGGACAGTGAGGTTGACGGAGAGGTGGGGGACGAGGGGGAGCAGAGGGAAGGATTGAAAAGGAGACATGGTGGCGGTAGGGGATTGCAGGGGGTAAATTTGGAAAATCCACGTATCTCACACGGACACCGAAGAAGGGAGGAGAGGGGAATACGGGAGGGGGGGTGAGGGATGGGGAAGGTGGAAGGGAATGCGGAAGGGCAGGTTTGCGGGACGGGGAACACGTGAGGGGGGGAATGTCGGGGAAGGTGAAAGAGAGAAGCAGGAGGGGAAGGGGGGACATGTGAAAGGGGCTGCAGGGGAAAGGACACGCAGGGTTGGGGTGACGGAGGGGTGGGAGACGAGGGAGGGAGCGAGGGATAGAGGGGTAAATTTGGAAAATCCATGCTCTCACACGGAAAGCTATATATGCGGCTTGTTCTGATTTATTGGAGACGGAAAAACATAAAATATTATTTCCAGAAGCACTTTAATAAACAGACTTAAAACACAAACACTTTCTTTATTTGAGTGGCATTGCAACGCATGCCGGGTAATCACTAGTCTAGAATAAAAATAATGGTGAAAAGATTATTTTTATATACTTACTTACATTTCTCGATTTTTCCACAACACGCTTGTCACACAAGTAGGAATCCACGCACGAGGAAATTGCACTGTTTATTGTTACTTCATACGCTGAATCACGGTCTTATCAACATTTACTCGAGCAGCTGGATTACGACTGAAACTCGATGAAAACAAACGCATCTTATATACATAAAGTCAAAGGTTGATTTACTCATCGTAGGCTAACGTTTCTCAGGAAAGACCCGTGAGCTTTTTCCTCTGCTAATGGTCTAGCGTGGGAGCTTTAAGGTGCTATTTTTTCTCCCCGTCTGCTCATCGTGTTGGTAAACTCTGGGTGAATCATTCTGAAAAGCTAGTCATAGGTTTGAAAAATCAAAATAAAGCTCGTCATGATTTCGTAATACAATAATGTAGATATACTTGATGTTGCGTTTTATGTAATCTATTAGGAAACAATAATGTAGATATACTTTATGTTATGTTTTATGTAACCTATTTCTATATAGTTCGTGATTCTATAATTATTTAAGAATGTGCAGGTTTTGGTCTTTTACTATTATTATTGCACTTTCACGATGTACGGAAACTTACAGAACAATCAGGAAACTGTAATATACACCAGTACACCACATTTGAAGCAGATTTGGTGATATTTACGAGTATATAGATTTTTTGATTTCAGCTTTCGGTTTCGAGTAAATCGAGTCCGAAGTTTAGATCAAACTAGCGAGTTCCCGTCGTGCGTTGCTATGCCAATTAATAAAGAAATTGTTTCTCCCCGCGTGTCCTTTCCATTCACCCCGTTCCCCTTCCGCCTCCCCTTCCTCTCCCGCATCCCCTTCCCCTCACGCGTTCCCACTCCGCCTTCCCTCTCCCAACTCCCCTCTCCCGCTTCCCCCGCCCGCGATCCCCCCTCTCGAGTTCCCCTCCCCCCTCCCACATTCCATACATTCAAACAGCTCACGTACCACCTATTGCATTTCTTAAATGCAAAAAAAAAAATTATGCCAGAGCTCACCGCTTCTTTTATACAAACCCTGACAATAACGAACACAAAAAAGATTATCCAATTTGGCGCAGTCGTTCGGAAGGGAGGCGTCTACTAATATTTACAGGAATTCCAAAAACTGAACAAATCGGACTAATATCTATGAGAACCAAAGTGAGGACGAATATCTACAGCACTGGCAGAGGTTAGATTTGCAATTATGTACGCATAGCATATTGGCATAACGTGATATTGCGTATGCAGTTTAAAAAACTTAATTTATGTTAAGTTAGGTTAGTTTAGATTAGTATTACGTAATTGAAGTAATTTATGCTTTTCCGTACAACTTCTTGTAGATATTAGTTCCATCTACCCTCCACAGACATTCGTCACCACTGGGACCGTCCGACCTTAGCTCTGTAGATATTAGTCTTCACTCTGAAGTTCATAGATATTTGTCCATTATATGAGCTGTAGATATTCGTCCGACATACAGGCTGTAGATATTAGTATCTGGAGTCTTCGGAAGTTATGCGCGTACATAGGTGCATTTCGGCAACTCATTTTTAAATGATTTAAATTAAAAAATTTCATGAAAAAAATTCATCGCCAGGAGTTAAATTTAGATTTGTGATGTCTTTTAAAATGCCTCGAAGCATAGACCCGGCTTCAAAAGTTTATTAAACCCTTAAGTTTCTAAAAAAAGGAAATATAGATGTTCTCTATGTGATGTAGATTCACCAGCTTCACGCTTGTAATATAAAATTTGGGTTAACACGTATAATATTCCTTTAAAGCTGAAATTCCGAAACATATTGAGATTTCTTTCAGACTTTGCTGTGAAGTGTTATATCAAATTTAGTTTTCCCCCTCCCCTATAATTTTGCCTTCGTAAAGGTATTGAACACGCGATGAATTATCGGCGGTCATATCGCTACAATAACTATTGGCATTTTAAGTTACAATCATGAGTTCAGCGCCGTTATTCATTTTTACTTCTTATTTTATTTTTTTATATTTTTACCCCAGGCTAATTTGTTCGCTTTTCCGAACAAATCATATAGGTCTGGTAGAAATCGTTGCATCTCCCTTACTAGCATAAAGAAAATGATCTAAACGGAAAATAAAAAGAGAAAATACCACGCTATATATTCAAATCCAAAATTTAACCACAAAAGAATTAGAAAGTACACCTTTATGAAACCAAAGAATCCAACCGCAATTTGAAAAAAACTATGAATACTTTGTATTAATTATAAATATTTAATATTAATTATATTTACTTGAAACGACAAAAAAGTGAAGTGATGATAATGTTTGTAATAGGTACATTTGTGTAATAAAAGGTACGTGTGTTTTTATTTTTTTTCGTTATCAGTAACTTTAGTAGAAAACACGTAAGGTGAGCAATTTTAAAAACTTTTTTTATGTTTTCCTATCAGATATTTTATATTTAAAAAATTACATGGTGACTTTTAATAATATAATTTGAAAGCGCATTCCATCACCTTTGAAAAACAGTGTCTAGTTTTTGGATACGTTTTTAAATAATACATTTATTTGGATTTTATTGCAAAGCGGAAATATTTGATCTACTAACAGAATATGGTCGAGGCCTGAGTGGTGAAGTATGTAATCCAGCTCGTGCAAGGCTAAGTAACTGAGTTCGAGTCCTAGATTTGACCGTATCTTTCTCTTATTTTTCTGTTTTCAGATTTTCGATTGAGTTTCGCTAATATTGTCTTCATTTAATTAAAATAATTTTCACAGGATTAAACTTAAAAATCAGAAATTGTTCAATAGATTATACGAATTCGCCTTTGCAAACTTTGATACCTAAGAACATGGTAAGGCGACGTTGGAACCCTATCCAACTAAAGTGACGAACTATATTGCGCCTCGTAAAAACGATCAAATAAAAACGATCGAAATAAAAACGATCAACAAACAAAATGGAAATTGCGAAAGGTTCAAAATGATGTTAGAACCTTGTAAAATAAATGGAAGCTTTAATCCTCCTAACTTGATGCTACAACTTTTTCATACGGAAAAACAACACAGATGGAACTGAAAATTATTTGGGTCATTAAAAAAAATTCATATATAACATTGTCCAACTGTGGTGACAAAATAAAATTTAAAAAACTATAAAATACAATTTATTTTAAAAAGGGTGTAAAAAGGATTTTTATTCGAGTAGCATCTCCTTCGGGAGCCCTATTTCTCGGACAATGTTGGCGAACATCTTCCAAAACTTCTCCAGGTCCTCAGTCAACCGGAAAAGCTTTTCAAACTTTGAACACCTTTCCACTGTCCACTGAGGGATGCCCCTCTACCAGAAAAAGCGACTACGTTCTACAGTCCACATCCCTTAGACCAGTGAAAGAATCGCCCCCTCTACCACAGTAAAATTATCCGGCGCCCCCCCACCCCTACCACTCGAACTTATACTAATGAACTTGCTCCGTATCAACGAATGAACACATACGTAAGAAGTGTCGAGCCTCGGACGGTACAAAACTTTCATTCATAGATGATATTTTGAATCTGTTTGAATGGGCCTTCTTTCATCACAATGACATTGAGTACTATGCCTCAGCACACATTTTTGTACGCGAAAGTGTAATTTATTTAACAGAACTGAAAAAATTGTTGCCCCTAAAGAAAGTGCATCAGTATGCATAGCTCGTGAATGAGATTATTTTATATATTGACACAATGTCCACTCGCAGCAACTTCTGCAGCGCCTTCAAAATTTAGAAACGCCTTGCCAGACCTGTGATGGCACCCCCGTTCAATCACTGCCTTAGACCTTCCACCAGTGGCGTGAACTGCACTAGAACCGAAGGTAGGCTATGTATATTTCGGGTAAGAAATGCATTGAATATTTGAAAATGTTCGTTTTGGGAGGCTATTTGGGAGGCTTTCGTATGGGTACAGCCGCCCCGGGAACCATTTACTGAATAAAAACATCCAAGACATAGGTCACCCCAAGTGGCACACCACGTTTGGTGACTAAGCAGGGGTGCCCGGGTTCATGGGGGGTGAGGTAAGTCTAGGTTTTTATGGCGGATGCGTTTGCTCATCTTCTGTGTTGCGGGCTAGATCGGGAGAGACTGGGCGAGGGAAACCCAACCTAGACCTCTTCAACCGGTCTCTCTCGATTCATCGCCTTTCACCGCAGTGCAAGTATATACGTCCATCACTCCTGGATACATTGACCCTAGATTCTCCACAGAGCCATATACCTTTTTCCACAGCATCCCCAAATATGAAATAGGGCCTGAGCTAGTGAAAATAAAAAATTAACAATAGTTGACAGAATATTAATATATTTTTGCTTCTATAGGAATGAAAATCCTATGATGAATATTTTTTGGCATCAGTAGCAATCGTGCTAGCCAAAATCTGTTTGTTAGACTAGTTTAGTTAAAAGCTGCTGCGCAATGAGGAAATCAAGGCTGAAATTCTGAGCCCTATGCATCTGACAATATCTTTGCGAATTAATTTTACATTCGAGTTCCTCATATATGAGAATATTTTATATATTGTACGAATGGAATACGAAAAGAGGGAGAAATGAATCAGAAGAACCTAAACATTCAAGTATGGTGCGAGACTCTGGGGGTCTTTTTTATATCGATATACCGAGCACGGTTTCTCTGTTGACAGCCGAACCGATATTGAAAGGGAATAAATAAGAACTTGATATACGCTGGAAACACCACCGACGACCTCCGTAGTCGTGGGGAAAGGCTCTTGACCAGCGATCTGGAGGTCGGGGGTTCAAATCCCAGCGTGCGCAGATAAATTTTATTTGATTGGATTGTGTTTTGCGGATTTAATCATTCAAAATAATTTGAGGTATATTTGCGACACGTTCCCGAATGGAAGATACTCTCCACAAGACAACCATTCAGAATTGAAACGTTGCTTTAAATGGCTTTAGCCACGTTTGGTGACTAGATCTGAATAGCCATGTACTTCCCTAACTTCATTTTAACCGTATCCTTCCTTTCCTCAGCCTCAAAACATACCCCAATTGGGGATGCCATAGTCTCACTAGGGAACGTTACTATTATTTTAATAATACATTACATTTATTTTTGAAAGAATAAATTGTCAAATTGCTTAAATTAATCAATTAAAATTTGCTGGCGCACGCCGAAGTTTGAACCCACGACCTCAGGATTGCGAGTCCAGCCGGAGGCAATGTCTTGCCCACCAGAATGGGAGGTATGGATTCATACGTCACTCCTGAAGCCACTGACCCACAGATTCCTAACCACCCCTCATGCATTTTTCCTTAGGCTGGGTTTAGACTGGTAAGTTTTTTCCTGTAAATCGCTCTTGTAAGCGATTTATGGCCAAATTACTAATGTAAACGACACCAAAAGTCATTTAACTTAATTCATAGCAAGTTCCAGCCTTCTTACAGCTTATAAAATCAGTTTGATAAGCTAAAAGACTTACCGCAAGAAATATTACCGAAATGCGCCATTGCGAAATGTCAAAAATTAAAAAAAATTGTGTTCATAGGATTTTTTTCCTACAAAACTAGTATTTATTTACATTTATTTAAGTTTTCTGGAAAATGGGCATCCTTCTATTCAATTATCGGTCCAATCCTTTACAATCTTAATGTTTCTGTTTTAAACAATTACGTTAGCCTAAAACCTCACCACATATCACCAGGGGGGGGGGGGGGGCGAGGGTCAAAAAGTTGCTTAAAAACATCACGTGATTAATGGACGACCCCTTACCGCAAATAAATTTACAGATGTAAACGGTCGCATGAGCATTTACACAGGTCAAACTTCCGAACAACTTCCGTGATCATTTATTACCACAAGTCGGATGCAAATGTAAACGCTCCTGTGAATAACCTGTCAAAATCTTACGTAATCCATAAATTTTAATTACGAGTCTAAACCCAGCCTTACAAGAACTTCCTCTTTTTCCTTTTACTTAAAAATACCCTCCACATACCGTCCATAAATACACATGGGTCTGAGGGAAATTATTTTTATCAGGACTTCCTGTGCGGAGTTAATCTTAAAACTTGTCGTGCTTGGTGACTAGATCTAAATTGCAAGGTATCTTTCAAATCATCATATTAATCACTGTATTAACGTTCTGCGTCTCTTCCCCCTCATTCTTCAGCCTCTAAACTTTCCCTTTACGCAAAATCGATAATTCTATTGGCCGCTGGCAGTTTAAACTTTTGTGAAACTAAATTCATAAATAAATAGGTATATAAATAGAAACTAAATTCATAAATAAATAGGTATATAAATAGAAACTAAATTCATAAATAAATTCTAAATTCATAAATAATTAGGTAAGGTTAGTTCTACATTACAGTAGGTTTCTGTGAACTAGAAGTGGGAACCTTAGATCAAATATTTTTTGGTTGTCCCCCTCTTAACAAATTTCCTCTCTTCTATAACCCTTGTTAAAAGTGCAACTCTTCGTTCAACATCTCATCTCTCCCAGGTCCAAACGCACGATCGATGTTTTACCGACACAATCGACCACATTTTTTCATATAACCAACCGCAATCTTCGAGCCGCAGGGGTAGGCAGAGAGGACGGACCGTCAAACAACTTGGTCTTGGCACGCATTCTTTGCCTCATGCATATTCATACATCATCTCTTACATACTCTTCTATTATTCTGACTTTTGACATGGCCCGACTAAAGTATCTGATTCACTTGATCGTTCATGTCTTCCTCGGGCGTCCCCGACTTCTTCTACCTTTCACATTTGCGTCATATATTATTCTTCGTTCATTCGTTCTACATGCCCAAAACATCTGAGGGTCTCTTTCATAATTTTACTTATTACGCTTAACATCAGCTTTACATTCTTTGCGGATCAAAATCTTCCATAATTATGAAATTTGCCCATTGAAATAAAATTAACATATTAATTCACCTTAACTCTCTCCTTAATTTTAAATGATGGTCTAAAACTCCTCGAAGGGTGAAAGCCAGAAAAAATTAAAAAAATCACTCAAATAAGTTTTAATTAAGAAACGTTTATTGTATTTTTGATGTAACAAATATTATAATCAATAATTATCAGCCTGAAACACTCATCTACATTGAAAAAATCTTCCGAGAAAAGATACTGGCCGCCAACGGGAATTAATCAATTCCCGTTGGCGGCCAGTATCTTTTCTCGGAAGATTTTTTCAATGTAGATGAGTGTTTCAGGCTGATAATTATTGATTATAATATTTGTTATCCACCCTTTGTGCCAAGCATACAAATCTTGTTTAAACGTTAGTTTATCAATTATAAATAATAATTAATATTTGACAAGTTAAAGTATTTCAGCAAAAAATGCAGACATAATTAGTCTCGACGCCACCTAGCGGGAGATTTAGTATTAACAATACCTCTAACAAAAATAAAGTTGGTTGTTTTCAGTTGGAAAAATGTAATAAAAAGTAATTGTCGAATGAAACACTAGTATATATTGAATTATTTGGCGGGTATTAGATAAGCCGCCATAGCTCAGTGGTCAGAGCTCCTGACCGGCAATCAGAGGGACACGGGTTCAATTCCCGTTGGCGGCCAGTATCTTTTCTCGGAAGATTTTTTCAATGTAGATGAGTGTTTCAGGCTGATAATTATTGATTATAATATTTGTTATCTACCCTTTGTGCTTTGCATAAAAATCTTGTTTAAACGTTAGTTTATCAATTAAAAATAATAATTAGTATTTTTGATGGTTATATTCACTAGGGTTACATATGTGAACGATGTATGAACGATGCTTCCGTTCTGAATAGCGGCTAAATAATTAATTTCAATCAATAAATGAAATTAAAAATATCTATTACTCCAAATTTATTTACATCGATCGCAACACGAACTCAAGATTAAATTTGTTTTGAGGAATGTCGTTGGGTTTAAAAAAGTCGAAAGGAGAAAAATAGGAAGTTCAAAAATTACCTGTGTGTTAGATTTAGTATCTTGTCATTAACGCTACGTAGGAAATGTTAAAAAGAAGAAGAATATGGCTTGAAAGGGAGATGTTATGTAAATACGAATGTTAGAAAAAGAGCACTAATATAAAATAAATGATTTAAAATACAGACGTAAGAGAAATTATTTTATACCGCATGACTAATTTAAAACTTTTTCTTCCATTCTGACCATTTAAAAAAAAAACCCTGACGACCGAATTTTACAAATAAAAAAAAAATAAAATTAACAACTCCATTAAAATAAAAAAAAGATTTAAAATACAGACGTAAGTGAAAATATTTTATAAAGCATTACTAATTTAAAACTTTTTCTTCCATTCTGACTATTTTGAAAAAAAGCCCCTGGCGACAAAATTTTACAAATTAAAAAAAAAGATAATTAACAACTCCATCTTTAGAAAGCTTAAATAAAACAGGTTATACCACAAAATCTATTATTTTATTGATTTAGATTCACCAGTTTTGTGATTGTACTACAGTTTTAGGACACCGTACACATTGATTTATTTAAATTGAAAATGAATTCATTACACATATCAAAAAAAAATTGTTTCCCTGCGGGTTTTTACATTTTCAAGTACCCAGTTTACGGATTTTTTTTACAGATTTTGGCGTATCTCATATTATAATATGAGCATAAAGTTACACTTTCTCCACGGTCACCTGGATAGATTTCTTGACAATCTGAGAAATTATAGTGAGGAACAGGGAGAGCTCTTCCACCAGGACTAAAAAGTGATGGTGGGTAGATAGTAGATAGGACCGTCGCATGATGGCAGCTGGTGTTTAAAAACAGATTGCTCCCAAAAAAATATGGAAGAAGAGCTTGTAAAAGGTATTTCTTTGAAGATTAACATAAAATTTACAAAGTTTTCTATCATTTTATTTTTACTTATATTAAACTAAAAACAAAACAATTAGTAATTATTTTCAATAAATTAATGAAATTAAAGAATATGCTAGTTATTTCATTTTGTTTTTTTGTAGTGTAATAAGAAAATTAAAACTAGAGCCAATATTCCAAAATCATTCATAGTATCATAAATTGAAAGAATAAAATGATTCAGAACCACTTTCATATCAAGGGCAACAAAACCGTTGTGGACCATGTTGTTTTTATTAAAAAAAAATTAACGAACTTTTATCGTGTTCATTTTTGGGTTATTGGTGTAAAGCTTCCTCCTTCTGTATCTAACATTTCGTAGATACAGTGTTACAAGTTACCAGATCAATCATCAGGGCAGATGCAATCACATCACATGTGAGCGAAATACGGCGCAACATCCCAAAAATGAATACCGAGTAAAATCTCAAATCATATTGAGTCTTGCTTTACCTATGATATCGTTTGGAATGCGTTGTTACAATAACACCATAGGCGCCGTCATAATCGTTACAATTGATTAGATAATAAAACCTTATCTCTGTTTACCCTGGCGCTAAAATAGGGTGATTGTTTAAAAAACCAAAATCTATACATATATGAAAATAAACGTTTCTTTGTTTGTCCCTTATTATTTTCTGTATAATTCGTTTGATTGCGATGAATCTTTCGCGAGTTGTTGTGCGCACGCCTGCGAAGGTTTAGGTGGCGCGCGTGTTGTTTGAAAAATGTGTCTATTTCATATAGTTTAGCGGTAGTGAGGGAAGGGAGTGTGGAAGGGGGAGTGTGGAATACTCGCTAGTATTCTATAAGATATTATTACCTATATGAACTAACTTTATGAATTAATTTTTTATTGTTTTGCAATCGAATTTGAATGCATGGAATTTAATATAAGGTGATTTTTTTAAAGTGAATATCGCATAAGAGTCCCAACTGATCCCGCCTGGAGCCAGTGGGACTATGGCACCCCCAATCGGGGTATGTTGCGAGGTTGAAGGTAGTGGGGAGGGGAAGGAGATAGGGAAGAGGAAGGTGGGGAAGTACCTGGCTATTTAGATCTGGTCACCAAACACGGCTAAAGCCATTTCAAGCAACTTTTCAATTCCAAATGGTGGTCTTACACCAGGGCGATACTGAGAGTATCTTTCACTCTGGAACGTGCCGCAAATATACTATATATTATTTTAAATGAATAAATTATAAAATAACACAAATTAATCACATAAAATTTATTTTCCACGCCGCTATCTTCGACCCGCGATCCCGCGACCTTCGGAGTGCAAGTCAAGAGCCTTACCTCTGGAGTACGTCGGCTGTCAAATACACAACATTTCCACTCTCTGGTATTATAACATAATTACAGATCTTTGGGGCGGATGCACCTGCCCCTATATTGCGTGGCGGGCCGGATTAGGAGAGACTGGTTGAGGAAGACCCTCTGACCTCTCTAACAGAACTCTATCGACCCACCGCCTTGCACTGTATTATCATATTCATACGCCCGTCAATAGATATACTAACCCCCCCCCCAGATTCCTACAAACCCCTTTCCATAACATTCTCATTTCTTTTCTTAAACAGACCCTCCATACAAAGATGCCTTGAGGGAAATTATTTTCCTCAGGGCCTCTTGCGTGGAGTTGAAAAATAATATCTCCCACTAGTACCTACTAAGGTGATACTGTGTATAGGTACTAAAAAGCTACTACTAGCTTACTTAGCAGTAACATACTCTTCGCAATCTCAAAAACACTTATTATTTATGGCAAAACATCAAAACATCTAATCATCAAAACATCACAAGCTTATCATTATTGTTATTCTATATAAAACTTGAGAGTACTTGTCATATTTTTTACATTATATTGTATTTAAAAGATAAACTTAATTATTTTAAAAGATTTGGTGCGAGCGAAGCTTTTGAGCTGTGGGAGTTATCTTAGTTTATCTTAATTTCTTTGTTTCTCTTAGTTTCTTTTTAACAAGAAATTTATGTTAAAATATTGGCTTCGATCGAAAACTTCTCGATGGATTGTTCCAAAAGTAAACGAAAGAATTTACAGTACTTAAGAATTTATAAAAGAAAATTGAAAATCTTAGAATTCTTATCATACAATATAGTAGTACCTACGTAGATTCGGCGTAGTAAAACGTAGGTAACGTTTGAGATTAAAATCTTAAGAGGATGATTCACGCGAAAAATGAATGTATTCTTAGTGTGCCTTATGTCACCACAAATATAGGTAATAGGTATAAAAATCGCTTGGCAAACAGAGGATAACGATTTTAAATGCAAAAGTGGTTTTTATTTATTTTGTGATTAATTTTATAAAAAAGAAAAAAAGTTAATCAATGGAAACTATCACTGATAATTTTAGCCATTAAATTATACATTTTAAAAGTTGTTCATAATATGTGTTCATACATTTTTAATGAAAAAATACAGTTTTTGGTAGTTAACGCTTATATTTTTCATGAAGTAAATAATAATTTTATTTTTATTCTGCTCAACGGAAATGGTAGAAAAAGCATCATTTTATCTAAAACATATTTTTTTGTGTTTATAATCTGAACTGATTCGTAGTAAAGATTAATCTAAAATGGTGATTTAGCGTTAAGCGTCACCCTGACGTTGTTATTTGCAATGATTTTCCATCGGCGAGACAACATGGCGATCACGCTACGTTACGTCATAGACGGAGGCTGTAACGAGAAACTGTAGATGCGTCACGGTGGTGGAAGAGTTGGCAAGCAACAGTCGGGAGCCAAGATGACCCACCTAGCGTCTCTCGCCACCCCCCCATGGCCAACCTCCCCGCGCAAAGACGGGGACCCAGTGAAGTCTCCCCTCTTGAATGTGGCATATATACCAAGAGGGGCGCATGTAAAATCCGGCGCATGCGTCAACCTCCCCGGTCGATACTGCCTGACGCCTGCGCGCTGGGATTTTTCATAAGCCATAACTTCCCTTCGAAAGCCAATCGTTCGGCCGATTTTCTCCTGTTTCAAAGCCGACGGCAAGGCAAAACGGTCCGGATATTAAATCCGTGGTCAGTGCACAGTTTTCTAGTTGCAAATAATGTGTTAAAAGTGTCGAAGCTTTCGCAGTGCAGAACCCAAGAGTGTTACGCTGATGTAGGATCGTACAAAGGATGAGGCCCCAACAGTAAGTCACTAATCGCTTTTACAAATATTATTTCTTGTCCTTCGCTTGTCGTGTATTTACCGTTACATAAATGATACACCGACCTTTCAATTCAATAAAACCACACAAGGTATTTTATCAGAAGAGAATTCGTAATAATTCCATCGTCATTGGTGTTATATTTTCTTCCTTTTCATCTCCGTGAAAATTTCTGACGTCATCAGCTGTGAAGCGTATATCGGCCAATCTATAAAAGACACTCGAAGCGCATTTTCTTTTAACTACAGAATTGAATTATTATGTAACTTAAGTCCAACTATTCCTTTATTGAATGAATTTATTTATAGATTCACTTATCCAATAAATTAACGCCTATGAAAATACATGCATTGGTTCGCAATTTTTTGTCATGAGAATGTGAAGGAACATTGCTTATGTCATGAAAAGGGACGTTGATTGAAATTTCAAGCATAAGAATTTCCCTTTCCGGAAACAACATACATTTAAAACGTGTTTTTGTTTATAAATAGAATAATTTAATTTTGGATTTAATATATTTATCTACATGGTATTATTTACTAACTTTTATGTGGATGGAAAATAAGTTATTGAGGTAGGTACGAGCTATATAACCGTGAATGTCTGTGAGTGAGTATCTCATTTATTTACTTTAATGGTATTTATGTTAGACATGTAGATTAGTATTCAATATAAGTGCTGTACCAAATCTAATCATTTATATTGTATTATATGTAATTTTGTTATCTAGCATTTTCATGGCCACACCTTTTTATGTAAACCGTAGCTGGTTTCCAAACAAATTATAAGTATTTGTACATTATGTTAAGATCGGCTATATTTCCTTTTGTTACAGAAGCCTCAATGCATTGTAGAGTAGATAATGCTCAAGATACCTAAAGGCCTCAAAAAAAAGAAGAAGGGAAAGAAATCAAAACGGAAGGGAGAAGAGGAACTATTTACCGAGGCGGAACTTGAGAAGTACAGAAGGGAACACCAAGCACAACCTCAACAACAAGAAGCAACCCAAGTAGACAGCGACCAGGAGCAATCCGAGAAACCTAAAACATCCAACAACGACGAGTGGTCGAAGTTCAACGCGTTAACAACCGGTGTAGACTCCATCCTCAAAAAAACTCAAGGAGATTTAGATCGCATCAAATCAACATCATTCTTCCAACGCGTTCCGGCGGGTCCCAAGTCTGTTGATCGCTGCGGTAAAGATGTACCACTCCAACGAGATGCGCAGAAAGATGGCCAGAAATGGATAGGATTTGAAGAAAAGAAAGAAAACGGACAGCAACAAGAAACTGCCAAAGCTGAAGCCGTTTCTCCAGCTCCCGTTGAATTTGTCCTTTCTGAAACTGAGTCAGAAGAAGACGACTTTGATGACATATTCGACACGTCTTATGTTGAAGCCGTAGAAAAGGGAGAAGTCAAGCTCGCTTATATTCCGGATTCTCCGGAAGAGGATCTAGACGACGGACCTGATCCGTTTGATACATCGTACGCAGACAAAGTCATCAGAGGGCCTGAAGTTTCCAAAAAAGGAAAGAAACTAGTTAATATTGGAGTCGCTGTAGAGGTTTTAACTGGTCGATTAGATTCTGTCAACACATCACCCGCCGCTATAAAAAAAGCGAAACGCCGAATACCTCAAGATTTATTATTTGAAACTTCCTTTAGCGATGATATTCCAGACGCACCAGTTGAAGAACCGATAAAAACTAAAAGTCTTTTAGATGATGATACTGGAAACTTTGAAGACGTGCCTGTTGATCTGAGCATCTCATTACATACACAATTCATAAAGAAAACTGCTGAGACCGACACAGATGCTGGTCATAAAGATATTTTGAATACGTTTGATGCAATAAACAAGAGTGATGATGATGACGATGAGTTTGCGAAACTAGCATCCGAATCTTTGAGCAAACCGACCGTAGCCGAAGTTCCAAAGGTTTCATTTGCACCTACTGAGCCGATTTGTGAAGACAGCTCTTGGGCAGCGTTTGAAGAATCGAAGGCAAAGCCATCTCGTCCTCCGCCACCGAGGCCAACTGCAGGCCCGAATCAGTTTAAAACTAATTTCGACGCCAGTCCAGCATCAGTTGAGAGTGATGACGAAGGCCCTGACCCATTTGATACTACATTTGCAGAAAACATACTACCAGGAAAAGCTGAATTAAGAAATTTGGAGGAAGAATTCTTGAATTCTGATAATACAGAGATTCCCAAAAGTGATAGTGATTTTGATTTCAATCCTAGGGAAGGAGAACCTTCATACCCAAATAACAGAAGGAAATCGACCGTTCACATTAGCATCACTGACCCTACAGGTATTCGCGAATCTGTTTCATCGTATGAAAATGCTGACGTAGGGCATTTTGATACAATCAAGCATGCACACCGTGATTTATTAGGGGGCAGCAGCACTGATCTATCTCAACTCGCAGATTCTCCCATAGCGCCATCAGCATCAACGGAAAGCGAATTGTTGGAATATTCCGACCCATTCGATACTTCCATAGTTAACTTCATTACTGCACCTGGTAAAACTGAACTCAAATTCATTGAAAATGAGCTTCTTGGAGAAACTGATATCACCCAATCACCAGGATCTTTGAGCGATCCTGATTTTGATCCACGGGCGGAAGAAATATTTGAGAATTCTTATAAAGATAGCGCGAGAAAGGCTTCAAGACCTGAAAATTTATTAGTTAATAAAACTGTTTTGTTTAAAATTCCAGCTGAAGGGGTTGATTCTCTTGACATTGGCAGAGATAACAAAAAGAAACCCGTCACTCCATATTATGCTCGTGAAGCTTCTGTCACAGATGAAGACGTTGATACACTAGAAGACACTTTTGACGAAACTTGTGGTCCCTCTGCGGGATCTTACACCTCGTCTAAACCCACTCAGTCTATTCTCAAAAAAGGACAAGAAGCTGCGCATCTCACACGCAGTACGTCCGATCAAGATTTAAATACCGAAGAAGACGATTTCATAGAAACTAAATCTTTTTCTCAACTGAGAAGGCATTCAGATTTTCCCGTTAATTTTTCAAAGACGATAGATTTTGCGAATCTTGGAAAAAAAGGTCAAAAGAAAGACTTTTTGGCAATAACAGAAGAAGAAGCGGTTGATACTAAAGTATTGACACCGTACCTAGAAGATAGGGGAAGTATCGATCTAGAAAGTGATCCATTTGATACGTCAGTAGTCAGCTTTCTTCCTGGAAAGACAGAACTAAAAGTCTTAGAAAGTGAGCTTTTATCTCAAGAATTCGACGCCGATTTTGATCCGCGGTCAGGAGAACAAGTTTCACGGGAAGTTGACTTGCTTGCTCCATCGGACGACGCTTTTCAAATAAAAGCCCTTACTCCTGAAATACCAGACCCAGTAACAGGTTTTCTTATTGGAACTGAAGACGACGATATAGATCCATTTGACACAACCATAGCAGAGAATTTGGTTCCCGGAAAGACTGAACTTAAGCTTCTCGAATCTGAACTGATGAATTAACTTCTTTTTTACTGTTTTTTCCAATTCTACTACAAAAATGGCTGGAAATCCCTTTTTGGCAATGAACGAGGAGTTTGATGCGGCTCCTGCAAATGATGCATTAAATCCATTTTTAACGGGAGACTTCGGGGCTCCAGAACCCGCCACAGGCGAAAATCCATTTGGGGCAAGTAACCCATTTTCTGATTTCAGTGCTACAGATTTTGATGTCAGTGCTGTTGTCACAACCTCAATAGACTTTTTTGGAGTATCTGAGCCGGTCGCCACAACAACAGCTAATAACTTCTTTTCAACAACGATTCACGATGCGTACGACCATCCTGGTCCGGAGCCATTATTTTCAACGTCCACGGTTACGACTGTTTCTGGTAATTTCTTCGACACAACTATTCACGAACAGCCTTTGATGATTCCTTCAACCGCACCAAGTTCAGTTCAAAAACCAACAGAGCTCATATTGACCATGACTAATACAATTGCGGGGAATGAGGACATGTGTCATATCTATTCAAGTGACGAAGAGTTGAAACCCAAAAGACCTCCGATACCTTCCCGGCCGATTGCTCCAGAAACAAAAGATCTTATTCTATCAGTTACAGGGCATATGGATTACACAAGTTCACATCTATTGGATAGAATACCCCCAACGAGAACACCCAGTCCGGTATCAATGAGAGATTTACATTCACCAAGTCCAACACCTGAACACGCTTACGGAGATTTTCTTGGAGATACGGACTTAAGGAAAGATAATGATGGGAATCATCAGTCGGAAATGAATCTTTTTGATGTAGATGATGTGGTTACGCAAGTTTCTTGCACCCCTCAACAAAACAGCAGTCCAGGTAATGATGTTGATCTTATGGCGGTACAATCATCTAATCACACAATATCTCCAGTAACCACGGCCATTCCTAGTCGAGATGCTTCACCTAAAGACGAAAATAATTCTGCTATAAATAACCACGCTAGGCCTCCACCACCGCGTCCTGGTCCTCCTGTAAGACCATCTCCTCCAGCTAGACCAGCTAGACCTACCCCACCTCAACCACCACAGAAACCTCCCCCTCCCAGCGTTATTCCCCATAGGCCACCACCCATTGTCCCGGTTTCCAATATCGATAGTCATGTCAAACCTCCAGCAGTGTCTCCAAGTAATGATTTCAACTTGTTTGATGCTCCACCCGTTCCAGTTGTACCAACGAAGTCGACAAAAGAAGATATTTTAAGTCTCTACGCACCCAAGAAACACGAGGAACCAGTAAGACAAATAGATTTTCTTACAGATGATATGCCAGAGTTGCCAATTCATCAAGAGGAGCATGTAAATGAAGCAGAAAGTCATCCTCCAACTGAACAAGCGAATGTTGAATTTGATAAACCACAACCGATGGATATAACCCCGAATTCTGAAGAAAACCCCTCCAACGAAAAACTGGATAATGCAAAACCTAGTAACGACACGATCGTTGAAGAGCCATCTGAATCATTGGACAACTTTAGTATTTCGCAAAATGTTCATGTGACGCGACCAAGTATTGATTCTACATTCTACGAGAAACCTATTTTCACAAATTCGGAGGCTCCTTATAACATTGAACCGATGGCAACTGATACACAGCCTGAGTTCAGGCCACAACAAACTTTTGATCCACAGCCGGCATTCGAATCTCAACCAGCATTTGATCCCCAACCCGCATTTGGAGATGAACAAGACACTCAGATGGGTTTTAATGCGTCAGAATGTAATCCATTCAGCGTTCAAGAAAGTTCAGCCGGGAATGATATGTTTAGTAGCTCGATCAGCAATCCACCACCAAATATCTTCGGAAGTGATCCAGTTCAAAGCAACGCGAATAGTGGAGGTTTCGCTTCAATATTTGGAGGAGAACCGCAGATAATAGAGCCTCCGTTTGGAACTGATCCATCCCCGAAGTCAGACCACTTCCCAGCAGCAGGAGCAGATGCGTTTGATGCGTTCTCCGCCAAGTTCGAGTCCACTGCCAACAAGGATGCTGGATTTGATGCTTTTGGAGGATCTGGTGGAGACGCTTTTGGAGGACCAGCCGGAGCTGTTCCCGACGATGGTGAGTCTCTTTCTATTCATATCAATGTAGACCTTTCTTTAAAGTTGCAAACTAAATTTATATTATGTTCAAAAGCAATCCCCTTACCGTTACAAAATTAGTTTTTCTGAGCCATTATAGTTTGTTCGTTCTTATTACCCTAATGGAAGACAGAGCCTGAAAACTTTCTTAAACTAGTTTAGTTTTATTACATTAAGAAAGCTTAAACAACATTTCATCGACTAAATGCGTAATTTATCATATTTTGCACCTGGGTCGGTCGGTTTACATCTTACATAGGTTTTATACATTCACCGGAATGAAATAAAGTGATTTTTATGTTATTTTTCACCTTAGACCAGGTCTACAGTGACCTAGTATGGTATGAAAATACCCATCAATTTGTTTTCAATCCAATTTTTTCCGGCTGATATTCTTTTATCAGTGCGATTCTGATACATAGGGCGTAACTGAGCGTTTCTGAAAGCATTTTAACCAGCGATTCCTGAGCATATTTTGAGTAAAAAATGTAATATAATTTTGCTGTGCGATGATTTTTTTTTCCAATTAATAATATATATTTTTCCATCACACGTCGCATCTGAGTGGTTGGGTTTAGCCTAGCGGGTCTCGTGATACGCACTGCGTCTCTTTCTAGCAACACGGTAACAGGCGAGACAGTGTGCGTATCTCGTGACCCCGTCGTGAAGTTTAGGATTGTGATCAGTGGCGTCGTGTGATAGAAAAATATATTTTTTGTTTAAAATAAAAAAAAATCATTAACCAGCAAAACGACATCCACGTGTTTTATTCGAAAAATGCTCAGGAATTGCGGTTATATCCTTCGGGTACGTGATTTACGCCCTTTAGAATACTCTGGCCTTGCCTCTAGTGTAGACATGTAAATGAAGAAAACCACCGGAGAAAGTTACCCATTTCAATAAATTTGCATAAAATTATTGTGGCGTGATCCGCTCGTTTTGTTAGTTTTAGTTATTAGTTTTCTGCCAATGCATGAGTTTAACAACGTGTTATTAATGTAACGCATGTGATTATTTTTTTAAGTAAAAACTTCTACAGCACCGTTGTGATTTGAAACTCGATGAAACGAAAAATGGAAACTAAAAAGAGACAAACAGATACATCTATTGGATTTAGCCTGCAAGATAATGGGATAGAATAATCGTTCTCCTCTTTTTGCGGTGCTTCGTTGCATCCTCACTCTTGTCTAATTTAGTTTTCTGAAGGTTTCACTTATACCTCGTGTGAACTGCAAACAGTATATTTTTTAATCAATTTAATATCGCCTCGATGCACGTCATGGATTATGGCTATTTTTGCACATTTGACATCCAAAGAAAATAAAACAACTCTTTTTACGAGGAACGCTGATAGGTTTCGTGAAACACAAAGTTACAGGAAACTCGCTAAGTTATCTGAGTAAGAAACGATAGGATGCGTGAAAACGTTTTCAATTTGGGAGGCGGCTGGGTAAGGTTAGGTACCAATGCCACTGTCGTAAGTCACCCCAAGTGACGTTCGCTACATTTGGTGTCTTAGAAGGGGTGACCGGGTTCATGGGGTGAGGTTTGTCTGGGTCTTGGTGGTGGATGCGTCTGCCCACCAACTGCGTGGCAGGCCAGATCGGAGAGACTGGTTAAGGGAGACATTTTTACCTCTCCAGGAGAACTCTCTTGACCCAAAGCCTTGCAATGCAGTGGGAGGGATGGATTCATGCACCCGTCACTATTTGATAAATTAACCCTCAGATTCCTACCTTTCATTCATACAATTTGGGAGGCGGGTATGGGTACCGAATGGGCAGGTATCAGCGGAACCATTTATTTGATAACCAAAATTTCTGCCATAGGTCACCCCAAGTGGTTAGCTACGTTTGGTGACTTAGCAGGGGTGCCCGGATTCATGGGGGGTGAGGTTTGTCTAGGTCTTGGCGGCCAATGCATTTCCCCACCCATTGCATGGTGGGTCGGATCGGGAGAGTTTGATTGAGGGAGACCTAATCTAGCTCTCTCCAGACCCATCGCCTTGCATTGCAGTGGGAGAGATGATTTCATACGTCCATTAATCCTAGACACTTCTTCTTTGTGTGCCTTATCAGGTCCCCCCGAAGTTGGCGATCACTCTTTAAAAGGTCTCTCTATCTTGCGCTGCCCGGAATATCTCCTCCACACTTCTAATGCCGGTCCACTCTTGTATATTTCGCAGCTAAGACATTTGTCTCCTACCAGGCCCTCGGCGACCCTCTATCTTGCCTTTCAATATTAAATGGAACAAGTGATACTTCTCCCCTCGAAGTATATGCTCCTAGTATATTCTCCTAGACAAAGTATAGACGAAGTATATACTCCTAGACACGTTGACCCCCAAATTTCTACCCACCTCTCATAGCCTTTTCTTTCCCAGAACATCTTCTCCTTCATTTCCTTAAAAAAACTCCACACAGCATCCACAAAGATGACATAGGCCCAGAGGGAAATATTTTTCCTCAGGGCCTCCTGTGTGGACATAATATAACAAAAAAATCATACCTTTTTCCTTTCCAGAACTTTCTCTCCCTCCTTTCCATCAAATACCTTCATTATTTATTTCACGGCTTCCTGTAAGGAGCTAATGTAGAAAAAACGTACAAAATAAATTAATCTCCTACTAATTTATTCATATTCTTAGAAAGTTTTACTCGTATTTACCGCCATTTAGTTATAAATTCACCCCAAGGGCGCTACAAAACTTTCCCGCGTTCTAAAGGTAAGGACACACTTGGCTTACGTACGCAACGTGTGCAATTCTTCGTTCTCATACTACCAAGCACACTTGTTCCACGCACGCGACGCATATTTAAATAGCAGTATCGCGATACTCAATTGATTTTACGTTATAAACCGCTTCGTAACATCGTACTAAATTTATTAGATGCTTATATCTCCCATTTAACAACAAAACGAGCAACAAATGTCAGTAAACGCCAAACGCTAAATGCCAAAATCACTTACTACTTTTAAAATATCAATCGACCTTGAAAATTATTAGATTTAGTCGAAAATCCCTACGCAGCTATCAGTATCTAAAATAATTTAGTTACATAAAAAATAAGCGAGCTTTTAGCCGTGGCATTTCTTGACAATCAAACGGCGAGCTTTACGATTGAAGTAGGTACTAGCCATTGTACTTCTTCTGTGGAGCTGTGGACAAGTGCCTCATTTGTGCTTAGAATAGGTTCAACTCACATTTCAAGCCTAATCTCACCCATTTGTGACATTACACAATACACATGACTCAGTGTTTCGTAAACTGTTGTATGAATATTTATTTATTATTTACTGTACAAATATTGTTAAATACAGAATAAAACATTTTTTTTACAGAAAAAATCATAAAAATACCGAATCTTCTACTGATTTTTCGTTTGAGGGTCGCTAAAATTGTCTTCAATAATTTAAAATTAGGTACAATTTTATTTGATTAGATTTTTTTTTATGCGTGTCACATGCATAATTATGTAGACTATAATTGCGGCACTTTTCAGAGTAGTACCTACATATTTTTAGTATTGCTCTGGTGAAAGACCACCGTTCAGAACTGTGTTTAGTGACCAGATCTGAATAGCTAGATAACTTCCTAACCTTTCTCTTCAACATCTCCTTCCCCTCTTCACTTCCTTCAGCTTCACAACATACCTACTTCAAATGAGGGTGCCATAGTCTCACTGGATCCAGACTGTTGGGAGCAATTTGGACTCTTGTGGGGTACTCAAATAAAACAGTCCACAATGGAATTCGGGTACCGACCCTGATGTATGGCAGTGAGGCATGATTCAGGCGGAGGAAGGGTAAAAGTAGACTGAATGCCGTAGAAATGATATCCCTGAGGCGTATATGTGGAAAAATCATGTAAGATCGTTTGAGAAAACCCTGATGTACCTAAGCATAATGATCAAGATTAAGAAAGGGATCCTCAGATGTTTGGGCATATAGAGCGAATGAACGAAGACAGGAGTGTACGAAAATATATGACGCAAATGTGAATGATAGAAGACCTCGGGGACGCTCGAGGAAGACAAGCCACGATCAGATACTTGAATAGGCCCATGTTAAGAGTCAGAATAATAGAAGAGTATGCATGAGACGATTTATAAATGTGAATGAGGCAAAGAGTGTGTGCCAAGATGGAGTTGTTTGGTGGTTGGTTGAGTTGTTTTGCTGCCTACCCCTGCGGAGAAACGGCGTGGGCGTGATGGTTAGTCAGTTAGTTACGTTTCATAATACCCAAAGAATGTTTTTTTCATAAAAAAGTTTCCAGTTCGTCAGAGTGGTGGATACATTGATGTATTGTTATCGCCATGGTGCGAAACCAAAATTAAAAATAGTAACGTTGCTTAGGCATAGTATTACCTGCGTTTAGTTACCAGGTCTGAATAGGTAGGTACTCGTACTTCCCAAAATATTCTCATCACCTTCCAATTTAAAATTCCTTCAGCTTCACAATATTCCCCAAATTGTGGATGCCATAGATTCACTGGAAGTCAGACGAGTTAGGGAACTTGGGAACATTAATTCAAGTATTTTGCTACAGAGAAAACTGTTCAATTATTCATACAACATTGAATGATTTAACATAATATCAAAGGAATTTAACAGAAAAACTTTATTTTTGAAAAAAAAAACACGAACCCTTATACTTACTTAAAACCAACATATTTCCAATGGTGACCCAATAGTTAGCCTCCCGAAATTATAATTATTAAAAAATTATACTTTTTTATGGATTATTTACCAAGTTCAAACCTAAAATCGACTTTAAAAATACCTTTATCCATAAGTTGATACGAATATCAAACGAATTTGTTTACATTGTCGATTTTTGGTATTTATACGCTGCTATATACAATAGTTTTATACTCGATGCATTTGAATGAAAAAATATCTTTTATACTTTTGTTGTTCGGCGGTATATCCTCTCTGCTTACCCCTACGGTGAAACACAGTTTGTGTAAATAGTTATACCTCATTTTCACTAAGTCAGAGGGAGCAAATGTCGGGGGATCAACTGTCATGGAATCATTTCCAATGGATATAAAGAGTATAAAGACTTCTCTCCTCCATCATTCATCACTTAATGAATAAAGGTTTTCAATGTATTATGATAGTAATGACGTGAATATACTGAAACGCGGACACGCTCTTTGTATTATCGGGAGCAACATACCACCCTTAATGTATATTATATGATAAGGGATGGAAAACGATTAAGAATTGTAGTAATATTACATCCCTTACCCCATAAGTAGTGATTGTCGAAGGTATGTTGTAATTTCAAATTACGAGGAATTATAGCTAGAATTTTTTTTGTAAATGTAGGGGGGAGTTTTCTTTTTAATTGCATTTTTTTCAAAGATAAAATTTATTTTCATTCACGAAACTTTTATTACTTGTAAAGGTTCCGAAAGGTCCGAAATGTAGGGGGGAGTTTTCTTTTAATTGCATTTTTTTCAAAGATAATATTTATTTTCGTTCACGAAACTTTTATTACTTGTAAAGGTTCATTTAAAAAAGAAAACAAAAACAATTTTGAAAGTTTGATTTGAATATCTATCCATATAGATATAGCGGCCGCAAGCAGAGGGTCCGACCAAATCGGTTGGAATCCTGGAATCCTTGGAAATCATTTGAAACATTAAATAATAAAAAAAATCATTACAATATATATATTTTTTATTTATTTATTAAATAACAAAATACATTTTGTACAACAATTTGAGTAGACCCACAAAGCTGTCATATAGCAGCTTGTCTGCAGGTTCTAACAATTTAAACATTCTTAATATAATATCTAAGAAAATATTTGTAAAAACATTTATAGTTTTAAGGAAACATTAGAATAGATCACATAGTAATATTAGATAAATTAACTTACATCTATAAATACATAAGATATTTCAATATACCTGCCTAATAACAAGATATGTAGGCAGCTATATGAACGTATAGAACGCATGAACCACAGATTGCAAAAAAATATTGTTGATTGCAGACATAAAATCAAAATTGACGATTTTTTTTCGATTTGCATGCACCAAGTCTTAAACTGTTAGAAAATTCAGTCGCTATGGCACCATGTAGGAGAATTTTGATTGCTGAATAAAAAAATGGCGGACCGGCGAATTTTATTTCCGGTTTTTATGAAAAAAATTAAAAGGGGCCCTTTATAAAAAAAATACCTACGTGGTGCCAGAGACTGAATTTTCAAATAGTTTAAGACTTGGGGCTTGCAAATCGGATGTATAGTTTTTTTTAATATGTTGTAAAGCAGGTTGAAAAACATAGTTTCGAGAAAAACGCGTTCAAATTTTTGCTGAATTTTTTCCGAATTCAACACAGATAATCAGAAAATGAAATAAAAAAAAATCACAATTTTTTTTACAGTGCGAATATGACCGAATCGGATAGAGACACAATTGTCTTAATTGAATTCAAATATTACAATTTGAGATTTCACTCATTAAGTTAAAAATAAAATAAAAACTTTGTTTTTTAAGGGTTGATAATCGTATATTATTTATTAATTAACTTTTATCTGAAATGTAAATAGCATACAATATATAAACTCAAGAACGCTTCAGGCATTCCTTGCTCACTTGGTAAAATTCCATGCTATTTCTAACTCAAATAAGTATTTTGCGAAAACTGTCTACTTCGTCGTCTGAGGTATTTCTTTCCAGGGAGGGAAGGGGGTGAGGGTTCTCTAGGACGTAAGAGGTCAGAGTGGAAGAGTTGAGTAGAACTTGAACATCCCTCGGAGGTTATTTTTATCTTGATATCATTCACATGTAAAAAGCTTTTCTTGCTTTTGAAGGCCATTCATATTCATCTTTACGTCAGTATTTTTAACCCCGCTTCATAAATGTTAACCCGAGTTTTGACTGCTTGAAGCAAGTGGGATTTAGGTAACTTAAATATAGCACACCCAATTTCTTATTCAAATATTAATATATCTATTTTTTTAAATATATTTTTCAATTTATTACATTTTTTGTTAAAATGGGACGTTGATAACAAAGTAGAAAGAAAACTGTGACACATAACAAGACCGTTAAATTGTGGGAGGCGGGTATTGGTACCGCTGCCCCAGGAAATAGTTCCTGGGGCAGCGGTACCAATAATTGAATAACCGACACCCCTGCCATAGGTCAGCTCAAGTGGTTCGCTTCTCCGATGATTTAGCAAAGGTGCCCAGTTTCATGGGACGAGGCTTGTTCAAGTCTTGGCAGCCTATCTTTTGCGTAGCGGGCCGGTACGACAGAGACTGGTTGAATGAGACCTTTTAACCTCTCCAGCTGGACTCTCTCGACTCATGGTCTTGCACCGCAATGGGAGGAATGAATTCATTCGTCCGCCACTACTGGACACATTGACCTCCAGATTTCAACCCACCCCTCATACGTTTTTCCTTCACAGAACTTCCAATCCTTCTTTTCTATGGCTTTTATTGGTGATTTGTAATGGAGATTGGATGGCTCTATTATCAGGCGGTAGGAATGACTCCGGGCCCTGACCTTGGGCACGCAAATGTATTTATCTAAATCTCCATCTTCGACAGCTTTACAGTGCCATCTATGAATAACCTTTTAAACTACTATCAAGGATATCACACCTCCTTTGTGATATGAGTGAATGATTTGAAACGTATTTCTTAAATAATTTCAATTACTAATCTGTTTGTCTGTTATATAGCCTGGGGAAATTCAGCTGCCGGTTTCTCGGCTAGTGGCGACGGGTTCGCCGACGACTCATTCGACGCCTTCCTGACGCTGAGCGAGCCCCCGCCAGTGCCCACAGGAACTCCGGCCCCCTTCGGAAAGAACGACAGCCAGGAGTCCGATGAGGGCAACTTCAATGTCTTCATCAAGTAAGTCCATTCATTTAAAAAAAAAAATTTTTTACAAAATATTATGTTTAAGGTCAACATTGGTCATACCTTATCAGAAAATATGAGTTCTTGTGCTGAATAAAGGAGCCACGATTCTTACTTAAAATATGTTATAATATCTTTTAATTTAAATATTTACTTTTTAATATAAGTTTTCTTTTGAAAAATTGTTTAATTTAATTTATTTATTCTGATTGGTTGATGTCACAGCGCAATTCAGAAGGAAGGTTATAATAGTTTTTTATGGCTTGGTAAATACAATGGTTTTTCATTTGAGTTGTTTTACAATTAGTAATATTTATTTGTGTAATCAATTGATTTTCATTTCTCATTAGTTTGTATAGTTCTTGATATTCTTTGTTATTTTTTCTACATTTTTCCAGTCCAAAGAAACGTAAAGATCTAAATGACAATTCCTTTTGCAAACTTACTACAGGCAGGTTGGTAACAAAGTCCGTAGCAAAACAAGTTAAACACACTAGTAGAAAATGTTTTTAAACACATATTGTCTACGAACGTTGGGTTGGTACCATAACATTGAAAAAATGGGAATAAAAAAGTCCAAATAAACAATGTTTTCACATTGAAAAAATAATCTTTACAGAACCACAGTCAAATTTCGCCATACTATGTCAAAGTCACAGTCAAAGTTATCCGTCTACCAATAATATATCATAGTAAGGCTTGCTCGAGATGCTGCAGATTTTCGAAAACGGAAACAGAACGCACAAACAAATTTACAGGCAGAATAAATGGAAGACGGTCGAGTATAAACAGGACTTATCGTGGTCTCAGGACGCTCGTATTTGCGAACCGGTTTAACTAAAAGAATTTATTATTGGATGCTCTTTAATTCTTTAATCGAAGTAAAATACCTATATCCACCTTTTTTTATTAATAAAACTTATATTATACAGACAGGCATAATATTTTAAAATAAAAATAAAATCAAGTAATTTAGATTTTTAATAATGATTTTAGAAGCTTTCTTTATATTTAGTTTGAACCTTTATTTTCGTTTTCCATTTGTTCATGATTTCCCGAGGGACGTATTCAATCTGATGGAAATTAAATGAAACAAAAGTCTGAATTAATAATATTATGTGAAAATTGAACAGAGAACAAACACACGACAAAGTTCTAGTAATTTAATAATAACACGAGATGACCCGACATTTCCAATTTGGGAGAGGGGAATGGGTGCCGCCGCCCCGGGAACCTTTATTGGATAACAAACACCTCTGCCATAGGTCACCCCAAGTGGTTCGCTACGTTTGGTGATTTAGCATGGGGTGCCCGGGTTCATGGGGTGATGTTTGTCTAGGTCTTGGAGGCGGATGACCAGGACACACTGAAACCCAGATTCCTACCCACCCCTTAAACCCTTTTCATTCCCAGAACTCTCCTCTTCTTTCTCTCATCAAAAAAACCCTCCACTTATCATCCCCAAATATGACATAGGGAAATTATTTTCCTCAGGGCCTCCTGTGTTGAGCTTATGAAAAAAAAATTGATTCCTCGACACTTGCCCCATCTTAATTAAAATAATATTTTTTTAGCCATTATTTACCAATTTCAAACCTAAACTCGACTTCAAAAATACCTTTAACCCATCAGGTCTCGGGCATATTCTGTCAAAAGGTCAGAAAATTTCCACTTTGCAACAAAATGCAAATAGAATACTTCTGAATGTATTCAAAACCAAACCAAAAACGGTTTTTGAAGGGCAATAGAATAAGCTTTCAAATATTAACATTAGAAATAAACATATAATTTCTGAATTAATTAAAAATTTATAATAAAACATAAAAAAGTTTTAAAAATGGCTCAACTTCCGTTTTTTCTACCTAAAATTACTGACAATGAAATAAAAGCTCCTAGTGCATGCTTTCCCTTTGGTAAAATGCTGATTGTCCTTGTACCTTTAAATGTATATGACATTGTTGTTGTTACCTTATTCTTCTTTTTATATTAAACTATTTATGTTAAAATGCGCCTGCTCTCAACACAGGAACTCCTAGTGAGACAGGCACAGTACAATCACCTATGTAACTCGATAAATAAAGATTATAATAAAAAAAAAATGTATTGGGCAAATGTATTATAAACGTTATTATCGGTGACGGGCCAAATAAGAATGCAACCAACTCAGAACCACCTCAGAAAGGTCATTAAGAATAAAGATTAAAAAATGGTTAAGTAGGTTAAGTTAGGTTAGGGCTAACAGCTATTTTAAAATTATTTTTTCATAGTTTTTACCTAATGACCTTTCTGAGGTGGTTCTGAGTTGGTTTCATTCTGAGTTGGCATGGAACCGTATATCGTATTTTCCCCAAATCGACTTAATATTGTACATATATTATATTAAATGTAAGTATGCCGGGGGACCAACTACTGTCGGAGAATCAACTTTCTTGGAATCACGAGTATTGCTTTCATTACTTTGCAATTCTGAAAAACGAAAACACATGATTCGTAAATAATTATATTGTAACCTCGTTAAAATCACCTGAAAACTGGTAGATTAATTTTTAACCTTTCCATGCGTCCACCTTTTTTAATAATAGGCCACTTGCATGGATTTCATAACGACTTGGGAAAAATCGTGAGGATAGATTTTATTACTAAGATTACGAAAATGTTAGCAAACATTTTTAGAAATGTATAGTTTTTTTATTTTTAAATAAATAAATCCATGAGTTGAGCTCGTGACGTCACTACATGAAAATGTCCCGTCTCCGATTATGTTCCCTTAATTTTATAAAATTCCACGCAGATAATTTTTTTTTTATATGGCAACACTTTGATTTCCGGCGAATTTTTGAATTTGCGTTTATCGTTCACTAGATTTATTGTTTGTTCTATGCGAACTTATCCTTTGGTTTGATTTTTTGATAAAGATGGCTGTGTTTTTACAGTTTTTACGAAGAGAGCCCCGTACAATTTATTGCTATTCGTGCGGAAAACTTTCTTTTTAAAAAATGCTTTTCGGCTATGTAATTATTGTTTTTTAGTACCCATAAAATTATGTCCCGTCTTTCCGGTTTATAAAAAAAGGTCTGATTTTTCGGATTGAAATTTTCAAAAAATTGCCAGGGTTTCAAAAATACGATTAAAAAAAAAAAACCGAATGTCTTAGAATATTTGCCTAAATCGGATTTTTTTTTTTTTAAATGTGATGCAAGTGGCCTATTACGGAGAACTTCCAAACGCGCATCATAATCCAGATGTGCCTATTTGATAACAATTAACATAATTATACAAAATTTTATTTGATGGATACGAATTGATTTGATTCTAAGAATTTGTTTGCTCAACTGAATAATTGTTTTATTAGTGTTTGATTTTTTAAATGTATCTAATTATTTTGTATTGAAATTTGTACATTATGTAAGTGTAAAGCATAATTTAAGAATAAATTCAATATTCTCAAAGTTCTTATCACTAGGGTTTTCTGTTCTGGGGAAGTCTATAATTTTAATATTCTTGTATTAAGTTTTTATTTATTATCTTTAAATAGTCTTCATAATGTTTGCAAATTGATATCACTCTGTTCTCTCAGCATTTAATATTACTCTGTCATAAAGCTGTATTGAAAATGAGAAAACCAGTATATTTTGCTTATTAAACCAGTATATATTGGCTTATTGCCGTGGTTGAGTATTTATGTTGGGCAGTGGAGTATTCAAACCTTTTAATTAAAATATTTTTATAAATAATGTTTTAAATGGATTCATATGTCCGTCACTCCTGGACCCCACTGACCACATTTCCACCCACCCCTCTTACCTTTTTACTTCTCAGAATATTATCTACATCCTTTCCTTTAAAAAAAACCCTCCACATCATCCCCAAAGATGACATAGGCCCCGAAGTAAATTACTTTCATCAGAGCCTCCTATGTGGAGCGATTGTAAAAAAAGTTTATTTTAAATTTTAAAAAGTAACAATAGTTTTATTGACATTAATAAAATGGTAGAATTTAAGCTTTGTCCACTTTTATTACTAGGAATCCCTTTGAAGAAAGTTTTGTTCGTTTGGGTATTAGAATAATTTGCGTAGAGCTGGTATTATGTGTTATGTTTATGAACAAATTATTAATACACAATATTCAGATAATAAGATGTCTGACGCAGATAAAATAAAATCATCTTTTCCTAATTAATTAAATAATTTGCATAGGGGCTAAATAGTGCGAAAAATTATCGCAATTTCCATAAAGGCAAACACGAAACAGTGGGCCTTTGTGAAATTATTATTAATGCGTCTACGACGATACATTATCATGTGCCTCCCCGTGCAGGCACGCGCTACGCTCTACGAGCTACGACATCGTCTACGCCAGATAATATACCATAATAATGGCCTCTACGCTAGACAACGATGCAGTTATACCATTTATTTCACGCGACGATTAACGCCAAGATTAATGCTAAATCACTATATACGATTAATCTTTACTACAAATCGGCTTACTGCATAAATACAAAATAAAGATACATGAAAAAGTTCTTTGTTTAAAACCACTTTATTTTGTTTATACACGTCGACAGTTTTTTTTTTTTTTATCAGGACAATAAATAGTTTGTATGTTTATTGTCCTGGTGAAGGTTGAAATCAACCATAACTGGTCGACGTGTATAAATAATATAAATAAAAATAAAGTAGTTTTAAACACAGAAATTTTTTCATTTTTATAATGTCAAGCCACAAAGTATACGCTTTTTTAAAATATTATACATTGGATAAATTGAAGCATTTCTTACCATTTCGATTGAGTAGAATTTTAAATAAAATTGTTAATTGAATCGTTTAAATTTAAACCAAACAGTAGATATATTGGAAAAATTATGGATTATTTTATTAAAAGATTTGGTGGAAGATCAGAGAAGTGGTGATTATGTTAAACACTGGAACCTGGTATTAATTAACGGTCACATTTAGTAAAAAGGTTGTGGGTAGGTAGGGAGGATATCCATCATGCAATCAAATGGACACTTTAATCATCACAAGATATCCTGGATTTCTGACCTAACAAGGTTAATACGGATGGCCATATTTATACAAATCTTAGTTTTAGAGTTTTGGCCAAATTCTCAACCGAACTAAATACTTAAACAATCTAAAGTTATCTATAGTAATACCTAGTACCTACCCACGCTTGAGAGTTATATTAAATGTTAAAGTATAAGCCATCAAAAATTGATGTTTTCATGATAATAATTAGAAACATTTTGTCAATTTTTTTGAGTTTAATAATTGCAGTACTTGAATGTTTGCAAAATTTAATTTAGTTTTATTACATTTGATTATTTGAAATTATGGATACTACGAGTATGAAGGTTCCAATCATTTCATTTAAATTTCCTTTGAATAAAACTTATTTAGAACTGTCTTTCCCATAAAATAAAACCAAAAAAAAAAAGAATAAATTAGAAGAATTCTCCTTCATTTTTTTTTGTGTAAATATCACAAGAGTCCCATTTGTTCCAGTCTAGAGCCAGTGAGACTATGGCATCCCCAATTGGGGTATTTTGTGAGACTGAAAGTAGGAGAGGAAGGAAATAATTGGAGAAGGGAGAGGTTATTTATATCTGGTCACCAAACACGATTAAAACCATTTCAAGCAATGTTTCTGAATGGTGGTCTTACAGCAGGCCGATGCCGAAGTTTTTTACCACTCTAAATTCATTGTCTTGTTGAATCTTATTTAAATAACGCTAACAATGATTTTTCTAGTATGAATTCTCAGACAAACTCTTTTTCTCCAACGTTATTTGAAGTCATTCCCGTGAGTAAAGTCTTCATTTTCGCCCTTTACTCCACTCACAACTTTTCATCTCGAAAGAAGAAAAAAAATATTTTAACTCTAAAACGCTGCTGTTTATTTTCCCATTATTAATTTAAATTCCTTTGCGATTTGTGTGTGAACTGGAGCGTCACCACCCACACTCGAGTTCTCAAGTACTTGTTTCGCGACTTTTCATCCCGCGACAAAATATCCCCGACAAAATATCCCCGAAAAATATCCCCCGACAATATATCCTACGGATAAAACATCTCTGTGTGACGGCCAGCGTAGTTTTTTGACTCGCACTCCGAAGGTAGCAGGATCGAATCCCGGCGTGGCAAATAAATTTTATTTGATTAATTTGTGTTATTTGACAACTTATTAATTTAAAAATAATATATAGTATATTTGCTGCACGTTCAAGAGTGAAAGATACTCTCAGTATCGCCCTGGTATAAAACACCAATCAGAATTGAAACGTTGCTTGAAATGGCTTTAGCCGTGTTTGGTTACCAGATCTGAATAGCCAGGTACTTCCCCCATCTTCCTCTTTCCCTCCTCTCCTTCCCTTCCCCAATACCTTCAGCCTCACAACATACCCCAATTAGGGATGCCATAGTCCCACTGGTTCCAGACGGGAGCAGTTGGGACTCTTGTGCGGTATTCATGTAAAAAAAACCGTTATGGTTAAACGTCACGCATGTTATAATCTACGCATTCACAGATGGCGCCAATCAAATTATTTTAGGTTTTTAATGCTTTTTGCACGTCACGCTTTAAAATATTAAGGTAAATTAACTGTTCGCGATCGTATATATTTAATAAGAATATAAATAAATAGTTTTGTCCATAAACAAACCCAAATATTTCAAGAAAGGCTGAAAAATACAATATTGGATTGAGTCATCGTTACGAAATTGAATTTTTCAGCCTTTCTTGAAAGATTTGGGTTTGTTTATGGACAAAACTATTTATTTATATTCTTATTAAATATGTACGATCGCGAACAATTAATTTACCTTAATATTTTAAAGCGAAAAGTGCAAAAAGCATTAAAAAGCTAAAATATTTTGATTGGCGCCATCTGTGAATGCGTACATTATAACGTACGTGACGTTTAACCTTAACAAAATATCTATTAGCACCTAACCTAATCTAAACTAACCTAACTTAACTTAACACAAATGGTTACCTGTATTATTATTGTCCCATTTTACTATTTTTGAACAATAATTTATTAATTATTATTTTTAATTGATAAACTAACGTTTAAACAAGATTTTTATGCATAGCACAAAGGGTAGATAACAAATATTATAATATATAATTATCAGCCTGAAACACTCATCTACATTGAAAAAATCTTCCGAGAAAAGATACTGGCCGCCAACGGGAATTGAACCCGTGACCCTCTGATTGCCGGTCAGCTGCTCTGACCACTGAGCTATGATTTATTGTCTTTACAGGATGTTTGTATTATTTTTCCCATTTTGTGTTAGGTTAAGTTGGGTTAGGTTAGGTTAGGTAAAGGATGTCTGTATTATTTATATCCTTTTTTTTTGATAGGTTAGGTTAAGTTTTAGTAGATATTTTGTCGGAGGATATTTTGTTGGACGATATTTTATCGGGAATATTTTATCGTGGGATGAAAACGCGCAGTACCGGTATACTTACCCTCCCACCCTTATTCAAAAGCTCCATTCAGATTGAACGATGACATACGTCTTATTGACGTGTCTGAAATTTAGTAGCTGGGTTAGAATTACAGATATTTCAAGCCTTCTGCATACAAAGCTGGCATTCGTAAATCCACTTGTACCTTTGAAGTATTGGTATTGGTTTCACCACTGTCGGTATAACTTTCTGGACAATAAATTCGTGACGTAATCAATGTCTGAAAGAATATATAACATAAAAAGCTATAATTGTTGCAGTTGCTATGATCTGTACGCAAAGTATTTTATTTTATTTAGTTGAAAAAACCTCAACTCTGTGGAGAATGGGCAGTCCGTTTGATAGATTCTCTTATCATAACAAGCGTATTGCGATCTAAATAAACATTATTTTAAAGTGTTGCTGAGAGCCTGGGTAGTTCAATCGTTTAAAATAATATTATGACAGCTGTTTAACAATAATAATTATCGAGAATATCGAGAATATTGTCCACCAAAATCATCAGTATTTTGAATAAGAAATGAAAATATTTGATTTACGAGTAGACTTCATAATTTAACCCAAATAATATCTCGGAATCAAATAATTGCGAGTAAACATTGAATTATCTGAAGTCAGTATTATATTAGGACGAATCTAGTTCAACCAAATTAATTGACTTGTAGTCGAGTGAATAATTTGGAATTTATTATGGCTTAATGATAAATAGTCCCGTGGTGTTGAAGAAAACTGTTGACTGGTAGGCTAAATGTAGTGGGAATGGGGAGGAGATGGCGAAGAGGAAGTTAGGGATCCTGGCTATTCGTATCAAAAATGGTGGTCTTTCAGCAGGTGATCGATTCTGAATGGTGGTCTTTCAGCAGGGCTATTCCGAAAATATTTTCCACTTTGGGACGTGTCGCAAATATGCTTTATATTTATTAACCCTCCGCCCGTCGCGCGTTTTTTGTAACGCGAGGTGTCGCGTGGGGTTGCTTAGGACCCCAAAAATAAATATGAATTAATTGTTGCTATAAAATAAATTTTATATGTTATTTTAACAGATTACAGTCAGGTGATAATGAGCTTTGAAATAAAAAAGAAATATTAAAAATTAATAATTCATTTTCAATGCAAGAGCTTAAAAATCAACAAGAAACATTTTTTTGTAATTTCGAATCATATTTTTTTAATAGAAAACTTAAAAAAAAAACTAACCAATTTCTATCAAACTTATAACTATTTGAGGTTAATACAGATTTATTATTATAACAAAAAAATGGAAACAAAATACAATGGAAAAACATATAAACTTGATTTTACATGGTATTTTGTTGATTTTTTTGAGCCTCACGCCGAAACACAAGTCTGTATCTCACCTTGCACATGCGCAGACTGAATTTTCTCGGCGCTAGCGTCAAGTATAGTCCATTTTAGGAAGCTACCTAAAGTAAGGAATCAGTGGGAACATTAAATATTATATTTCTGTACAACTTGGGCTTTTAAGGACCCCACGCGACGGGTCGAGGGTTAAATGAATTATTTGTGAAATAACACAAAATAATTATGTGATTTGAGCACGCGACTTCCGAAATCGTACTCGGGAGTCTTACCACTCGACTACGAAGGTCGTCATTAGTAATTATCCTCGAGGAAAAAAACAGTATAACGTTTGAACAATTCATTGCCATGTGGTTTTGGTAGAGACATTTCCCGAACAATTTATTTATCTCTACTAATTTATCTTTTATATATTTTTTTCACAATTATCCTGAACTTGTTTCCGTTGGCAATAATAATAATCAAAGTTCGTTTGTAAATTTTTGGTGTACTGATTCTATACAAAGTTGTGATCTTCCTTATTGACTTCCCAGCCCTGTTAGAAAGGATTGCATTTCGTTGCATTGCCAGATAGAATACCTGATTTTATATACAACATTTCAAATCGGAATACGCACAGAACTCCTTGCTTGGGCGAATCTGCAATCTTATAATGAATGCCCCAAAAGACAAGGGCGCAGCGAGGTACGGGCAGGGGGGGGGGGGCAGCTACCCCCCCTCTAGAAGATTCAGGGATGCTCACAAACCGTAAAGTAATATTACATCGGTAGCCTATTGTTGGTGAGAATCAATTTAATTTTTATTATTACCTTTTTAGTTTATAATTTTTTTGTGCACCTTGGAAAGTTGGGATAAATATTAGAAAAGCTTTTTTTTTGTACCCGCATAACTTACGTATCTAACTAAAGATTGTACGTTTATTTGTATTTTACTTTTCCTTTTTTTATGTATTATTTTTACGTGCATTTGTAAAACTTCAACCATGTACGTTTCCAAATGTTTTCAAGCAGTTAAGGTATTTATAATTTATGACTTAATCCATAGAGGCCCTCGAACCCTTTCCTTAGAAATATGTATTCTCGAAGTAAAAAATGTGTCTTTAATTGTTTTATTATTGCTTCTTTTCTTATATTTTAAAATACGGTTAGGGCCCGGAGGCCTCAGACGCAGAATTGGGTCTTATACTCAAGTATGTCAGCTAAAATTTTTGTTAGTTCCTCATTAACAAAATGCCCACATGAGGTTAAGGGCTATCCATAAATTACGTCACACGAATTTCATGATTTTTGACCCCCCCCCCTTGTCGCTATCGTCACATTTGTGAGACCCCCTTCTCCCCCCCCAGTGTGACATCACATATTTTACAATTTTACATCTAAAAATAGTCAAATGAGTAGTTCAATTTTTTTTTCATGTAGCGTCTCAGAGCTGGTCACCCCCCATACCCCTTGTCACACTCACCCTACCCCCCCTTCCCCGTGTCTGCCCCCCCCTTAACAAAATCTTAGCTACGCCCTTGCCAAAAGATATTGTCATTTTCCACGGAACCCAAATCGTTTAAAATCAAATTAATCTGACAATATACTTAAAACAAAAATATGATTTCATAATTGTTTATTTTCTTATTAATTTTTTTTACTTAAATTATGTCCAATTATAACTTTTAATAACTACTGGCTTCCTAATAGTAGCCATAACAAAGTATTATAAATGGAACTTAACTAGTTTATATATTTTTTTATTTCTTGGGCATTAAGTATGTAACAATTTCCATGCATATTTATTACTTAAATTTTAATTCTATCTGCTTTAATCTATTTATCTGGATACCACCCAAGAGTTCCAACTGCTCCCGTCTGGAGCCAGTGAGACTATGGCATCCCCAATTGGGGTATGTTGTGAGGTTGAAGGTAGTGGGGAGGGTAAGGAGATAGGGAAAAGGAAGGCGGGGAATTTGGCTATTCAGATCTGGTTACCAAACACGGCTAATGCCATTTCAAACAACGTTTCAATTCTGAATGTTGGTCTTACACCAGGGAGATACTGAGAGAATCTTCCACTCTGGAACATGATGCAAATATACTTTATATTATTTTAAATGAATAAATTGTGAAATAACACAAATTAATCAAAGAAAATTTATTTGCCTCGCCGGGATTCGATCCCGCGATCTTCGGAGAGCGAGTCAAGAGCCTTACCGCTGGACTACGACGGCCGTCGAATTATAATAGTAGTAGCGCGCAGACCCCTTGAAAAGTCACGGGATAGTCTGAAATCTTGACTCAACAGTTTAATTTACAAAAGTTAAATTTTTAGAAATTAATGATTAAAATTAATTATTTGTTAAAATAGTGTTTTATGGTAGTTTATCGCTTTTCTGAGCTCTTGACACAATCAATTCTAATTTTAAATTCTAAACAAATCTGATTTCATTGACCCTGATTTACCACAACCTTAATTTGAATGTTTGCCGAAAATTAATTTGAAAAAATAAATAAAAATGTTATCACTGTCTGTTTTTTTAAGGCCTCGTGAGGGTGACATCCCCTTTGATGGCAGCGGGTCAGGCGTCATCCCCGTGTTGGCACCGCCCCCTCCCGCCCGCAGCCCGGCGCAGGTGTCTTACACGGACACCTCCCCCCGGGTCAACCCCTTCGACAAGGGGGCGATCTTCGCAGAGCAGGCCTTCGGGGCGCACATGGATCAGCGTGAGTTTTTATAATTTATTATTATCGGTTGATTTTACTGAGTTTGATATTTTTTAAACATTATATACATTTGGTCACCTCTGCTAAGTCACCAAACAAAGCGAACAACCAGGGGCAAACTATGGCAGAGGTGCTGTAGTCCAATAAATGATTCCCGGGGCGGAGACACCCATACCCGCCTCTTAAGACTTGGTATTCGGAATTTTTAACAATTTATAGCATACTTTTTTTGAACACTTTAAGTTTTTAAGCTCTTAAAAATATGCCTATGTTATTCTTGAATATAATATCTGTTACATTAAAAAAAATTGCAAAGTATGCTCCGAAAATTATTATAATCAAGGTTTTTTCTGTTATTTTACAAGTTATATGCATGCAAAATTCGCAGTGTTTCCTTAAATGATATTTTACTTTCCCACGTGATATTTGCTCTATTTTAAATGAGTCGTGTTGTATTAAACATTTTCACAAATTTCACTCAATTATTCTCGTTTTGAATATTAACACGCTCCCTTTAACATTCGTATTTACATATCTTCTCTTCTTCTTCTTTTTGAACGCTTACTACCGGGCCTTAAATTGAAATTTCAATTTAATGGAAATTGTCAAAACAGTTGTATTTGTAGAAGTATAAGAGTATGTTTTTCATAAGTAAGTATTCTTGAAATCTCTACTCTCGAACGGTGAGCGATGTAAAAGTTCTACGCAACTTTTTTCAGCTAGTAACGTCATTTGCATCGAAAGTCATGGTCACTGAGACCAAACAAGGTCGCAGCTGCGGTCTAAGCAGACAGTTAATCATATAAAGAGTGAGAAATACGGACCCAATATAATATAATATTTATGCTCCAGTGCTCTACTGCGACCCTTTTCCTTATTTTATCGCCGTCTCTAAATTGCTTGAACGTGCGCAAGCCATAGGGATTATTCGACCAAGTATTAAATTACAATTTTCTGCAAAGATCTCAGCTATATCAAAGTTAAGCCGAAAAGGAAAAAATATTCCTATGGAAAATCGTTTTTAACATAGTATGTGCACAACAAAAATATGTACCTACGCAAACACATTTATTTGTGGTTAATAGAATGGGTACTTACCTACGTAGGTATAATTAGACCACAATTATTTAGTTCTAACCACAAGGGGTTGAGGTGGAACAAAATTCAGTATTATTTACAAAAATTATAGGAATTGTTTTTGAGTAATTAGTAATTAATTGTGATGCTAGCAATGATTGAATTAATAATCAAAATAGTTTTTTGTCATTTTCGTTTTTCTTTACACTAACTTCACACAATAGGCATTGAGAAAAATACTTTCCCTTAGAATCCGTGTCATATTTGGGGATGTAGTGTAGAGGGTCTTTTGTCGAAATGTAGGAGGAAAAAAAGTTGCCGCAAATCGATCCACAGCCAAAACGTTCCACAGTGCAGAATAGAATGTTAACCGTGTACAAAAATGTGGACCGGTGCCGAAGGAGTCAATGATGTTAGTTTCTCGGAGCATCTTCCATTGAAATCATAGAACAAGGACAGCATTCCCACCCGATGCCTTTGCTCTAAAGATTGCAATCCGTTTGTTAAGATAAGAGAATCTATCAAACGGTGCCCGTTTCTACATAGAGTTGAGGTTTGTTCAGGTATTTATGAGCTCCAGACCAGAGGTGGCTGCCAAATTAAACCGTGGGACTCACTTGCGATTTGTACTGGATTAACAAGAAACCATTGAAAAGTTAAAATCCTTTAAAAATGTTATTTTCTATCGGAGATACGTAGATGACATTTTTATCATATGGACCGGTACGCAGAGGCAACTAGATATCTTCATCAAAGAAATAAATCAAATCAATAAGTCAATTCAATTCACGATGGAGATAGGAGGAGATAAAATAAACTTTTTAGATATAGGAATTAATATCGTTAATAACAAATTACAATTTTCAATATACAGGAAACCGACGTATAGCGATAATATCATTCACAGCTCCTCAAGACACCACATTTCACACAAATTGTCAGTATTCCATTCTTTAATCCATAGACTATTACATGTACCACTAAACGATATAAATTACAACAATGAATTAAAAGTTATCAAAAATATTGCAAAAAATAATGGTTACGATAGCAGAATAATTGATGGTTTAATAAAGAAGAAGAATAAAAAACTCATCGTAGCTTCAATTACGTATGGCCTTACGCCAGACAAGGAGATAGGAACAAAACAATAGACTAAAATACCGTACCTTGGCAAAATATCAAATAAAATTTCAAAATTAATAGACAGTGACAAAAAATGTAAGACAGCCTTTTATAACGTAAATTCTTTGGGTAAAATATTTATAAATAATAAAGATAAAAGAGGTAATCTGGAAAACTCTGGAGTCTACCAGGTGAACTGCTCGAATTGCCCCGAGTATTACGTAGGACAAACAGGAAGAGCAGTATCAACCCGTATAAAAGAACATTTCGCTAGTTGGGTTAATCAAAAAGGAGATTTATCGAACGTCGCCTTACATCTACTAGAAAATCAACATACTTTTGACAAAGATAGAGATGTAAAAATCCTTCATGTTTGCAACAAAGGACAAAAATTAGACAGATTAGAGTCATTAGAAATCAATCGCTTAACGAAGAAAATAGATCGTAAATATGTTATGAATAAACAGTTAGAACATAATGCTCAATCACCATTAATTTACCCATTATAATACACTTAGAATAATTTTACTTCAGAGAGCAGTGGTATAATTTAAGTATGTACTTTAAAAATGTAATAACCCAAATATGTGGAGAACCCTAACAATAATAATTACTTTAGTGCTACCAATATTTGACAATAAGCCCTAAGCAACAAGGAGGGAATATCCCAACATTACAAAAATAAAATTTCAGAAATCACAAACCTTTTTAATTATATAAATTCTTTTATATTCATGTGAACTAAAAATATTTACTTACTATGTAACATCACTCATAATTTTCAAAAATACACTTTATAATTACCTAATGTACCCTAAATTAACAAAATAACTTATAATACCTTAAATTAACAAAATAGAATCATTCATTATATATAGACAATGTTGTGTACCCCTGCCTAAGTTTCTATAAAATCAATAGCATAAGAGTTTCAACTACCAGTCTGAAAATGTCCGTAGTAGGATGAAACCGGTCCTGGTAATAATAAATAGTGGAGCAAAGTGAAAAAGTTTTTTAATTTCAATTCTAGTTGTGTACCATTTAACTATCTGCGGACCCTGTACACGTACAGTACGCCCAGCTTCTGAGAGGCTGGCTCCACTCTGGCTTCGATGGAGCACTTAGAGTTACACCAAGCATAACAATGGAAGGCCTGTTGGGAAGATTGATTCCGTTGAAGGAGACTAGGTTTTCATTTCGATCCCTTTTAGACGTAATCAGACATGTTTGGGTCTTTGAAACATTACATCCGACGAGGTTATTCTTACCCCTAGAGAAAACACTCTCGGGGTATCCGCCCATTCTCTGCTTCAAAGCCCTCCGAGCCGTTGGAGTTTGTGTGTAAACTAAGGTTTTATTTGTTCTAAGGCATTGAACCGAATTAATGGTTACTTTTCTAAAGGAAATAAACACTTGTTTGAAACTTTATGAATCAAATACCGTAATAATTTTGTCTTCAATGAAAGTGTTTAACAGAGAATTTGGATACTTATCAATTTTATTAAAATATTGTGTTAGATCAAAACTGAAAGTTTACAAAACAATGTTATTCAATTTGGAAAGTAAATTAATATAGTACACTGACACATCATTAATTACCTTTGAAATTTTATCATTCGTTGTATATTTTACAAAGATAATGAACTTAATTCATAAAATATAATGTGCGTTTAGTGAGTAGCAGGTACGCATACTTACAAGCATTTTTCAAAAACAAAAATAGACATAATGAACGATCAGTTGGTTGGAATAAATTGTCTCCAATCATGGATTACCATTATTTGAAGCCTTACGCCTCAATCCGTCTCTTACCGACGTATGAATCACATTTAGTAAGATAAATACTCTAATCAAATTCTTGTACGTAAAGTACAGTAGACGTAATTCTTGTATGCAAAGAACACCGCAAAATTTTGTATTGCTTCCCAAACACGTTTATTATTATTACTAAAATATATACCAGGATTACATAAATATTAGCATGTACAATAACAGGTGTTCCCAATTATTTCATCTGCGTGCAAACTGTATATAAATTTCTCTTATAAACAAGTGAGCTTCCAGGAAGATTCCTGTAGATTTTCGTCATTTAAACACAGCATTACATTTATTGGTCAAATGCGTTATTTATATAGTTTTGTATTAGTGATCGACAAACCTGTGGATGCAACCTGTTAGCCATAAGTTATTATAATTGTTTGTCTAGTCTGTGGTTAGAAATAAGATAGAGAGAGCACTGTAGAAATATATTTACAATTTATACAAAGGTGATTTTTCACAAAAACGGCCCTATACAAGTCATCCAAATATTATTATTATTAAAAAAACGTTTGACTTTGTACAATTTATGCAGTAAATTTACGGTGGCCGGACAACTCAGAATCACGCAACTTCAACACCTCCGTTGAAAAGTCATTAAAAGTGGCGAAAAAAATTGGTTACGTTATGTGAGGTTATGGGCTATTTTTCATAACTTTTAATGACTTTTCAAAGGGGTGTTGAAATTACATGATTATGAGTTGTCATCGAACCAAATACACGGTAACCCGACAACTCAGAATGAAATCAACTCAACGTCTCCCTATAAAAGCCATTAAAGGTTATAAAAAAAATTTGTTTAAATAAGTCACGTTAGGTTGAGTTTTGGACTATTTTTTTTTTTTTTTTTAATAATTTTAAAGACTTTTCAAAGTGGTGCTAAATTTGCATGATTCTGAGTTATTACAGAACCAAATGCACATAAATGTTTATAGTAAATTATAATATCTTACCATACAAGCAAATAAACACATTCTTGCACTAAATTCTTGCACCAGTTTTCACATGTTATATGTATAATAGTTCACACTCAAAATTTCGATAGAAACTTATTACTTCAAACAATGAAAATCAAATTTAAAACAGGATAAACGTGCATTTATCCCAACTATACCCACAACTAATTCATTAATGAATTGATAAAACGAAAATTGCTAAATTATAATTACAATTTTGCCGGCAGGGAAACTTTCCCAACCGCAAGAGTAAAAGGTCGGTTTTACCGAGAATATTAAACCGTTATAAATTTAGACCTTCGTTTAGTTACGTCGCATATTTGAGAAAACATTTAACAAATTATTTAAATGTTATCAGATTAAGTTAATAATAAAATGTGTCAGTGCAATAAGACTACGACTCGACCTTTTCCTGGAAATGCATTTGTGAATTGGCAGTGTTTTGTCTTTCTGATAAATTATAAAGTTAGAAGTGTTCTATAATTTTTTTTTTTAAATGCTTGGATTAAGATTAAACCACAGGAGTTTAATCACAGAAGATCATATTTGTTCCATCTCACATAGGACTTATGGAAATCGTTGTCTTTCTTAAAAATAACATAGGATTTATATAGCGCAGTTTTGTGATATTTCACCTCAAGTGCGCTTAATTATAATAAACTTAAATATAGTGTTCTTAAGAGTCCTAACAAAATTGATTAAATAATGTAAAACAAAGAATTTACAGTATATATAGTATAACAATACATACAATACATACATTACAATATTACAGTATTACAAAGCAATTCCAAAAGAACAATATTAACAAAAATAGTGAGTGCTGTTTTGTCACAGGACATTAGATAATTATAACCATAACGGTGCCATTCAACGAGAATCATTAAAACTAAAATATAATATAGAAAAGGAGGTAGTTTACGTTTTGAAATAATACAAATTCGGAGTGCATATAAAACTATACTGAGGAGGTAATCGAAACCAAACAATTACCGGAAACTTGAGGAACATGGCTTATTATAGTATATTGAAAAGGAGTTAAAATTCATGAAAGGTATGATTTTTTAAATAAGTTTGTTTTTAAAGCCCTTTTGAATTCAGCCAAGTTCTGGATATTATTAAGAGCTGAGGGAAGTTTGTTCCAAATGAGCGGGCCAGTTACACGAAAAGATCGATCATAGTAAACGGCTCGATTTGACCTAGAAAGTTCGATTATAGTAAGAAGGGTGACCGTCCAACTCAGAATGAAACCAACTCAGAACCACCTTAGAAAGGTCATTAAGAGTGATGATAAAAACATATTTAAAAAATTATGTAAACAGGTTAAGTTAGGTTGGGGTTACCGGCTATTTTCAAATTATTTTTCATAGCTTTAATGACCTTTCTGAGGTAGTTCTGAGTTGGTTTCATTCTAAGTTTGCATGGAACCAGTAAGAAGTATGATCTTAACGGTATTGAAAAGAGAAAACAACACGTTTTTTGTTCAAATCTAAAAGTTAACCACAAAGTAATTAAAATGTACATCTTTATGGAACTAAAATTCAGACAGCAATTAAATAAATAAAAAACTGTGAATTTTTTGAACAAAAACGACAAACAAATTAGTATACAATAACTTTTATAATTAATTTGTCTAATGAAATATGTTTGTTTTCATTTTTTTTCATTATCAGTAATTTTAGTAAGAAAAAAGCAAGGTGAGCCATTTTTAAAACCTTTTTAAGGTTTGCATTAAAAAAATTAATATTTAAAAAATTATTTAATTATTTGTAATAATAAAATTTTGTAGCGTATTTCCACCTTTCGAAAACACTTTTTAGTTTTCGGATACGTTCACAAACATTCTATTTATTTAGATTTTATTGCAAAGCGGAAATATTCAGTTAGTATATGTAGTTAAATTTAGTTTTAAAGTGTCTCAATAGATGTCATTGCTAAGAGTACAGGATAGAGACAACTGTCGGACTTTTGGATCTAATATTCCACAGGGCTTCCTGTGTGAAAGAGTATGAATCTCTCAACAAATTTAATAAAAGAAACACTGATTTTTTTATGTCCATAACATGTTGAATAACAGAAACAGTCAGTAACAAATGGTTACCCAAAACCAATTAAAATGCAAAATGGGAATGGGTCAAAAGTTTCCCATTTGAAAATGCAAAATGTGAAATGGTTTTTATAAAAGCATTTCAAATGCAAAATACTTTGAAAATACAAAATGGTTTCTCATGTCAAACAATGATAGAGTAAAAATAAATAATAATAATAACGTAGCATGTATGTAGCGCACTTTTGTGTTATTTCCCTTCAAGTGCGCTTAATTCTAATAAACTTAAAAGTAATCCTATAGTGTTCCTTACGAGTCCTTACAAAAATTTAATTTAATAATGTGAAACAAAGAATACACAATATTTCTTCTTCGATGGCCTTCTATTAAAATCGTTATTGAATTTTTAAACATTTTCGTCATTTAATAATGGACATCTTCAACTTGTGGAATAACATTCCTGTAAATAAAAGTCCGGACTTATGTCAATTCCACAAACAAATCATAGATACCTATTATTAACCAATTTTTGTCATTTTGAATTATGACGTTGACAGTTTAAAAGAAAAGAAACCGCCAAAATTTACGCGGGACTAATGTTGCCAGCATAAAAAAGGAACTACTATCAAAAATTTAATATTAGAGCGTCTATGGCCCCGCACATATAACTTTGTAATGGTTGCACTTACTCGTAGCGAGGGCATAAATATACCAAACCACCCACAGCAGGGTAAGGACCGACCGACAAACGGGACCTATGAAAAAAATATGAGTTGAGATAATAGGAAGAATGTTGCAAAAATGCACTGAGAATATCATTTAAAATAAAAATGGAAATGGGTGGAAAAAACCCATCTAAAATGCACAATGGAGAAAAACCATTTTGCATTTCCATATGAAATGGATTTATCTGAAATGAAGCACATCTCTGGTATTTTATAATTTTCGGAGCATACTTAGCGATATTTTCTATGGAAGAAATTTCATTTATAAATCGTCAAATATACAGAAATTGATTTCAAATATAGCGTGTATTTTTGGAAGAGCTTTACATCTTAAAGTATTTATGGGAAGTATTTTCTTTACGTCGGTAATGTAAAGCTTGAAACAATTAAGATGTTTCCACGTTGTGCATAAGTAGATCGGTTGGATTAGTAGAATACTTACAGTATCCCCCTTTCAGAGGCTGAGGGCAGGGCCCCCATGCAGCGCTCCGACTCGCAGCCCGAGACGCCCCCCACGCCCCTGTTCGACGAGGACACCTCGCAGCCCCTCGAGGAGTTCCCCAGGATCAACTACGAAGGACCCGGCTGGGAGGTGCAGCTCAGACAGCCTAATAAGAAAAAGATCACGGGACAAAGGTACAAACATCATCAATATAACATTTGATAAATCACGGGATATTATAATTACAACTTTGCAAAACATAAATAGTTAGTACTTTATTTCTTGTCTGAATTTGTTCAATCAAACAGTTCCATTTATGAAAATGCCTCATACATTCAAAACAAATCCAAGTTCTAGAGGTCATTGAACCGGTATTACAGACACACAATCGAAATTAGTATTTTTAATGAAAATTTAAATAACTATGCTAAGCAAACCACGGTTATCTTTCCTGTATTAATTGGTTATTATTATTATTTTTTTTTATTTTTTCTCTTCCCTTTTTTACTTATTTTATACAACCCATCTGTGTAGGACTATGATATGCAATGCTTACACGTTTGTTCTATATCTATATGCTTTAATCCTCTGTAATTAAGTACCTACCTAAGTAATTAATATTATTTTTAAAAAACTTTGCTAAACAAAGAACAGTCACTTTGTTTTAATCTTTTATTTTTGTTTAGTTTTTTTATATTATTTACAGACCATGTTCCGTATGTTAATACTCAACCTAATTTGACTGTCCTAAAACGGGAATCCTCCTAGTTGGGCAGTCAAAAAATTTCTTAAATAATGTATATAAATTTATAATCTTTTATAAATAAAAAAATAAATAATTATGGTTATTTTACTAGCGCAAACCCGCGAAAAATCACGTAATTCTTGAAAAATTAGTTGTGGTGTGTGGGATTTGAAAATGACAATCAAAATAATTGTATGTTAAAAATATTATACAGTATGTTAAGGGACTTACTTGATTTACTTTAAACAGTGATCCTTGATATAATTAATTTGGATTAAAAAATGTGAATGAAATTTTGATCCCCGGCGACATTTTTTTTTTTTTTTTTCAATTTAAAACATAGAAATCAGCAGGTATTGGACAATTACAGTCGGGGTGAGGGTTATGACGGTTTTTGACGATTGCTCGACTTTGTAACCAGTCATGACATGTGGAAGAATTTCATTTACACTTTTACAAATGTCGGGAATGACTGGTTAAATAAAATAAGTCAAGTACGTTCCTTAACACCTTAAGTACCATTTTTTTATCGATTTTATGAATTATTTGCAAGATCTATTTCGATTTTGAAAAGACACTTAAATTCAAAACAAATTCGAATTAATTGAGTTACGCAAGACACATCGACAACCGAAATTATTATTTTTGATTGTTTATTCCAGATCTCAGGAATAGTGATGCAATCCCATGCGTTCCGTATATATTTTCAATTAATTGTTATATCTCCAAGTTTGTTGTCTACTCTTAAAAATGTTTAAAATGTCCAAAATCGGGTACCTTTTTTACGTGAACGCCGCGCAAGAGTCCCAACTGCTCCCGTCTGCAGCCAGTGAAATTACAACATCCCCTGAACTTAGAGTATATTGTGAGGGAAGAAGTAGTGGGGGTGGGGAAGTATTGGGGAGGGGTAGAAGATGGGAAAGAGGAAGGTGGGAGAACCTGACACAGATATATTTTACATAATTTTTAATTAATTGATCGTCAAATAATACAAATTAATAAAATAATATATTTGTGCATGCAGGGATTTAAACCCACGACTTTCGGTTGCTAGACTTGCCCCTCGACCACGGAGGCCGTCTCGATGGTCATGTGAAAAAATCTTCGTCTTTCGCGTCTTTTCCTTACAACATTTTTTTATATTGCATCAAAAAGAATTGGATAAGAATTGAGTACTTACCGGATTATATATTAAGAGCGTATAACCAGAGAAAACCAGAAATATGTCACTTTTAAATCAGTGTTTAAACGTATTGACTCTTTTCCACAAAAATTTATAAATTGATTTCGAAAGATTGTTCTTTTATCTAGTAAACGTATGTTTTAAATTTTGAGAAAAAAGGTTTATTTATAGTATAATAAGGTTATACCATAGGTCCTTGGCAGATTTGTTAAATTATCAAAAAAGATTTTGTATTATACAACACCCATTTCAAATCATATAATCATGCAGTAAACTAAATCAATACATTATCTGGTAAACGTATGTTACAGAATTTAATTTTAGTTTGAATAAAACCATTAAAAAATATATACGTACATGTGTTTCTTGACGAAAATTGGTCCGTTTGTGTATTTATTTGTGCCCTTATAAACTAACATATTTCAGATTTTTTTACATACTTATTTTATACATTAAGACATTATTGAAAAATGATAAATACTTATGATCAAAAAATAATTACAAAAAGTACATAATTTTAATAGTTTTATCGTCACGCATTTCAGCATTTTTGAATGCAGGTATAAATTAAAGCAACTTTTGAATGAAATAAAATCGATATTGAGTTATCATTTTAAAAAGCTGGTACGGAGAATAATTAATCTTTCTCATTAGAACCGCCCTGTATTATCGTAAGAACATTTTTCGACGAAATGTGGATTTTCGGCCGCTGGCTGGTTAAAAATGTTTCTACAAGCCCTCTTTGAAAGTTCCCATTGTGAGTCGTTTTGAAAGGAGCAATGACTAAATAAAAACCTCTGTTATTCTCTATTGAATGGATAATAGCATAATATTAACTCTAGGATGTTCAGATTCTCAGTTTTGAGAACACGGAAGATGTTTTTTTAGTATAAGACGTATAATTTTCTCCCTTTCACACATATACGAGTGATAGTTATTGCTTATTTTTTGCAACCTACCCCAATATCATATGGTGGATGAAATTTGTTACAGAGATGAACACCAATACTGATAAAAGTATACCGGAAAATATGAGTAATAAAAATTTTCATTTTCCATTACAGAACTTTGTGAAAATAATATGCAAAATATAAAAGTACCAATATCCTATTTCCACATATATTAGTGCCAGGGAAAAGCTTTCAAATCTAACATGAATATCTACTTTGCGCTATGTGTCTATCAATTTATTTTCTGGTTACAATTTCCAAGAAATGGTCTGATATCAGCTGATAAATGATATCTCTTTGTTTGTTTTTAGAGTCTTTCGAAGACCACCAAACAGTTAAAATAATAAAGTAAACATGAACTTGGTGTTATTCTAATGTCTGACGATAGAATAATTGGTGAAGTCTTAATACGAGTATGCTTTATTAATTTATTTATCATTCATCTTTGTTAATTCTATTATGTTCTTTGCCTGTCTCTCTAAGAACTCCTGTGTTGAGAGCAGGCGCAGTTTATAACAGAAAACAATACAATATCACGTTTAAAATAAAAGACAATCAGCATCGTACCATTTGAAACGCAAACTTATAAGTGGTTGCACAGTTTATAACGTAATCTTTTTACAACAAAAATACAAATTACAACAAAATGTTACGTTTAAAATAAAAGACAAAGAGCATCGTATAATTGGGAATGAAAATTTATAAATTGGCTTTGATGAAATGGCATAAGGTAAAAATATAATAGACTGGACGGTGATGCCAAATGAGCTTAATCTGATTTTGACAGCGGGTCCAATGCACGGTTGTCACAAATATGATCTACGAGGGTTCATTTTCGGTAAAGTTGGAATTCTTTGATCAATTTCACAGGGTCATCCCTAGCATGGAGGGTGAAATATCATAAAAAAACTATATGTACTTTCGATTTTTCATGTATTAAATAAATAAATTATATTGGACCTTTATTGACATCTTCTTTTTTCGTCATTCCAACGATTTATTCATGACTTTATCACACACATCGGTGTGTTTTATTTATGTATGTTTCGCACAAGATCTCGCATTTCTAGGTGCCAGTGTGACTATGGCGTTCTTACCTAATTTAGGGTTTGTTGAATGAGGCTGAAGGAAATGGGGAAGGTAAGGATATGGGAAGAGAAGGGATGGAAAGTTCCTAGTTATTCAGATCTGGCCATTAAAAATTGTTAAAGTGAATTCATTAAACACACTAAATTCGTTTTTGGTGCACGGGTGCTTGATAAAAAAATAATTGTATTCCTGCGTAATTCGTTATGATATTTTAGTTTTCAAAATTGGAACTGACAAGTATAAATCACATCAGACAAGCGATAACATAGGAAGGTACCATATATTTATTTATTTTAAATGTGTATTTTATATGTTTGGCAGACCCATCTGTCAAAAATTTTAAATCTCAATTTGATTAACTAATGATTTTTAAAGTATATTAACGGTCGTCTACTAACAGAAAGGTAATTCTGGTCGTCTTTCTAATTATTTGATAACATTATAATATAAAAAAAATTTATTACAATAAAAATAAAAAAAAATATTTGTTTTTGACAGTCAAATACTTCATATGTCCTTTTAGCTTCACAAATCTTACAATTATAATATCCCGTGATTTTTCAAGAGTTTGGGTTCGTTTTAATAAAATCTTACATGCTTTGAATAGCGACTTTTGAAGATCTACTGAAACATTACGTCAAAGCTTTGAAAAGGTTACTTAAAACTGGGTTTTTCATAGAAATTCAAATTTTAAATTGTCATCAAATTACCATTCCGCGCCATTATGTTTTTTGACTGTTAAGGTCCCGGTTAAATATCGGTTCTAAGTCCGTTTCAGCTTTTGAAAAAATTGTGGTCAGCAGAAGAGGACCACTATCATGTTGAGCTTGTCGGATTATTACAATTTGATGGAAAGCTGAACGCAACTAGAATTCTAGAATCGGCGTTGAACTGGGATTTTTCAAGTGTCACAAAACCGAATGGAGTGACGATTTGATGACACTATTACATGTGAAATAACTGGCCCTTAATTAAAATCACAGAACATATTTTGGAGGTCGAAAAAGGACACCGATCTGCAGTCTCACGTGCAATCCGTTTGGTCCCCCATACACCAATAGGAATCAAACCTTATCTCAAGTCACTCTCACGCGCTGCAACAAAGATCATCGAGATCATTCTACCTTAAACTCCCTGCTAATACATTGTCCTGTAAATCGTACTGGTTCGCTCTCCACTTCCACATGCAATTGTTTATATTTAAATATTAAATTATGGTGCATTATGTTCGTTTGTTATTTGTTAAATAAACCTGTAATTATTGTAACTACGATGTACTTATTTGATTTACCACACATCAATCACACGTAAACATACCCCCATAATATTATATGTACAGACAGGTATATAAGAAATATAAATGAAAAGAAATCCTGAAAACAATTATAACCTTCTAATAATCCATGTTTTCCCAGGTTCTGGAAGAAGATATTCATCAGGTTGGTGCTGCAAGGAGATAACCCAGTTGTTCAGCTTCTCAACTCCGCCAGCGACAAGGAACCATTCCAAGAACTTCCATTGCAGGCTTGCTACTCCGTATCTGATATCGCTGCCCAGCAGTACGACCAGTACGGGAAGATCTTCACCGTCAAACTGCAGTATATCTTCTACAAGGAGAGGCCTGGTGTTAGGTTGGTAGACGAAATATTTATACCAAAAAGTTAAAATATAACATCGTTGCCATACAGCGAAATTAAGTCCAAATATTTTAAGATTTTTATGAAAAAAACGTATTACTCAGAGTTATTGTGAGTATTTATGTCAAATTTTAAGAGAATTCTTCAATTTGGGCGGCGGGTATTGGTACCGCCTCCCCATGAACCATTTAATGGATAACCAACATCTCTGCCATGGGTCAACCCAAATGGTTCGCAGCATTTGGTGACTTAGCAGGGGAGCCCGGGTTCATGGGGAGAGGAATGTCCAAGTCTTGGCGGTGGATGATCTGCTGAGGGAGATCTTTTTACCTCTCCAGCAGGACTCTCTACACCCATCGTATTGCATCGTAGTGGGAGGAATGGATTCATACGTCCGTCACGCCTCAACATACTGATTCCCAGATCCTACCCACCCCTCATTTCACTTGTCTTCCAAGGTTTACCTCTCCTTCCCTTCTTTAAAAAAATCTCCACACAGCTTCCTTAAAGATGAAAATGGCGACGATATTGCCAAAAATTGTAAAATTGATCCAAAGTGTGGGTGAAACCGTAAAAACTTTGCTGATATTTCCGTAATAATATCTACAAATGTTTGTAATAAGCTTTCAGTTTTTATACAAATTAAAAGCTCAACAGTCTCACTAAATCTAATAAGAGTGGCATAGTATTTTAAGGAGTATCTTTGTTTCAGACCTGGACAGGTGACCAAAGCCGAAAGGATTACAAATAAATTGAGTCAGTTTGCAGCCTACGCTATTCAAGGAGACTATCAAGGATGTAAGGAGTTCGGAAGTGATCTGAAGAAACTTGGGCTGCCTGTGGAACATGCCCCACAGGTAATGAAACATGTCTTCCTTACACGTTTATAATTAATTAAGAATGCCTAATTATTGTTTTATTCTTATTCACAATTCTCGTTCGTCTTTTCACCAGGTGTCTCAGCTCTTCAAAATTGGATCCACAACTTATGAAGATATGAAAGCTTTCTCCATGGTGATCGAAGAGGCATTGTTCAGACTGAGCGCGCACAGGGACAGAGCACTCCACTACAAAATGGAAGAAGTCCAAATAACAGCAGTTGATGAGATTTACGTGGAGCAAGATGCAGAAGGTCACGTCCTGAAACAAATTGCAAGGGTTAGACTTCTGTTCCTGGGATTCCTCTCAGGTAATTACGTTTTTATTTTATTATATTACTAGCGTAACTCACAGATCATCACGATAAATTATTCGATAGGCCGCAGGACTTTTAATAGGCACAGATGATGGAAAATACTGTTCTTCAAAAATTATAGTGATTTATTTTTGGGTTATTATGTCGTGTTGCGCTTCAGCCTTCTTTAGCCAATGTTTCGGACAGCGTTTATAATATTTTGGCATCTAAAATATAAAATCAAAACCTCCTTTTAAACTTAGTTTCCACAAGAAACAATGGCTTTAGTCGGGATAGATGGAAAAATGTGACTTTAAAATTACATTTCATAATTTTCTTTTTTTACGTAATTTCTCGTATACAGCTGAAATTTCATGTTGCAATCCTTTACATGTTAAACATTTTCCACGGTACCAATCACTAGATTATTAAAATAAAACTAATTCACACGACATTTTAAATAATTCCAGAAAATCGTGCCAATTAAAAGGATAATTATTTCCTACTTAAAAATAACGAACAATAAATAAAATATAAAAGAACAAAAAGAAATAAAAAAGGAGCGCGCATTTTTTCGTAATATTTTTTTAAATGGCAAAATTTGTTTTATTTTTCAAATATTTTAAACTGTATTTATCTTATCTCATGTTTCCTTAAAAAATCATTCTCTGGATATAAGACTATATTTACAATTTTACCTCCAGGAATGCCCGACGTAGAGTTAGGTGTGAACGACATGTGGAGGCAAGGCAAGGAGGTGGTTGGCAGACACGACATTATCCCCGTGGCCACCGAGGAGTGGATCAGGCTAGAGGTGGTAGAGTTCCACTCCTGCGTGCAGCAAGACGAATATGCGAGGACAAGGATTATTAGGTATGTCAAAGAATATGTGTCACACATTGCAAAGTAAAAATAAGAAAACTCCCATAATATTATCATGAACGCACTGGTGATGATCACCGTGGCGTGATCTCTAGCAATAAAAGACGAATATATATCATAATAAAGACTAAATGATGTTGCGTTTAGACGAACTGGACATTACATTTCCTTCCAAACAATAGATTTCTTCCTTTATTTGATTATAGTCATTCGTTCACATACATTTTTTTAATGTCTTCCATGAATAGCACCGAAAGATTTCGAAAGGCTTCCTCAACGAAATCATTGTCTGATTGAAAAAATACGCTTGCACTAATCTCCGTGGAACTTGGAGAAAAAAATGATTATATTTTATTTACAGCCTTATTCAGGGCATCGATTAACCCTGACTTTCATTACCAATACCTTGAGAGGATGGGTCATTTCTCCAGCAGCCAAAAGCCCAATAGAGAAGAGCTCATTATACTGGCAGCGGATAGTTGAGATCTTGAAGGACACGAGTACCTATACGAAGAGGATTGGACTTACAGAGCGGATACTGTTATTATCCAACATGACATCTCCGGACTTGCCTGCTGTCTTGTGTTATTACCATTATACGGGTACTTGCCAAGTTTGGTGGAGTCTATTTAGAAAAAAATTACATTCCATATTTTTATGCATACTTTTTTTGGTTAGGTTCAAGCCCCCAGATGCGTGCTATATCGAGCTGATGAGATTCAGGGTTAGGCCGCCAAAGAACAGGGAACTTCCTCTTCAGGTGAAAGCAGTCATGTGTGTTACTGGAAATAAGGTAAGCCTCACCATTCAACCTCCCTCTTACCTCTAAAATATCAAATACTTCTCCCTAAAGCTTTTTTAAATTTTTTTATATGAATACCGCACAAGAGTCCCAACTGCTTCCGTCTGAAGCCAGTGAGACTATGACATCCCCAATTGGGTTATGTTGTGAGGCTGAGGGTAGTGGGGAGGGGAAGGAAATAGGGAAGAGGAAGGTGGGGAAGTACCTGGCTATTCAGATCTGGTTACCAAACACGGCTAATGCCATTTCAAGCAACGTTTCAATTCTGAATGGTGGTCTTACATCAGGGCGATACAGGGAGTATCTTCCAATCTGGAACGTGCCGCAAATATACTATATTTTATTTTTAATGAATAAATTGTGAAATAACACAATTTAATCAAATAAAATTTATTTGCCACGCCGGGATTCGATCCCGCGACCTTCGGTATGCGAGTCAAGCTCCTTACCGCTGCGCTACGCCGGCTAAGCTATGGATATATTGGATATACATGCTCATATTGATAATTAGTATTTAGAAAGCATGCTATTATTGAGCAAAAGGCCACTTGCATCACATTTAAAAAAAAATTCCGGTTTAGGCAAATATCCTAAGACATCCCGTTTTTTTTTTAAATCGTATTTTTTAAAACCCTGGCGATTTTTTGAAAACTTCAATCCGAAAAATCAGATCATTTTTTATAAACCGGAAAGACGGGACATAATTTTATGGGTGCTAAAAACGATAATTACGTTGCCGAAAATCATTTAAAAAAATAACTTTTCCACACGAATAGCAATAAATTGTACGGGGTTCTATTCGTAACATCTGTAAAAACACCGCCATCTTTATCAAAAAATCAAACCAAAGGATAAGTTCGCCTAGAACAAACAATAAATCTAGTGAACGTTAAACGCAAATTCAAAAATTCGCCGGAAATCAAAGTGTTGCCATATAAAAAAAAATTAATCAGTGTGGAATTTTACAAAATTAAGGGAACATAATCGGAGACGGGACATTTTCATGCAGTGACGTCACGAGCTCAAATAATGGATTTATTTATTTAAAAATAAAAAACTATACATTTAAAAAAAAAATTACTAACATTTTCGTAATCTTAGTAAAAAAATCTATCCACACGATTATGAACATTATAACAAGTCGTTATGAAATCCATGCAAGTGGCCTATTGTGTGTGTAAAATATTGGTATTGGAAGGGGGTGTTCTCTTAGCACATCTGAACAGATTTGCTCACGAGCACGCTAGTTTCGATGATTGTAGGGAACTGACACTATTTTGATTATTAGTATTTTCTTCCTTTTGGCTTATCAATTTGGGAGACGGGTATGGGTACCAAAGCCTCAGGACCATTTATTGGATAACCAAAACCTCTGTCATAGGTCATCCAAAGTGGTTCGCTACGTTTGGTGACTTAGCAGAGGTGCCTGGGTTCATGGGATGAGGTTTGACCGGGTCTTGGCGGCAGATACGTTTGCCCACCTGCTGCGTGGCGGGTCGGATCGAAAGAGACTGGTAAAGCATTTTAACTTCTTCAGATGGACTCTCTCAGCCCATCGCCTTGCACCGCAATTGGGGGTATGGATTATTACATCTGTCGCACCTGGATACCGACTCCCATATTCCTACCCACCCCTCACACCTTTTTCCTACCCAAAACTTCCTCTCCTTCCTTTTATTAAAAATGGCCTCCACACAGCATCCCCTAAGATAACATAGGCCCTAAGGCAAATCTAAGCCTCCTGGAGCTAACGTAAAAAAAATGTGTGTTAATTTATTTGCTTTGACCACGGTTAATCAGGAATATGCTTAAAACTATGTAGTATACCTAACGTAAGCAAATATGTACAGTTTAAGAGCATGCTACTTTTAAGCAATTTTCAGCGATGGCGTTGTGCTGCAATATTATCGAGGATATTGTTGTCGTCAAGACCAGCAATCAGGAGAGCATCAAGTTGAAAAGTTTTAAAAAGGGTGGTGAAATAAAAAAAATGGGAACAATGTGAGATGAGCTTGCTTATTTATGGGCATGTGTGCTGTACCTTAGAGTAAATTAATATATGCGTCATATATGTTCACACGAAATCTTTCGATTAATGTAATATTGGATTATATTTTTGTTAACAAATATTATAATCAATAATTATCAGCCTGAAACACTCATCTACATTGAAAAAATCTTCCGAGAAAAGATACTGGCCGCCAACGGGAATTGAATCCGTGTCCCTCTGATTGCCGGTCAGCTGCTCTGACCACTGAGCTATGGCGGCTTATCTAATACCCGCCAAATAATTCAATACATACTAGTGTTTCATTCGACAATTACTTATTATTACATTTTTCCATTATTATTATCCAGGATTATAATATTTGTTATCTACCCTTTGTGCTATGCATAAAAATCTTGTTTAAACGTTAAGTTTATCAATTAAAAATAATAATTTATATTTTTTTCATTACTCTTATTCAACAGGTTGAGCTTCGAGCTGATGTGCTCGTTCCAGGGTTCACTTCTAGATCCCTCGGACAGGTTCCTTGTGAAGATGTGATGATTAGATTCCCCATTCCAGAATGCTGGATCTATCTGTTCAGAATAGAAAAGCACTTCAGATATGGAAGCGTCAAGTCAGCTCACAGGTAAAAATATTGATTTACTTTTATTTCAAATATTCCATGTATCTTTTTGGAATGTGTGGGTTTGCACTAACCTCTCCACAATTATTATTATTATTACGAGTTGTTTTTGGCACAAAAGGATTATTTTTCGTGTTCATTCATGGAATGTGGTTTCTGGTGTGGTTTCTGGCGTACGTGGTATACTTAAATTTCTTTAGCGGTGACATTGCAAAATGATATTTAATTATGTTACTTTATTTCCGTAGACGAACGGGAAAGGTGAAGGGAATCGAGAGGTTCCTCGGAGCGGTGGACACGCTGCAAGAGTCCCTCATAGAAGTCACCTCGGGGCAGGCCAAGTACGAGCACCAGCACAGATCCATCGTGTGGAGAATGGCCAGGCTTCCAAAAGAAGGCCAAGGTAAATAATTTATTATTCGGTATTTAGATTTGTCATGTTTGTGTACCCAATTCGGATCGTTTTTCGTCTTGTACACAAAAATTACTCATCTATGTCTCTAAATCAGCAATGATCGAACGTAATCTAATTCTATCCGAGTTTCTGTATTTTATTATAATCTATTAAATTATAAAATAGATAGTCTCGAATTGCTACCCGTTACTGGTTTAAATGTTCCAATGAGGCATACCAGATAATACACCATTTCTTTATGTAAGAGCTAACAATACTAATCCTGCAAATAACTCACCAATTACTCGCGCGATCACAACATATACCCCAACACGAAAAATTGCTATATTTTCATGATTCCTTGCTAACATACAACTAATTTATATATTTTTATAGTGTGGTAGAAATGATTTTAAAACTAACAAAATTTGTTGTTTTTTTAATGTGCATTACAGGTTGATGTAATCCCATTACAATACACATGACATACACTAAATAAAACGTTTTACAATAATATGTATTTTACAGTTCTTGCCTTAAATGACCCTTGAAACAAGAATGTCAAGAGACCTAGAGATTTCATTTAGCAGCACCATACCTCTTGTTATGGTGATGCTAAATGAAATTAGCTAAAAGTTATTCTGCCATATGGAGTACAGAGTAAGCCGTGGTGACGACCCTGGCGGTAGTTAATGCAATTATTTGGATTACGAAATACGCCCACAAAGCACTTCTAGTGTTACTCTTTATTATATGTACCTATGCAAGTGAATACTTTTAATAAAATTTAATAATGGTTCAATTCGTTCCCCAGGAGCTTACACCACTCACAACCTTGTTTGCCGCATGGCTCTGACCAGCTACGATCAGATCCCCGACAAGTTGGCTGACTGGTGCTATGTGGAGTTCACCATGCCCGCCACGCAAGTATCCCACACGGTCGTGCGATCCGTCAGTCTGCAGAACCACGATTCGGACGATCCTCCCGAGAAGTACGTTCGGTACCTCGCCAGACACGAGTACAAGTAAGTGGCCTAAGTTTTGATTTTCTTCTGAATAGGAATGATTTTTCAATGTTCTTTTTCAGTGATCTTCCGCAGTGTAATAATATGTCACTGACCTAAACCTGCATAGAAAGGTCAATGTCTGGTTTATCAGAATGTGCAAGACAAATGGATTTTCTATGTCATCTGCAATCCTTAATATTTTGTTTTTGAGAACACAAAGAACTTTATTAAAAGTTTGTAAAACAAATCTTCGAACACTACAAAGACTTCTATTATAAACTATCTACACCACAAAATGACTGTACGTTACCGAATTAAATAAAAAATTCTCTACAGCGCGCGGTAGGAAGAATCGTTGTTAACTAAAAACATATTGCTTATTGAAATCGATTTGTTTTTCAAGCTATTCTGGTTCTGCAGTTAGAACTGAGATTAAATCTACGTAAACAAATTTTCATGCCTGAACTTAATCTCAGTTTGTTTGTATGTTAACTTTTTATACTTTCCTAAGGGTTGGAATTGAGCACACTCAAGGCGAAGGACCAAATGCCTATCTTGCAGCCACTATTGCGAAAGCACCCATCAGAGAAGAACCCGTTGCAGAAATTCAGGAACACACTCCTGCGCCACCCAGCTCCGACTCTGATTCAGACTAAATATTGACCAAAAGCATTATTATACTATTTATAAAACGCAATAATGAAATAAACTACCAAAGCATCGCAACCATGTCATCAATTAAAGTCACAATTCAACTTCGTCGAATAATTTTAATAGTAAGGAAATGCTGGATTAAAATACACCACTAGTTTTAAACGTCACTAGCTTTGTTACTTGAACTAAAACATTTGAGGTACAAAGACCCGACCTTGTGGAACACCTTTTAACAAAGTTTATGGAACTTTATTCACATTTTTATTGGGAGCTTGTGTTCTACGATTGAAGCCAGCGCAATGTTGCGATTGAAAATTCTGGCACTATATACCCAAAACTATTTTCTATTATTCGAAAAAAAAAACGGTGAAGCATTTGACTTATATTTAAACAATGGAATCATTTGGTCTGGTTATATCGGTACATATTTTGTGAATTAAACCATATTACCATTCGAAGAGATATTACGTATAGATCTCTTTTCTTCTCTTCAACAAGAAATATACGAATCTTTGATAATATACTTGTATTTCCCAGCTTCCATTGGTCATAAATTATAATTGCGGTGATGCGGAGCACTTGTTGGTGACATCACGAATTTTGGTGAAATGAACAAATTTGCGAATATATTAAACATATTATATTATTGCTATTTTAATCTGAACCAGTTATTTAATCTATCAAATGTTTCTAAATACCCAAATATCGAATGATTGTAAAATTTTTGGAACAAACGTGATCAATATATATTATTATTTAGACTCCTTGGACCAAGTCGCCTTCTCCTTCTGTAAATACATTGTCTTTGTACGTCTCTATTTTATAGTGCGCATTGAACGTTTGTATGTGTGTCGTTATTAAAGATTTAGAAATGTATCTCAAAATGTCTATAAAATCCCACTTATATTAATATTTTAATCAAATGTAATATATATATATATATTGAAACAAGTATAAAGTAAGACATGTTTAATGCAAGCAAACGTAAAGTATATTATTGTATTTTATCTGAAAGCAGGGATGCGCATTACATGGAGAAAACATAGTATGAATTATATTCATAATTTTGCAATAAATAAAACATAAAAACAATGGCAGTGAATACAAAATTTTTAGAAAAATAAATCTGTGTAACATTGCGCTTTTCCGCTTCAAGGGAACAGTATTTTGCATCTTTTAAATTGTTTTTTTAGTTGGTGCTTATCTAAATACGAGTACGAAAATAGATGTTGCCAGAAAGTTTTGCTTGAAATAAATATAAAAAAACGTAGGCGTGTACATTCAGAAAAATCAAAAGTTACCACATGAAATTTTAGCAATTAATGACGTAAATGTTCCAAGTGAGGAAAATGAAGTAGGTAATAGAATTTAAATTATGTATGTTACATAAAATTACATTTTAGTCTGTAGTAGTAAACTTAAACTTGCATTTTGTTGTTGGAGTGTGTTGGAGATCTTTTTGTAAATTAGAATAAAGATAGATGTTTGTTGACGATACTAATTATATGAAAGTATAGTATTAAGACTGCACAATGCATTGGTTTGTTTTTTCTCGTGTTTATGTTTGTAAATGGAATTAAAAGGATCAACAAAGACACCAGTAATATTTAAAACTAGTTATTAAATATGAACATTCAAAATGTTCCACTTCCTGTAATTTCTAATACTAGAACTCTTCCGAAGCCACTAAACATCCTCATCATGTTATTTATCAACTCAGACCTTGTTTATCACGTGTAAGAGACAAAATGTATAAATTAATAATTTAAATATGCTATTCTTATTTATTTGTAGGTAATAATATAGCATAATATCTGATTTCATATCATTATATCATCACATATAAAACATAATATTAATGTTCCTGCTGTGTTGTTAAATTTGAAAGAATATTTGATAAAGTTTAAAGAATCCTTCACTATTTGATCTTTGAAAAAGTTTATCTGATCATCGATTCAAACAGGAATCATTCAGACCGCATTCAAACAGGACTAAAAAACAGCACGGCTTCTATTCTGGATATTAAAAGCCATCAAAGTTCAAACATTGATTGATAATAATTGTTATTCTATTTATATAGACCTCAAACCATCGTTTAATACTACTGTCATGACTTTCAAGAACGTAATGATATTCTTCTGACCGAGGGTTTTATACTTGGAATAGCTAAAGTGGTGGTTAAAATCCACCGACAAGCGACAAGAGGTGGTTTCTCTTGAACAAACAACTCGTTTTGTTATCTTACTGTAGGTACTATAAATCACCTTTCATTAATCTTTAGCTATGCCACGGAAGAAATAGCCATCCCAAAGATAATAGAATACAAGAGATATGCTGTCAGCCGTTTCTACTGCGGGTCTTCTGTTAACCAACACGACTGCGCGCTTTCGCTTACGTTAAAGTGTCCGCCCGTTCCCAACATACGTACATGAATTGTGCACAGTTTATTCCTCTAGAGACAAAGCCGAGACTTTTGCAGACAGCCTCGAAGAACAATTTTCCCCGACTACGACCTACGACGACCCTCAATTCGTTTCCACCGTTGACTCAAAAGTCGAAGCCATCATGGCCGAAATCCCCACAGACAATCCAATCCCATTCACTACCCCTCAGGAAATCACAAAAATTATTAAAACTCTCAAAACAAAAAAATGTCCCGGACCCGACTCAATCTCAAATAAAATTTTAAAATGTCTCCCTTCCAAAGCCGTCTGCTCCCTTACAGCCATCAGCAATGCGTCCTTTAGACTTAGAAAATTCCCTCAAGACTTTAAAACAGCAGACGTTATTCTCATCCCCAAACCTGGTAAAGATCCCCTTCTGGCCCAAAACCACAGACCAATAAGCCTCCTTCCCTGCGCAGGAAAAGTTCTAGAAAAACTTATCCTCGTCAGGCTTAAAAAATCAGTTGACGAACTTAAGCTCATCCCTGACTTTCAACACGGCTTTCGATCGGGCCACTCCACTCTCCACCAACTCTTGCGGATGGTCGAAGAAATTACTAACGGTTTTAATTATCGCCAACACACGGTAGTCCTCTCCTTAGAGGTCTGCAAAGCATTTGACAAACTATGGCTTAGAGGTCTCATTTATAAAATGAACTTCTTAGGTATTCCCCTCTCTATGATTCAACTTATAGCACACTTTATTAAAAATCGTAAATTCAGAATAAAACTAGATGGTATCTTCTCCACAGTGAGATTGATAAGAGCCGGTGTCCCTCAAGGTTCTATTCTCTCACCAGCTCTCTTTAACATTTACTTAAGCGACATCCCCCGCCCCGGTAGCCAAGATATCCGCACAAAAATTGGAAACTTTGCAGACGATACCGACGTCATGTCAACATTGGTAAGCGAAAAAAAAGCTGCCCGTAAAGTTCAATCCCACGTATCCAAACTAGAAACATTCTTCAAACAATGGCGAATAAGTATAAATCCCCTGAAAAGCGCCGCCTGCGTTTTCTCACGTAGACGTCCCAAAAGGCCACCCAATATTCACTTGTTCGGAGAAAACGTCCCGTGGAAAAAAAGCATTAAATATCTCGGTGTAACGTTAGACAGTAAACTAACTTGGAAAAAGCACATAGACGAAACTTTAGCCTCGGCAAACAAAATCCTTGCAGCCCTTTACCCCATGTTAAGTAAAAAAAATAAAAAACTCTCAACTAAAAATAAACTCCTAATTTACAAGTCAACTATAAGGCCAAAACTAACTTATGCAAGCCCCATCTGGGCCCACGCTTCAGAGTCCCTTTTGAAAAAACTTCAAACATTCCAGAATAAAGCCATACGAATAGCCCTGGGCGCCCCCAGATGGATGAGGGTAGCCCAACTTCACAAAGACTCTGAAATCCCCTTATTAAAAAAACACATTTTAAGTCTCGCGGAAACTTTTTATGCGGGAATTCCCACCCATGAAAACGCGTCCATAAACTGCCTCGCCCGGTACGACGAAAACGTACGTACCACACATAAAAAACCTAAGCAAATCCTCCGTAAAGTTTAACCTCCCCATATTGCAGCCATGTACCTTTGCAAAAATTTTTTAAAGAAACAACTACAAAAAAAAATCAAAAAAATTTCAACAACCGTAAATATAAATTCATGATGAAAGAGAAAGGGGCCTTTTTGGCCCGGAGCTCTGTATGCCAATATTTCAAAAAGTCAAAAAAGTACATGAATTGTGTCTCAGAACAGATTTCTGTACGCAAACGTCCTAATAACGTTAATTATTCGCATTACATACAAATGACGATGGGTAAGGATTGCAAGAACACAAATCGGTATACACATCGATATTTCTCGGGCGGCATCACTGCAAATCTCTAGTATTTTATTGAGCCAACTCTTAATGAATTGTTCAAGGTTTGTAATTTAATGGCTCTTACTGGTTGTAAAAACACGCGGGGCTATTTTTTACCACTGTCTGAATCCGGGTAAAAATGTTTCCTTGAAAACATTGAAAGTTGTCGATGCAATGAAGATGAAATTTGTTATAAATGGCATGTTTTGTATTGTCTTGTGTAAAAGTTTACGTTTTTTTAAATCTTGTATATAAACATTTTTTGTTTTTTATAAACTCCTTCTTCAGGAAGGGGCAGATATGCGGCTGATCCAAATATTAATTGTAAGACAAAAGTTTAACTTGTTCAAGCTGTACATATAAACAGAACAAGTTTAGGATTAAGTAGGTAATTTGTAATGATATTTCAATGTCTATAATGCTTATATATCAGAGAGACACGTTTTTGGAATATTTTTGACATATTTTCAGAATCAGACATAAAATAATATTGAACAGCTAAATTAGTCAATCTCCCAAGGAAAACGGTAGGTAGGAAAGAGTTGGAAGTTCTTCTATTGATCTTAGTGATCTGACAGTCTATTAAATTGCTCTTTGGTTGAGATATACTATCTACTGAATAATTGAGCCCTGTTTACAAGAAAATAAAAAAAAATCTATAGAACGTCAGGGTGGCGAACATTGTCACCATTAAATAAAATCATTTTTCTAGCAAATCGACGCTAAGCACGGTTTCAAAAGTAATTTTAACATCGTTAAATCAATAACATTACATGCCAAACCATTTAATATTTAACAAAATAGAATATTAACTGATATTGAAAAAAACATTCTGTTCGGTAAACGTAATAGTTGCGATTAATAATATGTACTTGCTTTGATCTCGATAATTTTTTAAATATTTATATCATCAAAATGGTTTTTTGGCGGTCTCTATGTACATCAGGGACATTAATTGCCCGTTGAACTGCGGATGGACCACAGACGGCGTTCAAGTGTCCCTTTGGATATAAATTTTTAATCATTCAAATAATGTTATTGTGACATGAATCTGCAAATCATCAAAACTCAAACCTGCAATCATTCTGTATTTCGCTCTTGCCGGATCAACTTGTATTGACGACCTAACCTGTTTTCTGTCACAAAATATTATTAAATTTGCTGTTGTGCGTGGTGTTTATAAGGCGTGGCCGCCTATGCAGCAGACAATCGCTCTATAAGGTTGAAGTCTTGTTGTACATTTAGACCAATGCTGATTGCCATTTTTTTGTACATTTATTGTCCGTGAAAATAAATTTAACACTCAATAATTTTTAGAAAGTAATGCCCATCAAGTTTGGGGTATTTATACACCCAGGCTTTCATATTATGATACACCTGATAATGTTTTTTTCTAAATCATTCATCAACATGTTAATAATATTTATATACAATATTATATATTTCTGCATTATTTCTATATTGGAGGCATAGAATAAAGAAGAATACAAGAAATGCCTCGTGGTCGTGAGCCAAATATTTGCCTGATCGGGACTTAAATTTTCTTTACAACACTGTGTTGGATGGCGATCTACATCGTCAGGTGATAATTGGAATAGATCGCTAGGCTATTGGGCTTGTGTTTCTATTCAAATTTGTATTGCTTGTACGGAAAGCTCTTCTGGTTTCTTGTTTATTATTGTATTTTGGAGGCTTAGGGAACATGGTTCCATACTGATGTTTATTTTCTAGACAAGTAATAATTCAACTATCAACCAAATATTGAGCCTACGAACAAAAATATCTGTAACGTATTATTGAGCATTTACTTAGATTTAGATATTTGAAGGTTATATTAAACATCTTTTTCAGTTGATTTGAAATAATTGTTTTTTTCTATTTATACCGAAGAATGGGTAAGTAACTAAAAATTAAGTTGAATGAATAAAATTATTAGTTGAAGTTTGCTGATTCTATGAAACATGTACTTAGGTTAGTTATTGAAAGCGATTGTTTAAAAATGGGTTATTAATGATAATAAGATATTGAAATTGATCTGGTGTTAACATTTAAGTGTGAATGATTAAAATTGATTTCCTGTAAACATTTAAATACTTGGTGAATTATTAAATTTGATCTCTTGTTAACATTTAGGTACTTAATGAATGATTAAAATTTAGCTCCTGTAAACATTTAGATACTTGGTGAATGATTAAAATTGATCTCATGTTAACATTTAGGAATTCGTTGATAAAACTTTTAACGTGAAATATTTGTGTAGGTACCTAAAAATTTTTATGAAACAATAACTCTGTATTCACTACTTTTATTTTTTACACTATTGGGGACCAGGTTTTGCAAGCGCTGTAGCTTTTGTCAGGGCAATTTAATACGTCGCTAAAACCTAATATCTAATAAATGCGATACATCATGTGTGATGTGGGTTAGAAAACAAGGAAAGAGCTCCAGGAGGTCTAACACGGTCGATAAATAAAACCTCTGTCAGTAGGATATTGACTAAATCTTTCATCAACGGCAGTCAGTTGCAGTGGCGGCTCGAGCACTTCTTTAGTGGTGGGGATCGACTTTTTTACGTACCGGAATCTCATCACCCGTAGAATATTATTATTATTATTATATATTATAAAATTTCTCAAAAAATTTTTTGATGGTCTAATCATGCTAGTCGGATATATTTAACACAAAATAATATAAAATGTCTATAGAAATATGCCAATTTACAATGAAATATAATAAAAATAAAGCTTTACCTTGCGAGATTATCATCAAACTAATTTGAACGCGAGCGATTCCCGCCCGTAACTTCGCAAACAAATGGTTCTATGGGGATCCAAAGGATTGTCCCCGCAGATGCTTGAACTCACATACTACTGCGCATGCGCAGTTGCATACGATCGCGAAACAACGCAAGGAAAGTATGGGGATAGTTCGGATTGTTCCCCAAGTGCGCAGTAATTCTGCGCACTGAGAAATAGACCTGCTTTTTTTGCGCCGTATATTGTTCGCTGTACGCGCGTAGGGTCTTATTAAAATCATCAGGAATAATTGTTTGTATTTTATTTCTGCTAATGTTAATTACTTTTATGTTTAAAGAATTCATTCATTTTGGCGGCATCGACTGTTATTTCCTTTGGTAGGTTTTGAGTGTAACTGGTGGGGACTGTCCCCATTGTCCCCCTGTAAAGAACCGCCACTGGTCAGTTGCCAAAAGCCGACGTTTTTAACGCAGCCTCGACCCGGAGTGTCATATACGCTGTCAATAATGTCGTTCGTTATGCAAAATAACTAACTTATTAATAAATGGAAGTGAACTAACGAACTCTTGGAATTGAAATAAATCGTATATGCGATTCATAGATTTTATAAATCATCGAATTGATTCCATTCCAGCATGGAGAAGCGAAAGTTGTTCAAATATTTTTAAAGACCTCATTAACTAATTAACTCTATTTTCCATTTTTGTGTCAAAAATAATATGCAGACTGCCAGTGTACATTAAAGATAGTATTTCAATTGACATTGTCAATTTAACATTATTTTTAATTTTTGCTTAGCTGTTTGATGTTTATTACCCTTTTACGTGGCTATCATATAACGTTTTATAATTTATTTCCTGTCAATATCGGTTTAGCTATCAAACACCGCAACCGTGCTGGGGATATCGACATAAAATCATCGAAAGTTGAGCCAATCGATCCAATATTGATATGTTATCAATCAATATGTTCTACACCCCCAGTACTCTAGTGGAGGAAGTACTCGTAGGTAGAAGAGTGAGATCAATGGGAAGTGTGTGCTCAGCTACGGTGCTACCGAAACCAGGTCGGCAATAACAATTATAAAAGATAAAATCGACGTTGAAAAAGTGATTGTTCCATTTTAAATTATAATGTCACATCTCAAAGTATCTGCTTAATATGAAAACATAAAAATTATTAAATTTTCAAATTAAATGAAAAACTTAGATATGAGACAATGTTTAGGATAAATAGTTTCACAGAAATTCAAATGTAACATTGTCATCAAATGCCCATTTTGCGCCATTTAGTTTTTTTAATAGTTGAAATTTCTACTTTCTAGCAAATTGTGATCAGCAAAAGAGGACAACTATCATGTTGTTAAGCTTCAAATTAATAGCACCAAGGAATCGGAGTTTAACGGCGACTTTTCGAATATAAATAAAAAACAAATTGGCGCTAAATGGCCATTTGATGTCAATGTTACACTTGAATATCTGTGAAAGGAAAATGTTCTTATTTGACCTTTGATCATAATTAAATGCAAAATGTACGTAGGTTAACATTTATAATTTCTGATTACCATGTTCTTGATATAAAATTGAAATAAAAGTATTAATTTTTAATTTGTATGTACCTAAATTGTATTTAAATTGAAAACGTGTAATAATTTTAATGAAATAATTGAATTTCATATTTGTCATGAACCTAGGTTTAGAATTGTAAGTGATAAACCTGTTATAAGAATGATGGAAACGCGTTGTTAAACTAATTGATAATGACTCCACAGTGTGGACTCCACACTGGTTAAAAATGACATTTATTATAAGCAATAATTATTAGCCTGAAACACTCATCAACATTGAAAAAATCTCCCGAGAAAAGATAAATGCCGCCGACGGGACTTGAACCCGCGTCCTTCTGATATCCGGTCAACTGTTTACCACTGAGCTACGTCGGCTTTACGGGTTCAAGTCCCGTCGGCGGCATTTATCTTTTCTCGGAAGATTTTTTCAATGTTGACGAGTGTTTCAGGCTAATAATTATTGCTTATAATAATTGTTACCCTTTGTGCTATGTATAAAATCTTGTCTTAAACATTAGTTTACCAATTAAGAAAATAAAAAAATGACACTGCATAAACATGTACTTAGATTAAGAATATGAAATAGAATTTCTTGCTTTTGTTCTTGGGTTAGAAATTGACAAAAAATATATAATATTGTTGGAAACCAAAAGTTTTTTTTTGTAATTCATTTTTCATAAGATGTATTCTATATGTACTACTTTGGTCATGATATGATTTTGAATAAACATGTACTTAGGTTATTAAATGTAAGTGAATAAAAATGTACTTAATTTTGCAAAATAACATGAATAATTTAAGAAATGATATGTTGTACTAACTTTATTAAAACAATGAATTTAAAATGATATAATGTGTACTTAAGTTAAGAAATTGAAATGATTTTCCATGAAATTGATGTAGGTATTGAACCATGTACTTAGATTAAGGATGACAAATGAAAATGCGATAACACGTACCTATAGGTTAAGGAATGAAGTTGAATAATCATGTATTTAGACTTAGAAGTGAAATTCTTTACATGTGTACTTAGTCTAAGAAATGAAATTGATACACCATGTGCTTAGGTTAAGAAATCAAAATTAATAAACATGTTTTTAGATATAGAATTGAAATTGACTAACTTTGTGCTTTACTTTAAAAGAATTTGAATAACCATGTACTTTTTTTTAAATGAATTTGACTAACCATGTACGTTAACTGAAATTGACTAACCATATGCTTCGTTTGAAATGAAATTTACTAACCGTGTGCTTTGTTTGTAATGAAATTGACTAACCATGTACTTTGTTTGAAATGAAATTGACTAACCCTGTGAGTTATTTGAAATGACAATGACTAACCATGTAACCATGTGCTTTGTTCGAAATGAAATTTACTAACTATGTACTTTGTTTGAAATGAAATTGAATTACCATGTGCTTTGTTTAAAATGAAATTGACTAACCATGTGAATTGTTTAAAATAAAATTTGGTAACCATGTGATTTGTTTGAAATGAAATGGATATGAAATTTATGTATTTAGGTTTAAAAATGAAATTGTCTAAACATGTACTTAGATTTAATAAAACGGACACGGGCAGCGACAGTAAAAACAGTAGCTAGTTTGTAAAGTTATATTAATAATTAAAGAAAATTTGTATAAAGTTGAATAAATTGTTAATAATAATTTTAGTTATGGTGCCAGCTTGCCAGATGGAACGAGAGGATGAAAGTATGCGAGGTTGAAAGTATGCGAGGTTGAAAGTATACAAGATTGAAAGTATGCAAGATTAAAAGCATGCAAGGGCAAAATGATTCAAAGTTGAAACTATACAAGGGAAACAGTATACAAGTATACATTTAACGTTGAAAGAATGCAAGATTGAAATGAGTCAAGGTTGAAAGTAAGCAAGGTTAAAAGTATGAATGTTTGAAACGATTTATGGTTGAAAGTATGCAAGATTGAAATGATTCATGGTTGAAAGTAGGCGAGGCTGAGATGATTTTAGGTTGAAAGCATGCAAGGTTGAAATGATTCACGGTTGAAAAATGCTGAGATGATTTAAGATTGAAAGTATGTAATTTTGAAATAATTAAAGGGTTAAAATATGCAAGGTTGAGATGATTTAAGGTTGAAAAAATACAAGGTTGGAATGATACTTGGTTGAAAGTAGGCAAGGCTGAGATGATTTAAGGGTTATAGCATGCAAGGTTTAATGATTTAAGGTTGAAAGCATGCTGAGAGGATTTAAGTTTGAAAGTATGCAAGGTTGAAATGATTTAAGTTGGAAGGGGTGCAATGTTGAGATGATTCAAGTTGAATGTATGCAATACTGATATGATTCAAGGTTGAAAGAATCCAAGATTTAAAGTATGCAAGGTCGAAATGATTTAAGGTTGAGAATATGCGAGGTTGAAAGCATGCAAGGTTGAAAGTATAAGTTGCTGAGATGATTAAAAGTTGAAATGATTCAAGGTTGAAAGTATGCATGGTTGAAATGTATCAATGATGAAAGAATGCAAGTTTGAAACTATACAAGGTCGAAATGATTTAAGGTTGAAAGTGTGCAAGATTGAAATGATTTAGGGGGAAGTACGCAAGGCTGATATGATTCAAGGTTGAAATTATGCAAGGTTGAAAGTACGCAAGGTCGAAATGATTTTAGGTTAAAATGATTCAAGGTTGGAATAATTCAAGGTTGGAATGATTCAAGGTTGGAAGTATTTCAAGGTGAGGTGAATCAAGGTTGGAAGTACGCATGGTTGAACGAATGTAATACCGTCACGATTCAGGGATGAAAGAATGCAAGATTGAAAGTATGCAAGGTCGAAATGAATTTAGGTTGAATGTATGCAAGGTTGAAAAGAATCAACATAAAAGCATGCTAGGCTGAAAGGATTCAAGGTTAATTTGTGTAATGTGGGATACCTATACGTTTTAATGATGTAAGGTTGAAAGGATGCGGGATCGAAAGGACCAATGGTTAAAAATACACATGTTGTCGAAAGAATGCAATGTTGAAAGTTACATGCTTGATATGGTGCAATTTTGAAAGGATACCTATGTGTTTAAGGGCTGTATGGTTGAAAAGATGCAGTGACGGAAGGATCCATGTTTGAAAGTACACATGCAAGGTTGAAAGGATGTATGTTTGATATGATGCAATGTTGAAAGGGTGTAGGTTGGAGTCAAAGGAACAAAATGTTGAGAGGATACCATCAAGTTTGAAAGAAGTAATGTTGAAAAGATTCGATTTAAAAAAATAATTGAAGGTTGAAAGGAATCAAAGACGTACGTTTGCGAACGTATGAAAATTCTTTAAGTATCTTTAGATTTTAGTTTAGATATAGGGACTTATAATTTGTTTTAAATTTATTATTTCTTTTTAACGAATTTGCAAAGCGCGTCCTCGTTCCGAGTGAAATCTAGTCAAAACTGTAGTTTGTAAATAAGTTAGTACGATGATTAATAAACATGTATAGAATAAGAATTGAGGGTTACTATACTAATATTATGTTATAAAATGTGTACTTACAATGTATCTAGTTAACTTGCCACTGGTTGAAACGGGAAAAAATTAGAATAGACTAATTTATGAATAGGTTTAAGATGACACGAAATAATAAAACATATTGTTGATGATTGAATGAATACGATGAACATTAAAGTTTTATCTTTTGAATGAATGATACTAGTAGATAAATTTTGTTGGTGATGAAGGGAAAATGATTAGAATGCAAGTCTGTGAATGATTGAAAATCTTAAAGGATGACAATTTTTAATTTTATTTTTCATTACATTAAAGCAAGATTATTTTTCTACTAACAAAAAAAAAATCCATAGTCCTCTGAAATAATGAAAACTCAATTTTTTTAGTGTGCAATAAATCATAATTTCAAACACAAATAAATAAAATAGCACCTATCCGTGCTTGATATTTGCTGTACATTTTGATAAAACAAATATATATTCAGTTTGGTTGGATATTTTGGCCTGAAATCCAAATTTTTTGAATGAAAAAGGCTTTCACTTTTATTTGATATGATAATAAACAATGTGTTTGTTGAAATAATATGTGACTGATGTAATAAAAAGCCTTTTGATTTTCTATTAAAATTACTCTTTTACTAATATTATGTTGAGGAAAATTAATGAAATATTTTTTTTTTGTTTCAGTGGAATGATATTTATTGGAAGTGTGCCTCATATAGCAATGTTGGAATTATTAAAAAAAATATATAACTGACCGAATGATTTATGAATGATTGAAGAGTGACCGAAAACTGAATGTGTTGATGATGTATTTTATGCGTATGTTGTTGTCTATTTGAATGATGATTTTGAATGTGATTATTATAACAAAATTTGATGCTTTTATTGCAAGTGGTAATGTGAAACATGTATTGTATGAATGGTTATAGGTTATTTCCGGTGATGATAATGATAATGTGCCACTGACTTCGATATGTTGATGTATGAATACCTAATTTATTGTGAATGAATTATTTTACGATAATGTGCGATTTACTTAAATATTGTGATTTGTGAATATATTGTGAATGATTTATATTATGATTATGTAGGATTAACTTCAATCTACTGATGTATGAATGATTACTATTGTGAATTTTATAATGATGCGCGATTAGCTTCAATATTATGAATGAATTTTATTATGATGATATATGATTGGCCTCAATATTGTGATGTATGAATCATTTCTATATCACGAATAAATTTTATTATGATGATGTGCAATTAACTTCAATTTGGTGATGTACGTGAATGAACCATTTTATGATGACGCGCGATTGGCTTCAATACGGCGATGTACGAATGATTTCTATAATGTGAATGAATTATATTCTTATGATCTGCGATTTACTTCAATATGGTGATTTATGAATGGTTATTGTATTTTATGATGCTGTGCGATGATATTCAATATGATGCCTATTCAATATGGTAATTTATGAATGATTTACGTTTTTAATAATGCTGTGCGATGATATTGAATATGAAACCTATTCAAAGTGATGTATGAATGATTAATGTATTCTGTATGAATTATTTTATAATTCTGTGCGGTCGACTTCAATATGGTGATGTGTGAATGATTGATGTATTCTGTATGAATTATTTTATAATTCTGCGTGATTGACTTTAATATGGTGATGTATGAATGATTAATGCATTGTGCATGAATTATTTAATAATGCCGTGCGATTGATTTAAATATGGTGATGTATGAATGATTAATGTATTGTGTATGAATTATTTTATAATGTTGTGCGATTGACTTCAATATGATGACGTATGAATGATTAACATATGTAATGTTGTGCGATTGACTTAAATATGGTGATGTACGAATGATTAATGTATTGTGCATGAATTATTTAATAATGCTGTGCGATTGACTTCAATATGGTGATGTATGCATGATTAATGTATTGTGTATGAATTATTTAAAAATGCTGTGCAATTAACATTAATTAAGTATATGAATTATTTTGTAATGTTGTGCGATTGACTTAAATATGGTGATGTACGAATGATTAATGTATTGTGCATGAATTATTTAATAATGCTGTGCGATTGACTTCAATATGGTGATGTATGCATGATTAATGTATTGTGTATGAATTATTTAAAAATGCTGTGCAATTAACTTCAATATGGTGATGTATGAATGATTGCAATATTATGTATTGTGATTTAATTATTTAATGATGATTTACGATTGGATTCAATACGATGAAGTAAGAATGATTCATATTTGTGTATGAATTATTCAATGACGAAGTGCGACTATCTTCTATTTAATATATTTGAATGATGATTTTGAATGTGGATATTATAACAAAAAATTAAGTACTTATTGCAAGTGGTAATGTGAAACATGTATTGTATGATTGGTTATGTCCGGTGATGATAATGTGCGAATTACTTCCAAATGGTGATGTATGAATGATTCATGTATTGTGAATGAATTATTTTATGAAGTTATGCGATTCACTTGAATATGGTGAAATATGAATGATTAATACATTGTGTATTGTTAATGAGTTAAAAGTTACGAGAATGAAAGCTTTCGGTTTATTTTTGCAATGGGATGATTTTTTTTTATGTAATTTTTTAAATTATACAATTTAAAAACAATTTTTTGATATGGTCAAATATAACTATCCGCGTCTCAAATGAGTAGCCTGTGTATAATTAGAGTGTTGTAACTAGAATGGCTATATTTTATGAAGATAAATTGAGAGAAACGAGAAAACGCACCTTCTTCATGCTCTGTTTATTCTATCTCAATCAACACATAAAATTTTACGTAAGTTAGTTTAGTATGAAAGGTGGAAAAAAAATTAGTGGCCGAAAATTCTCTAATCTTCGATATGCAGATGACACTGTCCTTACCGCCTTTTCTGAAAAATAAATTAACAACCTCCTTGCTAAATTAGGGGAAGAAAGCCACAATCTAGATCTGTTGATCAACAAGGCCGAAACAAAACTAATAGTGATCGACAGGGCAAACATCTTCGAAAGAACAAATAATGCGTCCACAGATTTAGAATTGGTGAACGACTTCACGTAACTAGGCTCGTCTATAATTGTTGAAAGGGATTGTGAAACGAGTGAAAAGAAGAATTTGCATGACATAGATGCGATGAGTAAAATGCAAAAGATATGAAATGACAGAGGCATAACGAAGACCACCAAGGTGAGACACCCCAGTCGTTGATTTCCTCCATATTTCTATACGGTGCGGAAACATGAACGCTTAGAGACAGCGAAAGAAAGCGGTTAAAACCCTTCGAAATATGGTGATTAATAAAATGCTCAAGATTTTCTGGATAGCCAGACGCACAAATGTGTTCATTTTGGAAGAGCTAGGCATCCACAAAGACTCTTAACATATTTCAATGTATTTTATGACACTTTGGATACGTTGCTTGCCAAACAGAGGACTCTAAATTGGAGAAACTCGTAGCCAATGGCAAATTATTTGGCAGAAGAAGCAGAGGAAGGATTAATGAATCAAAGAATCAAAGAATCAAAGAATTAAAGAATCAAAGAATCAAAGAATCAAAGAATCAAAGAATCAAAGAATCAAAGAATCAAAGAATCAAAGAATCAAAGAATCAAAGAATCAAAGAATCAAAGAATCAAAGAATCAAAGAATCAAAGAATCAAAGAATCAAAGAATCAAAGAATCAAACAATCAAACACTCAAAGAATCTAAGAATGAAAGAATCAAAGAATCAAAGATTAAAGAATCAAAGAATCAAAGAATCAAAGAATCAAATAATTAAGATCAATGATCCAAGAATAAAGAATCAATGCGCAGGAGTGACCAAGTACCACTGGCGTCTGGTACTGGGATGTCTTTTTCTCTCCACGCAGCGCAGAACCACAAGGAGTGGAGAAGCCTTATCCACCATGGAAATTGGAGTGGGGGTCACAATCCTTAGCAATGAGAAACTGACTTATGAAGATGAATACGCTTTATTCAATTCATTTCATCATCTCCTATCTTTTTCTCCTTTGATCTTCATATTATATTGTACCTAGTAAGAATTTTGTTTTAATTATGATTATGTTTGTACATTTTTTAAAAATCAACCAGCTACAATACCGAAAACACATAATAGCATAGATAGTTATAACTTAATTATAAAGTTATGCTACTCTCAGCTATACCTAAGATAATAAAATTCTATTATTTATCGAAATATAACTAATAAGATTGATCAAATGATATCTGTTAAATTATAGTTATGTAATATGTACTAAATGCGTTATTCACAATTGAATGTATACTACGAAACCGTAAAACATGCAAAAAATTGAAAACTTTTTTGAACGAAGCCTTGATGTTGACCCCTTAAATCGAGAAATCTTCCGCTGGAGTCGCAGCCTATTACAATAATTAACCCTTTCTGCTTCTGAAGTAATTAAAAATAAAAATTATCTCAAATTTTTCCAACGAAATTTTTCGTAATTTTCAGTGAAGAATAAACAATTTAATGATATCCAACCGGAGCCTAGTTCCAGATTACGGTCACGCTCCGGTTTCCAGGGACATTCAATTGTGGATCACGCCCTTAATTATAACAAAGTGCTAGACGATGATGGAAAAACCTAAAAACTTGAGTAGTCTGTAAATAAATAGTTATGTGATGTTGTAGTTTGTTTTGTTGTATACTAAAATGTACAAAGGGTGTAAGTACAACTTAATTTTCCAATTGAAAGTTACTCGTAGCTATTCGAGCACACACTTAATTTAGCGGTTATCAATGTTAAAGAAAAATTACTAGACATCCCAAAAAATAATAAAATATTCAACATCAGTTACAAAGAAAATCAGCACAATGAAATAAAATCGAATTTGCACCATTTGTACATTTTTACACTCCAGTTTGCTATGAATGAAATTCTGTTTTACATACTTTGTGACATTAATTGGATGAATCATTTTTTAATAAAATATATATTTCACTGTAATCATTATCATAAATTGGAAATTAAAATAGTTATCTTGTAAGCGAATGTAAAATGTGTTTAGTTTTTAATTAGTTTTCGGGTATATTTATTAAGAAGATAAACACGAACCGTACTATTGCTTAAATTAGGTTACAAGAGATTATTAATCAACTACCTATGCCTTTCATAAATGAACTTGCATCGAAATCCGGTCAAATGCTCTAAGATATTTTTCCAATATTTATTAAATTTTAATTTGCAGATTTTTTTTAGATATCCAAGTATTTCCTTGGTCCAACCAGGACGCTTTACGCTATCACTCTTTAGTCTAGCATTAAGATGGTCAGTAAATAAAATCCCCTCCAAATATAACTATTAAGCTCATCTAAAAAAATCGGTGTAACATTTTTTCCTGTAAACAATATTTTCTTTTTCTTTTTTTTATTCAGTAAAAGATACATTTGATTTACCCCCATAAATAAGCAGGGCTTGTGTGAATGGGGGGGGGGGGGGTGTTATTATATTGGTTTAATTATATATTTTTTTTATTCAGTTCAAATTTTCGGTATAATTTTTAGACTGAGTTTTAAATTTTTCAATTTAAATTAAATTTTTCTGTTCGTGTTTCTAATTTTTTAGGTAGTGAATTAAAAAAATTAACTCCGAGATATTTATGATTTAACTGTCCTATTGTTATATTGCATTTTGGAGTAGGAAGTATTGACGTTTGTCTAAGATTTAAATCATTTATTTATTTTATCATTATGTATATACTATTCATAACATTGTCTTTATTACGAGTTGGCTTCGGGTTTCTAAGCAAGTTTTTCTGTGAACTGAATCGGTTATTGAGTGATAAAATTCTTAAAGTTCGAAAATTTGCAACATGAGTAGCCTGTACATAAATAGTTCAGTGTCGTTGTAGTTAATAAGACTCCTAACATTAAAAAAATATTCACTAGATTGTCCCCCACAAATAAATGAGATTGGGTCCATTGATTATTGAAGCTGATTGCAAATGATAGGTATGTGTGTTCTATATGGATCTAATGTAAAAGAATGAATGTCTGGTTTCTACTCTCATAATTCTACGGTCAACATTTTAGAGGGCTGTTTTGATATTTTTTTTATCGTTAAGCGTCTTACAGTTTTACGTATTCAGTTTTTTAAATAATGTTTGCTAGCTTTTGGTTGAAAACAAATCTATGAAAATTTATGATAAGCTTATTGAAGTGTGCAACGTTTAATTAGGTTAGTTTATAAAAAAAATATTTTATGATAGGTGAAAATGGATTAGGGCAACTTGAGTTTGAAATGATCAAAGAAATGTATTAAGATAATATTTATACTATAACAAATGTATTAAATGCGCATTAACCGTGTAACGACATTTATGATTGAACGTGTTCCGAAACCCGATTCGTGGACCTCTGTTTCGACTATTCAACTTGAAAATTTCGATAAAATTCTGATTATAAATTACAAAGTTGGAACCACAGTATACAGAAGCTAAACTATAGGTACTTAAAAAATGTGTCTTCTAAAATATTGTTTTATTTATTTATTACGAACCGGATTTTTAAACTGAAAGCGTAAAACAAGAGGTATTTATTATAAATTCATAACTATCGGACCAAATTACTATTTTAAGAAAAACATCGAAGATTGAATAATTGCAGTATATTTAAATACCAACCTACTCTATTAAATCTCTCAATGGCGGTGCGAAAGTGTTGAAAAGATAAAAACCAATGATCGGAAATATAATTTTATATCTACTTCAACCACTACGTATCCTGAAAAACTAATCTTCAAGATGGAAATATCATATGAAGGAAATGAAATGCCACTAAATTAATGTAGAAATAAAAATTCCTGAATCGGATATCGGAGCACGGTCTTCCGTGAATGGCATATTTTAACTTTAAGACTAATAATCTTTATAAAACATGTGTGAAACCCGACATTTGAGTAGCCTGTAAATACATAGTTTTGTGTTGTTGTAGATAGCTGTAATTCATTTGATTTGTGTGATATGGCAACATCACTGCCAGAGCCAGGTTAAAAGTATTTCGATACTTTAGTAACCTTTCATGAACGATGTAGTTAAGTATTGTCTCTTTTTGTTGGGCAGTTTTGGTCCCTTTAGTATATTGCACCTCGGGCGAGTTCAGTTGTACCATGATTTAGCTTGCTAGAAAATACGTTTATGAAATTGTACTCATTGATATTGTCTCACGATCTTACTTGAATGATTATAAAATATCTCGTATGTACTACTGAAATGTTAATATAAATCTGAATTTATTGTATTCTGCTAAAATGATTATGTAACATGTTGGAAGTTCTTTAACATCACAAATATTTTGAACTATGTACTATATAAACGGTTGATTACTTAAACTGAAGTAAAATATAGATTATGTCTTTGGTTATGTTATGATTACTTTTTTGATGAAAATAAGTAACCTTATAAATTTGATGCGGCAATGAACCACCAATCGATCTAATTATTATTAAACCTAGCTTTTAGAAAAACAAGATTGCCATTCTTGGTCGAGCGTTATTCGAAACCCTCTCTGAATTTAGTTAATTAACAAAACCCCCTACAGCTTACAGATGCCCGGTTGTAAATTAAAAAAAAAACACACACAAAGCAATTTTATTAATCCGAAATTTCTTAAAAACAGAATTGTACATAATAAAACATTAAATACTGTATTTGCGAAACCGCAATGCAACTAACAAAATCTATATTGCAGCTTAAAAAATCCGAAATTTACTTTCGAAAGCCGGACTATTGCAACAAAATCCAAATTGCAATATAAAAACCAACCAACTTTAATCTACCCAACAATTCCCTACCGATTTTAATTGAATGAAATTGGTGGGTGTGAGTCCTTTATGTTATGTGGTTACCTAGTTAAAACCATCAGAAAAAATGAAGTTATCAGTAAAATTATCATTTTGAAATTAATAAGAAGTCATAGTAAACAATCAGCTGTTTCTCAGAGTGAAATAATTCCGTTTTTAAAAGCAAAAACCGGAACTGGGTTCCGGATGACGCTCCTTTTTGAATGGCGCTCTTTAATTAAGTTAAGATTAAAACACAACCCATGCAAAATTAGATATGTTGAGTAGCCTGTAAATAAGTAGTACTTTAGCAAAAAAGATGATTGTTTATTTATATTATGAGTTTTTTTTACTAAGATTGAGTTAATTGTAAATGTTTTCTTCATGTCGCATCGTGTGTATTTTAAAAGTCATTAAATACGTAAGTTACTAAACAAATAATGTAATACAAACCATTAAATAAAATTTGTTTTTGGAATAACATAGCGGTACTCAGATGTAATTGTGAATTAAGTTTCACAGATAACCTGTAAACTGTAAATATATGTAGTAATAATATATACTTGCTGAGCGTGAACCATTTTATTTTTTAAAAATTATTCAAAGAGATTTTTCTAAATGTAAGAATTTTATAAGCTTCAATAATTTACCAGTGACGTGCATTGTTCCATGACCAAGGGCAGGCTGCAGTATTTTTTATTATAATTTATTTGATAACACTAAATATTTGGGTGGCTTTGAAAAATGTTATTTTTTTGATACCTTCTGTTAATGGTTGTGGCCAGGTTGACAAATGAGAACATATGTCACTTACATAATATATTTTTAATTCTTTCAAACCGCATTTCACACCACATCAAATGACCGTTATTTGATTCTGGTTAACTTTATAAAAAAATACAAAAGTTGCACTTGAAAATATGTTATCATTTTATATTTTACATATTTTTGAAATAACCGTGAAGATTTTATAGATTTCTTATTTATAATAAATAATTAATAAAAGCTCGTGCGCTACGCATAAACGTGTACCTAATAATGCATTTTCTGTTTGCATTGACATACCATTAAATCATGCATTGAAACACCCAGTATTACCATTTCCCCATATTCAGAAGGTTTTTAACTCATTTTACAATTCAGCATTTCAACGTTCATCTATAACTATTAAAACGCTTAAAGTGAATATAAAAAAAAATCATTTCCAATTCACATTTCACTCATCACATTAAATAATATTAAAATAGCGTTTAAATTACAATCAATTTTTTTTATAATCCATCTTTAATACTTTTTAATGTAGCTATAACTTTGTGGTTATTCATTATAAATAAATGAAACAATATTTCTTTGTTTGAACCACTACGTTTTTTTATGTACCTACTCAGGGCAAAATATGCTAACTTGAAATTACGAAACAATGGGTTAACATAATGCATTAGTAAATGTTTAGGTGGGGGTAGTGGCATGATTAGGAATTAGTGGAGATAATGGACTAAAAGGCATCTTTATATACAAGGCTCTTAAGTTATCTAAGCGTTTTCATAAATACATATTGAGTCCCGGTACTATCAAGAAAGTTATATGGTGTGATAAATCTCTATCCCCCCTCCAGGCTGACGGTTCCCATTTTTACTTAAAGGGCGTGCTTTTAAAGATATAAAGGCTGGAAGTTTCGCCGTCTTGAAATTTCTAGAACAGTCTTCCAGAAAGTTCTAGAAGGTTCGATAGAGCTCTAGAACGTTCTGGAAGGAGTGGCGTAGCATGTCGTGGAATGTTTGGGAATAGGGAATCGGGAACATCATTGTGGAACATTCCAGATCACTCTCGAATGTTGTCCTGAGCGAAGCCGGGTAACCCAACTAGTTTATTATAAATATGAAGAATATTTATTTCTGTATTATTACCTTACATCCCATCGTAGAGACGTTTCCTTTCACCATCCATTATATATCCCACCTCCACTCTTCACTAATTCCTAGTCATGCTCCCACCCTCACCTCAACACTAAATATATAATTTCATCCATTGTTTTGTAAAATGTCAAGTTAATATATTTTACCCTGAGGAGGGAACAGTTGTTCCAAAACCGGTCGGCGTGCATTAAAAAATGTAGCATTTCAAACAAAGAAATATTGTTTAATTACTTACAACTTTTCGGAGGGCTATCTTTTCCTTGGGAGAAAGATTGTAAAAAACGTCATGTTTAAATATTTTTAGTTTTCTAATGTTATATAAATATTATGTTACTTTGAATAAATAGGTAAAACTCACTTTCATTGCAAATATTTTGTAAATAATCATCAATGTTTTTGGTTAGTTTAATTTCTTTTAAAAAATATATTTAAATAAATAAAAAATACATGACGGCATTGAATCAAAATGAAGAATAGAATCTATGATGTAATTTTAACTGTTCGTGATTTATCTGCATTTGTATGATATATCAGTAAGGAAATGTATTCAAATCATATTATCTATAAAGACGTTTAGAAAGAATGTTTATAAAACTGTTTTGAAAATGCTTATCAAACTGTATTAATAATGTTTATCAAAATGTATTAAATAATAATGTTTATTAAACTGTTTTCGAAAAGATATCAAATGCTTCGTTGTAATATAAATAAAAAAAATGCTTGTTTAAAAGTTGTTCATAAAAAAAGAGAGTGGTTCAACTGAAAATATATCTATAATGTTTAATGCGTGTATATTGTAGGTATGTGTTATACTTGGTCCAAGAGAAATTTTCTATATAAATAAAAGTTTAAAGTATATATTGTACCTATAATAAAAATAATAATAATTATTTCAAATCTCGATACCATGAACCTACCTAAGTTTGAAACCATTTTTCAAATTTCACTATGAAATATTATTTTACATTGATAACAATAATGATATATACTGATCACGATAAGTTTAATAAAAGTAAATATTTATTTTTATTTTTGGAATAACTTAATGAGTAAAACCTCAAATTGTAACATTTAATTATCAAAGTTAATATTAGCGAAACTCAAACGAAAATTTGAAACAGAAAAAAAAGTTTCGGTCGCATCTAGGAATTGAACTTAGCAGCTTAGCCTTGCCGGGGCTCCGCTTCTACTACTGAGCTAATCCGACACTCTCCCCTTCGGTCATATTTAAACGGTTTCATACTTCGACAAAGAATTTTCAATTTGGGAGGCGGTTATGGTTGCCGCTGCCCCGGGAACCATTTATTGGATAACCGACACTTCTGCCATAGGTCACCCCAAGTGATACGCTACGGACTCTCTCGACCCATCGCCTTGCACTGCAGTTAGAGGGATGGATTCATGCGTCCGTCACTCCTGGACACACTGACCTCCAGATTCCTACCCACCCCTCTTACCTTTTTCCTTCCCAGAACTTCCTATCCCCCCCTTCCTTAAAAAAGACCTTCCACATAGCAACCCCTAAGATGACATAGGCCCTGAGGGAATTTATTTTCCTCAGGGCCCCCTGTGTGGAGCTAATGTAAAAAAAACTAACAAAATTAACTTTGTTGGTTGCTAAAACTGCAAGGTTTTACCCGAACTAAAGGCAATCTAGGTAGTGTCTTGGATAAATGTTTACATTTTTATTAGCAGAGCCGCGTCAAGGCAGCTCCTGGCTTTAATTCCTAGATGTGACCGCATCTTTTTATGATTTATCTATTTCAAATTTTCGTTTCAGATTCGCTAAAATTGTCTTCAACGATTAAATACCTACATATTTATTATTTGTTGGGTAAATGACATATAAATGTACGTAGTGTGAAATACATGAACTAGTCTAGAAATTCACAAATGTTGAAGTTATAATCACAATGTATATGAAAAGTGTTGTATTATTTATAATTCGTAATGAAATATTTATGGAACCCGTACAATATTGTAGAAACTATTTGGAATAATAATATGTGCATTAAAAATATAATAAAAAACTATTGGCTTTTATTCTATCTAATAATTTATTTAAGTATGTAAGTATAAATTGATTAAAAACATATTGTAAAATTTGTTACTTCGCTTAATATTATTGCCTCTGTGGTCGAGGGATAAGTCTCTCGACTAGCATTCCGAAGGTCGCGAGTTATAATCCTAGCGTGGCAAATAAGTTTAATTTCGACATTAATAAAATACTTAATTTTCCCCTCAGGCCGATTCCTGAGAAATCGGGCTTATTTTGACAGAAGGTCACAATATTTCCCCTTTGCAATAAAATCCAATTAAAAGGAATATTTTTGAACACTTCCGAAAAAAAACTATTTTTGGAAGACGAAAACATACTTTTACAAAAGTCATTATTATAAATAAAAATAAAAATTTTGATACATTGTTTTTTTTACAACAAACTTAAAAAAAATTCTCCTTGCGTTTTTTCTATCTAAAATAATTATCTACTGATAACGAAAATAAATAAAAAACACGTACATATTTTATTAGGAAAATGTATTATAAACATTATTATCACCTCACATTTTTGTTGTTTCGGAATAAAATAATGAATAAAAAGTTCCCGAAATTTTATTCATTTTTCACAAATTGCTTTCGGAAACTTTGGTTTCATAGAGGTGCTCATATAAATTTTTCTATGGTCAAATTCTAGATTTGAATATAAAGCGTGGAGTTTTCTCTTTCTAACACTGTTTATATCATATTTCTCACCATGACAGTAAGGGATATACAACGATTTTTTGAGATCTATGAGAGCTGGGACAAATTTGTTCTCTAGTAATTAAACGGGTTAACCACTTTTATTCTAAAATAAGCCAACATGTTTCGTAAACAATGTTCATTTCATCAGGGTTTACTTAAAACTAATTAGTACAACAGACTTAAAAGATTTCAATGGATAGGCATGAGTTGGAAGGAAGGGAAGGGAGGGAATAGGGTGTAATTTGAATGAGTAAAATGAATAAAAAATGCGCGAAGGATTTGATTATAAGCGAAAAAGTTTCACTTGTTGAAAAGTTTTAGGTCCTACGTCCGTACATCAAAAAATTACAAAGCTTCATACTAAAATAGTACCGATTAAATAATAAAATCAAAAGAATACGCTAGATGTCGTTAGTATAAAAAATATGCAACCATCATAGCCCCTCAGCTAGGTTTCAAACCGCATTCGAACGGAAAAAGCAGGGAACATTAGGTTAATTTTCATTCGCTAGATGTCGATAGATGCCGCTAGTATACACATTTTGAACAAAACTGCGAAAAAACAACCATCCGATGAAATAATTAAAATGATAACAATCTATGGTTACTTTTTAGTTGTTTTAGGGTGGAAACACAGGTCGGAAAATGTGTCAGAAACAACCCATTCTCATGTGCCTAACAAATTAAAACCGTGTATAAATATTAGGCGCGTGTTTGACGTGTTTCCAGACTATACACTGGTGCCCAATTTAATCAGAGCGTCTTCCATTGAAATACTGATAGAAATGGCCAGCATTCCCATCTGACACCTGTGCCCTAAATATTACAATCCATAGGGGAATCTATCAAACGGATCGCCAGTTCCTGCACGGCGTCGAGGTTTTTTGAAGTATTTTGGGGTCCCAGACCAGAGGTGGCTGCCAAACTCAACAGTGGAGCGCACTTGCGATTTGTACAGGTTCAGCAGTTATGTACAGAAATTTGAGTAATATGTATTTTGAAAAACTATTGTTGTCACCGTTGGTGTTACCCCCCCCCCCCCAGAATACTGAGCGATAGGGACAATGACTTCAGGTTGATCTGTATCTCCACAGAACATAAAATTAAGTCGCTCCCGTTGTCTGTGCGCTTAGATATTTTAAACTACCTAACGGATTTTCATGCGGTTTTCACCACTAGATAGGGTAATTCACGAGGAAGGTTTTAAGGTATATAACTTGTCAAGGTTTTGTGTTAATTGGTTGAAATATACAATATACATGCCAAGCGGCAGCGGGTAGCGGGCAACCGGCTGGCAAACGGGCGGTGTCGATTTGATTTAACAGATAGCGTTGGTAAATAAAGGTTGGGTAATGGCATGGCGTTGTGCTTCGTTAGCCACAGCAACGTGTGGCCAGTTCTGCTAGTATCTTAACAAAATCGTCAGAATCAAGGTTTTGCATTACCCTGTTTTCTTTTCCAAAACTGGACCGACTTTTAAACATATTTAACTTTGTCAGGAGAAAGAACTTAATAAATGTCTGTACATTACATTACATACAAAAATACATTGCCAAATTTGTATACTGATGATTATTAATTTAACTTGACTTATTAAAAAAGCAAAACGATGGGACATCCCAGTTGATATCTATATGACACTATAAATATTTGCACTAGTATCAAAATCCACAGAGGAAATACGTTTGTATAGACAAAACGCCGCTCGCGTTCCTTTTTTTTACATTAGCTCCACACAGGAGATCTGGAGGAAAATAATTCGTCTCAGGACCTAGGTCATCTTTGGAAATAATGTGTGGAGGGTCTTTTAAGGAGTGGTAGGATAGGAAGTTCTGGGAAGGAAAAAGGTATGAGGGGTGGGTAGGAATCTTAGAATCAGTTTGTCCAGGAGTGATGGACCTATGAATCTACCACTACCACTGCGGTGGAAGGTGATGTTCCGAGAGAGTCCTGATGGGGAGATAAAAATGTCTTGACCAACCAGTCTCTCCCGAAAAGGCCTGCCATGCAGTAAATGGTTCCGGGGTGGCCAATGAATGGGATGCAACGAAAAAAAATCGCAATTCCAGCCAGAAACAGACAAGAGTTTGACTCATGTTTTTTTCTGTTATTTTATTCATATATTTTAAAAACTCTGATAATTTAATTTGATTCTAAGTATGTACTGTGATTGAATCTCCACAGTACACAAAAATACCATCCTGGGGGGGGCACGTGCCCCCGTGCCCCCCCCCTAAATCCGCCCTTGGGGGTGGCAGTACCCAAACACGCCTCCCAAATTTATTGAAGTATTTGTATTTTAAAGAATACAACGTAAGAAGTGCCTTCCGTACAAAATTGAATATAAATAAATGTGCCACTGACTTAATTACCTTTTAGTTCGAGAACATTTAGCACGCGGTCAGTCTCTTTTATATTTCCTTGCAATTGTATTTGGCCATCCTATTTGTTAATTTCCCAAATTCGTAATCATGCTGAAACATAATTTTGCGATTATGAAACACGCCCACAAGAAACTTTGTGTTTTTCTTCATTCTGTTGATTAAAACAAAAAAAAATGAGGAAAATAATTTCTTTCTGTGGAAAGAATGGGTGAACCTGGGTCTTGACGAGACCCGTATTGTAGGTGGGAGAAAACAAAAACGAAAAAAGAGGCCGGCAAATCGTTCCACAGCAGAGCTGTTGAACTCAAGAACGAGTCAATCAAATAAACTGTTCTGGATCGAACCACTGATAGACTTCAATAATTTTTACTTTTTCCACTTTGCTCTGTTTTCTGATAAACAATATTTTCCCAATTTTAAACTCTTCCGAAATGCAAATGATTACTATTTGGTTAAGCGTCGATGACATTGCGCGAGTTTACAAGCTACTATCTGGGAAATTCAATATCTGTTAGTAAACTCGCTCAGTGTCATCGTGTTACTTGCTAACTAGCAGATTGTTGACAATCTACGAAAAAAGTTGAAAGGTCATCAACTTTACTTGCCACTCGCTTACTCGTGATTGGTTTATTAAGAAACAGAAACTGATTTCGACTGTCAAACATCTGACAGAATTAGTTCACGCAGGCGTCGTTATTCTGGCTACTGGGTAGCTGTGGTGCTAGCAGCGACCCACGAGCTCAGTTTTCCACGCTACTGAGCCAGTGGACAGTTTTGTGTGTAATCATGACAATCTCACTCGCCGATCACCCACTTTTAAACTTAGTAGATAGTAGCTTGTAAGCTCGCTCAATGTAATTGAGGTTTATGTGTCAGATTAGTAATAAAAATACAGTAATTCATTGTTTTGCAATCGCTTTTCTCAACCCTTCCTTCGATCCATCTTCGGAAATCTGTCTCTGCTTCTTCATTACTCTCCGATAACATTTTCTTTGCATACGTTAGCTTCTGATAGATCGTGAGATAAAAGCGGTCTGATGGACATTTACAGCAAAGGCCCATCCACATCCACATCGGGGCCTTAGAAAAGGGTAAGAGAAGGAGCGACTTCTAAAAGGGGAAGACGTCTTGTCGAATGTCTGGAATCTAATCTTGTAGAATGCTTCCCCCTGACGTACCTATCTATTTAATGCAGCCGCTCGACTCATAACCGGAGTCTCTAAATATTCACATATTTCAGAACACCTTCGTAATCTTCACTGGCTCAAGTGCCCTCAAAGAATCCAGTACAAATTGTGCTGGATGGTGTTTAAATCAATTAATGAAATGGCCCCATCTTACATCTCTGAACTATGTGTCCCAGAAAATACTGGTCTGAGGCAGTCAACCCTTAGATCAGCAACATCATCAGCTATAGGCAGACTAATGGAACCTAAACGCAAGCCAAATACGAAATTTGGAGATCGCGCTTTCAGAGTGTCTGGACCTAAGGCTTGGAATAAACTCCCACCGGAACTTAGATGCATAACAAGCCCAACAGAATTTAGGTCCAAATTAAAAACGTACCTTTTTGGGCTCTCATACCCTTAAATAAAAATACCTATCGGAGTATCATAAAATTTTGGTTTTGTTTTCAAAATACGCTCATTACAGAACATTTTATATATTATAATTATAGTTCCCAATTATGTCCTCTGCGTGCGAACTGTGTCTTAATTGCTCTAAATAAACAATAAAAGTGTTAATCTCTAGTGACCCTCCAGGTAAGTATGGTCTTGTATATATTTTCTGCCTGTACAGTGCATTTTTACAGCAGCATCGCGTTCATTGGTCAAATCATTGCACATATAGTTTCGTATCGGTGATCGATGAACCGATGGATGCAATTTTTAGCCATAAGATGTTGTTGTATATAGTTTAAAATAAGATTGTATAAACGTTTTATAAATTTGTACAGCGCCCTTGAGGTGATTTTTCACAAAAACGGCGCTATACAAGTCATCCAAATATTATTATTATTATTATTGACGTCGAATACGAATAATGTGAAAATCATTAATATATTACTATTTGAGTAAGTTTAAAATTGAAGATGTATTACAAGATGTGTTTAGCTTATTTTACATTTTTTGATTGAGTTGGTTTATAGTTTATACTAACACACCATGCATTATGTACAACTAACATTTTTATACTATGCACAAGGTCACATTTTATGAAATTATATTTTTACAGTAAGCATAACATCTCCTTACCATGATCGATGTATGGGGCCATCCATAAATTACGTCACACGAATTTCATGAATATTTGACCCCCCCCCGTCCCTGTCACATATCATCACAATTGTGAGACCCCCTCCCCCCTAGCGTGACGACACATGTTTTGCAATTGTACATGTAAAAATAATATTTGGTAATATTTTTAAGTTTTTCGTCAACATTTAATATCGTCACGGTCATATTTACACATATTTTGTGGTAGTCGCTTGAGTCGCAGTCGTTTTGTGCATATGACGTCGGTAAGCTGATGACCCCCCCCATACCCCCTTGTCACACTTCTCTACCCCCCCCCTTAAGGTGTTACGTAAATTATGGATGGCCCCTATTTTGTTTTGCTTACTTATTTATATTAAAAGTTTTGGTATATTTTGTTGGTCTTCGTGGTTAAAATACTTCTGTATTGCAAATCGCAAGATGCCTTCCATCTTTATTTTCACCTACGCCATTATTTTTGGCTCACTACATTACTCAATTGTTAGTGTCATCAAAAATAAGTTTAAATAAAACCATTTACTTAATATAAAATCTCTCATAATCTGTTGCAACAATTCTAAAAAAAGTCTCATGTCAATAGTTATTGCAAATCACCACAGCTTACAAAAGGCGAAGCTTTGATGTCAATTGTGGTTTACGCAATCGCAACAATGATCGGCCTTCTTCCCAGAGACGGTTTGATATTGTGTGGAGATAACAGATCTTATCTCGATTCGGGATAGTGTCTAGTGTCCTACTTTGTTTGTGGAGTGATGTGAGAACTGCGAAGTGCATTCGGTTCTTCTTTTTGGGAAATTCAATGTATAATTTGTTGAAGAATTGACGGGATTTCTTTTGTCCAATTTAGTCTTGCGCATTGTAGCTTCAATTTAGGAAAAAATAAATTAATTTGTAACCGAAAAGTTATATTTTATAGATATTTTGCAATAAGTTCACATGTCTCTATTTTGGTCAAACTGTTCATTACTTTTAATTTTATCATTTTATGTATGATAGAAATAGAAAATTTTTGACAAATGCATTGTACAAAAAATCTAAACTATTTAATATCAACAATTATTATAAGTAATAATTATTTGCCTGAAACACTCATCTACATTAAAAAAATCTCCCGAGAAAAGATACATGCCGCCGCGCCGACGGGACTTGAACCCGCGTCCTTCTGATTTCCGGTCAAATGCTTTGTCCACTGAGTAGTATTTCATTCAACAATATTGAATTGTAGGCGGCATGTATCTTTTCTCGGGAGAATTTTTATATGTACAAGAGTGTTTCTGGCTAATAAATTATTATTTATAATAATTTTTACCCTTAATGCTATGCATAAAAATCTTGTCTTAAACATTAGTTTATCAATTAAAATAATAATTAATATTTGACGAGTTAAAGTATTTCACCAAAAAATGTAGACATAATTTGTCTCGACGCCACCTAGTAGGAGATTTAGCGCTTACAATGCCTTTCTCATATAAAAATAAAGTTGGTTGTTTGCAGGTGGAAAATGAAAAAAGCAGTAATTGTTTATCAATTAAAAATATTTAATATCAGTAAATTATTTACACTGCAAACTATGAAAAATATCTTTAAAAACAAAAACAAATTCGAAAAAATGAAAACAGTCATCAACAAAAAATCAACATTAGAAATAATAATGTATTATACACCTCCAAACGGATACAAGACAAATGCAAACACACTGCAGTTTTATTGGACCTTTACCGAAAACTAAACTACAACTAAACTATGTACCTCAATACGGGAGAAATATTTGCGAGGCCAATTTCGGCCCGTTTCATACAAATCTTAATTTTGGATTTGAGATCAAAATACCCAACCAAACTGAAAAATTATTTTTGTGATCAAAAGATATATTAAATATCTAGTACAGGTGTGAGTAAGTATTTTTCCTATAAAATATAAGATATAGGCTATTAAAGATTTGAATGTTTCATGATTAGAGGCAACTTTGTCAATTATTTGTGAGTAAATAAAAAACATTAAAAAAATAGTTGGCGGTGGGTAACTAAGAAAGCAGTGGCGGCTCGAGCACTTCTTTAGTAGTGGGGATCGACTTTTTTACGTACCGGAATCTCATCACCCGTAGAATATTATTATTATTATTATATATTATAAAATTTCTCAAAAAAAAATTTTGATGGTCTAATCATGCTAGTCAGATATATTTAACACAAAATAATATAAAATGTCTATAGAAATATGCCAATTTACAATGGTATATAATAAAAATAAAGCTTTACCTTGCGAGATTATCATCAAACTAATTTGAACGCGAGCGATTCCCGCCCGTAACTTCGCAAACAAATGGTTCTATGGGGATCCAAAGGATTGTCCCCGCAGATGCTTGAACTCACATACTACTGCGCATGCGCAGTTGCATACGATCGCGAAACAACGCAAGGAAAGTATGGGGATAGTTCGGATTGTCCCCCAAGTGCGCAGTAATTCTGCGCACTGACAAATAGGCCTGCTTTTTTTTTGCGCCGTACATTGTTCGCTCTACGCGCGTAGGGTCTTATTAAAATCATCCGGAATAATTGTTTGTATTTTATTTCTGCTAATGTTAATTACTTTTATGTTTAAAGAATTCATTCATTTTGGCGGCATCGACTGTTATTTCCTTTAGTAGGTTTTGAGTGTAACTGGTGGGGACTGTCCCCATTGTCCCCCTGTAAAGAACCGCCACTGTAAGAAAGGATTGTTATGATATTGCATGACGTGGAAGTGAATGGTAGAAGAAGTCGGAGACGCCCGAGGAAGATATAGTACAATACTATTACCACCTCAAAACAATACAGAGTTTACTAGAATTCAGAACGTCAAAATTTTACTCCAATCATTCATAACTCCAAGGAACGCCGAAGTTAGTTTAATATATTTTAATTATACGACAAAAAAAATTACGATTATATTTACCTTGTTAATCAATGTGTTTATCCGAACGTATTTCTTTAAATTGTACATCTACGTGTCGCATTGAAATATTAGAGAATTTATGACTTATCCATTGTAGTCACCGCTGTATGACAATTTCATAAATGTTTTTCATTAAAAACTACCAGGATAGAAGGACCATAGAGGAGTTATTATTGCAGGCTGCCTGTAGAGATTTAATGGTCTACGTACGGCTTTGAATGTAGACCTTCCATTGGAGATAAATCCATTCCCGTAGGAAAGCGTGTTTGCATACTACTCGACAGGCACGTGTCCGCCATACAAATAATATGTGTATGTTGTTGTGCTTTTATGTTTGTTTTCTTCCCGGGAAACGAGTAACGAGTCAGGTGTCCCTATTGAAGAAGATTTAACTTGAATTATGGATGCTGGATAATACAACAACAAGCAGTGACACTACTTGCTGAGCGACTACAATTAAAACGACAATCGTAGAAGGTAGTGTTCGAATGGTTAATAATAGAATTAAAACCTAAACTAAACACTTGACAGTCTTATGTAGGTAGAAGGGAGAAAAAATTGGATACAATAATAAATTATTGACTAAGCTTAGTGAAGTCCTGTTTAGAACCGACCACTTTGCATTTCACTTTTGCATTTGCACTTTCAGAGCCACCTGTATTGTATTTCCGTAGATTCGTTTTGTTTGACGAAGTTCTAATATGACGTTTTCAAGGGTTCCATTTATTTTACACTGTTCTATCATCACTTTGAACCTTTTGCAACTGCCATTATGTTTGTATCTGACAGTTATTCATTTTTACGAGGCCCAGTGTAGTTCGTCACTTTAGTTGGATAGTAAAGTTCTAACTACAGAATCAGAAATCGGCAAATATATTACGAGAATTCGCTTTTGCAAGCTTTGACACTCATATATCAGAATAAGGTAAAATACAAGATTTCCTAGACTTGTCAGTTACTTTTCGCAAATCAGCTCACAACAATATCACTGCTTCGTTAGAACGCAAAACAACCAATCTACTCTACAACAGAAAATTCTACAATATTCGATGTAGGTATAATAAAACTAATATCTCCCACTTGTTTGGCTCGTAAGTCACAATAGAATAAATAAAAACTTGTCAAAGAAAGCCGCAGCGCTTGACTTAAATTCGCCACATTAAAAAGTCAAAATTAAAACTGCGGGACTCAAACTGAACCCCACCGTGCGCGCAGAGAACTCACAACATATTTCATTCATTGACAACATTATAGAAGCTACAGCATCAGTTGAATTATGATATTATAGGCTTCGTTATTGCGTACTACCTTCAGGCTCTAAAGTTGTGTTGATTCTTGATTGTCATTTAAATGTGGAAGCCCACAGGAGCCTTTTATAAGAAAATGTGGATGTTTTCACGTAAGTTTAAGTTGTAAACACTTGTTGTATTGGGTGTCTTCATTATTTATGATATTATTAACATGTCGAGCTTTTTGAACATTATTCAGCTTGAAGCAGTTGACATTTTTTCGTATCTGATGATTTATAAAATCGAGGACCAGACCTATTCAATTTGGGAGGCGGTATGGACCAACAAACTCAGCTGAAGATTAATTTGCATTTTGGTAACTTAATATGGGTGCCGGTTTCATGTAGTAAGGTTTGTTGAAGTCTTCGGCGGGCAGCGTGGCAGGCTGGATCGTGAGAGGCCAGTTGAGGTTTAAAGGCCTCGCCAAACAGAACGCGTGATTCACGCGGCGTTAGGCGTGAATAACGCCACGTTAATAACGCTGCGTTGCGTTGTACTGAACATGTCTAGACCAGTCAAACAGAGCGAGCGCGTTAGCATCACGCGATACTCTAACGCGGCGTTAGGACGTCGCGTTTTATTTTTTTACAAAATTTTGTTTAACGCCGGACGTTATTGCTTGACAGTAGTAAAAATGAATATTGAGAAGTTAACTGATTTTTTTTTCTATTCTTGAACATACACATTACAGATTATTACATAGATAATAAATTTAGTAATAAGAAGAGATTGTGGGAGGACATTGGAATTGAAATAAATCAATCGGGTCTACGCTCTGCCTAACGCCGAAGCCGTTCAAACGGAAAGTATGCGACGTAACGTTAATAACGCCGTCGCGTTAATCACTAGCTCTGTTTGACTGGTCTAGACATGTTCAGTACAACAAAACACAGCGTTATTAACGCGGCGTTATTCACGCTTAACGCCGCGTGAATCACGTGTTCTGTTTGACGAGGCCTTTACTCTCCAGCCGGACCTCGAGCTACTATCTTGTACTGCAGTGAGAGGGATGGATTCATATGTCCGTCACTGCTTGGCTAACTGGCTCCCAGATTCGAACCCATCCCTCATACATTTTTCCTTCCCAGAACTTCCTCTCCGTCATCTCATTTAAGAGATCTACCAAACAGTACCTCTAAATACACCGTGTTTCACGCTCGTACCGCGGAACTTTGATTAATTTCTTTATTTTATTTATGAAATAATTTTTGTATACAGTTTTTTACAGGTTTTTCGACTACTACACTAAGCACATGCCCGTGCTATGGTAGAATGGCAAAATGGTATGTTTATTTATAATTATTGATAATCTGTAAAATATAAAACGAAAAATGAAATTTAGAATTTAGAAAAATGGAAAATTGTAGCAAATCTCTTTATTTCGAGCGCATATTGACAAGTTCAACGCTCGAATACTTTCTCTGTCCAGCATTGCTGTCTCTTAGAGACGAGGGATTCTATTATCCAGAGGTGGCATCCCGCCGCTAGGATTTTTTCACATAGGGATCGACCTATAAAAGGTCGTTCGTGATCAGTTTAAGTTTACCCGCCGAGGTGTCTCGCGTAACTTCAAGGTACTTGTGAATATTTTGTATAAAGTGACGAGTAATTAAAATAAAATTAGTGTCCTTTGGAGTTATTATTATTGGAATAATAGCTTGTACGTTTAAGTTACTACTGTTTTTTTACGATTATTGAACTGTCTACTTGTGTAATTAATTGTATCCACCCAATAAAGACTCATTGTGTATACAGAAGAAAAATGTGGATTGATTTAATTTTATTACCCCGCTAATTAGTAATTACTATCTTCATTCACATAATTAATTTTTGTTTTATACGAAAATTATTAAAAATCTAGTTTTAGTTAGAAAGGTTAGTATTGGTTTATATTTTTTTTAAAACTGGGTCGTAGAGGTATGTTTAGCGATCAAAATTAATCTAATGTTTTAACCACGGTGAAAATTTCATACTTAAATTATTCATGAAATTATTAAATAAAAGATATTAACCCATGATTTTAATGGTGACCTAATCGGTTTAAATCTGAATCATTTCAGCGTACTACCTTCATTAATGTCAGACAACAAAGCTGGCTCATTATTTCCAATTCATCTGCCTGCAAATTTGATGTTTATCTTTGTCGATTTAAAGATAGATGTCCTCATTTCATTAGCATAGAGACAATGTATTAAGCGCTATAAAACCGGCCTCACAACTGGCGATTTGTCCTGCCAAAACAGTACCTACATAAAAACTGATTTTAATGATTTGTGAATTAAAAAAAAAAAAAAAAAAACACTTGTGCATTCAATAGGGTTAAAAGTGAAACCTTCAGAAAACCACAGTAGACAAGAAGGGAAGGCTACGATGCACCGTACCAAGAGGAGACCGATTATTTACGAAGCACCGCACTAAGAGGAGACCGATTATTCTATCTCATTCTCTCGCAGGCTAAATCTTATAGATGAATGTGTTTGTCTCTTTTTAGTGTCGCTCGCTTCTGTTTCATCGAGTTTCAGATCTCAATAGTGCTAAAGAAGTTTTCACTTCACAAAATTCAGAAAAACAGCAGTCGATGATTCAGGGCCAGTTGTTTCACAGAATTTGAATAATTCATCAATTTAAAAGTTTTTTTTAAAGTTCTGTAAAGGTTCTATTTAAGTTTTGTCAATTACAATTTTTGTCAATTGCAATACAGTTGTTCCACATAACTAAAATGATGAACTTCAATAGAACATTCCCAGAACTTGAAAATTAACTTAATGAACTCTTCAAATTCTTTTTGGTCTGTTTTAAAGGTGCTTCAGATTTTATGTCCGGGTTAAATCTTCCTCACAGGAAAGACTAAACCCTTCCACACACTTTTCCACAAATGTTTATCTAGTCCATACACGCAATGTAAGTGCACTATATAAGTATAAAAAATACAAAACAACACAAGAACAATACTTCAATCAACCAGAGAACAAATGGGAAAATAATTCACCGACTCCAGATATTTTCATATCAGAGGTTTCGGCTGGGTAGAACCCCTAACTGGACCAATAAATCCTACTGATCCCTCAATATAAATATTTAAAAAATCTTTCGTAATCCTACTTGTATTTAAAATGACCGACTTTTGCATTTTTATGTACAAATTTTTTGACAAATCTAATACGCCTAAATTTTGAATGAGAGAGCTAGGTACAATGCCTGTAGCCGAAATAACAAATGGTAATATTTTTATAGTCTGAGAATTCCAAATTCTTTTAATCTAATTTCCTAAATCTGTATATTTTCTTATTTTTTCAGAAACAGTTTTCTGAATATTATTTCTAATTATTATTTTCAGCCTGTTTTTTTTATCATTCTAGCCGAAGTCCCCGGCGTTGCCCGAGCTTTACTTTAGTTCGACAGCCTAAAGCTTTACTTTAGGTCGAGGGGTAAGGCTCTCGACTAGCGATCCTGAACATTAATTTTACTGATTTGTGATATTTCACAATTTGATCGTTTAAAATTAAATGAGGTATACTTGCGGCACGTTCCAGAGTGGAAGATACTCTCAATGTCGCTTTGGTGTACGACCAACGTTCAGAATCGAAACCTTGCTTGAAATGGCTTTAGCCTTGTTTGGTGACCAGATTAGATTTGCCAGGTATTTCCCCATCTTCCTCTGCACCATATCTTCCTCTTACCACTTTATTTAGCCTCGCAACTTGCTCTAATTTTGGATGCCCTGGTCTCACTGGTTGCAAGCAGTTAAAAGCAGTTGGAAAACATTGAAATTTAGAATCGCATAAATAAGTCGTCTCAAAGTGGTTTAATCACAGTTTGAAGATGGCCTTGTACGCCGAAACAGCTGTCACAAAAGAAAACTAAAATACTTAATAATAATATTTTTTAAATAAATAAAAAAAAATGGAGGTCTAGTAATTAAACACGAAAACAATTAATATATAATAAATACGTAGATATTATTAAAATTTCTCGGCGACTGTGTTTTCCCCTGCATTTTCTGTTGGATGAAAGGTCTGTAGGTGTATGACCAGCATTATTTCATATCAGATAGGAGATGTTTCACAATTGCCCCGTACGCACATCGCACGCCACAGACAATATAGACACAGGTAGGTATTGTGGTGCATTGTCTATGATGTCCAACGACTGTTAGCATGGCCGCGTTTAGTTCCCACGAGAATTTTGAAGACAGCCATTGTTATGTTGAGTTGGTAGAATGGATCTGTTTAACAGCGTCGAGTTAACATTGGGTAGTCAAATAATTATAAATAATATTTTTTATTACGCCCAATACTTCAAGCCAGTGGGTCTTTGGCATCCGCGATTTTGGTAATTGTGAGAGAAAGGAAATGAACGATAGTAAAATCTTATAATTTAAATATAAACTTCGCTGGATTTCCCCAGGCAGAACTGAGAGATCATTAGCAATATTACCTTCCTTATTTTAGTGTTTCTAGAAGACGTAAAAAAATGTTGTCATCAACTATTTTCATATCTACATATACGAGGGCTGTCCGTAAAATAAAGTCTCCAAGGTGCTTCAGTCGCAAGGAACAATTTTATGCGAGATCCGAGAAAACTGGAGTGTAGCCTGGTTTCCCTATGCCAAACCAACACAACGCTGTACTCTTTGCGACACTTAGTTTCGGCATGGCAGCCGTTCGCGATGAAGCTTCCGCTCGCTGCACCCGCCAGGTGTGAATTACGCTTTGTAATAAGTTTTTTTGTGCGAAGAACAAAACCCTGGTAGAAATTCATTCTCAGCTACTTGAAGTGTACTGAAAACAGTGTATGAGTGCGAAAACGTGCGCAAATGGTGCAGAGAATTTAAAAGCGTGCCGGACGGCGTCGGTTTCAGATGAAAAAAATTCCAAAGTCGAACAAACAATGATTTCAAATCGACGGGTGACGGTTCGGGAGCTCTGTGATATGATCCCTGATGTCAGTAAGACCACTATTGACAAGATTTTGACAAAAAATTTGGGATACCACAAGTCTGCCCTAGGTGGGTCCCAAAATGCCCACCGAAGATCACAAACGAAAACGGGTTGAAGCAGCCCGCAAATTCGTTGAGTGCTACGACATCGATGGCAAAGAATTCTTGGATTCAATTGTGACTAGGCACGATACCCGGATACACTACACTGACTACACGACTTCAGAGACAAAGGAGCAATCCCAGTAAAAACGAATTACTGACCGTAACTCACACCTGGCGGGTGCGGCGAGTGGAAGCTCTATCGCGAATGGCTGCCACGCCGAGACTAAAACTTCACAGAGGGTGCAACATGGTGGGGATTTGACACCAGGCTAAACGCCAGTGCTGAAGTATTACGCCTAAAATCATTCCTCGCGACCGCAGCGCCTTGGAGAGCTTATTTTACGGAGAGCCCTAGTATATAATAAAAATTAATGTTTCTTTTTCGTTATATGTTTTTGGGGTGTTATGCCGGGTTGCGCTACCTCCTTCTTTAGCCAATGTTTTGGACACTGCAACGCTATTCGAAACGTTGGCTAAAGAAGGAGGTAGGGAAACACGGATAACACCCAAAAATAAATAACAAAAATTAGTGATGTTATCTACTTGGTAACTTTGGGAGGATTTCCAATTAGTTATTTTATGACCCATACTAAATCCTTTGTGATGTTGGAATATTTTTTGCAGGATGAAAAGGGTAAAACTGAGATTAACGGTGTAGATTATTGTAATAAAATTCATAATAAAATAAAATGTTTTATCTTAATTCGATCAATTATAATTTATTCACGCACCGTTTAAAGTCCCTGTGAAAGCAATTAACCCTGGCCGACCCGGGTCCTATCGGCGGCCATCTCTGACTTAACACAACTTTATTATAATAAGATTATTGTGACACGTATTGTTATTGTTGTTTCGGAGATATTTGGCGGGAGAGCGTGATCACGTGACGCCGTCTTCCCGCCAAATTATTTGACAGATTGAAAACGATACTCGACTATTTGCAGGTTATCTCCCTACAATCTTCAGACAGTTGAAAGCTCAAGTAAAAATATTAAAGATTTCATATCACTCTGAGTATGTTTAATAATAATAATAAATGTTTATTCCGGTATGTGGGGAGAATAGTGCAATCCCATACATTCCATGAGAGGATAATATTCCATAGCATTTTGCTTTCATTCCAAAAATTTGTTATATTAAAACTATCTGAATGTTTAAACACGATGCACGTCCGATTTTTACTACTGTACTAGGGATATATTGGATGGTGACCGACAATTGATACCCCGAAATGATATTTACTGTAAAATTACAATTATTATTTATTTTTCATTTATTTATTTTTCAAAAACATAACTTATTGCATATTACAATTATCTTTGGCTGTCCAACTAGAAAATTTACACGTTTAACGACAGTCAAAATGAGCAGATTTATTGCATGTACAAAATGTACATATTGTTTTGTCTATTATATTGACTTTTACTTAGAAACAACACTTGGTGGTTAATATATTAAAGTTTAGATGGTAGTTACAAGAAGTTGCTTATAAATGTAAATAATATTTTTTAGAATAATATAAAAATAGATAATTGTAGGTACTAAAAGGAAAGTTTAAAAGAAATAAAAAAATGCATGCTTTTCAACCATTTTATGAAATTTTAGTTTAGATTTTGATTAATTAATGAACTAGAGATTAAATAAACAAAAAATTTAAACATAACAAAAAACGACTTCAAAAAATGCACTAAAAAATAAAAAAAATTATTTCGTACGATTGTTATTTTTGGAGTCGGTGTCAGCCAAGGTAACTACATACATAGGTAGTTATGGGTGATATGTGGAGATCTTGGCTGACACCGACTCCAAAAATAACAATCGTACGAAATTATTTTTTTTTACTTTTTAGTGCATTTTTTGAAGTCGTTTTTGTTTTGTTAAAATTTTTGTTTATTTTTTGAATTTTAGTGACGAGCGTGCGTAAAGAAGTTTTACTTCAAAAAAGAATCATCGAAATCTGTAATATTGAGTTATTCGTCCATTTGTTGCGCACATACGTATTGAAAATATAAGACATATAATGGTTTTCTCATGGATCACATTGTCAGAACTGGACCAAATTAAAATGGGACCACACGGGAAGCACCAGCTTTCTAATAAAAAAGAATCATCAATATCGGTTCACCCCATGTGACACACATCGTCGGATCTACCAGATCTGCCCTGATGATGGACACTGCAACGTTGTCCGAAACGTCGGCTATAGAAGGAGATAGCGCAACACGGCATAACATCCCAAAAACTAACAATGAAAATATGTTTTATACTTTTGTTATTCGGCGGTACATCCTCTCTGCACAATTATAGATATTTCTTCGGTACAATTAGATATATTTTGTGTAATTAGATGTCCCACATTTTCTCTAAATCGACTGCACATTATATATAAGTACGCCTGTAACTGGTTTTCTACGTTTGATGATTTAGTTGGGGTGCCAGGGTTCATGTGATTAGGTTTGACTTGGTCTTGTAGGCGGATCCTTCTGCCAGTTTGAGTAAGACCTTTTGACTTCTTCAGCAGGTTCCTACCCATCCCCCATACCCTTTTCCTTCCCAGAACTTCATCTCCTTCCTTTCCTGAATAGACCCTCCATACAGCATCCCCAAATATGACGTAGGCCCTGAGGGGAACTATTTTCATATTAAAATAATAATATTTAGATAATTTGTAGAGCGTCGTTTTTGTGAAAATTCACTGTAAGGGTGCTCTACAATTTATTATGAATTCTTAGGCTCTGTCTAATTTTAATATTTACTCGTACAAACAGACATAGAAAACTTACAAACCTAGCCCGATAAACTACTTTTATTAGAAAGTTTATACTTTGGGAAGATAAGATTTTGAAGAGTACATCATATTTAAAACACTGGATATTGCATGATTTTACATTTCCTACACTCCATAACCGTTGAAATTACATTTATGAGAAGATTAGTGGTAAAAGTAGACTTAATATTTATTTGAAAGACTGAAGAATTTGCATGACATGACCTTAAAAAGGTTACAAGTTCTTATTTGCCTACATTTTAAAACAATTACTTATTTACAATATCGCGAATTGTGAAGGTGATGGTGAAAGCTCGTTAATTTTATGGATACGACTGACTGCCTGAAAAGGCGAGTTTTAAGTTTAGCTCTAAATTCTTCCGAGTCGATGTACAAAAATATAGTCATCAGGTAGAACAAGATTTATCAATATATAAAGTCAACCTAACCCAACCTTGTATAACCTATCCTAACCACCTATTGAACCAGATATTTTTTCTCAGCAGACAATATAGTATGAAGTTGAAATGATTTAATAGAATATTCTTGCAACCCAATATTAAAATAGTAAACTATTTAAAATCTCTTCTTTTAGTTTGCTTCTTGGACTCTTTAAAATTCGGTTTCATTTCAGTTTTATTTAACTAAATTATTTATGCGCTAAATGTAAACTTTAATAAAATTGAAAATTTTAATCTGAAGGTTTGTTTTGATGTTGCTCAACTTTGGCGAAGTTTCTACCAGTATTCTCATATTTGTAATTCCGAGAAGATCCGAGATGACTGGACATAATACAATAATAATTATTCCGAATGAAGACACTGCACTTTCATCTCGCTGTTGATTTATCGATATCTTATGATTGTATCGATGGCTGTCAGCGATACGACGATGTTTCACAATTTAAAATATATTTATATTCTGGGAGATAAATTCATTTTGCGACCAAATTACGAAAGATTTATTTTGTGTTTTGGTGAGTACCTATTAATATTTTTGTCGGTGAATTATAATTTTAAAGGGTTACAGGTGATGCGATATATTGTTGTCGACTGAAGATTGAAAGAGCGCTTTTCAGTAAGCGACGAAGTTTCGGTCAATAAACGAGTTTCGGCCAAAATTAAAGTTCAAAGTTTACAGTGTTTGAAATTTTAAAATAACATTTTTCGGTTCAAATTTACTGATTAAATATAAGTTATTGTATTGGCTACACTACACAATAATTTGTTCGCTTTTGGGTAAGCTCATATTTTATATGTCTTGTAGAAATCGTTGTGTCTCTTTTACTGTCACGGTAAGAAATATATAATCTAGTAGTTAAAAAGAAAGAACACTGCGCTGTATATTTAAATCTAAAAATGAACCACAAAAGGAATAAAATTTAAGCACACGTATATGGAAACAAAGTTTTCGACTGGAATTTGGAAAAGAAATATGAAACTTTGTGATTTTTTTATTAATAATTTCTACAAGAAACGAGAAAAAAATTAGATGACTAACGTTTATAATACATTTGTCTTTCGATTTGGGAGGCGGTATGGGTACCGCCGCCCCGGGAACCATTTATTGGATAACCAACACCTCTGCCATAGGTCACCCCAAATGGTTTGCTACGTTTGGTGACTTAGCAGGGGTGCCCAGGTTCATGGGATGAGGTTTGTCCAGGTCCAAGTGGCGAATGAGTCTGCCCTCCTGCTGCATGGCGGGCTGGATCAAGAGAGAGACTGGTTGAGGGAGGCCTTTTAAAATTTTCAGCCAGACTCTCGACTCATCGCTTTGCACCGCTGGAGGGATGGATTGATGCGTACGTCACTCCTGGATACACTGACCCTCCGATTCCTACCCACCTCTCGTACCTTTTTCCTTCCCAGAACTTTCTACCCTTTCCCTCCTTAAAAAGACCCTCCACCCAGCATCCCCTAAGATGACATAGGCCCTGATTTTTTTCGCTATCCTAATTTTAGTAAGAATGAAACGTAAAGCAAGCTATTTTTAAAACTTTTTTATGCTTGCATTCAAAACTTTAATAATTTTAAAGATAATTTCAAACACAGTTTCAAGTTATCAGATGCGTTAAGAAATATTCCATTTGATTGGATTTTAGAATATTAGCCTGAGGGGTTAAAGACGAGACTGATTCGTTTACTATGGTTAATAGTTCTAAGATTTTTTTAATTCAATTCAGTATTATTAATTAATAGTGGTTTTAAAAGATTTTTTATAAAAAATATTTATAATATCACAGCACATTGTATTGCTTTCTATGAAAATAACGAAACGCAAGCGAACTGCATAAATTTTCCTTTTACAATAATATTAATATTATTTACGTTCGACAATGCAATAATAATTGAAGTACAATACCGTTGTTAACTTAAGACTTTTCCATTGTATCTTTATTTATGGAAAACGTAAATACTTGAGTTATGCTGCAAACATTTATAAATTTATTACAAACCACACAAATGCTAATAGATTTTCCAAAATGCAGGAAAATACCAGGAGCAGGGCTGTATTCAAATCTATAGGTCTTATTTATAAAGGTGTTTTAATATTGGGTTAAGGTGTGTTTATCAGTTGTGAAAAATTAAAAACATGTTTATTAACAATAGGGTAAATCATTAATTCTTCGATTTTAAGCTCACACCGTAAATAACGTTGGTGATAAATTTATATGTTTTCGGTTATTTTCTAAAAGTATTGTTCACTTCCCGTTTTAACTCGATCTTTATGCATTTAATCTGTCTGCAAAATTGTTTGTACGTTCCGTTTTCTTTTCAAGATGGTGTTCGTTTTAATGATTCAGTACAAATTCTTTTTTCAAATGTGACATCGTCGTGCTTATTTGGACTACCATATTCGCATGATTTCATTATTGTGGTAGGTAACTATGTATCTGCCAAAGAAAGTTTGAAAAACGAATTGTCATTGAAATAGTAACGTTTCTCTGGACAAATTGCATAATTCCTTACTTAAAAGAAAAAAAAATGTTGCACAGAGGACATGGTTTTTAATTAAGTAGACAGGTTTTTAAGTACCTATTTACAAATCTTAAAATTGCAATACAAACATATATTTTTTGAAAGTGAGGTCTACTTACAGTTCAAAGAAATACTAGTTTAAAGGCCGCAATGCATTTTACATAATTTTGCAAAAAAACTGGGAATTTCTTGATGGTTACAAAAAAATAAATAGCTAAACTTTTGGAGGATATTCTCAGAAACGCCTTGGTGAAAGGCTACAATTCAGAATTTAACCGTTGCTTGAAACGATGTTTGGTAACCAGATCTGAATAGCCAGGTACTTCTTCACCTTTCTAAGTCCAAATTCCTGCCCCCCCACTACCTTTAGCCTCACATAGTACCCCGATTGGGGATAACATAGTCTTACTGGCTCAAGACGATTGGTAACAGAGGAACTCTTGTGCAGTATAACGTATACAAATAAATGAAAATTACATTCAACTTACCATATTATACAGACACGTATTTGAATTTTCTCTGGCTAGCAGAGGTCTCGTTACATCAAATTTCAGTCCAGAAAGTTTTTTTTTCTTAAACTAATTAAAGAATTCGTTCAATTCGTTTTCAAGATTTTTTAAATGTTAATACCGCACAAGAATCCCAACTGCTACCAACCACCTGGAGCCAATGAGACTTCGGCATCTCCAATTGGGGTTTGATATGATACTGAAGGTAATAGGGAAGCGAAGACGATGGGGAATAGGCGAGGAAGGTGGGGAAGTGCCTGACTATTGAGATCTACCCACCGAACACGGCTAAAGCCATTCCAAGCAGTGTTTCAATTCTAAATTACACCAGGGCGAAACTGAGAGAATCTTCCACATACTATACTTCCTATACTATTTTTAAATGATAACGTTTTAGCCCGGCCAGTGGCATCGCATTTGGGTCCCACCCAGGCGTCGCTAGTTCTATTCCTCGGCTGGCTAAAGCTTCCATCACGATACAAGCAACATTTTCCGCTTACCGTGGTGGTAGTAAGAGATTTTCAAATATTGTCGGGTTAGTCGTAACCCGAGAATGTTTGTCACCCTTAACAAAAAAAATTAAATCAGTCAATTAAAATTTACTTGCGCACGCCGTGATGTGAACCCGCGACCTCCGGATCGCCAGTCGAGAGGCTTAACCCTCGATCACCGAGGCCGTTACACTGAAATTTTTATCTTTATTAGAAGTTATGAGACATGATTTCTTGTTCCTATCCTGGACATTAACTTGAGTACAGTATAGACCAGCGCCTGTCGTAATATATAAACCAGTGAATACATCTCAGTGGAGCAAGAAAAACTATTGACTGCTTGAACTGGAACTCTGTATATGGCGTCCACCAGACCTGCGCACTGCTGTGTACATTGTCTGTCACCTACATTAAATTTATCTTTTAAGTAGGCACTTGTATCAAGTAATTTTTATGTAAGTACTTGTATTTAGGGTTTGCAAATCCCACACCTTTCGATTGAATATCAAAAGTATAGCAAAAAATGAATGGACCCTTAAATATTTTAAAGCATCAAGATTTTAGAGGCAACTTGTGCAATTATTTGTGAGTAAATGAAAAATATTAAAAAAAATAATGTTACTATATTTAGTATAAAAATTATGAAATACAAATTCAGGGCTCTAATTATTGTGTTATTTGTATACATAAAATACTATATAATTTTTATCACGAAATAGCTGCTTCAATTAAAAAATTTAATATATTTAATTGTTACCAATTATCTTTGCTATTAGTATTTTAAGAAAAACTTTATTTAAAAAAATGTAACTTATAAGATTCTCCATACCTATTTAATATCAAGCATCTTTGGTAGATACTAGTAATTTTATTCTTTGATTAAAAAAAACATATTTTTAAAATTCACGAGCTTCGCTCCCAAGATTATACTTTCTGTGTCTAGAAATTTGTTTATTTATTTATTAACGCACTTACGTTCAATTTACAATAAAATAACACGAAATTTTGGAAATGTACATTATAAGAATAAAAGATGGTATATGAAAGCAAAGACAAAACAGAGAAAAACATAAGAAAATAGAGGTGACAAGTCAAGACTTTGCTAAAATTAAAAATATATATATAAAATATCTTCAAGTGTTTAGTGATCGAAAAAAATCATTTAGGCTTATACCAAAAAAATCAAGGACTTGTCTTGAGTTGACCATTCTACACATTCTGGACAGTGGTGAATTTTTACCGTAATTAGACGAGTGAGTGTTGTTTAAGGAAAAGCAATTCATTATTAGAGTCCACGGGACCTTAGAACTATTTTTTTAGTTGTAAATATCCTAAATAAATATCCTCTTCTCTCTCAAGATCTAAAATTGCCTCCTCTCCATTCAAAATCTCATCCTATTAAGTCTTAACTTGACCGTAATCTAAATTCACCTTTTGTTTAGAAAAGTTTTATTTTCCATGTCTAAGTACATTTTTTATTTAATTTTTTTTTACTTTTCTGGTACCAGTTTCGACATTCACTAGAAAATTTAAAACTCACTTAAAAATCCTATACAAGTGCAAAAATGATTAGATTTAGAATTTAAATGATTAGAATTCATTGCAGAAATCAACAATCTCTAGTAAAAACAATGATAAGTTAATTGTAATAAGATTCTTTCTTCTATTATTAAAAAACCAAAACAACTCAGCTCCTCGGGTTTTTTTCATGCAAAATAAATTCTACGCATATAATTGAATAAGGACTATAATTGGCTACAGATTTTTAGTATGTTGAGTCATAGTTAAGTTGAATTCTAAAATCAAAACAGCGTTAGCGCTATTTTATTTCGTGCTGGATTAGTTTGTATTAAAAAGTTGTTTAGGGGTTATAATCGTTTGCAGTTTTTCAGGTTTGTTGAGTCATAGTTGACGTCTAGAACATAACGTAAAGTGAATGCCTAAGTGGAAGACCATATTAGGCGTAAATAGAAACGTCGGCTTTGCTGGTTCACCTTCCCGCGTAATATTGGCTTTCGTAATAGAATCGTTGGAAACTGTGGGACGTGTATGGGAAAAAAACTTACTACTGGGTTGATGTTGCAGTTTTATTAACCGATGCAATTTTGTATAATTTTGTTGTTAATAGTCAAAATAACAGAAGAGTACGTATGAGACGATACGATGTATGAATGTGAATAGAATACGATCTACTTTACGGTAATAAAAATAATAAATGTTTCATTATCTTTCTTTCTTGTTAGAAGTAGAGATAATGCTATCCTCACTGGTATATCCCATGTTTAGGATATACTATGCATATTGAGATTTAATTACATGAAGTGATTAAAAATATATTATGTATTGTTAATATTATGTAGTGTTAAAACTGTCCAAAGAAGCGAAGCTAGAAGTCCACAATGGAGTTCTGGTGCTTACCCTGATGTACGGTAGTGAGGCGTGGAACTAGCAGAGGAAGGATAAAAGTAGACTGAGTGCTGTATAAATGAGATTCCTGAGGCGTATGTTAAAACCATGTATGATCGCGTGAGAAACATATAGATTCGTAAAGAAGGCGAGGCTGATGTAATCATAATGAGCAAGAATAAGAAAGTAACCCTCAGATGATTTGGGCATGTAAAGCGAATGAACGAAGTTAGGAGTGTAAGGAGAATATACGAAAAGCCCGAGGAAGACATGGCAGCTAATCCATTATGGTGTTCTGGTACATACTCTGATGTATGGCAGTGAGGCATGGAACTGGCAGAGGAAGGATGATAGTAGACTGAATGCTGTAGAAATGAGATCTCTGAAGCGTATGTGTAGTAAAACCATGTACGATCGTATGAGAAACGTAGAGATCCCCAAATATCCGTAATGAGCAAGATTAAGAATGGGACCCTCAGATGGGTTGAGCATGTAGAACGAATGAACGAAGAAAGGAGAATGTATGACGCAAATGTGAATGGTTGAAGAAGTCGGGGGCGCCCGACGAAGACATGGCACTATCAAGTGAATCAGATACTTGAGTCGGGCCATGTCAAGAGTCAGAATAATAGAAGAGTATGTATGAGACGATCTGTGAATGTGAATGAGGCAAAGAGTGTGTGCCAAGACCGAGACGTTTGGCGTTCCGTCCTCTCTGCCGACCTCTGCGGAGACACGGCGTGATGGTTAGTTAGTTGGTTATGTGGTTTTTTCCGAAATATTTATAAAATAAATTGGATAGTGCTTTTTAGTTTGGTTGAGTGGTTTTGATGTCAGTCTATTTGGTGTCAGTATATTTTCTATTTCTGATCTCCCTGTATTTTGTATCCAGTTTTTTTATTTGAGATTTAAATGTTATAATGTTGTTGTGGTTTTTCAATTGAGAGTGGGATGTTATATTAAAGTTCAGTACCACAGAATAAGAGGGTTTTTGCCTCAAATTTTATAATAGAGTTCAGTACCATACGTACCATAGCATAAGATTTTTTGCCCAATTTTGATTTTAAGGGATTTGGTATAAGAGTTCAGTACCACAGTTTAAGAAGATTTTTTGCCCAAATTTGATTGGGATTTTACATTAGAGTTCAGTACTATAGTATAAGAAGATTTTTTACTCAAATTTTCTATTTGCAGTTACTTGTTGGATATGTTTTTGACTCTGAGATCAAATGTTTCCGATATACGCGTTAGTTGTTATTATTTTGTGTTTAGTATTTATACCTAAATATAAATTTGTATAGTTTTAGAATGGATTTCTTAAATTGACATGATAATAATAATAATAATAATTGGACAATTTGTAGAGCGCCGTTTTTGTGAAAAATCACCTCAAGGGCGCTTGATGTTAAGATTGTTGGAGATTTCATGAGTGATAATAAATGAGTATTTCCACTCATGGTTTAAGGGTTTAAAACTGGGCCAAGTTAAGTTAAGAGGCGCCCTGATAAGGGCACCATTTAGAGCTGAAACGTTGATTCGAATGGGACTACGGTACTCGATAGGGGATTGCGGTAGACTCCATTGTTCTGGCCGTAGGACTATAGTGTGATATTTACGTTAAAAATGGGATGCAATTACTATACTATTGCAAACGAATGGCTTTGAGCCATTGTTGACGACTGACTTGAAGAAAAATAAATGATTTTTTTTAAAAGAAGAGGAGGTTATTCCCATCAATAATATGGAAAAATAATTAGTTAAAGATAAATTAGCCTGGTTTTAGGTAACTGATGAATTTAAACATTTTTTTGTGAATACGAGGTATGTTGTGGGACTGAATGTAATGGCGAGGGGATTGAGACGGGGAAGCAGGTACCACTTGGATATTTAGATCTGGTCACCAAACAGGTCTAAAGCCATTCCAAGCAAGGTTTCAACTGTGAATGGTGGTTTTACATAATACGAAAATAAGTGTACCTTACACTGTGGAACGTGCCACAAATATAACTACTTTGTTTCTTATTTAAATAAAGGATTTTTGAAATATGATAAATAAATCAAATACAATTTTCTTGTCCATACTAGGATTTGAAGCGATAACCTTCAGATTGTTAGTCAAGAGCTTTATCCCTCGACTACAAATACCACCATTTAGTGGCATTGGTACCTACAGTGTTCCCAGAGAGAGGAGGTATGAACGTTCGTTGTCGACGTTTGTCCTATTCATTTTCAAACGACAGACAGGAGATAATAAATGTAAACACAAGAAATAACAACTATATTAGGATCGCTAGATCCTAGGGTCAAAAACTATTCTATGGTACTATACTCAACAATAAAATCCCACTATCACTCAAAACCACAACGATCAAAAATAGAAAATATACTGACACCAAAAAATACAAACTGAAACGTAAACCACTCAAATGCACTAAAAAAACTAAATGTAATTTATTTCATGATTATTTTGTAAAAAAACACTACTTAATATATTTTTGATTACTTCATATTATTCATTTAAAATTTTTTTTATATGTAAATGAAATCCTAACGGAAGATCTCAGTGAGGATATTATTATCTCTACTTGTAACAAAAAAGGGAAGATGTTAAAACATTTTTTATGAGTGTTAAAAACTTCTTCTTCTTCCTTGCACTGTCCCAACTCATTGCCTAGGTAGGCTGTTGGGATCGGCTCTTCTCGTTCTCAGGTTGTAGTTTCTTCGGTTCTGAGTATCGCCTTCATCCAGGCCGTTTCTCTGAAATATTTTGGAGCATTGGGTCATCCAGGAATTCTTTGGTCTTCCTCTAGATAACTGTCGATGAAGCTCCATAGATATTGCCTGCTTCACTGTGTGGTCTGATGGTCTCCTCTTATGTGCCCATACCATCTCGACTGTCGTTCCTCCAGCTTACTGTTTATGTCTGTGACACCCAGACTACCACGAATGCGTGAACTTTTAATCTTATCTTTTAGTGATACTCTTGCCGATAAGCATTCATATGAGTGTTAAAAACGTCATGTAAAAATTAGTAAATGTAATCAAATTTTCAAATACTTAACGGGAGGAACCTCACACCGTAGATTAAAATAAAATCCATTTTCATTACATCGATACCTCGCATATTTGTTGAAAATCATAAAGCGAATTGAACACAATATCTGTTACAGTTGATTACAGCAAAATAACCATTGGCAATTGAATGAGTACCAAGAAAGTAGATATTACGCAATGCATAGACTTGTTAGCGCCATTTAATGTCGTTTGTCGGCACAAAAACTCTTTACAAATCTAAAGCACGTTTGATAACGTGTCTCTCTCTCAGAGGTGTAACATATTATTCCAATTGAATTAAATATATATATAATGATTTGAATGGCCTTCATTGGAGATTTGTAAGACAGTCTGGATGTTGGCACTGAGCATAGAAATCATACGTTCGCAAGTCTTGATAATCTTAGTATCGCTCTGGTGGACCAACGCAAAGAATAGAATCATTGCTTACAATGGCTTTAGCCGATTGTGGTATGTACCAGATCAAGTACTTCTCAACTGTGGTGTACTGTTGTTTTCTCCGATGAATAATACAACTCTGATTTTTTACTTGTGTTTATTATCGTCTTATTTGCAATTAATATTTAACTGGAATTAACGTCCGTTCTAAAGTATGCAATGTGTTAATCTGGAGTAGGGGAAATAGTTACTGAAGGTGCTCAACTGTAGATTGGATGTGATCGGCTATCTTCGACAGTTGTCTCTCTTATATCGTGCAACTTGCTGACTTCTGTTGAAACACATTAAAACTACACATAACTAACTGCGTTAACGACATCTGTTGAGAGACATTGAAATTACACTCACATTCACGTACACTTCATTAACCATTCTCTTCCCATTTCACTCTCCTCCTTCCTCACTCCCTTCAGTCACAACATGAACTAAACATATCTCAATTACCAATAATCCCCATTACCAATACCAATAATTACCAATATGCATTACCCCAATTACCAATAATTACCAATAATCCCCAAGGATGCTATAATCGCACCAACTGTTAGAGGCAGTTGGAACTCTTGAACAGCTCATTACTTAAGTAGTTGATCCTTTATTAACCTTTGAGGTGATGAAGTAGGTTTTAAAAATATAAAGACTTCGTTATGGGTTTACTAGAAATATGTTCTCTAAAACTCTAATAAAGATCGAGGTTTATCGAGATTACAAGTTGCTTTATTTACGATTTACGATGAATATTTAACTGGATCAGACTTACGTCCTATTGGATGTTTTAAGTTATTCTGAAGCTAGAAAACCCGACACTGCGGGAGCCCAGCTGTGTAAAGTGTTTTATCATTTCCGTAACCGATCGTGCTTTAGACACGAACGACAATAGTCGACACTCTTCTAAGGTAGTATCTAACTGATATCTGTTGAGAAGCCTCAAAACTACATTAACATCTTTGTTGAAGGATGTTGAATCTACAAGTATAAACATTGCCAACCAACTGAAAAATCTCTCACCAAGTTACGAAACAGGTCTTTTGGAATATATGTTCAAAACTTAAAGCTCTAAAGCTACTTCATCAGTGAATTCAGTAATTGAATTAGCCATTTTGTGAAACTTTCAAAACGTATTATTCTTCACGTACTTCAAAAATCATTATCAATTTTGAGATAATCAGTGTAGCTTGTAGGAAACGCCTTCCCCCATTCCGTCTACCGATCTTCTTGCGGTATTCCAATAGGTTCTTGCACTTGATAATACTATTTTTTTTTAACTTTTAAACCTAATTTTAGTTATTTCCAGACTAAACCTCGTATAGTCTTGCAGACTAAAACCTTGGAGAATTTTTCTAGAAAATAAGAAACACCTCCCCTCCTAGATCTTACTGATCTCCTGTGGTATTTCTGTAGCTTCCACTACTCAATAATAATGAGTTATACATAGTTATATAATAACAAACCTTATCCCAACATGAATCCGTTCTGTAAACTAAATATAAAGAATCCACTTCAACGAGCACTTCGTTAACTGCATTTAAAACTCGATGCCTATAAAAATCAATAAGTTCTCCAATAGAAACTTGATTTTCAATCGCCATCCATTACCTTTCAATTGATATCTTTATCTGGATGTTAGCAATTTAATCGATTGTTTGAGATTTAATCGGCGGGGTAATTAAGCGAGCCATAAACAAAAGCTATCGGCGTGCAATAGGCAGGTAGAATAGAGCTAGAAGTAAAGGTACGAGACGTGAACGCCGAATGACAATTTGGGCGGTGAAGTTAAAGGCTTCTAGTTTTCGGTGATTAGCGGAAGCACATGTCTTGCTCTTAATTGGTCTATTATATTTCGCCGTCTCTATTTGGCATAAAAGTAAAGGTACGGAAAATAAATTAATATCCCAATAAAATAATAGTTCTCTGAATCGTAGACCTCGCATCCGGAAAGATGTGATTCTAATTTTCGTTTATTTAATATATCAAAACCAAAATTTCCTCTGAAACCTTAAGAAATGTGAATAGGTAATTAAACATAAATACCCACCCACTTAATTATAAACCACATAGATATTTTACGTTAAAAAGAATTGAACAATATGTCCAAATATTAAATAGCGACTTTAAGGACAATTATTTTTTCAAATTTTCTTCCACCATACTTTTATTATTTCTGGTATCATAATAATGAAAAAATGCGAATAAGAAAGTTCAAATAAACACGTTGATTACAAATTTGAAAAAATATTCTTTACTGAAACGGCCACCATCTTGTGAACGTTACCCATTCGGAAACGGAACGTACAAACAAATTTACAGTCTTACGAAATGTAAAAGTGTTAAATGGTCGAGTTAGAACAGGAAAATTGTTGAAAAAACACATTTACACCATAGACATAGACATACAAATAGATGGACCTGCCCTAAGCGATAAAAGGCGTATTATTTCCCCCTCCCATTGGAACCATTTTATCGGAACCGGCTGGGCTTGCGAGAGCCTTACGTGAATATAAAAAATGTGATTTCATCATTCTTGTCCGGACCAGTGTCGAGCTCGGTATATTTTACGAAATAACACGGCAAAAATGGTGACTTGTGTTATTAAAACATGTAAAAATAGAAGTGAATAAGCTAATAAACCCAATTTTCGTATAACATTCCATAGGTAAGCATTATTTTAGGCGTATTCAGATCATATAATATGACAACACATCAAGATACATTGCGACGCGAAACACAAAGCCGCTGTTTCATCAAGATACATGGCGACGCGAAACTTAAAGCCGCTGTTTACTGAGGTAAGTAAATTATGAAGCATTTGTACAAGTGTATCAACTAAATACGGAAACAAAATATTTCACTCCGAAAATAAGTGAACTTTACTTTGCCAAATTTGGACTTCAGATATTTGTTCATATCGTGGCTAGCAATTCGCGCTTCCATGTAAAAAGGTCGATTCATTCAAAAGCAGATTTTACTTTTAACAACTAAATAGTCATATTATAATGCGAGATGCCTACATACTGTTAAATTGATTTATTGGCGAATCGCAGTCATCTTCCTCTCTTCGCCACGCCATAGTTAGTTTTTACCCCTAATCTGTATGTTCTGGTCTATCTATTTGTATGTCTATGGAAAATATGAAGGATGTTTTTGTGTTTTGTATTTAAAAAAAAAAATTATAGGCCCTGAGGGAAATAATTCCCAACAGGGCCTATGTCATCTTTGGGAATGCTGTGTGGTAGGGGGGAGGAAAAGGAAGGAGAGGAAGTTCTTGGAAGGAAAAAGCTGGGGTAGGTAGGAATCTGGGGGTCATTGTGTCCAGGCACATGTGAATCCATCCCTCCCACTGCGGTGCAAGGCAATGTTCCGAGAGAACCCTGCTGGAGAGTTCAAAAAATCTCCCTCAACCCTCTCAACCCGGACAAACCTCACCCCGTGAACCCTGGCATCCCTGCAAAGATAACGAACGTAGCGGACCACTTGGGGTGACCAGAGTGTTGAGGTGATGGCAGAGGTACCTATTAAACCATTTTATTGGTTATCCAATAAAATGGTTTAATTAAATATTTTTAATATATTTTCGTCTTTCTGGCTTTTAACAGCATTAATTTCATAAATACTTTATAACAGACAATCTAATTATAACTGACATTACTTAAAATAAAATTTTGGTCTTTAAGTAAAACATCGAAACATGGAAGAAAGTACAGTGTTGTACACACCACTTCAACTTGTTGTTATAGTGTTGTAACTGCGATTCCAGTAATTATTATACAATCGTTATCGAAGGCAATAATCGATCTTTAATGTGCTTTTATCTCTCGATCTAGTTTGACGACTAATGTACGGAGATGGAGCCGAGGTGTTTATAGAGCCCGCAGTTAGCCTAAGATGATTTTACTAAAATATTACCTAACTAGAGGAAGTACCGGCTCAAAGTTTTTGCTTAAAAAATCGGTGCTACCTCCTCTTACATGTAATTAATGTTTTTATACCTAGGTACCCTAATTTCAGTATTTAATTGTTGGAAATGTTCAGATGGCGTTCTCACCATTTTTGAATCAAAGAATTTCCTGTTACTTAGGTTTTTAAACTATTATTAATAATATAAATCAGGATGCGGCCTAGACAACGGTAATCATTAAAATTATGAGCTCATATTCGTGAGATATATTTTGATTTGTCGACTAGTGAAATGACATCGTAACACCGTTTTTTGGCAACCGATCAAAGCTGATGTTATTAGTCATAAAGTCATTCAAGAAAATCGGTTTTCAAAAAGGAGAAGTAAGTTATTATAGCTTCTTGTTTCCATATTGCGTGCAGTTAACACACATACTATTTTTGAGAAAGTATTGCCAACTGCGTGCAATCTAGTTATAAGCGAATATCTAAATGACTCAGTCCTGATATTGTTGTTGCAATAAAACAAAAAAAACACCATTAACAATTTTTAAAAATAAAAGCCAAGTCGGAAACAAGTCTTTGTTTTCCTCTATCTGAGGGTTTTAATAATTTTAATTCTGTCATCAAGTTTTTGTCATTTATAATTTCTATAGGAGACCTAGTTTAAAGTTAATGTATAACATTAGAAATTTTTTCTGAAATTTTTCAATAAAAACATTACAGATTTTAAAGCGAAATAAAATATGTACCGAAGTTATTTTTATTTTAACAAGTATTAGATATCCAAATTGTAATATTTAATCATAGAAGACAATTATAAATGACCTTCAATGGAAACTTTGAAAAAGATATTCAGAAGAAATATACGGTCGCCATAGAGATATACTATAGAGGCGCTATCCCGTACATAATTCTCCGAGATTTGTGTTCAAATCATACACGAACAGGCCTTCGGGAAAGTGAATTCTAACTGAAGCCACCGCGTCGAAAGGCTCGGCCGTCAGACCGTCCTTTCCTTTTACTCAAGCTCATAGTTTTATCCTTTTCCATCCTACTTCGATACGTCACACGCCAGCCACGTTCGACGGTTGTAGAACTACTAATACTAATAAAGAAATGGAGGTACTAACCTACGATTCCGTTGAACCAATTTATTCGCTAAATGTCTCATCTATGTATATATATATATCAATGACGGTCGCATCTTAGAATTGAACCCATTAAATGTAGCCCAAATTCAAAATGGAAATATTAATGGATTTATCCAAGGCACTTACTATATAGCACTTAATTTGAGAAGAATCTTGCAATCATACAGAAATACAACAGCCAATATAAATAGGCGTTAAAAATGAAAACAATGTTAAAAAATAAAACAATTCTTGGTCGAAGTGTAATACAATATGATCGAAAGGGATATGGTCCCATTAGCACAGCACCCCGGGAAGATTAAGGTCCTGGGTTCAATTCCAATATTTGCCTGTTTCAAATTTTCAATTGAGAATCGCTAAAATGTTTATATATATATTTTTTTTTGTTTTCTTTATTCGTAAAATAATTTGAGTTCACAATTTTTTACAGGCTTTGCGACTAACATACAAGGCATATGCCCGTATTACTATTGTTGTCATCAGTCATAAAATATTTAAGATATTAATATTTATTTGTTCATATGCAGCATAATAAAAGTGGTGTTTAAAAATTTACTATTTTATTTTAAATTATTATTATTTATATAATGAATAAAATATCACTTTTTTACACCACTATATTATAAACAATATATACATGTTTCGATAACAATTTTATCTTCATCAGGATATGTAAATTTAAAGAAAATAAATGACAAACAAGTATAGACAAATTAGAATAAATTAGAACAAAGACAAAATATCAAAAAGTAGAGGTGATTAATTGCTTAAAAAATCTCATAAAAATAGTTATGCACAATTAAATATAAAAATTATTTAAGGAAATATAAAATTGCATTTAGGTAAAAATTATTTTTTTAGAATAAATAATTAAAACAATTAGTCCAAATCACAAAATAAATAATTATAATTATTGTAAGTATTATTAAGAAAATAAATTTAAAATGGCTATTTTAAAGAAAATGTTTGGTTATTTATAATATTTAATTTACTATGAATGCTTTTTCTAATTTATTTTTATTATTATTATTTATTTTAAAGTTATATTACACAAGCTTGTCTCCTAGAATCATCGAAAATAGAGTAAAAATCATCGTATATTTAATACATTGAACACGACGAGATCGGATATCGCGTCAATCCACAAGATAATATCGTGCTGTTCAATGTCCAGCATCGAGTCTCTCTCTCCTGGACCAAGTTCCTCATTAGGTTTGCATGGACCAGATCTGCATTGTAATACGAGGGACATAAACCACCTTTACATCTTATTCACTTACTGCAGACGTTATTTAATGTTAGGGAAACGTAGTTGATTTGTTAAGAATGTGTTTGACTTGCAACATCCTTTGTTCCTTCGGAAGTCAATGTTGTGGTGTATTTTATCATTAATAATGTTTATGTTATCATTAGTAATGTTGTATATTATCATTAATAATGCATACATGTACGTAATTGTTCGTAAATATTACAAATCAATGTTCGTAAATATTACAAATGTTCGTAAATATTCGTAAATGTTCGTAATTGTTCGCAAATGTTATAAATGTTCGTAAATGTACGTAAAAGTTCGTAAATGTTCGTACATGTTCATAAATGTTCATAAAAGTGCACTTAAATGTTCGTAACCGTTCAAAATTGTTCTTAAATATAATAAATGTTCGTAACTGTTTGTATACGTTTGTGAATGTTCACAAATGTACCCAAATGTTCGTAAATGTTCATAAATATTCATAATTGTTGGAATGTTCGTGAATGCTCACAGATGTTCATAAATGTTCGAAAATGTTCATAAATGTTAACGAATGTTCGTAAATGTTCATAAATAATTATTCATAAATTTTATGAATAATTTTCCATCTTACAAGATATAATAACATATTTCTAAAAAATCATCATGATCACAAAGAAGTAGAAAAATGACAAATTAAAAAAAAAAAAAAACCATTCAGATTTTATATTAAAGTGATTCCAAGAGAAATTTAATTTAGAAGCTTTATAACCCGGTTTCGCTGACGTTTGGAATTTGGACATTCGGAAAAAAAATGTATTGACTTATTCTTTCAAAATAAAAGATATTTCAAAGCTCTCCTTGTTATTACAGAAATATGGCCGTAAAATGAAAACATGTAGAAATAATATGAAAATAAATTGACCAAAAAATCCAGAAAAAAAAATCCATGAAACTTTCTTAACAACAGCTCACCGTTCGAAAGTTTTATATGCTTCAGGCAAATTGAATGAGATTATGAATTAAACAAAATATATTCTAAATTCTAAATCAAATACTGTTTTCGCGTAAAAGCGTTTTCATCTGTTCACTCGGCGGCACCCGTTGTTGAGTGGTTCTACCAAAAGGCGTATATTTGTGTTATTTCACAAAATATTAATTTAAATCAGGGGTCGGCAACCTTTTGGAAGGAAGGGGCCACAAGCTTGCAAAATAAACTAAAGGCGGGCCGCACTTGTGAAATTAACCCTAGAAGCCCAATATAACTAGGTATAATTGGTCATATCTCATAGAAAAAATAAAACTGCTATTAAAAATTGTTAAAACGTACGGAATTTAATTCGTACACGTAATACTGACATTATGTTTGTGAAAATTACAAAGTAAATAAATGATTTTATACAAATTTCAGTGTGATGTCTGAGGTTGCATTCGGGAGGCTATTTATTGTATGTTAGCTGTCATATTTGTAGTTGCAACTCTTAAAATGTCTCTCAAATGCTTATCGGTGAGACGAGAAGCATATTTATTTTTTCTATAATTGAAAAATGAAAAAGTTTGTTCGCATAAATAAGTGCTACCAAAATTTTAATTCTTTGCAGAGCAATCCTTTTCAATTCCTCAAAATCAGATGGCAAGCTGCCATAAAATTTAACAAGATCATTGATTTCATAGAAAGAGCTTTTGAGAATATCATTAGATTGGAGATTAATCACGTTCATTCGTAAATGACTCAGTACATTCTCGATATCACATGAAAAAGGGTTTGCAAAAATTTTCAGTTTGCTTTGAACCTTTCTCAAAATCACCAAATCTGTCGCTGAATTGTGTATTCAGTTGTATTCAAATATTCTTAATTTTATCATTTTTCCAATGAAAATTAATTCCAGCTTCCTCGACAGCCTTTTTACAATTCGGAAAATTATATTACTTTTTTTCATCAATATGTTTTACAAAGAGTTTATTTTTCATTTGGAATGCCTTTACGTCTGTGTGCATATCAGAGATTAGTTTGTTTTTATTCAGCGTATTTAATACTTGAGTTACATCTGTCAAAAATCCAAGGTCTATTAACCATTGAGTATCTGTTAGCTCTGGAATAAATTTGCCTTTTTCATTCATAAAAGTGTTGATTTCTTTTCTGAGATCAACATTTTTTTTCAGTACTGCACCTCACTTAACCATCTCACTTCCGAATATTAAACAACATCTCCATAATTTGCTTCCGTATCTGACAGAAACTGCTGGAATTGACGATGAGTCAACCCATTTTTTCTAATGTAGTTTACAGTCGATACCACGATGTCCATTACTTCTTTCCATGATACGACTTTGGAACATAACGCTTTTTGGTGGATAATGCAATGAAAATATAATGAGATGTCACATCCTATATCTGCCAGTTTCGTTTTAATTCTACCTACCAAACCCTTATTTTGTCCACTCATGTTTCTGCCTCCATAAGTTGTTACACTTACCAATTTTTCCCATGGTAACTGCATTGATACTAGCGCTTGTTCTAAGTTACAAAACCAATCTTTCCCTGTAGTCGTTCCCTTCAAACTACATAACTGTAAAAACTCCTCATGGACATTAAAGTTCTTGTCGATTCCGCGAATTAATACTAAAAGCTGGGCAGTATCTGAAACTTCATTATTTTCATCAGTAGCTAAAGAGAACCATTCAAATTGTTGTGCTTTTTCCCGAAGTTTAATAGTTGATAACTTATTTAAAAAACATTCACGGGCCGCAAGTAAGACGCCCGCGGGCCGCGCGTTGCCGACCGCTGATTTAAATAATAGAAAGTATCGCCCTGGTGAAAGACCAACATTCAGAGTCAAAACATTGCTTGAAATGGCTTTAGCCGTGTTTTGTGGTCAGGTCTGAATAACTAGGTTCTCCCACCACCTTCATACTCCCCATATCTTTCCCCTCCCCACTATATTCAGCCTAACAACATACCCCGATTGGAGATGCCATAGTCTCACTGACTCCAGATGATTCGGAGCAGTTGAAATTTTATGCGCTATACTTAGATGGACGAGTAAGTCTGCATTTATATTGTTTTTTTATTTAATTTAAATCAAATTAAAAATGTTATTAAATTTTGCAACTTTTATTGCTGTTTCGGTTTTTAAAGTCATTTTCAGTGGTTTGACCACTTTAAGACGACTTATTTATATATTTTCTTTACTCCCGCTCATGTGTCTAAAACGACATATTACCGGTTAAACCGGTAGGTATACCGAAAAAATTGCTGTGATAATAGATTCATAATTTTGTGGGGTACTTTGAAATCTATTTTCCTCACATTAAATGGTATTGTGTCCTTAATGGTTTAATAATGACGTGACTGCTATTGACTTATGTCTTGTTAAAAGTCCGTATTATTCATTAATGCGTTTTAAATTTAATAAAATCAATACTTTGATATAGAAAACAAACATTCTTCTCACAATATCAATATTATTACCGCCTACTCCCAAATCTAGGCAGTATTTCGAACTCAGTTACCCAATATGGCGATATCTTCCAGATGCAAGCGAGGCGATCACTGATCAGTGAGCTCGAGTATTGCTCGGTGGGCGAGTGGTCTAATAACGTGTCGGATTACACCGGACGTGCGCGGGCGACTCGGGTTCAATCCCCGGCCTCGATGATGTCAGACCGTCACTGATGCCACGCGACTGGTTCAATATTATCTTTGAGTTCAACGATAGAAGATAGAACAGAACAGTAACAAAACAGAACACTGATAAAACATACAGTGACAAAACATAATATCAGTGACCAATCAGACACAAGATTAAACAGAAAAGTGACAAAACAAAACAGTGACGAAATAGAACACCAATAAAACAGAGCATTTTTTTATTTGGCATTAGATAGACAATGATTGCATGTCACATTTAAAAGCTTAAGAAAATATTAGAAAAAAACATAAAAAATAAATTACATAATTGTGTTATTTGATCATAAAATGACATCAGAGAGTATGAAATCAAAAAGCTCCGAAATATGCATACAAATTATAATATAATATTATAATATAATTTTTTTTTTTTTAAATATTTATATTGAGGGATCAGTAGGATTTATCGGACCAGTTAGGATTTCATCAGAGCCGAACCCTCTGATATGAAAATATCTGGAGTCGGTGAAATATTTTCCCATGATGTTTCTGGTGGATTGACGTATTGTTCTTGTATTGTTTTATTCTTATATAGTGCACTTACATTGCGTTAATTTACTAGATATTCATTTGTGGAAAAGTGTGTGGAAGGGTTTAGTCTTTCATTTGGGAAAGATTCAACCCGGACATAAAATCTGGAGCACCGTAAAGATAATTATAGTAGACTTTGGTAAAATTAATATTGATTGAAAAGATTTGATAGTACATCCTTCCGTGCAGTTAAATAGATCCGCAACATCTGCACATAACTACTAACTTCATTCAACCTAGGTACAGGTACAAGTGAGTGTTTGTAGTCTTTAAGTCAACATTGATGAAGCGTGAAGAACAAAAAAAAACAACAATAAACCTAACCTAACCAACTACCTAAACATCACGTTGTTTTCCCTGATGGGGTAGGCAGAGAGGATAGACCGTCACACAACTCTGTCTTGACAAAAAATCCTTGCTCCATTCTCAATCATATTTCTTCCCATCCATACTCTTCAGTTATTTGACTCTTGACATCGCCTGATTGATTGATTGATTGATTCGCTTGATCGTGCCATGTCTTCAATTTGGGAGGCGGGAATGGGTACCGCCGCCCCGGGAACCTTTATTGGATAACCAATACCTCTGCCATAGGTCACCCCAAGTGGTTCGCTACGTTTGGTGATTTAACAGGGGTGCCCGGGTTCATGGGGTGAGGTTTGTCTAGGTCTTGGCGGCGGACGACCGTGACACACTGAACCTCAGATTCCTACCCATCCCTTAAAACCTTTTCCTACCCAGAACTCTCCTTTCCTTCCTTTCCTAAAAAGACCCTCCACACAGCATCCCCAAAGATGACAGAGGTCCTGAGGGAAATTATTTTCCTCAGGGCTTTCTGTGCGGAGCGCATGTAAAAAAAAGTGCTTCTGGGGCGCGTCCCCTTCTACCGTTCACTGCAGGTTAATAATATTATCGCTAGTCAATTTTATTACCAGTTACCCATACAATTATATAAGGCCCGATATACCAGTCAGTCTGTATCCTCGCTATGTACCTACGACATCCCTCGCTCAAATTTAAAGTTAAATCGGTAACTGAAGACTCTTTTTTTTTTTACATGTGCTCTACACAGGAGGTCCTGAGGAAAATTATTTCCCTCAGGGCCAATGTCATCCTTGGGGATACTGCGTGGAGGTTTTTTTTAGGAAAGGAAGGAGAGGAGAGTTCTGGGAAGAAAAGGGGTTTAAGGGGTGGGTAGGAATCCGGGGTTCAGTGTGTCCTGGTCATCCGCCTTCAAGACCTAGACAAACCTCACCCTATGAACCCGGGTACCCCTGCTAAATCACCAAACGTAGTGAACCACTTGGGGTTCCCGGGCAGCGCTACCCGTTCCCGTCATTCCCATGATAGGCCACAGAAAAGTACCTTTTTTAGACGCCAAGGCGACAGCTTTCAAAGGAAGTAATATCTAAATTTTGCTGTAAACCCTATATAAATCTCAAGTACGCCCAACAATTGAATTTGGGAACCAACTCAGATCTGGAGTCTCAAAATACTTGCCAAACTTACCTGATTCCGTGCAACAGAGGGCGGTCCGTCTGATCGACAATCCGTTGTTACCAGACCGATTGCCATCTCTAATACACAGAAGCAATGTATGTATGCTGAGTCTGTTCTATAGATATTTTAATGGAGCATGCTCTAAGGAGACAGCAGCATTGATCCCCGGTGCACCGGTGCACGTGCGTGGAACTCGACGGGCACATGAAAATAAATATTTCCGCAACAATCAAAAAATCTTTAGTGTAAGCTCAAAGTAAACATAAAAACTGCCTCTTTGCTTGGCTTTCCATGAAAGCGTAATACTGATTAAAACCACTACTAATAAACACATTATTTAGATGGTTTTGATAAGCGAAAATGTGCTTTTAATTACTAGGCAGACTTTTTGCGGTTGAGATTTTCGAAGTAATGCCCGATGCACACGAGGCTATTATTTCAAGTCAGCATAGCAAGCTGGTATGCCGGCGTCCTATTCTGGCGAGATCCTGGCTTACTATCCTGGCTTAGCATGAAATAGAGCGGTTTACGCAATGCTAGAATGTTTTAAGCCAGTAATCATTGCAGTGACTACGGTAACCACACGTCCGCATCCTTCCGTATGGAAAAATGAATAGCAAAAAGTAACATTAAACGTAAAAGGTCATTATTATCACGATTGTCATTAATTCGGCAAATTTTTGTAATGCTAAATTACGCATATACTTGTATTTATAATATAGAATACCAGACTTCTACAAAATACTCATTATCACAAAAAAATTGTACAAAATTTAAGTACTAAGTTTTGGCATTTTGATAAACGTGTTGTGTATCAGAAAAAACACAGCACGTAACCATGCACTATCCGATTATGTACTAGCTTTGGGCGGCCACATGAAACAAGCACAAACCTGGGATAGAAACTTCCGTGGTAGGGGGTGCCACTAGCTCAAATAATGTAACCACACCCTTTTATACTATCCTGTCTTGAGACGATAGCTCACTAGCTTCCTCTCTAGCGTACTAGGTTAAAAACAAAATTATGTCTACGTAGCTAGTGTTACTAGCTTACTAAGTTACAAGCAACAGCTTGCTCTCCTGGCTGGAAATATTGAGGATTGTTAAAAATTCACGGAAAGAAAGCGGCTGGTGGATATTTAAACTATCCTGTCGTGAAGGGATAGCTAACTAGCTTCCTTTAGAGTTTATTAGGTTAATAAAAAAGCTAGTTATGTCTATGTAGCTAGTATTACTAGCTTACTAGGTTACTGCCAACATCTTGCTAGCCTGGTTAGTAGTTTGAAATACTAGTCTCGTGTGCACGGGGCATAATATTGTGGATCGTCCAAAATTCACGGAAAGAAAGCGGCTTGTGGAAATATAAGGCGGTGATTAAGTCAGAACCTTAGTGAGACCTTTCGGCGATATTTTGGAAATGATTAAGAACCATCCTACAAGGGTAGGCAATGTAATTTACTTTTGAAACAGCTCTCCATACCCAATGTAATTATTTAAAATGAAACACCTACAGATTGCGCCCTGTAACAAAGTTATATTTCTCGATTCGGAGGCAGAATCAGGTAACCGATAAATTTATAACTCAAATGTAGATAGTTTAGCGCCCGTGAGGTGATTTTTCAGATAAACGGCGCTCTACAAATTATCAAATTATTACTATTATTAATTATTACTATTAGAAATGTCCTGACTTGCTTGCCAATATACAGGTACCGAAATTCGTCAGCCACCAATAACTGGACAGTTGCCCAAATAATGGATTGGGGATGTAGAATAATAATTTTTATATATATATATTTTTAAATATTTGTTAAAGAAATATATTCCATTTAAATTTGAATCCTATAGTGTCAGTTAGAATGCAATCATCAAATATCACTTGTTTAATTACTATATCTTTTTTGATTGTAAAATGTCAGTTAGTGTTAGAAGAAACCATTCAAAGGAAAGTGTTTCTTTGTTAAAAAAAACTAAGCAACACAAGTGTTTTAATTATAAATTAATAAAAATGAGTTAAACCTCTCAATTGTTCTTTTTAAACCAAAAATGGAGGAACTTCAATTCGAATTTACGCTATTACCTGGAGGTCAAATATTATTAGCATTACAAAAATAGTCACAAGTGATGAAAAAGCGTTTACAATACCAGAAATGCTACAATCCGCCAGCCATCACTGACAAGTGGTACTTTTGGAAAAGTAAAAAATAGTTTGAAAAAAAGATACCAGGTTAGAAGAGTCTGGGTAGCCATGCCAGAAGAAATAAAAAAAAACATATGTAGACGAAGATGGAAACCTACAGTTCGGAGACCAATACCTCGAAGAATTTTAAGAAAAAACTTCCCCAGTAGATATGTACATACATCACAAAGAAGAAACAAATACTTTGGAAAGATTAAATCAAACGCTGGTCAATAAAATTAGATGCCAAATCAACGAAAATGACAAAAGTAGCTTGGACAACTATAGCGCGTAATTTGCGTACGTATAAATAAGAAGGTTGGACGTGTGCCAGCCCTATACAGCGGTCCGTGTAAGGATGATGGATTTTCCAAATTTACCCCCTGTTATTCCCTACCGCTACTATGTCTCCTTAGCAATCTCTGTCCCTCCCTCGTCCCCATTCCTCTGCCAAACCTTTCGCACATTATTCCCCTTCTGCGTATCACTCCCAACTTTCCTGCCTTACAGTTTTATTCTTTACTCTATGGTTAAGCATATTCAAAAAACCTCACTAAACTTTTCAGGGTTTTTGAGAACCAATCTTAAAAAATTAATTCAAATTTTTGTATAGGCAAAATTCCTATTAAAGAAATTTTGGCATTTTAAAGTTATAAAGCAATCGACTTTTCTTCGCAGCCTACGGAGCTGTAAGTCATAAGGAAATTATCAGCTGTTAAACAAGGACAACATAATGCCAATAAACGGTAGTAAACGAGATCGAAGCCTTCGATAAACTTTCCGCCGATAACTAGGCACATAAAGCCTTCTGAAAAGTAGTCTGATTTCAGTTTTAACACGATAAATTATTTCATACGACTGACCCTTCAACAAAAATCGCGTGCACTCCAATCGCTTTATCCCAACGATTACATTAGCGGCTACCGTTTGGAATGGGAGTTTGTAAAGGTGAAATTTGAAATCGAATTTTTTTACGTTGAGTTAAGGCTTTTTGGGTCCTTGAGTTAAAGGCTTTTTGGATAATGGTGGACAACGAGGTGTCGTGAGCCTTGTTAAAAGCACCATTAGTCAAATTAGGGGTGTAATTACCGGTCGATTTCGCGGAGCTTTGCGGCGTGAATATCTGAAATCGTTTGCATCTTTTTTAATGTCGTTTTGGCACTAACAAGAACGGATTTATTGGCTTGAGATTGGGCAGGGTATGTAGTGCAGAGTGTGTACCAAGCTGGTATGTAATGCGTTGCATCGGCCGGGTTTGTGTCCGTCTCGTATCCGAGAAGTAATTAGAGCAGAGGCGTTTTATTTGCGCAAAAACTGCATTCGTTTAGCGCGGCGTTGTACGGCATTTGTAATGCGTATTTTTAATGGAAGCCATTTGCATGAATTAATGCAACGAATGGTCTCGAATAAGTGCTGAATTAACTTTAAATTAAATGGCTTTTTGGACAGACGTTATTATGGAAGTCATTTAGGACTGTTTTTGTGAATTAATAAACAGGATTTAAATTTAAAAATGAAAATATGCAATACATTTACGAAAAAAACGAAAAAATAATCTAAAGGCAGACAAAATCAATTGTGACCGTAATACCTAATATTTCGTCTCTTTGCATTGCTTGATGGATGTTAATGCTAAGTTAAGTTAGGTTGAAATAATAACACCTCTGCCATAGGTCCTGTGTGTGCACAGGTATTTGGTGTTTTAAAAGTAGTGTTTTATATTATAGTGTTTTGCATGTAATGCTTCCTCAAATTTATAAATGTTAACCTCAAAACAGGCTTTTAGGTCCTATTGAGGTTAATTTTTTATGTAAAAAAAACAACAACAAATGTATGGTGAGAAAACAAACATAAATAAATATGTACTGTGCCTGAAGTGCCCGGGTTATTGGGGTGACGTTTGCCTAGGTCTTTGCGGCGAAGGAATCTGCCTTCCTACAGCGTGGCGGGCAGTATCGGGAGAAACACACTGGATACACTGACCCCCATTTCCTACCTATCCTTAAAAATATTTTTCTTTCCTGAAATTCCTCTCCTTTCTTTACTTAATAAGACTCCCCACTCAGCATCCCTAAAGATGACATAGGCCTTGAGAGAAATTATTTCATGTTTAAAAAATATCTAGGTCATTTGCTGCACGATTCGCGGTGTTAGGTTAAACAAACCTCACCCCCAGAATCCGGGCACACCTGGTAAGTCACCAAACGTAGCGAACAACTTGGAGTGACCTACGGACAGAGGTGTGGGTTCTTCACTAAATGGCACCCCCATGCGCCAACCCAAGTTGAAAATTTACTAATATCTAAAATAAATATAATACATTTTTAAAGACGTCGAAAGTGTACGATGGCAAGTGTTTTCCACTACTCTAAAATAACTACATACATTTAAGGATATTAGACATAGCAGTAAAAGGTAATGGAATTCACCATAATCTACTTAGAGCCGATCTGTGACCGAATAGCTGATAGGCGAGGGCCACGGGAGCAGACAGGTGAGAATGATTTCCATCTGGATACGTGCCCAGGGATCCCGTCTGCCGGTAGTATTAGTGCTAACCGACTCTTAACTATGTAAGTACCTACTTATCAACTTGTCCCACCAGTGATTTTACACTTGATCAATCTAGGATCATCTATACGTCTTTGTAATATGTATTCTCAAAATTACCAGCGATGGTATGCTTAGAGCGGATCGAAGGAAGGAAGGGATTCCATGACAAACTTACATAAAACATGCAGTCGGTTTAGGCAAAATACGGTATACCCATCTATACAAATTATAAATAAATGTCCCAGGAAGGGTGTGCAGAGAGGATGTTCCGCCAAAAAACAAAAGTATAAAATTATTATGTTAAATTAGTAAACTAATGTTTAAGACAAGATTTTTATGCATAGCACAAAGGGTAACAATTATTATAAGCAATAATTATTAGTCTGAAACACTCCTACGGGTACATTGAAAAAATCTCCCGAGAAAAGAAACGTATCGCCGACGGGACTCGAACCCTTATTATAATTGTTACCCTTTGTGCAATGCATAAAAACCTTGTCTTAAACATTCGTTTATCAATTATCCATAATAATTAATATTTTACGAGTTAACGTATTTGACCTAAAAATATAGACATAATTTGTCTCGACGCCACCAAGTGAGAGATTTAGCACTTACAATGCTTTTCTCATATTAATGAAGTTGGTTGTTTGCAGGTGGAAAAATATAATAAGCAGTAATTGTTGAATGAAACACTAGTATATATTGAAGTATTTAGCGGGTAGGAGATAAGCCGACGTAGCTCAATGGTAGAGCATTTGACCGGATATCAGAAGGACGCGGGTTCGAGTCTCGTCGGCGGTATGTATCTTTTCTCGGGAGATTTTTTTAATGTGGATGAGTGTTTCAGGCTAATAATTATTGCTTATAATAAATGTTAAAAGTATAAAACATATTTTCATTCAAACGCATCAATAATAAAACTGCTTGTCTACAATATCTAACCAGAAAATAAGTACAACAAATAGACACAGCAAATAAATTCGTTTGTTACCCATACCAACTTATTATTAAAGGTATTTTTGAGGACCAGATTTGAAATTGGTTAAACATGCACAAAAATTGAAATTTTAATATCGATGGGCCAACAAATGTCAGGTTACCGTAGGAAAAAAGGACATCTGGATTGAGCGGAAATCTTTTACCGCTCTTTATTTAAAATATGTATAATTTATAGGCAGGGCTGGGCAAAATACATGCTTTGCTGTAATAAAAATACAAATTACAAAATACTTTTCCGCATGTATTTAAAATACGAAATACAAAATTCTTTCAAGTCGTATATTTGAAACACAAAATACAGTATTTTAACCATTTTTTAAAAAAATTAATACAAAATACAAATTACAAAATACATTTGATGTTAGTAGAACCATTGGTTGCAATAAATTGTAATAAGTGCCCTTATCTAACGGTGCGTTTCCATAGAAGCTCACATACAGGCCGTCACTACGGATTCTGGCGGAACCGCTCGTGCGGTGATCTTCTCGCGTATGTAACGCATGTTTGGGGGTGGTGCCTGGAACGTTTCGGTGAGACCCAAACGGTTGCACTGGATATTTCCAAGGCCTTTGATCGGGTTTGGCACCGAGGACTTGTTAACAAACTGCCTTCTTACAGACTTCCCGCATCCCTGTGTACGTGGATTGCCGACTTTTTGAGGAAGAGGTCGATTCAAACGGTAGCCGATGGTTTCACCTCTTCCTCACACTCGATAAATTCTGGCGTCCCACAGGGATCGGTTCTGTCTCTGACATAGTTTTTGTTGCACATCAACGACCTTTTGTCATGCGCACCAATTCATTGTTACGCGGATGACAGTACAGTCCATGATAGCTTTTTGTTTGACATGCGCCCAAAGAGCTCACCAACTCCAACAGAATGGACGGTAATCTCGAGAGTGTTTTCTCTTGGGATAAAAATAATCTCGCTGAATTCAATGTTTCTGTAATGTCCTTGATAGACTTGAATCAAGGCAAAACTAAATGAATTTGTAATGAGAGATAGGATCGTAATAGACGAGTTTATTGACGTTATAAAGTTTACAGTGTAATAATATCTCCTATGCTAAGGTCTACGAGAGAATGAGCGTTGACCGGCCGATGTACCGCGCGCTGCCTGTCTCCGACTACCGACTTCGGGTGCCATCGGAAGCGTTCGGCTATTTCCGTAAATGTTGCCCTGCTGAAGCAAGCTTGCGGATACTACAGTTTCAAAGATCCAATTATGACTGATTACATCTAAAAGGGATCGAAATGAAAACCTAGTCTCCTTCAACGGAAGCAATTTTCCGAACAGGTCAACATCAACCTTCATTGATATTCTTGGTGTAACTAGGGTTGCCAGATGTCCGGTTTTGGACCTAGCAGTTCGGTTTTTTGAACGGCTGTCCGGTCTAGGAAATTTTGGAAAACCTGACAATAGAACGACAACAACACCTACAAAACTTTTAGTTGCTTGGATATTGAACGCCGAAGATTACCTACGCTAGATGAACTAATTGAAATATGGTCACTGTCCTCATGGAAGCAGCAAACTCCTCCTGAAAATATTTGTGAGGAACTGGCTGCACTCAAAGTATTTTTCTTTCACTTGAAGGAAAATCCATTGATGCGTGGTGTAGGTTTTACAACGATGAATCAGCAGTAAATCTGTTGAAAATGGTACAATATGTTTAGTTTTGCCTTTCCAATGCCTTCGTAGAAAGAGTTTTTAGTGTAATGGGTAATAGTATGGAGTATGGACTGACGCGTGCCCAACATATTATGTACACGGTTGACATTTGTCACACGAGAATGGGTCGCTTCTTCGACTCGTTCTTGTGTTCAACAGCTCGGCTGTGGAACGATTTTCCGGCCTCTGCGTTTCCTCCTTCCTACAACATGTGTCTCTTCAAGACCAATGTTCATTCCTTCATCTCCTCTCAAAGACCCTCCACACAGCATCTCAGATGACATAGGCCCCGAGGGAAATTATTTTCCTCAAAATAATTCAATATATAATAGTGTTTCGTTCAACAATTACTGCTTATTACATTTTTCTACCTGTTATGTCTTAATATAATTATGTCTACCTTTTTAGCTATCTATGCATAAAAATCTTGTCTTAAAAAACGTCCGTTTATCAATTAAAAATAATAATCATATGATTTTCAACTATTTCTAGGTTTCTTGGGCTTTAACCCAAAACCCTTAGTAATAGTTTTCGTTTCATGAGCGTTGAGGGCTGTGTTGCCGTGGCCGGGAGAGTTTCCTCTTCTTAGTCTATGGACCCACAGCTCATTGTCCTCAAGGTCTAAGTAACGATGATAACTATAGTGGTGCCGTGACCAGGAGATACCGTTTATGCTGCCAACCTGGGTTGAAAATTATTATTACATCCTGAACATAAGACACTTACCACGCCGCCTCAGAGATCGCAATGAAAATACACTCCTTTGAATTTTGTTTCAATTCTAAGTTGAAATTATTCCAAGACGAATGTATTATTTTAAGTTGAAAGGCGGATATGGGTACCGCGCGCCGCACCGGGAACCATTTAGTGGATAACCAACACTCCTGCCGTAGCTCACCCAGAGTGGTTCGCTACGTTTGGTGACTTAGTAGGGGTTCCCGGGTTCAAGGGGTGTGGTTTGTCTGAGATTGGCTGCAGGTGTGTTTGCCTACCAACTGCGTAGCGGGCCGGATCTGGAGAGAAACGTTTTGATTTCTCCAGCCGGACTCTCTTGACCCATCGCCTCGCCCTTCAGTGGGAGTGATGGATTCATACTTCCGTCACCCCTGGACACATTGACCCCCAGATTCTTACCCACCCCTCATATCTTTTCCTTCCCAGAACTTCCTCTCCTTCGTTTCCCTAAAAGACCCTCCACACAGCATCCCCAAAGATGACTTAGGCCCCCGGGAAAATTGGTTTCCTCGGGGCTTCCTGTGTGTAGCTATTGTGAAAACAAAGAAATATAATTTAAAATGGCTGAAAGAAAAAAAAAAAAATTTGCATTAACCTTTTTTGTTGTTTGCGATTCAACAATCGTTTTTATTCACTGAATAATTTTTAAAGCTTTGTGACTCCTGCCTTTAACAGGGTTGTCACTTCAGACAGAATCCGAGCACCTAATGTTAATGCAATAATAACACTCGCATTACAAACGCTTTGGATACGAACGCTGCAAAATGTTGCTCCAGATGCGCCAGTTGCTAATTTATTTTTATCAAGCGATTAATCGGCAATGACTTGCGTGGAAGTAAAACTCATGCTTGGGTAACCCTGTTTGTTTAACTCGAAGTGACATTCAAATGGGTTTGTTGATAAAGTAAATTAATACTTTGAATTTATGGTGACATGATTAATTAATTTTAATAAAAATATATGTCACGCCTAATATATGCAGACCTATATAAATTTGACGGTTTCTTTAGTTAGTGTGATCATAACTTTAAGTATATTGTATCTTTTTTTTTAAATCTTTAATATTTATGTTAAATTGTTATTTCCTATTTAGTTTACAATCGTTATATGAAAGAAAAAGTTAATAAATAAATAATTAAATTTCATATTAGAATAAGTTAACAATAATAATCTAAACGAAAATATGAAAGAGAACAAGACACAGAAAAACAGAAAAAACACAATGGTCGCAACTGGAACTCGAACCCAGACCTCTCCGTCTAACCGAGACGAGTGCGTTAACCAATTTCGCTATTGCCACCTTCTGTCAAACCGTCATATTTGTCAATCTCATATTTTCAAATTTTAGAAAAAGATTTTGGAGAAAAATAATTAGTTGATAATAATGTTAATTCTTAAATTTGAAAATATGAGATTGACAAATATGACGGTTTGACAGAAGGTGGCAATAGCGAAATTGGTTAATGTACCCGTCCCGGTTAGACGGAGAGGTCTGGGTTCGAGTCCCAGTTGCGACCATTGTCTTTTTTCTGTTTTTCTGTGTCTTGTTCTCTTTCATATTTTCGTTTAGATTATTATTGTTAACTTATTCTAATATGATATATTTCACTGATGGGAATAACCTTAAAAAAAGTAATAAAAAGAGAGTTTTTCTTATAAAAATTGAATTAAATTTCAGTTGGAAAGTAAGAGTAGTTCCGTCTTCCAAATGCAGGTAGGTATTCCAAGACACATCAACGGGAAAATTTTCTTCTTGAGATATCCTCATTTAAAGTTGACTAAAGTAATGAATTATTCTAACTAAGAAGCACCATGTGATAATCGTTTAACTTTTAATTGGTGCATTGTTTATAACTAAATTCATACTGTTAATTAAACTGTCGAGGTTATTAGATGCTGTACTTTTTGAAATAGTAATTGTAAGTCCGCATTTGACAATTCCTTCATTAGCTTTTTGAACTAAGTATTTAAAACCATCTACATTTATCTACATGGAAAACCTAAAAAGAGTGTACTATGCAATTGTTCAATCTATATTACAATACGGTATTATAGGATGGGGAGGAACATATGATGTTATTTATAATCCTCTCAAAATAGTTCAAAGATTAATAATCAAGATTATATTGAAAAAACCATCTACATTTTCTACCGAAAAAATCTTTTCAATATTCAAAGTAACTACAATAGACAATTCATATAAAAAATATTCAATTCTACAAACTTTCAAAGAAATACAGCTAAAAAAATTACATTTCAATATCTCAGCAAGATATCAAAACAATATTAAAATCCCAAAATTTAATACCAAGCACATCCAAAATTCCTATCTGTATCATGGTATAAATTATTTCAACAAACTCCCATTAGAAGTAAAAATTATTGAAAATAAAAGTAAATTCCAAACTAAATTAAAAAATTACCTGAAACAACTGTAAGAGTTACATTACTATTTCACTTCATTTAAATCTGTTAATCGACACATCTCAAGTTTCTCTTATTATATCTATTGTTAATAGTTGCAATATTATTATTCACCTAATCAAATGATAACATTGATAACATAATTGAGTATGAATTCACTCACCAAACACAAGAGCCTTGTCTCTTTATGGTGAGGAAAGGCTTTTATTACATTAATATTACAAATCTGTTTAATATGTAAAAAAAATGTATAATTATTGTAAAAACAAAAAAATATTAAATAAAAATAAATAAAAAAATAAAAAATTTCTTGTTGATAATTAATTAGCCTTTGACTACTAGCTACCAAAAGCAATGTGGCGTTTAGGGATATTGTGACTTCCTTACGTAGCACTACATTGTGTGTTGTGTAGTGCTAGATTAATGAGAAATTGAGGCAGTTTTCCAAACCTTTTCCCCATTCTCTTGTAAAATTTGCGTGCATTATTCTTATAATGTATGTAGGTATCTACTGTTATAACCGCTGCTCCGGGAACTATTTATTGGATAACCAACACTCCTGCCATAAGTGGTGCGCTGCGTTTGGTGACTTACCAAGGGTGCCCTGGTTCATCAGGTGAGGTGTGTTCAGGTCTTGTGGCGGATGCGTTTACCCATCAGCTGAGTAGCGGTTATGATCGGAAGAGGCTATTTTAAGCGAACGCCTTGCACAAAACACCTTGCCCCCCGCAGTAGGGATGAATTCGTACATCCGTTACTCCTGGACACACTGACTGCTAGATTATGGACCTCTAGAGTATTGTTTCAGATAGATACATCATTTATATTTGAATTTTTAAACTCACTAGGACAACCGGACAGCTGGTCTCTCTTGATCGCCTTGCACCCCAGCGGGAGGGATGGATTCATACGTCTGTCACTCTTGGACACACTGACCTCTAGAATTTTTGTTGTTTTTTCACATGGTAATATCATTTATATTTGAATTTTTAACCTCACGAAGATAAGCCTGTAATGAGTTTAAATATTTTATAACATAATAAAATTAAAACAAATTAAAATATTGAGGGAACAATACGGTTACCATGTTTCTTACGAACAATGAGTACCTAGATACCAATTACCCATCCATTCCCAGAAATGCATCGCCTTCCTTTCCTTAAAAAGACCATCCACACAAAATTCCCAAAGATTAAATATTCCCGAGGAAAATATTTTATTTAGGGCCTCCTGTGTTAGGTTAACGTAAAAAATACAACGATAAGTTCCATTCTTCTATGAAAAAAATCTCGCCAATTGTTCTCTCTATATTTAGATATATTTAACCTATCGGTCCAATTATTCAATCAAAGTCAGTCACGTTACACAACATTATTAATATTAGTATAATATTTTGATTAACATAACTGATACATTTAGGATCGGAATTATTTATTACCGGAGGCTGGTGGGAGTGTGGGCGGATCAGGTCATGATCTAGTGTCTAGTGTCTACCGTCTGGTATCTGAACATTATGAGAGCTGAGGATCCCAGAATAGATGAGAGATCATATCAGAAATATAATCAGATATGTTATTTTGATAGCCTTTGTGGAATATTGATCACGAGCGGCGCTAAGAAGAAGTGTTACGATATTTTAAAAATTGTTTAAAGTTTATAACAGTTTTACTATCCGGTAGAGAATTACGAGTTATATAACGACTGTTGGTATTACCTTTAAATTAATCGTAACACCGAGAGTCCAAATATTCAGAGGTTTGAAATCAAAATCTTAATTTCTTCTTCATCTCATGTCATCTTTGAAGTTGCTGTGTTGACCGTCTTTTTGAGGAGAGGAAGGAGTCGGTCATGAAGAGATCCGTTTTGTAGGAGGGATGAAAGACAAATCGTTCCACAATCCACTGTTGAACTCAAAAAGAAATCTTAGAAGCGAACCATTTTTGTGTGACAATTGTGTACATTGGTTGTTTTCCGACTATGCACCATTGCTAAAGGAATCAATGACGCAAGTTCCTCGGAGCATCTTCCATTGTAATAAGGGTAGAACAAGGACAGCATACCCATCTTACACCTGTGTTCTAAAGAGTGCGCTTGTTATGATAGGGATATAAATTGAACGGACCGCGGGTTTTTTAAAGGTATTTTGGGGATCCAGACCAGAGCTGCCAAATTCAAAGTGGGATGCACTTGCGGTTTGTACAGAATCAGCTCAGCAGTATACTATCTAAGTATTTATGGGGACTTACAGTGCGTCCATGCCTCTGGCTTTAAGAGGGAATAACCAGACAAAACCTAAAATATGTCATTTTTAAATCGAATTTTAGATGTATTGACTCTTTTCACACAAAAATTATAAATTGATGTCGAAAGAGTGTTTTTTTATCTAGTAAACCTATATTTTAAATTTTGAGAAAACATCTTTTATATTTATTTTTAGTACAATAAGGTTTTACAGTAGGTCGTTGGCAGATTTGTTAAATTTACAAACAATTTTTTTTATTATACAACACACATTTGAAATCATATAATCATGAAGTAAAATAAATCAATAAATTATCTGAGAAAGCTATGTTTCAGAATTTCAATTTTAGTTTAATATGTCTATGGTTTAAATAAAATCATTTAAAAAAAATCCGCACACGAGTTTTGTGACGAAAATACTTCCGTTTGTCTATTTATTTACAGTCACATTCTTATTTTGCTTAGACACCATTGAAAAATTATAAATACTTAGGATGAATAAATACTTTAAAAAAATACATAATTTTAATAGTTTTATCATCACGCCTTTCAGCATTTTTGAATCTAGGTATAGAGAGCAACATCCTATTACGTATATATCTAAACTAAAATTCTTGCAAAGTTTTTTCTATTAAAAAGTCGGCATATAAAACAGGTAGTAATTAATTGGATAAAAAACATGATAATATATCATTTAATAAAATAAATTGCCTATAATTTACTGTCTCATTCACGACGAAAAAAAACTAATCAAAAATGCACCTGTCCCAGACATAGGTACCCACGTAATTATATTATTATAATTTGATTGGAGAAGTCAATGGCAGCGAGTGCATTTAGTTTGATAACCTATCATAAGCGATATTTAATTACCCATATTTAATACGATTAATATGCATTTATTTTAGAGCAAGAAGTGGTATCGAAAAATTTGCGTGAATCGTGTGCAGGGTCATCACAAACCACGATCGTGTTATTGGGTGGTTTAGTCCTGACATAACCGACAATAATGCCTATCCAACGAAATTAAATAAATATGTGTATTTGATATTGCAAAGTGCTTTTAGTGGTGGCTGAAGGTGCTCTCCGACGGTATTCTGATCCGTATCCCATCTGCAGCTTTGTTTAACTTTCTGTAACGATTAGTTCTTTAATCACGAACGTCTCATTTTTTTATAAACTGTGATTAAATCGGTAATCAAAATGATAGTCTTTTAAGTAATTTTTATAATTTAATAATTTTAAATTATTGGGTTGTAATAACAAATTAACATTTCACATATAGGAAAAAATGACTTGTATGAAAATCTGCACTTATTTTGAACGGAATTAAGGAAAACATACACAAAAATTTTAACAAAACAAAAAACTACTCCAAAAAATGCACTAAAAAGTAAAAACATTATTATTATATATATTATGTATATACGATTGTTATTTTTGGAGTCCGTGTCAGCCAAGGTAACTACATACATAGGTAGTTATAGGTGAGATGTGGAGATCTTGGCTGACACCGACTCCAAAAATAACAATTGTACGAATTTATTATTTTACTTTTTAGTGCATTTTTTGAAGTAGTTTTTTGTTTTGTTAAAATTTTTGTTTATTTTTTGATTTTTAGTGACCAGCGTGCGAAAATAAGTTTTACTTCAAAAAAAGAATCATCGAAATCTGTTAACGTAATATTGAGTTATTCGTCCATTTGTCGCGCACATACTTATTGCAAATTTAAGACATATATGGTTTTTTCATGGACCCCATTGTCAGAACTATTAAAATGAGACCACACGGAAAGCACCAGCTTTCTAATAAAAAAAGAATCATCAATATCGGTTCACCCAATCGAAAGTTTTGAGGTAATAAACATTAAAAAAAAAACCGTCGAATTGATAACCTCCTCCTTTTCGAAGTCGTTTAAAAAATATATTTCAATAAGAGAACAAAATTTATGTTAATATACCTATAACATCAACTCACATTCCTTGTTTTTCGTAGGTAGGTACTCTCAATCAATATTCGTTTCGTTTGGTTAACAAATATGTAAAAAAAGTAAAAACCAAAAATTATATTAATTTTAATTAAGGGAAGGCTTGACTTAATTTTAACCGGTAACCTATTCACAATGTGTTGTTCATGTATGTTCATGAATGCTAAAAAATATTTTTCATTCGGTAAATTGATGGGTGAAGGTCGACCTAAGTCTGGATCTTAGACCATTTGTTTTAATTCTACAACCACTGGAGCGATCACGCGAAATAAATAAATTTGCTTTGATTTCTTGAGATTTCCCAGAAGGTAATTTTTTAAATTTTTCGCCACCATAGAAAAAATTATATCTTCAAATTTTAACATGGAGATATAAACACTTATTATATGTGATTCTATATAGCCAATGAGTTAACCTGCATTTAACCGTTTATTTTGTATTTATAGGATTTTAAAAAAAAGTTAAGTTCCCAATCGCGCCAATCCTTAGTATTTTTAACTTGATATTATCGTGAGAGATACTTATTCGGGTTAACATAGAAAATTTTCGCTTTCTGTATTTTGTCTGTGGTATACTTGATAATGAAAGGTGCGTATCTATGGAAAAAGGACTTAATTTTATCCGTAAACAGCTGTTAAAAAATTCAGGGGGAAAATTAATTGGAATTATTTTTAACATTGTTCTAAAATAGTCTACAAAGTTCGGATCTGCAATATCTATGGTCATAATATATAAAGCATTTCAATAGCTTCATGTTAAAATAAACGGCTATTCAAGGAAATGTTTTAAATAATTACAATAAATGTTTTACGAATGGTAGGAAAATGCGGTCCATTTTCGGACCGAAATCAATCGCAGAAAAGTAAAAGTGGTCCATTTTTCGACCGGTTTGAAACGGTAGGAAAAGCTTCAATTTATTCAAAGCATATTTTTTGTATTTGTAATGTTAACCGAATCGTAGTAAAGATTAATCTAAAATAGTGATTAACACTAAATTTCGAGTTTGAATTATAATTTTATTCTTTGAGTATATTCTGAACCTACTGTGTGATAACCATTGTAAAATAACCACGTTTCTTTCTTTTGATGACCCTGCAAACTGTTTAAATTATTTAACTGAAAGTATTTTTACAACCAGTAATTTGCATGTTGATTTTGATTGGCGCTTGAAAGGTATCGTAAAGATGGACGTTGCTCTGAGTATTGAGGCATGAGCACTGAGCATACAACGAACGGACCAAAGAGCGCCGCTACCCGCTACCACTCGCGTGCGGCCATTATCAACAGCGGGACTTACTTTATTATTGTTACCTGCCCGTTACCGGTTGCAACTTACACGTTACATGGTGGAAACCTATTCAAAATGTTTTATTAAATGGTGTTTGATGCAACCCTGGTCGGTGCGAGCCCTTCTCCCAAAAAATAATGATCATGTAAGTATTTATCACTTCTTAAATACTAATTTCGATTGTCTGTCTGTATGTGCAACTCTGATTTAATAAAATCAGATTTGCTTTGAATTTAAATGTCGTTTTCGTAAACACAATCAGCCTTACCAAACAAAAAAACTTCTCTAGGGCAGCGGTACCCATACCCACCTCCCAATTGAAAATTACTAGCGCAGACCAGTTCCTATTCGTCGCCTTAGTTCGTATTTGTCAAATACACGATTAGAAAATTTTACAGGAGGAGAAGGTTTTCTTTCATTACTTCAATGAAACATTATGGTAAGTGTTTGATAAAGCTATTTCCGTAAAGTTAAAGGTCTCATAGGTTTAAATAGTTCTTACTCAAGTGATTAACTACCATTTTTAATACTTTATTTTTAATTTTAAAGTGGATTTGAACAAAAACTAAAACGGTCTATTGACCAAATAAGAACTGAGACCACGAATTTTGAAAACGACCATTGACCAAAGTTACACCTCTCACAGAGTAACAGACCAACTTCCAAAATTAGTAGGCATTATTATAAGTATCGTTGACCCGTGAAAAATCACGGGATAGTCTGAGTTAGATGGTCTCCTGAAAATACATTTAAAATAATTAATGACAGCAGTAAAAGTAGTTTTCGATATCTCCAAAAATTACGATAACATGAGTATTCAAACTTTGGTAACATTTTTGCTTGCAGTGGTGTCTTGTGACGTCTATTTAATATGATAGATCCATTAGTGAAACTCATTCTCGACAAATTAATTAAATTTTTGAAAATGGAAATAAAAATAATTTTCTCTTCCAAATATTATATTACCGCTTGTCTATTCTCCAAACAAATGCTAACTATTTTCAAACATTATGATACTTAAATTCGAAGCAGAAATTCTGGAAATACAGATACTGACTGAGTCACAACTGGAATTAATATTTTCACTTATTCAAAACAAATAGAGGTAGGTATTTTGATGGCCTCCGTGGTCAAGGGGTAAGACTCTCGAGTACTCGAGTAAAATTTAATTTTATTAATTTAGGTTATTTTACAATTTTTAATCAAAAATAATATATATGGTTTATTTGTGGCACTACTTTCAGTATTGTCCTTGTGTAAGACCACCATTCAGAATGGAAACGTTCCATGAAATGGCTTTAGCCATTTTTGGTGACTAGATCTGAATCGCCAGTTACTTCCCCACCTTCGTCCTCCCCATCTCCTTCTCTTACTCACGTATCTTCAGCCTCAAAACATATCCCAATTGGGTATGCCATAGAGTCACTGGCTCCAGCCGCAAGAATTTGACATTCTTGTGTGGGATTCACATAAAAAGGTATGGAATTGGCAAAAAGATCAAAAATACCCTTCAGTTCTAACGACTTCATCAAACAGCTAACTTCTTTGTAGATAGATAAGGATGGACTGATAGACAATACTCCTAAAGCTGTCCTTCCGATAAAGAGATATCATTCAGTTAGCTAACTGTGGTCAATAACCACCTTCAGCAGATAGTAAAAGTCTCTAAGAACGGCCGTGGAAAGAGCGAAGACCGGAGGCAGTCCGTATTTGGCCGTAATGGACCTAGTTAAGTGTTTCTAGAATCTATCGCTTCTCTTATCTTGATTTCGATTAGATTCCGCTGGAATGTTTATACGCGCAGTAAAAAAATTGATAAAAATGCCTCCTCTTATTGACAGCGTACATTTCCAATGAATAATCTGCGTTTTATCATTATGAAACCGATTAAATTATTTACAGATTGTAAAGTTCTTCAATCTCAGCCACTGGAATTACTTGATATGTGTTCGGGAATCTCCAATGGAACTCGAGGTTCGTCGAGATTCTAAGTTACTTCATTAATATTATCTTGTGGTTTATAATGAATATATAACTGAACCAAATATCCATTCTAATGTTTGCTCTGTGTAATTCTGAAGCAAGAAAACTCGATACTGAAAGTGCTCGGTTATCGATCTATATCAACGGTTATTTCCGTAACCTTTCGGGAATTAGACATGAACGGCGACAGTTGCCACTCCACAAAGGTAATTCTTAAAGTAACACTTCAAAACTATATAACTACCTGTACTAACGAAATCTGTTGAAGGGCTGAATCTGGAAATCTGGAATCTGGTAACAACATACATAATTCTATAAACAGGGGCAAATATTACAATTTGAACTGAAAGTCCCAGCTGGTTTTCAGAATTTGCAAGTTCCAGCTTTATAAATCTTGTTATTGACGGCTTGAACTTGTTTATAAGACAACATTTAATTGGCTAAATAATTGCCAAATCATTAAAGATACAACGAAAGAGAAGAAAAAACTCACAACAAATTAGGAATGTGAAGACTATACATAAATGAGATTAAAAAAAACCTGTAGATAAAGCACAAATGTTTCACACTAATTTTACTAACAGTAGGTACATATCAAAAGCTCATTGCGATGAAGGCCATTTGAAACCGACAGACATCAAATTTGTGATATTGATTTGCCTTGTCTAATCTTCAAGAGGTAATCCTCAATCTTCGAACAACCATATCGCCACAAACACATCTGATTTATTTATCGCACGTTTTATCCAGCCAAATTTTCTATTCAAATCCTTCAGACCACCTCCATTCTTCACCGTCGTTCATCAGCAGCCAGCAGCTATGAACCGTGATGCTGCTAATTGCGTGCATTGCGAACATCCAATTAACATCTGAGGAAGACATGGCCGTCGACACAAGACAGAGATAGTCGCTTGTCACTTGTACCAGAACGCAGTTGAAGATAGACATCGATCAATGCAACTAACTGCCGACAACATAACTAATTTAAGAGTATCATTTTATGGTGAAGTTGGTTCACGCCGATGGCCAGAAGCGGTTGGAGAGGATGAGAAAAGGAGACGACGGAGGCCCAGATGTATCTATCTATTATCAGAGATCTGATATCGAAATGGTCGATTATCACTATGGCGACGATGAGAATTTGTTTCCACCCTGGTATTTTTAAAAATAACTATTTGAATTTCTTTTTAGTTTGTTTGAGTGAATGTATGAATGAAATTGAATCTTAGAAGTGGAAATTAATCCACTTCTCGACATCCAATCAAGCTGAAACTCGGCAGATATACTCGTTGTAGATGACAATGCATTCTTTAAAATTTTGGTGGATATAACTAATTTATACAATTTTTAATTTAATTTCACGCATGCAAACGCGGACATATACGCATTTCTCTGAAATTCGATGACCTGAAGGGGGTTAACCACTCGAGCGACAGCGCGATTTTTTCACTTTTTCAGAATGATTTTTTGGTGACCATTTTGAACATTTTACCTCCGAATTTTGTTATGGAAAAATAGAAAAAAAAATAACGCATCTAGGGAAAATTTGCCTAAAACTGGAAGCAAAGCAATTCGACGTAATTTAAATGGTACCGTATTGTGGCAAAAAGGAGTCGAGTGGTTAACGTAAGCAATAAATGGTGGACTTATACAACCAGGATTGGGCTCAATTGGTATAATTGTCGATTCCAATATCTGGTTAGGAAGTTCAATCCTCAATGAAATCATTTTTTGGTTTATTATTAAAAAAAAAGTTTGATTATGGCTTAATTTTTTAATAAAATTTTTTAATCACAAATAGTGGACAAAAAATCGAAAAAATTAATTTTTCGAAAAAAAAATCGTGTAAGCAGAAATTAACCAACTTCCAACTGAAACACAGCAGGTAGATTCTTTGTCGATGGTAATGCATTCTGTCAACAATTTGAATGAAATTATACATACAAATTTACAGCGGAATATACGAAATAAATCTCGGCCTTATCCAGTTGGGATTTGGCTTAGGTGTTAGCGCTGTTAGCCGTGTTTACTTTTTTTAGTCGATAATCCCCGAGAAGGAAGATTCAAACCTCATTCAAACCAAAAAATTTAAAATAGATGTATCATAGTAAAAAATACTTTGTTATTTACGGATTGATTTTATGTTGCGTAAGCGAAGGTAGTTTTAATAATTGAATAATAACATCGTCTTTTTGGAAGAATATAATAATAATAATATCTTTATTTGGAAAACAAACAGCTTTACAAAGATATATAAAAAATAGAGAGTGCTAAAATAAAACAGTAAGCCCAAAAAGATGTTTTCGCTGATAAATTTTTTTTTTCGCTGACAAGAAAAACATAAAGAAAAACTAAGAAAAAGGTAGTTAACAAAAGCTAAATTAAAACATAAAGAAAAACTAAGAAAAAAAATAGTTAGGAGAAGCTAAATACTTAAATATGCATAATAAAATATAGAAAAACACAATAAAGGGTAAGCTTATGATCTTATAGGAGTATATGGATGATATGTATGTAATTAGGGAATATGTAAATATATTGCAAATTAGGAAAAGAAATCTGATTTATAATATAATAAATAATATAATATATTAAATAAAAATAAATATGGATGTTAAGTGGTGTATTGTGATGCATTACATTTATCTGATAGTGTTGCTTTCAATTTGTTGAAAGTTATATTGAAGATGTCTGTTTATGTGAGGTGTGTGTTATGATAGTGGCAGGCTCGATGTATGAATTCATTTTGTAAGTAGTTGGTGTTGGAGCGGCTGTTATAAAAAAGGGATTCGTTTCTGCCATTGCGACCAGGAACTCTAATATATATTTTCTGTAAAAGATACGGGGAAGATATCGTATTATTTAGGATTCTGTACAATAACAATTGATCAGAAATAATTCTTCTACAATTTAATTTCGGGATTTTAAAGAATTGACATCTTCATTCGATTGGAATGCATAAAACGACCGAAAGTTTATGTAGGAGAGAAATTTTTCCTGAATACGTTCTATTCTATGAACATATGTTATATATCTTGGATTCCAAATTTGTGAGGCGTGTTCTAGGTGCGGTCGAATAAAGGTATAATATAGCAAAATAAATGTATCGAGATAATAAAAAAGTTTTGATGTTTGCAGTATAAATCCTAACATTTGGGTGGCTTTAGTGACAATGTTATTGATATGTAATTGGAATGTAAGTTTGGAATCTAATGTAACACAGGTATAAGTGGTAATAATAAGGGGTGAAGCCGATAATGAAAACAACAACCTGGTGTTGCGCAACCTCCTTCTTTAGCCAACGTTTCGGACAGCGTTACAGTGTTCATCATCTATAGTAAGATGCCCTGATGTTGTAAGATGCCCTGAAGTGTTCGTCATCTATAGTAAGATGCCCTGATGTTGGAAACTGTAATGTTGTCCGAAACGTTGGTTAAAGAAGGAGATAGCGCAAAACGGCATAACACCCCAAAAACAAATAACGAAAAAACATGGTTTTTCTGCATATAGGTACTTAACTTTGAAAGGTTTTTTTTTTACAAAAGCTCCACACAGGATGTCCTGAGGAAAATATTTTGCCTCAAAGCCTACGCCATCTTTGGCGATGCTGTGTGGAGGGTCTTTTAAAGAAAATGAAGGAGAGGAAGTGCTGTGAAGGATAAGGTAATAGGGGTGGGTAGGAATCTGGGGGTCAGTGTGTCCAGGAATGACGGACGTATGAATCCATCCAAGGCGATGTTCCGGGAGAGTACGGTTGGAGAAGTCAAAGGGACTTCCTCAACCATTCTCTGCCGATTCACACCCGTCGCCAAGTCGGCAAACACACCCGTCGCCAAGACCCGGACAAACCTCACCCATGAACCCGGGCACCCCTGGTAAGTCATTAAATGTAGCGAACCACTTGGGGTTAGTCAGTTATTACTGACATTCCATCATTTTCTGTCGACTTATGGTCCTGTTATATGTATACAGCATAATAAATTTGGATTTTTCACGAGCATTTGGTATCTTAGAACAACTAGCTAGGAACAACTAATATTGACCTAACCATAATAAATAATACATTTTTGCTTTCCAAAATACGCTTACTTAAGAACATATTATTATTTATTATTAAAACATATATCAGGATTAATTAATAACATGTGTTCCCAATTTTAAGCTTTTTAGGCTTTAATGTTGCTTGGCCTTCGTGGTCGATGGGTAAAGTTCTCGACTAGCAATCCGAAGGTGGCGGGTTCAAATCCCGGCGTGAGCAAATATGTGTCATTTTTTATTATTTTTTATATGAATACCGCACAAGAGTCCCAACTGCTCCCGTCTGAAGCCAGTGAGACTATGGCATCCCCAATTGGGGTATGTTGTGAGGCTGAGGGTAGTGGGGAGGGGAAGGAGATAGGGAAGTGGAAGGTGGGGAAGTACCTGGATATTCCGATCTGGTCACCAAACACGGCTAAATGCCATTTCAAGCAACTTTTCAATTCTGAATGGTGGTCTTATACCAGAGCGATACAGTGAGTATATTCCACTCTGGAACGTGCCGCAAATATACCATAAATTATATTTATTGAATAAATTGTGAATTAATACAAATTAATAAAATAATTTTTTTTTGCCACGCCGGGATTCGATCCCGCGACCTTCGGTGTGCGAGTCAAGAGCCTTACCGCTGGACTTCTCCGGCCGTCAATATTCTTCTTACACGTCATATATTCTGCTTACACTACTTTCTTCGTTCATTTGCTCTACATGCCCAAACCATCTGAGGGTCCAATCAATCTTAAAAATAAGCTATGCATAATGAAATACAATATTAAATATTTAGATTTCTTCTTATTCTTTTATTCCCCTATTTCTGTCCATCTCACAAAAGGCTCGATGACACTGAGCGAGTTTACAAGCTACTATCTAATTAGTTTAAAAGCGGGTGAATCGGCGAGTGAGACTGTCATGATGACACACAAAACTGTCCACTCGCTCAGCAGCGTATTAAACTGTGGTCGCTGCTAGTGCCATTAGTGGGAATAACGGGCAGCCATATTGGAAACATAAATAAACCAATCACTAGTTAGCGAGTGGCAAGTAAAGTTGACGACCTATCACCTTTTACGTAGATTGTCAACAATCTGCTATATGTCAAGTAACACGATGACACTGAGCGAGTTTACTAACAGATAGTGAATTTCCCAGATAGTAGCTTATAAAATCGCGCCTAAAGTTCCTGATTGGGGGATTCAAAGTACCAGTGGAATCTTTTACGGATAAAAAAGTATACTTCAATCGAACCTCAGCAAAAAGTCTTGCGGTCCTTTTGAATGTTTTTCCCGCTCCATCCTCTTTGTCTACAGTTACAATTGCTTCCCATCGATGGTAAGTAGTGAGTGAGCTCTTATTATACGGTATGCAGATGCACTAAATTGCAATCGGCAGTTGATTATAAATCCGTTTTAATTAGGAGACCAGGCGCCGCCATCACCGAGAGGTACGCGTAGGAATCGCAAATATTTGCCGGCCAAATGTCCATTGGAATTTTTCATTTCTAATTGGAGCAATTAAAATTTCTGTTGAGGTATTGAATAAACATACAGATCTTTAATTTGATAAGTTTTAATTTGTTCTGATTGCAGATAGCTGAAAAAAAAAGATTTTGATTTGTTGCCAATCATGTAAAGCGTTCAAAAGAAAGTATTGAAATACATTAAAGTGCTCAATTCTACCGTTTCTCGTGTCTAGGATGAACGAAGTATGTATGAAGAATGGTTTAACGTTGAATATAAGTAAGTCTAATGTCATGGTGTTTGAAAAAGAGAGTACGAAAGCAGTGTTCAATATAGTTGTAAATGATGAATATTTGGAGCAGTTCGATGAGTTTGTGTATCTGGGAAGTATGTTTACGAGAGAGGGGAAGGCTAATGGATTGTAAAAGAAGGGTAAATATGGGTAACTCTATTAATGGAGGACTTAATGCCCTTGAGGTGTGCATGAATGCTGTAGAAATGAGATCCCTGAGGCGTATGCGTAAAAACATGTATGACCAGAATGCATGACTGATGTAAGCGTAATGAGTAAGATAAAGAAAGGCACCCTCAGATGGTTTGGGCATGTTGAGCGAATGAACGAATAAATGAGTATTGGGCCATGTCAGAGTCAGAATAATAGAAGAGTTTGTGTGAGACGATGTATGAATGTGAATGAGGCAAATAGTGTGTGCAAAGATCGAGTTGTTTGGCGGTCCTTCCTCTCTGCCTACCTCTGCGGGGAAACTGTGTGATGGTTAGTTAGTTAGTGATCGATTGAAAAAAAATCCATTGAAAATATATGGGATTTGTCAAGAAAACTCCGAAAATAGTATTAAATTTTATGATTGAAAGCACCAATATTTACAGAGCAAATAATATTAAAAACTTCCAGCCTTACTAAAAAAACCACAGCACGAACGATAACCTGTGTTTCTGCGGCAACATCAATAAAACAAATTTATACTAAAACACAAAATATTACTAATAAGATTTGTCACTTTAAAATACGTTTTAAATCTGGCAACAATGCAATTTTTCATAATGTACATATTAAATTGTTTGTTTTCATCCATAGCCGCTTAGTGGCGGCGCCAGCGCATTCGTCGTTCGCGCTGAAAACGTATTTAACCGCGAAAATTTTTTTGGCTGCGGCGATGTGTTTTGTAATATTACAAATGTGATTGTAATTTCTATTAATATGACTATTTCACTCTTTTGTATATATAATTGATATATTTACCGTGTTTTTTGTGGTTTTTCATAAGTTTTCAAATAACAATAATCGTACTTTCAAAGTTGAAATGTCAAAAAGGATTTTATACATAAAAATGCAAAATTTACATTCAAGGAAAATCATTTCATGAGAATTTCATAAAAGTGTTTTTTTTTTTAATATTAATATCTAATACATGTGGTGGTAAACTTATCAAAGAATTAACATCTTTAGAGATGCAAAAATCTAGTTTTAATGTCGGTTTTATTTTTAGGTTAGTTTTTTGGCAATATGGAAATTTTTTATTATTTTTTTATTGTATACACGAGGAAAAAGTGAGGTGACAGTTTCATTTCAAATTTATTATATAAATGGACTGTATTTTTAAATTTCGATTTTTTTTAAATTTCTGTACACTTTCATCAAAAATGTTTTGGTAAAAAAAAAATTCTCCATTTTTTCCGTGTTTGAATCTTAAAATATGGCAGTTTTTTAAAACTAAAGTGTATTTTAAAATACAAAAATCAAAAGGAAAATTTTATCTAGTTTTTATAAATGGTATTTGTTTTTACGAAACCTTATAGAGAAATATATAAAACATTAAAAATACTTTGGAAAATTCCAAATTTCGTTCAGACATCATTACTAAAACAGAGATAAACTACCCTCTCACGCTGTGTAAACAGTGTGTATTTCTTTTCAAGAACAATTTTTTAATTAGTAATGTTTTCACAACCGCGGCCGTTTGTCAATTGAATAAAATTTTCACGGGTTTTTTTAGTAAGGCTGCTCGTGTTTATTATTATTCAAAACCTACTAGTACAGCTAAATTTGAAAATGCATTAATGTTTTTAAATAAATTTAGGTATTTGAATTTCTGAAGTGGCTGAAATAATGAATAATGCTCATCACGGAAGTGGAAATTAACTCCCTTCCCGACATCCGATTGTGCAGAATCTTGGCAAACAGACTCGTCGCCAGTGACTATGCATTTTTTCATCTTTTGAGGGCACTCACACACACACACACACACACACACTCGCGCATGACCGGTCATGCCGTTCGATGCGTAGGACCGTGGCGGAAAGCTGAAAATATTTCATTGTATAATATAGGCGGGAATGGGTACCGCCGCACCGGGAACCTTTATTGGATAACCAACACCTCTGCCACAGGTAACCCCAAGTGGTTCGCTACGTTTGGTGATTTAGCAGGGGTGCCCGGGTTCATGGGGTGAGGTTTGTCCAGGCCTTGGAGGTAGATGACCAAGACAAACTGAACCCCAGATACCTACCCATTCCTCAAACCCCTTTCCTTCCCAGAACTCTCCTCTCCTTCCTTTCCTTAAAGAGACCCTCCACACAGCATCCCCAAAGATGACATAGGCCCTGAGGTAGATCATTTTCCTCAGGGCCTCATGTGTGGAGTTCATGTAAAAAAAATGTTTTTACTGATTGATTTTTTGTAACTGTTTTGAAGATTGAGGAATAACGAAGTATAATTCTGAAAAGCGCAAGCTCAGAATAATTGAATGACCTTACATTACTGCTTCACGATTTTTTGTTTTACTTCTTAGATCGACCAAGTGATCATAGATACAATTTTACAATTTAAAAAACAAAAAACTGGTAAAAAATATTTCATCGTGGCATAATTACTACAACCAGGTAACCCAGAAATCAGCGTTTTTGAGTTACACAAAAACATAACTCTAATTCCTCGTCTATGAATGCTACAGACAGTAAAACCCCATTATAAATCAATTTCTCAACAAGATTTCAGAGTTTCCTAGTTGTAGTAATTATCCCACGATATTATAGCTAGGTAGTAGGTAACCTGCTTTAAAGCTTGTCTGAATTCTAGACATATAAGTTACAATTTTGAAAATGATACCTAAGTCAAAACAAATCTGAGTTCATTGAACCAAAATTACATTCAGAGAAACAACCGAAATTAGTAGTTTTGATTTTGTAAAGTAAGTAAGAAGTAACGAAATTGAAATAAATGATATAAAAAGTTAAATTATTGCAACCGATACATTGTAATATATTGGTTGTATGTGTGTGGCGATGCGAGGGAATGCTGTAACCATATAATTGAATTTACAGTACAATGCTAAATGAAAGTTCCCGTCCTTACAAATCACCTTTGTCAATCTTGTTCCAACATATGAACAATACATATCAGAATCAGGTCCATATCAGACATGTCCAGAATCTTATAAAGATCCAGTGGTTTACAGTACATGAGATAACCACTCAAATTTAATGATATCAATGCTTAAGTTCCAAAGTGTTATTGCTAAAAATTACAAATTTGCAGTTTTGAGTAAGTATTAGGAATTGAAGAAGAAGATAACACTAATAATCTCAACGAAAATATGAAAGGGAACGAAAAACAGAAAAATAAAAAGATAGCGGTCGCAACTGGGACTCGAAATTAAAATCTCTCGTCTTACCGGGACGAAGCCTTTTACATTAGAACAACTCTCTTTTTATACAAAAAGTTATAAAAAGAGAGTTGTTCTAATAAAAATTGAAGTAATTACTAGGACTTTATTTATCTAATAGCCATATAATGGCTTTGACATTAAAGTGAAACATAAGTTTACAGTGGTAAACAGGAGGGTATAAGTATTATATTCAGAGGAAAAAAATATCGCTGAAGTAGTGCATTTGGGTACAGCGCGTTTTCATCCAGCGACAAAATATCTACTAAAACTTAACCTAACCTAACCTAATTTTACTAGTTTTGAACAATAATTTATTGAAGTAAAACTTTTTTAGGCACGCTTGACTTGGGGAGTAAGCTGGTGAATGCGTTACGAAAAGTGTGAAGCGAACGGTGATCGGGCGAGGCGAACGGTCGGGCGAGGCGAACGAAAGTTGAGAGGGAGATATAAGTTAGTAAAGTTTTACTTCAGTCGTGTGGTCTATAGTCAATAGCATACTCGTTTTTTTGTCTTTACAGGATGTCTGTACTATTTTTGAACCATTTTTTTGTTATGTTAGGTTAGGTTAAGTGAGGTTAGGTTTTAGTAGTAATTTTGTTGGGGGATGTTTCGTCCGTAGGATATATGTCAGGGATATTTTGGCGGGGATATTTCGTCGCGGGTTGAAAAGTCGCGGAACTGTAAAGTTGTTATTAGAAGTACAATGGGATAATTTCTTAGAATTATTCTAGTTATGTAATAAATGGTAATCTGTGGTTATTTTAGAATAACAATGGTTAGGTTGTATGCTTTAGAATTATAAGTTTAAAAAATATTTATCGGTTAGGTACATGCTATAACAATAGGCCACTTGCATCACATTTAAAAAAAAAAAATTCCAGTTTAGGCAAATATTCTAAGACATTCCCTATTTTTTTTTTTTTTTTTATCGAATTTTTGAAACACTGGCGATTTTTTGAAAATTTCAATCCGAAAAATTTTATTAGTGCGAAAAAACGATAATTAAATCATTTAAAAAATAGAACGTTTTCCACACGAATAGCAATAAATTATACGGGGTTCTCTTCGTAACATCTGTAAAAACACCGCCATCTTTATCAAAAAATCAAATCAAAGGATAAGTTCGCATAGAAAAAACAATAAATCTAGTGAACGTTAAACGAAAATTCAAAAATTCGCCGGAAATCAAAGTGTTGCCATATAAAAAAATTAAACAGTGTGGAATTTTACAAAATTAAGGGAACATAATCGGAGATGGGACATTTTCATGTAGTGACGTCACGAGCTCAAATAATGGATTTATTTATTTAAAAATAAAAAAAATTATACATTTCTAAAAATTTTTACTAACATTTTCGTAATCTTAGTAAAAAAATCTATCCACACGATTTTTTCCAAGTCGTTATGAAATCCATGCAAGTGCACTATTCTTGAGGAGGGTTCTAAAGTCAGACACATGCATGTTCTGATTGATAATGGTTATTATTTTTATTTAATTTATTAACGTTAGAAACAATCTTCATAAATTCGTATATAACAGTGTTAAGAATATTTATGTCATTGACCAATAAAATATCTGTACCCGAGAAGCATACGGATGACATTCCAAAAAGGTAAATGTTCAAGGAGTGCCAAAAAACTATTGTTTCTGTAACTACGGTCTCCCAACTTCTTAGAATATCCCTGCAAAACAAAACAAAAAAAGTAATTATTAAAACAATTTGTTTTTTTTTAAAAACGAGCGAATGAAACGAAATATTTTATATGTAAAGCCTTTAAAATATAGTATAAAAAAGAACGCTGACAAACAAAATCACGGACTTGAGTCCTTCATGGGATGGGATGGGGTGAGAGGGTTATACTACGATGTAGTAACTCTATTCCGTTATTAAAATCAAAAGTATTATTCGACTCCAATGAATTATTGGTAGAAGATCTCTGAGAAACGAAGGTTTTTTAAACAATAAACATAGTTAAACTATATTCTATTAATTTTGAATTAAAATAGTGCCAAAAAATAACTTTGCTGTGTTTGAAGAAGTTATGAGTTATTGTCGCGGTCATTTTCGTAGAGCAGAAACCAATCTTTACTGTTTGATGTCAATGCTTAGACCCTTGTTTTTACACTGACGGTAAGACTTGATAATATATTAGGTATAACTGAGATCAAAAATTTCTGAGAATACTTCATCAAAAATGCAATGCACCGATTCCTCACAACAAAATTAAGCTTCATTTTACTTTTCTCCTTTTACAAAAATGGTTTTACTTTTTGATTTTAGTCATGCTAAAGACGGGTCCTTTATCAAATTGATTTTTAAAGGAATGTCTGCACAAAACATCGATATTCCCCATTAACTAACTGATTCCTCATTCAGAGAATACAATATTATTTCGATCTCATTTTTGCTAAGAAATTTGGTACCTATATAGCTTGCATTTGAACGCTTCTGTAAACTTATGAAATCGACAAGGTTTTTTTTAACGATGATTTTAAAATCTACAAGGACGGAACGCAAGCTGAATTTTATAGATAAACGTTGATTTGACTTTATGTGGAAATTAATGCATTATTCCTGGCATGCAAGCTTTTCCATGTTTAAACATGATTTTTTTAACTGCCTTATAACTTATTGCCATGAACAATGTAATAATATAAAAGTCGGCTACAGAGATTCTCCCATAATTCGGAGTTTTTCGATTAAAATCGCTTTCGTTGTTTTCTAAGGTCTGTAACTGGGCCTACTGTACATGACTCGCAGATTTTAACAGTATCTACATAATTGTTAATCCTGTAAAAATTGCAAATGCGCCTCACGATTAAATTTTGCAGGCACCTCTGGTCTGGAGCTTCAAAATAACTTAAAAAAACCCTCTTAATTAATGGATTGCAATCTTTAGAGCGCAAGCGGATGGGAATGCTGTCTTTATTTTACCGGTATTTTAATGGAAGATGCTCCGAGGAACTACCGTCATTGATTCCTATGCCACCGGTGCACAGCCAGGAAACATGCAAACGCCCGCCCAACATTTGTCCATGGTTGACATTTGTCTAATGAGAACGGGTCGCTTCTACAACTCGTAAAGACCCTCCTTACAGCATCCCCAAAGATGACGTAGGCCCGAAGGAAATTATTTTCCTCATGGCCTCCTATATATAAGTCGAATGTCAAAAAAACTATTCCTTCGTTAAGGGCTAATGTCATGGGTTGGGGATGCTACGTGGAGTGTCTTTCTAGGGAAAGGAAGGAGAGCATGTTTTGGGAAGGAAAAAGTTATGAGGGGTGGGTGAGAATCTGGAGGTTAATGTGTCCAGTAGTGACGGACGAATGAATTCATCCCACTTATTGCAGTGCAAGGCCATCGAATTGATGGATCGAGAGAGTCCGGCAGGAGAGGTCTAGGTTAGGTCTCTCACAACCAGTCTCTACCGATCCGGCCCGCCATGCAGTAGGTGGGCAAGATAAACAACTTTCACCATCATGAATCCGGTCGTCAAATGTAGAGAACAACTTGGAATGACCTGTGACAATGGTATTGGTTATCCAATAAACGGCTCCCGGGGTGGTGGTACCCATAATCGATTCCAAAATTTAATATAAAAAAATAATGTAGGGCGTGGTCTAGGGTGAGTTCAGTTCAGGTGAGTTCGCTCACACGGGAGTGATGCTTGGTGCTGGAAGGCTGCGGTCACCACCGTGTTTTCGGAGGCCTCTTTTTGGCTCCAGTGACCCGGTGTCTCATCAGACAGGCGAATCCATGCAGTTCTAGCTCCGTCTATAGAGTCGTCGGGCATTTCCCTCCAATCTCCCATTTAATTTTCTTTGTGGCACCCCCGAGGAACCGGCTAAGGGGCGCGGAAGCTGAGTGTGGTTCACGGCTAGACCGAACGTCATGCGCATTCTTGTGGGGACTGCCAATCGATTGGAGAGGACTCCCAACTGTTTGCAATTCCCTTATTATGTATGTACTGTGTCTTCCTCCCAAACAGGTGCTTGTAGGATACGCTGGATAGAATCACCCAGCGTTTGCCACCTTGTGGACTTTCACCAACCTGTCCCATTGTCTTGTCTATACTTTGTCGTACTAAAATATATTTTATCCTGTATTTTCCGCTTAGCACTTACATAACAACGTATGCAGGGACATTGGAGGTCTAAATTAGTTCTAAACTAAATGTAGCTTCGTTATTTCAAAACAAATAGAGTCCTTGCGAGAGCCTTGAAGGAGTAACTATCTGTTACTTATACCTAGCTCCGTAAATATTGTCGATGCGCTGCTTTACCTTATGTATCGAAATGAATCTGAATTTAAAGATACGCTTTATTCATTTTCGTGCTTGAAAGCATTGCTCACAATCATAATGAAATGGGCAATATAATGTATTTAATTTAATATACGTTATTACCTTTCTGTTTTTAATTAGCAGAAGCTGAAAGCTCGGTCGAAAGCATTTGGCAGATCAATAACTCCTTCCTTAAGATCGACTCGCTAATCTCCTCACAGAGTCTCACACGCAAGCTGTCCGTGGAGTCATCTCAATTGCATGGCTTTCATTTCTCCCCGCAGTAATTACAAGATCATAAGTGCGGGGCAGATTGTGATAAGTTGTCACACCTCACGCTACAGCCTTATTCCCGGTAACTTATCGATTAATATCATCTTTTTTCATAGTATCCAGGGGTGCATTTGGAAAGCTTCCAATACCGGAACCGTTTGACATTGTATTATAATAGTAAATTAGAATGTTTTACGTTTTATTTATTAAAAAAAAAATTTTTTTGGCTTAATTTTTTATATTAACTCCACACGGGAGGCCCGGAGGAAAATAATTCCCCTCAGGGCCATTGTCATCTTTAGGGATGCTATGTGGAGGGTCTTTTCAGGAGAGAAAGTTTTTGGAAGGAAGAAGGTATGAGGGGTGGGTTAATATTCAGAGAGAGTCTTGCTGAGGAGGTCAAAACGTCTTCCTCAACCAGTCTCTGCCAATTCGGCCTGCCACGCAGTTGGTGGGCAGACGCATCCACTGACAAGACTATGAAACAAGACTGAAACAATGGACCTGGACACACCTTTACCTTATGAACCTGGGCACCCCTGCTAAGTCACCAAAGGCTGCTTGCTGGCTACATGTCAACGTCACGAAAAATGCAAACCTATCAATTTCGATGTTTGCATAGTGTTAAGTTTTTAGGTCATTTCAATAGAAAAACCACACTGAGTACAATAAGTATTTTTGACATTTATTCACAATAAAACTTTTATGCGACGACTGGCACTTTTTAAGATAGCTTTAGCTGCATACCGATTCCAGACTCTGTTTCCATTTCTTAGGCATTTGAAGGCAATGCTTATCCCGCTTGCGAATTAGAAATAAAAAGGGTTTATGGAATCCTATTGTATATATCAAACTACGGGGTTAAAAACCAATACCAAAACAAACCAGCTGACAGTGTATTTACAAATATTTACTTTAACATAAACGACAGCAGGGTTTAGTCAAGCTCCAAACCTACTGAACCTACTACTCAAGTTTTTCCCCTACATAGGGAAATGTAGTTGGTATAAAAGCATAATAAATTTTTTAACACATTGACAAGAAGCAGAACGCAACTTTTTCTGATGGAATGTTAAACTTTTTTAGTGAATAAAATTTTTAGGGACCTATTTTGTTGCCTACGGATATTATAAACAATAACCATTTTCGCGGAGGCTGTTTTAAATATTATTTTTTTTCACAAGCCAATAAGTTGATAAGGTATCAATAAGTTAATACCCACATCTCATTTAATATACTTATTTCGTTTGTCGTTCTGTAACTCCAGTTCAATGATATCTAGAACGGATTTGTTTGAATTTAAGTGACATTTTCAAAATTGGAACTGTTTGCATGACCATCTACCTAAAACATAATATTTTAAAAGAAAATTATTTTTTTTCTTTTTCAAAATTTGAATTATACCGGTGAGTTTATTAATTTGGTTTGAAAAGTTTTCCACGATTAAAAAGTATTACAAAAAATCATAAATACCTTCACGTAAATATCACGTAATCCATATCACAAAGGATTAAAAAAATTGTAAATACCCCACAATTGTCACAATTGATCTCAACCGCCCAGTGTGTAAATCCAGTGAGACTACGGCATCTCCAATTGGGCTTATTGTGAGACTGAAGGAAGTGGGGAGAGGAAGGAGATGAGAAAGTGGAAGGGGAAGGTGTGGAAATACCTCGCCATTCAGGCGTATAAGCCACACAGCGATGTATATTACTTACCTATTATCCGTATGTACTCCTTCATCGCGTTTTAGAATACAAAACTATTTTATGAAACTTGACAAAGAGGGAAGTGAATATTTTCATTGAAAGGACATTTTTTTTCCCAAAATGCAAAACCGGAGCGGCGTTTCGGTGCGTTCCAGTACCACTGCGCCCCTGGCCGTATCTCTTAAACACACAGTTACGAGTATGCCGGGATGCTGGGACGGTAGTCGGAGTGGCGCGATGTTTATGTACGTGTAATCACACAGATCGATATCACGGTCGTGTAATTTTAACAAATTTAAGGCAGGGCTTCGTGCATGTTGTATCCTGTACAGATATCTCCAAAACTAACTCACTTTTTGTATGAATAGTATAACATAATATACAGGGTGTAACAGCACGTACCCGAAGAATTTTAACCAGCGATTAAAATAAAAAGATTCCGGTCGCAACTAGGACTCGAACACAGATCCTCTAATCATACCGGTTCTGGCATCTCTACCAATGAGCTTTTGCCACATAAATTAATTTCCGTTATTTTTATCAAACAAACGCCCCCCTTTTTAGAATTACTAAAATCAGCAAACATTCATACAAAAAATGCAATTTTTTCAAATAATTGGGATTACGTTCGTAAGCAAATTTATTGATTTATTTACATCTGAACTGAAATTTGAAACCAAAACAATTTTTTTTAATACTTTATGTGAGTACTTTATAATTTTTCCTAGTATTAGGCATTTGAAATTTTTTATTATTCGATTTTTTAATGATGATCGGGAAGATTATTTTACTATTCCGTATGACGAATCCCTCCGTGGTTTCTTTTGCTAATGGAAGATCAGTGTTTTGATTTTGGTTTACTAAACGAACACAATTTTGGTACGACACATTTTTGTTATAAATAAAAAAAGAAAAATTATATTGTGAATCATCGATCTGGCAAACTTTCAGAATAGTAAATATACTATTGTTCTGTTTGAAGACCACTATTCAGAAACAAAAAAAGTTGTTTTAAATACGTTGTGTCTAGATTTTAGTAGCCAGGTTTTCGGGTCTTCACTTTCTCTTCTCTGTACCATACTTCCTTTAGTCCCACAAAATTTCCCTAACGTTAAATATTATTGTTCCACTAACTACAGGTAACTGGAATATTTTTCGTAAGGAATCACAAAAAATTATGAGTGCAAGTAACTACCTTCAAAATGAATAGCGCATTATTACCCGCAATAAAACTCAATAAAAAGGTGTTTAATTATTCATTATTTTAAAATTAAGGTGCGTGCATTCATTGAATGTGAACTGAGGATAATGATATGTTGAAGAGTAGATGTAGTTTCGATTGCAGTCCTGCATTCTGTATTTTGGAACTGTAAATACTATGTTGGAAACCTGAAGAAGGTTGAAACTTTTACTGCTGAAAAAAAAAACTTTTACTGCTGAAACCTGAATTTGTTCACCGGATAAATTATGGTTTCAGCAGTAAAAGTGCAAGACATTGTCAGAAAGGCCAGAATCAATTGATAAGTTAAAATTTTACTAAAAATGGATGTAGCCATATTATAACACATCTTACCATCTACCTTCTTAATTCCATTTGAGAATGTCATAGTCCTACTAGTTCCAGATAGTTGGGACCCTACGGTCTTCAAGTTATCATTTTTTAAACTGCTGACACGGTGGTTAGTAACAAGACTGGTATAAGGTGGGACCCCTGTGGGACACCTCTCGATTTAAGTGAAAAACTGTGACGTCTCATATGGACTATTCGGAGTTTAAAATTTGAGGTCAGCACTCGTTCAGCCGCCAGTATCCACAGTTGAGATCGATTGATACGTAGCGGCACTTACCGAATTACCAAAATTATCGAGAATTTCTCGTGTTTTTCCATCAATTTCGATCACGTTTCGAGGCGTAAATTGATTTTATTTTATCTTGATGGATGTGCCTTTACGATGTTGTTTCTGTTCAGTTGAGAGAAACCAAAAATTATGAATGTTTATCTTCTTTATTTAAATGAGAAAATATTTATACAAGCTGATAAAACTACCTACCATGTGGTTTTTTAAAAATAAAAATAAAAATTACAGAATGATGCAAGGAGTGTACCAAGACAAAGTGTATTATTCTCTATCTATCCCTGAGAAACAACTGCGGAATGGTTCATTAGAATATAATATTATACTGTTAGTATTTTTCTATTTTTTTATTCCCCCTTATTCTGTACCTTACGTGTCATCAAACAATAAGTTCAATTATTATTAAAAGTCTACTTATTCTGGATAGCAAAGTTCCTTGTGTGATTTTCATAAAACTTCCAAAAAAAGAAAGCAAACATATTTGTTCGACTGTTCCGTTAGGTTATCCGATAATAATGTTAAACCAACCCGACTTATACATATTCCTTAAGGCGATCCACTAGTACAGGAAAAAATCGAAATCGGAATTCACGCCCTTTTATGGGAGGAGTTTAAAAATACTTGAGAAAAAGCTTTTGGAAAGGTTGGAAAAGATATTTGAGATTTTTTTTTTACATGTTGATTTCGTAAAGGCCTGTAAAAAACATTAATTCCTTTTTTATGCATTGTTTATAGCAATAATACTGAATTTTTATATTGATTTCACGAAAATAAGCGGCGCGGAGCATAACACGACTGCTCTCCGCTCCGTTCGGAGGAGTAATGACGGAAGACAGGGGGGCGGCTGCCAGTCGTTCTTCGGTGGACGGTATAAGGTTCACTTTGATATAGCAAATTCGTCGACTGCCGTATTGTCGTCGTGATGTCAAAAATACCAACGCGAAAATGCATATTATATTTTATTTTGTGAGGTTCGGGCGTAAATATCATTTTTTTTCGCGATAATTATATAAGAAACTGAATTTGCCACATTATGCAATAAAACCATATCCGAAAAAGTGTTTATAAGTAGGAGAGTTTTCAGTTAAAAATGTTTTTTATAGACCTAATACTTTATTTTTTTCTAAGCTTATTAAAAGACTTGTTAAAAAAAATGACCAATATTTTTAAGGACCAAAGTATGTTCTACACGCAGTATTTAATTGAAGCATCTATAATACTTCTAAGCGGTCAAATTTTCAAAACTAAATCATACGATTTTGTATGATTTTGCATTATTTAGTATGGCTTCATCTTAATATATATTAAAAACCGTTCATCAGATAGTAAATTAGCAAAGTGTACGTCAATCATATGAACAAATTTGATCACTGATTAAGTGATTGGATGATTTCGCATTTTAATTTATACGATAGACGCAATGCTTTGGTTTTCAGTGATTCAATCAAGGATTAAGACGATCATAAAAACCCAGTAGCAGGTTAGCAAATCGTAATTTATAATACTCAATAAATAGTATTATTATGTCATTATCAGCAACACAAAACCCGTTAAAAGAAACAGAAGAATTTCCTTAAAGGCACCAGGAGCACATAATCAATCTGGTTGAATTAATTAAAATCGAAAAGGTTCACTTCATTATTCCGATTCCATTGTCCGTTACTTGGGGGAGATTGACTCGTGATGAAAGGTAGCTTTTCTGCTACCCGGGCTGGTCCATTCGCAGAATGCATAACAGGATTGCATTGCTGGAGAAGGTATATGGGGTGCCAACAGAAGAGAACTGTCGGTTGACCCGGAAGCCAGAGGCAAAATCATTATTTTTTTAAAACGTATGTTGATTTAAAAGGTGACTAGTCGGGACGTTTTTTCTTTTCTTTATGACACAGAAAGTGAGTCTGCAACAACTTGACTGTCAAATGCTACAAAATATATCGTCATTTATTTATTGTGAAAAACAGTGAATCCTATAATAACATTGCTTATTTTTACAATTTATTTAGTTATTCATTTATTAACTCATTTTTATGGGCTTGTACATGAGAATAGTTAAAATTATACACTATTTATTATATATTATAAATTATATGCCTCAGTAACAACGTTTTGAACTAAACTGGTTCAATTATTTCTCTCCATTAGTGTACTGGGGAAAGAGGAAATCATATGGTAGTTAGTCCCAGAATTTCTGCACTCAATAAAAATATTTCACTAATTACATAAAAAAATTCGAGTGCAGTTAACACGCAGTAGAAGCGAAACTTTAGGAAAACAATCTCAACCAATGAAGAACCAAGGAGCCCTAAAGAGTGAGGTCATTATCAAAGTATCATCATTTTTGTTTTATATCTCAACCAATAGGAGCCTTGAAAGGAGTTTGATGCTCCGCAGGTGCTATTATGAGTAATTTCCGTTTCATCCGAATTCCAAATCACAACGGGGCTATAGAAGCTTCATTTAAAAAAAAAAATAGTTGTTAGCATTAAAAAAAACAAAAATTATTTTACAATGACGTATTTCGAAGACTATTCTTCATGAAACCCTTGAAAATACCCTTGTATCTACGTGGTTAAATTCCAGAACCCTACGTCATTGCGTGTCTCGGTTACTCTGTCACGGTTACTTTGTCTCAGCGACTAGCTGACAGCCTAGCTTTCACTGGATCACAGTGGATCCGAGAAACTGGATATTTTTGGGACCAGTTCCTATCGGATTTATAAAATGGTCACCAATAATCAAAACTCAAACTGGGCGAAGCCGAACTAAAAGCCGCCCGCAGGACCTAGCAGCAAAAACCTGCGGAGCGGGTTTTTAACATCTAGTTAATTTATTATCATTTCATTGTATTTTTTATGTTTGTCCCTCTGTCTGTTGTGTACATCATAAATAAAATAAATAAAGGGCTTTTCACAAAATTTTGGTCTTGTTACAATCCACCTCTGGTGTGAGCCTTGCACTGGAAGCAGCTTTTACCCTCTTATCGGTCTGATTCCAACAAGAGTAAATAATACATTTGCTTACATAACACGAACTTACATTTTTACTTGATTGATCTCTGAGTTTGTTGAAGGTGGTGAGTCAGGTTTCCGTATCCAAAAATTTAAGGTTCAGTAATGTTTGTATTTCCTTGTGTGTTGCTTTTTATGCAAAATATCTTAAAAAGGTAGATAAATTACATTAAAATACATACGTTGTCTTTTGCCATGATTGCCCGTTATTGGCTAAATGTCTCTAATCAGTTTTTCTAAGATTATGTTCCCATTTTAATTGCGGTAATTGCATCATATTGGGTCATCCCTTCGTGTCTACTATAACTAATAGTCTTCTTGATGGCTTATTTTCTTCTGGTCTCCAGTTCAGCATCAGCAATCTAAGTCTAGTTAAACCAAACTGATCTTTTGGTGTTTTATTTTTCGGGTACTATGCCATGTTGCGCTTCCTTCTTTAGCCAATATTTCAGAAAGTGTTAAAGTGTTCATTTTCAAGGCAGATGTGTAAGTGGTGTAGTGTGTGCTTATAAATGCAGAAGTGACACTGCGTCGATACTTGAGTAGAGCCATATCAAGAGTCAGAATAATAGAAAAGTATGTATGAGACGATGAATTAATTGTTAATGAGGAGTGTGTGCCAAGACCGAATTGTTCGGTTGTCCGTCCTCTCTGCTAACTCCTAAGGGAAACGGCTAAAAAAATGTTAATTAGTTAGTTTAGTTTATTAACGAATATGATTTTATAGTGAGATAAATTACGAGTTTTTTTCTGAAATCTGTAGTTTTACGTTCAGATACTCATTGTTCTTGCTAGAATAGTGTCAACACATTTGGATTTGATTTTTGATACAAGTTTCTGAAACATATGAGAGCAGTAAAAACAATGACATTCTTTACGCATGTTGCCAATTACATATCCCTGTTATAAATTAAATCCAAGAATGTATTACCCACATAATCATGTTGAAAGAACATATTTTTTATATCAACTTAATCACGAACACCATTGACCATTAACTGCATTTAACAGCATGTAGTTTATTTTTTTACATATGGATACCTAAAGTTTCACATAACTTTAACCATCGTCTTGCAGTACATAGGACCGGTAATGAAAAATGCATAATGCTCAATCAGGTGTAATTATGACCCTTGCGTGAAATCATTTCGATGCAATTCAACGAGGAATTATTGCATTCTGTTGAATATATTGACGATATTGAGGACATTATTGCTGCAATTTTTTTTCAAGCAAAAAGTAGTGTATATGTTGTTCTAGTTCCGTTAATTGGTATCGATCAAATTGAGTGATGCATTTTTGTGGTAAATCTTATGGCTTCTTTAAAATATTTTAATTTGATTTTATTCCAGTTTATTGGTTGATTGTGGTTTTCTCATGACGGTGTTATTGTATTTCGGGTTTATATTGATGATACGGCAATATTGTATAAACGAGTGTATGCAATAAATTGCTTTCTTTACTTGTACACATTTGTTTCATTGTTCTTGTGTACCTGTGGTCTACCTTTTTGCTTAAATTTCAAACTTCATCCAGTATTGGCGTAGGTATATTATATTGGGACGCTGAAGAAGAATTGAAGCAATAAAATGGAAGTGATTATATTTTTTCAGAAACATGAAAAAAATAAATATACCAATTCAGCGGTATTCTTCATCAAATAAATAAATTTAAGCAAACAAGTAAAATTGAAAATTATTCTTCGTTCAGAAAATCTTAATATATAAAACAAAGTCGGGTTAGTTACACCATTTATAACTCGAGAACGGCTGGACCGATTTTTATGATCTTTGATTTGTTGGGTTTGTCTCCGCCCCGAATATCAGAATACCTATTAAAACATCGAAAAAATTAACGAAAAAAAAATTACGAACAAAATTCTTTTCCTCATACATTTTGTAAGGAACGAATCTTTTGAAAAAGCAGCAGGAATATTGTGATAAGTAGTGAGTGAATTCCAAAAATTCTAAAAAGTCAACTGTCAATTTGCTGAATGTTTTGATTTTGTTCTTAAACATAAAATGCTGCCCCTCTTTCTTACACACTAATTGTCAAGAGTCGAAATTGAGACAAACGGTGAAGGTATATCTACACGTTCACCGTTTGTCTCAATTTCTCTCAAGTTTGTGTCATAATTATAATAAATCTCCCTCACACGTATAAAGAAAATGAAACGCAATTCCTGTAAGTAAATGGAAAAGTAAAAAAATCACAAAAAATATAAATCCGTATACAGCTCCGATACTGTCAACTCTGATACTGTCAAAAACAAAACACGAACGGTTGCGCATCGATAATTGCTTCATTGTGTAATTTACTGAATTTAATTCAGTTAATAAGCCAAAACAACAGTTATTGATTCTGAGACGGCACGAAGTTCGTCGTTATTTTATACATTAAACGTCTTACACACTCATTCCGAATCATTAGACTTCCTATTTCCATACTGTGTTGAAACATGGACACTAAAAGCAGAGAAAGAAATGGGTCAACGCTCTCGAAATGTGGTACTGCGGAAAAATGCTCGGGTTTTATTGAAAATGTTCATTCTGAAAGAATTAGGCATTCGAAATAGGCTTTCAACTATCTAAAAACAACGTATTTTAAGATTCTTTGGGCATGGTGCTCGTCAAACTGAGGACTCCAACCTACAAAAACTTATAGTAACTGGCATAGTGTTTGGCAGAAGAAGCAAAGGAAGATAACCAATGTGCTGGAGTGACCATAGATCACTGGTGTTGTAGTGTCCTTGGCTCTTCACGTAGCGCAGAACCGTGAGAAATGGAAGAGCAAAGGTCCACCATGTAAATTGAAGTGGGGGTTACGATTCTCAGCATCAAGGAACTGACTTCATGTCCTCCTATTCTACATAAATAAAGAAGGCGTTTTTAATTTCAAGAACCATCCACAAAACATTTATGGATATTTACCATACGTTTACTGTAATGTATTGAAAGAGCTTCTAAGCGATGCCGACAGATGCCAGCAGGGAAAGTGCTTCTACCGATTGCCTACAGGCAGGGGCGTGCACAGAGTTTTTGATCAGGGTAGGCAGTAGGAAAATAGAACAAGTTTCACAGGTTAAAATTTCCTTATTTTATCAGATAATTTCAGAATTAAAGTACGACAAACCTTTTTGAACCGACAATTATTAGCACTTATGAAAGACAACTATTTGATAGAAATACATAACAACAGATGTTTTTGTCGTCACTGATTGCTATTTGCTAAATTTGTTCTAGAAAGCACTGCTTAATACTAACAAAAAAAACTCATAGGGGCAAATTCAAAAGGTCAGTTCAGCAAATTCAAACAGTTCTACTATATGCTTTGTGCATTTCGTATACATTGAATTATATATTGTATGAAGTTAGCTCTAGTCAGAAATAATTCCTGTTTAGGCCGAATTTTTGTGAGGCAGTCGGAGGGCGCGCATTTAGTTTCTAGTTACAGTTTATGCCGCGTTTGTAGTATGCCGTTTGATGGGGCGCTCGCGTAGTTTCAGTTGCTCAGTTTTTTCGCGCTTATTTTTGAAAGTGTGTATTTATTTTTAGTCATAATTTAATAAATTATAATATTATTAACATGCTTATGTTTTACAAATACGGGAGGGTAGGCAGTGCTTATGTGCCTATATGGAGTGCACGCCCCTGCCTACAGGGGTGCCCGAGTAGGCACTGGCAGCCGAGAGTGGTTCGGGCCAGCCTACTACTCAGATTCAGTTAGCCGCTAGTATAGACAGGTCGTTTGTCTTCTAGCATAATTATTGTGAATACGTACCTAAACTCATTATAATCCAGATAAGTTTTTAGATTTTCACTGCCAAAAGCATTTTCGTTGTTAGTTTTTGGGGTGTTATGCCGTGTTGCGCTACCTCCTACTATAGCCCTACTATAGGATCTGCCCTGATGATGGACACTGCAACGCTGTCCGAAACGTCTGCTATAGTAGGAGGTAGCGCAACACGGCATAACACCCCAAAAACTAACAACGAAAATCATTATAATCCAGAATTAATAGTGTTTGAATGTCAATAATACCAAACATTACATTTATCACATTTTAAAATTTGAAGTCATTTTTGGATGTTCTTCAGATATCGAACCAGCGATCATCTCCCCTCCTTTGTCCTGTTTCGAATCGTGCTAGGAAAGTGCGGTGATGAGTCCGCCGATTTCATCGCCGATATCCGCGACACCATCGGCGGCGAATCGGCTAATCAAAGGGCGGCCGATCACAAATCACTCATCGGGGATCGTCCCGCTTCGTGTTGACAATATGTAATTAATGGCGGCGTGGTTCCTGCAGTACCTGCCTGATACCTCACTAGTAGCGAGATATTCGTGTGGAAGGTTTTGAACCACTCTACCTTTAAGTTGGTTATGTTCTTCATTAAATGGCCAAAAATCGGGAAACTGTAGTAGATATACAAGCTTTATTAAATGACTAGCGCTGACCTGTGAGGTAGAAAATATGGGGGAAGGCGAAGGAGATGTGGTAGAAGAAGGCTTTGGAAGTACCTGGCTATTCAGATCTGGTCGCCAAACATGGATAAATGGTAGTCTTTACTGGCAAAATCGTCCATCTTATAACGTGCAACAAATATACTGCATGTATATTTTTTAAATGAATGAATGTGAAACAACACAAATCAATCAAATAAAAAATGTTTGTGGACCCTTGGATTCTTTGTGAAATATCGTAACCACTCAACCACGGAAGACGTCATAGTAGAAACTTTTTGTAATTTGCATCATGAGCTATGAAGCCTTCAAGATGATATGACAAGGATGTAGTAGGCCCCGAGGAAAATAACTCCTCTCAGGTTCTATGTCTTTTTTGGGGATGCTGTATGCGTGACTTTTTTAGGAAAAGGAAGGAGAGGATGTTTTGGGAAGGGTCTGGATAGGAACTGGTACCTACTTGAGTTTATTATATCTTTTTTATACATTAGCTCCACACACTTTCTACTACAACACATAAATACTTGTCACACCTAATCATAACCACGTAATCATCACAGGTTCTTCTAGTGAGGTGTTCACAAAACATACACTATTACCCACCCACAGTTCACCTTCGCAAACCTACCTACCTACCTTATACCGGAGGCCCTGAAGAAAATAATTCCCTTCAGGTTCTATGTCATCTTTGGGAATGCTGTGTGGAGGGGCTTTCTAGTAAAGGAAGGAGAGGAGGTTCTGGGAAACAATAAGTTTTATTTTGCGTTATCTCCATATGGGAGGCTCTGAGGAAAATAATATCCCTCAGGGTCTGTGTCATCGCAAGGGATGTTGTGCGGAGGATCTTTTATGGAAAAGAAGGTGAGGAAGTTCTGGGAAGGAAAAAGTAATGAAGGGTGGGTAGGAATCTGGGGATCAGTGTGTCCAGGAGTAACGGACGTATGAATTCACCCCTCCCACTGCAGTGCAAGGCGATGTTCCGAGAGAGTCCCGCAGATGATGGGCAGACGCTTTCGCCTCCAAGAAACGGACAAACCTCACTCCATGAATCCGGGCATCCCTGCTAAGTCACCAAACTTAGCGAACCACTTGCGATGACATGAGGCAGAGGTGTTGGTTATCCAATAAACGATTCCCCGGACAGCGGTACCCACACACCTCCCAAATCATTCTTGCAAACTGGGTCTCTTAAAAACACGGGTAAATTTTAAGTTTTCCTTCAGATGTATTAAAAGTGATGATAAGTTTGTATCTGTCAAAAGATTTCGTACAGTAGAGTACCTACTTGAAGGCAAGGTTTCAAAAAACCGTGCATTAAAATACTTAATTAGTTGCAGTGACAAGCTTTAATAAGATTGGATTAAATTTATGCACTTATTTTAAAAACATCTTGATTAAAAATAATCACGCTTATCAAAAGTTGGCAATTAAATATTTTTAATCGTGTGCAATGTAATTTCTCAGTAATTATGTGTGAAAAATCGAGCGCACCGATATATCGGCTTCATTGATGCGTAATACAATTTTTTTTTGTCCAATTAGACCAATAAAACATTACCTATTGATATTATTAGATATTTAATTGAGTAATAAATTATTTAAATCTTACCTTGGTTTTATTAAGTTGCGGTTTTCACGTATTTCCAGAGTGGATTTTTTTTCGGTATCACCATTATGAAATACCACTGTTCAAAATTAAAACGTGGCTTGAAATGGCTTTAGCCATGTTTGGTGACCAGATCTGAATAGCCTGTTATACCGAATACCACACCTTCCTCTTCCTATCTTCTTTGCATATCTCCTTCTCCTTCAACCTCACAACATATCACAATTGAGGATGCCATAGTACCACTAGCTTCAAACGGTTCACACACTTGTTCGGTATTAGGATATAAAAGTTTTTTTTGTTATTTTTTTTTGACAATAATTTTATGTATTTTCAAATGGTGACCGGACAACTCAGAATCACGCAACTTCAACACCTCCTTTAAAAAGTCCTTAAAAGAGATAAAAAATTGTTAAAATAGGTTACGGGGCTTTTTTAAAATGTTCACCCTTTCAAACTTAATGTATGATAATATGGACCTAACCGGGTATTTTTTCCGGTTTACAATTTAATAAAATTCAATTACGAAATATTTATAAAATAACAAACAGAATTTTTTTTTTTTTTAAATTATAATTAAAAAATGTTTTTTATTAGATAAGCTTTCGTTTTAAAAGTTTTCCCATAAAGTTAACATATCATTGAAGAATAAGGTAATACTAACACATCTAAACGAAATATGAAAAAGAAAAAGACATAGAAAAATACAAAGCTAACGGTCGCAACTAAGATTCGAATCTAGGATCTCTCCGTCTTACCGGGACAAAGTCTTAACCAATTGAAAACTCTTATTTTGGGTCATTTTTGTCAATGTCGTATTTCAAATTCCTATTATTAAATGTAAATAAAATCGAATACATTTTATCCGAGACACTGTCTAACTTGCAATCCATTTCTTCGAACACTTGTTTCCATGAAAAAAGGTAGCTGCCAAAAATATGGAAAAAATTATTCGAAGATAATAACCCTTCAAAAAAATTGGCATTTTTTTCGGTTGATCAAAATATTTTCGCTTTACAATAAAATGCAAATATTTGGAATATTTCAGAGCAAATTCAAAAAATAAAAACTGTTTTAGAAAGGTGATGAAATACTCTTTCAAATTATATAATTCGAAATAAACATATATTTTATAATTATATAATTTTTACACACAAACATAAAAAAGTTTTAAAAATGGCTCGTCTTACGTTTTTTCTAACTAAAGTTAAAGATAATAAAAAATAAATAAAAACACATACATATTTTATTAGACAAAAGTATAACAAACACATATTGTTATCTCACATTTTGTCGCTCCGTGTAAAAATAATTTATAAAAAATTCCCGAAGTTTAAAATTTGTTTTTCAATTTGCGATTCAAAACTTTGTATATATATAAAAGTGTACATTTTACTTTTTTGGTGGCTATTTTTTAGATTGTAATATAAAGCGTGTTATTTTTCCTTTCTAACACCGTTTAGAACACATTTCTCACTATGATAATAATGGAGTTACAGCATTTTATACGAGACCTATGTGCGTTGGGACAAATATGGTCTCCTGCCATTCTCAGGGTTTTAATTCTGAAATTTAAAAAAAAAAAAGATTATAAGACGAGAGATCCTGGTATCGAGTCCCACTTGCGACCGTTAGCTTTTCAATTTGCTGTCTTGTTTTTTTCATGTTTTCGTTAAGATTTATTATTATTATGCTACTATTAAATCTAATCTCGTATTCTCTTCTTCTTCAACGATAAAAAATAGCAATTTTTATAAGTTGATAAGGCCATTCAAATGATGTTAGTAGGAGCAATCTAAAAGATATTAACAAGTCAATCGTATCAAGGGAATGTTTGTATTTATTTAAAAAAAGAAAGAGTGAAATAATTACAAACAGCGAAAAATTAATCTTTCTTTAATGTACAATACCATTTTTCAGAAAGGAAGAAATAAAGCATTATTTATTTAATAAATGGCTTTAGGCGGGCAGGGCTGCCTTGGATCCCCCGTTTAATCATCAGAAAGGCGCGGGCGGGTGTCGGATTAAAGCAGAAATTAATTAGCAATTCGGCTGCGCCCGCAGAGATGCTATCTCGAACGGCCTGGACCAGTGATGTTGCCTTCAGTGCCCTGATAAACGATACCAATTATTTGAGTAACCCGCTTCAGGTCATCACACGAATAAAATTTAAAAAATGGCCCGAATTAAATGAAAAATTGCGTGCGTTGAAAATTGTGCACGTATTTTTATTTTGAGAAGAATTCGTTGGGACTTTTTGAGGAAAGTTCTGTTGCGATTTCATTTTTCCTTAATGTGACAGGTTGGAACATATTTTAATTTTCAATTTTTTGTACATATTCTGAGACATTAAAATATTTGACGCCATCTGACGCCAAAGATAGTTGAGTTGTCACAAAATTTAAGAAGTTTAGTTTTAAAACATTTAGTGATTTTAATAAACTAGCTGACCCGGACACGCGTTGCTGTAGCTAACGAAATACAACACCATCTACTGGATGGTTACCCAACCTTTATAACCACCGCCATTTGTTAATTTACATACAAATTAAATCCACACCGCCCGCTTGCCGGCCAGCTCGTTCACCACATACAGACTTTCTTTATATATTTCAACCAATTTACACAAAACCTTGACAAATTATATACCAAAATCACTCTATCTATTGGTGAAAACCGCATTAAAATTCGTTCAGTCGTTTTTAAGTTTATCGCGAACAGACAGACGGACAGACAGACGCGTCGGAGGACTTTGTGATCTGTAATAAAAGTAATAGTAATTTAGAACATTAATTTAATACCACACAAGTCCCAGCTTCTTCCGTCTGAAGCCAGTGAGACTATGGCGTCCCCAATTTGGGTCTGTTGTACTTATGCGGCTGAAGGTAGTGGTGAGGGGAAGGAGATGGGGAAGAAAAAGATAGGGAGGTGCCTGGCTATTCAGATCTGGTCCCCAAACACGGCTAAAGCCATTTCTTGCAAAGTTTCAATTCTGAATGGTGGTCTTACACCAGGGCGATATTGGGAGTATTTTCTACTCTGGAACTATCCGCAAGTATACTATACTTTATTTTAAGTTAATTAATTGTGGCATAACACAAATTAATCACATAAAATTTATTTGGGCACGCCGGGATTCGATCCCGCAACCTTCGGATTGCGAGCCTTAGGTACCCCTCGACCATGGAGGCCGTAGAACATTTGATTTCATCACTTTACAAAGACAAGGCATAATCATGCCATTACAACACTCTCTTTGAAGTCATTAAAAATTATGAAAAAAATTTGTTAGATATCGGTTACGTTAGGTTATGTTGAATTGGCATGTTTCTGAGTTCTCATGGAACCAATTCTGCAATCAAAAGGCTAATAAGAAAACACCTCTTCAATATTTTTTGTTATTAATTAATATGGAAATTGTGTAAAAAGATACAGCGTTATTAAACGGGGGGCGTTATTTAAAAATAATATTAAGTGTCTTTCTTGCAGATTACATTTTCGTATTTTTAAGGTTATTTAATCAAATTTTGATTAATTCATTTTCATTAAATATTGCAGTAGAGAACGCAGTCAATTGGAAAGTTTTAAAATCGTAATCCCGCCAGACTAATTCGTTAGCCTTTCGGAAAAACTCATATTCACAACTCATTCGGAAGGTCTTATGGAAATCATTGTGTCTCCCTTACAATCATGGTTACAAAAATGATCTTAATAGTGTTAGAAAGAGAAAACACCACTTTTTATAATCAAATCAAAATGTTAGTCACAAAACAATTAAAATGTACACCTTTAAGAATCCAAAGTTTACGACCGAAAATTAAAAAAAATTGAAACATTAAGATTTTTTAATTAATTATTTTTAAGTGGAACAATGTATTGACAGGAGAGATACGTATCTCTACGAGACAAGAGCAGTAGGGAATCTTTGACGCTCTAACTTTAAAAAAAAGCTTTACACAAGATTGAACCCCAGAAATCAGAAATTGTTAAATAGCAAATAATGCAAACTTTGACACCACAGAACATGGCGACGCAAAGTTAGAACTCTATCCAACTAAAGTGATAAATACACTGCGCCTCGTAAAAATTATCAATTTTCAGATATAAGCAAAATTGCAAAAGGTTCAAAGTGTTTTTAGAACCTTGTGAAATAAATAGAAGCTTTAAAACATGATGTAAGGACTTCATGAAATGTCGTTAGAACCTCGTCCAACTAAGGCCATATATATGTAGATGCCTACTTTCGTGAAAATAAAACTGTGAATTTAATTCTAAAATGATCCAATTTCCAATCACGACGATATACTCGTATATTACAAAAACGATAATAAATAAAACTCGCGAATGCATTTTTTTAAATCAAAAATTATTACAATTTTTCTGAAAATAAATGGCACATTAACGGACACAGATTCCTCGATATGACCCATTAGGATACAGGTAGATAGGAACGCGTTGGAATCCTCGGATATTTGGGTCTCGGTTCATATTATTAACAGTGGCCTCAGATATAATCCCTGAGATAACGAAGTACCCACTTGGAGATTTGACATTCCGGCATCTTCCCAAAAGAACACCGGTAGCCAATACACGGTCGGATCCTTTTCATCTGAATCTAGATTTGGAAATATGTACAAATGTGACAGCGGTACGATTGGGTTCGGTTCAGACTTGTTATGGAAAGGTAATAATGATTTAAGAAAGCAAAATATTTTAATATTTACCCATCGCAATCTGTAATTGACTATTTAAAATTGATGCATTCCATTTTGTCTGTCTGTATTTTTTTGTAGGTTCCGTTTCCGCTTCAAGGTGGTGGCTATGTTAATCTTCAGTAAAGAATCTTCAAATGTCTAATCGTCGTGTTCATTTAGACTTTCTGATTCGCATTTTTTTTTTCAATGAAAATAGTGACATTTCCTTTTACAAATTGTATAATTTCTTACTTGATAATAAAAAATTGTTACAAGCAATAAAAAACGATTTATAATTAGGTAGGTGCTTAAAATCTAACTGCCCATTTGGTAGAGGAGTAAGGCTCTCGCATAGCAATCCGAAGATCGCGGGTTAGAATCCCGGGGTGCGCAAGTAAATTTTATTTTAATTGATTTGTGTTATTTCACAATTTATTCATTTAAAATAATATATAGTATATTTGCGGTACGTTGAAAAATGGAAGATACCTACTCTGATTATCACTCAGATGTAAAACCAACATTCGAAACTGTAACGTAGCTTGAAATGGCTTTAGTCATGTTTAGTCACCAGATCTGAACAGCCAGATACTTCAGCCCCTTCCTCTCCCCATCTCATTCCATTCCCCACTTCACTACCTTCAGCCTCACAACATGCCACAATTGGGGATGCCATAGCCTCACTGGCTCTATCCGGGAGTAGTTGAGATTATTATATTAGAGTATTCACATACAAAAGCATGTATTTAAGTACCTACTTACAAATCTCACAATTTCAGAGAAAAATTAGCTTTACAATGTTACACATATATATAACATTTCTTTCTTAGTTTCTTTTTAGTGTAAGCTATCCTAACTATATATTTATTTGGTACTGTTTTACATAAAAAATTATCTTCGGTTCTATCTCTTCAGAGACCGTTCTCCGAATTTCTACCGATTTCTTGCAAACCTCCCTTAAACATTTGAAGTTTTTAAGCTCTTAAAAAAATATATGTTATTCTTGAAGATAATATCTAGACATTTGTCGCGCCGAAACGCAAATTATATAAAATTCCCTCGATAGAAAAAAATCGCAAAGTATGCTCCAAAAATTATTATAAACACGTTTGTTTCGGTTATTTTACAAGTTATATGTATGAAAAAATTCACAGCGTTTCTTTAAATAAAATTAAAGACAATTATCGCGAGATTTTTGCTCTATTTTAAACGAATCGTGTTTTATTAAAGATTTTCATGATTTTTTCATCGATTTTATCGTTGTAAATGTTAGCGCGCTCTTCTTACATTCGTAATTTCATATCTCTCCGTCTTCTTCTTTTTGGGGCCGGGAACTGAGCCTTAATGATTAAAGACAACCATTTCTTAAATGTTGAAGTTATTTTGAAATTGTGCGTGTAAAACAATTGCAAACGTCACACTGTCTGTTAGGATTGTGTTACACGAAATAATGACCTACAATTCGGGAGGCGGGTATGGATATTGCTGCTTCTGGAACCATTTATTAGTTTTAACCAACACCTCCGCATCTCCACTCCGGATCAGGAGAGACTGATTGAGGGGTACCTTTTGACCTCTCCGGCAGGACTCTCTCGGAGCAAAGCTTTGTTCCGCAGTGGGAGGGATGTTTTCACACGTCCATCACTCCTGGACATACTGACCTCCCAATTCCTACCAACCCCTCATAATTTTTTCCTTCCTAGAATTTCCAACCAAAACAAAAAGTCCCTTCACAAAGCATCCCCAAAGATGACATGGGCCTTGTGGGGAATTATTTTCTAAAGGGTTGTCTAAAATTATATAAAAAAATACCGGTGTCCGCGATCAGCCTAAGCAGTTCTAAATATCCTTTTTTAAATACTGGTAAAAGAAACACATACGTATATTTAGAGTCTAAATAAATTTAAGACACACAAAATGACGTATTAGATTAAAAAAATCTTCAATTTATTCTAATCTCTCCCTCTTATCAAACTTTTAGGTGAACGAAATAAAACAAATGCTTCGTCTGTCGTTAAGGATAGTTTTACACTGGATAGACTATTTGTGATTGGCGTGTTATCCCTAGGCCTAAAATAATATTTTACTCTACATGAAAAGGTTCAATAGTGATGCAAACCTTTGCGTATCTAAAATATATAGTTAATAAAAAAACGATCTTCGCGCAAAGATTTTGATAAATACCCTCGACCGCAAGCCGCTAAACAAAAGTGACATGTGAAAGCCTACGTTGTCATTTCTGCTTACCCTTACGGAGGCGACACGTGACGGTATGTCTGCAAGTAAAAAATTGCAGCATTAAGTGCATACCGCTGACCTTGGCGTGGTATTTATTGTGGCACAGGTAGGTACCATTTAGAATCAATAACGGAGCAGGGTTGCCACGAAAACTTTGATGCTTTCTAAAAGATCGATGTTGTTTTTAATAAAGTGTAAAAATATTCACGATAGATTGTTTTGGTATTTGTAGTCGGTGCATATTATTTGAGTTTTATTTTTCCACATATTTCAGTTTTGTTGTATTAGATTTAGAAAAGTAATTAAAATATTCTGTACTTCTTTACAAATTTACTTTTTTGGTATACGATATCTTAATGACAATGAATTAAAACGCTTCTTATTGAGTACTTTTATGATTATTCAGAGATCCATTTACAAATTACGTTGTCTGTTGAAAACCGTTAATTAATTTCTTAAATTCCAGAAAGTAGATTTAAATTTCCAATAGCAATCAGATTTATAACCCGGATCGTCAAAATAAAAGTTTATGGATAGATTTTTTTTTTGTTTTAGATTCTATACTTACCTAACATACTGCTCTAAAAATAAGTTGGTAAAATTTCAAAGGGCTGCCTCTCTAATAATTTTTGACCTTATAAACGGTACTGTAAAGTACCACACAGGGTCTGTGAAAAAAAAATCCCTCAGAGCCTATGTCATCTTAGGAGATGCTGTGTGGTGTGTGGAGGATCTTTTATGGGGCAAGGAAGGGAAAGTTCTGGAAAGGAAAAAAGGTATGACGGGTGGGTAGGAATTGTGAGGTCAATGTGTCGAGGAGTGACGGACGGATGAATTTATCCATCCCACTGCGATGAGTCCGGCTGAAGAGGTCAAAACCAGTCTCTCCCTATCCGGCGCGCCACACAGTAAGTAGACAAACGCATTTGCGACCAAGACCTAGACTCTGTTTAGTTACCAAACGTAGTAATGACTTGGGGTGACAGCAAGGGTGCTGGTTATCCAATAAATGTTTAGGGAGACGGCGGTATCCATACCCGCCTCCTTAATTAAAATTATGGATTATTATGAATAGATAAATTATCCATTGGTTTCCGAATCCTCTTGTCAAATTATTGACAGTGAAAATAATTTTGTTAAAATTCGATCAGCACGACAACGACATTATGATTCACGACCCTGGATTTTGCGGATCGCTGTTCTCACCAACGTTTGACAATAAACATCGATATCCCTAACAACGCTAAAGGAACATCCCTGTCCATACGGACTTATCTTCCTGAACACGTCCCGGCCCGAGACCGGTGGGAATATACAGGACCTTCCGCGTGTCGGCTCCACTGTAATGCGCTTCGATCTTCTTACCTTAGGAGTTCCTACACTTCTCTTTCCTACTCCGCAATATAAGATGCAATTATAGTATAATAATTATATTATCTGCAGCCAGCGATATTGTTATAAATTGAATTGGTATGAATACAACAATTTTTACTAACAAATCTTCTAAAATCAATGTCTTGGAATTGATAACTTTTCCATTTTCCAATTTATATTTATAGGTGAGTAGCTTTTCTAGTCGGCTTACGATGATTGTGAGATTTAAGTTGAACTTTTGGAACAAAATCATGCATTAGATTTATCAGTCAACCATGTGACAATGATTTTTCTTCCTTGACTCCTCAAGGAAATTCCATATCACCAGTATCACCATACTTAACAGAATTCATAATCTAATCTTTTGTGGATGGCGCGAGTTTAAGTATTTTAAGCAAAACGCCATTCTTGAAAGATTTGAGTTTTTTGTGGACAAAACTATTTATTCATATTCATTTTGCGTACGTACGGGCGCATACAATTAATTCATCTTAACATTTTTAATCATAAATTGTAAAAAGCTTTTTTCCAGAAAAAAAATTATCTCGCGTCTTATACAAAAGAGAAGATTATGATTTCTTTTAAGTATTTTCTGATCTATATGCTTGATGTCTTTTCAAGGTTTCATAATATGTGAGTCGGGGGTGTGTAAAAAACCCCAAACCTGCTGGGCATAATAATCTAAAAAATATTTGATTAATGAATCTACCCGCGGACATAAATATATCAACAGAATGACAATCAGCACTGGTCTAAGACAGAGCGATCGTCTGCTGCATAGGCGGCCTTTTGGTTATTTTATTTGGTTATGTTAGAAATGGTGCACAATTTGATAATATTTTATGACGGACACCGATTAGGTTAATAAGTTGATCTGGAAAGAGTAAAATCCACAATAATTCAAAATTACAATGAATTGCCACTTTGCGTTTTTTTTTTTCATATTACCATGGTGGTCTATTCGCAGTTTAAACGGGCACAATAAATTTTAATATCCCCGATAGCACACATAGATCGCCAAACAACCACTTTGTGATATATATATAGATTTAATTTATAATCGACATGAAAAAAAACTAAAACAACAATGTTTCTCATCACTGCAGTATGAAGTACAATTATACCAGCAAAATTAATCAGCATTTAACCAAAAAAGTAATCTAGCGAACTATTTTCAGTACCTACATCTACATACTTCCTTTAACCTTCCTTTACTCTCGCGTTGGTCTCTCGGACCGACAAATAAATAATTAGTGTTTTTCTTAAGAATTAACAACAATGGGACTTTGAGGTTTTCAGTAGCTTCTTAATTTGTTATTAGGCATTGTTTAGTGCTGCGTGCGCATTGATACTGAGTGAACAATCACACTAATTAACCGTTGTCTATCGGTCTTTTAGGTAAATAGCAATTACTACCCAAAAATTCTAAAAATGATTAATTCTTATTTTTATAAACTAACTAACCATCACACCAGAGGACGGACCGCCAAACAACTCGGTCTTGGCACACACTCTTTGCCTCACTCACATTCATACATCGTCTCATACATTCTCTTCTATTATTCTGACTTTTGACATGGCCCGACTCAAGTTCTGATTCACTTGATCGTGCCATGTCTTCCTCAGACGTCCCCGACTTCTTCTACCATTCACATTTGCGTCGTATTTTATTATTCTTGATGCTTTCATTTATTAGATTTCATAGTTTTTTATAAATTAACAAATGAAATCGCTTATTTTTCTTATTAAAGTAAGAGTAAAAAAATATTGTGTTCTTTGTAAGAGAAACTAACTAACTTACTATTACGCTGTTTCCCCGCAGGGGTAGGCAGAGAGGACGGACCGCCAAACAACTCGGTATTGGCACACACGCTTTGCCTCATTTACATTCATACATCGTCTCATACATACTCTTCTATTATTCTGACTCTTGACATGGCCCGTCTCAAGTAAATGTTTCACTTGATCGTGCCATGTCTTCCTCAGGCGTCCCCGACTTTTTCTACCATTCACATTTGAGTCATATATTCTTCTTACACTACTTTCTTCATTCATTCGCTCTACATGCCCAAACCATATGAAGATCCCTTTCATAGACACACATACGCCCCAAGGATCTCATTTCAAAAGCATTCAGTCTGCTTTCATCCTTCCTCTGCTAGTTCCATGCCTCACTGCCATACATCAGGGTACTGATAATAATAATTGGATGATTTGTAGAGCGCCGTTTTTGTGAAAAATCACCTCAAGGGCGCTGTACAACTTACTAATAATTTTTAGGTACTTTCTAATTCTACTATTTACAAATAAATACAGAAACATACTTACCTGGCAGGTCACTTCTGATAAACACACTTTAATAAGAAGGTTTATGCTTGGAGAAGATACGGTTTTGTACGCGGAGGACATTATATTTAAAACAGGGTAGTTACCAGGACTCCATTGTGGACTGCTAGCTTCGCTTCTTTTGATAGTTTTTTATTAGCGCCAACTGCATTCAGTCCTCCATTAATAGAGTTACCTGCATTTACGCTTCTTTCAATATCTCTATCACTTTCCATTTCCCGTAAACACACTATTTAGATACACAAACTCATCCACCTGCTCTTAAGAGGCTGAGTTAAAAGTCTGCTTCAACCAAATAAAGTAAAAGTTTTATTGTTTTTTTTAATTCAATTATACCCCCTTCTATATAATAAATACACATAATGCTTAAAATGTATATAATTAAAATAATACAAGATGAAATGAAATCTCGGTCTGAGACACCGTACGCGACTATACGTGTGCCGTTGGGCGCGATTATACGAAGGTTAAAAGAATTTAAAATTTGAACATGTAGTTCGATTTTTATGTGTCTAATGGTGATCTTGCTTCGGCATCAAAACCTAGAACATAAACGATGTTTTTTCACTTCATTTCATCCGTTTTAAAATTCCCCTCTAGACGCAGACCCTAAATGCAGTTTTCTTTTTCAATTCCCAATATCAACCAAACCAATTTAGATTACCCGCAGATCCTTAACTATGATGATTTGTTCGTTTAAAATTCCGATCATGGTGACATCTCTCGAGGGATCAGATAACATCTCTGGGTCACGATTCTAAGCCTAAGGAAGCGACATCTCCCGTATCCAGAAGTGGTTAGTTTTTTCACGTTTAAATGATGGAAAATTTATTGCTCCTTGTGAACGACGGTATTTTGAACGACAGTATATTAAATGTGATTTATAAAGTCGTCATTTCCAATGTATTACAAATAATATAACTCTTGTGAGAACTGATGATGATTTATGGCCTAAAAGAAAACGTAAATCGCGCATGAAAAAAACATTACATACGTTTGTGAATGTGGACAGATATTCGAATACCTTAAGTTATGAAACATATTACTTTAAACAGTATATTAAATAATGTGATATTTATTTATTTATACAGATTAAAAAACCATTAGGAATAACAAATATTTTAAAGAATGTAATATTTTGGTAAAGAAGGCAGTGTTTCAACAAGATTAATAATTGTGAGATTTGCGATTATGGTTAATAGTACACAATTGCAGACCCAGTGCAAATCGCAAGTGCGCCCCACTGTTGAATTTGGTAGCCACCTCTGGTCTGGATAACTCTCTGCAGAAACGGGCTGTCCATTTGATATCTTCCCTTATCTTAACGAGCGGATTGCAACCTTTAGAGCACAGGTGTTAGGATGGTATGGTGCCCTTGTTTCATCGGTATTACAGTAGAAGATTCTCAGAGGAACTAGCGTCATTAATCTCTTCGGCATTGGTGCATAGCCACCTGAGAACGGGTCACTTCTACGATTCGTTCTTGTTTCCCCCCTCCTACAACAAGGGTATCTTCAAGATCCTCCAGTGTCCCTGCATACGTTATTAGTAAGCAGTATGCAAGTAAACCAAGATACACTAAGTGTTAGTATGACAATCAACTGGACTAATGCTAAAAACCCTCATCAAATACAACGAACAAACAATAATCTCCGGATATCAGGAGAGCAAAGGGCGTTCAGGAAAAAGGTCCGCCACGAATTATTTCCCAGTTCGTGGCTTGAATTCATTCAGGCCATTAGGGAACAAAAATATTGTACAGGAGGCCGAGACGTTTAAGCTGTTACCTACTCATCGCTCTTATGCGCTCCTGATACGATTCCTTTACATTGTGAAAAAATAGCGCGTTCTTGTAACGTTCTTGGTATAAAGAACGAAGTAAAAACTCGCCTTTCCGATAAGGATTGTTGTTATGATCTCTGTGGATTGGTTATGACGGGTGCTTAATGCCTTTCATGGCGTACTTGCGCATGTTAGGTTTTGAGTCGCTTAGTTGCGGTTCGATTCCCACTGTTCCAGAAGTAAAATAACTGAATAAGACAAATAATATATAAAATAAAATAAGACATCCTATAATAATGGCCAGGTACTGGTGTTTAATAAGGTAGTGGTTATCCAATTATCGCTGCTTAACGTAGATAAAAACAAAATGCTCGAAATAAACAAGCTTAACTCAATATGCGACGTACGAAATATACTTTTTCCCTCTTCTATAAAACCTTTTTGAGGTTTTTAAAAGGATCACGAGTAATCTCTTCACCATAAAAAGGAGAATACCCCTGAGAATTCTGCTCAATCGTCAAGCGTATTTTCCAATATGTTATTTTGTATTCATATTTATTGACTCTTTTACAATTGGAGATGTGCTAGGCCTCACTTGGAAGTCCTGCGTTGAGAGTAGGCGCAGTTTATAACGTAAGCTGTTTATAACAAAAATATATTTAACAACATAATACCACGTTTAAAATAAAAGATAATCATTGTAAGTAGAGGCGCAGTTTATAACGTGCGCAATTTATAACGACAATACAAATAACAACACAATATACCATTTAAAATACATAAATGACAATCAGTACCTATTGTACGAATGGAAATGCATACTTACGAGTATATATTGATTTTGATGGAATCTTGGTCGTCTTGGCTGATGATCTAGAGTTCTAGAGTGTTTGATTTATATTTAAAACAAGCTGTGTTCTGATAATGCATTTATATATAATGTTTCCTGTCTAATGCATTCACATGCCTGGTTTTGTGTATTTCATAACGCTTTCAAAAAGCGCGTGTGAATTTATTTACGTCTATAGATTGATATTTTTTTAACTCACAACACTTTCAAAATATCTCTAATAGAGGGCCGATGGTTTCCATAAACCAGAACAGGCAGCGTCTCGGCTGAATCCGGTTGAAATCCCGATTGTGGCACAAGTGATCGTCATTATCGACTGCTACTTCTTGAATAAAGTGTTTTTTACTTCCTGAAAACCAATTTTTTGCAGTTTATCTCTTATCGTGTAGCTTGTTAAACAGATATCAATTTGTATTCACAGCACACATACGTTAAATGGAAAAAAATAACTGCCTTTCAACAGGATGTAGGTATTTGGAAGACAAATAAAAAACTTATTCTCTAACAGTGGGAAAATGAACATGGATTAGGTGGCGACTATGTAAAACATGCAATGCAGACGTGTTCTAATTTTTTCTGTCCTCCTCACGGCTTTTTAATACCTCAGGGGGAGGATTGTTGAACTTTTGCTACATTGAAACTGATTCAAAGCTTTCATAAAAGCAAATTAAAAAATATTCCACAATACTTCTTACTAATTTCGCCAGCCTACCATCACACCTTTTCAGAATGCAGAAATGGTTCCTACCATCCACCACAATAGTTCCTACACAAGTTTTGTAAGTAGTAAGGAACCCACCCAACCCTCATGCTATCGAGCTTGTTCATTCAGCTTTATTTTTTAAATAACCTGGTCCCATTTGCATGCCTTGTGGGATGCCGCATTTAGCCCGATTAACATGTATAGGGCTTCTAAAATTCCTAGTTCTTTTATTCATTAGCGCTTAATACATATTGTACAGCGCCCGTAAGGTGATTTTACGCAAAAACGGCGCTTTTAAAATTTGCCAAATATTATTATAGCACCTACAAAATTTTTAAAAATGACGAAGTTTCAAAGTGAAAATTGGTAAAACGTTTGCAATGGTGCACCGTGAAGTCGCACGCAGTACAATAACACACAATTCGGATAGAAGTGCAGCAGGCTTTTCGGCCGGCTGCAAATATCAACATTTTGACGGCTTATTTCTTCGATACTATTCAGTATGGAGAAATCAAAAGGTCTCCCTCAACCAGTCTCATCTAATCCGGCCCACCACGTAATAGTTGGGCAAACGTATCTGCCGTGTTGGGGTTTGTCTAGATCCTCAGACTAACCTCAACCCATGAACCCGGGCACCCCTGCTAAGTCCCCAAACATAGCGAACCGTATAAGTTGACCGATTTTATCGAGGTAAATGTATGTTAGGTTTTATGCTGATTTTTTTCAATGGAATCGGATTGGATTTTAAATTGGGCGGACCAAATAAGAGGGTTATATTCGACTTGACTTCCAACTAAAGAAGAAAAAAAAAAATTTGTTGAATTATTTGAAATATACCTATTATGCTTCATTGGATGTACTTTTTTACAAGACCCGAACCTTTAACTGAGCCTTTTGGCTAAACTAACTAGAACTAACTTCATAAATATAACTGCAGGTTTATTATATTTAGTGGAAAAAATTGTGAAAAGTACAAAAAGGCTGTTCTTTTAAAATACGTGATAAGGAATTCTCTCTCAAATTTAAATTTCTCTCTATTCCTTCGACTGTTTTTGTCCTATTTTCAAAGACGTAGTTTTTTTAACCGATGAACAACAAGTGTGAATTTTGTTTACCCGGTTTTGGTATTTTGTGTGTTTTTACTTGTTCCACAGCTCCACGGCTTAAATTCTTACAAACGACCTACAAGCCTAACACATAGCTTTAACATGTTTGTACAGGCATTTTCAAATGCCAACATCACGGACTTGAATACCCAATTGACGTTCCTCTAAAAGTCTAAAAGTACGGAGGATTTTTAAAACCTTAAAAATACAATTATTTACTTCTTCAAACTTCGCAAAATTACTTTGTGGCCTCATAAATAATATATAATGAATAATAGATCACTTTGTTAAAACCACTATATTATCTACATGTTTCGATAACAATGTTATCTTCATCAGGATATGTTAATTTAAAGAAAAATAAATGACAAACAAGTATAGACAAATTAGAATAAATTAGAACAGAGGCAAAATATTAAAAAGTAGAGGTGATTAATTGCTTAAAAATCTCATAAAAATAGTTTTACATAATTAAATATAAAAATTATTTAAGGAAAAATAAAATTTCATTTAGATAATAAAAAACTTTTAAGAACAAATAATTAAAATAATTAGTCGAAATCAAAAAAATAAATAATTATAATTATTTTAAGTATTAATAAGAAAATAAATTTAAAAGATGGCTATTTTAAAAAAATGTTTGGTTTTTTATAATATTTAATTTACTATAAATGCTTTTTCTAATTTCTAAAATTTCTAAATTATCCAATTGTACCTATGCCCGTAGTGTTAGTATGTAAAATTTTAAGACCTATTATAAAACACCATGAGATCACTGTTTGAGGGTGATCAATAATGGTTTCCCAATTGTAGGACTTGTGAGACAAAATTAATGGGTAAGGTAAGAAGAAAGTCTTTGGATGGTTGGGAGTTACCAAACTATTCAGATATGGCCGCCAAACGGCGTGGAGGGTATTAAACCCTGGAAAAATAAATCACTGATAAGGTAGCAAAGTAGGTACTGTTTTAAGTTGGCTATTTTGCATTTCATTTCTCTGATAATTTCAACATAGAAAAGCCATTTATAGTAATTTTGTGTCACCAAAGTGGTAGAAAATAATTGCATTCACTTTTACAGAACTTATTTATTTATTTTTCATGTTATCATACGGAAAACATCATACAAACATACGGAAAAGGTTAGAAATTTGAGGTACAAGTAAGAATAAAAAGGTATGGGAGCAGTTTTATTATTTTGTGATATGTTTCAAAAGATAGTTGCTGAATTGTCTGTAACTGACAGGATCGTTAAGCAGGTGAATCGCTCTGTTGATTGGCGCATTTTGATGGACAGAAGACTTCGCTTTCGGAGCATGAAAAAGTACATGTCTCCCACGAGTATACATGTTAGGGACATATAAGTTAACCTCTTCCAATCGAGGTGAATTAAGAATAGTTACAGAGATTATTCTCAACAAAATGTTTACAAACAAATATTTTTCGATAGGCCTCCTTCTTAGGTATTGAAATCGAGCATTCCTGTCAAGACTAAGGATAGTTACAGGAATGGATAGCATGTACATATATTCTCTCATACACAGGTGACGCATAAACCTTTTTTGTATTTTCTATCTTATATATGTAATAACTCCACCTTCATAAGTGCAATAACTATACATGTTTCTAAACTCAATGACCCACACTGGCGTCAACCTGTTTCCAGATTAACTTAATTTAAATCAATAATTAACCGGCCGTGAGCATTATGGGAACTGTGTTAAGGATCGGAAAATAGTCAACGCGATGGGAAAACTGCGACAAAATGCTGTTTCGTAAATAATTATTTATGAATGAACACACATTCTTTAATACGATCGACAAGTCTACGTTATTCGATTACTGTGTTCCAAAGTTTACCAAACTATTTTACTAACTGAATTATTTTTAAATATTAACATCGCGGGGAAAGGAATGTTTGATCCTCTGAAAAATAATAAATTTGTGATCTTGGGTGTAATTTATGGTGAAGCACTACTAGGTAAGTAATGTAAAATCTTTGGTTTAAAATTTTGGTTCGAAAATTTTTTTATTTATTTATTTTTTTTTATTCAGAGAAAGATACATAAATTACAATAAATTCAATATAATAATTAATTACATAATATGTGTACATATTTGATTTATCCCCATAAAAAAAGGGCTTGTGTGTATGGGGGTGTTATTATAATGGTTTAATTGTTTTATTTTTTATATTCAGTTCAAATTTTCGGTATAATTTTTAAGGTGAGTTTTAATTTTTTTGATATTACTGTTCATGTTTCTGATTTTTTCAGGAAGTGAATTAAAAAATTATACTCCGAGATATTTATGACTGTTCTAGTGTTTTTTTACATTTTGGAGTAGGTAGTATTGATCTTTGTCTAAGATTTCTGTTGTTTTTAAATGGTGCAACTTTATTAGTTTGCTTAAAAATATTTTAGATGATTTAATTAAACAATAAGAGGGGAATACATATTTGACTTGGAAATAATCGTTTTTTTTGTTATTTGTTTTTATGTTGTTATGCCGTGTTGCGCTACGTCCTTCTTCGGCCAACGTTTCGGAAAGCGTCACGTCTATCATCAGGGCAGATGTATCTATTTTTGTTATTTGTACTTTTATAAGCCCGGAAAATAATAAACAGGCTCATAAAATCTGCTTTATAGTTCAAAATATCCTTCTTACGAACCGCTTTTCGGTTATGATTTTATTGCGTAAAGTGAATAGTGAAATTATTATAAAAATGTTCGTAAAACATTTAAATATTAAAATTTGTGCCTGAGCTTCATAAAATAATATAAAATACGCTTTTTGGCGTCGTTTTTTTCTTGAATAAATCAAAACAGGCGGCTGGTGTGAAACGGGAATTTAAACCTTATCGCCATACACGTAAGGAGTGTTATTGTTAGCGGCATGTTCTGAAGTTGTGATGCACCGCATAAACAATCGAAAGACTGGCTTTGGCAAAATTAATGATTAAGCTTGATTTCAATGTTTTAGATTAAGATTTACTCATCTTCCGAATTTCTAAAAATCTAAAACATAATTTTAAAATTCTGCTAGATGTGTGGGCGTTAGCGCCGTTTCATTTTTTTTGCCTTGTCAAGGAAAGCAAAAGTTCTGCAACAAATTCTGCGTAAAAATTTTCACCCCTTACTAATAAAATTATTTTAAATTTTAAACAAATGATGAACAACCGTTTGCAATACTTTAATGGTTGCTTATCAGTTGTGTAAAATTAAAAATTGGTTTTTAATGAGGCTCATAATAATCATTGATTCTTCTTAAATGAAAATAAAGTACTTTCTTAACATTTTATGTTTTAAAAGATATTTTAATACCATATAATATGATACCATGGTGGTGTAAGAAATGCAAGGATAATTAATGTGTAGGTGACATATATATGGGAAATTTTAAAAATCGATTTCAAAAACATGAAAATTGGGGTGTCAAATAGGTGGATGCATAAAATAGAATATAAATCACAGAAAGCAAACAATAATTTCGTGGTCGGACAATATGATTTAATTAAAGAAAATATGTTGTAAATAAAACCAACTAGTTCACCCTGAATGGTGTAAAAACTTACCTAAATACTTATCGGGATCCACAGTTTGAGAAACTTTGTTGACTTCAATTACAGAGCTTGTTTTCCACGAGATTGCGATAAATATATTATATATAGATACTGAAAGAAATAAACGTGCAAAATTATCATTTGATTAAGTTTGAATAATTACATTAAATTAAAAGGATATATATAGAAGAGTATAAATATAATAATAAATATACAATAGAGGTCTAGCACAGTGAAATCAATATATTTTCAATATCGGCTCGATCTGACTCCAGATAAGAAGGTTACGTGTTCAAATCACGCCGGGGTCACCAGTTTGGCAATATTGTTATATTTTGATATTTTATCCAGAGGGTTTGAAGTTTACAAACCTTGCCACGTCTGTAAACTAGATGCGCGTGTTGTGGAGGTTTCTAATAATAACTCTTGATTTAACGCGAGTCAAATATTTACATTGAAACATTGTGTTACAATAATTAACACAGATTAAATAATTATCTTGCTTAGAGAAAAATCAGGCAGATGGAACGAGCGCTAAAACCGGAATGAATGTGCATTATCATGCACCCGGCCAGAGAGTGGTGACCGGTGATACCATTGTATAAAATCGGATAAAAATAGTATTTTTATGGTTATTCGTTGCTCGGCTACAGGCGTAACTTTAGATGATTTTATATACATGTACTGAGCACGGTTTCACCCTTGATAGCCGAACCGATATTGATAGGGAATAAATAAGGAATTTGTATACGCCGGCAACACTGAAGGTATTTTCTAGGAATTGACATGCCAAACAATTACACAAAAATATTAATAAATTGGCAATGTGGAATTGAAATACTAACCTAAATGTGCATTGGCAGTCCGCTTTTATTATTTTTGTATTAAACGTAAGTTATTAGGCTTTATCTAATTTTTTCATTTATAAATAGATACAGAAAACATATTTACCTGTCAGGTCACTCCAGATAATTTTTTTTTACATTAACTCCACACAGGAGTCCCTGAGGAAAATAATTTCCCACAGGGCCTATGTCATCTTTGAGGATGCTGTGTGGCCTAGAGTAGATGAGTAGTAGAGGGATTTTTTTTCATTAGCACCACACAGGAGGCCCCGAGGAAAAATCCATCAGGGCCTATGTCATCTTTGGGAATGCTGTAGGGGGGTCTTTTTAGAAAAAAAGAAGAAAGATAGAAAGTTATAAGAAGGAAAACTGATAAAGAGTGAAACCAGTCCACGTATGAATCCAACCATCCTAATGTGGTGCCGGGCAATAGGTCCGAGAGTCCGAGTGTCAGAGAGAGTCCGAATGAAGTCAAAAGGCCTCCCAGTCCAACTCAACCAGTAAGTGGGCAAACCCATCCGCTGCTGAGATCTTGACAAACCTCACCTCATGAACCCGGACACCCCTGCTAAATTACAGAACGTAGCGCACAATTTGGGGTGACCTATTAACAAATAAATAGTTCCAGGGTCGGGATACCTTTAACCGCTCCCAAAATTTATATAATTTAAAAATATCGAAGTTATTTTTAAAAATTTGATTTTACAGGGAAATGAAGAAAATTTAATTTGTACAAATAATAGATAAAGTAATAAAGAAAATAATTTTAATCGTGACTCGGCTGTCAAAAAGCAAGAGCCTTATCCGATATCAGCGCGGAGATTTATTCCTTAAGACAATGTTATCGGTGCATTTAATATGCTCTATATTGTAATTGTTATGCAAAAAAGGGTTAATCAAATGCAAAATCATTTGCATGACTGTACCGCGTACAGTGAACCTATCGAAGTTAAATGCAGGGGGTGTGCTAAGTGACAAAATACGTTAAATTTCACACATATTAATTTAGGTTGCTTGTGTTGTTTGTTAGTCCTGCATGATTCAATGAACTCAAATTTGCTTTCAATTTAAGTATAATTTTCAATGCAATCAATTGGAACTGATTGCGTGAAGAATTCAGACACATTTTTGCTAGTATTTTTTAAAAGAAAACTATTTTATTTTTCGTCTCTGTATTCGAATCGCGTATTTCTTTTGTTTAAAATTTTTGAAGTCTGTGCCAGAAGTGACGGATGTGTGAATCCATCCCTTTAATCGCTATAAAAACCCTATAAAAAATTCAAATAGATGGCACATGACTAGTTTGTAGAATGTATGTATTTCATGTAGTTTAGTAGCAGGGAGGGAAGCCGGGAGGAAGATGAAGGGGAGAGGGGGATAGAGAGAGGAATGGCGGGGAAAGTGGAGGGAACGCATGCAGGAGGGAAACATGAACTGGGAGAGGAAAGGCAGGTGGAACAGGAACGGGGGCGAATGGGAAAGGATACGCAGGAAGAAACAACATCTTTATTTATAAGGCATTGTAACGCATGCCGGGAAACAAAACACAGCTTACTTGTAAGAAACTTCAAATTAAGATGTGCGTTTGTGCGTAGTTGGCAAGTGAAGACGTGTTCACAAACCTCACTCATGAACCCGGGCACTCTGTCGAAGTCACCAAACATGGCAAACTCTTGGGATGACCAATGGCAGAGGTATTAGTTATTCAAAAAATGTTTTCCGGGCGGCGGTACCCATATCCGCCTCCCAAATAGTATTTAAAAAATTATAATATTAAAATACTGTGTATTTTCAAAGCCAACATCCTGTATAAATATTATATAAGTCCATGATATGTAAGTATATACTTTGGCACAGAGTAACTGCTACAGATTCGAACAAAGAAAGCACATTTTTTTCTTCTTTTCATCCCAATCTACTCTCATCCACACTTTCCATGCAATCCTTTCCAAGAAAGATACAAACTATTTCTCCTCCTGGCATCAACCTTAATAGCGTTGCTCAATACCTTTACACTTACAATCACCATTTTATTATCTAATTTTGGGAATTTTTGATCATTGTAGTCCACTTCTGCATTTCTCCGGGTATTTTTAGTGTGGGGTCATATGGACAATGTTTAAAGTCGTGATTTGTATTCGGGTAACTTTGTGCTCCTTGATAAAAAAAAACGAGAGCACTCGAGCCTTTGTTAAAACATTCATTTTATTTTCTCTCGGCAAATAAACACAGCGCTATTATTATTGTACTGAAGTGATTTTGAAATGGGTTTTGTCTGGTCTCTTTTAGTAAATAAATTTATAAGGTCTCCTTGTATGTTGGTTTAATTTGCACACTGTTAAGAGGAAATCCGGTCACCCAGAAATTTTAACAATATGTATTTTACCAAACTGTTGCTGTTACTGTCGCTCTTACTCCCCCGGATACTGAGCGAAAGTGACAACTGCGCCTCAGGCTGATATTACCTAAATGAAATCATCAAAATCGAGGTTTGAAAATTTTTTTATTCCTCATTTTTCTCCTCCAAAACTGAAGTTTTTTTTAATAACTTTATTGTTAGAAGAAAATGCTTTATATCTGTACGTTTTGCTTATTTATTTATTTTGATATCATATCTTCCGTTTCAAATATAATTCAGCAATGTCAGCCTCACTGAGTAGCTCACCTGTGCTGAAGCCTCCATTTTATAAAACAAAATAAACTAAAAATAATAATGTATAATTAAGGTAAAATTATAGGTAAAATGAATTATTTTATTACCTAAATAAAATTTTAATCTTAGTATATTATGTGTTGTGTGTTTTATATTGGTTTTGTGTGTTATGTGTAGGTATGCGTTTTATTCTTATTTTGTTATGAAATTTTGGTAATATTGTCTTTTTTGTCCTTTAATCCAATTTGTAATTTTGAGTATGAATTTATTTTTGTTTTCTTCTATTTTATATTCATGGGTAAGACTGTTGAATGCTTTTAAAAGTAAGAATGTCGAGTTTGTATACTAAATGTCTATTGATAGCGTTCAAACTAGGCAATTTTAACGATTTTTGGAGGGTGCTAACTCTTATAAAAAGTAATTAATATCAAAAATCAAAACGTACTGATACGCCGATATCTAAATTATATTAAAAAAAAGATTTGCAATAGTGTCAAAATCCAGAGAGGAAATTGGGAAATACGCTTGTATGGAAACACTCCGCCTGATTTCCTCTTTGGCGCCGTATTTCTCAAATCTTACCATGGTTTGGAAATCGTCGACAATCATCTTTCTCTCAAATACGAAAAATTACTAAACTTAGAAATTTTGAATAAAACACATATAAAACTTGTTTCCACCTAATTTATTTTTTGACCAGCCGAGCTATTCCCTAATTTTTGTGAGATCTTAAGATAACGTGCGAGATGTGTCAGATTTGGGTGGTAGAGTTGGCAACGCTGCCTGTCATAAACTCAGATATGGGTGATTTTCTATGGCTGTTATTTGCTTTTTCTATGGATATCAGCCAACTTCGCCGTTTTTAAATAGTTTTAAAAACGAAATACTGTAAATATACATGATTATTTATCCACTTAAAGTATGTATAAAGTTGTATACCGTGGATTTGACATTTGCGAAATTTCGTTTCAACCCAAACCCAAATTCGCATGAATTACTTAGTTTATCAAAATTAATCAAATTATATTTCACTCATATTTGTTTGAGAGAATCAAGTTTGTTTTTCTCTTTAGTTGCTGAATGTATAATTGTTAGTGGCAGATAATGCCGAAAAACACTTTATTTAGAAGAAATCTAACCACAGGCGAAGTACAATCGTCGCAATAGTGACTTTAGAACTTCAAACTTGTATTAGGTACTTGAACGTATGTCAGTAAACTAGATGACAGCCAAACGTCAGTATGAAATTCGAATATTCGACATCTCCACCCGTTGCTTTTTTTATTTAATAACTTTGTCGTGCAAATTACCACAGTATGCAATTAAAAACGTAAAATAAATAATCACGCATTCATAAAATATGTGACAGCTATGACAGCCAGCGTTGCCAACTCTACAATCTGACACTCATTTGACAGGAGATCTCGGACGTTATCGATCTCACAAAAATTAGGGAATAGCTCGGCAGGAGGCTCTGACGTCTGAGGAGAAGTTATTCTGACGTCTGCCCGACTACCAGATGCCTTCGGCTATCATCATACATCAGACAAGAACGACGATAGATTTGGTACTCTTCTAAAATAATACTTAACTGATATCTGTTAAGATACCACAAAACTTTGTATAACTAACTACTCTAACGACGTATATTGAAATATGTTGAAACAATATGACTAACCTGAACACCACAACTACAAAATGGAGCTTTGAGAATTATACTGCAAAAAATATCATTTCAACTTGTAATTTAGACAAAATCATTTACTTCAACACCTCATTATTTTATAGATTAAAAATAAAAGGCCCAATGAATTCTCAAGAAAATATGATAACCTGCAGCACAAACAATAGCGCCCTTGAGGTGATTTTTCACAAAAACGGCGCTCTACAAATTGTCCAATTATTATTATTATTATTATTATTAAACACACACGAAACGTGAAAAAAAAGAAATAAGTCTCCACTTTAGAAACAAAAATCAATAGTCAAAAATCCTTGATGTACGGAACAATCAAGATAGATCACTAATGGAAATAAAATTTGAAGAAAATACAAACAAATTTAAACTCAAATTGGAAAAAGATATGATTAATTCGTATTCGAAAATATTTTAAAAATTATATACCTTTCCACGTGGATCAGCATTATTCCCTTCTACGGACAGCACACGAATACCAACACTAAATGAACATATTATACGGATTATATTATAACATAGGAAACTATGAACTTAATGAAAATAAACATAGGTAAATAAATGTAAATATTTTTTAATTTTTTATTTATTTAATGACAATGTAAAGTAAAATAAAATTACAAAATAAGTAAATATACAAAGTAAAATGGTTTGTTCAGAGTCCTCCTCACTAGGTATTCCTGTTCCGAAGCGGACTGTATGTGGTTGTATGGGTGTTGATCTTTACTTCGTCATCTTCTAGTTTGTTAATTCTCGCAAAATAAACAATAAATAAAATAAAATATATTTATGTTTGTTGTCTGTAGGTTGCGTTGGGGTTACTTTATAATTTTAATAATTTCCTCTCTTTATTTCCTATCTTCATTTAGCCATAATTTGATATCTTTTTTAAACGTTTGTACCTCCATGGTGTTTTTAATTTCAATTGGAAGGGCATTATATAATTTTGTTGCATGGAAATTATGGTTTTTCTGGCCAAAAGATGTATTTAATTTCGGGATGTTCAGTAGATTTGAGGATTTCGTCCTTGTAGTGTAGGTGTGTTGGTCAGCAAAGGTACGCAAATTTTTCTTTAAATTTGATTGCCGCTTTTTGAGTATAGTTTAATAATGCTGAACACATTAACGTTTTTTTTATTTCTTTTGATGGAATTCTTTTGGTTACTTTTAGGATTATTTTTGTTATTGCCTTTTGTGTTTTAATAAGCTGCGTCATGTGGATGTTTGAGGTAGATCCCCATCACATAATCCCATATTCTATTGCAGGAGAAGTAAGAGATATATTTATTTCTGATGTTAAAACTGCTTATTCTGAACATTCGTTGTTGCTTATTCTGACCAGGTCTTGCCATACGCCATCCGATTCTTCAAAGTTACCGTATAAATCGATAATCCAGTGTTATATTTTCATGGTCAAAATATCCTCAAATATATTTATGAAGACTATTTGAAGTACTTACAAAAGTTGAATGCAGGCAAACAACCTGGATATTTGTCAACGACACGTTGGGGAACTGGGGAAATTCTTTTCAAGCGACCCGTTGCGACAATGTAGCAGTATGATCAGTGGCGACGTATGGTAGAAAATACTTTATTGTTTATTTTTTTATTGAAAAAAACTAACATCGAACGGAGAAATAATTTCTACCTTTTTTACTCTAAATAACGGTGCTCAGGAATCGCTTGTTAAAGTCTTTCAGGTATTTTTTTTCAAGTTTGCTCTACTGCTTCCAATATATTGATAAAGTAATTTAATTAACTTGACTTTAACCTTTCGATGAGCGAAAAAGGTCTGGACAGACCATTTCGATTTTAAAAGTTGCGTATTTTTTTGTCCTGGCTTGTTAGTTAATTATTTATTATTTTTTATATGTTTTCTTCGTAGAAGTCCATTTAATATTAAAAAAAATATAATAAAGTTAGTATAAACCTTTGAAATATTTTAGTTTTTTTTATTTTATTATTGTTTTTTTTTTTTTTACAGTGAATTCCGCACAAGAATCTCAACTGCTCCCGTCTGGAGCCGGTGAGACTATGGCATCCCTTATTGGGGTATGTTGTGAGGCTGAAGGTAGTGGGGAGGGGAAGGGGGTGGGGGAGAGGAAGGTTGGGAAGTACCTGGCTATTCAGGTCTGGTCACCAAACACGGTTAAAGCCATTTTCAAGCAACGTTTCAATTCTGAATGGTGGTCTTACACCAGGGCGATACTGATAGTATCTTCCACTCTGGAACGTGCCGCAAATATACTATATATTATTTTAAATGAATTAATTGTGAAATAACACAAATTAATCAAATAAAATTTATTTGCGCATGCCGGGTTCGAACCCGCGACCTCCGGATTGTGAGTCAAGAGTCTTAGCCACTGGACTACGGAGGTCGTCCTGTGACAGCTGTTTATAGAACGAAACAATTTCATGGCTTCTTAACAGTCGGCGCAGCGAACGCAACGGACGCAGAAACAGTTCGAATTCATATATTTCGTAGAAGATTTTTTATGAAGTAACACTGCAAGGTCTGTGCAGACCTAATACAATATTGCAGGTAGATGGTGAATATTTTCGTGATTGGATGCTTGTTAGAATGTGTTTTCGAGGAAGTTGTTATTGTCACGTATAAAATTGTTTTTTGTTGTTGTTATTGTTTTAAATAAAAAAATATAACAGATTTAAACAACAAAACACATGGTTATTAAAACTTATTATAAATTAATTTCTTGTTAACGAAACTACCCAACTCAATAGAGAAAATAAGAATTGAGTTTAGTTTAACAGTTCTGAGGAGTAGGCTGTCAAGAGACATTCGTTCGTAGTCGTTCTGGCTCGACAGTTGGTAATTCAACATATGGAAGAACGGGCCAATCCAAACAAACCAATCCAAAGGTACGCGCATACTTGCATTATGTCAAACAGAATATTTAAAAACAGCTAGGTATAGCTGTTTTTAATTATTCTGGTAAGTATTCGAAATATAATAATAATAATAATATTTGGATGATTTATATAGCGCCGTTTTTGTGAAAAATCACCTCAAGGGCGTTGTACAAACTTACCATACATGCCTATATGTACACATATTTCACAAATACCAGATACCAATCATATTTTTTTGTTGTTTTTTTTTTCTTAAAGTGCATGAATACCGTACAAAAGTCCCAACCTCCCGTCTGGAGTCAGTGAGACTGAGGCATCCCTAATTGGGGTAAGTTGTGAGGCTGAGGAGGGGAAGAAGATGGGGAGTGGAAGGTGGGAAAGTACCTGCCTATTCAATTCTGGTCAACAAACACGCCTAAAACCATTCCAAGTAACTTTTCAATTCTGAATGGTGAGCTTACACGGTGGCGGTCGTGAGCGTATCTTCCACTCTGGAACGTGCCGCAAATATACTTTATTCTGTGATCAGCAGTTTAATTAATTAATTGTGAAATAACACAAATTAATGATATAAACTTTATTTGCGCACGCCAGGATTCGAACCCAAGACCTTCGGATGGCGATTTCAGGGTCTTACCTCTCGACCACACAGGCTGTCAGATTATTTCATTTATTCGGTCGCCGCTTAGTTTATTTCATTAAATTATATGTGTACATATGTAAGGTCTGCGCAGACCTTGTTGCACCACTTACCGTCTCCCGGATGTCGCACATCGGAGGGTTGAGATTACTACAGGATGACAGAGTTGATAGTAATGAGACGAAAGATCATTATAACCCGCGGTGGCTCTCCCAGCATCCCATCAATCAATCGGTCCAGCTAGTTCCAGTGAAGGGTGGTGTTCACTTGAATGACAATCCGTGGACTTGATTGATCTTCGATGTTTATCCTCATTGAAAAAAATCGAGTATCGATGAAGCATTTAATGCTATTAGAAGGGATATAAAAACATAGAAAAAAACAAAAATAGGATATATTTTTCTTTTCTAGAATCTCTATAATGCTGTACTCGTCACTAGCCCGAAACCTTGCCTGTCTGGAATCTATTGTACAATGCTATACATTAATGATAGCATAGAGCAAATACAAAATCAATGCATTAAGTTTCTCCGGTTTAAATACAATAATTTTTGCATACTATAAGTTCATTCAATCAATTTTCACTGCATACTTCAACCTCTCAAACTAAGGCGAACGGTAGCCGACTGCTATGCCTCAACACTATCTCATCAAAACGTAGTTTCAACAATTCCTTCATTTTTCTAAAAAAGAAATATCCACACTTATTCTACCGAGAATTGTACATTTTTCCATTATTTCTCACCTTTTTAAAATTCATGTACTTCAATCCAGATATTGTACATTATGTGGCCTAAAATGGGAACTCTAGATCACCTATTTTTGGTTCTCCTTCTCTAAACAAATATCCTCTCTTCTATCAAGCCCTATCTAAAATTGCCTCCCTTCCATTCAACATCCAATCTCTTCTAAGTCTGAATCGACTCCAATATTCCATATAATAAAATTAACATTTTCTTTCTCCATAATTTGAAACGATGGCCTAGAACCCCCTTGAAGGGTGAAAACCAAAAAAATTTAAAAAAAAATTTAATCACTGTATGCTATGGTATTCTATTTTGTGTACATTACCTCACGGCCTCAGAAATAGCATTTAAAAACACATTTTGGTATGTCCGTATGAATTATACAAATTGCATACAAAGGGCATGCGAATTCCTCGTTACTTTGTTTGGCTCTCGGCTCGGGGCGGCAGAACGGGAACACACAGAAATGCTAATGAAACAAAGCCTTATCGAATGTTCTGGAGCACAATGCGTTTCGAATAACGCTTTTAATTAAAGATCGCCATTATCAGCTTGTAATGGAACACGTGCGGCGAGCTATGGCCGAGATTGTGGAGGTATTTGTCACTTATAATAATCCACGCAGTTAATTTTTGGTTATCTGATCGATAAAGGAGCGTTTGTATAATTACTGTGGGTGTTTTAAACATTGTCAAATCTTAACCGGCTTTAATACAGCCTTGAGCGTTTTACACAATGTTTTTTTTATACCTTTCCGGACCCCATGAAAAATCTTTTCTTTACGCAATCACTATTTTCATACCCACAATTTTACATTATTTACAGGATAGCTGCCATTCGAGAGGAAATAATATATTGAGATGGTACTAAATTGTACAATATGGCAACACTTTGAACATAACCATAGGTCACATGAAATCATAGATTATTTACCATTGCCGTTGCCGTCAAGAAATCATAAAAATTCATCACCTTAACCCTAGAAAAATAATATTATTTTTACCTACCTTAAAGATAAACATACATCTTAGAGACAGTTAAAAATGAATATTTGACATACTACTCGTATCATACTTACACAGTTTAAAGGTAGTTAAATAATTAGTTTAGGATTTTGTACTTTAAATAAAACCAAAATAATTATCAAAAACATATTGTAATTAAAAAAAATAACAAAATTCTGTAAACCTCTTACCAATCAACTAGAAAATATTAAGTCTTTTTAAAATGAAAAATAGTGTTTTATTTTATGTCTAAATCGTATTATTTTTACATGTTATGAAAGTTTAAATGTTAATCGATCGTTATACATAATTTTTATTTATTTTTTAATTTTTATTAAATCACATTTATACGAAAGATACACGGGGTATGTATTTATGCCGTTTAATACATGCCGTGGTGACAGAGCCGCCCCGCGCAATCTTTGCTCGGCAATATAGCTAACTGAGACAGACAGCGCCCTATGTTGCGAAATAAAAAAAGACAGCAATTCTTGTGTATCGTTTACGTGTCTGAAATTTCATATCTGGGTCATATACTTCGAGGGGAGAAGTATCACTTGCTCCATTTAATATTGAAAGGCAAGATAGAGGGTCGCCGAAGACCTGGTAGGAGACAAATGTCTTGGCTGCGAAATATACGAGAGTGGACCGGCATTAGAAGTGTGGAGGAGCTATTCCGGGCAGCGCAAGACAGAGAGACCTTTTCAAGAGTGATCGCCAACGTCGGGGGGACCTGATAAGACACACAAAGAAGAAGAAGTTTACGTCTCTAAGACGTACATTATCTTTCTAGGCTTAAAAAAAAAATTATAATACTCACGCAAAAGCTCTAAATATTGGGGAGATTTTTTGGGTTTACATTTAAAAAAAATATTATTTAGTAATTTGGAATTTTTTATTGTATATATATATATACATACTGTCACATCATTATTGTTAAGTGTGGCACTTCACTAGCGATGATATTATTATCTTTGGTCTGTATTTAAAATATGTCGAATATCAAAGCCTGAAACTATACAGTCATATTGTAAAACAGTTATCAGTGTTTCAGTCACCTACAATAAATAATAAACAAAACATATACCTAACCATGTATTTTATATTATAACTGTTCCAATGCATCAAAAAATATTCATTAAAAAAACTGATGCACCTTTACAAATAAGAATTTTATTAAATGACCGCTTTTGCCAGAAGAAAGTCCGACTTCCTTGCGCCTTATTTACGGTAATTTCCTGGTAAAGAAATATAATACGGCAGTCAATCTCTGAATAAAATTACAGCATTAAGAGGGCGCATGATATCAATTTACCCCCCTTGCGGAGAAATGAGCCAATGGCTCGATTAATTTTATTTATAGCCCCTGGAACAAAAGTTGATGCTGGTTAGTCGGACTCCTGTGGAGACTGGAGACTGCGGTATGTTCATTGCTCGAGTGCCATCTCTCCAGGGATGGACCAAGTTAAATGTATTAGAGATGCGTTTAGAGAAAAATGGGGTATGATTACAAAGTTTAATACCGTTAAAAATTTATTAAAGATTAACATTGAGACCTTAAGCATGACGCGAAGGAGACTAATTAATAAATATGATTGTTTCTTCCAAAACGGCTTACGAATTACAGTTTCAGATTAACTGTAAATACTAAAAATGAAAAGAGACGAAATGGTGTTTGCTGGGATTGGGTGAATAGGAAAAACAAGGACTAGGGATGGGATGGGAAATTAGGAAAACGGATGACTAATCACTTACCACTGTATCTCTGCGAAAGAGAACACAACCACTTTACAGTAATACAGTTCCAACACGAAGTCTCGAGGTAATTTATTATCCCCACAAAAAAAGAATGAGTAAAAAACGATATTATGCACTACCAAGATTGTTGAATTCCTTCTTTTTATTTGACAAAAACCCACAACTTGCTTTTTTTACATGAATACCGCACAAGAGTCGCAACTGCTCCCGTCTGGAGCTAGTGGGACTATGACATCCCCAATTGGGATATGTTGTGAGGCCGAAGGTAGTGGGGAGGGTAAGCAGATAGGGAAGAGGAAGGTGGGGAAGTACCTGGCTATTCAGATCTGGTCACCAACACGGCTAAAGCCATTTCAAGCAACGTTTCAATTCTGAATGGTGGTCTTACACCAGGGCGATACTGAGAGTATCTTCCACCCTCGAACGTGCCGCGAATATACTATATATTATTTTAAATTAATAAATTGTGAAACAACACAAATTAATCAAATAAAATTTATTTGCCACGCCGGGATTCGATCCCGCGACCTTCGGAGTGCGAGTCAAGAGCCTTACCTTGACTACGCCGCTTCCAAGGTAGTTCAAAATCTTCTTCTGTTTTCAAAACAAATGCATTCGTTTTTGCGCTTTTTTTCTTGTCATTGTCCCAAATTTCATTTTTTAAAAGCAAAACGGTTAGGGAGAGGTAGGAACTGGATAAATGTCATCCCGGTAGGAACTAGGCATATTCTCATTTCAAACAATGATAGTCTCACTGTTATTTATGTCAAATGTTTTGTAACAATGCGTGTGCTTTAGATCAATGCCAGGAACAAAACAGACATTAAAAAAATACAGCCACAGCACTTGCGAGTTATGAAAGCCAGTTTTGACTTTTGACTTTATGTGGACTGTGCACGACAAGTTACTTGCGACTTGAATAAACAACATCATTCATGGATATTTACTTGCGTATTCCTGTAGAGTAGAGGAAGGGCTTGAAAACGCTTATTTTCAGGTTCTGATCGTCGTACATATTATTAATTTAACAACGATGTCAAACCGCAAATTCCTAAATGGTTCCATTTGTCCGCTATTTGTTACTTACTTCGCTAAATAACTATAGGTATCTATATCTAATAATAGTAACGATATCATAGACATATGAATATTAGTAGACCTGCCCTAAGCGATAAAAGCGTATTATTTCCTCCTCCCATTGGAACCATTCCATTGGAACCGGCTGGGATCGTGTATAGCTTCACGTTAATCTAAAAAATGTGACGTCATCATTCTTCTGCAAGCCAGCGTCGAGCACTCATCGGTGCATTTTACGAAATAAAACGGTAAATATAGTGGCTTGTGTTTTGAAAACGTGTAAAAATAGAAGTGAAAAAGAGAATAAACAAAATTGTCGTATTACATTCCATAGGCAAGCATTATTTTACACTATTTTAAGCCAATTCAGATCACATAATATGATCATTTTTGTAACATACACTGTCACTCGAGATACATGGCGTGTGCCCGTCCCTGTTTACTGGGGTAAGTAAATTATGAAACATTTATAAAAGTGTCTTCACTTAATACAGCAACAAAATATTGAACACGACCTTATAGGCGACCTTACTTTGCATATATGGACTTCGCAAATGTGTTCATTACGCGGCGAACAATTCGCGCTCCTATGTAAAAAGGTATATTCATTCAAAAGCAGAGTTTACTTTTAAGAACGAAAGTGTGATATTATGATGCGAGATGCCTATATACTGTCAGATTGAGTTTTGACGAATCACATATCACCAAAGCCGTCTTCCTGCCCTTCGTCCCGCTGTAGTTGGTTTCTACCCCTCACCTTTCTGTTCTGGTCTATTAATATTCATATGTCTATGAACGATATCTAATATTCGTGACAAAGTGACATCACAAACGCCCCCCGCGTGAACTTAAGCGAACATTTCATTTTGGCTACAAATAAAAATTGGCTTATTTCATATCGTTACAAAATATTTATTCATCAACTTAAAAATGGCATTACTACATGCTTGAAATTACAAAAAAGATTCAGATTTACTGTAAAATAATGGCTACGAGTTAGAGATTGACTTAACCGGATCTGCTCTTTCTTCAACTGTTTTGGGAGTAATAAAATACCTGCATATTTATGATCTTTTTTATAATTCCTTCCGTTTTCTTTAAGTGGTAGAGCTTTCGAATAGGAAATACCTTTCCGTTTAGGACGTGTGCCGTTGGTATCATGATTATTTACAGTGGGTAGGCACATCACATTCCAACGTCTAAATCTAAAAAATAATATATATTATTACACTTGAACAATATTTACGAAAAAAACCATTAAATTTACTTACTAGGTTGTATGAACTACATAGTAACATTTCATAAAACCCCTATTTATGTCTCTTTAATTATTTTATTTATTGTGTAACAGATTATTCCATTTAGAGATTTGCTGTTGTAAGATTCTTAACATTTGGGGACTTTGTACAAAAATGTTTTAAGGTTATTAAAAGAGTAATTAAATATATCTGCTGTTTTAGGAACTTCATTCGATAGCACCATTCCTCTTGGCATACTACGCTCTTCTAGAACATCGGTTCTGCCGTGTAGCATCTTGAACACGTCATGGTTATGAATCCGTAAACAAAATGCAGGAAAAGAGAGAATACCTAGTTGCATCCACAACTGATTAAGAATTACGGCTTCAGAAGCACTAAACTTATAAATGGCCTGTTAATATTAAAAACAAAACGAGGCTAAATGGATTTGCAATTAGCTGGAATTGGGTGATAACATAGGTAGGAAAAACAAGTATGCAAGCAAAAGTGATAACCAATATCCCTGAGGAGGAGAAAATGACACAACCACAAAATAGTTATACAGTTTCACCGTGATATCGCCACCACAAAATGATGTGATAGAAATGGTTAAATTCCCTTATTTTGATTAAAAATGAGATTGTATAGACGAAAACTTGCTTCCAAGGTAGTTCCATATTTTCTGTTTTCAAATTAAATGCACTCGATTTTTCATGGTTTTTCCTGCCATTGTTCCAAATTTCAAACACCTTTCCAGCAAGGTGATGTGGTTCGGGAGAGGTAGGAACTGGATAAATGACATTCCGGTAGGAACTAAGTATATTCTCATTTCAAAACCAAACACCTAAGTTCGAAGTTGATTTCATATGGAATTAAATCTATTGAAGTCAACTATGACCATAATATACCTAACCAAAATTCTATATATTTGTGAAATCTAAGATAGCAAATTCTCACCAACGTTAAAAACTCACTTTCTTCTGTCCGAATGAATACCCACTTTACCTTACTATCTGAACGACAAGCTGAAAATATTTGACATTTATTTACAATTTTTCATAATGAATCATGTTTTCGTGGGCTTAGAAAAATCTATTCCTTGCTATTTTAATAGAACTAGCAGGCAAACGAAAAACAATGCCATTGCCCAACCTTTATAAAATCCACACCACCCGCTTGCCAGCTGCCCGCTGCCTGAATGGAATATATGAATTTCTCGGCTTTTCTCTACTATAATAAGCATGTTTTATACATATAAACCTTTCTCTTGAATCAATCTATCTATTGGTGAAAACCGCATGAATATCCGATGAGTAGTTTAAAAGATCTAAGCGCACATACATTTTGAGCGACTTCATTTTATACTATGTACCTAATGATGATGAGACAGGATTATATATTATTCGTTTAAAAAGGAAAAAAAATCGAAAATAATGTGTTGACTCAAAACTTGTAAATAATTTTAAATTTAAACCTTTACAAAATTAATGATCATATCTCGTGCGAGGTTTTAATTTTATGTTCTTAAATTCTTCTGGTAAATATGACTGAACTTTCACCCAACGAAATTATTTATGAAGACGATATTACGAATAATGTTTTATGGATAATTTGTTTTTAAAATCTGACGTTATTAAGTGTTTTAATATTTGGCGCCTTTGTGGTTGATGAATTTGTGAAGAAAAAAAATATAATGCCAATAAATAGGAGAAAACAAATATTTTCTTTAGATTAATTTAAAAAATGATCTGTGTTATACCGGGATGCTTAAATTATTGGGTTTAAATGCAATTTGTAAGAATTATAAATATTTGTACTTTCGACAACGCCACATCGGTCCAGTACAGTGAAATCGATAAAGTATGGTTTACACGAGGGCAGCGCTGGCTTGGTATTGGCCTCGTATAAACAGTTTTTCAAGCCAAGCCAGCGCTGGCTGCCAGCACTGGCTAAAATAGAGCGCACGTCTATTTTTCAAGCCAGTGACCTCCGCCCGCGTGGGGCACGCTGCGGGGCGCAGCCCTCGTGCCAGCGTTGCAACACGTGTAGACGCATCGCGCCAGTCACTGGCGCATATCCGTGGAGTGTATACACGTTTTCGTTTGTTGAGATTTTCTTTCTTTTAAAATGACGAGCAAATTTTCTGATGATGAAACTTCTCTCATCAGAGTGTCTTGACGCTGAATTGAGCCTTCTATAAGTGAAATAACTTGTCAAAGTTTTCAGTCGTAACTCGCAAGGCCAACTTGTACACATAAGGATCTTCTAATCTTAGTTGTTGTAACAAAAAAGCATAGGCTCCAGCAGGGGCGTGCACAGAGTTTTTGATCAGGGTAGGCAGTAGGAAAATACAACACGTTTCACAGGTTAAAATTTCCATATTCTATCAGATAATTTTAGAATTGAAGTACGACAAACGTTTTTGAATCGACAATTAGCATTTATGAAAGACAACTATTTGATAGAAGTACATAATAACAACAGATGTTTTTGTCGTCACGGATTGCTATTTGCTAATTTTGATCTAGAAAGCACTGTTTAATACTAACAAAAAAACCACATACAAGCAAATTCAAAACGACAGCTCTAATCTATGCTTTGGGCATTTCGTAAACATTGAATTATGTCTTGTTTGAAATTAGCTCTAGTCAGAAATAATTCCTGCTTAGACCGCAATAGTGAAGCAGTCGGAGGGCTCGCGTGTAGTTTCTAGTTACAGTTTATGCCGTGTAGTTTCGGTTGCTCAGCTTTTTCGCGCTTATTTTTGAAAGTGTGTATATATTTTTAGCAATAATTTAATAAATTATAATATTAATTACATTCTTATGTTTTACAAAAACGGCAGGGTAGGCAGTGCTTATGTGCCTATATGGAGTGCACGCCCCTGGGCTCCAGTACTGGTTTACTGGTTTTATCGGTTATCCATTTTCTTGTCCAAAGTCGTTTTTTATTTAAGATTTCTTCCTCTATTATATTAATTATCACTTCTAATGATAGTGGAAAGATATTTTTTAAACATTTTTTCTTCAACAGCCGGATTTTCACCGAATTCATTTTCGTTTCGAACATGTGCTCACCACAAAAATCCAGAAAAGACTGGCCTCGTCTAAGCAACACGGGCCGGGCCAGTGCTGGCTTGTCTGTAGGACTGTCGGCAGAGCACTAGCTTCGTGTAAACTTAGCATATAACTTTACAATACCGGATCGATCGAAACTACCGGTGATTTTATACCGTTTTACCGAGAACGGCTGCACTGTTGATAGCTAGACCGATATTGACGGGAATAAATAAGAAATCGATATACGATGACAATACTGGCGGCTGCTTATGGATTTATGTGAATTATGTGAATGTAAAACGGCTGAGTACAAATGAAAAATACGAATAAATTGATAATTTAGATTTGATATAGGTACCAACTTTAATATACATTGGCGCTTCGCACGTACCTTTTGCGACTAAACGGCAGTTAATTAGTGAATGAGGTAACTAGTACTATTTGAATATTTTTCGTTTCTCCAAGCTGGATCATTTGATCGTTTATTAGATGAATAAATTTAGTCTTTGAATCGCGTAACCGATTTCTTTCAAATTTAAGGGCTTCGTTAGTTCACCTACATTCATTAATAAGCCAATAAACGGAGGCTTTTGTTGATCGAATGTCGGAATCATATATTGATCGCTGTCGCAAATATCGTTAACTGACCATATATGATGGATAGAGATAATATCGTATTGATATAGGGTTTTATAGATCTTCCTTGCTAGACCCCCCGAAAAAAGTAAAGGTTGCCAGTAATTTATTTTATTTATTTATTACATGGTTATGTACCTATTACGTATGTCATAGAATGTCATTTGGTAATTATGCCTGACATATATAAAAACGGGTTTTAAAACTTAATTAGTTAATGAACTTAATACTCATACAATGGCGCACATAATGCTGTTTTTTAACAGATTTTATTAATCATTGAGTAAGAATGAAGAAAAACCCAATATTCGTTTTGATTACATCCTGAGGAAAATCAAATACAAGATCCCAATACCAGTGACGTGCGTAGCTTTATGACCGAAGGTTATTTATTGTTTATAAAATTTAAAGTTCGGGAATAATTAATAATATTGTTGTGCTTTAAATGCTTCAAAACGTTCATTTTATCATCATATTTAGATGATTGTTATGGCTAACTCAACCAAACAAGCGTACAAGTTCTTACCGAATTCATAAAACTAAATCACTTTTTTGGTAATTTTACTAACGGTTTATTTTTCTCAGAAAGTTGGCTCACCGAAATTTTAATAATTATGAATTTGTATATTTGTATTGTGCGCTCAGATCTTTTAAACTAAGCAACGGATTTTCATGCGGTTTTCACCAATAGATAGGCTCATTCAAGAGAAAAGTTTATATGTATAATAAATGCTTATTATAGTAGAGAAAAGCCGAAAAATTCAAATATTCAATTCAGGCAGCGGGCAGCTATAAGTATAAAATGAAGTCGCTCAAAGTGTTTGTGCGCTTAGATCTTTTAAACTAAGCAACGGATTTTCATGCGGTTTTCACCAATAGATAGAATGATTCAAAATGAAGGTTTATATGTCAAATATTAAATTCAGGCAGCGGGCAGCGGGCAAACGGGTGGTGTGGATTTTATAATATATTGTGGGTTGGTATAGGTATAAAACGAATTTATTTACAATTTCGATTTTTTGTACTCATACGCTGGTATATACAGTGACAAGTAGTTTTATTTTTGATGCATTTGAATAAAAAAAATATATTTTATATTTTTGTTATTCGGCGGTACATCCTCTCTGCACACCCTTTCGGGGACTCGTAGTTATAATAATTAATCCGACTAAATATTGTACCTAAGTATGCCGGGGGGCCAACTGTCAAGGGGATCAACTGTCATGGAATCGTTTTTCAGTCTTTATGTACGGCACGCCTCTGTCTAACACGTATCCCGGAGAAAGATTTGCATATGTAAGTCGTCTTAGAGAAATTACTTTGCAAGAAGTGGTTTTGAAATATACGTTTCTGATATGAGTGCAATTATCGTGATTAGTTTTTGGGTAATTATGCCATGTTGTGCTTCCTCCTTCACATATTCATGTGTTCATGGGGTGATGTTTATCTAGGCCTTGGCGGCCGATACTTTTGCCTACTATTGCGTGGGGGGCCGGATCGGGAGAGATTGATAAAGGAAAGATACTTCATTGCAGTGGAAGGGATGAATTCTTACTTCCGTCATTCCTGGCACATTGACCCAGAGATTCCTACCCACCCCTCATACCCTTTTCCTACCCAGAACTTCTTCTCTTTCCTTTCCCTAAAAATACCCTCCATACAGCATCCCCAAATATGACATAGGACCTGAGGTATTTTTTTCATCCCACGTCAAAATATTCCCGACAAAATATCCTAAAGAAAAAACATCTCCCAAGAAAACATCTTTTAAAACCTAACCTAACTTTACAGGATGTCTGTATTATTTTTATCCCAATTTACTATTTATGAACAATAATTTATTGTCTTTACAGGATGTCTGTATTATTTTTGTCGCATTTTACTTGAAAAATAATTTATTGTCTTTATTGAATGTCTGTATTATTTTTGTCCCACTTTTTGTAAGGTTAGGTTAGGTAAGGTTTTAATACATATTTTTCTAGGGGATGTTTTGTCCGTGTGATATTTTGCCGATGATATTTTGTCGGGATATTTTGTCGCGGGTTGAAAAGTCGCGGATCCGTTTACGCTTATTACTTAAATTCACGCTGAAAAGAAACACATAATATATCTACATATTTTGGCTTGTAACTAATACATTATTTTCCTCTTAAATTGGAATAGTAATGATTCGGTAAATCTTTCACAGCTTCCTTACCAGAACTCATAAAAGATCGGCCGCTATCACAGGACTATTTTTTAACGTTTTTTTTATCAAGGAACGAAGAGGCGAAAAGACAGGAATATATTACTGCAATAATGTAAACAACCGGCAGTCCGCCTCACTACAAAACAAATAACAATAAAAGCACTATAACAACAAAAGAAAACAAATGTGTGGAGTGTTGGCCGGTCGCTGTAGAACATGGATATAGAAGTCGCTAGATTGGACATTGCAGTAACAAAAATGAACCCATTGGTGAGATAAAATAGTTTTTTTATTACAGGCCCATTACGGGCTCTTACATACGTGTGATGTTCATAATAATTTAATGGAAATGTAATCATTGAGTGAAATATCCTATTTAAATTGTAGAACTTTCAAGTCATTAAAATTTATTGTTTTCAAGTTTATTTTGTAGAACTCCTTTTTAATTTGTATTTGTTTTAAATATTTAATAATATTATTATTTAATTTATTTACAGTTTATTATAAGTAAGTATTTTTTAATAAATTAAATATATTAAATAATAATATTATTAAAATAAACTTGATAAAACTATTCTGACAGACAGAACAATTAGTCATAATAGACCCGATATAGTTTTACATGACAAAATTAAGAAAATAACTTATATCATTGATGTCGCTATACCAAATTCTTGTAATATTCAGAAAACTGTTTCTGAAAAAATAAGAAAATATTTATTTATTTATTTATTTATTTATTTCAAGACTTGTTTTTACATTAAAAAATGATAACATTTGCAAGGTTAAACAAAATTTTTTTTTAATTCTACTACTCCATAAGTTGAGCTCTGGGAGCTCGTGTTTATGGGAGGAGTATTTATTCACACGCAAAAAATAAAATAATAATAATGTTCTAATTAAATGTTTAAATAATATTCAAAGAACTTATGAGGTAAATACAAATATTAATTGACATAGGTTCGTAATTTAGGAAAAAAAATTGTTATACAAGGTCAATACTTTTTTTTAAAATATTAAATATTACAGTTAAAGTAAGGGTAAATTAAATTAAATTAAATTAAGGGTACAATATATCATTATCCAATTTCAGTGACTTAATTTGTTTTTTGAATTGTTCATATTTCAATGTTTCAGTTACACTAATTTTGTTTTTAGATAATAATATATTGTACCATCTTACACCTAGATACAGATAGTGGTGCTGAGCCGTGGTAGTTCTAAGCATAGGGATGGCTATTAAGCCATTCGTTTTAAATCTATTGCTTATGCTATCAGAGGGGTGAATTTTTTTAATAAAATACTCTTTATAAATTTGATATAAGGCGTTTCTCTTATACAATTCTGTGATGGATGGTACATTAAATTCTCGAAATATCTCTAGAGTAGGGAAGTCGTATGGTTTCCTAAGGATGATTTTTATAATTATTCTTTGAATTATGATTATAGGTTGTAAGGAAGCTTTAAAGGCCCCTCCCCACCCAATAATGCCGTACTGTAATAAGGACTGAATTAATGCAAAATATACAATTTTTATGGTTTTCTTGTTTAAAATATTTCGTATGTTATAGAATACATAGATAAGTTTTCTTATTCTTTCCACAGTGAGATTGATATGATCTTTCCATTTAACATTTTTATCTATTAAGATTCCAAGATATTTTATACTAGATTTATGATTTAGCTTAGCGCAGTCCGTATTACATGTACCGTCATTTGCACAATTTTTAGAATGAATTGTTATGTTAATTAAATTATTTGGCACATCTTCTTGTAGAGAGAATGATTTAGGAAGAATGATTTATAGATTTAGGAAATGAAATTAAAAGAATTTGGCATTCTCAGACTATAAAAATATTACCATTTGTTATTTCGGCTACTGGCATTATACCAAGCTCTCTCATTCAAAATTTAGGCGTATTAGATTTGTCAAAAAATTTGTACATAAAAATGCAAAAGTCGGTCATTTTAAATACATGTAGGATTACGAAAGATTTTTTAAATATTTATATTGAGGGATCAGTAGGATTTATCGGACCAGTTAGGATTTCATCAGAGCCGAACCCTCTGATATGAAAATATCTGGAGTCGGTGAAATATTTTCCTATTATGTTTCTGGTGGATTGACGTATTGTTCTTGTATTGTTTTATTCTTATATAGTGCAATTACATTGCGTTAATTTACTAGATATTCATTTGTGGAAAAGTGTGTGGAAGGGTTTAGTCTTTCATTTGGGAAAGATTCAACCCGGACATGAAATCTGGAGCACCGTAATAATTATAAAAAAAAAAATTTCAATTTAATTTGGGAGACGGATATGGCTAACGCCGCGGCGGTCTGGGTACCATTTATTCGATAACGAACACTTCTGTCGCGGGTCATCCCATGTGGTTCGCTACTTTATTTTAGTGACTTAGCAGGGGTGCCCGGGTTAAAATTTGTGTTTTGTTTGTGTCTTCACGGCAGTTGCGCCTGTCCCCCTGCTGCGTGGTGGGCCACATCAAGAGAGACTGGTAGAGGTTCCAGCTGGACTCTCTCGACCCATTGCCTTGTTCCACAGTTGAAGGGAAGGATTCACACGTCCATCACTCTTGGACACATTGACACCCAGATTCCTACCAACCCCTTATACCCTTTTCCTACCTATAACTTCCTCTCTTACCTTTCCTTAAAAAGACACCCCACACAGCATCTCTTAAGATGAAATACGCTCTGAATAGCGCATTAAACGTCACGCACTTTATAATCTACGCATTCTAATTAAATATGCACGAGCGCGAACAATTAATTTACCTAAATATAAATAATGTGCAAAAAGCATTAAAAACCTAAAATAATTTGATTGGCGCCATCTGCGATCTGTGAATGCGTAGATTATAACGTACGTGACGTTTAACTTTAATAAAAATCATTCACAAAGTTTAGTAATGGCTTTGCGGTTAAAAAAAATACTCTATAAACACGCAAATAATGCACAAGCAGTATTGTGAATAAAATCATATAAATAAATCTGAAACATCTTATCTAAATAACGCAGGACCACTCCAGTATTTTGTATATCTGCCAGCTAAGTAGGATATATGCTTAGAGTAATATGGTTCTTAAGATCCAATCAACAAAAAATAGCTCGTTATATTCGAGACACATAACAAAAAAGACGGATCATAACCTAGAACCCAAATATAAAAACCATTAGATAAAATTGAACCTTTTACTTTAGTTTGGTAATCTGATACGATGATATCAGGACAGAATCAAAGAGGAATGAATATAAATGTTGCATCTTGAAAGCACAAAATCTACTTATATTTTAACGTTTTATCAAACAAGGCATATTTAATTCACTTTTTTTCGAAAGATCCATTTATAATTTTTACATCATCTCGACGAACAGTTAATATTTTATACGCCTTTCTTAATCATCCGGAGAAATGATTTACAAAGGGCTTTATTCAGTGATGATTGATGGTTAATGTGTTTTTATTTTAATTTCGAATCTTTATGGCCAAATAAATAAAATTTTGACGGCCTCCTCGGTCGAGGGGTAAGGTTCTCGATTCCGAACCTGAAGTATAGTATAGCGGGGTAATTAAATAAAATCAATCCACGCTTTTCTTCTGTAAACACAATGAGTCTTTACTGGGTGGGTACAATCAATTTATACAAGTAAACAGTTCAAAAATAGTAAAAACAATAGTATCTAACTTAAAAGTACAAGCTATAACAGTAGCTTTATGGTTACTTTTACAATAATAACCCCAAAGTACACTAATTCTCCATTAATTACTCGTCACTTTATAAAAAAAGATTCACGAGTACCTGGACTTTTACTATTTTCCTGGAGCTCACCGCGGGTCTCCCCAGCGGATCAAACTCAAAACTCCAAGGTTTCGCTTGTCTTTATATACCTAGCGAATTTGATACATATATAGCAGGACAAATACTAGACATAGAAAGTATTCGAGCGTGGAACGCTTCTCAAATACGCTCAAAATAATTATATTTGTTACAATAAAAATGATCATTTTCCAGAGCAATTTAAAATTTCCACTATAATACCTTTTCATAAATCTGGAGATACGAATAAATTAGACAATTATAGACCAATATCTCTTGTATCAAACCTCTCGAAAATATTCGAAAAATTCATCAAGTTTAGAGTCATTGAACACTTAGAAAAATATAAAATTCTATCGAAAAACCAATACGGCTTTCGTAAAGACCTAAGCACCGAGGATGCGATATATGAAATGGCAAAAAATATATACTCATCTATCGATAAAATAAAGAAATGTCTTGCCATATTCCTAGATTTAAGAAAAGCTTTCGACACCGTAAATCATGATTTACTCATTACAAAAATAAATCAACCAGGCTTCAAAAAAGACACACTAAAACTACTCTAAGACAGAACACAAAAAACAAAAATTGGGAATAATTACAGTTCGGAGTCAAAGATAAAAAATGGAGTTCCACAGGGAACTGTGCTTGGCCCGATTTTATTCTTAATTTATATTAACGATTTATGTAATTTTGTAATCCCTGGTAAAATTGTTTCTTACGCAGACGACACGGCAATAATGGTGGATGGTAATCATTGGAAAGAAACTTTCTCGAAAGCAACTGATTGTATTTCACTGGTTTCAACATTGCTTAATTACAACAAACTCATTTTAAACTATAGCAAAACATTTTACTTACTTTTTTATAAAACTATTAAAAATAAACCTAAAGACAACCTTTAAATTAGAATCCATAATACTAGTGGAAATAAAGAAATGTGCTTTATGTGCAACAAACTCACTATTGTCGAAAATATAAAATATTTAGGAGTATTTATCAATATATAAAAATCTTAATTGGAAATCACATATTAATCAAATCACTTCTAAATTAAGATATCTGACCTACATGTTTTATAGACTTAAAGAAGTTCTAAACATTGAGAAATTGAAAATGATCTACTTTTCCCTGGTGCAATCTTCAATCACTTATGGCATTATAGGATGGGGTGGTGCACTTGATACATTTATTAAGCCTCTACAAATAATTCAAAAACACATAATTAAAGTCATATATAACAAAAATAAAACATTCTCGACCAACTTATTATACAAAGAAACTAAAATATTTAATATACTTAAATTATTTATATTACAAACTTTGAAATATGTATTTAAAAACAAAAATAATTTCGAAATAAATGAAAACAGAATGAGCAAAAGAATAAATAATATATTTTACACCCCATAAACCAATACTAAATTATTGCAGACACATAGCAGTTTCATTGGTCCTCGTACAATTAACCTTCTACCTCTACAAACTCAAATGATAAATAAAATGATAAAATATGTAAAAGACGTAAAATTATGGCTGAATAATGTAGATATTGAAACGTTTTTTCTATAAATTTATCCATCCTTCTACAACTCACTTTCTGTAACTTTCTAAACTGTAGTACAATATGTTTTCTGTTTATTTATTTTTTTATAATAACTAAAAAAACAAATAAAATTAAAAATCAGTATATTTTTCTCCATATTTTTAATTTTAATTTTTATAATAGCTGAAAAAAACCTGTTTCACTTATTCTACCTATGTAATACTAACTTTTTAACTTTATATTTTATATGTTTTTTTAAGTCTATTTTACACTTTGGGCACTTGGAAATATAGTATTTTCTTTTAATATTACCCACACTCAGGCAGTGCCTTAGTGGGTTTTCATTTCTTGTTCATACTAATTGTAATTATATATTATGTTATTATATAATGTTTGCTATTTATACATTATATGTACAAAGAAATGTGAATAAATAAAGTTAAAAAAAATAGGAATATACTCTCCAGAGTTGTATCTTCGATCGATAGTGAGGATTGTCTATGACGTGGATACGATCTTTTCCTAGGACTAGCTTGCTGCAAATGTAGTTTTAAAAACATTTTTTTGAATTATTAAATAGCTGACCAGTTTTGAATAGCCAGGTATATTAAATAAAAACATCTTAAATATCTCAGCGCGCTAACGACAAAAGCGTGTCTAATCGAAAGTATCGAATACACCATTAAACTTGTGGCAATGTGAGTAGTATTAATTTAATTCGAGATATTTTTTTTATTACAAACAAATATTAAACAGACAGAAATGCCCACTGCCTACCTAACGAATGATTAATTGGCCTCTTCTAAGATCTTTAACACTCCGCCAGTTAATAAACCCCATACTTCTGTTCACACATTGTTCATTCAACCCGTTAGCAGCTGCTCATTAAGTTTTAATACTGATTTTATTAGTTTTGTTTGAAGAGTTTTATTCACAATTTACATTTGTTACTTACAAACAAAGTTATTGATTTATTTCAATTAATGTGTCAAACCACAAAGTGACTGCATTCTACCAAAATAAAGAATAATAATATGTAATGGTGATAGACAGAAATGGCCAATGGCCATCAAAGAGGCGTCTGTATAAAAAGCTTGTAGTATGAAGAAGTTTAAAACCTCAATTTAGGGGATTTATTTAAAAATAATTTAGAGGTTATACTTATAATAAAACGCTTGTTTTAAATTACTTGTATATCAGTTAATTTTGTATTAATAGTTCAGATTCACTTGCATTAAAGGTGATATTATTTAAGGTGCTGGTTGTAAGGTTTTTAGAAATGGAATGATTGAATTTTTGCAAGAAATTGTAAATATTAGATTTCATGACTGGACACATTTGCTTCTCATGAAATCATAGATAAAATGATGAAAAGATAATTTTGTTGTATAAAAATGAAGGTAAAATGTGTCACAGACGTTAAATTAAAAGTAAAAAGAGTCTATAGACGGAAATGAATCAAGATGAATATAAATATAAAATGATAGGTATAAAATGAAGTTAATTTTTTCAACACATAACAACATGCACACCGTGGTTTTTACACACTCGTTACAAAACGTAATTTATTTTGATTGCGTTTTATTTTTACCCCACAAGCTCACTCCAGTGTTAAAACAGGGAGCTTTATTTTAACGATGTGGATCTATCGGCCACGTAAGCGCTTGTCTTGTACCTATCTCCACGTAACAAAGTGAATACAAGGCATTTAATACATTCGAAGTAAGTGGCTATCTCCAGCGGTAGGGTCGAAAGGTTATTTGGTCTTTGAAGCTTTGACATCAATCAGGCGGAGTAACGTCCGTGTTTAAGTGTTGAGTGTTTTTAGGTGGGCAATTAATTTAATACGAAGTTTAATAATCATTAGGACACGATTTTAAGTGTTTTAATAGATAATTAGTAATCAGCAGATGTGTACACTGTACATGCATGCTTCCTTATCATATAATACAATTCTATTCTTCGAATACAGCAATAGTATTTTGTGACACCATTTTATTTCAAAATTAATTGATATATAGTTTTAACCACTTTTATTATTTTAAATTTTAAAAGCTTCATAAGCAATGCTTACTATTAATTATGGGCGGGAGCTCCTTTTTCCAAATTTTTTAAGTTCCTCGAAGTTTTACCTGTATAAAAGCGTATGAGTTGTTTAAACAGTAATAGTTTCTCGGGGTTTGCTAATCATTTATTGAAGACGAATCATACTTTTGATTTTAATAATGCAATAAAGTTGCTACACTCTAATGTTAATAATATTCATTCAGACAAACTTGAAATCTTGGAAATTAGAAAGAATGTAAAGATGAGTTTAAATATTATCAAATCTTTTAAAATGTCCAGTCACTAAATTTGCTCCCTTTATAAATTATGCCATATTACCCCCTCCCCCCTTTGAACTCCTTCCCATCCATTCACATCTTTAAATCTGTTGTTGTAAATAGTTCCTAGTAAACCCCGATGAAGTAAGCATTGCTCATCAAACATATTAGTTTTTTTAAACAAATGAAGTTTATTTATATGTATATAATTATTTATTACATGCTTTGAGTAAGGTGAAATAATTATAATTAGAAGACTTTTAGATCTTGCTTAATGCACCAAGTTCAGTATAATTTTAAAGGCTATGTGCAATATTATGTGTGTTTTATGTTTTTGTTATGGGCTACTTTTACAAGTCGGTATTTTAGTAAGGTTAAATAATTAAAATTAGAAGACTTTTAGATCTTTGCTTAATGCACCAAGTTCAGTTTTATTTTAAAGGCTATGGGCAATATATTATGTGTGTTTTATGTTTTTGTTATGGGCTACTTTTTCGGTCGTCTGATGTTTTTATAAACTATGTTTAAGATTCATTGGAATGTGTGAAGATAAGAAAATCGAATACAATCCTACTCAGGAGAATTTTATGGTGAATGTGGAATAATTTCTCAACAATACCGTGGAATAGTTGCTTTTGTTATTAGGGCATCTCGGTATTCAAACTAAAATTTTTAGATTATTGGTACCTAATTGATTCTACATTTTCACTAACTTTTATGAAAATTCAATACGTACCTATTCGTCTTATTATGTCGGTTCTTTATTGTTGATGATCCTGATCCCTACTCCAATTTCCATGGTGGACAAGGCTCCTCCACTCTTCGCGGTTTTGTTCTGCGTGGAGAGCTACGGATACCGACGTATCGGACGCCAGTGATACTTGGTTACTCCAGCTCATTGGTGACCTTCCTCTACTTCTTTTTTCTTTGCCAGTGACTGTGGGTTTCTCCAAGTTTAAGTCCTCAGTTTGGCGAGCAACGTGTTCAAAGTACATAAAAATACAGTGAAGGCGGATAGTTGAGGGCCTATAAGGATGCCCTTTCAGAATGGACACATCTGTGCGTCTGGCTTCCTGATCATGGAGTCCTGAGTATTTTTCTCCAGCACCACCTATTGAATAAAACAAAAAATATTTTTAACACTACATTTGCAGGTCTCTTTCTGTACCATTATAAAATCTTTGTAGAGATGGGTATTGAGAGAGAAATAAAAAAAAAAAAATGGCCAACTTTCAAAACTCTTCCAGGTTACCACAACATTGCAATATCACAACAGCAGACCTACAAGGTTGCTTTCAATCACCGATCTTAATTGAATATTATATATGAGGCTCCTTTCGGACCTGTGCCAAGCATTTTGGGCACTTTTGTGTTCCGATTAGTGAGTTTCAGGCGCCTTTGTTGTGGTTTCACCCGACACGACAGCGACCATTGATAATATTGTGAAGGCGAACGGTGATGTGTTGATGAAAGGATTGGGATGGATGGACATCTTGGTGGACACGAGTGACGAGACATTTGCCACATGTGTCTGTCAGAATCTATGATCTTGTGATTTTTGATGGTCAGGGCTTGGAGAGGTTTTGTTTTTTTTTTATATATTTTTTTAATATATTGAGTTAGTTTATACTACACGAATAGAAAACTAATAAGCACAATTTAACATTTCATTTGATAAATTTAAAAATTTAAGATATTTTTATTTTTTATTTTATTATTATTATTGTATAGTAAGCATAATATTTATTTTTAAATACATTCATTCCTTCTTCATTCTTCATACTTTCAGGCATATCATCATACATCTTTTCATTTCATTTTAGTAAAAAGCTTTTTTTTTTATTTTTGTAACTAAGATTAAAAGTCAGTGGAAACAAAATGAAGGAGGAAAAACACAAAGAAACTATGTATCTTTTATATTTTTAGGTATATAATAATCTGCGTTTATTTATTATAGACGTGAACAGTAACATAAAGTTTTTTTTACGTTACTCCACAGGAGACTGTGGAGGAAAAAAAAATCCCCCAGGGCCTGTGTCATCTTTGGGGACGCTGTGTGGAGGGTCTTTTTAGTGAAAGTAAGGAAAGGTTGGTCTGGGAAAGAAAAGGGTTTAAGGGATGTATAGAAGAATCACGGAAAGCTTAACATTTAAGGTTTTTATGTGAATGCCAAACTGTTTTTTTAGGTACTGGTAAGTATTTTAGTTATTTTTTTGGGGTATTATTCAGTGTTACGCTCCTTCTTTATCCAATTCGGACAGCGTTGCAGTGTCCATCATCAGAGCATTTGTCGGATCTGCCCTAAAACAGCTCCCAACCGTCTGAAGCCAGTAGGATTATGACATTTTATGAGGCTGTATGTAGTAGGAAGGGATAGGAGATGGAGAATAGAAAGGTGGGAAAGTAGCTGGCTGTTTAGAGCTGGTCACTAAATACGGCTAAAGCCATTTCAAGAATCGTTTCAACTCTGAAAGGCGGTTTTATCCCAGATCGAAACTGAGAGTATTTCCACTCTAGTATGCTGCAAATATACTACATTTTATTTTAAATGAATAAATTGCGAACTAACACAAAACCATCACATAAAATTTATTTGCACACGTCGGGATTTAAACGGGCCGTCATAACATGTAGCTGCTTCATTAATCGAAATCGCAATTTATCAAAATTATTCAATTAATTTGTTCATATTTGTGACAACCCTGTTTAATGTATCACAATAGAACATCAATTCATATTGGGCGGTCTGTCACACTACCGAATAGGTCTCCAGGGCTGACACCTGACACACCCCATTGTGCGCATCGCGTGTCATATTGCTTTTTATCAAAAGCCGCTTGTTAGCGTTAGCGTTACCAGTAAGTTATTGTTATGATATTAGGTCTCTTAAGAAATGATAGGTCGTGTCTAACACGAGATGTTTGCATACTTAACTGTTAGATTGGTGGTCACACAATGTGATGGCTGTGCTGCTAATGGGGCGGATTGGCCGCCTTATTAAAATTGAACTTGGTGATTCATGCTAGAAAAAAGTTTTTTTTATCATTTTTTTAATTATTAACATTTAAACCTGCTAAACTACTTATGTAGTTTGTTAGCAGTTACATAATGACAATATTTTATGCTATAACCTGGTGCATTTTCAAACATGTATGTATAATGTTGATGATAAAATAACAATTAGATAAATTGTTTAAATTACAGAATAGTTTTGTTGTAAATTCATAAATAGCTGTATAAGCTGTACATAAACAAGTACAAACGAATTTAATATAAGCAAATGAATATAATCAACAAGTAAATAAATAGTTTTATATGAATTATTACAAAATTATAATGATATTCCATTTAGTTCGAAAGTGAATTCCAATTGGGAATACAAGGGCTTCGGTAGGGCATCAATATGAATCATCAGTATCTAATAACGATTTCCTTAGATATATTTGACTTTAGCGGTAAAGACGTTATTATTTTTATTTGTCATGGGAGTTTATTAAATATTTTCGGTACAATAAAGTTAAGGGTTCTTTCACCGTATTTATTGGTACATTTCGGAACCACCAATCCTTCATCGTATTATGTTTATGGTAAACTCTTTCCCTATACAAAGAATCAGACAATGCAACATGTTGATTTATAATATTATAAAACAATAATCATCTGACAGGTAAAACATTCAGAGACTTGTAAATTAATTTAGTATTGTTTCTGTGTGCATTAGTATACTTATGGATTAACAATTTTGTAATGAAGTTTTGTAATGTTTCGATATAACTTATATTAGTTTTACAAGAATGTCCCCAAGAAGTGATTCCATAACGGATGGTGGATTCAGCCAGAGATACGTAGATTAATTTTAAAGTGCTACGAATATTTGCTTGAATTCTATTAGGATAAGATGAAAAAGTGAAAGGCTCTATTGCTTAAAGTATATTTATATATTTGGAATAACAAAATAAGAAAAACCTTAAATTACGAGTAATGTTATCATTGAAGACATTAGCGAATCTCTATCGAAAATTTGAAAGAGAAAAATCAGAAAAAGGTACGGTCGCATCTAGGTGGTTAATCCAGGACCTTAGCCTTGCCATGGCTCTGCTCTAACCACTAAGCTAATTCAATCCGCCTCTTTCGATCATATTTAACGGTATCATACTTTGACTAAGAACTACCAACATTATATTAATTTTCTTAACGCATATTTTTATTAGCCGCTGTATTAATTTATTTTATTGTAATTTTCAAAATAAAGACAAACATTCCCGGGTTACGAATAACCCAACAATATTTGAAAATCTCCTACTACCAACACAGAAAGCCAAAAATGTTGCCTGTGTTGTGATGAAGGACTTAGCCAGCAAAGGAATCGAACACGCGACGCCCAGGTGGGACCCGAGCGCTGTTAAGCGCAACCACTGACCTGTCTAAAATTTATACATTTTAATTTAAGAATTAATTTATGAATTTTAATGTGTACAATGTATTGATTTTCCCGCAGGTCTCAGATAAATATTTTATATTTTTGAAATAACTTAAGTAATTAGCAAAACTTCAAATTGTAAAATTTAATCATAATATAAGATATATTAGCGACTCTTACCACTGAGCTTATTTAACCGTATTTTCCTCGGTCATATTTTACTGTGTCATAGGTACTAAAATAACCAACATATATGCATATTTTTGTTGACTGCTATTTTATGTATGATTGCAATATTCTAACCGAACAAAATGCAATCTAGATGGTGTCTTAGGTAATTATATCTATGTTTATTTTATTTTTTATACCTATTTTTTTCAGATTTTCTGTTTCAAATGTTCGTTTGAGAGACCCTAATATTGTATTCAATGATAAAATATTTTATCAGCAGACGGAGGTGGTACGCAATATAGACGCTGGGTTGTTTAACAAATTTACTAAATATATTAACTTTATATTATAAATATTTTTTTATTTAATCCTGGAAAGCTAACGCTATTATTTTCCTCAATAAGCTAATAAACATTCGACTTTTTGACGAACATTTTTTGAAGGCCTTTTTTAAAATTAGATTTAAACTATTTTTATTTTATGTAGTAAAATATATAAAATGACGGTATAATACAAAAAAATAATAAAAAAATATAACTTTATTATTGTTTATGTATGTACTAAATCACATATCTACAGGCTGAGAATGCTATTTAGATTAATTAGCATTCTCAATGCATTTAGAATAAATAGCAATCTCAGGTTCCGACGAAATGCCTAGACATCATAGGCTTCAACAGATTCTGTATCCAGCAAACTTTATATTTTTTGTAATATTTACATGACAGAAGTGTTTAATACTTTTTCTGACATACACGGCACAATTTAAAAGTTTAAAAGAAATTGAAAAAAAAAATATATTGCAACGACATCATTAGGACCTATTGTCACCATATATAAATATTTCAATTGGAATGTGATGCTCCGGAAATTCCATTGTCGTGAAAGGTTGTGAATTTTACAATAATCTCGAGACGTCTTTTTATGGCACATTATTTAAGAGTCTCACCGATTGGAATTTATTTATTTATTTATTTATTTATTTATTTATTTAAAATTTACGGCACAAAGTGCCATTTACAAATATGTTTTTATTAAATATTATTTAACAGTCGTAGTACATATTTTTTTTTTTTTTTAAATTACACATAACAATAGAAAAAGAAGGATATTAATAGAACAACTTGATGAAAGCAAATAGGAATCAAAAGTTCTACGAGATTCTTGGCAATTCAGCTCTGGTGTTGTAGAAAAATGTATGGAATGGGTATTGAGGGATTTGAGTTAGATGGCTGAGAAAAGTTTTTTTTTAAATTAACTCCACACAGGAGGCCCTGAGGAAAATAATTTCCCTCAGGGCCTATGTCATCTGAGATGCTGTGTGAATGGTCTTTTTGAAGAGAGGAAGTAATGAAAATTGGTCTTGAAGAGACCCATTTCGTAGGAACGAGGAAACACAGAGGCCGGCAAATCGTTCCACAGCCGAGCTGTTGAACTCAAATGACAAATATGAACGTTGGGCGCGTGTTTGCCGTGTTTCCCGACAATACGCTGGTGCCGAGGGGATCAATCATGCCAGTTCCTCGGAGAATCTTCCACTGTAATACCGGTAGAACAAGGTGCTAGTGCATGAACGAAAAAGTGAATAATACAAGAAAATATATGATATTGATATGATCAAGTAAATTGAGTACTAGCGGGGCCCTGCCGAGAGTCAGAATAACAGTAGTGGTGTGTTTGTGACGATGTTTAAATTTGATAAAGATAAAAATTGTGTATACTTAAAAAGTTACAGGAAAATAAATTTTTTTATCTCAAGGAAGAAACCTATTTATATATAATTTATCTAGCCGAAAATTATTTACTTACAATAAACAAGTGTATTAATTTCTGAAAATTTAAGAAAAATGCATTCATGTTTGTTTGTGCGTGATGCCACCAAAAGTTGACGGATGTATTGTTATCGAACTTGGATTGGATGTCGGGAAATGGTTGAATTTCCACCTCCAAAATCATTTATTTAATCAAGAAAACAAAAGTAAAATTCAAATAGATGTATTAAAAAATACAATACATTTTTGTAATAATTGAAGGTTTACAAAAACAAAAAAGATAAATTGCCTGCCATTAATCTTATCCCCATTTTTCCTTGATACGTAATTGACGCCATAAAATACGAAGACATAATTCGTAGGTGGTCCTTCAAGAATCATCATAGAGCCCATCTACATTTGGTTGAATACTTCAAACTGTTTAGTAGAGCCATTGTGATATCAAATTATTTATTGGACAGGTAAAATATGAGTCGGCCGTGGTTCATTGTTGATTTTGTGTGGCACAAAGCCTCCTTTATTCCCTCGACTTAACGCGAGCCCTAAAGCCTTAAGATAAAGCCCCTACACAGAGGTTGTTTGAGTCAGAAAATAAATTGCTGCCTGAATGATACGTGTTTTTAACATACTGAGATAGTATCAAGTGATTTCTTTTCTCCTGGCTTTTATATTTTTTTATAGTGTCAGATTGAATTCGATAGACATTAATTCATACGATAATATGTTGGTATTTCAAGTGATGACTGGTTCTTCTTAAGTCTGTTCGTTGTTGCTGAGGATCGTGAACCCTACTCTAATTTCCTTGGTAGACTATGCTCCTTCACTCCTCGCGATTTTAAACTGCATGGAGAACTGCAGACACCGGCGCGGTACTGTACGCCAGTGATACCCCAGCGCATTCGTGACCTATCTCTGCTTCTTCTGCCTTCTTTAGTAGAGTCTTTAGTTTGGCAAGCAACGTGTCTAAAGTATCTTAAAATACTTTGTAGACAGATAGTTGAAAGCCTATTGTGGATACCAAGCTCTTCTGAATCCTGAGCATTTTCTGCAGCATTATTATTTACTAGCTTTTACCCCCGGCTTTGTTCGCATTATCGTCCCTCCCCCCCCTCCCCCCCCTCTCCCGAACTACCACTCCCCCTCCCCCAATCAATCAAAAATCAAATACGCTCCGTTTCGCATTCATAATATTAGTATAGCTGTTGGCGTTAAGTCAAAATGTAGATAAGTACCTATTTTATATTTGTATCTACCTACACTAAATATTCATATTAGAATACTAATGTTTGAATTTTCGCTATCAAAGAAATAATATTGACAGCCCACGTCAAACATTTACTTAGTAACACGCTTTGCCAATAAACGTATAATAGATAATTTCATAACGCCACAGCTTATTCATAACGCTAGAACTTACCAATATATATAGCCCATGTTACTCGCAAATAAAGTAGCTTTCGATTAGTGAAAGAATTTATAAATTCCATTCGATATTTATTGCGTGAAAGAGTAAGGACCATCCAAACATCCATACAAAATTTCGCATTTATAATATTAGTAAGATAGAAAGATTTGTATTTGTATTTTTAAAAGTTGCGCCTTTTCAAAAATTTTTGGAGTATGAAACTTTACACTGAGACAAAAAAACAGGCTTTATTTAAGCATTATAGTTAATATTTTTTATAAAAATCGCCTGTACTCTCGTTTTCCTTGCTACCGTAATGTAATCTAACAAATTAATTTCGGTTGTCTGTGAAATCTGATTTAACTTTGGCACTCAAATTTGAGTCATTTTAAAAATTGAATTTGAATCTGAGAAGAATTTCGACAAGCAATAAAAATGTATCTAATATCGTGCTAAAGCAGGAAAATTTCACAGTTAAAACAGATTTATCAGGAATTCCGAAAATCCTATGATTTTTCACAATTCTGCACTAGTTATTCATTCAAGAATCACGTTCCAATAATTGAAGGCAATTCCTTCGCAAAAACCACATAATCTAATAAACGTTTAAACGGTTCAAATGACATCACGATTCAAATAAAACCGTCGTGATTCGTGCTGTTATTATTGCTTTATTATTAATTACAATTCCAGGGGCATCCATATCCATACCAAGTCGATAAATCCCCGTAGAATGTCCGGAGAATGCGACACTCCAATAACTCAGAATCCTATGAGGAAGAACGCTATTTTAACAATTACATGCGGTCGATTCAATTCAATTAAATTCGATCAATATATCACAAATTGAATAAAACATGAAACGTTCCATAATTTCATAAATAAGATATTATGTTACGGTTGTTTGTATGTGATATTATATAGAATTGGATTAAATGTTGTGGAGATCGCATTCATTGAACGCTGAATAAAATGAAACTACGTGAAAAATCAGTTTTTGGCTAATTCAATGTAAATAATAAACAATATAATATGAGTTTACGTATATTGTGACCTGGGTGTTTGACTTAAGGGGGTATTCTAGTCTAGAAAAAAAATTTTTTTAGATGTTTAAAAATATCTCCTTAAAAGGATTTTTCGAAATTCGAAATTAAGTTAAAACCATAGACATATGAATATTAATAGACCAGAACATAAAGGTGAGGGGTAGAAACCAACTACAGCGGGGCGAAGGGCGGGAAGATGGCTTTGGTAATACGTGTTTCGTCAAAACTCAATCTGACAGTATATAGGCATCTCGCACTATAAAATCATAATTTAGTTCTTAAAAGTAAACTCTGCTTTTGAATGAATAGATCTTTTTACACGGGAGCGCGAATTACTCGCCGCGCAATGAAAAATTGGAAGCTCAAATACGCCAAAGTAAGGTCGCCTATAAGATCGAGTCCAATATTTTGCTTCTGTATTTAGTTAGTACACTTTTACAAATGTTTCATAATTTACTTACCCCAGTAAACAGTGACGGGCACACGCCATGTATCTCGGAGTGATAGTGTATGTATGGATGGTTTAGTATATTTATGGTGTATGTTCAAAAACAATCATATTATGTGATCTGAATTAGCTTAAAATATTGTAAAATAATGCTTGCTTAAGGAATGTAATACCACAATTGGGTTTATTCTCTTTTTGTCTTCTATTTTTACACGTTTTTATAGCACAAGCCACCATTTTTACCGTGTTATTTACGATGAGAGCTCGACACTGGTCCGGACAAAAATGATGACGTCACATATTTTAGTTTCACGCGGGGCTCTCGCAAGCCCAGCCGGTTCCGAAAAATGGTTCCAATGGGAGGGGGAAATAATACGCCTTTTATCGCTTAGGGCATGTCCATGTATTTTGTACGTCCGTGGTTAAAACCATTTTAGTGTCGCGAGTTAGTAGGAATCTAATTAGAATCTAAACAGAACAAAAATTTTAACGCATTTTCCTCGAAACTACTTTTTTCGAGATGGTTGACACGATATCTTAAGTTCTACTGAATCAATTTACTTTAAATTTGGTGTGAGCCTTTTTTATACACTACTATATCGCACGAACTAAAATTTTAATGTTTACATTTTTTTTTAAATCGGATAAGTAAAAAAAACTGGTTACAACATGTCTTTTTATTTCAGACAACTGCCATTTTGCAAAAAAAAAATATTTTTTACTTTTACGAGGCTCGGGCCATAGCAGCATTTGTTTGGATTAAGATTTTTTTTCTTCGGATAACTAGGAGGGTTGCAATCGTGTCAACCAGGGCGCGCCATTTTTTTGAGACCCTAACTTCAACACCCTGTAACCTTTTGAATTTTGAATTTTTTCGTTTGATTTTTTTAATGTATTCTTTAAAGTTAAATAAATATTTGGTAAAATAATGGCAACTAAAATATACATATTTTTTTAATTGGCTTAAAATACTTCAGGCTTCTGGACTAGAATAGCCCCTTAAGGTTTGGAGGTTTTGGATTCGATTTCAACCGAGATATAGAAATATAAAAATACATTATATGACATCAATGCGATTGTACCATCCTAGCCAGAAGCACTGCTGTCCCGGTGAGACCGGTACACCACACCAAATCAGATAATTTCAAACTAAAAAAATTCGCAGAAATTGTCCCATTCGATAATTTCATTGTTGGAAAATCATTAAATTTGTCCTTTTTGACATTTCTTTGATGAACAAGATAATTTCAATTTACAAAATATCGACAAAAATTTATCCTACAAGACAATCAGTCATTTACAATTTAATGAGCATATAATCCTTCTTTTAAAATGTCTCTCTATCTCCCCCTCCCTCCATTTTATTTCTTTCTATTATTATTACTTGTTCATTAACTAAGTTATAAAACCCGTTTTTACATATGTCAGGCGTAACTACCAAATGACATTCTATGACTTACGTAATAGGTACATAACCATGTAAAAAAATTACATCTTATAAATTGTATTACTATGTACTGTGTTTGTTATGAATAAACAAATAATAAAAAATTAAACAAATTCCATTTGGATAATCCCGTTTGGACAATTCCATTGTTGCAGAATTAAATGATGGTCAAATTACATAATAATATGGTAAAATTTGTCCACAATTTGGAAATTCTTTGTTTAACTATTTTGACTATTTTGTCCAAATAAACGTCACTGTACAGTGGCAGAAGGAGAAAAGACACATGATAAAAATCGCTGAAAAAGACAATGTGTGTTTGATTCATATTTTTCAATTGTAGAATAAGAATCAAAATAACAGAGAGCCTTGTACTGGTTGTACTGTCTATGTATTATGTGAATATATTAAAAAGTTCGGCTATTTTGAATTTATTTTTTACATGATACGCAAGAAATGTCGTCCACTTCATTTCACAGTCCGCTTATGGTAGGCAATTGTAATGTAAGCAAAGGGAGGAGCATTAGAGCTTTAGTAAAGGCTTACTTACAAAAGCGTGCTCAATCGTAAATGCAACCGCCACGGCCGACTACTTAACATAACTTGCGTATTATTGCTGCGAGTAGTACAATTTGTAAGTTACAGCGCAATAATTCGTTGTTCGATTGTAGCAATGTGCTTGTCAATGATGTAAGTTGTTAGCCAAACATGAGTCGCAACTGCCGGAGCCAATAGAACTCAACTAACTAACTAACCATCACTTTTCCGCAGGGGTAGGCAGAGAGGATGGACCACCAAACCTCTCTGTGTTGGAATACACTCTTTCATTCACATTCATATCCTTTTGTTTTTCTGACTCTTGACATGGTCCTACTCAAATATTTGTTTCACTTGATCACGTTCTCACAAGAGTCCCAGCTGCTCCCGTCTGGAGCCAGTGAGACTATTGCATCCCCAAATGGGGTATGTTATAAGGATGAAGGCAGTAGGGAGGAGAAGGAGATAGGAAAGAGGGAGGTGGGGAAATACCTGGATCTTCAGATCTGGTCACCAAACACAGCTTAAGCCATTTCAAGCAACCTTTCAATTCTGAATAGTGGTCTTACAGCATTTTCCACTCTGGAACGTTCCCCAAATATATTATATAAGAACGTTCTTTTATAGAAGAATTAACTCCAGGGATAGAACCCTAAGTTTAAACAAATGAAATTCAATTATTGGTGACACATCGGTTAAAATTTTGGAAAAGATTATTAAAGTATTCATTTTATTTAATTTTTTATCGAAGAAAGCAAATACTTTGGGGTGTGACATTATATATTAATGAAAAGACACACTTTGTAAAAGACAACTTTTTATAAAAAGTGGTCTATTACAAAATGTGTTTTTTCTTTATTATATAATTAGGTACCTACCAATTGATACTTAAATTTAAAACAAGAGTTTCAACTGTTTTCAACCATCTGGTGCCAGTGAGTCTTTGGCATCCCCGAATTGGGGTATGTTGCGAGGTTGAAGGTAGTGTGAAGGGGATTGAAATGGGGAAGAGGAAGGTGGGATAGAACCTGGCTATTGAGATCTGATCACCCAACACGGCTAAAGCCATCTCAATTTTTTTTTCAGTTCTGAATGATGGTCTAAACCAGGGAGAAACTGAGAGCGAACGCAAATATACTACATATTGGTTTAAATAAATTACTGAATTGTAAAATAACAGAAATTATTAAAATCAAATTTATTTGCGCACGCTATTTGGGAATTGCTAGTTTACAGATTTACCATTTGACCACGGAGATGATCCCTCGGACACCTAATCCCCAAAGGATTGTTTTTGCTGCATGTCCTCATTAGTAAGGTAAGTATGCAGAGTGGATGTACGCCATGTACGGCCGAATAACAAAATTTGATATACTTATATACTAACAATAATGCCTGCAGATATAAGTTTATCGACTTTTGCTATACGGCCGTAATATTCTGCATAGTTATTTTAGCAATGAGGACGTACAGCAGCAAAATAATTCTTCGGGGGTCAAGTTTCTGAGGTACCTACCAAGTGCTAGAAGGATCAACTGTCCGAGAATCAACTATCGGGTTACTTTGAAATCGGTACATTCGATTAGAGATCGCAATTCTAATGATTTTCTCCTCAGTTGTTCCTACAAATTTGTTGACACTTTGAAGCTATGAAACACAGAGTGTTGATTGCAAAATATGCTTTCTTAACAAGGTAGATATCTAGTGTGGCAGACAGCCTTGCTAAAAACACATATAATCAAGACATGGCTAACGATAACATGGCGGAATGATGGAAAAGGAGAAATAAAACGCTGTTGACATCAAAAACATTTAACGAGAGATTGACAACACTCAACAAATTATCACATTCAACAACAAGTCGACAAGGAAAAAACTATTTATATAACATTGAGTCTGATTTAAATACAACGAAACGATTCTCAGCACATCGGAAAAGGAGCGTTCGGTTTGTGAGCGAACAGAAAAGGGCATAGACAGACTAGACACGATTCGACATCCATCATCCGACAATGACGGAGCCATCTATCTCCGTATGCCGAGGCCTTATATGCGTGTGTCAACTCATTTTTAACTAAGCGTTATTATAATGTATTGTGAAAAGTTAGACGCTAAATTTCTCCTTGTTAAGAATGGACGGCACGATCTGGCTGAGAGTTATTCTGAAGAGGTGATCAAAGTTTAAAAGATGAGCGTGAAAGCTTTCTCGCGAATATTTGAACTCCTATTTCTCGAATCTTCTTCTGCATCGTCGCTCTGTATAGCTGCGAAGATATAGAAGCTCTGTATAGCTGCGTTAACGCAATACGATTTTATGTTTTGCAAAGCAAATAGCTTGTTACTAGACCGCGCCGCAAATATCAAAACTGTTTAGGTTTTCACAATACGACATGTTTGTAATAGTGGACACATGTACAGCAGAATAATTTAAAGAGATTCTTGCTTTGTTTGTTAGTCTGTATCGTTAGACCAATATGGAGTAAGAGTGTTGGCAAACTTGTAAAAAATGTATTTATAATACAAATATTAATATTTTTGAAATAAAATAACTATATATTGATCAAAAAAACAAAATTTTAACTACACTAAACATCATTAACAGACCAGTTAGACAAACGTCACAAAAAAACATAAAAACCCCGACGGTAAACACTAGCTTTGGATAAAGACACCACAAATACCAGGCAATAAAAGCATACAATAATCTATTCCCTCATTTAGGGAAGCAAAAACATTTGAGATACAAAATTAAAAGATGGATTAGAGAACAAAAAGGCAATGTTAGAAAAATATCGTAACACAAAAGAATTAAATGTAAACATGTAATACACAATACCATTACAAAATACACATCATTATATTACGTTCTAAAACCGTGCCTAATAATATTTTCCAATATGTATTTCATTACCGCCTTTAGTTAATCTCAGTTTTATTTTGTTTTATTTGAATTATTATTTCATTTTATTTTTTTATTACATTTTATTAAATTATGAAATGGGGGCCTCAGCTTGGGAAAATTTCTCATTGAAGCCTACATTATTTTATAATATTATTGTGAAATTATCGTAGAAAAGGTATCTAATAAATTTGCAATTGCTATTTTTAACTTCTTCGCACAAAAATCTTTTTTCTTTGGGCAAAAACCTATTTTCTCGGTGGTTTGCTTATTCTGTTTCTACATATCTAAAGAACCTTCTTCTTACCTTTCTCGATCCTCTCAGACGTTTGCCACTAAATAAGGCACCAAATTAGATTTAAATCACGACACTTCTTCACGTTGCTTTGAATGCCTATTATTTAACCGTGTTTCGACAGTCAACTAACTTGTTGAAGGGTGTGTAGTATAGTTAAAATGTATCGTAAATTTGTAAACTTTACCATGTAAATGGATCAATAATTATTATTTTGAATGTAATTTTATAATAGACACTTTTTACACATTGAAAATTTTTCCTTTAGCCACCGATGATATTACAACATTAGAGCGTCAAAAGACGCGAATATAATAATAGCGGTCAAGACATTAGAGCGTCTTTTGACGTAAACGCGCGAGATTTTACAAAAAATGATTTATTTCCATCACTAGTATACGAATTACTATGAAATAAAAAACGGAATATCGATAATGAACAACGCTACGCGTCTGTATTCAAAAATATCTATGGAACATAGAGATTAATTATCTGAGCGGAATGGAACCTCCATCTTGTTTGATTGTCATTTATTCGAGACATTATTAGTTTTTTATTAAAATATTTTTGTATGAAATGGTAAAAAAAGGAGGCAACAAAATTGTTTATAATACATTTATACGATAGAATAAGTGTTTTTTATACATAATCTGTGATTTTAGTACCGTTTTCACATAAAACATCCGTGGGTCATTTTTACAATTTTTTTATATTTGCATTCTAAATTTTAATATTTACAAATGTTATTATTTATTTGTAATAATGCAATTTGAAAGTTTATTTTATAACCTTTCCAAAACAGTTTTTAGAATGAGGCTACGTTTCCCAAAACGATTTATAAAGCTTTTAGTAAAAATCGTAAATCACAGAAATATTATCACGTTTTGACAGTTTTCTAAGGGACACATAATAAACAAAAGTCTATTTCTGAGAGGTTAATCCATATTAGTTAGCCACTCAAGTTTTTAGTAGAAAACCAAAACCGACAAAAAAGATAGCTGGGCTACAGATTATTGTGCGAATTCGACATGACAAAACCAGATTGGAGAAAAATGCATCGAACTAAAATACTGTATTTGTGAATTATATTTCTTGTAGTAAATTTTTTTTTCTCGAACCGAAGCATGATATACATAGGTTTAACATTTCTAGTGTTTTCTTTTGATTTTTAATAATGTCGTGTAATAATGACGTTAGCTAACACAGAGTTCAGAATAATAACATTATGAGCTGTCTACGCAGAAACCTAAATAAGGCATCAATGGAAACATTTTCACTTACCCGTTAGTGATGGGTGGAGAAGAAAAAAATAATGAAAAAGAAAATAGAATATTTAAGCTTGAAAATATAAATAAATTAGTGTCTGCGGGGAAAACCTATGACAAAGTAATAATGCGGGGTTCGGTAGCCCCAAAATGTTGTAATCACCAATCTCTAGCTATAAAGAAATTGCTAAAAATTAAAAAGAAATTGCATTTATAAAAATATGTGTTAATGTATCTGTCTAAATCCCTAAATATGTTAGTTTGTAACCTGAATTGTAAAAATTGGTGCAATTCTTTATCTAAGAAAAAAAATTGCCATGCGAAAATAAAAAAGCTGCCTACTTTAGATATAAAACTTATCGTAAAACCCTCAATAGCCCTGCCATAGGTCTTTCGCTATATTCAGTGATTTAGAAGGGGTGCCTGGGTTCATGGGATGAGATTTGTCTAGGTCTTGGCGGCGTTCGCCCTACTGCGTGGTGGGCCGGATCGGGACTGGTTGAGGACGACCGAACCTAGGCCTCTCCAGCCGGACTTATCGACCCATCGCCTTGCATCTTAGTGTGAGGGATGGATTCATACATTTGTTACTTCTGGATACATTAACGCCCAGTTTTTTTTCCAGACGAGACGATTTTCTAAATCAGAACGGATTTTTCGGGAATTCCGCTATCCCTGTTTCGTGGGGAGAAGGTGGGCGGGGAAGGTGGGAAGGGAACGCGGGAGGGTAGGGGATGCGGGAAGGGAACGGGGACGCATGGGAAAGGATATGCAGGGAGAAACAATTTATTTCTTTGAATATGGTTTTGCAACGCATGACGGAAACCAGCTTGTATAATGCAAAAAGAACCTAATGTAACACAAATATAACCTGGAAAAATGGCTATTGACGTAAAACTAACAGTTACATCGGATGCTTTTTTAAAAAACCTCTCGGCAACACTGCGTTAAATCTGTTACTAACTAAGTATCAGATACTAAAACAACAGTTAAATATGTTTCCAGCCACCCAATACTCAATCAGTCATAAATATGTTAACTCAGCACGAGTGAGCAGTTACTGAGTTAGCGGTTATTATTAACTGTCCCATTAGCTTTTATAAAATAAAAACATAAACTACGACATTGGAGTGAACCAAAAATTAATAACAAATGATATCTTTTAAATTAAAAAAAAATAATCATCGAAGACAATATGAGCGACTCACAATTGAAAATTTTAAACAGAAGAAAATCAAAACAGCGGTCAAGTCTAAGAATTGAACCCGGGATCTTGGCCTTGCATATAGGGTGGCGGTACCCATTCACGCCTCCCAAATATAAAATGCAAAACGACCGGTCAGTGGCTGAGTGCGCATCACGTTTGGGTCCCACCCGGGTCTCGCGTGTTCGATTCCTCGGCCGGCTAAGTCCTCCATCACGACACGAGCAACATTTTCCGCTTAGTGTGGTGGCAGTAGGAGATTTTCAAACATTGGTGGGTTATTCTCAACCCAGGAATGTTTGTCTTTCTTAAAAAAGAGAAAAAAAATAGAATAATACATGGGTATTTAAATTATTACAAATATGGGGTAGCGCGTGAATTCAAGTTGCCATTACGCTTGCCTGGTCACTATTAATTTCTAACTAGACGTACAGCAAAAATAATTTATTCTCCATTGGTTTCCGAAATTGTATTTATTTTAATTGTGCTTAGATATAAAAGAAAAATCAAAAAGAAGAAAAGAAAATTGTTATTAATTAGAGAACGATATAGCAATAAAATATTTATTTAATTCATGGATATTCGATTCCATTATAATACGATCAATCCACAGTCCCATGCAAGTATCCTTTGGTGTAGTGGTATAAAGCACCTGATTAACCTCAGCGGCAAGACATTTATCCAAACCACTCACAGGCCAAAAAAAAACACAAAAACATCTAGCGACTCCGAAGAAGAAAACAAAAATACTAATAAGATGACCAAATGTATAGGAAAAAGTGCACTGGAATTCGATGCGGTGCTTCATGGCCTATCGGTCTCCTTAGTCTTGTCTACTTTAGTTTTCTGGAGAATTCACTTTTACCGTGTGTGAATTGCACAGTGTGATTTTTTTTAACTATTTTGAATTATTTTACCCTATTTTGGTCAACGGATTAAAGAAACTTTAAAATTACCAACCACCAATTCACCCAACATCTAGGTACAATACACAATGTTTACCGGAAAAGGTGTTCAAATAGGCGTGTAAACATAATTTAAATATTATGTGATATTATTAGCATAATCTAACGATCTAAAACGACCCTTTTCACTCCGCTTCGTAAACCACGAACTAGTAACAATAGTAATAAATATAATATTCCTCTTTCCATAGAAACATTCATCTCGCGTATGATAATGGTGAAATCTGCTTTCTGTGCCTCTGTCGCCGAGAAGAACCACTTCACGACCAATAAGAGAGACCAGGATTTATGGTGTTCGGTTCAAACTACTATTATTATGTAACTGTAGAGTAACATTAAAATTTAACAAGATCACAGAATGACATAATAATTTTGAGCTTGCTAGTCCTCATAAGTGTCCACTTTTAAAAGCCCATTAGTGGTTTTTTTAAAACATTTCTGCAATTTTTTTTATGGAACACTTTTTGACGTTCCGAGCAGTGGCGGTTCTTCGCAGGGGGATAATGGGGACAGTCCCCAACAGTTAAACCCGAAACCATCTAACTAAATGAAATAACGGTCGATGCTTTGTCTTCACCAAAATGAATGAATTCTTTAATTATAAAAGTAATTAACATTTGCAGAAATTAAATACCAAAAATTATTCCGGCTGATTTTAATACGATCCGACGAACGTACAGCGAACAGCGTACGGCGTATGAGAACAACAGAAAGCCGACCAGCACCCGAACCATCTCAGTCCATTTCTCAGAGCTCAGAATCAGGGGACAATCCGAGCTGTCTTCTTAGGTGTTTTGGTTCATTCCTTGCGTTTCTTTCGCGATCGTATGCAATACGAGAACCGCGCATGCACCCTCTTATTATATACCCTAAATGTTAAAATACCGTGGGGATTATCCAACGAATCCCCATGAAAAACTAATGAACCATTTGTTTGCGTAGTTGCAGAATTGAACACTGTGATTTTTTTTTAATTCTCCGCATCTTCTTCTGTTCCAAGTTTTGTTTCGCTCGATCACGGACGTACAAAATATATGGACATGCCCTTACGTGTTAAAAAACGTGTTATTTCCCCCGCCCATTGGAACCATTTTTCGGAACCGGCTGGGCGTGTCCGGACCAGTGTCGTGCTCTCATCGTACATTTTACGCACGGACGCTGTATGTCTATGAAACACATACTTAGACATCGAGATACATAGCGACGCGAAACACAAAGCCGCTGTTTACTGGGTCAAGTAAATCATGAAACATTTGTAAAAGTGTCTACGGAAACAAAATATTCCACTATGAAAATACTCTGTACCTTACTTTGCGAATTTGGATTTTACACATCTGTTCATACCGTGGCATGCAATTCGCACTCCCATATAAAAAGATCTATTCATTCAAAAGCAGATTTTACTATCAAGAACTAAATAGTGATATTATAGTGCGAGGTGCCTATATACTGTTAGATTGATTTATTGGCGAATCACAAGTCTCTTTCCTCTTTTCGCCCCGCCATAGTTGGTTTTTACCCCTCATCTGTAAGTTCTCGTCTAGTTATTTGTATGTCTATGCGCTCGATGAATATTTTCTTCTTCTTCAATGATTAAATAATATTACATTATACTGAACAAAATTCAAAAATTATTCCAATACAATGATTTGTTAAACCCAAAAACCCGTTTAGAATATCAGCAATGTTCTCTCACTTTCTTCCATCATTGTTTGAATAAACAAACCGAGGGGGTCCTCCCATCTTAATGTATGTTAATGGGACATTATTATTGGAGGAGCGTGCGCTAGTTCAATTATTATCGTTGCTTATTACCCATTATTGGTTATTCTGTTATATATTGTCATGCCACAAATAACAACAATGGATCTCCACGGAGATTCTCGCAGGCCTGAGAGTCGACGGAATTCATGAGGTATTCAATTTTAGATTATGTTCTGATTTTTGTCAGTGCTATTCTGCGGAAATTCTTGTCAGTCGGTGAAGGAGTTATTAATTGAACTCCCTGCATACATCTGGTGTGATATGCATGATTATACATGTAGTAATATATAGTTTTGAGATGTCTCAACAGAAGTCAGTTTTTTTTTTTTTTTTTTATTTTATTTTTGCGACTATATAAAATAATTGTTACATACAAGATATAATGGTGAAATTAAGTATAAATTATTGTATTTCTTAGTCCTCCTCACTAGGGGGTCCTGTGCCGAGGCGGACTAAAGTTATTTAAATATGGTTTATTAGTCTTCTATGTCGTTTTTAACGTCTTCATTAGGGTTTTTTCATTGACCTCTTTTAGCCATATTTTTATTCTTGATTTGTATTCATTAGGATTTTTTATTAGTTTTATGTCTTGGGGAAGGATGTTATGGAGTTTTGTTGCAAAGTATGTATAGTTTCTTTGTCCAAAAGTGGTTTTATAACTTGGAATATTTTTTATATCGTTTTTATTCGATCTTGTGTTATGCATACATGGTCTAGTAGTTATGTTGTACCTTAGAAGAGTGGAAGTGGAAGGAAGAAGTCGTTCATGTCTAATACACCCATGCTTATGGAAATAGCCGATGATGCACGATAGACAAGTGGGTTTCCGCAGTGTCGAGTTCTCAGGCTTCAGAGTTACTTAGAGCATCCAATACCTAAAAGAGCCCACCTAGCTTGCCTAAAAGATTAAAAAATATGGCTTATACAATGCAGATATTGAAACTTTATTTTTAAAATATGTATCACTTTTAATTTTTCACACAAACTTTACACTTATTATTCTGTTCACTCCTGTATACCCTTTTTGTACAAACTATTTAAACAAATTTTAATTGTGTTTTTGCTTGATACCAACTGTTTTGTTTTTCTTAGGTACAACAAAATGTTATTTAACTATATTACCCAAGCACAGGATGCGCCTTAGTGGGTCCCATTACTCTTATGATTTCAAAATTTGTATGTATAAAATGTAAAGTTGGGAAAAATAAAAGATTTAAAAAACAAAAAATAGGTCAGTCGTCCGGTCCAGTTAAATATATTTATAATACATTCATTGGAAAACTTACGATAATATACATGTGATGTACACAAAGATTTTTTCATGAGGCACTGATGAAAACGATTTCCCTCGGGGCCTATGTCATCTTTAGGGATGATGTGTAGAGGGTTTTTTGGAGAAGGAAGGAGAGAAATTTTTTGGAATAAAAAAGGTGTGAGGGGTGGGTAGGAATCTAGGGGATAATATGTCCAGGAATGACGGACGTATGAATCTATCCCTGTAACTGCTGTGCAAACTGATGGGTCGAGAGATTCTGGCTGGAGAGGATAAAAGACCTCCCTCAACCAGTCTCTCTCGATCCTGCCCACAACGCGGCAGGTAGGCAGATGCATCGGCCGCCAAAGACCTGGACAAACCTCATCCCATGAACCCGGGCACCTCTGCCTAGTCACCAAACGTAGCGAACCACTTGGGGTGACCTATGGTAGAGGTTGTTGGTTATCCAATGAATGGTGCTCCGTTTCTTCTCATCTTTATAAAATTCATGTCTTTGACTCTCCAGATTGTACATTCTGCATTCTAGAAGTAGGAACTTTAGATCATATGTTTTTTGGTTGTCGCTCTATAAATAAATATCCTCTCTTCTATCAAGTCTTATCTAAAATTGCCTCCCGTCCATTCAACATCTCATCTCTTCTACGTCAGAACTCGACTCCAATCTTCCATATAATTTTGAAATTTGCCCATTTATATAAAATTAATACATAAATTTTCCCTTCCTTTCATCATAATTTGAAAAGTTGGTCCAGAACACCCATGAAGGGTGAAGGACAGAGGCATTTGAAAAAAAAGTAATGTATCACGAGTGCTATACTTTCATTTTATCTGTTGATTTTGGCCTAATTAATGTTCACATTTTGAATGTTTGGCGAGCGATATGGTTGTGACCAAGCCGACATATATTTTAAGAGCATATATACATGTGAGACTAGCATTACCAGCATAACGCGAACGTTTTGCTTGTAAATATGCCTCATCGATCGCCTTATTGAAAATTTGGGACTCTCAGTTCCAGTCATTCCAGATATGGGTACATCATATTCGAAGAATAAAATTGTCTTTATTTATTGCGGATGATTTTTCCCTTTTGTACCTAATATCGTTGATCTTCGGAGTGTCGAAAATGTTTATGGCGTAAATCAGTCAAGGTGATTAATCGGCCGATAAACACTTTGCGGTGGACAAGGACGGAAGAACTACGGAAGATGCGAACTATTTAACAATCTATATATACACATCTTCATCTATTTTGAGAACATCTATAATTATTGCAAGATGGAAGGAATTATGTAATAGACATTAAAAAAACAGTATGTATATTCATAGAGGATATGTAGGGAGATAGGGCCGCTAAAATATAATTTCAATTTCATTCAAACATGAAAAATGTATATTGGGGAAAAATTCCAATGAAAACTAACAAAAGTCAAAATTTCTTGTAGCTTACCTATCTTACCACTCGTGAACTATAGATGTGTATCATGATAGAGTAGGGTTGCCATCTCCAAACTTTGAAATCCAGGATTTGATGGTAGAAAAACCAGGACAATTCGGTTTAAAGCCAGGACTATATATGTATAAGAGCAGTACCTAATTTTTATAGTTTTATTGCACTGAAAAAAAGTCAACTTCACACGCGCGGCGCGAGCCCAGCGACAAAACGATTGGAGAGAGTAGTGGCGCGCGAATTTCAAAACAAGGTCCTTAACAGGACTCCCAAAAAACTCAGGACGATGCTTAAAAACTATCCAGGACAGCCCAGGACACCCCAAAAAACAGGACATGTCCTGGGAAAACAGGACGGTTGGCAACCCTATGATAGAGTGATATAACCAAGCTTTTTTATTCTGTTTTATTACTTTGTAACACACATATTTGCTTTTCCATGACGGCCGGCATAGTCCAGCGGTAAAGCTCTTGACTCGCACACCGAATATCGTGGGATTGATTCCCGACGTGGTAAATAAATTTAATTTGATTAATTTGTGTTATTTTACAATTTATTCATTTAAAATAATGTATAGTATATTTGCGGTACGTTCCAGAGTGGAATATACTCTCAGTATCGCCTTGGTGTAAGACCACGATTCAGAATTGAAACGTTGCTTGAAATGGCATAGGCTGTGTTTAATGACCAGATCTGAATAGCCAGGTACTTCCCCGCCTTCCTCTTTCCTATCTCCTTCCCCTCCCCACTATCTTCAGCCTCATTGGCTTCAGACGGAAGCAGTTGGGACTCTTGTGCGGTATTCATATAAAAAAAACTTTTTCTAACTCTTTAAAGCATATTTTTTTTTTAACAGCATTTTTAATCAGTATGTGTTGTTATATTATATTAATACATATGTTTTACTTTCTTATAATTATTACAACTGTATTTATCATGTTATTATTGTTATTTACTAAACTAAACGCCATTACCCAACCTTTATAAAATCCACACCACACGCTTGCCAGCTGCCCGCTGCACGCTGCCTGAATTAAATATTTGAATTTCTCGGCTTTTCGTTACTATAATAAGCATGTATTATACTTATAAACCTTCCTCTTGAATCACTCTATCTATTGGTAAAAACCGCATGAAAATCCGTTGCGTAGTTTAAAAGATCTTAAAGTAATGTACCTACTCTTACAATTGTTTCAGGGAATTTTTAAAATTTAATTTGGAATTTACGTCTATTTTCGGCATTTTTTAGTTTTAATGAGAGTTTATTGAAATATTTTTTACCTAGATAGAGATAGGTATTTTTAATGTGCTTGGTATTAAATTTTGGGATTTTAATATTGTTTTGATATCTTGCTGATATTTTTTTTTAATTTTAATTTTTTAATTTTATTTTTTATAATACGTTTCATTTGGTACACAATGATAATTTTACCTCTTAGGTTTTTTTTTTACTATATGTAATGAAACATATATTTTTTAGCTATATTGTAATATTTTATTATTAAATGTGTACTGTATTATGCATCCTATACAGTTTCCTTATCTTACGGTGCAAATCGGCCCGAGGAATGAATCTCGGATTGCAAAATGGACAATTATCCTTAAACGGAGTGAAAATTTATAGAGGCATTGTGACGCAAGGGTGACTCAATTTGCCGACAATTTAAAATGTGAGCTTTTATTCGTCAATTTCAATGCAATAAGTGTGATTTAACGCCACGGATTTCAACACGAATTGTATACGTTTTATTTCATTTCTTATGACGTACAAATACATTATAAATTTCATCACACAGTTGATAAATTAATATTATCAATAAACATTCAATTGAAGATATTTTGGTCGATAGTCTGTATACCCTTACAAATTTTTCATTCCAAGAACATCATCTACTTCTTTTCCTTAAAATGACCTTCCACAAAGCATCCCCTAAGGTGACATAGGCCGTAATTGTAATTATTCCTCTTGGCCTATCCTGTGAAGTTAATGTAAAAAAAGACATGCAAATTTAATAATGTCTCATAATTCATTTCGTACTTTGTTAAATACATTAAGCTAAGAAGTTACCATTCACGTAAACTTTTATGTTGAAATAACTTCATTTTTGTTTGTTCTTGTGCATCTACAAAGATGACATAGGCCCCGAGGGAAACTATTTTCCTCAGGGCCTCCTGTGTGGGGTTAATGTTAAAAAAGGTGTACAGTCATACTCCTTTTTATAATATGTTTTTCTCGGTGAGTTACCATAAATCTTCGGATAAATAATCATGAAACCATCTTTATTAACACGTTAAAATAATGATTAATTGAGGCATATAATAAATAAATAAATATTGTGTTGCCAAAACAAATTAAAAAAAATTATATAAATAAATATTAAACTTTTTTTAAAGATTCTTACAGAAACAGACCACCCCTGAGTTTCGAGTTTTTTTAGTTATTGTAATTATTTTTTTTTTAACTTTATTTATTCTCATTTCTTTGTACATATAATGTATAATAGAAAATATTATGTTATAACATAATACATAATAACAAAAAGTATGAACAAGAAATGAAAACCCACTAAGGCACTGCCTGAGTGTGGGTAATATTAAAACAAAATACTATATTTCCAAGTACATAAAATATAAAATAGACTTTAAAAAAAAACATGTAAAATATATAATGTAAAGTTAGTATTACATAGGTAAAATAAGTGAAAAAGGTTTTTTTCAACTATTATATATTATAAGTAAAATAAAAATATGGAGAAAAACATACTGATTTTAATTTTTTTTTTAATTTATATATTTTTTTTAGTTATTATAAAAAAATAAATAAACAGAAAACATATTGTACTACAGTTTAGAAAGTTACAGAAAGTGAGTTGTAGGAAGATGGATAAATTTATAGAAAAAGCGTTTCAATATCTACATTATTCAACCATAATTTTACCCCTTTTATATATTTTATCATTTTATTTATCATTTGAGTTTGTAGTGGTAGAAAGTTAAATGTACGAGGACCAATGAAATGAAATTGATTACATGCGTTTGGAATTGGAAAAGCAGGTATGGATACCGCCTCCCGGAAAACATTTACTGGATGACCAACAACTCTGTCATAGGTCACGTGAAGTGGTTCGCTACGTTTGGTGACTTAGCAGGGGTACCCGGGCCAAATGTGCCAGCCCACCAGCAACATGGCGGGCCGGATCGGGAGAGACTGGTAGGGGAGATCCTTTGACCTTCCCAGTTGGTCTCTCTCCACCCATCCACTTGCACCGCTGGATTCACACGTCCGTCACTCCTGGACACATTTATCCCCAGATTTCTACCCACCCCTCATACCTTTTCCTTCTCAGAACTTCTTTTCGCCTTTCCCTTCACACAGCCATCCCCAAAGACGACATAAGCACTGAGGGATTTTTTTACTCATTATCTCCACGAAAAAAACACAGTCTTGCACATAGACATATGAATATTAATAGATCAAAACAGAAAGGTGAGGGGTAGAAACCAACTACAGCGGGACGAAGGGCAGGGAGACGGCTTTGGTGATATGTGATTCGTCAAAACTCAATCTGACAGTATATAGGCATCTCGCAATATAATATCACACTTTCTTTCTTAAAAGTAAACTCTGCTTTTGAATGAATATACCTTTTTACATGGGAGCGCGAATAATATGTAATGAACACATTTGCGAAGTCCAAATATGCAAAGTAAGGTCGCCTATAAGGTCGAGTTAAATATTTTGTTGCTGTATTAAGTGAAGACACTTTTATAAATGTTTCATAATTTACTTACCCCAGTAAACAGGGACGGGCACACGCCATGTATCTCGAGTGACAGTGTATGTTACAAAAAAATCATATTATGTCATCTGAATTGGCTTAAAATAGTGTAAAATAATGCTTGCCTATGGAATGCAATACGACATTTTTGTTTATTCTCTTTTTCACTTCTATTTTTACACGTTTTCAAAACACAAGCCACTATGTTTACCGTTTTATTTCGTAAAATGCACCGATGAGTGCTCGACGCTGGTTTGCAGAAGAATGATGACGTCACATTTTTTAGATTAACGCGAAGCCATACACGATCCCAGCCGGTTCCAATGGAATGGTTCCAATGGGAGGGGGAAATAATACGCTTTTATCGCTTAGGGGAGGTCTACTAATATTCATATGTCTATGGTCTTGCATCAAGGATAGATTTTTAACGTTTCCATACCAACTCAGAATTAGGTCAACTCAACGCCTCTTCGAAAAGTCATTGAAAACTGTTAAAAAAATATAATTAAATAATATCCATAACCTAATTTTTTTCGCCACTGAATTCTTGGCATTCAAATGGTTAAGTATTACGATTCCACTATCTTCAAACAATGATACTAGTCTATTGTAGTCACAAGAAATTCCACAGTAATCAAAATAAACTGAAGTATATAGAAATTAAACACTGATAACTTAAGACGTCTCATTTTTCACTTAGATTTGACTTTACAGTGTTGGTATTCTTGTTAAAGGTTATTCGGTTAAACAATAATGGTTTTATGTTTATGAATGTTAATCGATACTAAAACGCAATAAGGGCCAAATCCTGGTTTCAATTCAAGAATTTAAATCTGATTTGATATTCTAAGGCGCGTTCCTGCACTTTGAAAACTCGTTAAATATTAATTAATGTCGGAAATGGAGTATCTATGACTTAATAGGATATCAATATTTTACAGGTGTCATTAAATGAAGTCATTCCATTGATGATATGATAATTTATTACAAATATGTATATTTTACATTGTGAACCTCTTTTTTATTGATAATAGTGACAGAGCTGTGGCGAATTGGGAGGCTTCGTCAAATTTCAGAATATAAAGACAAAACCGGAAATATGTCATTTTTAAATCAAATTTCAGACGTATTGTCTCTTTTCCACAACAAAATTATAAATTGATTTCGAAAGACTGTTCTTTTATCTAGAAAAGCTTTGTTTCAAATTTTGAGAAAATATGTATTTTTAGTACAATAAGGTTTTACTGTAGTTCGTTGGCAGAACTGTTAAATTTTCAAACAAAATTTTGTATTATACAACATTTCAAATCATATAATCATGCAGTAAATAAATTAAAACATTATCTGGGAAAGCTATGTTTTAGAATTTTAGTTTGTTTATTTACCTATTTATAAAATCATTAAAAAAAAGATCCGCACACGTGTTTTGTGACGAAAATACTTCAGATTGTCTATTTATTTACGGTCTTACATACTAATATATTTAAGGTTTATTTTACATTCTTATTTTGCTTAGATATTATTGAAAAATTGTAAATACTTGTGATCAAAAATAATTACAAAAAGTACATAATTTTAATAGTTTTATCATCACGCCTTTCAGCATGTGTGAATGTAGGTATAAATTAAAGCAAATTTTGAGTGAAATAAAATCAATAATTACCTAGATATTATTCAAAAAGGGTGGTACAGAGAATAATAAGTCTTTCTCATTGGAACCGCCCTGTGCGATCGTAAGAACATCTTTCGACGAAATATGAATTCTCGGCCGCTGGCTGGTTAATGGCCCTTAACATAAATATGGATTATTGTGGATTATTTTTGGAGATTATTATGGAATATTCTTGGAGACTAACTTTTTAAAATGTTATAATCTAGTGGATTTTAAAAAAAATGGACTAATCAACAGCCAAGTAACAAAAATCAGGCTAATCTAGGACAAAAATAGCCTTCCCAGGAGACTTATCGTCAACCACTTTATGAGATAGACAAAGAATCATGATCGTATTAATCAATTAAAATGTATTTTCAAAGAAACTTGGATATTACAATGAAAAATGGACTACTCCAGGAAACTTCAAAAGTGGGTTAATATACAAAAAATTTGGAATGAATTTAAAATACCTGAAAAAATCAATGAATGTGTGCGAACATACGTGGTCCGATTGATAGATCCTCTTTTCTTAACGGTTTGCAACTGGGAATGCTGTCCTTATTCTACTGGTATTTCAATGGAAAATGCTTCGAGGAACTAGCGTCATTGATTCCTACGGCAACCGTGCGTGCAACATTTGTGCACGGTTGACATTTGTCACATGAGAACGGGTCGTTTCTTCGACTCGTCCTTGAGTTAAACAGCCGGCCCTGGAACGATTTGTCGGCATCTCTGTTTCCTCTTTCCTACAACATAGGAAGACCTAGGTTTATTCCTTACTTTCCACAAACAGACACCCCACACAGCATCCCCAAAGTTAACATAGTCCCTAAGGAAAGGTATTTTTAAAAGATATTAAAGGAGTTAATGATGTTCTTAAGTTTATTTTTTTCTTTCGAAAATGGACAACACAATGAATATTGCTTTGAAATTGCATTAAATAATCCAGGCGATAATTTAAAAAAAACACAGACTGATCGAGATTTGATACCGAAATGAACTAAACAAAGAAAATTTTCACAATTCAGACGCAATTTATGGTTATTATAATGTTTATAGGTTTTGTAGGAATACAATAATTTCACTTTTTAATGTTATCCACTAAAGCGACAGCACATTTAAAAAAAAATTCTCCGATTGTTCGAGATTTTTTGGTTGAATATTTTCCGCTCACATTAAAAATATCATACCTCCGAAGTGTATTATGGAGACATACAAACTGATTATAGTTCTATATAGCCAATGAATTCATATATCTTTTGTCGATTATCACATAATTGTAGGATTTAAAACAAAAATATTATAAAATTGTAAACTTCTACTTAATTACTTACAAATAAGGAAAAAAATGCCAAAATTGGCAGCAAAGCAATCCAAGATATTTTAAATATTGCCATATTGTGGAGAAAAGCGCTCCAGTGGTTATGTTATATATTAATCCGATCAATTAATTTCCCTAGAATAATAAGTGTCCATTTATAAAATAATTTCGTATGGTAGGTATGTTCTGCGATGATTGTCGAAATAGCAACCTCCCAAATCGAAGACGTGAACCATCACACTATCAAAAAAGGTAGAGAAAAGACTGGCAAGTCCTTGGGGCGTTGGCAATCCCCAGAGATCGTGAAATAATTCAGCTTTTTAATGAAATCCAAATAATTTATTAGTAGGCGTCGAATTTTGCTCAAGTTATACGACAAACAAATTTATTCTGCACATCCATTAAATCCATCGTGTTTACCACAAGTAAAGTAACGTAATGGAATTATTCATTACAATGTAAATCTCTGGTAACACAACCCGACGAGTGTTTAACTGAAGAAGATACGCCGACAAAATAAAACATAACATAATACATTTAATAAGAAAAAACCTTTTATGATAGTTTTACAGCCCAATGGGGTATTTCAACAAACTGTGGATTCTGTTGAAAATGTACGGAATATTTAAAGATCGTTTTTCTGATTTTAATCATCCTACAATTTTTTTTTTAATGTTTTCATTCAATATTATTGATTTTAAAAACGATCTAAAACTGACAAAATTAAAACGGCCCGTTGTTGGCAAATTGGATTGTGACGCCACAAGCGTCGCGTCGCTCAGCTGGGCCAGCATAAATAAACACTGTCAGTGAGCGTCCACGCTCATGACGTCACATGATAGCCCCGCCCCAAAATATCGTTTTAGCGGTAATTCAAAAATGGGAAACTTTGACTCGCTATAGAAAATTTATTCGTCAACAAAAAATAAAATTAAAATGATATAATCATCGTAATTTTTTAAGCAATAAAAAAACCTGGAAATACCCCATTACGTATTTCCTTATGGTTGATTCATCTGTACTGAATTTAAAGCTAATCTTCTTTATACAAATAGAACGCCGTCATTGCGCCTCGCAATTTTAACCTCTTGTGGGTATTCAACATATTACCTGACTATTATAGACTTAGAGGCCTTGTATTTAATCGGTAGCGAAAAATTGTTACCTAAAAACCTTAATAAAAATTGCATGTTTTCATCAACATCAGCAACCATCAGCATCAGCAACCATCAGCATCAGCAACCATCGACAGCCTACATCGGCCATATATACATAAGTGTCTCTTTGTGTTAGGTTGGGAGTGTGAGGAAGTCTGTCATGTCCTTTTTTATTTGAAATTCTTCCGCATTCACCTTAGGGAATAAGGAAACCTATGAAAAAACCTTATCTGAGAAGAAACGGTCCGTTATCAGCATGAAACAGGGTCGGCCTTCAGTGACATCAGTATATGATACCCTGCATTGTGAGGTGTGTGTATGTGTATCTGTTTTTATGTTTAATAGATACCTATGGGAAAATAATGAATAAAAGTCAATACGGGTTTGTTTTAGCGATATCCTCCAATGAAACCGCAGCCAATTGAATGCATTGGCATCAAAGAAAATAAGAATGTTCAAAATTTTGGGCAAAACAGGGCTATTTTAGGATGCCATAGTACATCTTTTGAACTCGCGAATGGAACGAATTTGGCGTACAAATACGTACATTATTGAATGGATAGCCTGGTGTTACCCAAATATGTGAAAACTTTTTTTTTCTTTACGTGATAACACTTATTTTAATGACCTGTCAATGTGTGTGTTGTCTGATTGATTTTTTTAATTACTTGGTTATTTCGAAGCTCCAACATCACGATGAAAATCTCGCTGTGATCTGAAAATAGCTGTTTTAACTTATATCCTGCAGCAAGTAAACTCTTTGTGAATTTCATAAGCATTCATCTCATTTAAATAACTTGGGAGGCGATTCGTTACAAAGATTTACTGCTTCATATTTATAACTTATTGATTCTGACGTTATCCCAAGATTAGCCAACGCCAACACTGTAAGAATTATTTTGTTTTGGAGATTTTTACTTTCCATATACATTTGTTACTTAAACTAAAAATAAGCACTAGCAAAGTTTTAAGTTTGCTTGTGAATGACACGGATGTGTCGAAACCGGTAGCAGAAAAAGAAGTCCGGTAGCAGATAGCCGATAAATTAAAATTTAAGTAACACATGTACATGGAAAGTAAAACTCTTCAAAACAAAACGTCTATAAATTGTTACGAAGTAATGTCCAAGAAATACAAAAAACTTTAATATTCCGTTTATAAATTTTTTAACCAAGAATAGCACAACTGTTCTCTTTGTACAAATTTTGGTTAAAAATATCGTAAATTGAAAATAGTGTTTTTAGTGTTTTTAGACAAATGCGAAACATGTACACAATTAAATAGATATACTTGATGGACTTTTTTAGTAAATTTTTATAACTAACCAGTAATTGTTATTATTTGTCCACTGATCCCGGGAGGTAACAATACCCATCGCATAAAAAGCATTGCATAAGAGAATCATTGCAAGCTTCGCATCGCACTAATGGTTTTTTTATGGCCAACCATTAATGGCAATATATAAATTGAGTCGTGAATAAGCTCGGAGCGAGGATATTACTTATTAACCCAACAGTTATGCTCGAATCAATGGTCTGCGATTAGTATTGAAGCAATGTGACCGGCAGCGAAATGCAAGATGTAAGATTGACTTTGCTATTCAAAAGAGACGATTCTTCCTTGGTTAAGTTCATTTCTCAACCCAATTCGTTTAATAATTTGTATATATTTTTAAATATCTGCAATTTTATTAGCTATAAGCAATAATGACGTAATGGCATATATTATTATAATATAATTAACACAATTTTTTAAAAACACCAATTCCACACATAATAAAATAATTTCCCCCAGGGTCTATGTCGTGCTATGTGGAGGGTCTTTTTGAGGAGAGGACAGAAGTGAACAGCGGTTTTGAAGAGACCCATGTTGTAGGAAGGAGGAAACACAGGGGCCAGCAAAATATTGTACAGTCAAGCTGTTGAACTCAAGGACGAGTCATACAAGCGACATGTCCTCATGTGCCAAATATCAACCGTGTACATGTATTGGGCACGCTCGTTTGGCGTGTTTCCCGACTATGTACCAGTGCCGAAGTGATGAGGAATCCTCGTCCCTCAGCTGGTCACTTAGTGTTACACCAACCAAATCAACGGAAGACATGTTGGGAAGATTTCTTCCGTTGAAGGAGTCTAGATTATCATTTCAATCCGTGAATAAAGTTAATTTAATTAAAAGTTACGTAATTGCTTTATTGTATTATGTATGTCTTTTCTTTTTTCTCTATTCTCTCTCTCTGTACTGTATATTTAGTCTGTTTTATATTTTATTTTGATTATTATTATTTCTGTTATTTCACTGTTAGAATCTTCACCTAGTATCAACTAAACCTTGATTTACGTATGCTGTGAACATTTTTATTGGAGTGCTAATATCTATGTAGTTATTTTAATTAATGTAATAATTGTTAACATTCTGTAAATGTTTTAAACAGTAAAGAAAGTAATATAGAAAGGGTAACATATTTGGAAGTAATATAAGATGAAAATTTATAATTTAAAATATAGAACGCATAACTAGAACAATTTAAAAATAGTTGTATTCTTGAAAAGGATCGGAAATAACCTGCATCTCAAGACGACGCCCCTTTCGTACAATTATATTGTACTTCCGCATTTAAAATATCTAACGAAACCCAAAATAATAAACCACAGGTTATAAAAAAAGAGAGAAATGAGGATGATTTTGATATGCACTATTTAAACAAGAGTTACAATTATTATGTTAAAAAGTTTAAAAAAGATGAAAATTACACAAAATATAATATGTAATGCGTTAACAATGATACACAGATTTAAAAATACTATGTTTCCTAAATATCTGCAAGCTACTATTATCTACCATGAAAATATTCACAATTATCCCGAGTGAAAAGATGCTGAGCTTTTAGTCTTCGCATAAATGCGAGGAGTAGAGATCCTATGTCCACTTTTCGATGCTGGGTAGTTGGAAATTTTCTGCGATATCTCCTTCGACCAAGTATACCCTACGTCAATGGATATCTCATATAAAATAGGTCTTGTCTAATACAGTTGCAATCGTTGGAGTATGCTACTACGGGTATTTTTCAATGGTTTTTATTGTTTTCTTCTCCCAATGCCATCTCCATTTACTATCTTTGAGGAAATCGTCATTCTCAATTTTATGGAAGAATAGTTAAATTCTTATTGGATGATTTTATGGAAGATGGTTAAGCTAGGTTATCCCATAACAATGAAATCTAACAACATAAGATTATTATACTACTATGGGTTAAAGCTTTGAGAAGTCATATCGATATATTTAGTTGGTGTGTGGTCGGTCCTTTATGTCTGGATGTAAGTGGTTATGTGTAATGCGATCTTTACGGCAGTTTAATTCTTGTATCAGTTGAGGGTTGGTCTTAAGTGATCTGGTAAGTCATTAAACCGTATTTTTTTTTTTTAAAGAAAGACAAACATTCCCGGGTTACGAATAACCCAACAATGTTTGAAAATCTCCTACTACCACCACAGAAAGCCGAAAATGTTGCTTGTGTTGTGATGGAGGACTTAGCTAGCCGAGGAATCGAACATGCGACGCCCGGGTGGGACCCAAGCGCTATGCCCACTCAACCACTGACCGGTCGGTAATATAACACCTTTATCTTTTCGAGCTTTTAAATGCGTCAAATAGAATTCAGACCAAAGAAAAAAAAACAACAACAAATTAAGCAATAGCAAAGAGTATAAATTTAACATTGTTGAAACAGTATATTATGTCATTAATAAAGATTAGGAAGAGTACAGGACCTAAATGGCTACCTTGCGGTACGCCGCTAGAGGCGTTGGATTTTTTAGATGTTATCATTTTCTACTGTATCCCCAAGGCATTTATTTGTTAAGAAGTAATTTGTATGATATTTTGTCAGACGCCCTCATGAAACCTGTATGTTTACGGTATGTGGACTTGTTTTTTTTCAAATAAAAGCTTTCGTAATTTAATTTTGATATAGAAACAAATCTGTGGTTGTCGACTAGCCTCCAGTTAGATTTCAGTACTCGTAAAAAAATTCGGTTCCTATCGAACAAATGCGTGAGCTGCCACTGATGTATTAAAAATTACTAGTGATTTACTCGTAATATCAAAGAAAGAAGTTGCTTCAATCTGCGTATCATTTCCTAATCGCCCTCGTTCCCGCACCGTTCCCATCCCGAGAACACCTTCCCATCGCGTTCCTCTTCAAACCTTCACCGCCTGCACCCCACCCTATTCTATCCCGCGAACCCGCACCCCTCCCCTCCTTTTTCCCCTCCCCAAATTTTTTCCACTTTCCTCATTTACTTTCACCTACTCTCCATGATGCTAAACTATATGAAATACACACATTTCTTTTAAATAACTCGTGTGTTATCTTTTTTTTTACACAAATGTCATAACGCTAGAGTTTATCATTATACTTAGAAACCGCAGGCGTACGCGCAATAAATCACCAAAATATCATCGCAATTGGATAAATGCTGTAGAAACGCATTCGGAACAAATATAGAAACATTCGTATTTGTATATTAAGATAAGATACTTGTATTATGCAAGTTTATACATTTATTACGAAACCAATGATGAATCGAGAATGGGTATTGTACAGCCATAAGTCACGGGTATCTGGTATCTGGCCACGAGGATATTACTCCTCGCTACCCTTGCGGCGGGATTGGAGTTATGGGACGAGGAACCGTGCTATTCACGGAATTAAGTACCCGATATCTCTCTTCTCACAAGTTGGGGCCTGGGACCTATCCGTCTCTCTTCGTATCTGTCTTCCTACGTGAAAATAGTCATCGGTATTGTAGAATACTTCCGTGGTAAGTAAAAATACAATATCTTCTTTGAGAGTCAAGAAAAACACCTTGTGCTTTTACTTACCACGGCAGAACAGATGATGCTAGAACGAAAGATATTTGGTATTTCTAAAAAAAATACTTCAATGAAAAGTTTTTCTTCACACGGGTACCTACCGTACGAGCCGGTGAGATTATGGTATTACCAATTGAGGTATGTTGTGAGGCGGAAGAGAAGAAGATGATAAAGATTAGAAGTACCTGGCTGTTGAGATCTGGTAATCAGATGCGGCTAAAGATATTTCAAGCAAAGTTTCAATTCTGAATGATGTATTACACAAAGAGTATCTTCCACTATGAAACCTGTGGAAAATATACCTTATATTATTTTAAATTGTGAAATAATCAATCACATGAAATTCGCTTTGAACCCGCAATCTTCGGATTGCTAGTCGAGAGTCTTACCCCTCGACCACGAAGGCTGTCAAATGTAAGTCTCTGCACACAGTATCCCCAAAGACGACGTAGGCCCTGAAGGATTTTTTTTTGGTCGTGGGGTCCTGTATATAGCTGTTGCGTTCACACAACAGTTCTCCATCTCGTCTTGGGAGGAGATTACTTCTTGGGAAAGTAGGAGAGTTCTTTTATGTAAAAATCGAATTTATTTAATGCTTCGCGTGTTACAAGTGGTGACTACGATAGTCGGCCTAGCTGGAAGCTGGCTAAATGAGATCTGAATTGCATGAGCTCCTGCAGACTGCATCTAGGCCCTTGGCCCCCCTGGTGCCCAAACTCCGAACTAAACTAAAAAGCTCAGAAGCTTTCAGGTATACCACATCTGGCGGATAACCGTGTCAGGAGATAACTTGAAAAAGTAAATAAATAAAGTAATGAGTTAATTTGCATTTAAAAACAAAATATTTAAAATATATTCTTTCTTAGCAGTCCCATCCAGATCATTATTATTGTATAAAATAAATTAATTGTATATTACAAATTAAAAAAAAAAAATTACTTATTTGATTTACATTTGACTTAAATTTAAGACTCCGCACAGAAGCCACTCTTCAAATCATTAAATATTTCAAAAATTCCATTTATCAATATATGCACTTATCACGTCTACAACTTAATAATTTACCTTATAAATAATAATTTCACCGTCGAGAAACAGCGGTGCGTGTATTTATCACAGTATGTTACCTCATACATAACAAGATAGGAGCTCTAGGTATTCAAATAATAAATATCAATACCCAACGCGCAATAAGATGTTTTACGATGAATAGGCACTGCGGCGAGTAGTGAGTTGGTTCTACTGAAGTACGCCGACAGGAGTTCCTGATACTAGAGACTATAAATAGGTGCCCAGCATCTTGGCAGGTACCTACTTATTGTATTTATATAGTTGTTATAAGTTATGCATAGTAAAATGAGAATACAGTATTCTGTGAACTAAGAATATTTCACCTGCCCTTTATAACAGGGGCGGATCTGATGGTCAGCACTTCAGCAAATGCTGATTGAGGCCCCCTTTGCAGTCCGTTTCTATCCGACCTACAAAAAATTCTTTTGTCTTTCTGCATGTAATAATTCATATTCCACTCCCTTCTCCCACATCACACACGCACCATGTTAAAAAATTTCACCCTTGGCGCTCTTCCGTATCTTTGTGAAAGTTATTACAATTTTTTCACTGCCTTCTCTTTACAAACGCAAAATACATTTTCATAATAATAATAATAATATTTACATGATTTGTATAGAACCGTTTTTGCGAAAAATCACCTCAAGGTGATTTTTTTATAATATATTTCTTACAATCTTACTTCCAACAAACTTATAAAATATTTCTACAATCTTCCTTTCAATCATTATAACAACGTATGGCTAAAAATTGCATTCACCGGTTCATCGATCACTGATACGAAATTCTGTGTACAATGATTTGACCATATTTCATTTATAATCCGTAAAAGCAGAAGATATACAGGACCATGTGTCATATTATAATTAAAAATAATAATAGATGTATTTTGAATTTTGAATTTTATTATTACTTTTAAAGGCTCAATGATCTTCAAATCACGATTAGGTTTCGTAGTACTGTCTTGCACTTATCACTCTAATAAAATTAAAGATGCATTTTCTGAGGTTTACTGTTTTCCTGTAGCTTTTTAGCTTTCAAAATATGTCCCCAAATATGGCGGGTGTTTTGGCCCTGTTAAGTGAAATTGTTTCCATAAAAATCACTTTCAAAATAGACCTTTTGCCCCCTTCAAGGGCCCCTTGGTAATGTTCGTGGACCGCCTTTTGATTCTTAGATCCGCTCCTGCTTTATACCTACCAATATATTTCATTACATAAAACACACGCGTTACACATATATTACTGATCATTTTTGATGTAGGTATTCCCATTAAACTATAGCACATCTGACTCATATTTTTTGAGCTAGTAAGATTATGGCACCCCCAATTGGGGTACATCATGATGCTAAAGGCAGTGGGAAGGGGAATGATATGAATAATAGGAGGGCGGGGAAGTAGCTGGATGTTAAGATTTGACCACCAAATACTGCTAAAGCTATTTCTAGTAACGTGTCAGTTTGTCAATGATGACCTAAGTGCACAGCAATTCTGAGAGTATCTTCCACCCCGGAACGTGTTACATAAATATACTACCTATATATTATTTAAAATTGTTAAATAACTCAAATTATTGAAATAAAATTTACTTGCGCATGCCGGGATTTGACCCGCGACATCTCACAAATATACAATATATTTTTAAAAATTAAAAAAGTGGTAATTAACACAAATTATTCAAATAAAATTCACTAGGGAATGCCGGAATTTGAACCCGCAGTTCTCTTCTACAGCCCCACTCCACGACCATAGAGGTAATTTAAATATTGATGTATCTTCGGAAAACATTATATTTTTCTTTTTTAACACTTTTTTTTTACATTAATACCACAAACGAGGACCCGAGGAAAATAATTTCCCTCAGGGCCTATGTCATGTTTCGAGATGTTTTGTGGAAGGTTTTTTTTAAAGGAAAAGAAGGAGGGGAAGTTCTGGGAAGGAAAAGGGTAATAAGGAGTGTAGGAATCTTGGGGTCAGTGTATCCAAGAGTGATGTACGTATGAATCCATCTCTTCCACTACGGTGCAAGACGATGGGTCGAGAGAAACCGGCTAGATGCCAGATCAAAGGATCTCCTCAAGCTTGAGACCGCATCCGCCGCTAAGATTTGTATACACCTTACCCGATGAACAGGGGTAACCCTACTGAGTCATCAAACGTAGCGAACCACTTTGGGTGACCTACGGCAGAGGTAATAACAAGATATCATATTTTAATAGAAAATTATAGATACATTATGAATGGATGGATGGACGGGTAAATAAATAAATAATACGCCGTACGGTCGCAACCATATCTTTTTTATTTCCTATGTGTTCTTCAGTTGCATTTTTTCACCGAGAATTATTGATATTGCTAAAGAACATGAGTTCGATTAAATTTATAATTAATTTTAATTTATAAAATTCACCTATCCAAATTTGGGTAGCTATCGCTTGAGCGGTTAGGATGAGCCAACCACCAGCTAAATAAATAACGGTCACAGATGGCGTCATAGTGAACGGCTAGACCCTACACTGAGCCGTTGACACACGACTCGCATCTTCCACATCCATGCAACTTCTAACACGGCTCTCCAGTTAATTAGCTGACGGCATTATTTATGCACGGACATTGTTTGCAACAAGCAAGCCTGAAGTCACCGTACAGCATATACCTGTACCTGTACTCTGGCTCCGGTCCTCAATGGGCCAAGTCCTTTATATAACTCCTCCGATAGTATCGCAGAGATTACGACTTGGTGTGGGATGTAGTCTGTAGGCTTTCTTCGATTACTTATAAGATTTTCTTGCTTCGATAGGATATTTGAAGCAACTTTCCCAATTTTATTTCCTTTACTGATTTGATAATTAGGTGTGCATCACCAAACACGGCTAAAGTCGTGTCAAGCAATTTGGGAGGCGGGGATGGATACCGTCACCCCGGGAATCATTTATTGGATAACCAACACCTCTGCCATACGTTTGATGATTAAGTAGGGGTGCCCGGGTTCTTGGAGAGAGATTTGTCTAGGTCTTGGTAGCGAATGTGTTTCCTCACCTACTGCATGGCAGGCCAAATCTGGAGAGACTGGTTGACGAAGAATTTATACCTCTCTAACAGGACTCTCTCGGAACGTCGCCTTGCACCGTAGTAGGAGGGATAGATTTATATATTTCTCTACACACTGACCCCCAGATTCCTACCCATCCCCCAATACCCCTTTCCTTCCCAGAACTGCCTCTCCTTATTTTCCTAAAAATACTCTCCACACATCATCCCCAAAGATGACATAAGCCCTGGTGGGAATTATTTTTCTCAAACCTCCTGGTTGGATCTACTAACTAACTAACTAAATAACCATCACGCCGTTTCACCGCAGGGGTAGGCAGAGAGGACAGACCGCCAAACACATTCCTTGCCTCGTTTACATACATACAGCGTCTCATACATGCTCTTCTATTATTCTGACCCTTGACATGGCCCGACTCAAGTATCTGATTGACTTGGTCGAGCCATGTCTTTCTTGGGCGTCCTCGACTTTTCTACCATTCACATTTGCGTCACATATTCTCCTTACACTCCTTTCCTCGTTCATTTTCTCTACATGGGTGGATCAAATGTTTAAAAAAATAGTGGTCTTACACCAGGGTGATACTGAGAGCATTTTGCATTCTAGACAGTGCGGCAAATATGCTACGTATTAATCACTTTTATTTAATTAGTTGTGAAGTAACACAAATTAATCAAATTAATAACATTTCGGATTGCTAGCCAAGAGCCTTACCCCTCGACTACGGAGGCCGTCAATTCTTTAATTAAGTCTCCCCTCTCCTATTCTTTCATCAATTATTATTCTTCGGTCGATGAGGGTTTGCCTCTCCACTAAACACAATAAATAGTGCGCCTTGAAAACGTATATTATGATATGAGATCTGTCACATTGTCCTTAATAATACAAATAGAAAACTCACCTGTTAATTAACACAATCCTTTCAAAACAAAGCTCTATAAATACAAACAAGATCATTGTACAAAGACAGGTGAATAAACGTAAATCCCTTAGGAGTATTGTAAGTCATGTTCCATCGGCACCCGAGTTAGCGGTTGGCGGGCTGTGGTCTGTCCTCTCACGCCGATGGTATCGGTACTGGGATCAGATGGCAGATAGCGGGTCCGCAGGCTCGATTCCTATCGGAGGCTATATCGCGGACACGTGTTGTAGGGGGTAGGGACTGCGGACTGGGGACTTGACTGGGTTAGAGGAACGATTTTAACAGCAGAGTGGAATAAAACTATTAACTAAGGACGGGTTGTTTCAAAAAATTAAAACAACGTGAAAATTAACTTCAAATATTTAATGAAATGTTAATTTTTTTTTAAACAACCCATCCTTAGTTTTCAGGCCCAGTTATTTGCCAGAATTTCACGTGTGAAAAAACATCGTCAAATAGTTATTTAGCGCCATTTTGTTTATTTGACATTTGTAAGTAACCCGTTAAATGACTATTCTAAGTGCTTTTAATACCGATAGCCAAAAACTATTTACGTTTTTTTTGTGAATTTCAATTGCCTCCGTGATTGGGCGCGTTTTATGCTTTCCTAGCACTTTGTTATTTGGATGGCGGTTACTGTTACCCCTGCCATAGGTGATCTCATGTGGTTTGCTACGTTTGGTGACTTAGCAGGAGTGCACGGGTTCATGGGGTGATGTTTGTCTAGGTCATCCCAATCCGCCCGTCTACTACGTGGCGGGCCGGATTGGAGATATTGGTCGAGAGAGACCTAACCTAGACCTAGACTTCCGGCTGGACTCTCTCGACCCATCGCCTTGCACCGCAGAGAGAGGGATAAATTTATGCGTCCGTCTCTTCTGGACAAATTAAACTCCAGATTTTTATTCACTCCTCCTAACCTTTTCCTTCGCAAAACTTCCTCTCCTAAAAGACGGCATCTCCAAAGATTTTACATTAGTTACTGGGTGGAGACCAATAACTTATATTAATATTTTCGGAAAAACCCAAATAAATATTGAGATTACAAGTTGCCTTTTTTAGTAAACCTTACAATGAATGTTTAACTGGACTAGACGTCCGTAATATAAAAGGCTCAACGTTATTGTGAAGTGGTCTATCTTATTATGCCATCGAATATTATCATCGGCTAGTAGCCATTCGTGCATAGACACGAACGACGATATACGATACTCTTCTAATGTACTACTCAACTGACATTCGTTGAACAACTATCCATTCTAACGACATCTGTTGAAGAATTTTTTTTTACATTAGCTCCACAGGCCCAGGAAAAAAATTCTTCTCGGAACATATGTCATCTTTGGGGATGCCGTGTGGAGGGTATTTCTAGGGAAGGAAGGAGAGGAAGTTCTGGGAAGGAAGAAGGTAATAAGGATGGGTAGGAATCTGGGAATCAGTGTGTCCAGGAGTGACGTATGTATGAATCCATCCCTCCCACTGAGGTGCAAGTCGATGTTCCGAGAGAGTACGGCTGGAAAAGTCAAAGGGACTCCCTCAACCATTCTCTCTCTCGCCTGTTATGCAGCTGGTGGGCAGACGCATCCGCCACCAAGACTCGGACAAACCTCACCCCATGAACTCGGGCACCTTTGCTAAGTCACTAAACATAGCAAACCACTTGGGGTGACCTATAGCAGAGGTGTTGGTTATCCAATAAATGGTTACCGGGACGGCGGTACCCATATCTGCCTCCCAAATTACTACTTAACTGACATCTTTGAGAGACACCTAAAAAAAATCACATTACTATCTATACTAACGACTTCTGTTGAAGGATGTTGAAACTACATGTACCAAAAAAAATAATATCCTATTGTTATTATTTCTATAAATAAAGTGTGATTCGGCCCTCCGTCTACGCCCTACAATGCGATGCGGTAATGGCTCTTTAGTTTTGCTGCCATGTATGGAGTGTACACTGTACAGGCACTGGGCAGTGCGGGCGGGGAAGCCTTGCGACCGACTGGGCAGAGGTTGGCAAACCCGACACAGGCCGGGTCAGCACCGGGAAGAATGATTATTATTGGAGTTATAGGGAAATGGATGGGAATTGTTCAAATGCTGACGATCTCACAGCTTTAATACGGTATATGTCCTGTCCTCTGCATGCTCGACACTGCGCTAAAGGTGGAAAGGCTTGCACTTGTGAATTTCTGACAAACTTGATGGTATTCGGCGTAATCTAATGCAATAATCTGATTTATCTTGTAGTCTGATGTACCTAAAAGATCGTCTGATGCACATAAATAAATTGATGTCACCGCGGTAAATGATGAGTACTTTCAACCAATTGATAAATTACCTACTGCTTTACTTCGTCTTGCCATTTACTGAAACCATTACTTTTTTACTAATGAGCGTTTTGCACGAAGCCTTTTCAAATTGATTACAACATACCTATCTACAACAGCTCTGCAATGCATTACAGATGATATTATTGTCACCACTGATGCAGGCAGAGCTTCGATACTAGTTTTTCTGGATTTCCCTAAAGCATTTGATCATGTTTACATATTCGTCACCTGTAGTCGTTCCACTAATAGGTACATGAAAAACTTCCTGAGAATCTTTCGGCTTCCTTGCATTGCTGAACTAGGGTTTGACATCACACCTTCACGGGTATGGTTAAATCAGATCTTCCATACCGAAATCCTGACATAATGAATGAAGGAAGCTAGGAAACAAACCTAATAAAATCAACTGATATATTATATAGAAAAAATAAAATAATGCATCAAACTTCTGAAATAAATCAACATGAACACATAATAACTAACTAACTAACTAACCATCACGCCGTTTCCCCGCAGGGGTAGGCAGAGAGGACGGTCCGCCAAACAACTCGGTCTTGACACACACACTCTTTGCCTCACTCACATTCATACATCGTCTCATACATTCTCTTCTATTATTCTGACTTTTGACATGGCCCGACTCAAGTATCTGATACACTTGATCGCGCCATGTCTTCCTCGGACGTCCCCGACTTCTTCTATCATTCATATTTGCGTCGTATATTCTTCTTACACTACTTCCTTCGTTCATTCGCTCTACATGCCCAAACCATCTGAGGGTCCCTTTCTTAATCTTACTCATTATGCTTACATCAGCCTTACATTCTTTGCGGATATCCACATTTTTCACACGATCATACATTGTTTTACCACACATACGCCTCAGGGATCTCACTTCAACAGCATTCCGTTTACTTTCATCCTTACCCTGCCAGTTCCATGCCTCACTGCCATACATCAGGGTAGGTACCAGGACTCCATTGTGGACTGCTAGCTTCGCTTCTTTTGACAGTTTTTTTATTAGCGCCAACGGCATTCAGTCCTCCATTAATGGAGTAACCGGCATTCACCCTTCTTTCAATATCTCTATCAGCCTTCCCATCTCTCGTAAACATACTACCCAGATACACAAACTCATCCACCTGCTCTAAGTATTCATCATTCACAACTATATTGCATACTGTTTTCGTACTCTCTCTTTCAAACACCATGACTTTAGACTTACTTACATTCATCATAAACTCATTCTTCATACATACTTCGTTCATCCTATATACGAGAGACTGTAGATCTTCCATAGTGTTAGAAATCAGCACCGCATCATCAGCATACAACAGGCAACATATACCTAATAGGTATTCAATATAAGTTTTCTCTCATTGAACAAAGAAACAATGAAATTTTAAACAATTGCTTTTCGATTGAAAGTGGATAGTTAACCGCATGACCTTTGAGGAAAATAATTTCACTAGGCTTTATTTCACCTTTGGGGGTGCTGTGTGGAGGGTATTTTTAAAGATAGTAAGGAGAGAAAGTTTAGGGAAGAAAAAGGGTACCAGGGGTGGGTATCTGGTGATTAGTAGGTACAGAAGTTACGGACGTATAAATCAATTCCTCCCACTACGGTGCAAGGAGATCAAATGGTTAAAATGTTCTACCTCAACCAGTCTCTACCGATATGGCCCGCCACGGCACTCAAGACAAATAATTATAATAATAATTGTATCAAGGGCGCTGTACTATTTATTAAGAATTATTAGATTATATTTAATTTTAACTATTTACAATTAGAAACAGAAACATACTTACATACTTACTGGCAGGTCACTTCCGATAAACACACTTTAATTAGAAAGTTTATGCTTGGAGACAATACGGCTTTACACGCGGAGGACATTATATTTAAAACACTGGACATTGCAGGATTTTACATTTGTAACCCCCTTTTAGTATTACATTTATTAAAATATTTGTGACAAAAGTAGTTGATATTTGAAAGAATGGAGAATTTAGGACTCTTTAGGGTTGGAGAATGTTCTTGAAATGACCTTACAATTAAGCTTTTAAATTATTTTTTTGTTTACAAATTAGTTATTTACAATGTCGCGGGCATTTAAGGTGAAGGTGAAAGGTTTTTGAGATTATGGATACGACTGTCTGAAAAGGTAAGTTTTTAGTTTAGCCCTAGACATACCTCATCCCATAAACCCTTGCCAAGTCACCAAACGTAGTAAACCACATGTGGTGACCTATGGCAGAGGTGTTGGTTATCCAATAAATGGTTCCCAGGGCGGCGGTACATAATTTAAAGAAATATTTAGCAATGTACATAATAACAAAGTCATAAAATGTAATATGTAAGATGTAACACCACTAGGCTTGTGTGTATGGGTGATGTGTAATTATGTTATCGTATTTCTTTATTTATTTCTTATTGTATTCAGCTCACGTTTTCAGTGTGTTTTTTATCGTGCAATTTAAACTTTTTAATTTTATTTACATTTCAAAAATTTCCTAGCAATAAATTAAAAAAATATATTACCTACTCAGAGATATTTATAATTGAATTTCCCTATAACTTTTTTAAAATTTTAGACTTGGGAGAATCGATTACCTTCTTTACTTTGTAATGTTACATGGGAGAAGTATAAAGCATTAAGTTTTCTGATTTTTCTAACAGAAGTTCTGATGAATGTATATTCAATATTATTATCATTAACAATATGCAATGCAATATGTTAACTGCAATGACAAAATGAAGATAACGTTAAAGATTAAAAGCGGAAAAACTTCTAATAATATTCCTTATTGATTATAAATAGATTCTTCTGCAATTTTGTTTTAATAATACATAAATATCGTGTGTTGCTTTAAATGGCTTCTATTATACGATACGCTTCGTCCTAAGCCGATCAAGGTATTACTGCAATGTCTTTTATCATACCGCACTTGGTTGTGGACAGCCTTTCTCATATTACTGTCATCTTAAAAAAATTAAACTCACAAGCGAATTTCGTAATGAGCAGAAAAATACAACAAACTCGTACTTGACATGGGTCTCTTACATATCGCTGGGGGTATATGTATTGCAAACGAAAGTTAAACACATTGAATTATCTTCAGTTTTCTCCGAATTGTAATTGCAATATCAAAACAACTCAAAAATATACCCAATAGGTGTAGAAATTCAATTAATTATGTCAAGCTCAAATGTTATATCAATGCGCAATGTAGTCCAGTAACTTTGTCGCCTCAATGTATGGGGTAGTATGCGTTAAATCCGGTAGTTCTGGTTTTTTGCAGGCTTGTTTATAATGTTGGCCTAATGAATAATCCAAGTTTTTGGCCTCGACCGCCGAACGCAACTTTGTCAAAAATCGAAAAAACCGCGAAAAAATCGTAATTTTTTCAAATTTTGGCGATTATAACCCTAAAGGACTAGTTTTTTAAAAAACTTTTTTAGCACGTTTTTAAAGTAAACTAAATTTGCTACAAAATGATACTAAAATTGTCTCTGAAAACCCAATAGTTTCCGAGATTAAGCCTTTCAAAATGTATCATTTTTTTCGAACTTCGCAATTTTTTACAATTCTGTCTTTTTGAATGTCTATCGAAGCCCTGTACTTTTATGATGGGGTCATGATGTATAAGCTAAGCTACGAATAATGAAGTAAAAAAGATAAAAAAACAAAATATTTTCTTTTTATTTTTTTATTTATTTAAAAAAAGATAAGTACAACAAAAGTTAATAAGTTTATTTGTTAGGAAACTGAGTTATATTCAAAATCAAAAAATTAAATTAATTTAGCCCTCTTGGAAGGTCCCGGTTGAGGTTCGTCCGTATCTGGATCGACGTATTGGGATGGCATATCCCCATCAGCATCAGGAGATGGTGATGAATCGTCGACGTCTTGTGCCCACAAGTCATCCTCCATTTCGACATCGGACAGATCGTCGCCTTCTGGAATATGTATTACTTCAACATCGGGTATATTGTCACAAGAGGCCCCGCTACAGTGCCTGCAGACTGATGAGCATTTTAATCCTGCCTTCCTGCAGCTGCACGCGTTCCCACAACCCTTCGTGCAGCCGCAAGAAATCATCCGCAAGAGGTGTTGTGGGGCTGCATCTCTGGTCATCATTTTAGGGTTGAGGCCTTGTGGCGTGGATATCCACCCCTAGGAGAGAGGGTTCAGTGTGACTCCCAACCACGCCTGAACCTGTAAGAAGATTGTACATGAGAATAGAAAATGATGAATGATATGTAACTGATGCAAGGACATATTTTTACATGATGGTATGTCCGCAAGGAGTGAAAACGAGAAGAGTCTCGTGTAGGAGGTAACCTGGCTAGATTGAAGCTGGTTTTCGTCGCAGCCCTGGCGAATAGTTGGTACCGCAGCTCGTCAAGGTTATGGGTTTTGGGGTTGCCTCCATATAGAGCAATTATGACTCGTTCTCCTGCTGCTGTTATATCATCAGGCGTAGAGTTGGTGTCGAGAAAAATCGCAGCTTGCTTTTCAACGTCCAGATTTTTTTCGACTATGGACATCGTTTGTATCTTCCCTAAGCCAAAGAAGCAGGATGTCGAGTCACAACCACTAAAGGCATGGATGAAGAGAAAAAGCTCTGTTTTCAAAGAGGATTTTGAAGAAGCGATGCTGGAATACATGTTGACATGCGACCATCTGGTGTCACCAGAGATGAATCAGATACTGAAAAACTCTATATATGGTTTGCACAGCACCCTCCATTCCTTACAAACAGAGCTTTCATCCATGCCTTTAGTGGTTGTGACTCGACATCCAGGTTACCTCCTACACGAGACTGCTCGATTTCACTCCTTGCGGACATTCCATCAGGTAAAAATTTGTCCTTGCATCAGTTACATGTCATTCATCATTTTCTATTCTCATGTACAATCTTCTTACAGGTTCAGACGTGGTTGGAAGTCACACTGAACCCTCTCTCCTGGGGATGGATATCCACGCCACAAGGCCTCAACCCCAAAATGATGACCAGAGATGCAGCCCCACAACACCTCTTGCGGATGATTTCTTGCGGCTGCACGAATGGGTTGTGGGAACGCGTGCAGCTGCAGGAAGGCAGGATTAAAATGCTCATCAGTCTGCAGGCACTGTAGCGGGGCCTCTTGTGACAATATACCCGATGTTGAAGTAATACATATCCCAGAAGGCGACGATCTGTCCGATGTCGAAATGGAGGATGACTTGTGGGCACAAGACGTCGACGATTCATCACCATCTCCTGATGCTGATGGGGATATGCCATCCCAATACGTCGATCCAGATACGGACGAACCTCAACCGGGACCTTCCAAGAGAGCTAAATTAATTTAATTTTTGATTTTGAATATTACTCAGTTTCCTAACAAATAAACTTATTAACTTTTTCAAACTTCGCAAAATTACTTTGTGGCATCATTAATTATTATATAATGAATAACAGATCTATAAATAATAAATAATTTTTATATTTATTTTGTATAACTATTTTTATGATTTTTAAGCAATTAATCACCTCTACTTTTTAATACTTTGTCTATGTTATAGTTTATTCTAATTTGTCTGTACTTGTTTGTCATTTATTTTTCTTTATATTAACATATCCTGATGAAGATAACATTGTTATCAAAACATGTAGATATTGTTTATAATATAGTGGTTTATACAAAGTGATCTGTTATTCATTATATTATTAACTTTTGTTGTACTTATCTTTTTTTAAATAAATAAAATAATAAAAATAAAATACTTTGTTTTTTATCTTTTTTACTTCATTATTCGTAACTTAGCTTATACATCATCATCACATCATAAAAGTACAGGGCTTCGATAGAATAATCAGGGTCAAAATTCATTCAGAAAGACAGAATTGCAAAAAATTGCGAAGTTCGAAAAAAATGATAAATTTTGAAAGGCTTAATCTCGGAAACTATTGGTACTACAGAGACAATTCTAGTATCATATTGTAGCAAATTTAGTCTTCTTTAAAAACATTTCAGAAAGTTTTTTATAAAACTAGCCCTTTAGGGTTATAATCGCCAAAATTTGAAAAAAATAACGTTTTTTTCACGGTTTGCGCTCGAGGTCACAAACTTTGAAAGGCTTAATCTCAAAAACTATTAGGTTTACAGAGACAGTTATAGTATCATTTTGTAGCAAATTTAGTTTACTTTAAAAACGTGATAAAAAAGTTTTTTAAAAAACTAGTCCTTTAGGGTTATAATCGCCAAAATTTGAAAAAATAACGATTTTTTCGCGGTTTTTTCGATTTTTGACAAAGTTGCGTTCGGCGGTCGAGGTCAAAAACTTGGATTATTCATTAGGCCAACATTATAAACAAGCCTGCAAAAAATCAGAACTACCGGATTTAACGCATACTGTGATGTATAAAGTTACTGGACTAATGTTTGAACAACCACATATAATTCTTTCAAGTTGGCAAGCGGGCAGGAACCATTTATTGGATATCCAACACCTGTGCCAGAGGTCAACCCAAGTAGTTCACTATGTATGATGACTTAGCGAGGCTTCCAGGGTTTATGGGGTGAGGATTGTCCAGGTATTGGCGACAGCTGCGTCAGCTCATCTACAGTGTGGTGGGCAGGATTTGGAGAGACTGGTTGAGGGAGACATTTTTAACTCTCCAACAGATATCTCCCAACCCATCACCTTGCACCGCAGTGGAGAGCATTGGGTTCCCACTATATTTGTTTAATGAATTTTAATTTAATGTAATCGATGCGAGCGGTAATCGATGCGAACGGTAATCGATACGAACGGTGATCGGGCGAGGCGAAGGGTTTTTTTTTTTTTTTTTTTTATTCGTGGTATTGTTTTATTGTTAATGGACTATTTGTCCGTAAATAAATAAATAAATTATATACAGCGGGTACCCGGCATGCGTTGCAAGGTCACTGTAACCCCGGGGTCAACTAAACTGTAATGGTTCCATCCCAAGTCCCGGAAAACTATATTATAATGCAAGCTCCTGCACTATATAAGGTCGTAGGTCACCCCAAGGTTGTAGGTCACCCCAAGGTCGTAGATCACCCCAAAGTCGTAAGTCATCTCAAGGTCGTAGGTCACTCCAAGGCCGTAGGTCACGCCATGATCATATTTCACCTCAATGTCATACATCACCCCTAGGTCATAGGTCACCCCATTCGCTACGTTTGGTAACTTAGCAGGGATACCTGGGTTCATGGGACGAGGTTTGTCTTGTAGTTTTACTTCAGTCGTGTTGTCTAAAGCAAACTCATTTTTTAAAAACTATATGCACTTTTATTTAGAGAATATTTCCTTAAATTTTGTTTTTGTTGTTTTATTTATTTATTTATTAATATTAACGGTATAAATATACCATAAATACAGATTACATGACATGTCACAATATCATAGTTGTACATAAGATATAATAAAAGAGAGAGAATAAGTTAGTTGTGGCATTTGGTTGAGAAGTGACACAAGGAGCTACACTTTTTACAGCTTACACTTTTGAAATAAAGCAATTAATATCCCATCGTTTACCATTGCTACTTGCAAATAGATTTCTAGTATCTACCTATCCACAGTAAAAGTACAAACAACAAGGAAATAGTATAATAGATTTTTCTAGAAGTCGCTGTGGGTACCACATCTCTTCTGCCCATATCCAAACGGTAGCCCGTCAACTTTCAATCCGCGTACAACTTGCGCATTTACGTGCCAAATGATCGTGGGAACACAGCGCCGCGCGGAAGATAATATACCGATTAGAGATGGATCGACGGCTATCCCAGTCCCAGTCAGCAGTCGGGAAGCGATATATCGATTAGCCCCGAGAGGGCTAAGTCTAATTGACCGCCGTCAGAGGGCTGATGTGCCACGGCGGACTTCAGAGGGCTTCAGATTCTATTCAGCTTTGAGTATTGAAGACTGGACTTGGATTGGACTGGACCGAGTCAATAAACATGGTAATGTTCATTAGTGGGATGCGGAGATGTTGCGGTTGCATTGGTGAATATGTAATTTCTTTTCAATTTAATAAATGAAAATACTTTTATAGTTGCCTGTTTTATTCATGACTAGCTGACCCGGACCAATTTGTACAATTCTGAAATTTCGTAAAATATTTGTGATTTTTGTTCAAGAATTATACTCAAATACCTACCGTATTTAAGGACTTACTTACAAAATTTTATGATTTCATAGGAAATTTTGGTCTTGATTTATTAAACAAGAGAAAATTAGAAAAACACTTTTTGGATGCGAGGTCTGCTGTTCAGTGTTCACAAAACTATTAGTTATACTATTGAACATATTTGGTGGCAGAGAGGCTAGCTCGTTGGTTGAATTCTGGGAATGTAGGTAGCATTTCCTTCTGTTAAACCTTGTCCCAAAATATTTCATGATTTTCCGAAAAAACATCCTTTATGATATGTAAGACTTTACTATTTTTAGTTATCGGATATGGATAGCTATCTTTCTTCTCCACTTTTCATTTTTGTTCCCTTACACTAATCCCTTCAATTTCCACAATACTCCTGAACCCAAGGAAGAAGCTGAACTGCGACACAAACTCAACAGAAGCACATTGATTATTCTGTAGGTACGTGTCCAAGCTTTATGAACCGAAGCGTTTCGTAATAAAATCTCAAATTCCTACTGCGCTTCCAAAACACTTTAGAATTTGAACAAAAAAAATCTTTTTAATTTTAGATACAAAAATGTATACGTTTTAAAAATTTAATGTTCTTTATTGTTGAAATCATTAATATAAGTGTGTAGAAAATGCTTTATGCAGTGTGAAGTGTGAAGCAAGAAGATCATATGTGTACTGAAAATGATTTATTTAATTATGTTGATTCGTGTACATCTCACGAGGAGAACCTGGACTAAAAAGTTTTTTTTCTAAATATTGTGAAATATGAATAATAATTATAATTATTTTACGTTATCGTGTTATGATGTTTTATGTTTCATTAAGTCACTAGCTGTTTCCCAGCATGCGTTGCAATGCCGTATTCAAATAAATAAAATGTTACTCCTTGCATGCCCTTTCGCGTGCGTTCCCCTCCAGCGTTCCACTTCCACCAACCCCCCTGGCACTTCATTTCTTGACTCCTCTCCCGCCCGGCCGGTAGCCGAAACTTTTTTCTAATACTAACATTTTTAAACTCGTGATATCTTTCTAATTAAATATCCGAATTGAAAAATTCAAAAAGTTAAATAAAGGTATTGAAACTGTCTTGAATATGAAGTAATTTATTTGAAAAAGGATTAAAACCAAGATACAAATAAATAGCCTTTTCAAGCGGCGACATTTTAATTAAATTTTTAAAAATAAAATAATACTTATTGTGGCATTAATATAATAGTTAGACATATGCTGTTGTGACCTTTTTTGTAAATAATAATGTGAGGTAATTTTTTTACACCTTGGGTTACATTATTGAAGTTGAAGTAAGAATGCCTATTTTTTTAAATATAATATAGCCTTTGTTACCCAGGGATAGTGTAGCTTCCCAACAGCGGAAGAATTTTTCAAATCGGTTCAGTAGTTTCGGAGCCTATTCAATGCAAACAAACAAACAAACAGACAAACAAATCTTACCTCATTATATAGTGTAGTATATGAAAAAATTCTGTATCTTTTGTTTTTATCCAGATCGGAACAATTGGTTTTATTATAATAAAAGTAATGGTGTATACTGCATAAATTGTTTAAAAAATGTAGGCATTTGGTTATAGAGTTTAATTGTGTAGTATTTAAAATATTTTTGTCCGTGGGTGGTATTTATATTTTTAAGGTATAAGGGACTGTTGTTTCATTATTAATTTTAATTTTTTGTGAAAGTTCAATTCAAGTTCTGTTAATATTGCAGTAATGATAAGCAACTGCCCCATAATTGTATAATAACAGAACTTGACCTTCAACAAACTTCACCTGTAGGATGTGTCGTTTCACAGAATCTGAAAATTCAAAGTTAACTTTTAAGTTCTTTGAAAGTTCTGTTCAAGTTCTTTTATTATTTCAGTTATTTGAGCAGCTGGTCCATTATGGAATAATAACAGAACTTGAATAGAAACTTCACAGAACTTGAAAATTTACTTTCTAAATTTACACACCTTACGAATGGAGTTTTTTTTGTGCATTATTGGTTATTGTTTGGGACTGTAAGGGAATGTGGAGATTGGATTTGGAGATATAAAGTTTTGCAGATTTGGTGTAAATTGTGCTTAAAGGCAACAGATTCACAGTGAAACTTGCAATTTCTCCTTTGCCTGCAACCTTCTTACGATATGAATACGACATTTAGATTTTTCTAAAAACTTCCCGTTGATGCCCCTCTATTCCTCTCCTTACTTCTTCAGCCTTGCAGCCTCTCCAAGTAAAGAATCTTGTTTGCCCAGGAATTTCTATTGCACTCTTCTGTCAGACTTCTCTAAATTAATTACCGTTTGTAGTTAGGCTGCAGTTGGTTTAACCACTGCAGTTTAGACGGATAACTTATCTCTTAACTTTTATAGTGGGTTATGGATGTTTGTTAATTAAAGAAAGCGGTATAACCCATGATATATTGGATAATATTACACATTTATTTTACTCCAGCTCACAAATTAAATGGAATTTAAAAAATAAACATAATAACAATTTTGTCAATTTACACTGATTGAATCCCCACTTAATAAAAAAAAGGCTAATCAACTTGAGTCGTCTTAACTGAGGGTATTTTTTTAAAATAGGCATTTGTTTAGTTTAGGCAGTTGTAATTTATTTTTTACTAGCTGGTACTCAGCATGCGTTGCTGTGCCATTTAATAAAAAAAAGTTTCTCTCTGCGTGTCTTTTCCCATTCGTCCCGTTCCCCTTCCGCTTCCCCTTCCCCTCTCGCGTTCCCACTCCGCCTCTTCCACCTTTTCTCTCCCCAGTCCACTCTCCCCCTTTCCCCGTCCCGCGAACCCCCCTCCCGAGCTCCCCTCCCCCTCTAAGGTTCCCCTTCCCACCCTCTCGCGAACCCCCTACCTGAACCCGCATTCCATACATTCAGTCCCGGTACATTCAGTTTTCAAACATCTCGGGTGCCACCTATTGCAAAATTCATAATACCAAAGCTCACCAGTAGTTTTATACAAACCTAACCTGACAATAACCAACAAAAGAAAAAAAGAATTTTCCAATTTGGTGCAGTCGTTCGAAAGTTATGCGCATACATAAATTTTGGGGATTCATTTTTATTTATATAGATAGATAACTAGATACATAATTAATATTATATTATGATAATTTTGGTTATTCAACTATTACTATTCTTTCTTATTGTTTTTGTAGTGTTTGTGAATATGTGTATAGTTTCAATGTCTCTCAAAAGATGTCGTTAGTTCAGGTAGTTATATTTAGTTTTAAGGTGCCTCAACAGAGCTCAGTGGTTGTACTATATGAAATAGACAACTGTCACCCGTTCGGGTCTAATGCCTTCAGTGGCTTAAGACTCTGGTCCAGTTGCTAAGACTCTTGACTCACAATCCGGAGGTCGCGGGTTCGAACCCGGCGTGTGCAAATAAATTTTATTTGATTAATTTGTGTTTTTTCACAATTAATTGATTTAAAATAATATATAGTATATTTGCGGCACGTTCCAGAGTGGAAGATACTATCAGTATCGCCCTGGTGTAAGACCACCATTCAGAATTGAAATGTTGCTTGAAAATGGCTTTAGCCGTGTTTGGTGACCAGATCTGAATAGCCAGGTACTTCCCAATCTTCCTCTTCCCCACCTCCTTCCCCTCCCCACTACCTTCAGTCTAACAACATACCCCAATTGGGGATGCTATAGTCTCACTGGCTCCAGACGGGAGCAGTTGAGATTCTTGTGCGGTATTCACTGTAAAAAAAAAAAGTGACCATTTTCCACTGCTTCAGATTTTCATAGCGCATCAGTTGGAATGGACGTTAAGTTCAGTTAGATATTCATGGTAAATAAGACGATAGTAAACAAGACTCGTAATCTGTACAAACCGAAGTAATTATTGAAACTTCCGATCATCAAATAATAAATAGCATTTATTCCCAAACGTGGGAACGCCGCAGCACAGGTTCGCCTAGTGAGATGTTCACAAAATACTACTAGATACTTACCTATATACATACAGTTACGGATCAGTAGCATTTTTCCTTATTACTAAACTCAATATCTATGTACAACAATGTAATAATCTGTAATGTTCAGGAAGAGGTATTAACATTATGTAACAGTTTTAAATAATGTATGTATACGAGAAGTTATTTTACTACATATGTCCGTAAAAAAGGTCACCAAGGTGCGGCGGGCGAGTGGAAGCTCCATCGCGAACGGCTGCCACGTCGAGAATACGCGTCGCAGAGAGTGCAGCGTGGTGGAGATTTGGCGTTGAGAACCAGGCTACACGCCAGTATTGCCGGATTGCACATAAAATTAACCTTATTTTACGGACAGCCCTCCTACAAAAAAAACAACTCCAGTATATTGTTGATAATATCGAAATATTAAAAATAACATTATTGACCGGTCAGTGGTTGAGTGGGCATAGCGCTTGGGTCCCACCCGGGCGTCGCGTGTTCGATTCCTCGCCTGGCTAAGTCCTCCATCACAATACAAGCAACATTTTCGGCTTTCTGTAATGGTAGTAGGAGATTTTCAAACATTGTTGAGTTATTCGTAACCCGGGAATGTTTGTCTTTCTTTAAAAAAAAAACTTTAACTTGATCCAAAACCAATTACCTTCCTACCTAATGATTGAATTATTTTCTAAATTTGTATTAAAAATTAACTAATGTATTTCTACTAATTATGAATCCAGTTGGTGTTCGAGAATTTTCAATAATTAAGTTCGTCGAGATTATTATTGTTATCGTATTTACAATGAATAACGAACTGGACGAAAACGTTCGTTCTAAACGGTGCTCTGTGACCTGTGTGGAGTAAAGATGCCCGCCTGTAGATCGGATATCTTCGTAATCGTTCGGGTTTAGACACGAACGGTGACATTTATCCCCATTATGCACTACTAATTACTAATGACACCTGTTGAGACTCTTAGAAACTACATATTACTACATATTCTAACGACATCTGTCGATACGACAAACATAATCTATAGTAACTAAGAATCACACTGTTTCCCCGCAGAAAGGACGGACTACCAAACAACTCTGTAGAAATTGACATTTTCGTAATTGCTTAAAAACCGACCATCAGGGCTAATGATGGACACTGTAACGCTGTCGGAAACTAAATAAGGAGGTAGCGCAACATGGCATAACACCCCAAAAACAAATAACGAAAATACTTTTGGCCGTGAAAATCTAAAAACGTTTCCGACCAAAGTAAGATGAAATTTCACAAATCATCACAATGCTCACTCCTCTAAACGTGGGTCCTATTGACGTTTTGATTTACTTTCCTACTTTTAAAATAAAGGTATTTGTAAAAAATATCTTCTTAATAGGTTTATATTATTTAATGTTTTATTTTTTATTAATTTGTAACCAAAATTTTTGATATTTTAATAAAATATAAATATGAAAAAGGTTTAATTTATAAAATATTATAGAGGTTTTGTAAGGCTTTGAATATAAGGTTTTCAGTGACTTCCATGAATGGTTCAACTTGAAGATTTGGGTTGAGTATTTTCAGTAACTTCAATGACGTTGTTTTAAAAAAACAATAGTCAGTTGTTTTTATGATAATTTCTAAAGCCAAGATTTGCTGAACTTAAACTTATAGTAGTTATTTAAAAATTTAGGTGTGAGATCGAAGTATAACTTTGCCACTTAAAATTTAGAGCTTCTTTGTCCGAAGGTTCAATAATTATACCAAAGTTATTAATATAACTTGTATATTTGCTTTGCTCTGGTTTTATGATTAAATGAAGTATTTGGCTTTTTGAGACAATGAACGAGAGTTCCAATATTTTTGTTTGACGTGGATGTACGAGTATTTATGAATTGTATTTAGAGCCACTTATTTCACATAAATTTAAACGTAACATTGCAACGAAATTTTTATTTTTATTTTTAACATTTGAAAGGTCTACTTTAAACGCAGATTCTCAGTCCTTTTTTTACATTAGCTGCACACAGGAGGCCCTGAAGAAAGTAATTCCCCTCAGGGCATAGGTCATCTTTGAGGATGCTGTGTGGAAGGTATTTTTAGGAAAGGAAGTTCTGGTAAGAAAAAGGGTATGAGGGGTGGGTAGGAATCTGGGGGTCAGTGTGTCCAGGAGTGACGGACGTATGAATCTATCTCAGCTTTCTATAGAATTATAATAAGCTGACAAGCTTAACCATTTATTGAGGACCTTTTAACTGTCAAAAAAGAAAATGGAACTGAATTTGGCTGAACTGGCTTTTAAAGACAATGATACGTTTTATTTCCTTTAAAATAACGTTTTAAAAAGCTGTCGTTCGTCGTTTTGCGTGATATTATGCTGCTCCGCCCCATCCCACAACTCCATATTTTAACTGAGATTGGCGCTGTTCAGTATTTCGCATCAACTTCCGTTCACCCTGTATATCTCAGTCGCGTCTCGTGAATCAGATGATATCGGCTGTAGCAGAAGCAGCCGTCGGCAGATCAAGAGCGAGGACTGAATAGCAAGTCGGAAGGAGCATCTACTCACAGCCAACAGCCTACACACACCACAGCGTACCGTTCTATCCCGTGATTTATAATTTATATAAATTGCAGGCGGATCTTTAGAAGTTGCCGATTTTCACAGTGGCGGCAGATTTGTGTGGCCGATGCGCGCGCATGTACGCTTGAACATTCAACATGCAGACATCAATCTATCAATTAATTTGAAATGTGTTTTCGCAATTTACCATAGCGTACCTACCTAATTTAGAATGTATTAACGTGTACCGTTTACCTTTGTATTAAAAAAATCACAGGATTGCCTGAATTCTTGACAACTTTGAATATAACTGTCTCTTATAAAATATTATTAACTTACTAACTAATAAAATATTATAGTATCGCTTGCCTGAATTCTTTACACTTGTAGGTACCATTAGTGAATACATATTTATTAAACTTTTAAATTAATAATTTATAGGAAAATATGTTTTACATTTATTTTTATTTCTTAAGTTCACGATGTACATACGATATATATAGCTCCACACAGGAGGCTTGAGGAAAAAAATTTCCTACTACCACCACAGTAAGCTTAAATGTTGCTTGAGTTGTAATGGAGGACTTAGCCAGCCGAGGAATCGAACATGCGACGCCTGGGTGGGACCCAAGCGCTATGCCCACTCAACCACTGACCGGTCAAAACCTTATAGAAACATTCGTCGACGTGCTCACAACAACTCACCAAAGTTTCATCGCAATCGGATAAACGGTTCAGCAATGCATAATTTCACGACGCCAGAGCCACTATTGTATACAGAAACCATCGCGAGCATGCACACATCAAATGCCCAAAGTTTCATCGCAATCGGATGAACGGTTTAGCAACGCGTAATTTCATGATGCTAGAGCTCACTATTGTATACAGAAACCATCGCGGGCATGCACATATCAAATCCCCAAAGTATTATCGCAATCGGATGAATGGTTTAGCAACGCATAGCGGACATAAATACATATAAACATTTTTAGATTTTTATATATATAGATAGATAGAGAGATATATTTTACCATGGCGTATTTCGATGACTATTTTACACGAAATCACTCAAAAATGACATTCCCAAAAAACGTGACTTGAAGGGTTTTATTACCAAAACATAGTCTATATTAACCAAATGTTTTGACTATTCAACTTGAAGGAGTTACGTTTTAAGACAGTCACTAAGGATGTACAAACAAACATACAACACGATTTAGCATTTGAAAATAATAATCTTTATTGAACCATGAATACGGCTACAATACAATCAAATTTAAAGACAGACGAAATGTCAAAAGGTCGAGTTAATAACGCGATTACTAACAATAACTAACAATGTGCATAACATACAAATTTGAACAATATGCACAATATTGTGAATCTGCGACTATTACAGACACTGCTTGGTCTTTCCACGGGCGCCACTAGTTCACGCCACTCACTGTTGATTAGACAGATACGACTTTATCTTAAAATTCCATTAGTATTAGCACCACGTGCCAGGATATGATTAAAGCACGATACGAGGCTACAGAATCAATATATTAGGAATAGGTAGATCTCACATACATATATACCAAGACAACTAGCAGCAGATTACTTCTTCGGGACATCAAAAGGTCCGCCTGACACGATAAATTAACAGGAATTGGCGACACACACTTTCATATATGTAATTATCTCACTTTTGATTAATTGCATTCTGATTTCCACATTTAATTGATACGTGAAAGATGTGAATTGTGATAGAGGTAAATGTATTTTCCACTTGAAACTAAGAATACTCGAGTAAGTATATTAATAATTTAATATCAATTTATTTATGAAACCATCTTTAGGATTGTTGTAACCATCGACATATAATAAAAATATTTTAGCCCTCCCATTCCTAATTTCAGTATAAAAATAACATCATTTGACGACGGGCGTGGTTTAGGGGTGAGGCTCTTGACTCGCAATCCGAAGGTCGCGGGATCGAATCCCAGCGTGGGCAAATAAATTTTATTTGATTAATTTGTGTTATTTCATAATTAATTCATAAAAAAATAATATATAGTAGGTACAGTGTCATGTATAGGCATTTACTTTGGTGTAGATATATGAGTATTTGCGGCACGTTCCAGAGTGGAAGATATTCTAAGTATCACCCTAGTATAAGACCACCATTCAGAATTGAAACGTTTGTTTGAAATGGCTTTAGCCGTATTTGGTGACCAGATCTGAAGAGCCAGGTTCTTCCCCATCTTCCTCGTACCATCTCCTCCCCCCCACTACCATCAGCTTCACAACATACTCCAATTGGGGATGCCATAGTCTCACTGCTTCCAGACGGGAGCAGCAGAGACTCTTGTGAGGTATTCAAAGGTTTTAATTTAGAAAAGACGTAAGGTGAGCCATTTTTAATACGCCTTTTTAATAATAAAATTTGAAAACTTATTTCATCACAATTTAAAATTTGTTTTTAATTTTCATATTTGTTTAGAAATACATGGTTTTTTTGGATTTTAATTTATTGTAAAACGAAAATATTGTGACCTTCTAACAATACATGCTCGAGGCCTGAGGGGTAAATGTTATTCAGAGAAGAAGTTTTAAAGTAGAGTTTATCTTATTTAATATCATGCTTTTCTTTCGTTATAAAATTATCATCTTGAAGACACTTGTTACAAAATTTTATTTATGATAAATACATAAAACGCACGCAAAATTAATTATACGTAAACCTTCGACATGGCCGCTGTTTTCTCATACAAAAACTCAACTGAAAACGTCGAATAAATCCACGCAAAACTGCACCATCATAAATACTTTTTTGTTAGAATCTCAAAGATATTGTCATCGGCGAAGTCGATCCTTGCAGTAGATGTTCCTCCCGCATTGCAAAAAGGATATTTTGTAAAAATAAAATGGCCCAAATGGCTGTAACAAATAATGAACACAAGTTACAATAAAGCTCACCGCGACCCTTTTACCAAATTCCGTTTCATCAAAGCTTCATTTGAAGACGGAACAGGGCAATAACGAAGAAAGAAGCCTTCTTTCCCTGGAATTCCAATAAATTATAGTCGTACGACATTTTAGTATCGTTATTGTGGAATTTCCCTGAAAATGACTCCAACCAAAATACTTCCCAAGGAACTCAAATAAAGCAACATCTAAAGAGTGGCTTGGTTTTACAACTTTAGCTCTTTATTCTAAGAAATGTGTTTCCAAAGAGAGAAAACATGACATGTATTATTCAAATTTCAGAGAAATACCTGGGTCGGTCAATAAGTAAAGCCTTAATTACATTGAGCGAGCTTACAAGCTACTATCTACTATGTTTAAAAGCGGGTGAATCGGCGAGTGAGATGGTCCAGAAAACTCGCTCAGTAGCATAGGAAACTGAGGTTGTAGGTCCCTGATAGCGCCACAGCTACCCAGAAGCCAGAATAACGACGCCTGCGTGAATTAATTCTGTCAGATGTTTGACAGTCGAAATCTGTTGTTTCTTGTCCGCTATTTTGAGCGCTTAAATAAACCAATCACGAGTAAGCTTTTTTCATAGATTGTCAACAATCTGCTAGTTAGCAAGTAACAAGATGACACTGAGCGAGTTTACTAACAGACAGTGAATTTCCTAGATAGTAGCATGTAAACTCGCTCAATGTCATCGATGCTTAATGCCTCCTATTTTTTTCTCCTTTAATATTGTCAAGAAATACAAAATGCAATTACATGGGTCAAAAACCACACTATTGACGATTAATTCGTTACTTTTAAATATAATCTCTGTCAATTTCCACAGCTTTAGTCCATCTTTTAACAAGGGCATGTATCATAGTGCTGTAAAAAGAAAGGTCACATCCAGAACACCATCGCCATGACTTTCCCCGGAATCGACTTCGGATAACACAGTTTTGAATTTTTTTTCTTTGGTGAGTTTGTGTGATGCCATTCCAATGACTGCTTCTTTGATTCACGTAATTAATGTATGCCCCGTAACCTCAATAACAAAAAGTGTTTTTTGAAACGAGAAATTTAAAGTGGCCGGACGAGTGGACTTCTGCCGACTTCCACCATGGTTCACAATATTCAGGAAAGCTACAGTTCTTCCATGAAAGTTGTCGTGACTCCGAAATACACTAACACGAAAGGCGGTATACATTTTTCTAATCGTTATGGCTGCTTTCGCAATAAAACAGTTAGTAAAATATCATATTATAAAAGAAAGACTAACCACTTGTGAAAAACGCGATGTTTTCTTACATTTATTAGGTTGTTGTCGGGATGTGACGCACCCATCAGATCGTCTTGCCTCAAATTCATCTCGTCAATGTCGGAGTCTGTTAATGAAATAAATCTTCCGTGGAAAAATTCAATTAAAAACCTTTTTTCCAAAAGAGTCAACTAGTTCAAGGAGGGTTTACTTTTATTATTTTTATCCGGACGACATTCCCCGAAGGTTGATTGAAGCCAGAAAAACGAAAATCACATAGTTTCGTATCAAAAACATCTTCGTCAGACATGCTGGCAAAAAGTGGACGATGTTTTTGTCTGTAAAAAAATATTTGTACTTATATCTGATTTCTGTTCTTGTTATTTGAAGTGCTGTGCAGAAACGTATCTTAAAGAAGTTGTCTTGTATAATTATAGACATGACATAAATAACTCAAAAGTATATCGATTGTTCAGTTGATTAGTCAAACATCTCTGAAAAATCGAAAATTTTAGTTGAGTCTACAGACAACATATACATGTTAAAGTGTAGCTTCTATCTGGAACATTAACATTGTCATAAACACCGCCAAATCAATAATAATGCAGAAAAACTTGTAGGGAATTTAAAAAAAAAGTTGATGTTTTCTGGGTCACTAGTGGACAATTCAAAAGTTTTTCCTACTGTTCTCCTTTCTCGTGTATTTCTATCTTAAACATTTTAATTATGTATTAATTACCTTTTATATCTAAGTATGCTTTTTAACGGAAATGTGTAGTATCTACAATCTAGGTCTTATCATTGACTTGAGATATTTTTTCATGAAATCAAAACATATTTTAAATCAATCAAGTAAGTGTAAAATTATTAAATTTAGGTACGTAGTTGAGTAAATGTACGTAGTGTATGTGAGAATGTATTTAGCTTCAATGTCTCTCAACTGATGTTGGCAGAATATGAAGTTCCAACGTTTGTCAAAAGATGTCGTTAGAATAGATAGTTGTTTGTAGTTTTGAGGTGTCTCAAGAGAGGTCAGTGGTAATACTACTCGTACATGTGAGAGACAACTGTCACCCGTTCGGGTCTAAAACCCAAATTGTTACGAAGATATTCTATAATAAGAATTAACACAGAGAATCCTTTAGAACAGACTTCAAGTCCAGACAGATATTCATTGTTTAATCTAATTTGATAAAAAGCAAAACTAACCATAATCTTGAAGAAGTGTTATTGAAATCTCCAGCGAATCAGTGGATTTAACAAACCAACAAGCTATCATGCGCGAAAATAATGATTTGTTATAGATATATTTTATAATAATTTTCGTGTACATACATGGTTAACGTTAATTTTTATTACAATATATAGTATTCTAGGAAAAAAGCCATAATCTAAGTCTGATGATCAACAAGGCCAAATCAAAATTAATGGTGATTGACAGGGCAAAGACCAAATTATGCTCTCACAGACTTACATAGACGGTTCAACTTATAACAAATTTATATACATAGGTTCGTCTATAAGTCATGAAGGAGGTTGTGAAACGGAATTGAAAAAAATTATTTGCATGACAAAAGATGCCATGAGTAAATTGCAAAATATATGGAGTGACAGAGACACAACAAAGACCACCAAGATGATACTCGTCAGGGCGTTGAACGGTAATAATGGAAATATGTACAATTGCAAAATGTCTTGGCTGCGAAATGTACAAAAGTGAACCGGCAGTAGAAGTGTGGAAGAGCTATTCCTGGCAGCGCAAGACAGGGAGACATTTTCAAGAGTGATCGCCAACGTTGGGGGGACCTGATAGGGCACATAAAGAAGAAGAAGATATACAATTAGAGCCAGCGAAATAAAGTGGATAGACGCCCTCAAAATGTGGTGCTAGAGAAAAATGTTGATAATTTGTTGGACAGCCAGACGTACAAATGTGTCTATTCTAGAAGAGCTAGGCATTCACAATAAGCTTTCAAATATATGTATACAACGTATCTTAAGATATTTGAGACACGTTGCTCGCCAAACTGAGGACTCCAACTTGGACAAACTGGAAATAACAAAGTGGAAGGCAGAAGAAGCAGAGGAAGGTCACCAATGCGCTGGAGTGACCAAGTGTCACTGGTGTCAGATAGGTCGGTGTCCTTGGCTCTTCATGCAGCTCAGAACCGCGAGAAGGAGAGGAACCTTATCCACCGTGGAAATTGGAGTAAGGGTCACGATCCTAAGCAATAAGGAACCGATTTGAGAAGAAGAGTATTCTAGTCTTAATATATAAAACAATGTCGGGTTAGTTACACCATTTATAACTCAAGATCAGCTGGACTGATTTGTATGATCTTTGATTTGTTGGATTTGTCTCCGACCCGAATAGCAGAATAGAATTTATGAAAAAAAATCTTTTCCTCATTCATTTTGTATGGAACAAATTCACATCTTTCGAAAGAGCTGCAGCCATATTGTGATAAATATAATATTGAACAGTGAGTGAATTAAAAAAATTTAATAACGTCAAATGTCAATGCGTTAATTGTTTTGATTTTGTTCAACATATAATGCTGCCCCTCTTTCTTACACACTAAATGTCAATAATCAAAAATTAGACAAACTGTGAAGGTATGTCTGCACCCTTTCAAAGGAAATATAAAATAATTATAATAAATCTCCCTTACACGTATAAAGAAAATGAGACGCGATTCCCGTAAGTAAGTGGAAAAGTAAGAAAATCACAAAAAATACAGCGCCATCTCTGATACTTACAAAAACAAAACAAGGACCGTTGTCAATCGATAATTGCTTCATTGTGTAATTTTTAACTTAATAAAAAAAACTGACGTTAATTCAGCTAATAAGTTAACACAATAGTTATTGATTCTGAGACGGTACGAAGTTCACCGGGTCACCTACTTATGCATATTACATTGTATGAATTAAATGTTCAATTTCTCCAGTTTTACTAACATTTACTCGAAGTTACATTATTTTATTAGTTATAACAATAATAACAAGAATACTTAACTATGAAACCAATACAATTCACCCGCTAACAAATAATCGTTGGTTGTATACTGAAACGTAAAATACAAGCTCCTCCCAGTCCAGGTTCATGAAAATAAATATTCGACAAATTCAACATTACTTTTAATGCATTTTTTAATCGACTTCATTATCAAACCGAACCGTGAACACAGCGATAAAACCTGATATTCGAGATTACCCAAGGGGTAAGCGAGATCGACAGCTTGTTTTAAATGTCAGTTTTTGTACTTATCAAGATAAAATGACCGTTAAATATTGATGCAGTAGGTAACCAGCTACATTACGTATATTCCACTTTATATCGCGGCGCGTAGCAAGTGGACTTCTCGCATTAAATTCTCTGAATGATCATTTTTCAGGGCGTTAATTTTTAAAGAGCAATAACATTGAAATGATCAGATTTTTTGGGTTAATAATGGTGTTTTACAGTGTTTAAATATAAAGTCTACCTTCCCATAAAGTTCACTTTCCCATTAATGTTTTTTAATCGTTATTGTGGCACTTCTTCAGTGAACAGATTTATATAAAGATAACAACCTCCGTGATCGACGGGTGTAGGGCTCTCGACTAGCAATCTGACGATCGCGGGAGCGAATCTCGGTACACGCAAGTAAATTTTATTTTTTTGATTTATGTTATTTTCACAATTAATTCATGTAAAATAATAAATAGTATATTTGCGGCACGTTCCAGAGTGGAAGATTTTTTATTTTTTTTTTATAATATGAATACCTCACAAGAGTCCCAGCTGCTCCCATCGGAAGCCAGTGAGTCTTTTGCATCCCCAATTGGGGTATGTTGTGAGGCTGAAGGTACTGGAGAGGGGAAGGAGATGGGAAAGAGGAAGGTAGGGAAGGTAATCTCAGTATCCACCTGGTGTAAAACCACCCATCTGAATTGAAACTTTGCTTAAAATGGCTTTAGCCCTGTATCAGATCTGAATAGCCAGGTACTTTCCCACCTTACTCTTCCCCATCTTCTTTCTCTCCTCATTACATTCAGCCTCACAACATTCTCCAATTGGGAATATCATAGTCTCACTGGCCCCAGACATAATCAGTTGCGACGCTTGTGCGGTGCATAAAAATGGACATATTATATCCCAACCAAAGTAACAATCGTAAAAGAGCTCCTCCTGTCTGATAAGATATTCAATGACATGACCAATAATGACCTAAAACAAAATATTTGCTAAAATATAAGTTTATAAATTTAACTCGTTTCTTTATTATTTTAAAATATTTTTTAAATTAATTAATTTAACGAAATTATTTTGTGAAATAACACAAACCAATAAAAAATATATATACTTCAGCCCGCCACGATTCGAACGCGCGACCTTCGGATTGCTATTCTAAAGCTTTACCTCTTAACCACGGAAGCTGCCAATGTTTTCATAAAATATTTATAAAATTTAAAAAAAAAAAAAAACTGTTTATTTATTTATTTACGCCTTTTTTCGGGGCTTTTACATAAACATACACTTAAAAATTACAATAAAAATATAAATATCTACTATTCATTTCTTTATACATAACTGAACTGCTTCAGTAACAGTTTGCTTAATAATATAGCGTAATTCAGTGGGAAGATGTATGGTGCGGTAAATACAAATATTTTGGATTTGGGTTGATTAAGTGATTGCAAGTCGGAAACCTTACCTCTAGAACACGGAGCTGTCAATGTTTTATAAAATATTTTTAAAAGTAATTAAAAAAAAGGTTGCTTAATAATACATCGCAATTCAGAAGGGATATTTTATGGTTTGGTAAATATGAAGGTTTTGCTTTTTGGTTGTTAAATGAAGTGTTATTAATCGATATTCATTTATCGTAAGTTTGTATGATGTTTACCTCGATATTTTTTGAAATTTTTCTTCGTACATTTTTAAAACAGAAACTTGCTTAAATATTTTTCGGTAATTGGTCTGGAAGCAGTTAAAAAAACAGGAAGGATTTTTTTTAAAGTAAAACTTCTTTATGCACGCTCGACTTGGGGGTAAGCTGGTGAATGTGTTACGAAAAGTGTGATGCGTTAATCGATGCGAACGGTGATCGATGTGAACGGTGATCGGGTGAGGCGTACATACTGCGCAACTAAGGTAAGGCGTACATATTAACCCAAGGTCGTAGGTCATCCCAAGGTCGTGGGTCACCCAAAGGTCATAGGTCACCCCAAGGTCGTAGGTCACCCCAATGTCATAATCACCCAAAAGTCATAGGTCACCCCAAGGTCGTAGGTCATTCCAAGGTCGTAGGTCACCCTAAGGTCGTAGGTCACCCCAAGGTCGTAGGTCACCCCAGTGTCATAGGTGGTCCCATGGTCATATGTCACCCCCAATGTCATATGTCACCACAATGTCATATGTCACCCCTATGTCATATGTCACCCCAATGCCATATGTTCTTTTGTAAGTTAGTGTAGTTTTACTTCAGTCGTGTGGTCTATTGGCACACTCGTTTTTTTTGTACCTACATATGTCTTATTTTTATAATTATTTAGTAAACTTAGTATGCATTTAGAAAACCGACCTTGTGAGTGCATTTCGCACACTTAACCCTAACCTAAACATGAAAAAATCTTGTATGTCCTTTCCCTATCTCTTTTTTCCTTTCTTATTTCTACCAGTCTCATAACATTCTTCAATCGGGATTTATGTCCGTATATCTTTGGGTGTTTTTAATCACCACTAGACCACCAAGCCTGCCTAATATAATGTATTCTTCTCAACATTGTTAACACATCGTGATAGCAGTTAACAGTAACACGTTTCCATACAATCACCCCACAATATGAGCATGTCAGCCCATTATGTTCTACTTATTAGAAGTTTGTAGCAGAAGTTCAACAAAGCCATGTATCGTCAATGATCTGTGACTATTCAAACGAGATGAAATGGCTTGGCGACCTCTGCCCTGCGGATGGACCACGAATCGTTATGTTATTTCAGAACATACTCGGATGATTGTCTATTATGGTTTTGGGAAATTTATCAGAAGTGACAAACCTTTTTATATTATTTTTTAATTTAAATATTTTATTTTTATTTTTAGCTTCACGCTTCACACAGAAGGCCGTGAAGAAAATAGTTCTCAAGGCCTACACCATCTTTGGAGATGTTGTGTGGATGCAGAGGGAGGAGGAGGAAGGCAAGAAAGTTCTGGGAAGGAAAAAGATATGAGGGGTAGGTAGGAATCTGGGGGTCACTGTGTCCAGGAGTGACGGTCTTATGCGCCATGTTCCGAGAGAATTATGTTGGAGAGGTCAAAAAGTCTCCCTCAGCTAGTCTATCCGGCCCGCCACTCAGTAGGTAGGCAGACGCAACTATTGACAAGACCTGGACAAACCTGGTCCCTTGATTCCGGGCTCCCCTACTAAGTCACCAAACTACTTGGGATAACCTATGGTAGAGCAATTGCTTACCCAATAAATGGTTCCCTTTGCGGCGGTTCCCAATGCCCGACTCCCAAATTAAAATGTAGAAAAAATATCAAAATATCAGACCAAGCTACAGTCTCATGAAAATTTATTATGGCACTCCCAAATGTAATTGTTTTTTTACAATTTTTTTTATCTTGTATATAAAAAAATAAAATAAAAAATAGCCTACTGACTTGATTACTTAACTAATACCCATTATCTTTTAAAAGGCATTCGATTTTTTCAGCGTTATCGAGTGCAGTTATTTGTTTGGTCGCAAAAATAATTTGGAAATAAGCAGATTTTATAATTTATGTACATGCTTAAGGTGAGTCCATATAATATAATCTGAGCACGCCTGGATTAGAACCCGTGACCGCTGTTCGTGAACCTTGCCCCTCGACTACGGAGGCCGTCAGATAAAACAGTCGTTATATATTATTATTTAAATAACCGTTAAACTTTTTAATAGGTTCTATCTTCCCAAATGACGGCCGGCGTGGAGCAGCCGTAAGACGCTTGATTCGCACACCGAAGGTCGCGGAATCGAATCCCGGCGTGGTTAATAAATTTTATTTGATTAATTTGTGTTATTTCACAATTTATTCATTTAAAAATAATATATAGTATATTTGCGGCACGTTCCAGAGTAGAAGATACTCTCCGTATCGCCCTGGTGTAAGACCACCATTCAGAATTGAAACGCTGCTTGAAATGGCATTAGCCGTGTTTGGTGACCAGATCTGAATAGCCAGGCACTTCCACACCTTCCTCTTCCCTATCTCCTTCCCCTATTCACTAACCTCAGCCTCACAACATACCCCAATTGGGTATGCCATAGTCTCACTGGCTTCAGACGGGAGCAGTTGGGACTCTTGTGCGGTATACATATAAAAAAATTTATATGTATATATTTAGAATTTTTAAATATGAATTCTAATAATTTATTAAGTAGACATTTTATAATCTATGGTAAAATAATAATAAAAAATAAAATAAAAACAGAGTGTGCTATTCAAACGCGGTAGAAGTAAAAGCTTAGCAGAAATCTAAAGTAGGCAGGAACAGGGAGCCTATGAAGCATCGCATAAAGAGGAGACCGAATATACTATCTCATTCTTTCGCAGGCTAAATTCTGTAGATGTATGTGTTTGTCTCTGTTTAGTGTCGCTATTTTTCGTTTCGACGAGTTTCAAATCATAAAGGTGCTAATAAGTTTTTACTTCAGAAACTCAATTCTTCAAATATTTCCACTTGCTCTGGACAGTTGGGACTTTTGTTTGCCATCACATAAAAGCAACATTTTTTTTTTAATAAGTAGGTATTAGGTACCTATGCAGTTCGCGCCCCAGGGTTTGCCCGCCACTGGAATAGAAGATTATGTTTTATGGAAGTCGTTAGTGGGCATTATTCAATTAGTATGTCCGGCGGCCCGTAAAAGTGGATGTCAAGAGCGGCGCGTGGACCTTAAATAATCATAATTACATATTATTGTATTCACTGAACGCGTCGCGGCCCATCGATGTTCGGGTTTCGTGCTTGCCCGAGCGGCGAGCTTTATCGCGTACAATATGGTGCGCGGCGGTTGCTGAGGATTTCCGACTAAGAATTATATTATTACGATGCCACATTTTAAAGTTTGATTTTCTCGGTAGTTGATATCTTCTGTTCGGAAAGATTGCCTTTGATCAAGGGGCATTTTTTTAACACCAAGGATATTAACTTTGACACCAAGGATTTTACCAACTCATTAAACGACGTAAATTTAAATAGCTCAGAGCCTAAATAGCCTTTCAATTTGGGAGGCGGGTATGGGTATCGCCGCCCTGGTTCATCGGGCAAGGCTTGCCTAGGTCTTGGCAGCGGAATATACCTGTATTTAAAAATATTGATTTTTGAATTTTTATCTAAATTCTTTGACAAATCTAATGGGCCTAAATTTTGAATGAGAGAGTTAGGTATAATGCCAGTAGCCGAAATAACAAATGGTAATATTTTTATAGTCTGAGAATGCAAAATTCTTTTCTCATTTCCGAAATCTGCATATTTTCTTATTTTTTCAGAAACAGCTTTTTGAATACAGTACGAATTTAGAATAGTGACATCAATGCTTTAATAAGTTATTTTTTAAAATTTTGTCATGTAAAACTATATCGGGTCTATTATGTCTGTTAGTATAGTTTTATCATAATATATTTTATAAAATTCATTTTCTAAAAATGATTTTGGTTCGTAATCATTCCTTCGTTATTACTGCAGTCAATCATATTATGTTTAGTTACCAAACTTTGTTGAATTATTTTTAAAACTTGATTGTACTTAAATGTTAACTCGGATGGCGCTAATACAGATAATTCCGATATAATATGATATAGTTTCCGGAAAAGCATAATATTTTCTACATAAATCATCAATTTGAATAGTATATTTTAATATAAAATGCTTCCTATAATTTTAGTATTAATGACTCTGTCTTGAATGGCAAGCATAAATCCTTCTATTTTTGCGTTCAATTCTTCAATGCTCAACCATTTGTTTGACAAAAGTTTGTCAACAAACGTTTGTTTGAGATAATTGAAGTCCTTTCCTAGGAATCTAATAATTCTTGGTTGGTATTTATAAAAATATTGGCATTCTCATTATTATTGTTATTATTATACGCACTAATTAGATGAATAATAATTAATCTTCAATAAATACCACGCGGAAGAAATGTAACAGTTTTGATATTGAAAAATGCGTAACAAAGATTACCTACATACATTCCTAATATTAATGTGTAGGCTTTCGGATGTACCTTAGTCATTAGTCGATAATTAAGTATAGCTAAGTAGGTACGTTAACGATAAGAGTGGGTAGAAAAGCCTACTTGCAGCCTACGGAGAGAAACCAATCACCGGAAGTGGTAATCAGCTGCGGAATTTGGTCGCCCGTGGCTCTATATTATATCGACTGATGCCTACTTAATTTATTCTAATTTTAGCGGCCTTTGTGGTTGAGCGGAAGGCGCTGGCGTTGATATTTGGAGGTCTTGAGTTCGATTATTATAAAAATACGTTTGTTGTTGTGGGTGGCTGAAGGTGTGTCGCTTATATAATGTTGTAATATATGTACGTACGTCCTGTGTGACGTACGCGACGTGCACAAAGTTTTTCTTTAGGAAGGCAGTAGGAAAAGCAGAGAATAATTGGATTTAAAAAAAAATTTATAAGTTTTCGCTAAGAATGGCTAAACTGCTGGATTTACCAGAAGTTGGTTGAAATTATCTAAGTTATATCAATTCCAAATAACATTCATTTATACATATTACAAGCCAATTTAACTGAATATTTAATATTTCCACTTAATATAGTAAATATTTTGCCAGTAAAGTTTTACTAATTAATAAAGATACCAACAGACGGCACTGATTTCTAATTTGTAGTTAATTTCTAGCAATTTGGGAGGCTGGTATGGGTACCGCCGTCTCAGGAAAAACAGAGTTAAAATAGAACTTTGCTATGTAAGTCAATAATTATTATAATATTTCCAAGAAACGATTTTAGATTCCATCTTAGGTACATATTATTTAAAACAATTCAACTTAAAATGGATTTCTGCGTTTAGTTTTGGTGTAGCCATCGATCAAAGGATACCAAAAACTATGGAGCTTAGCCCCGTCTTCTCTCGAATTTCATTTGCCTCCATAATTAGGCGTGCTCTATATGTTTTGGGTCTTCCCAGGACTTCAGGAACAAGTCCAAAGTAATAGACGGTTTCATTTAAATGCTCGTCAATTCCCTATTTGTCGTGATGGCCGAGTCTAGCACATTGTTTTTTACACATAACAAAATGCTTAAAAACCATTATTTAAAAATCATAAAAAAATATCACAGCGATTCTCCCTTTTTTAGCAGTATTTTTATGTGATATTGAGATTCCTAATAACTCTTTATGGACACGCAAGAACGAACAGATCGTAGATGCTGTGTTTTTATGTTTTCTAAAAAAGAAACACTACACAGAATCGAGCAAAGCTCCCGGCAATACCTTACGGCCAGAAAGTTCCCGTAAAGAAAACACTATCGGAGGTTATATTTAACCCAAACTGATTGTGTACCACCAGCTAATGAAATAGAAAATGCGTTAAGTCTCCTTATCGGCGGTAATCTTACAATCCCACACCATCAATAACAAGATACAGCCTTAAATAATACCCCTAAACCTGCGGTAAGTTACACAGTACACACTGTGTTCCTACAGTGTTTACATAAAAGTCTTTAATAAGTTGGAGTGGATTTATAGTGAATGGAAGAAATTAATAAGATGGAAAAGAGGAGAGAGAAATAGATGACAGAGCCACGAGAAATAGAAAAGATTAACGTTTTACGTTGTTCATTAAATTGTTAGCATATCTTAAATCAGGTTATGGGATAAAGTTATGCTTGGTTGCTTTTTTAATCCATTTTGAAAGTTTATTTTTACATGACGGTAGCTTCCAGATTTATTATTTTGTACATTGAAATCTTAACAATAAAGTATAATCGAATACTCGAAGGGTGATTTTTGGCATCATAATTATTTTGTGTGAAATTTACGGTGCATCTAAATCATAGATTCTCAGCCTTTTTTTGCCCACTGCCCACTTTGAGGACTTTATTTCCAGCGCTCCCCTAACTCGTGAATCCGAACGGAGGGGGCGTAATGGGATACCATGACAAGTTATATTTGCCACAATGAAGGGGGCATAATGGGATACCGTGATGGGTTATATTTGCCACAACGGAGGGGGCGTAACGGGATACCAAGATGGAGGAGCATAATGGGATAACACGATGGGGTTACTTTTGCCACAACGGAGGGGGTGTAATGAGATAGGGAAAATATTTGAAGGTGTGACAAAATTTATGAATGGCCCTTAATGGGATGGGATGAGGCAAGGTAGGATGGGATGCTCTGAGTCTCCTACCGCCCTCTGAAAGTCTGAAACACGACCTCAATTTTCTCTTGGTCTTCTACCGCCCCCTGAAGGTCTAAAACGCCCCCAAGGGGGCGTTATCGGCAACGTTAAGAACCTATGATCTAAATTAACAATCAAAGACCCAGACTGAGAGTGCCAAAATATGCGTCCAAATGTCAGCGATGAAACTCTTTCGCTGTCCCAAAATATTTCAATATATCTCGTGGCGCCAAGTGGGGTAGATATTTCAAAAATACACCATTGACCGATGCTTGTTAGTCTTGAAAACTTCTAATAAATATAATAAACTTAAAATTGACTGCTTCTATTTTGCATAAAATAATTCCTAATAAAGATCTTAGGTTCGACCTCCAGTTGCGGCAGTAAACGTTTTATTTTGTGTTTTTCTGTGTCGTTTAAATTTATTAAATATCTTTTTATATGAATACCTCTCAAGACTTACTACTCCCGTCTGGAGCCAGTGAGACTATGGCATCCTCAATAGGGGTATATTGTGAGGCTGAAGGTAGTGGGGAGGAGAAGAATATGGGGAAAAGGAAGATGGGAAGGACCTGGCTATTCAGATCTGGTCACTAAAAATTGCTAAAGACATTTCAAGTAACGTTTTAATAATTTAATGGTCTTACACCAGGGCGATACTGAGAGTATCTCTTACTCTGGAACGTTCCGCAAATATACCATACATTATTTTAAATTAATCAATTATGTAATAACACAAATTAATAAAATAAAATAAAATATATTTGCGCACGCCAGGATTCGATCCCGTGACCTTTAGATTGCCAATCAACCACGGAAGCCGTCAAATGGGCATGTTTCACCTGAATACATAAATAAAAAAATATATCCCATTTGAGCCCACTGACACAAATATGTAGACTATATAAAAATAAGTGCTGGAGTTGACATTTTCACCGATAAATTATGTGCATTCAGAAAAATTGCTAAAAAAATATGTTAAAGTAATTATATTATATATCCCTTGTTTTTCTATTTAGGCCGCTTGTGTCTCTTGCTTTTTTTGTATTATTTGTCATTTGAAAGAGATATTAGTCAATTTTGTATATTTACTTAGGAACTTAGGTATCATGTGTCTTTCGACAGAGTAGATGTTTATAATTTTATGTATTAAATTAATTTTTATAACGGGATATTTCTCACGTAAGTGAGAACATTTGTAAAACCCAGCATAAATAAATAAATAATCTACCCTATACTTAATTTATTGTCGTTGTAAGATTCGCCAAAGAAATGTGTCTCCCAATAAATTATGCCCAGTGATGATCAAAATACATTTTCACGCAAAAAAGTATCGTAAGTCTACAGATATGACCCATATCAATTTTTTCGATAGGGTTAAGGCCGAGATTTATATTGCATCACTGCGTTGTAAAATATGTAGACGAATTCGCTATAACAACTTAACTGAACTGCAATATTAATTCCGCGTTTAGAATGCATTAAGAACACGAAATTCAATCAGATTACATTGTGAACGTGTGTTCTGTTACCATGATTCAAATGTTTGGAATTTTGATGAGATACCATCACATCCTGAGTTCAAGGATCAAACTCTGATAATTATGTTACTTTGTTAGTTTTCTATGCAAATAAAATCGAAGGAATAAATCTTCCCAGATAAACTGAAATGGATTCATTAGTTGCTGTATACTATGAAAACGTCCACAAGGCAGTGCAGCGATCTTTCCTTTCACACTGTATTCATATCGCATAATATCTCTAGGATTATTTAAAGTTTAAAGCATAACACATTATTATCTCCCGTCGTAACTCATGTTATAATCACCCGTAACTTACTAGCCATGGTCGGGAATAAATCAAACAAATTACGAGGAAGTTGCTCGTAAATAAGTGCATATATCCAGATAATGAGGAAAAGTTTAAATGTTGCACATCCTCCGCTATCGGCCGCTGCATCGCCGAGAGGAATGGCGCCTTGAAAACTAGATGGATGGTGAGGAATATCTGTAGAATTTACAAAGAATATTTATCATCTTCTCATTCTTCTTATAGTTGTAAGTTGTAAGGACGTGTTTGTAGTGGAGACAGGATTCTGAACGCAACGAACGATTCTGAACGCGAATTCAAAACAATTGTAGCCGGGAAATCATAATATTCATTTTCGACTCCTCGTGCGGTTACCTTACGCGAGCGTGTACATTATGAGCAGTATATTACGTTCATTTGGTCCTTTTTTATATTGACTCCACACAAGAGGCCTTGAGGAAAAAATATCCCTTTAGGTGTATGTCCATTGGGGATGCTGTGTGGAAAGTCTTTTTTAAAAACGAAGTTCTAGGAAGGAAAGAGGTAGGAAGAAAGAGAAATTTGGAGTGACAGAAGTATGAATCTATCCCTCCAACTGCGGTGCAAGGCAATGGTTGAGAGAGTCCGGCTGTAAGGCCTCCTTCAATCAGTCTCTCTCTGTCCGGCCCGCCACGCAGGAAGTAGGCAAATGCATTCGCCGCTAAAGACAAACCTCACCCCCATGAAGCCGGGCAACCCTGCTAACAAACTAAGTCACCAATCGAAGCGAACAACTTGGCTTTGGCAGAGGTGTTGGTTATCCAACAAATGATTCCCGCGGCGGTGGTGCCCAAACCCGCCTCCCAAATTGTATCCATTGTGAAGATATAAAAAATCGCGGTTTAATTAGGCGAATCTTAACGCTAAATTACTACTTTTAATTAATATTTACTACGAATCCGTTTGTGTTAAAAAGAGAAAAAAATATCTGTGGATAGATTGAAAATTTTCTTACAGTTTTCATTAAGCAGAATTAAAATATATTTCTTATTACTTAATAAAAAATATAAGGGTGAACTACTAAGAAATTATTAATGTATTAACGCATTTAAGAAACAATTTTAAAAATAATCAATTTTATGGCTAAAATTATTTTTGACAATTGACATTGATTAACTTTTTTTCTTCTTATAAAACTATCCACCAAATAAATACAAACCATTTTTGAAATCGTGACCTCCACACTCCGCTTGCTAAGCGATTTTTATGCCTATTACCAATATGCGAGGTAATATAAGGCACATTAAGAATACATACATTTTAGGCTTGGGGTTTCCTCTTAAGAAGCCGTATCCCCACTCAAAAAGAAGAAGATGGAGAAATATGTAAATAAGAATGTTGGAGAGAGTGCGATAATATTTAAAATGGTAAAATTGAAGCGAAATTTGGGAAAATGTTTAATAAAACACGACTCGTTTAAAATAAAGCAAACATCCCTTATGGGCTATCTAAAACAGCATTTAATGAAATAATATAATTTTTTTCATACATATAACTTGTAAAATATCTGAAACCGACGTGAAAATAATAATTTTCGGAGCGAACTTTGAGATTTTTTTCTATCGAGGGAATTTCATATAATTTGCGTATAAGCGTTGGGAATGTATAGAAATTATCTTTAAAAATAACATATATTTTTTAAGAGCTTAAAAACTTCTAATGTTTAAGGGGGATATGTAAGAAATCGGTAGAAATTTGGGTAGTGGCGGCTTAATAAGATGGAGAAGATTTAGATTTCTAACTCAGTGAGTTTAGAAATGCAATAAAAAAATTACACAAGAAATAAAGCACGTAAATAACTATTTGATGTTACTGTGAGAAAATAAATAGACTTACTCGTTTGTTATTCGCATTCTGTCATATTATTATAATCACTATAAATATGTATGATCATGAATGAACTTAAAAGCTAAGAAGGCTGGGATCTTTCGATCCTCTCATTCCATATTAACATAAGTTTATTCAAGAGTGCGTGTAGATCTACGATATTGATATACTCTGTACTTGACCCATGAAATGGACTAAATATGTAACTCAAGGCATTCTCAAACTGATCTGTTATAATAATAATTGCTATTTAGCAGATTTGACAAACCTTCATCTAACTTTACACCTTACTCCATAAATCTATCTTTTTATCTTCTATCTATATACCTATATATAAAAATCTAAAAATGTTTGTAAGTCCGTTATGCGTTGCTAAACCATTCATCCGATTGTGATGAAACTTTGGAGATTTGATGTGTGCATGCCCGCGATGATTTCTGTATACAATAGTGAGCTCTGGCATCATGAAATTACGTGTTGCTAAACCGTTCATCCGATTGTGATGAATCTTTGGGGATTTGGTGTGTGCATGCCCGCGATGGTTTCTGTATACAATATACAGAGCTCACTCTGGCATCATGAAATTATGCATTGCTAAACCGTTCATCCGATTGCGATGAAACTTTGGTGAGTTGTTGTGAGCACGTCAACAAAGGTTTCTATGGTTTCTAGGTGAGCTCATTATGTAATTTGTATAAAAAATTGCAATAGGTGGCACGCGAGCTGTTTGAAAACTGAATGTGTGGAATGCGGGAGCCGGGAGGGGAAATCGGGAGGGGGTTCGTGGGACGGGGGAAGCGGGAGAGAGGAGTGGGGAGACGGAAAGCGGAGAAGGCAGAGTGGGAACGCGCGAGGGGAAGATATAACAACTAGTAAGATCATTTTCCGATAGTTCCTTCAGTCAAAATTTAAAGTCCTAAATGTAGCTATTTTTTGTTTTAATTTTTTTGATACTAAGTGGGTGTATGTTATATAACTTTACTGTTAAAAATTCATAACTTCTTTGTCCAAACAAAGAGTTACATTTTGGTTTATTAAGTATGTCTGTTTGTTTGACTCTGGTTTTATGAGCATGTGAGGTGTCTGCCTCTGAATCATTTTTGAGGTGATGTACTAGAATGATTGATTTTTTCAATTTTTCATAGTTGTTGCTTTTTTAAAAATTTTTGCAAAAAACCGTACTGTCCCGATTTTGGTGCGCTATATATCAGCAATATCCAAAAGAGGGACCCGAAAGTTGATCCCCTAACAGAAGGCCCCCCGAAATTATAATTATTATAAAACTATAATCTTTTCAGCTTTATTTACCAATATCAAACCTAAAACCGATTTCTAAAATACCTTTAATAATAGACTAGTACGGATATCAAAAGAATTTCTTTGGAGTGTCGATTTTTTTGTACATAAACGCTGGTATAAAACCCGCACAAAGAGAAGACGATTGACTAAAAAGCACCGCACGAAGAGGAGACCGATGATACTTTCCTATTCTCTAGCTAGCTGAATCCTATATATGTGTGTGTTTGTCTCTTTTTAGTGTCGCTTTTTCGTTCCATCGAGTTTCAAATCACAGCAGTGCTAAAGAATTTTTCACTTAAAAAAAATTGCAAGTGTGCAGTTCGCACACGGTAGAAGTGAAACCTTCAGAAAACTAAAACAGACATTAGTAAGTAACACCACACAAAGAGGAGACTGATTATTCCAACTCATTCTCTCGCAGGCTAAATCTTGTAGATGTATGTGTTTGTCTCTTTTAAGTGTCGCTTTTTCGTTTCATCAAGTTTCAAATCATAAACATGTTTTTACTTCAATAAATTAAATGTCTAAGTTGCCGGCACTGAAACTGAAAAAAGGCAACTATCGGCGGCAAGCCTTTACCTAAGAGATATTCGTATCATGCATCGGATCGAAATCGAACTATCTAACATAGTAAACAGGTAAGCAGACTCATTAAGCAAAATTACTTCAAGAAGCACCTGCAAATATTTTAGTATTGATTTCATATATATCATTACTGGACAGCCTTCATTCTACTAGCTTCCTCTTACAGCCAGATTAGATCTGATATATCAAACGTTAGCGTCTCGGGAACGTGTTATGAGATATTAAATAGATATTTATCAAAATAATTTTGTAATCTCGGATGAATATCGATTCATCATGGACATTTCTTATGTTCCCACATATCATCGGTCGAAGTCATGTTAATTCGAAGGCATTATCAGATCATGTCGATACGGCTACTTGGATCTTCAATGATTTCAGGGTGACCAAAGCGTAGAATAATTTAAATTATAAATATGTTTTTGATGATTGACCGCTATACAATTTGGGAGGCGGAAATGGGAATTATTTATTGGATAAACAACACCTCTGCCACAGGTCACCCCAAGTGGTTTGCTACATTTGGTGACTTAGCAGGGGTGCCCGAGTTCGCGGGGGTCAAATTTCGTGGCGTCAGTTCTATTTGTCCTACAGACCATTTTAGTTTTGGTTCAATCTCTACTTTAAACTTTAAAAAAAGTAAAAAAAATGATACTTAATCACTTAACTAAGAATTGTTTAAACTAATGAGACCTTTACCTTTACGGAAATAGGTTTATCTTACACCTATCATAGAGTTTAATTGAAATAATGAAAAAAAACTTTCTCCTCCTGCAAAACTTTTTCTAATGGTCTGTGGGACAAATATGAACTAAGGCGACGATTTGTCTAGGTCTTGACAGCTGATACATCTGCCCACCATCTGCGTGGCAGATCAGATCGGGAGAGACTGGTTGAGGGATCTCTCCGGCAAAACAGGAGGTTTGGATTCATACGTCCGTTTCTCCTGGATACACTGACCATTAAATTCCTACCCCCTCCTCCCCAGTTCCCTTTTCCTACCCAGAATTTCCCCTCCTTCCTTTTCCAAAAAGATCCTCCACACAGAATTCCCAAAGATTATACAGGTCTTGAGGGGAATTATTTTCTCATAGCCTCCTTTGTGTAGCTGATGTAAAAAAGCGATATTTGATTTTTTCTATTTTCCATAGTTGTTGTTTTTTAAATTTTTTGCAAAAAACAGTGCTGTCTTAATTCTAGTGCGCTATAAATCAGCAATATTCAAAAGAGGAACCCGACAGTTTATTCCCGGACAGATGGTCCCTCTAAATTATAATTATTATAAAACTATAATCTTTTGCGATTTATTTACTAATTTCAAACCTAAAATCGATTTCTAAAATAACTTTAAAAATTAGCTGGTATGGATATCAAACGAATTTCTTTGCAGTGTCAATTTTCTTGTACATATACGCTGGTATATAAAGTATATAGATAAGTAGTTATATCTTTAAAGTATTTACATCAAAATATATTATATGCTTTTGTTTTTAGGCGGTATATCTCCCAGGACACCCCTTCGAGGAAACTTGGTTTTATTTTGTGTAAGTAAGTATACCATGTTTTCCTTAAAACACCTGCGTATAGTGCGTATTGTATATAAGTATGCCGGGAGATCAAATGTCTTAGAATCATCCAAAATTTACCATACTACTATGCTTGAGTTTTAATACCATGCTCTTCTAAATATTCTCTATGAGATTGAGTGGATTCTAAATGTTGTTAATTTGGTACCCAAAAAAAACAACAGCAAAATACAAACTGATTGTCGACAATGACATATGGTTAGTAGTACCGATAATTGGCTAAAGCCAATTATTAGGAGGGAGTTATCGGAAAATGCGACACAGCAAAATAACTAAAAAATTAATTATATTAACATTAAATAATTTTTTTAGAAAGTGTGGTGTTCTCAGCAAAGAATATGAATACGTTTGAAGAATGTACGTATTTAAATCAATAACTGTGTTCACTAGCTCCAAAGCACACCTCACGCAGAGAATGCTACAAAAACATTATAATGGTAATGTATTATTTTACTATGAATATAATATATTATGTTTTATCAGAACCTTAAGTGATATAGGTTTTTACTACGAGTAAAAATATAACCCAGTATCTTCAAGTTTGTTTTAGTTAGTTTAACCTCCGGAATTCAAGACAGTTAATTTGATTTTTATAACTGATCTTTAATAATATAAACCCAGCATTTGATGTTTGATTGTTTTATAAAACCGATAATTTAATAATTTCTCAATGTAGAATCTGTTTCTGTTTTGTGAGTGTTGGTTATTATTGGTGAAATAAATGCCAACGCATTGTCGTTTGAACAAATTTCTTTTCAGATGAAAAGAATTTGATTCCATAATGATTTCAGAATTGAATTTGATTCTTAATTTGCATGTATTTTAGGTTCTTCTAAATATGCGATAAAAAAAAATATATTAGAATTTTTTTTAATTATGGATACTTAATTATTTATTATTATTATATTTCAATATTATCATCTAAGTTTGTATACGCCTTTTTGTGTAGGCAGGTACGGTATTTTGTCCAGCTTTGAAAACCTCCGTGGTCTAGAGTTAAGGCTCTCGACTACAATTCTAATGTCGCGGGTTCAAATTCCGGCGTGCGCAAATAAATTTTATTTGGTTAATTTGTGTTATTTCACAATTAATTGATTGTGGCACGTTCCAGAGTCGAAGATACTCTTAATATCGTCCTGGTGTAAGTCCACTATTCAGAATTGAAACGTTACTGGAAATGGCTTTAGTCGTGTTTGGTGACTTCTTCTGAATAGTCAGGTACTTCCCCACTTTCCTCTTCCGATCTCCTTCCCCTCCTTACTACCTTCAGCCTCACAACATATCCAATTGGGGATGCCAAGGTCTCACTGGCTCCAGGAGGGAGCAGTTGGGACTCACATAAAGCAATAAATTATAAACGATAAAACAAACCGTATCGACATCTTCTGTCTGCAGGAGTAAGCAGACATGACTTTTTTTTTTTATTTCTTTTATATATTCAATAATTTAATAATAAAATTATAGAATATATAAAATAAATAAAAATGAAAATGGAGTTCTACAAATTAAACTTGAAAACAATAAATAGACATGACTTTTTTTCATTATTACTAAACTGGACACTACCCAGGTGTTCAACGTCCTCCGGGAGGTACCTCAAACCTTTTTCCATCCACTTTCATTCTTATTAGTTTTCTTTCCTCTCATAGTTTATTCTTAATTATATACTCGCCTCACGAATCATACTACATTGAACTAAATTCATCTACCATCATCATCATCATCATCACGCTTGGCTCTACAACCCCTGGTGGGTCTTGGCCTCCTCAATAGTCTTCCTCCACTCATCACGGTTTTGTGCCAGCTCTCTACAGTTTACAATCTCCAAGGTGAATACATCTTTGAGGACGTTGTCGCTCCATCTTAAACTTGATCTTCACAGGCTCTTTCGCCCTGTCGGTCTCGAGTTTAGCAGGGACTTTGGTGCTTGATGCTCGGTCATTCTCTCTACGTGACCCAGCCACCGAAGTCTTCCCAGTTTTATAAATTTAGATCCTTAAACAGAGTATATAGCGCATTGTTATAACGTCTGCCAAAATCCATTTTCTGAAACCGGTCCGAAGATACGCTTTGAAATTTTCCTTTCAAAAACATCCAGTGTTCGCTCATTCCTCTTGTTAGTACGCAAGTCTCAGCTGCGTATGTGAGTACTAGTCTAATAAGTATTTTGTACACCAATATCTTGGTGTTTCTGGACAGCAGTCAGGATTTTATTTTGTTTTGTAGGCGGTAATAACAGCGATTTGCTTTCACTATGCGCTTCTGGATCTCCTCTGTGGTAATATTCTCGTTTGTTATCAAAGAGCCTAGGTATGTGAAATTGAAATAAAAATTGAAATTCATCTTCCAATTGAACTAAATTCTCTGAAACTACATTTTGCAAGTCAACGTGAAAAGAAATTCCATTACATTTAGGTATCCATAACATGAGTCCATACCATCTGCACGGGAAAGTCGCAATAATCATATATAATTAATCATAATATAATTGTAATATAATTCTCACAAAATAATTAATTCACGCATGTTGTTCTCCAACTCAAATACAATTTAAAAATCCTGTTTTACTTCTTATCAATTAATGATTAGAATTTGTTAATCCTGTTTCACCAAATGGCCTAAGAATTCCTATTATTATATCAAACAGGAAACACGCAATGACTTAACTTCCAATTTGACAAAATCACAATCGATCAACAGAAAATTAATTATCGGTTTTCAAAGAACACAAGTAGTGTGACTGGCTCCCCGGTATTTAGTACTGCTAGTGTGAACTTCATATTATAAAAAAAAAACCTTGTCAATTAATATGCCTATCAAGAGAGTAAGGACCCGCTGAGAGAAAAACTACTGATTTCCGTTTGTTTGGACACATTGGGTACACATTTGTTAGATTTTGAGATTAAAAAAGGCTTCCAAATAATGTTTTTAATCGGAGGATAATCAAACACGAAATTAATTACCATAAAATGCTCTAAATGATATCACTGCTATGGTTGAGATATATGTAGATGGTTTTAAAGCGTTTAGTCTTCAGCATGAAGACCTCTGTGGCAGAATGGTGGCTTCTTGGGTCAAATGTCTTGCCTCAAAATCACTGCATTTTATAGCTTAAATCTTGTAGAGCACATTAAGAGTTCAAAAAATGTTTTTTTTACATTGATTTCCTGGCTCTTACATTTGGGCATTCTGTGAGGTTTGTCTAGGTCTTGGCGGCGGGTGCATTTGCCTACCTACTGTGTGGCAGACCAATTCGGGAGATACTTGTAGAAAGTAAGGCCTATTTAACTCTCCAGCCGGACTCTCTCGACCTATCGCCTTGCGCCTACTGTGCGGTGGGCCGGATCGGGAGAGTCTTTTGAGGGAGACCTTTTGAACTCCCTAGCCGGACTCTGCGTTAGGTAATGTAAACGGTTAGTGTTACCGTTCCATAGTGAAGGCGAAAGTCAAAACAAATAACATTGTGTTACATATTGTTACATTTGTACATCTAGATTTATCAAAAAGTAATTTTTCCAACTTGCCTACCGTTGTTATGCTACGGGGGTTGTCCAATAATAAAGACCTTTACTCATTTTCGGCGACTCGAACATTATTTCTCAAAATATGGAACACTAGCGTTTAACTCAGACTTTTCCCTAAAAATCGAGTGGTGATCCGGCTTGATGGACCTTTGTGTTCGTTTGAGATGAGTTTTTATATGAAAACCGCACAAGAGTCTCAACTGCTCCCATCTGGAACCTCCTCCTCTAACATCCTAGTAATATTTAAAAAAAATTAGGTGGGTAGTATCTCTACACCGCTGTTACTCGTCATTGGGCAATTTTTATGTTTTTCTGGTTAGCTCACATATTAGATCACTTTAAGATCTATACGACGACGCACGAACATCTAGTGAAATTATTTATTTAAAAAAATTAAACGTTTGAGTCGGAAATAATGCAAGTACAAAATTGTATAAACGAGGTATGTTCATAAGAAGCAAGTCGTTTTTAACACCACGTAATGATACTATGCACGTTTGGTTAAATATTAATTACTGTGATGCGTTTGAATTTATCAGCTTATTATTTCACTCGAGGGAAATGTTTTACCCTTTGGAGATAAAATTACTATTATTGGCTTGAAATGCTCTAAATAATATTTTAATTTGATTTTATTTTTTTTCTCTTTTTTAAGGTTCACTGATCTTGAGTACCGTTTGGTAGAATGAACCTGTTATTTCATTCATGTTAACTTTCTATGTATCATTCCTATTTTTTTCACCGCATATTTCCTTGTCTAGTTCATAGAATGAATCCGTGCTACCGTAACCACTTAGGATTTGACTCTTAGAATGTGATGGTCGTTCAAAAAGTATTTCTGTTTTCTATTTGTAATAATCCATAGCAGCAAATCGCTTAAAAAATTTACTGTAATCGGTATTACAGAAAAATATATATTTTTAAAATTTGATTATGTTGAAGGATTGAGCGGATAGGTTTTGTACATCTTTTGAATTTTTTTAGTAAAAAATTATACATTTATATACATTATTTATAAAATGTTTTGTCTGCCCAACTAGGAGGATTCCCGTTTTAGGACAAATCTGCTACTATTGAACTGTTCCGCTGAAGTAAAATATGAACCTGGTTACGGTTGTAGATATGTGCGTTATTGTGGGAATCCTTGAAATTTCCCCAGTTTGATAATATTTGTGGGTTACATTGAAAATAGATTTTTCAATATTATCAAAATTTTATGTTTATTTGGCATCAGTTGACGTTTTGCCCATGTACACATAAAATGGTAATTCATTAGATATCACCCGTCTCTTTCCTTCTATCAATATACAAGATGTTAATTAACCCTCTCACTGTTCCTGTATATTATGTTTGTCCCTTTCTTTATGTGTACCTATATAAACTCACACAATATATATCTTTGATCAGTTTAATTTTATAGCCAGAAGAAGCTCATGTTAAGCGAAATCGGTCAGTATTGAAAAAACGAAATAATATATTAATTAATATGTCAAACCACAAAGTGACTGCGTTCTACCAAAATATAAAAAAAAAATTAAAAATATATATATTTTGTTTGCAACAATTTTTTGAACGCTCCCCGTAGTCAGATTAATCGTAAGCACCTACCTGTATTAATTTTAATAACATCCGAATCTTATCAGCAATTTGTATCGATCTGAGGTCACTCAGTGTGATTGATTTATCATTACGGCCTCTGGTTTGAATGCGATATCTCCGCTTAAGTGACAAAAACACTCCCAGTCAATGGGGATTTGCCTTTTGTATAGAAAATAAATACGAGCTCACTCAAACACCTGCAGTGGAATGCCGAACTATAAAAAATGATCCAATTGTAAGGGGATTTGTAATTATGATTTTATAAGTGGATTATAATTATGTTGAAATGAGTTGAGCTGATTTGTTTCGGGTTTTAATTTAGCAACATAAGACAATGTGAACCGTTAAATTCTGTTTGATATTGCGTACATGTATATACATAAGTGCATTCTGAAAATACTTAAACAATTTATTTGTAAGAAACAATCAACTTATATATGTTACAGTTAAAAATAGTTTTTAGTTATAAAGCGTTTTCTCTAGTTAAAATTCGTTTTTACTAACTACCTTTGTGAAATTGGGATTGAAAATACAGATACTGTTTTTTTTTAATATTTAATAACTGTTAATTAAAAACCTAACCTAACCTAACCTAACCTAACCTGATGTCACTCGACCAATCAGAATAAAGCACGATGAACTTTAACATCGGTTGAAACAGTTTTAACTGAATCATTCCGAGAAAATGCGTTTTGTCTAGTTAGAACTAGTTTTCACTGATATTCAGCAGTTAATTCTAGTTATAACAAAGGCATTTAGTGAAAACTAGTGTATACTAGAGAAAACGCGTTATAACTAAAAACTAGTTATAACAGTAACATATATTTTTATATATATATAGAATGCAAAGATAAATTAATATATATATATTATATTAAGTTAACTGAAGTAGAGGCAAAAACTTTATTGTGTTGATGTTGCTCGGAGATAGAGTATTTTTGTGTCTTAAAATTTATTTTAGGCAAGGGGGAGAGGAAGGGGAATATAGGATAAGGATAGGAGATGCTCCCGATACATTCTATACTCTTGTATTAATTTATATATGTTCGTATGCGTTACTTCTTATAATAAATACACCACACGCGTGTACTGAGTGACAAACGATGATTGTTGTTTTTGTCTTCCGAGTGCGTTGGAATGTTGGAAAAGACAATATTGTCATCTTGTTATTTTAATCACATTTATACGGCCTCCGTGTATGAGGGATATGACTTTTGACTAAGAATCCGTAAGTCGCAGGTTCAAATCCCGGTGTGTAAGAGTCAATTTTATATGGCTAATTAGTTTTATTTCATAATTAATTCATAAAAGAAAATAATATATTCGTTCCATAAAGGAAGATTCTCTCAGCATCGCTCTGGTGTAAGAGCACAATTCAGAATTGAAACGTTGCTTGCATTGGTTTTAGCTGTGTTTGATGACTAGATGTGAATAATCAGGTACTTCCACACCTTCCTCTTTCACATTTACTTCCCATCCCACTACCCACGGCCACATAACATACCCTAATTGGGGGTGTCATAGTATCACCGGCTAGAGGCGGTTGAGAGCAGTTGGGACTCTTGTGCGGTATTCACATTAAAAAACAATAAGTGTAAACATACCCATTAATTAAATTGGTTTATGTGCAAAAAACTGCTACACTTTTTTCTTTTCGAAATGTAACGTAGATAGAATAACATTTTAAATAACAGTGCAAAGTCTTTTCAAAATAATTAATTTGTAGGTTGTCTGTATTAGTTGATTGTAACAAACCATAATTTATTCGGGTGGGTATCCCAGCGGGATACCTCGGGTCCGAGAGGTCGAAAATTAGTCAAAATGTTTTTAAAAGGTTGTGGGTTTTATTTTACATAATCGACAATATTATGAAGATGTTAAAACACCCACTATTTTAAATTCTGAGCTTATTTTATATAGCCCATTGATAACATGATGTTAATTGGTTTGTGATACATTTGTAACTGTGTGATAAAAATGTAAAAAAATATCGAAAGATTTATCGTTTGTGATTAGAATACATAAAAAAAATTGATACGAACATTTCTAAAATCACACTAAGTTAATTTTTTTTTCATTTGGACATATCCATTTAGACTTGGTTCAGTTGGAACAAATTATTTGCACTTACGCGGTATTTGACTTTGATATTGGCATCCCGTTTTTGAAGAGAAAGAAGAATTACGAAGATTAGACTGCGTATAAAAATGTATCCAATTGAACAACTATCCATTTAAAAAAAAAATAATTAAACTGCTGTCACGCTTAATAATAATTACAAAGCAGTGCTTGTTTATAATAAACTGTTTTTATAGATTAAATAATAATATTATTGCATATATATAAAAGAAATAAAATTTAAAATGGAGTTCTACAAAATAAGCTTGATAAAAATAAACATGCATTTTTACCTAGCACTTACCTATTTTTTTTACATCAGTTCCACACGGGAGGCCCTGAGAAAAGTAATTCTCCTCAGGGCCTATGTCATCTTTGAGGATGAAGTTCTGGGAAGGAAAAAGGTATCAGGAGTGGGTAGGAATCTGGGATTCAGTGTGTCCAGGAGTGACAGACGTATTAATCCGTTATTTTGTTAATTTTGTAAATTAAAAAAATAACTTATAATACCTTAAATTAACAAAATAGAAACATTAATTATATAGAGACAATGTTGTGTACCCTTGCCTGAATTTGTATAAATTCCGTAGCATAAGAGTTTGAACTAACAGTCTGAAAATGTCCGTAGTAGGATGAAACCAGTTCTGGTGAAAATAAATAAGTGGAACAAAGTGAAAAAGTTTTTTAATTTCAATTCTAATACAATGGTATTCCACCACGAATTAACAGTCCAAAAACTAGACACAATTTAATGATTTAAAAAAAAAACACGTTATCGAATCTATAATCAATGGATAACTTGGTAAAACTGCGCAGTCTACACAACCATCTCAACCAGTATTCGGTACCCGGAGCACAGAAAACAGAAGAGATTAAAGGTGTCGCGGGTTACCAACTACTCCTGTCTCAGAGGTCCACAGATAAGAGTTGCCGCCCTCGTCCCTCGTACCGCGGACATTAACTTACGCCCGACAATGCGGTGCAGGTATTGGGTACTGGTACCTGTATGTAAGGCAAAACAAGCACAATCGTTTACGGCTGTCGAAGCCCTCGAAATTTCAGGTTCTTTGTCCTCGGCTGGTGCTGTTTCATTCAATAACAATTTATTATGCAAACGAGGAATTATTGTTGTGGGCTCGGTTTTGTTTTATTTCAAAATTGTTCTGGTTTTATTTTATTGGCAGACGGCCTTGTGGTGCAATGGTAAAGTATTCTCCCTTTAATGGTAACCTTTGGAGCCCTATAACATGGCCGTAGGTAGATATTTTTTAGACTTTAATACTTAAGGCATATCGTTGGAGTTTTTGTGTAAAATACGATCTATTACAATTGCCGGAGCCAGTGAAACTATGGAATCCATTTAGAGAGAGTTAAGAGGCTCTCAGAAATGTGGGAGGGAAATGAGAAAAAAGTTAGGAAGGGGGGAAGGGGTTGTTTTTTTATTATATTAGGTCTACACAGGAGTCCCTGAGAAAAAAAAATTACTCATGGCCTATGTCATCTTTGGATTGGTCTTTTCAGGGAAAAGAAGGAGAGGAGTTCTAGGAAGGAAAAAGGTATGATGGGATGGTAGGAATCTGGGGGTTACTAGGAAGTGATGGACGTATGAAACCATTCCTCCCACTGTGCTGCAAAAAAACGTCAATAACGTCATACTTTTTAAAATCTTAGTGCCTAGCTCACTGAAAACTCACGGACCTCCACTACTAGACAGACCTCATCTCATGAAGCTGTACTCCCGTACCAAAAGTCACCAAATATAACAAATCACTTAGGGTGAACTATGGCAGGGGTGTTGGTTACCTAATAAATGATTCCCAGGACGGCATACCAGTCTCCCAAATTGAGAATTGTGTCAACTACGAAAGGTATCTGTTTCTTGAATCTGACATAAATAATATTAACACATATTTTTGAAATCTTGATTTAAGCTTACATGCTTTTGAATGTAAAGGGTAATTTTTTTTCAAAACAATGAAGCGAGTTGTTCGAGATACCAAAAGAGAGAACAGATGTTCTACCACAGGGTAGATCACAAGAGAAAATAATTAATTTATTTAATGAAATAATAGCACCTTGTAAAACACCCTTTTTATTAACGATGTTTCCATCGTTAATAAAAAGTTGTTGATTCCTCCTTCTGTTCTTACCCTCCCTTAAAATCAACCCTCCTACTACTCGCAATCTTATTAAATCTAATCGCTTTTGTACTTGTATAGAATTTTAAGTTTGTTAGTGAATGACACGGATATGTGGAAACCGGTAGAAGAAAATTTAAAATATAAAGTAAGAAATTTACTTGTATGATGTAATTTAAACTCTTCAAAACACAATGTCTAGAAATTGTTACATAAGTAGTTAATGCCCAAGAAATACAAAAAAATCTTTGAAAACCTTAATAATTTGATGTTATTTTTATTATTTTATAAAATTATTGACCTCGGCACAAGTTTGTCATAGTGATGTTGAAAATTGAATTGTGAACAATAATTCCTAATAAGAAACAATAAACGATTAAAAAAATCAGTGTGTGCATTTCATACGCGGTAGAAGTGGAACCTTCAGAAATCTAAAGTGTAAAGAGTGGGGAGGGTACGAAGCACCGCACAAACAGAAGACTGATTTTTTACTAGCACTGCAAAAAGAGGAGACCGATTATTCTATTTCATTCTCTCGCAGGCTAAATCCTGTAGATGTATGTATTTGTCTCTTTTTAGTACCACTTGTTCGTTTCATCGAGTTTCAAATCACAACGGTGCTAAAGAAGTTTTCTCTTCAAAAATAAGAAATCTTGTTCTGAGAATGGATCTGTCGTACAAAAATTTTCAATAAAAAAAATTAATTGCCCCAAAGAAGTGAAAATAGTCGACCTTAAATTCAAAGGTAGTCTCAGAGTCTACATATTCTTATACCGTTCTACCACTGAACTCTTCGAATACACCAAGAATTCACATGATAAGATACCAATGATAGATTATACTCAGTACTCAAGACATCCCCCATTGGCGCGTTACAAGAGGTAACTAAGTAGGTACGGTGATATCTGTACCGGTACAGTACCGGCCATACAAAACATCCGCCACCTAAAGTGCTCCCGAACCTTCAGTGTCCGCCGATACGTCTTGCAATTTATTTTCTACCAACCTCAGCCTTTACACCGCGTGTTGCACTAGCTCTTTGTCTTTCTGTACTCCTGATAACGACCCACTGTTCGCAGGTAGTATCTCACGACGAAGAAAGGATTTTGTAGGATCTGTTGTAATGGTTTTGCAATTGTTTTTATGAAACACGTATCACATTTTCCACCTTGAGGAAATAAATAGAAATTCAAAGGTTGTCTATGAATTCAAGACCGTTCTAATTTAAAAAATCAGGGAAAATGTATCTGACCATTTACAAAAAATATATAATTTACAAAAAATATATAATTTACAAAAAATATATAATTTACAAAAAATATATAATTTACAAAAAGTACATATCGATCGATGCATTAGTGAGCCGTGGCACAAGGTCCTTGATTCTCTTATCGAAAAACTCCGTCGCCACCTCTCCCTCCGCATCCTAGTCGGTCTCCAAAGGTTTTCCGGCCAAATGTTGCTTCAGGTGAAGAAAAAGATGTAAATCATATCATTGATTGCCTTTTTGATTACGGGATTATGTGGTGAACCCACGTTTCAACCCAAAAAAGCCTCGCCTTGGTTGGAAAAACGTTTTGATGAGACTCGAGTACTTTCCATACGATTTTGATTTTCCACGCATTTTGGCAACCCAACGAGTACGCAATTTGCACACGCCATAATAATAATAATAATTGGATGACTTTTATAGCGCCATTTTCGTGAGAAAATCACCTCAAGGGCGCTTTACAAATTCATTTATAGGTACATTAAATCTATACGTATATACTACAAGTGGCTTATAACTAAGATTGATAACTAATGACATACAACTAAGACTTATATCACTAGTGACTTAGAACTATACTTATTTTTATAACTGAGTTTGTACTTGCAAGTCATTATACGAACAGAGCAGTATTTTTTTTTTTTTTGGTTTTAGGCAATTCACCCTGAAAAGAGTGCTTTGTGCCGGTAATAGTTAAAGTGCATAAAAAAATTCGGTTAGTTATTTTATTTATTTAATTTGTATCATGACTTGCGACAGTCTTACAATTTGTTATTTACGACATGTTTCCCTCAAAATCGTTTGTGTGGTAGACTTACCGATATCTGGGATCAAACTTGCGAGATTACAAACTTCAGCAGGGCGGACCAATTCTTAGTTGACAAAGCAAATAATTGAGCGCATCTCGCAGGTGGTAGGATTCGTCAGCGGAGCTTCCTTTGCAAACGGACGCAAAGTTCGCGCTAAAGCAGATACCAAGCCGGATTTCCGCACGTTTTTTAGGGGAAAGTCTGAGCTACAAGCTAGTGCCGCTATATTTTGAGAAATAATGTCCACGTCACCAAAAATGAGAAACAGTTTTTAATTCTTGGACAAAGAGCAAACAACTCGCGGTGTAAACTCATTTCAGTTGAGAGGCTAACATTCTATAGTAATATGCTCATTGAAAAAAATACCCTAAAATATCATCCGATTTCCTTCGGTTTCCATCCATTTATTGTGTGTAATGTGGTCGTATTAAGAATCAAAATTCTTATAAGATTTTACTCATTTAAGTGATGCGGGCTATGAATTTTCAAGCTTAGGTTTTCTTCAGAGTTTTTCTTATTTTTTTATTTATTTTGAAAGTGATGAATTTAGTTTTATTAGAACTAAGTGTAAGTAAGTGGTAGTTGTGATAACCCCAAGTAGTAGTAAAACCTTCCTCTTGCTTTCGAAATTCTACTACAGTGCTACAGCTACAGGCGCAACCCCGGCCGGCCTTTAAAAAGCTCGTAGCTCGCCCGTTCTCGCGTCTCTCCCCTGCATTTCTTTTGAAGCGCCTTCTCAACCCCATCACGTAATACTTTTATGCAAACGTGACGAGATGCTCTTAATTAATCAATTGTAATTAACCCCACAACGTTGTGTACTTTTTTGTTTGAGTGGTTTGGTATAGTTAATCCAATGTAATTAATAATTTATTTGTGGTAAACCCTTGTTCTTTTAGATATGGCGTGTTACAATTTGCAAGGCTTCGAATAACAATGACTGAGTCTGACTAGCCTGAAAATTAACTAATTATCTATCTATATTCGTTCAGCTTCCTCCCCTAGCACCTGTTATACACCTACGCTCATCGACGACTATTTTTATTGAAGTAATCTGCATTTTCCCTCCTAGCATCTAATATATAAATTTACATTCAAACGGCGAATTGAGAAGATCCTACCTTTCGATGCGATGTCACGTACTCTCTGCAGCTCTATAAAATGCTATCATGAAAATAATTTGACATTTATGTATATTCTAACAAAAGATTTACACTCAAAGCAGTACGGAGTGCACTAATTCTACACTTACAGTGCTAGATGCAGTTTGTTAGTTAGCTAGCTTGTTTTATTTTGTTAATTTGACTCTACGGGTAGGTATTTTGGATTAACATGAGACAGAACATGTGCTGTTTAAATAATTGGACTCCTCCATAGCCCAACTGATAAGGTGATGGTCATAGACCGCCGAATCAGCTTCCAATTCCAACGCCTCCGGAGAATGTTAAGGTCGCAAGCGACGAATGAAAATCGACATGTTTTGCCTTCTGTCGGGAAAGGGTTTGATGTGTGTTTCTGGATCATAGAGTGATAATGGGAATAATATCGACCACTACGCCGCCAAATTAAAAATATGTTGATGATGATGATGAGAGGTCATCTCATACCGTTTGATATGAGGGTCTGCTTCATAGAGTGGTAATGGGAATAATATCGACCACTACGCCGCCAAATTATAAATGTGTTGATGATGATGATGAAAGGTCATCTCATACCGTTTGATATGAGGGTCTGGTTCATAGAATGGTAATGGGAATAATATCGACCACTACGCCGCCAAATTATAAATGTGTTGATGATGATGACGAAAGGTCATCTCATACCGTTTGATATGAGGGTCTGCTCCGATTAATGGCGTGATAGCCGATGTCAGGAACTGTTCAGGAAATGCGTGGGTGGCACGAGGTTTTAGATCGTGACATCCTACTCTGGATTGATGATGATGATGATGATTTTGAAGTTCTTCAGCATGCCGATGACTTGAGTTCCATTTACTCCTAAAGTACCGGCATAAACATTAAACCGAAGTTGATTAGACAATCGGCAATGTCAGGAGATCGGTGGGGCCGCTCTCTCCTCTGATCTGGCGATGTATGAATTGAATTAAAGAAGATTTTGATGTCACCGATCCTCGCCTTGGCAGTCACTCATGTCCTCAATAGTCCCGTTCTCCGTCCAGCACGCCGCCTCGAACCAGTAGAAATAATGATTACGTTTTTCCTAGGCACGCTACAGAAACGTGCGCCAGCCTGCAATCGCGATGGTCATCGGTATTTGATTTGAATGAAAAATACGTCCCCTCGCATAACATACACAGGCGTAACGTGGGACCTTCCCCGAAATGTCACGGGCATATGCTCTACGATAGGCGTACCCCAACCTCAAACTCAAATATCAGCTCAAAGAAAGAAATGTCAAGCTCGGCTTCCAGGGTGCTGGGTCCAAGAATGAAAGGCACCAGGTCGTGAATCTGGCTTCCCTCCCTTCTATTTTCCCGGCTGCCCTTTCGTCCAGAGTACATTCCCACCCTGATGCTGGATGATCCCTATTCCTATTGTGAGAGAGTTAAGAGAACTTTTGCTACTTATGTAGGTGGATATAACGCATTACGCTTAAAATATGAATACCTACTGACGGCTTCATTCAACCGACAATGTGAAAGTTTTTGGCTAAATCGAATATCGAAGGAAATATACCTACCTAAGCGTAAACCAAAAGTAGTTAAGAAAACTTATCCGGATTCCAACAAAGAACCGCCGATCGGTTGCCAAACGATTCCATATGTCATGTTCCCTTCGTTCCGACGACAAGGCAGACCCCACACGAGCGTAACCTAAAAGGTAGTGAAGCCCACGCAAATTTCGTCACTTCGTTTCCCCCATGACGAAGGTAGTCCGGCCAGATCGTAATCTTCGTCCTGCATCAAACTGGTCTCCCGCGACGACAACTTTTATCCGCTGGTACCTCGGAGCGGCGGTAGAAGGAGGGCGAAATGGGTGCACGTCCTTTGTTCTCCTGAAGTCCCCCAATGCCTTAGTGACGTACATACGTCGACATCATGGAATGGCTCCGGCCACGCTTCCAATCCAGTCTAGAGCGGGTACGAGATCCACGTTACCGAGATGTGATCACAAGGGATTCCAATTTGCTCGGACCAGACACGACCATCGCTTACTTCGCCTCCACATTAGAAAAATAGTGTAGCCCACCTGCATTTCGATCACATCGCCCCCGATAAAGTCGCGTGAGATACTTCCTCATGGTGAAATAGGAAAGCCGGACTCGTTAATTCATTCGACAACCGCCGTCCATTCTCGAGTCGTAACCCGCTCAATTAAGTTTGAAGAAAAAGAGTTTGTTAATTAAGTAGGTGGATATAGCGCATCACGCTAAAATGTGAATACCTACCGACGGCTGCATTCAACCGACAATATGAAAGTTTTTTGCTAAGTCGAAAGAAATATACCTAAACGTGAACCAAAGGTGATTATATGATTAGATATCGAACCAAGTTTATGCAAAGTCCTATGTAATAGACTTGTTGTGATACCTAAAATTTGGAATAAGATATGGGAAATTTTTGGAATGGGAATTCAATTATGTCAGATTTTGTTAGTAATCAAAAATGCCCATGCTACGCACCCTTCATAAACCGTTATATTACCCAATGCCTTTTCAAAAAACCCTTCCTGAATATAATCCCCTAACTACGTTTAAAATTATTATTACGAAATTCGTAAATAATAATTAACACCTCAAAGGCGCTTCACACATTAATTTATACCTACATTCTATACCTATGTATTTTGTTACCCGTTATGCATTGGAGAATACCCAGTAACCTAGTTTTCTAGATCACCAACAAAGCACTTTTGAAGGATTCTATTTTTGTTTTGTGATTTCAAAATCCCGTCTTTTTAAATGAAGTCTCTCGTCTAAGATTTATTGCCCGAAAGCGCACTTTGTGCTTCAAATGCTAGTTAGTTAATTGTATCCCAAAATTATTATTTTACAACGTTATTGTCTCAAGAATAACTTCACCCAACAAAGGTAATTGCTAGCCGGTCAACCCGGAAACGTGCAAAGCCCCTCGCTCCCCATCGCTCGACAAAAAAAAAGGGTCCTAGATTCCTAAGGCTTGTAGCATACAAACCCTAAATGACTCTTTCCTGCAAGGCCCGTACTAAATATGTTAATAATTTTATACAAACTTACCAAATTCGCCTTGTTGCACAAAATAATTTCACAAATCAATTCACTACAATAATATTTAATTAAAACAAGCACTTCTAAACCACAACCCGTCATGCAGTTATTTATTCCAAGATGCAGCCGTCGAACACAATTCTCGCGTTGATTTGTTTTATCCTGACTCTGCTAAGTGTCCCAGAAGTACGTCCCGACCACTCCAATTTACAAATTATATTATCTAACTTCACAGATATGAACTCACAAGCCTCAATCTCTGACTTCCTTATTCGCGTAGACTCTTTTTGTTTAATAAAACGGAATTTCCTTTGTTTAATTAAAATGAAATATCCCCGATTTAGGCGCACCAAACTGGTCTCCTCGCGACTATCGAACCTCGATCCCTTAATTTAAACCTTGCTTCCCAACGACCAAATCTTGACTCCCCTCAATCGCGTGGACTATTTTCCTTTAATTTTATGAATTATTCCCGGTTTACGCGCACAGAGTTATTATTCTGCCGTTTATCAAAACTCGATGATTTTTATCCCGTCTGCGCGGCCCTAGGTTCCTTCCCTGACTGTCCTCTAACACTCCTCTACCCCGACTGTCCTTCCAACCCCCTCCCCCTGACTCCCCCCCATCTACTTGTGTGGTTTCAATAATTTATTAGTCACTTTTTTCAAATCTTAAGTGATAAGCACATCTCCCAATATGCATATATCAACTTTAATAGTCAAAATGTCACACTTTAACTATTATTTCAGAGAATTTTGTGAAGGAACCATGTTCGTTATTTTTTGTGGTGTAAACTAATTTCGTCTGAGCCGGAGTCATAAACTATCCCAATAACGCTTAAAAGAAGAGCTCAGTGGCGTACTTCAATCTAATACTCTTTCTCAATACTTGCGTTGACTCTATTGGTTATATAATAACATTATATATTCATTGTCCGAACACGCTTTTGTCCTTTCTACGTGCGTCACTATTTAACGAATTCTGCAATCCTATTTCGACAAATATGTCAAATATTTCAACCCGTAATCGGCGCGTCGCGCTAGTATATTTAAATGCACCAACGAGCAATCCTTATTGACTAATTTTCAATTTTCCTACTGCCATAGAAAATTCACCAGATAATTGTTTCGTAAATCCAATCTGCCCGCGTTAAGATCAACCACCCCACGGGCAAATATCCATCGGCCGCCCCTGACTTGATAATGAACCTGAAATATCCATTAGAATTCCTCCTCCAACCAAAGTATTTTGGCACACGTGTTTTTCCTAGTAATGACCCGGTTTCATAAATCACCCTTAAGAGTTGGAACAGAGAATTGTATGCCATTCCATGTTACAAAATCGAATATAATTCCAAATTGATCTCTCAATTTTAAAAGAATCATTTCGTAGGCCCAAAGGCGAGATCATCACAGTCTCCCCTTTATGGAAAAAAATAGTGGAGGTAGATAGAAATCCAAACTACAATCACCCATTTTGTTCCAGAACTTCAGCAGTAGTCAGCCCGTTTGAACTCGCCTTAAATCTTTGTGCCCCTTTTTTTTTCAAAATTGTAATGGTGAATATTTCCTAATCCGGCCCTGTCCTGTACGTCATCGCATCCCTTCCCTATTCCGTTTCTACGTCGGCCTTGCCCAATGTTTGTCTACTGTTGAAACTACGGTCAATGTATCCTGCGTTACGCCTACATATTTCCAGGAATTCGTCCCGGTTACCACCTACAACGGTACCTAGTCATGGTACCCTCGCTGTCTCCCATTGTAATAATAATAATAATAATAATTGGACAATTTGTAGAGCGCCGTTTTTGTGAAAAATCACCTCAAGGGCGCTTACTCCCCACATAAGCCGACAATATAGTATGTGAGCAGTTAGGTATCTATTATTGTCTCTAAACCAATTAATCCAAATTTTAATTTCTGCCTAACTTTATCACCTATTTACACTGATTTTAAATACCCACCGCTTCACAATAAACTTTGTTTGCGTAATTTGTAAACCCTTCCACAATCTACTACTAAACATTATAAATGTTCCAATGCTCCACATCTCACTGTGTCTAAACTCATAATGTATTTTTCTCTATAAAATAACCCAGAGTGTTTTCCCCAATTCGGCTCTGTCTAGATCGCTTAAGTCGGTACGTCTCTCCTTAATCGGTACTTTCGGTTTCACATAATGGCCGTCTCGAAGGTCCGCCTGTATTTTTTTTTTCTCCAAAATATCCCTACCGTAATTATACGAGTGTGAACGACCTTTCCTTATTTTTTTTGTTTGTTTTTTCGTTAAAGGAACTTTGCCCAAAATGGACCTGACCGTTGTTCTAAATTTAACAATTTGGTACTGGGGACCAATATCATCTATAAATTTTTAACTGCTGAGAAATCAACTGTCTACAATACCTAGACATTTTTTTATTTCCTTAGATTCATACGTTTGAGTACGTAATTATTATTGTAGTACTTTTAATCTAGTGCATGATTAGAATTAAACATTTTGGATACGCTTATTCTGTAAGTCGGGTTGAATATTAGCAAACAATTTATTTTTAAAATTTTAATTTGCCATCAAGAACCGACTTCCTCCCCTCACATCGGAATACCTTTTATTCCCTATACTTATCGGAGGTTGCCTAACATTTTACCTACCTCTCCTATCTTTAATTTGGTTTTATTGTCTTCACGCCTAATCCGGTTCACGTCACTAATGTTTATTCTGCATGTATTTTGTTTCTCAACAGATTCTGTTTCTTTGAACTATTTAGTTAAACTAATTTCGTTTAATCCTGTACAGATTATTTTGAAATTACGTTTCAAAATAATGCTTTTATTCCGACTTTCACCCACTTCTTGTGATGACCGGCTGTAGGGAGGGTTTCAATTTACCGTTACGTTAAACGCACAAACCTATTTGACACATATCTCCGCTAGTCGGCACTCGGTTTAATGACCTCCCTTTTTTTTTGTTCTTCACGCTGAGTGTTAAATGTTTAAATGATCTACCCTCAAAATGAAAGGGACCCTTTTTTCTATTGTTGACACTAAAGGACACTAATACCTATCAATATTACAATTGTAATGTTTTGTTTACTTCGGTAACCAGAACTACTCCTCGATGTTTTGTATTTTTATTATTTTAACTAATCGTCCGGTATCCAATTTACCAAACGTTCAAACCCAATTGAGAGTTGACTAACATCGATATTATCACCTTGGCGATTTGATATTGAATGCATTATTGAAGGACTATCTCCCCTAATAACGTAACACCCTTTCTCACTAATACTTATCGAAGGTTGGATATCATTAATTTCTCTTGTTTAATTTTGTTACACTTTTTATTGACGTACAGCGCTCCTCCCCTCAAAATATGATACCTTTAACCTGCGTCTTATCGGAAATTGGACATCATCAACCAACCTCTCCTAAATTTGTCTGGTTAAGCTAATGTGTACATTATTGCACTACCTATTCTCTTGATTAATTTTGTTTCACTTTTTATAGACGTATGGCGCTACTCCCCTCAAAATATGATACCTTTAACCTGCGTTTTATCGGAAGTTGGAGATCATCGGCCTATCTCTCCTATCTTTATCTACTTAGCAAATGAACCTATGCATTAGTTGAGGTACCTACTCTTTGTTAAGTTTTGTTCCACTTTTTTATAGCCGTACGGAGCTCCTTCCCTCAAAATATGATATCTTTAATCTGCGTCCTATCGGATGTTGGAGATCATCGACCTATCTCTCCTATCTTTACCTAGTTAAGCTTATGTAAACGTTATTGTTTCTAATTCCTCTGCGACACATCTATTGTCCTAGTACTTTACTTTTTTTTTCGTTGTGTTTTCAGTCATTTTCGGATGACATGCGAACCGTTATACCTACTGTATTAATTTTTTTTTCCTATTCTTGTTTAAGTCATTGTATAAAACCCAGCAAAATGCAACACTTTGTAATACCATACCTCCTGGTCACTTAGCAAAACTGTGATAACCCCAAGTAGTAGTAAAACCTTCCTCTTGCTTTCGAAATTCTACTACAGTGCTACAGCTACAGGCGCAACCCCGGCCGGCCTTTAAAAAGCTCGTAGCTCGCCCGTTCTCGCGTCTCTCCCCTGCATTTCTTTTGAAGCGCCTTCTCAACCCCATCACGTAATACTTTTATGCAAACGTGACGAGATGCTCTTAATTAATCAATTGTAATTAACCCCACAACGTTGTGTACTTTTTTGTTTGAGTGGTTTGGTATAGTTAATCCAATGTAATTAATAATTTATTTGTGGTAAACCCTTGTTCTTTTAGATATGGCGTGTTACAATTTGCAAGGCTTCGAATAACAATGACTGAGTCTGACTAGCCTGAAAATTAACTAATTATCTATCTATATTCGTTCAGCTTCCTCCCCTAGCACCTGTTATACACCTACGCTCATCGACGACTATTTTTATTGAAGTAATCTGCATTTTCCCTCCTAGCATCTAATATATAAATTTACATTCAAACGGCGAATTGAGAAGATCCTACCTTTCGATGCGATGTCACGTACTCTCTGCAGCTCTATAAAATGCTATCATGAAAATAATTTGACATTTATGTATATTCTAACAAAAGATTTACACTCAAAGCAGTACGGAGTGCACTAATTCTACACTTACAGTGCTAGATGCAGTTTGTTAGTTAGCTAGCTTGTTTTATTTTGTTAATTTGACTCTACGGGTAGGTATTTTGGATTAACATGAGACAGAACATGTGCTGTTTAAATAATTGGACTCCTCCATAGCCCAACTGATAAGGTGATGGTCATAGACCGCCGAATCAGCTTCCAATTCCAACGCCTCCGGAGAATGTTAAGGTCGCAAGCGACGAATGAAAATCGACATGTTTTGCCTTCTGTCGGGAAAGGGTTTGATGTGTGTTTCTGGATCATAGAGTGATAATGGGAATAATATCGACCACTACGCCGCCAAATTAAAAATATGTTGATGATGATGATGAGAGGTCATCTCATACCGTTTGATATGAGGGTCTGCTTCATAGAGTGGTAATGGGAATAATATCGACCACTACGCCGCCAAATTATAAATGTGTTGATGATGATGATGAAAGGTCATCTCATACCGTTTGATATGAGGGTCTGGTTCATAGAATGGTAATGGGAATAATATCGACCACTACGCCGCCAAATTATAAATGTGTTGATGATGATGACGAAAGGTCATCTCATACCGTTTGATATGAGGGTCTGCTCCGATTAATGGCGTGATAGCCGATGTCAGGAACTGTTCAGGAAATGCGTGGGTGGCACGAGGTTTTAGATCGTGACATCCTACTCTGGATTGATGATGATGATGATGATTTTGAAGTTCTTCAGCATGCCGATGACTTGAGTTCCATTTACTCCTAAAGTACCGGCATAAACATTAAACCGAAGTTGATTAGACAATCGGCAATGTCAGGAGATCGGTGGGGCCGCTCTCTCCTCTGATCTGGCGATGTATGAATTGAATTAAAGAAGATTTTGATGTCACCGATCCTCGCCTTGGCAGTCACTCATGTCCTCAATAGTCCCGTTCTCCGTCCAGCACGCCGCCTCGAACCAGTAGAAATAATGATTACGTTTTTCCTAGGCACGCTACAGAAACGTGCGCCAGCCTGCAATCGCGATGGTCATCGGTATTTGATTTGAATGAAAAATACGTCCCCTCGCATAACATACACAGGCGTAACGTGGGACCTTCCCCGAAATGTCACGGGCATATGCTCTACGATAGGCGTACCCCAACCTCAAACTCAAATATCAGCTCAAAGAAAGAAATGTCAAGCTCGGCTTCCAGGGTGCTGGGTCCAAGAATGAAAGGCACCAGGTCGTGAATCTGGCTTCCCTCCCTTCTATTTTCCCGGCTGCCCTTTCGTCCAGAGTACATTCCCACCCTGATGCTGGATGATCCCTATTCCTATTGTGAGAGAGTTAAGAGAACTTTTGCTACTTATGTAGGTGGATATAACGCATTACGCTTAAAATATGAATACCTACTGACGGCTTCATTCAACCGACAATGTGAAAGTTTTTGGCTAAATCGAATATCGAAGGAAATATACCTACCTAAGCGTAAACCAAAAGTAGTTAAGAAAACTTATCCGGATTCCAACAAAGAACCGCCGATCGGTTGCCAAACGATTCCATATGTCATGTTCCCTTCGTTCCGACGACAAGGCAGACCCCACACGAGCGTAACCTAAAAGGTAGTGAAGCCCACGCAAATTTCGTCACTTCGTTTCCCCCATGACGAAGGTAGTCCGGCCAGATCGTAATCTTCGTCCTGCATCAAACTGGTCTCCCGCGACGACAACTTTTATCCGCTGGTACCTCGGAGCGGCGGTAGAAGGAGGGCGAAATGGGTGCACGTCCTTTGTTCTCCTGAAGTCCCCCAATGCCTTAGTGACGTACATACGTCGACATCATGGAATGGCTCCGGCCACGCTTCCAATCCAGTCTAGAGCGGGTACGAGATCCACGTTACCGAGATGTGATCACAAGGGATTCCAATTTGCTCGGACCAGACACGACCATCGCTTACTTCGCCTCCACATTAGAAAAATAGTGTAGCCCACCTGCATTTCGATCACATCGCCCCCGATAAAGTCGCGTGAGATACTTCCTCATGGTGAAATAGGAAAGCCGGACTCGTTAATTCATTCGACAACCGCCGTCCATTCTCGAGTCGTAACCCGCTCAATTAAGTTTGAAGAAAAAGAGTTTGTTAATTAAGTAGGTGGATATAGCGCATCACGCTAAAATGTGAATACCTACCGACGGCTGCATTCAACCGACAATATGAAAGTTTTTTGCTAAGTCGAAAGAAATATACCTAAACGTGAACCAAAGGTGATTATATGATTAGATATCGAACCAAGTTTATGCAAAGTCCTATGTAATAGACTTGTTGTGATACCTAAAATTTGGAATAAGATATGGGAAATTTTTGGAATGGGAATTCAATTATGTCAGATTTTGTTAGTAATCAAAAATGCCCATGCTACGCACCCTTCATAAACCGTTATATTACCCAATGCCTTTTCAAAAAACCCTTCCTGAATATAATCCCCTAACTACGTTTAAAATTATTATTACGAAATTCGTAAATAATAATTAACACCTCAAAGGCGCTTCACACATTAATTTATACCTACATTCTATACCTATGTATTTTGTTACCCGTTATGCATTGGAGAATACCCAGTAACCTAGTTTTCTAGATCACCAACAAAGCACTTTTGAAGGATTCTATTTTTGTTTTGTGATTTCAAAATCCCGTCTTTTTAAATGAAGTCTCTCGTCTAAGATTTATTGCCCGAAAGCGCACTTTGTGCTTCAAATGCTAGTTAGTTAATTGTATCCCAAAATTATTATTTTACAACGTTATTGTCTCAAGAATAACTTCACCCAACAAAGGTAATTGCTAGCCGGTCAACCCGGAAACGTGCAAAGCCCCTCGCTCCCCATCGCTCGACAAAAAAAAAGGGTCCTAGATTCCTAAGGCTTGTAGCATACAAACCCTAAATGACTCTTTCCTGCAAGGCCCGTACTAAATATGTTAATAATTTTATACAAACTTACCAAATTCGCCTTGTTGCACAAAATAATTTCACAAATCAATTCACTACAATAATATTTAATTAAAACAAGCACTTCTAAACCACAACCCGTCATGCAGTTATTTATTCCAAGATGCAGCCGTCGAACACAATTCTCGCGTTGATTTGTTTTATCCTGACTCTGCTAAGTGTCCCAGAAGTACGTCCCGACCACTCCAATTTACAAATTATATTATCTAACTTCACAGATATGAACTCACAAGCCTCAATCTCTGACTTCCTTATTCGCGTAGACTCTTTTTGTTTAATAAAACGGAATTTCCTTTGTTTAATTAAAATGAAATATCCCCGATTTAGGCGCACCAAACTGGTCTCCTCGCGACTATCGAACCTCGATCCCTTAATTTAAACCTTGCTTCCCAACGACCAAATCTTGACTCCCCTCAATCGCGTGGACTATTTTCCTTTAATTTTATGAATTATTCCCGGTTTACGCGCACAGAGTTATTATTCTGCCGTTTATCAAAACTCGATGATTTTTATCCCGTCTGCGCGGCCCTAGGTTCCTTCCCTGACTGTCCTCTAACACTCCTCTACCCCGACTGTCCTTCCAACCCCCTCCCCCTGACTCCCCCCCATCTACTTGTGTGGTTTCAATAATTTATTAGTCACTTTTTTCAAATCTTAAGTGATAAGCACATCTCCCAATATGCATATATCAACTTTAATAGTCAAAATGTCACACTTTAACTATTATTTCAGAGAATTTTGTGAAGGAACCATGTTCGTTATTTTTTGTGGTGTAAACTAATTTCGTCTGAGCCGGAGTCATAAACTATCCCAATAACGCTTAAAAGAAGAGCTCAGTGGCGTACTTCAATCTAATACTCTTTCTCAATACTTGCGTTGACTCTATTGGTTATATAATAACATTATATATTCATTGTCCGAACACGCTTTTGTCCTTTCTACGTGCGTCACTATTTAACGAATTCTGCAATCCTATTTCGACAAATATGTCAAATATTTCAACCCGTAATCGGCGCGTCGCGCTAGTATATTTAAATGCACCAACGAGCAATCCTTATTGACTAATTTTCAATTTTCCTACTGCCATAGAAAATTCACCAGATAATTGTTTCGTAAATCCAATCTGCCCGCGTTAAGATCAACCACCCCACGGGCAAATATCCATCGGCCGCCCCTGACTTGATAATGAACCTGAAATATCCATTAGAATTCCTCCTCCAACCAAAGTATTTTGGCACACGTGTTTTTCCTAGTAATGACCCGGTTTCATAAATCACCCTTAAGAGTTGGAACAGAGAATTGTATGCCATTCCATGTTACAAAATCGAATATAATTCCAAATTGATCTCTCAATTTTAAAAGAATCATTTCGTAGGCCCAAAGGCGAGATCATCACATAGTCTAGCCATTTTTTAATCCTTTCTTAAATGTTTCTGTCCAAATTGAGTAGGACTTTCAGAGAACTTTAACAATAACTTAAAAAATTGTTGATTTTATTCTTCAATTTCTATGAATAAATGAAGTTGCAAAGCGCCCTTGTTGTAATTTTCACACAAATTTGACGCTCAACAATCCAAATATTATGTTTTATAGTTAGTTAAATTGTTATGGCTGTAATTTTTCTTTTCAGCAAACGTTTCGTTTTAATCCTGCATCTTAAAAAGCTATACAATCCTCAATCTCTCAAGATTAGCGCGAGGTCAGCGTTCAGCGCTTAGCGCTACTCTTCCACCGTCCGACGCTCAAAGCCCACAAGCGCTTGCAACGCTCAAGCGACAAGCGACATCTCCTTCCTTTGCCAAGCCGTCCTGTTGCCCGTTCCTTGTCCCTGTATCCTGTAGCCCCGTGTTATTGGCCCGATATCGGAACTGACAAGCGTAGGAAGCATGATCGAGCATTTTATTCAACTTTGATCGCATTTTAAAGCTTGGATTAAGTTGCATGGAAGATTTTGAGTAGGTGCTTAAGTTATGCGCCGCATAATGTTGTTAAATTATGACGTTAGGCTCGGCGCTGCGGGGTTTTATGAGACTTTTGTAGCAAATTATGATAATAAAACTTGCCAATTTTATGAATTATCACTTTGAGAATGTTGAACACAGCTAGAGCATAACTCAAAACCATGGTAATAATAATATTTTGATAATTTGAAAAGCACTGTTTTTGTAAAAAACCATCTCGAAGGCGTTGTACTAGGCTCTATCTAATTTTATTATTTGCAAAGACCTACAGAAAACATACTTATCTGGTTGGTCACCTCAAATAAACTCACTTTTATTAGAAAGTTCAGAGTTCCGGTCGCCGAGAATTTTAAACGATAGCTATTTTATCAAACTATTGGCGTAACTGTTGCCATTACTCCTCCAAATAATTAGCGAAAGGGACGATTGCCCCATCAAGCTGATAATACGAGTACCTATATAAAATCACTAAATCGAAATTTAATTTTCTCAAATTTTAAACTGATCCGATTTTTTTTTTATTACTAAATATATCAGAAGAAAATACTCCATATCTTTACATCATGATTTTTTTTTAAAGTTTTCTAGTTTGTACATTAAAAGTCTGTTGATGGCGTTGAAATCAGGCAATTTTGATGATTTTTGGAGGGTCCTAACTCTTATAAGAAGTGACACAAAAAAAAAATCATAACGTAACGACAGGCTAGTAGTCGATATCTATATTGTATAAAAAAGTAATTGCAGTAGTGTCAAAATCCATTGAGTAAATTGGGAAATACGTTTGTATGTGACAAAACGCCGCCAGGTTTCCTCTTAAGCTTGGAAAAGAATATTTATTTATAAAAGTACTGGATATTGCATAATTGTTTGTTAATTTAACATCCATTACCACTGATTTTAAATTTATTAGAAAATGAGTGGCAAACCTAGAGCTGATATTTATTTAAAAAAAAAACTGGGACTTTTTAGAACTGATAAATTTAATGAAATTTGATGTTTAGAAATTATTAATTGTTAACATTTTTTACACATTTAGTTATTTACAACGTCACGGCCTGTGAAAGTGAAAGGTTTCTGACTTGGACATATGCTGGATGTGACTGAAAAGTTGAGTTTTAAGTTTAGATCTAAAATCTAAGATATACCTAGATATTACATCACTGCTAACTAAAGTGGTTGAAATACTCAATATAAACCCGGTTAAATACCACTATTCACAGCACCATAATCTCACTGACTCATGACGGGAGAAATTGGGACTCTTGTGTGGTATTCACATAAAAAATTCCGAAGTTATAAGTGTATAAGAGAGAAGAGATACAGAGTATCTACCGAGGACATTTTCTTAATGCGTTACTATCTGTTTCGACAACAACCTTAGAATGCAAATATTTATGGAATAGAATAGGAAAAGAATAATATTCTAAGAAGTTTGGAGGTTACGTTCTTCCAAAACGAACCAGTTATGTCTTAAAACACTTAAATATTGTTTTGTTGATTCCAAAGAATGGACGAAATGGAAGTTGTAAGAATAGAGTAAGGTTATGATATATTTTTCATGTTAAGTTGTGATCAGTAATCATAATTAAAATTTATAAATTCGTGAGCGAAAGTGGTCTAATCTAAGCCTTAAAAAATATTTGATTAAAAGTAAAGTTTCAATCCAGAACAATCTTCTTGGAGCAGGTGGAAAATTTCAACATCTTCCACTCAGATTCAAAAAGCTAATTTGAATCAATAATACTTCCCAACTAAGCAAGATAAATAATTACTGCATAAATAGTTATTCAATTAGTTTGAAAGAACGTTTTGAGTAAAACCTCAAATTGTAATATTTAATCATTTATTGGCTGCTATCTTTTATGTATGATCGCAAAAATTTTCCCGAAACAAATGCAATCTAGATAGTATCTTGAATAAATATATACACTACATTTTAATGTGCGATATCTGTCGAATTTTTTTCAAGTCCCGCATGAATATTATTTATTTATTTTAGGAATAAATTGATTAAAACTTCAATTTCTGAATATGTAAGTATTGAAGACAATATTAGCAACTCGCAAACGAAAATTGGAAAATTAAAAAATCATAATCAAAAGTCAGAAAACCACGAAAATAGTAATAATAACTAATTCGACCCTATTCCCTGCGTTCACATATAACTCTATCATACTTCGACTAAGAGTTATAAACTTTATCTTCACTATCTTAACGCATGTTTTTATTAGCTATTATCTTTTATGTACGTATAATTGCCTGATTTTTCCCGAACTAAATTCAATCTATTTATAATAATTGTATTCGTAGATAGTCATCACGAGCAAACTTGATATTAGCAGAAAGTTGAGTGCTTATAAAAATATAAATAACCTACCTATTCAAGTTTATTTCTGTAGATGCACCGTCATCATTGCTGACGGTTTCCTTTTATAGCCAAGCACATAATATTCAGTAAACGAAATGGAAAACGTTAATATCTAAATGACGCAATTTTATGCAAAGTCAACCAAATTACTCGTGAATTTATTGCCTGTTGTTGGGACATTGGTGTACATTTCACTAGACAGGACCTCTATAAGTAATTTAACAAGTGTAGTTACTAACATTATCCACGTGAGAGGTCCAGGAGGAAATCATTTGCCTCAGGGCCTATGCAATATTTGGGAATGATATTTGGGAATGATGTGTGGTGATTTTTAAAAAATTGGTTTTCAAGGTTCGATCCCGTTAAACCGCAATAAAGCATTTTTTCAACGGGATGTTAATGTTCAATTACAATTTAAACATACATACATAATACTAATACTTACTATAACTATACAGATTGTCACAATTAACACACATGATTTGATATAAACCTTCTCTATTAAGTAATCATTGTTTCGGCATATATCTCAATCAATTTGTGCACTCGCCATTTTTTATAATACTTGGTTACATGTTAAATATATTTTTGTCACGTAAAAATCCAGGTTTCGTCGTCCGTAGTTATTATTATATTTTCGAATGAACATGAAGATACCAATGTAGTAGAAGGGAGGAATAGAGGCCGGAAAATTGTTGCACAGTCAAGCTGTTGAACTCAAGAACGAGTCGTAGAAACGACCAGTTCTCGTGTAACAAATTTCATTCGTGTACGAATGCTAGCCTCTCGATTTGCGTGCTTCCCGACTGTGCACCGGTGTCTAAAATATCATTGAGGTTATTTCTCGAAACATATTCCAATGAAACCTGGTACAACCAAGGGAACGTTCCCACCTTAAGAGCCATTAACCAGCGGCCGAGAATTTAAATTTCGTCGAACGATGATCTTGCGATCGTACTCTTGCAACTGTACAGGGCGGTTCCGATGAGAAAGATTAATTATTCTCCATATCAGCATTTTAACATAATAACTCAATATCGATTTTATTTTCATTAAATTTTTTATTTGTTAAGTACCTGCATTCAACAATGCTCAAACTCGTGATGATAAAACTATTAAAATTATGTAATTTTTGTAATTATTTTTTGATTTTAAGATTAATTATTCTCCATTTCAGCATTTTAACATAATAACTCAATATCGATTTTATTTTCATTAAATTTTTTATTTGTTAAATACCTGCATTCAAAAATGCTCAAACTCGTGATGATAAAACTATTAAAACTATGTAATTTTTGTGTTCTATGTAAGTTCTTAAATTTTTTTTTTAATAATGTCTAAGCAAAATCAAAAAGCGTTTTTTTTTTAAATATATTAGTTTGTAAGACCGTAAATAAATAGATTCGTATAAAACTCCACGTTCGAAAACGTTTTTGCGTAAGGCGCGGCGTCAGAGTTGTTCTTAGTCGGATTCTTAGATTTTTAACCGTTCAGTCGCTAGGCTATTAATACTGTTTGATGATGATTATTCGCACGAATCATCCAATTATCGGTCATTATCGCACCTCAGAAACAAATCTCACGTAGCCTAAGTCGATGCATTCAATTCATTTTACGTTTGAGGACACAAACAGCTCAACAAATTATAACAAGTTTGTTGATACAATTTACCTTTTAGTCTTCGCGCCCTCGCAATCGGAATTGACAGACATTTACAACTTTATAATCTGAATTAAGAACCAGCGTTCTCCAACATTTAAACAGCTGCAAATTAAAGCAAGAATTTACCAAAAGATAAAGAAGGTTTTGTGAATTTAATTCAAAATTATCCCTTACCAAAACGATCCGATTGCGAGATTAATTGTCAAATTACATGAAAACATTTCTGCGTGTTTTGGTTTTTCTTATCAGGTGTTTAATTTTTCTCTGGTTATTTTCCTTTATTTGGTTTCAAAGGTGAATTTAGTTTTTAGAGAGTGCTGCAAAAGAATCCCAGCTGTTTCCGACTGTTCGGAGCCAGTGGGACTATGACATATGTTGTGAGGCTGGGGGGAGTGGGGAGGGGAAGGAGATTCAATTAGATCATAAGACTTGACATAAAACCAAATTTAAATGCTATTTTGTAGGTATCAACGTACAAAACGTCAAAAATTAGGATTTAATCTACTGGTAGGGTTTCAGCTACAGACACACGTGCTCACTGGTCGCATGCTCTCTTGTTGAGAGCAATTTAATGATACCTAGTAACATGTGGATATGAGGCGCTGACACTGACGGTAAAGATGGCTGAAATCGCTGAGAGAAAAATGCTGGGAAGAATATGTGGACCCGTGAAAGAGGGCGAACAGAGGTGCATCCGGCACAATACAGAATTGTATGATATATATAAGTCCCCTAGCATCTCAGCACATATGAGACTCCTCAGGCTGAGATGGGCTGGGCATGTACAGAGAATGCCGGATACACGCGTCTCAAAAAGAATTTTGACTGGACACTCAGGTGGAAACAGAAAAGTGGTAAGACCCAGACTGAGGTGGGAAGACGAGGTAAGAGGGCATGAGGCAGAGCTTCTCCAGGTACCAAACTGGAAGTCAGTCGCTGAGGACAGGAGGAGTTGGAGTTGGAGTTGTGAGGCTGTTGCAGGAGGCCAAAGCTCGATGTGGGCTGTAGCGCCATCGAAGAAGAAGAAGTAACATGTGTGTCACGCCCAAATAAGCATGCTCATTGATTCACGGGTGAAAGGGGTGGAGCATGCTCATTTATGAGCATGTGTCAGAACCATTAGAATGAAGAAGATTTTATAAAAATAATAAAAGGTAATTATTAGAAGATCAAAATCAAAATTAGTCGCTTTTTGAAACTTGCTAAATTGTCAACACTAAATATATCTATAAGTTCACAATATTGACGTTGTTTTGGTTGTTAAATGGCGATGAATTCTTGGAATCGGTGAATAAATATAGTAAGTAAGGCAGCGGATGCGTCTGTTCACCAACTGCGTGGCAGGCCGGATCGGGACAAACTTCTTGTAACTTCAAACTTTGTTGAGGGAGATCTTTTGACCTCTCCAACAGGACTCTCTTGGGTCATTGCCTTGCACCGCAGTGAGAGGGATAGATGCATACGTCCGTCACTCCCGGATACACTGATCCCCCGATTCTTATCCACCCCTCAAACCTTTTTCCTTCCCAGAACTTCCTCTCATTCCTTTTCCTAAAAAGAACCTCCACACAGCAACCTCAAAGATGACATTCGCCCAGGCCCTGAGGCGAATTATTTTTCTCAGAACCTCCTGTGTGTGGCTAACGAAAAAAAAGGTAAAAGGCCCTTCTCGATTCCTAATCTGTAACCTTGACTAAAATTATTTTTAATAGAACTTAACGGGTTCATTTTATTTTCACCATTAAACGTAAAATTACTTTATACAGAGTGTTAAGGGATATACTTGACTTACTTTACTCATCTGACATTATTTGTCGTAAAAAAAGTAAATGAAGTTTTGGTCCCTGGCGACATTTTTGATGCTTTTTTTTTATTAAAAACTAAAAAAATAGTAGTTATTGGACAGTTAGGAGAGGGGTGAGGAGCTAGTTGGTTACTCGACTGAGTGACTAGTGATGACATGTGGAAGAAAAGAAAAAAAAATAGAAGAAAATAAAAAAATATATATGATATAAGTGCCTCAGTCAATTTTTGGTAATTTGATTTAGCTACCAGTAAGTACTTTAAAACTTCCCTTTTTTTAATGTTATTCAAACCAACAATAATCAGAATTATGTTTAGAAAGCCTTATCAACATCCGACAGAACAGCTAATGATCAACAATAACCTATTAGACATAAATAAACTATACATAAAGAAGATCATCTACAAAAACTGCATAAAAATATCACCACACTTCATAACTCACTCGCAAAACACAAGAGCAAACACACACAATCAATTACAAGTACCACATATCAAATCAAATTTTGCAAAAAAACATGAATCTTACTTGGCACCATATATATTCAATAAGTTTGTAGCCCAAACAAAGACCTACGTCGCATCTAATAATTTGAATTGGGTTTTCAAAAGATTTTTAAACTGGTTGAATGTCAAAGAAAGAAGAGAGATAAGTAATATTCTTAATATCTAATATTATATATTTTCTTTTATTCTACTCTGTTTTTAAATTCTGATATCCTCTTATTTTATTATTATTATTTTTACTATAATATATATATTTCTTTTTTTTATTTTATTTTTACCACTTACTTGTTTTTATGTAATTAAAAATTGTTAGTTACCAGCCTCAGAACAGACTCTGTCTAGTGAGGAGGGTAAGGAAAAAAAACTGATGTACATAACTAATTATAAATAAACGCCCGGGATGCCGGCACTGAAACTGAAACTGAACTGAAACATAAGATGCTCTAGATGTTTAGATTCTAGAATGAAGAAATTGTGGTCTAATCTAATGGGAAGTCCAAATATTTATTCAACATTACGTAAGAAATCGATAAACAATCTTCATTTCTAATCGATTCACAAATTTGACATAGGCACTTCTAGCATTATGACCTAGAATAAAACTGAATGTTTCGTAAATAAACATGAATAAATAATATAAAGGATTACTTTAGAGAAAAAAACAAACACAAAAATCATATGGTAGGCCTGTTAAAATGTAAAATTATTTCGCTTGCAAAACGTTTAATTTTTTAAAATTTTTAATCAGGTCCTTTGGTAATTTTAAGCTTCCTTGTCTTGGATATCAATTGATTTCACGCCTGTCTGATTGCATTTTGCTAAAGGGATTTGCGGTTCAGATTGCTCGTCAAGGTCTAATTGATCAGTTGCGGCGGATTTATTCAGATGCCAGACTTGCTTAAATTACTCTTATTTATTATTTGTATATTTAATCCAATATTGGTTGTAAATGCGCATGACTTTGTAACTGATTAAAATGATCGATACATAAAGTGATTGATTTTAAAGATTCCAAAAGATAAATTGTAATTGAACTTATTTGTAAGAAAGTAGCAGGACCTTTTTGTAAAGCTTACTCTGTAGAATTTTCACTTGAAGCCTTTATTTCATATTATAATTAAGTAATTTAATTAAAATATTGCAAATAACATTTACATATCCTGATGAAAGACCACATTTCTTAATTGGAAAGGTTCACAAACGTACTATATATGATAAGTAAACATATGTATGGAAAAGTGTACATATATTACGTATTGATATATGTATATATTGATATTTAAAAAAAATAAATGAGAATGCCGCACTTGAGTTCCAACTGCTCGCAACCGTCAGGAGTGAGACCATGGCATCCCCGGGCATATTGTGAGGCTGAAGGTAGTAGGGAGGGGAAGGAGATGGGAATAGGAAGGTGCAGAAGTATCTGGCTTTTCAGATCTGGTCACCAAACAAGGTTAAAGCCATTTCAAGATCTTACACCGGGGCGCTAACGAGAGTATCTTCCGCATTGAAACGTACCGCAAACGTACCTTATATTATTTTAAATGATTAAATTGTGAAATGACACAGTTCAACCAAAAAAAATATAATTGCGCACCCCGACATTTGAACACCAAGATCTTCTAATTGTTAGTAGAGAGACTTACCCCTCGACCACGTAGGCATATTACGCAGTTTCTCCCGATTGTCAACAATATGACGGTTATTATATATTTTTTTAAATACGTTTCTAAAATGATATTTTAACACATTAATAAGGTAGAGAGCCAAAAATAATTTCAACAATTGTCAAAATAGTGTCAACTGAAAACGAAAAATTACGCGTATATAAATCTTTACGAAATACTAAACTCCCCCGACGTAAATTGTTGTTTTTTAATGTAAATAAGTTGTATCGAAGTGTTATTTTAATGTTCGTTTCGCATTAAGAAAGAGTCTAAAAACTGCTTATTTTCCAACTTCTGAAATATTTCTACCAATTCATCTTACCATAGAATGTCTTTCAGTATGAACTAAAATAACATAAATTTAAATATAATAAAACAAAACAAAACAATAGATATATTTAAATTATAAGTTGCATGAAAAAACAAAAGTATGCACATTTAAATAAAAATTATGGAATAAAAGGAAACACCATGAATTAAAATTATTAATAATATAAAAAACAACACAAAATGAATTTAAATATTAAATAAAAAAACAAAACAAAAAAACTTAAATATAAATTACAAATAATAGAACAAAACAAAACAGCATAAATTGAAATTAAAAACAATAGAACAAAACAACACACAACAAATTTAAATAATAAGTAAAGAACAAAATAACATACATACATTAAGCTAGGGAATGCAATCCCGGTATACCGGGATCTGAAACTGGAAGCTGAACGAGCTTTTTCAGCCGCTGGCTACCTTGTGTCCAATATCAGATCAATGTCAGAAGCCGTTTATCAGACGACACAATTAATACTTTTTTACGAAGCTATTTCCAAAATAATGTTTAAACTTATGATGCTTATTATACCAGAATATTGTTATCGTGTGAACGTTATTATTTAAATTTAAGTTGTTATGCAAATTTATGTCTGTCTTATTCTTTGCCAATTTATGACTTAAGCATTACCTTTGCCTAACTAAAGGTATATTAAGAAACCATTTAAAATGTCCCGAAGAACTTGGTTGATTAGGTATAAATTTTGAACTCTAAAAACAAGGTTGGTAGATCGAGGTATTAGGTCTTTATTATACGATTGATTAGATATTTAGGTCCACCCTGCTGGATCCCGCAAATACCTGGATCCAGCGGGACTAAGATTGTTCAGTCCCGCAAATACCTGGATTGACATGGTCTTGCGGGATTGCATTCCCTAATTTAAGCAATAGAACAAAATAAATTTAAATAATAAATAAGAGAACAAAAAAGAATAAATTCAAATTACCAGAACAATACAACATAAATTTAAATAAAAAAATAAGAGAACAAAACAACATAAATTTTAATTATAAAAAATAGAATAAAACAACACAACATAAAATTAATTAAAACATAAATAAGAGAACAGAAAAACATCAATTCAAATAAAAAATAATAGAACAAAACAAAACAACATAAATCCGCTACGCACCAGGAGCACATAAGCAGCAAGGGGAAGGAGCGACTGTTACAGTAAAGAGGTAAAACATTCCGCTAATCTATAGATGAGACATTCGATTTACGCGGCCGATACCGCAGAGGCAGGCCAATATCGGAACAAGCACAGGAATAAAAGGCTTTCGGTGTTTTATTGTCTTAGGAATGCTATATTATGCGGGGAGTTACGACCTTGCGAAGGCTTGTTGGATTAATTATTATTTATTGGTACGATAAACAAGAGGAAACTCGAAGTGGCAACAATACGTTGTTATGGAATGGAGCTGTAAATTCAACTAGGGTCCAGATAAGAGTGCTAACAAAATGAATAAATGTTAAACTGTAGGTATCTATTAAATTTTCGTCTTTGGGTATGGCTAGCGATCCGGAGGTTGAAAAATCCTGGCGTGAAAAATAATATAAATTTTTTTAATTTGTGTTATTTCAAAATTTAATCGTAAATAACATAAGCTTTCTTTGCAGCACGTTCCAAGGTGGAAGTTACTCAGAATCGCCCTGGTGTAAGACCACCATTCAGAATTGAAATGTTGCTTGAAATGGCTTATGCCGTGTTTGATGACTAGATCTGAATAGCTAGTTATTTCCACATCTTCCTCATCCCCATCTTTTTCCCCTCTCCACCTTCAACCCTACAACACACCCAAATTGGGGATGTCATTGTCTTGCTGGCTTCAGGCGGTTGAGAGCAGTTGGGATTCTTGTGCGGAGTTCACATAAAAAACGTGCTTGATTATTGGAGTTGGTTCGTAGACGTATGTAGGTACATTTATCAAAAAAATATAGTTTTTAGTCTTCGTAATAGATGCGCGCGCACCTAAGGTATTTATTCAATCAGCATCAATCAATTACTTTTATTTTAGACTACGGTAATTGGGGTAGGTTTTAAGGTTGAAGGTAGTGGGGAGGGGGGATAGGAAGAGATCTGGTCAAACAACAAGGCTGAAGCCATTTTAAGCAATGTTTCGATTCTGAAAGGTGGCCTTCCACCAGTTGACAAATCAGTTTTAAAAAAAAATTTCACGTCGTCTCTTTTCTGCTAACTTTTAGAGCGATCGCAAATAATATATATTGCACCATAATAAGTAATTTTCTGTTTCTGTTGACTTCCGAAGTAAGATGAAGTGAAGCTTCCAAAACAACAATACCTTTGTGACTTCGTCACCGAAAAAAATATAAACAATTGATTTGTACTCTTAAAATATCGAAAACTAAATAATAATTATAAAAAAATGTGTAGGAAAAATATTTAACAAAAATATGATAAACGTTGATGTGTTAATACTATTTCAATATCTTTGGTAAAAACTAAATCCCGTGGAATAAGTATACAAATGTAAATAAAAAACTTTATTTAAACATTTTGGCAACATATTATTTATTGTCTTACTTATAAATATTATAATCGCCTTCAAGGACATCAGCAAAGCTTCCATTTCACTATTAGCCAATGTAATTGCCATTTAAGTTTATTTTTAAGTAAATTATATTTCGCTATACGTTTTACATCCTATATCTATTATATGACCTACGTACTAAAATTTGGACTTTACAACATTGAGACATAACCCACGAAACACTGCAATACTTTTAACTATAACACTTATAGGAAGTTCATTGAACATTTTAAAACCTTTAAAATAAATATTGTGTTGTGTTACCGATACATTTTTTTAGGAAGCCAAAAGTTAGTTTATCACAGGAAAGCAATGAAACTTACTATTAATGCTTACATTATTCAACTTATAATATTGTTTGAAACCACGATTTATTAATTTATTTTTTTAATACCGAACGGTTTCGCTTAACACAAGCATCTTCAGGTATAAAATTAAACTGATCACGAGATAAACCATCGGTTACAAACAAAGTTATTGTTTTATTTCAATTAATATATCAAACCACGAAGTGACTGTTATCTACCATAATAAAATAAATATTAGGGTAGGTATTGTAGACCAACCACCATACACTTTAGATATTAATTTGGCGTTGCATAGTTTTTATCCTAGTATATCTATATCTAATATAGACCCCATGCCTCTGTTCTGAATAGTTTGCATTCTTATAACTTGTGTTTTATTGCTCAGAAAGATTACACTTGTGCAGTAATGCAGTTGGGATGCTACAGTGGCGTTGTAGAATAATTTCCTTGTTTTAAGGTCTAATTTTCCCTTTATACATCTTAAAAAAGGCAATCTTTTTTGCAATTTTTAGTTATTTTTGAAAATCTCTTTCGTCTAAGTACTTATTTTATCTGTCATTACTCTATTTTTGTGATGTATAATTTGTTTAAATTTTTCTGGTATGGTAGATGCCTAAATTTAGACGCCTATAAATTAAATTCAGAACTTCTAGATGAAAAACACAGATATAAAAAAATAGCAGCGTTCTTGCATAATATTATAAATAAACATACCAAGAACAGCGATTTCACTCTCACGGCTCTACGTGTCCGAGCATTCCAGAACCGGGATAGTTTTTGTCCTACTAATTACAAAGCGATTTCTCCGGGAACAATGCAGAGTAAAGCGTATTAAAATCTGAACACTTCCATTGTTCCGGTGTACTTGTTGAACGGGAACCCCACCAATCACGCCACTAGGCCGGTCGAACCCCTAATGAAAGTTAAAATAAATGCAAATAGCTTTCGATATCTGCATAACCTCCTTGGTTAGGGAAATTCAAGCTCGTTAAAATAAAGAATTAAATGTTTCTTGACGTTCCTGTTTAATTAAATTTGGGAGGCATGCATGGGCATCGCCGTCCCGGGAACCATTTACCTACGTTGATGGTCACCCTAAGTGGTTCATTTTGAAACTTATCAGGGGTGTCTGGGTTAAGCGTTTATCGACCTTCTTACTTAAATCAATTTGAGAGGCGGGTACAGGTATCGTCTCCCCGGGAACCATTTACTGGATAACCAACACATCTGTCAAAGGTCTCCTCAAGTGGTTCGTTTTGTGACTTATCAGAGGTTCTGGGTTCATGGGGTGATGTTTGTCTGGAACTTGGCGGTGGACGCATCTGTTCACGAATTGCATGGCGTCAAATCGGTTGAGGGAGACCTTTTGACCTCTCCAGCAGAACACTCTCAGAATATCGTCTTGCACCGCAGTGGGAGGGAAAGATTTAAACGTCTGTTACTCCTTGACACACTGACCAGACTCCTACCCAACATTTTACCTTATACTTTTATCCTTCCCCGAATTTCCTTTCTTCCTTTCCCTGAAAAGTCCCGCCACGCAACATCCCCAAAGCTGACATAGGCCCCGAGAGAAACTATTTACCTCCTTCAATTCCTTCCACCTCACAATTGGGATGTCATCATCTCGAAGACACCAGCCAATTTAACTATAGTCTAGTCTAGTGTCAACAAAGATCTTAATCGAAGTCTTCCAAATCTACTTTCTTCTCCGATGTTTTTCCCTTCCGTACAAAGAACCCTGCCTAAGGGTGCCTTAGCATTACAGGCTCCGTACCGTATAACTTAAGTGACGTATAAAAAAACCCCTAATCATATGTAAATCGACATACCTACCCGTACAACAGCCATGCCGACCTTATTAGGAGTTACATAGCTCGCATATCGGTGGCTGCCCCGAATCTCGGCTAAATAAGGAGCGTTCACACGTGCTGGTGCGTCAAACACTAACGCGTGCGCCATACGACAATCGTCATCAAATTTACTAAATCAAATCAATCGGCACCGTTTACACAAGAGATGCTGTAAATGCAGAGGATGCAGAAAACATATGGTCAATAATTTAGTGTTTTTTTAACCAACACGTCACTATTATGTTTTTTAAAAACAATTTTAAACATGTGTCCACTTTTTTATTCGTAATCGTTACCGGTTTCCATCTTTAGATTGGTGATTTTACTATGTACCGTTTATTTATTTATTGTCGCCTTCTTTAGGTATTGTGTATATTTATATGCCCACATACATAATTAATACATACATTTCTAACTCACGCACAGTTAATAATTATAAATATTTATTATATACTAGCTGGTTCCCGGCATACGTTGCAATGCCATATTCAAATAAATACATTGTTTCTCCCTGAATCTCGAATCTCTTTTCACGTGCATCCCTCCCACCCCCCCACGACCCCTTGCTTTATAAATTACAACCTATATGTTATTCATATTAAACTTCATTTTAGTAATGAGCACTTTTAATGTAATAATCATTTACTAAATGTCGATGTATAGGCTCTCTATCTTAAACTTTCGCGTGTATATTTATTCATTAGAATAAACAAGTGAAGCAATATCCAGTACAAAACACAACTGTTAAAAGGATACGTTTCAACCTGTGATAAACCCCCCCCCCCTTCTAAGTAGTTGTAAAACCTTCCTCTTGATTTCCAAATGCTGCTACATTGCTACAGCCACAGGCGCAACCCCGGTCGGCCTTTAAAAAGCTCGTAGCTCGCCCGTTCTCGCGTCTCTCCCCTGCATTTCTTTTGCAGCGCCTTCTCAACCCCATCACGTAATACTTTTATGCAAACGTGACGAGATGCTCTCAATTAATCAATTGTAATTAACCCCACAACGTTGTGTACTTTTTTGTTTGAGTGGTTTGGTATAGTTAATCCAATTTAATTAATAATTTATTTGTGGTAAACCCTTGTTCTTTTAGATATGGCGTGTTACAATTTGCAAGGCTTCGAATAACAATGACTGAGTCTGACTAGCTTGAAAATTAACTAATTATCTATCTATATTCGTTCAGCTTCCTCCCCTAGCACCTGTTATACACCTACGCTCATCGACGACTATTTTTATTGAAGTAATCTGCATTTTCCCTCCTAGCATCTAATATATAAATTTACATTCAAACGGCGAATTGAGAAGATCCTACCTTTCGATGCGATGTCACGTACTCTCTGCAGCTCTATAAAATGCTATCATGAAGATAATTTGACATTTATGTACATTCTAACAAAAGATTTACACTCAAGCAGTACGGATTGCAATGATTCTACACTCACAGTTCTAGATGCAGTTTGTTAGTTAGCTAGCTTGTTTTATCTTGTTAATTTGATTCTACGGGTAGGTATTTTGGATTAACATGAGACAGAACATGTGCTGTTTAAATAATTGGACTCCTCCATAGCCCAACTGATAAGGTGATGGTCATAGACCGCCGAATCAGCTTCCAATTCCAACGCCTCCGGAGAATGTTAAGGTCGCAAGCGACGAATGAAAATCGACATGTTTTGCCTTCTGTCGGGAAAGGGTTTGATGTGTGTTTCTGGATCATAGAGTGATAATGGGAATAATATCGACCACTACGCCGCCAAATTATAAATATGTTGATGATGATGATGAGAGGTCATCTCATACCGTTTGATATGAGGGTCTGCTCCGATTAATGGTGTGATAGCCGATGTCAGGAACTGTTCAGGAAATGTGTGGGTGGCACGAGGTTTTGGAACTTGACATCCTACTCTGGATTGATGATGATGTTGAAGTTCTTCAGCATGCCGATGACTTGAGTTCCATTAACTCCTAAAGCATCGGCATAAACATTAAACCGAAGTTGATTAGACAATCGGCAATGTCAGGAGATCGGTGGGGCCGCTCTCTCCTCTGATCTGGCGATGTATGAATTTAATTAAGGAAGATTTTGATGTCACCGATCCTCGCCTTGGCAGTCACTCATGTCCTCAATAGTCCCGTTCTCCGTCCAGCACGCCGCCTCGAACCAGTAGAAATAATGATTACGTTTTTCCTAGGCACGCTACAAAACATGCGCCAGCCTGCAATCGCGATGGTCATCGGTATTTGATTTGAATGAAAAATACGTCCTCTCGCATAACATACACAAGCGTAACTTGGGACCTTCCCCTATATGTGTTACGGGCATATGCTCTACGATAGGCGTACCCCAACCTCAAGCTCAAAAATCAGCTCAAAGAAGGAAGGTCAAGCTCGGCGTCCAGGGTGCTGGGTCCAAGAATGAAAGGCACCAGGTCGTGAATCTGGCTTCCCTCCCTTCTATTTCCCCCGCTGCACTTTCGTCCAGAGTACCTTCCCACCCTGATGCTGGATGATCCCTATTCCTAGTGTGAGGGAGTTAAGAGAACTTTTGCTACTTATGTAGGTGGATATAACGCATTACGCTTAAAATATGAATACCTACCGACGGCTTCATTCAACCGACAATGTGAAAGTTTTTGATAAATCGAATATCGAATGAAATATACCTACCTAAGCGTAAACCAAAAAGTAGTTAAGAAAACTTTTGCTACTTATGTAGGTGGATATAACGCATTACGCTTAAAATATGAATACCTACTGACGGCTTCATTCAACCGACAATGTGAAAGTTTTTGGCTAAATCGAATATCGAAGGAAATATACCTACCTAAGCGTAAACCAAAAGTAGTTAAGAAAACTTATCCGGATTCCAACAAAGAACCGCCGATCGGTTGCCAAACGATTCCATATGTCATGTTCCCTTCGTTCCGCCGACAAGGCAGACCCCACACGAGCGTAACCTAAAAGGTAGTGAAGCCCACGCAAATTTCGTCACTTCGTTTCCCCCATGACGAAGGTAGTCCGGCCAGATCGTAATCTTCGTCCTGCATCAAACTGGCCTCCCGCGACGACAACTTTTATCCGCTGGTACCTCGGAGCGGCGGTAGAGGGAGGGCGAAATGGGTGCACGTCCTTTGTTCTCCTGAAGTCCCCCAATGCCTTAGTGACGTACATACGTCGACATCATGGAATGGCTCCGGCCACGCTTCCAATCCAGTCTAGAGCGGGTACGAGATCCACGTTACCGAGATGCGATCACAAGGGATTCCAATTTGCTCGGACCAGACACGACCATCGCTTACTTCGCCTCCACATTAGGAAAATAGTGTAAGCCCACCTGCATTTCGATCACATCGCCCCCGATAAAGTCGCGTGAGATACTTCCTCATGGTGAAATAGGAAAGCCGGACCCGTTAATTCATTCGACAACCGCCGTCCATTCTCGAGTCGTAACCCGCTCAATTAAGTTTGAAGAAAAAGAGTTTGTTAATTAAGTAGGTGGATATAGCGCATCACGCTAAAATGTGAATACCTACCGACGGCTGCATTCAACCGACAATATGAAAGTTTTTTGCTAAGTCGAAAGAAATATACCTAAACGTGAACCAAAGGTGATTATATGATAAATTATCGAACCAAGTTTATGCAAAGTCCTATGTAGTAGACTTGTTGTGATACCTAAAATTTGGAATAAGGTGTGGGAAACTTTTGGAATGGGAATTTAATTATGTCAGATTTTGTTAGTAAGCAAAGATGCCCATGCTACGCACCATTCTATAAACTGTTAAATTACCCAATGCCTTTTCAAAAACCCTTTCCTAAATATAGTCCCCTAGCTACGTTTAAAAATATTATTACGAAACTCGTAAATAATAATTATCACCTCAAAGGCGCATTACACATTAATTTATACCTACATTCTATACCTATGTATTTTGGTACCCGTTATGTATTGGAGAATACCCAGTAACCTAATTTTCTAGATCACCAACAAAGCACTTTTAAAGGGTTTTATTATTGTTTTGTGGTTTCAAAATCCCGTCTTTTAAATGAAGTCTCTCGTCTAAGATTTATTGCCCGAAAGCGCACTTTGTGCTTCAAATGCTATTTTAGTCCATTGAACCCCAAATTATTATTTTTACAACGGTCTCGTCTCAAGAATAACTTCACCCAACAAAGGTACTTGCTAGCCGGTCAACCCGGAAACGTGCAAAGCTCCGCTCGACTTAAAAAAAAAGGTCCTAGATTCCTAAGGCTTGTATATAAACCCTAATTGACTCTTTCCTGCAAGGCCCGTACTAAATATGTTAATAATTTTATACAAACTTACCAAATTCGCCTTGTTGCACAAAATAATTTCACAAATCAATTCACTACAATAATATTTAATTAAACAAGCACTTCTAAAACACAACCCGTCATGCAGTTATTTATTCCAAGATGCAGCCGTCGAACACAATTCTCGCGTTGATTTGTTTTATCCTGACTCTGCTAAGTGCCCCGTAAGTACGTCCCGACCGCCTCAATTTACAAATTATATTATCTAACTTTACAGATATGAACTCGCAAGCCTCAATCTCTGACTTCCTTATTCGCGTAGACTCTTTTTGTTTAATAAAGACGAACTATTCTTTGTTTAATTAAAATGATTTAGAAGCACCGAGCTGGTCTCCTCGCGACTCTCAGAACTTGACGATCTTAATTCTCAACAGGATCTCTCCCTGACTGTCCTCTAACACTTCCCTGCCCCGACTTCCTTTATTATAATATATAACTATCTGAATTATTCCCGGTTTACGCGCACCAAATTATTATTCTGCCGTTTATCAAAACTCGATGATTTTTATCCCGTCTGCGCGGCCCTAGGTTCCTTCCCTGACTGTCCTTTCTTATTATATATTACTATCTGAATTATTCCCGGTTTACGCGCACCAAATTATTATTCTGCCGTTTATCAAAACTCGATGATTTTTATCCCGTCTGCGCGGCCCTAGGTTCCTTCCCTGACTGTCCTTTCTTATTATATATTACTATCTGAATTATTCCCGGTTTACGCGCACCAAATTATTATTCTCTCGTCTATCAAAACTCGATGATTTTTATCCCGTCTGCGCGGCCCTAGGTTCCTTTTCCGACCGTCTTCCAACACTTCCCTGCCCCAACTTCCTTTATTATTATATATAACTATCTGAATTATTCCCGGTTTACGCGCACCAAATTATTATTCTGCCGTTTATCAAAACTCGATGATTTTTATCCCGTCTGCGCGGCCCTAGGTTCCTTCCCTCGACCGTTCTCCAACCCGACCCTACTCCGACTGTCCAGTTCCAACCCCCTGCCTTCTGACTCCCACCCATCTACTTGTGTGGTTTCAATAATTTATTAGTCACTTTTTTCAAATCTTAAGTGATAAGCACATCTCCCAATATGCATATATCAACGTTTAATAGTCAAAAATGTCACATAATAACTCTTATTTCAGAGAATTTTGTGTAGAAACCATGTTCGTTATTTTTTGTGGTGTAAACTAATTTCGTCTGCGCCGGAGTCATAAAGTATCCAAATAGCGCTTAAAAGAAGAGCTCAGTGGCGCACTTCAATTCACTACGCAAACACATGTGGTTATTTAGTGGTAAGGACCCATAAATCACCCCCATGAATTGGAAACAGAGAATCGTATGCTGAAAACATTCCATGTTACAAAATTGAATATATTTCTTAATCGATCTCTCAATTTTAAAGGAATTATTTCGTAGGCCCAAAGGCGAGATCATCACAGTCTCCCCTTTATGGAAAAAAATAGTGGAGGTAGATAGAAATCCAAACTACAATCACCTATTTTGTTCCAGAACTTCAGCAGTAGTCAGCCCGTTTGGACTCGCCTAAAATCTTTGTGCCTTTTTTTTTCAAAATTGTAATGATGAATATTTCCTAAACCGGTCCTGTCCTGTACGTCATCGCATCCCTTCCCTATTCCGTTTTTTCGTCGGCCTTGCCCAATGTTTGTCTAATGTTGAAACTACGGTCAATGTACCTTGCGTTATGCCTACATATTTCCAGGAATTTGTGCCGGTTACGACCTACAACGGTACCTAGTCATGGTACCCTAACTGTCTCCTATTGTACTCCCCACATAAGCCGACAATGTATTATGTGAGTAGTTAGTTGTCTATTTTTGCCCCCAAACCAATTAATACTAATTTTATTCAACGCCTAACCTTTTCACCGACTTACGCTGATTTTAACTACCCACCGCTTCACAAAAACTCCTTTTGCGCAATTCGCAAACCCTTCCACAAACTAATACTAAAATTGTAAATGTTCCAATGCTCCACATCTCACTGTGTCTAAATTCATACTTTATTTTTCTCTATAAAATAACCCGAAGTGTTTTTCCCCAATTCGGCCCTGTCATTGTTAACGGTAACACGACTATCACTCGTAAGTTTGCTCTGTCTATGTTCCCCATTTTCAGAACACTGTTGAAACTGTATTTGCTTAGCCGCTGTTATCTGGTTTTAAGAGGCGATCAGGTGACGTTTCACCCATACAACTTCCCTTACAAAATGGCAAGCATATTCTAGCATAGATCGCTTAAGTCGGTACTTCTCCCCTTAAAAGCTCCTTTCGGTTTCACATAATGGCCGTCTCGAAGGTCCGTCTGCATTTTTTTCTCCAAAATATCCCTACCGTAATTATACGAAGTCTGACCGACCTTTCTTGTTGTTTGTTTGTTTTTTTTTTTCGCTTACGGAACTTTGCCCAAAATGGACCTGACCGTTGTTCTAAATTTAACAATTTGGTACTGGGGACCAATATCATCATAAAAGTATTTAACTGCTAAAAAATGCCAATTGTCTACAGTAGGTACCTAGTCATTTTATTTCTCCAGATTCATACGTTTGAGTACGTAATTATTATTGTAGTCCTTTAAATCTAGTGCATTATTAGAATTAAACGTTTTGGATACGTTCATTCTGTAAGTCGGGTTGAATATTAGCAAACAATTTATTTTTAAAATTTAATTTGCCATCAAGAACCGACTTCCTCCCCTCACATCGGAATACCTTTTATTCCCTATACTTATCGGAGGTTGCCTAACATTTTACCTACCTCTCCTATCTTTAATTTGGTTTTATTGTCTTCACGCCTAATCCGGTTCACGTCACTAATGTTTATTCTGCATGTATTTTGTTTCTCAACAGATTCTGTTTCTTTGAACTATTTAGTTAAACTAATTTCGTTTAATCCTGTACAGATTATTTTGTAATTACGTTTCAAAATAATGCTTTTATTCCGACTGTCACCCACTTCTTGTGATGACCGGCTGTAGAAAGGGTTTCAATTTACCGTTACGTTAAACGCACAAACCTATTTGACACATATCTCCGCTAGTCGGCACTCGGTTTAATGGCCTCCCTTTTTTTTGTTGTTCTTCACGCTGAGTGTTAAATGTTTAAATGATCTACCCTCAAAATGAAAGAGACCCTTTTTTTCTATCGTTTGTTGGTGCCCCTTTTTTTTGTTAAACTATCTCTATTCAATATAACGATTAGGGTAGATTATCTATGTTTACTCTGGTAAACAGAACTACTCAACGCTGGTCCGATTGCATAATTTTTAAACTAATCGTACGGTATCCAATTTACCAAACGTTCAAACCCAATTGAAGGTTGACTAACATCAATATTATCACCCCGGCGATTTGATATTGAATGCATCATTGAAGGACTATCTCCCCTAATAACGTAACGCCCTTTCTCACTTTATCGAAGGTGGGATATCATTAGTTTCTCTTGATTAATTATTGTTCCAACTATTATTGGAGTACAGCGCTCCTCCCCTCAAAATATGATACCTTTAACCTGCGTCTTATCGGAAATTGGACATCATCAACCAACCTCTCCTAAATTTATCTGGTTAAGCTAATGTGTACATTATTGCACTACCTACTCTCTTGATTTATTTTGTTTCACTTTTTATAGACGTATGGCGCTACTCCCCTCAAAATATGATACCTTTAACCTGCGTCTCATCGGAAATTGGACATCATCAACCAACCTCTCCTAAATTTATCTGGTTAAGCTAATGTGTACATTATTGCACTACCTACTCTCTTGATTAATTTTGTTTCACTTTTTATAGCCGTACGGAGCTCCTTCCCTCAAAATATGATATCTTTAATCTGCGTCTTATCGGATGTTGGGCATCATCGTCTTATCTCTCCTATCTTTATCTAGTTAAGCTAATGTAAACGTTATTGCTAATTCCTCTGCTACACATCTATTTTCCTAGTACTTTACTTTTTTTTTCGTTGTGTTTTCAGTCATTTTCGGATGACATGCGAACCGTTATACCTACTGTATTAATTTTTTTTTTTTTTTTTTTTTTTCTTATTTAAGTCATTGTATAAAACCCAGCAAAATGCAACACTTTGTAATACCATACCTCCTGGTCACTTAGCAAAACTGTGATAAACCCCCCCCCCTTCTAAGTAGTTGTAAAACCTTCCTCTTGATTTCCAAATGCTGCTACATTGCTACAGCCACAGGCGCAACCCCGGTCGGCCTTTAAAAAGCTCGTAGCTCGCCCGTTCTCGCGTCTCTCCCCTGCATTTCTTTTGCAGCGCCTTCTCAACCCCATCACGTAATACTTTTATGCAAACGTGACGAGATGCTCTCAATTAATCAATTGTAATTAACCCCACAACGTTGTGTACTTTTTTGTTTGAGTGGTTTGGTATAGTTAATCCAATTTAATTAATAATTTATTTGTGGTAAACCCTTGTTCTTTTAGATATGGCGTGTTACAATTTGCAAGGCTTCGAATAACAATGACTGAGTCTGACTAGCTTGAAAATTAACTAATTATCTATCTATATTCGTTCAGCTTCCTCCCCTAGCACCTGTTATACACCTACGCTCATCGACGACTATTTTTATTGAAGTAATCTGCATTTTCCCTCCTAGCATCTAATATATAAATTTACATTCAAACGGCGAATTGAGAAGATCCTACCTTTCGATGCGATGTCACGTACTCTCTGCAGCTCTATAAAATGCTATCATGAAGATAATTTGACATTTATGTACATTCTAACAAAAGATTTACACTCAAGCAGTACGGATTGCAATGATTCTACACTCACAGTTCTAGATGCAGTTTGTTAGTTAGCTAGCTTGTTTTATCTTGTTAATTTGATTCTACGGGTAGGTATTTTGGATTAACATGAGACAGAACATGTGCTGTTTAAATAATTGGACTCCTCCATAGCCCAACTGATAAGGTGATGGTCATAGACCGCCGAATCAGCTTCCAATTCCAACGCCTCCGGAGAATGTTAAGGTCGCAAGCGACGAATGAAAATCGACATGTTTTGCCTTCTGTCGGGAAAGGGTTTGATGTGTGTTTCTGGATCATAGAGTGATAATGGGAATAATATCGACCACTACGCCGCCAAATTATAAATATGTTGATGATGATGATGAGAGGTCATCTCATACCGTTTGATATGAGGGTCTGCTCCGATTAATGGTGTGATAGCCGATGTCAGGAACTGTTCAGGAAATGTGTGGGTGGCACGAGGTTTTGGAACTTGACATCCTACTCTGGATTGATGATGATGTTGAAGTTCTTCAGCATGCCGATGACTTGAGTTCCATTAACTCCTAAAGCATCGGCATAAACATTAAACCGAAGTTGATTAGACAATCGGCAATGTCAGGAGATCGGTGGGGCCGCTCTCTCCTCTGATCTGGCGATGTATGAATTTAATTAAGGAAGATTTTGATGTCACCGATCCTCGCCTTGGCAGTCACTCATGTCCTCAATAGTCCCGTTCTCCGTCCAGCACGCCGCCTCGAACCAGTAGAAATAATGATTACGTTTTTCCTAGGCACGCTACAAAACATGCGCCAGCCTGCAATCGCGATGGTCATCGGTATTTGATTTGAATGAAAAATACGTCCTCTCGCATAACATACACAAGCGTAACTTGGGACCTTCCCCTATATGTGTTACGGGCATATGCTCTACGATAGGCGTACCCCAACCTCAAGCTCAAAAATCAGCTCAAAGAAGGAAGGTCAAGCTCGGCGTCCAGGGTGCTGGGTCCAAGAATGAAAGGCACCAGGTCGTGAATCTGGCTTCCCTCCCTTCTATTTCCCCCGCTGCACTTTCGTCCAGAGTACCTTCCCACCCTGATGCTGGATGATCCCTATTCCTAGTGTGAGGGAGTTAAGAGAACTTTTGCTACTTATGTAGGTGGATATAACGCATTACGCTTAAAATATGAATACCTACCGACGGCTTCATTCAACCGACAATGTGAAAGTTTTTGATAAATCGAATATCGAATGAAATATACCTACCTAAGCGTAAACCAAAAAGTAGTTAAGAAAACTTTTGCTACTTATGTAGGTGGATATAACGCATTACGCTTAAAATATGAATACCTACTGACGGCTTCATTCAACCGACAATGTGAAAGTTTTTGGCTAAATCGAATATCGAAGGAAATATACCTACCTAAGCGTAAACCAAAAGTAGTTAAGAAAACTTATCCGGATTCCAACAAAGAACCGCCGATCGGTTGCCAAACGATTCCATATGTCATGTTCCCTTCGTTCCGCCGACAAGGCAGACCCCACACGAGCGTAACCTAAAAGGTAGTGAAGCCCACGCAAATTTCGTCACTTCGTTTCCCCCATGACGAAGGTAGTCCGGCCAGATCGTAATCTTCGTCCTGCATCAAACTGGCCTCCCGCGACGACAACTTTTATCCGCTGGTACCTCGGAGCGGCGGTAGAGGGAGGGCGAAATGGGTGCACGTCCTTTGTTCTCCTGAAGTCCCCCAATGCCTTAGTGACGTACATACGTCGACATCATGGAATGGCTCCGGCCACGCTTCCAATCCAGTCTAGAGCGGGTACGAGATCCACGTTACCGAGATGCGATCACAAGGGATTCCAATTTGCTCGGACCAGACACGACCATCGCTTACTTCGCCTCCACATTAGGAAAATAGTGTAAGCCCACCTGCATTTCGATCACATCGCCCCCGATAAAGTCGCGTGAGATACTTCCTCATGGTGAAATAGGAAAGCCGGACCCGTTAATTCATTCGACAACCGCCGTCCATTCTCGAGTCGTAACCCGCTCAATTAAGTTTGAAGAAAAAGAGTTTGTTAATTAAGTAGGTGGATATAGCGCATCACGCTAAAATGTGAATACCTACCGACGGCTGCATTCAACCGACAATATGAAAGTTTTTTGCTAAGTCGAAAGAAATATACCTAAACGTGAACCAAAGGTGATTATATGATAAATTATCGAACCAAGTTTATGCAAAGTCCTATGTAGTAGACTTGTTGTGATACCTAAAATTTGGAATAAGGTGTGGGAAACTTTTGGAATGGGAATTTAATTATGTCAGATTTTGTTAGTAAGCAAAGATGCCCATGCTACGCACCATTCTATAAACTGTTAAATTACCCAATGCCTTTTCAAAAACCCTTTCCTAAATATAGTCCCCTAGCTACGTTTAAAAATATTATTACGAAACTCGTAAATAATAATTATCACCTCAAAGGCGCATTACACATTAATTTATACCTACATTCTATACCTATGTATTTTGGTACCCGTTATGTATTGGAGAATACCCAGTAACCTAATTTTCTAGATCACCAACAAAGCACTTTTAAAGGGTTTTATTATTGTTTTGTGGTTTCAAAATCCCGTCTTTTAAATGAAGTCTCTCGTCTAAGATTTATTGCCCGAAAGCGCACTTTGTGCTTCAAATGCTATTTTAGTCCATTGAACCCCAAATTATTATTTTTACAACGGTCTCGTCTCAAGAATAACTTCACCCAACAAAGGTACTTGCTAGCCGGTCAACCCGGAAACGTGCAAAGCTCCGCTCGACTTAAAAAAAAAGGTCCTAGATTCCTAAGGCTTGTATATAAACCCTAATTGACTCTTTCCTGCAAGGCCCGTACTAAATATGTTAATAATTTTATACAAACTTACCAAATTCGCCTTGTTGCACAAAATAATTTCACAAATCAATTCACTACAATAATATTTAATTAAACAAGCACTTCTAAAACACAACCCGTCATGCAGTTATTTATTCCAAGATGCAGCCGTCGAACACAATTCTCGCGTTGATTTGTTTTATCCTGACTCTGCTAAGTGCCCCGTAAGTACGTCCCGACCGCCTCAATTTACAAATTATATTATCTAACTTTACAGATATGAACTCGCAAGCCTCAATCTCTGACTTCCTTATTCGCGTAGACTCTTTTTGTTTAATAAAGACGAACTATTCTTTGTTTAATTAAAATGATTTAGAAGCACCGAGCTGGTCTCCTCGCGACTCTCAGAACTTGACGATCTTAATTCTCAACAGGATCTCTCCCTGACTGTCCTCTAACACTTCCCTGCCCCGACTTCCTTTATTATAATATATAACTATCTGAATTATTCCCGGTTTACGCGCACCAAATTATTATTCTGCCGTTTATCAAAACTCGATGATTTTTATCCCGTCTGCGCGGCCCTAGGTTCCTTCCCTGAATGTCCTTTCTTATTATATATTACTATCTGAATTATTCCCGGTTTACGCGCACCAAATTATTATTCTGCCGTTTATCAAAACTCGATGATTTTTATCCCGTCTGCGCGGCCCTAGGTTCCTTCCCTGACTGTCCTTTCTTATTATATATTACTATCTGAATTATTCCCGGTTTACGCGCACCAAATTATTATTCTCTCGTCTATCAAAACTCGATGATTTTTATCCCGTCTGCGCGGCCCTAGGTTCCTTTTCCGACCGTCTTCCAACACTTCCCTGCCCCAACTTCCTTTATTATTATATATAACTATCTGAATTATTCCCGGTTTACGCGCACCAAATTATTATTCTGCCGTTTATCAAAACTCGATGATTTTTATCCCGTCTGCGCGGCCCTAGGTTCCTTCCCTCGACCGTTCTCCAACCCGACCCTACTCCGACTGTCCAGTTCCAACCCCCTGCCTTCTGACTCCCACCCATCTACTTGTGTGGTTTCAATAATTTATTAGTCACTTTTTTCAAATCTTAAGTGATAAGCACATCTCCCAATATGCATATATCAACGTTTAATAGTCAAAAATGTCACATAATAACTCTTATTTCAGAGAATTTTGTGTAGAAACCATGTTCGTTATTTTTTGTGGTGTAAACTAATTTCGTCTGCGCCGGAGTCATAAAGTATCCAAATAGCGCTTAAAAGAAGAGCTCAGTGGCGCACTTCAATTCACTACGCAAACACATGTGGTTATTTAGTGGTAAGGACCCATAAATCACCCCCATGAATTGGAAACAGAGAATCGTATGCTGAAAACATTCCATGTTACAAAATTGAATATATTTCTTAATCGATCTCTCAATTTTAAAGGAATTATTTCGTAGGCCCAAAGGCGAGATCATCACAAACCATAACCCATCTCAAACTGTATGCCAATCCTTGGCGTGGACACGAAGGAAGTTACCAAAAGCAGCGCAGTTTATGCCTGACTGCAGACTATCTGGAGACCACGACTTGGGACGCTACACAATTTTTGCGTGAATCAGTAACAAACACACATACATACGTGCATACAAACATTCACGTTTATAATATTTGTAAGGTAGTGCCTCAGTAACAATATTTGGTATAAGCTGATTAACAATGATTTTATTAAAATTATAAATAAGCATGGCTAAATCCTGATTTTACATGATGTAGAGCTTAAGATATTTTAAATTTATTAATATTATAACTTAAAGCCAGGTAGTTAGCGTTCAAAAAGAAGAAGATGGGAAGATATGTGAATAAGAATATTAAAGGAAGCGGGCTAATATTAAAAACGAGATACACTGTGAATTTTCCATGTCCATAAAATGTTACAAAACAAGAGATCAAAATGTTATTTATATAAATTTTTTTGTTTTTATTATTTTTGTTTTGTTTTTAATAATCTATTCTTTGCGATTTTTTTCTATCGAGGGATTCTACTAATTACCGTTTACACTTTACAAATATATAGATATTATCTTAAAAAATAACATAAATATACGTGTTACTTAGTTATCGGAATACGTGGACTTAGTAATCTTAGTATACGTATTTATTTATTTATAATTATTAAAGACGGTTTGTATGTCTTGCGAAAAGGATTTTGTATTTATAAATATATTTTTATTTTATTATCGTGCAACAGAAAATTACCAATAATTGTTACATTCTTGGTATGTGTAGTAACCGTATAAAAATCCAAATTTTTGTTGAGATGATTAAGTTAACGCGTCAAATAAATTCAATTAGTTTAAAAAATAGTGATTTTTATGTTAATTTTAATTTTTCGAGACTTTCATGTGTTGTACGCAGGTAGACTAAACCGTAAATCTATCGATATTTATTAATAAAGACATCTCTAACTGATCCCCGTGGAAACCATATCCATTGGAATTTAAACGGTTCTGTTATTTGTCTTTATACATTTGTCTTAAATTTAATAATAATTTGTAGCCTTTCAGTGTCTTTATTTTTGTTGTAGTTGCCATCGCTGTATATTTATAGTAAATCAATAAACATCTTTAATCACCATAGTTACTTCATCTCCATTTCCCCCCGACGCGATGCGGTCCCGTGCGGCTCGCGGCGCGGCGGCGGCGCGGCGGCCGCGGCCATTGTATGCTAATGCGGACCGCATTCCGCGGGTGATCCCTCCGCAGACACTGCCGCCGTCTATCGGACGCATAGCGTATCGTCCGCCGCGGCCCGGTAGGCGTCGGATAGAGAATACGGTGTGAAGGGCCGCTTACTGGGTTCGATTTTTTTAGTAAAATTTTGTAATGTACTGATTGTTGGCTAAGTCAAAGTGTGTTGTATGTACTTAATTGGATCTGCTGACCGGTAATCCAATTTGACAATCAAAACTCTCGAGATGGTGAGCACTGGTGCATTGAAATTTGCGCACTTTTTGTTTGTCTGGAATGTTTTGTTCAGACTAACCATTTTCAGCTCGCGATGGCGTTATGTGCTTTGAAGTAACCGTCGCCCCGGGAACCATTTATTCCAAAACTAATACCCCTGCCATATGTCGCCCCAAGTGGTTTGTTACCTTTTTTAACTTAGCAGGGGTACCCGGGTTCATGGGGGTAAGGTTTGTCTAGGTCTTGGCGGCCAATGCGCTTGCCCGCCTTCTGCATGGCGGGTCGGATCGGGAGTGTTTGGTTGAGGGAGACCTAATATAGATCTCTCCAGTCGGACTCTCTCGACCCATCGCCTTACATTGCAGTGGGAGGGATGAATTCATACGTCCATCACTCCTACTCACCCTTCTTACCTTTTTCCTTCGTAGAACTTCATCTCCTTTCTTTCCCTAAAAGAACTTCCACACAGCATCCCAAAAGATGACATAGTCCCAGAGGGAAATCTTTTTCCTCAGGGCTTCCTGTGTGGAGCTAATGTAAAAAAGTAGTTGATACAGGTATGTATAGCACAAAATAATTTCGGTATCGCTCTAGGAGGACTAAGAAACAACATTGTAATACTTTAACAGATTTAGCTTTAATAGAAGCTTTAACAGATTTAGCTTTAACAGATTTAGCTTTAAGAGATTTAGCTTTAACAGATTTAGCTTTAACAGATTTGTTAATCCTTAAACTCTACCTGCCTACTTCAATTTCACAAAAACCTATTTCTTATTCTACGTTGAACACCTAGCCGGAAAAACATCAAACGAAATTTAAATAATAATTATTATTCACAGCTATTTAACTAGTCAAATACTTTCACGCGCTTAAATTATGTTATTTTGATAAGAATTTAAAAAAATCACTTTCCCCTAATTAAATTGACATCATTTAATTACAAAGTGATATGTTAATTAATATTTTGTCATTTTAATAAGAGAAGCCGCCTGATGAGACATTACTCATTGTCTTTCACTCGTCAATAATTATATTAAATTAGATAATGTGATATTAAGTCAAAGTTAATTAAGACAACATATCTGTTATTATATATATATAACTCATTCAAATCAAAGATACCACAGAACGTTGAAATAACTAGATTTCCTTATATTTATATTTATTATTATTGTCATAATCATATCAAAAGTATCATCATTAAAAATTTGAGGAGGCTCTGAGAAAAATAATTTCACTCGGGGCCTAATCATCTTAGGGGATGTTGTGTGAAGGGGATATTTTTAATGAAAGAAAGGAGAAGAAGTTTTGTGAAGGAAAAAGGTATGAGGGGTGGGTAGGAATAGGTCTGGGGGTGAGTGTGTTCAGTAGTGACAGATCTCTAAATCTTCTAGTCCAGTCAATCCAGTCCTCCCATTGCGGTGCAAGGCAATGGGTCAAGAGTTTCCGGCTGGATAAATCAAAAGATCTCCTTTAACAGTAGGTTAAGCAAACCTTACCCCATGAATCCGGGCACCCCTGTTAAGTCACCAAAAGTAGCGAACCACTTGGCGTGGCCTATGGCAGAGGTGTTGGGTTATCCAGTAAATGATTTATGGGGCGGCGGTACCCATACCCGTCTCCAAAATTTTTTTTTTCTCTTCTTTTTTACACCAGAAAATAATAAGTCTCTTAAAGTGACATCGTAATTTTTTTTCTCTTTATCATGAATTTAAATAAGTATTTTATAAATAATCTAGTACAGGTCTAAGAACGTGTTGTTTCACGTAATTTGGTCAACAATTCATGAATTATCAAAGTTCAAATTCTGTGAAAGTTCTATACAAGAACCGTTATTTCACGCGAACCGGGTTGTTCCACAGTACTTGGATAATAACAGCACTTGAATATTATTAATAACTTTTGAAATTTGATGAAGTTCTGTGAAACAACTCGTTCAAAATAATTTACCTATACATTGATAATTCTTACGCTTCAGAATGTCGATAGTCTACTTTAGAGCCAGAATTTCACAGAACTTGAACAGCTCTTTAAATTTCAAAAATAATAATTATTATTTAAGTTTTGCGAAATTTAAAATTTTATTGAAATATGATAGTGTAACATCTCGTCCGTGATGAAATAATAACAGAATTTGTAAAGAACTTTCACCAAAATTGAATATTTACTTCGAATTTTGATGAATTGTTCAAGTTTTGTGAAGCTGTCTCTTAGAACCACGCAACGAATTGTAATTTTATTTTAAACCGACAATTTCAAAATATATTGGCGTTGGATTGGTTAAATCCAATTAACTACAATTGAAAAAAAAACATCAAAAATGTCACCGGAGACCAAAATATAATTTATATTTTTTATTCCAAATAAAATCATGCATCTCTGGTTAATGTATGTCAAGTGACTCTCTTAACATATGAACTAGGGGGCACACAAGCAGTATTTATATTAAACATGCACAAAACTTGTAAACAAAAATATATAATAACAAACAATAATTAAAGAAATATTCACACCAAACATATACAAACAAAGAACAGAGAGCCTACTTCCAGTAAAAGGTCTCCTTTGGTAAATTACTATTATGGACAATGTGGGGGAAAGTTTTTTTAAAAAGCCACTGTACACCAAAAGTCACACAACAAGATTTACAGAAAGAAAGGGGTTAAAAACGAATTTTAAATAAATATGGAGGCCGTATTCATGAATATTTGATACCAGTGATTTTTAAAAAACTTAATAAAAACTTTAAATTTAAGAATAATGAAAGACCCTGCCCCAAAATGATAAAACTGTGATTGATAAACGATCAATTAATGTATCTTTGAATATATTAATGTACATACCTAAAGTCTTTGTTTTTAGGTAGGTACATTAAGATATATTACATATGTATTTATAATTAAGCAATATATTTTACAAAAATCTTCAATTAAAATACATGATTCCTAAAACTCTAAATGTACTACGAAATAAATATTACTCATGTACATATAATTGTAAAAGATTACATACAGTATACATATTGATTCGGTGGGTTCTGCAGACAAGCTGGCTTGTGACAGCTTTGTTGGTCTACCTATCTGATAAAAAAAGTAAAAAAATGCATGTAACAATTAACTTTTCATGAATACATAAATAATAACAATTTGTATGTAAATAATTGTTCACCAAAATGCATCCATTCTTTAAGACGTACATTCTATGATCAATCCAAATCATTAAATTTAAAAACGTAGCAATTAAACAAAAATTTTGCATCGGCAAGTCGGTGAATAGAAAAGGAAAATCAAATATCTATATTTATGGTCCCACGTAGCTCCGGAGGACCTAAGCCTTACAAATGACAACACGAAAATATTAGTCGATAAAAAACGATGATTGTGAAAACAATGACAAACCCACGACTAATACTGGAGCTGTCGGCAGTCTTACAGTCCTACGCACTGATGGCCAAATATGCTTCACCAGGGGTAACGAACTGTGGGTTTTATTTGTAGCAATGAATGTCAAAAATGAAAGATAACAAAATATTTTTAGTCGCCATTTAAGAAAGCTGTTAATTTCATCAAAGTAGACCAGATTTCAGATTTTCACGGCCAAAAGTATCATCGTTATTTATTTTTGGGGAATTATTTAGTTTCGGACAGCATAACAGTGTCCACCATCAGAGAAAATGTGTGTTTTTTTATATGACTACCTTACAAGAGTCCCAGCTGCTGCCGTCTGAGAGAGGAGCCAGTAAAACTATGACATCCCCAATTGGGATATGTTATGAGGCTGAAGGCAGTGGGGAGGGGAAGGGGATGGGGAAATGGAAAGTGGGAAAGTATCTGGCTATGATGGTATACGGTACTATTAAGGGCGGAGTATGTCGTAGAATGTTCGAGAATCGGGAATCGGGAACATCATTGTGGAATATTCCAGAACACTCTCGAATGTTGTCCTGAGCGAAACCGGGTAACCCAATAAGTCTAGTCTCCTAATAAATGTAATATCAATGATGGCGATGAAAGGTAAAATAGCACATGTAAAATCGTGTAATGTACAGTATTTATTACTACGAGTATAGTGTTCTCTGTGTGCAAAGCAGCATCTTCTCCAAGTTTAAAGTTTCTAGGAAAAGTGGGTTTATTTGAGGTGACCGGACAGTTAATAATGTTTTCAGTGGTTCCATAACAACTCAGAATCAACTCAACTCAACCCCTCTTTAAAAAGTCTTGAAAGCTTTGAAAAATAAATAAAAATAGTCTATAACCTAACCTAACGAAATCTATTTAACCATTTTTTTTAAATATATTTCATTACTTTTCAAGGTTGAGTTTATTCCGAGTTGGCCGGTCACCTTTTTCAGTATATCTTAATCACTCCAATGAGAAGGAATGTTTGCAGCATTTAGAACTATGCCACGATTACAATAGTTCCTACCCATATAAAGAAGATACAATAATTCTAGCTACAGGGTTCCGGTGTGTGCTTCTAGCCGCTCGTTTCGTCTATGGCTGGTTGGCTTGCCTTGGCTCACCACCAACCAGTGAGGAACAGGCATTCTGGGGGACAACATGGCATTTCCAAACGGAGATTGGCGGCACGCGACATGTCTTCCATCATCATCATTTCACGTATAATTTACTTTGGTTATTGTTAATTTAAAGACCACTTTTCGATAATGTGGTTTACCTTGAAATCGAATGGCGCCCTTAGTTATTATCCTTATGCATTCACAATACAGTGGAGTCATTATATTTTAACATGTTAGTAATTTCGCCTGTCTTCTTCGAGCAGGCGAACACGACCTGAATATTTATAATAATAACAACGTAGAGTATTGTCATTCATGTAAGTCATATATTATGGTATTAATTAAATTTACATATGTTAAATCCGTGTTTCATTACATACTTACTTGATTGATATACATGCTACCTACCCTTGAGCTGAGCTATTTATTAACGTCGTACATATTCTTAACCTTAATTTTACATACAATCATTACATTATATAACAATCTAGTTATATGTTTATTACTTACGAAAGTTGCTTCACGGTTTTCATAAGTAATAAACATTGATATGAAATGGTTATCAACCGCTGGCATATCAGACGCCGCATCCGCGATGCACAAATCAAATACACTAGCGACAAACTGGCGGCACAACCTTAATATCTTCAATCTGCTAAACAAAAACACCCGACAAAACGAACGCAATCCATCCCTTGCGTTATTCTATTATTTTTATTATTTTCGTTTCACCTATATTCATACTGGATCCTGAATTCATACGCAAACCTTTGTGCTTTAAGTTACATTTTTCGAAAACCATTTCAAAACTTTCAGGCATCTTTTGATTTCAAAGTATTCTTTATCACAAATTAACGAAATAGCATAAACACAAACACTTACCTTGGCCGGAATACGTAATGGAATATGGCTTCTATTTAACTTATTTGCACTTCATAAAACATTATATGGAGAGTGGACATTTGAAATGCTGTAAAGAACAATTAATCAAAAAACCAGTTAAATAAGTCATTTCCCCCGGTTTTTTTTTTTCGATCAGCATCGTCGAAATTTTTCTTAAAAATAAGGGGGTCTTACGTCGTACATTTTAAGAGAGTTTTTTCTAAGAATTTAAAATAAATTAAATTCTATTTATTAAATTTAAAAAAAATGTTTAGTATTTTGAAACATCTATTCAATGTTGTCTTAATATATAAAAAAGTAATGTTTCTTTGTTTATCCCTTATGCGTTCCTAAACCATTCATCCGATTGCGATGAAAGTTTGGTGATTTGATGTACTACGTAATACTAAATATAATAGTGAGCTCTGGCACTATGAAATTATTTCATATTCCATTCATCCTCTTGCGATGAAACTTTGGTGAGTGTTACCCGTGAATGTTTTTATACATGCTGGAGAGCTTTGGCGTTATGAAATTCTGTATTAAAATTTTACTATATTGATGGTGCACGAGTTGTTTGAAAAATGTGTATATTTCTTATAGTTTAGCAGCACAGAGGGAAGGCGCGAGGGTTAGGAGAATGGTTAGGGTTTGCGGGAGGGGAGATCGTCATAGGGGCAGCATTTTGGTCAAATTTCTGCCTCAGGGGACGACCATCAATGCACAACGATATTGTGGTACACTAAAAATACTCAAAAGGAGCATTAAAAATAAAATTATGGGAATGTTTATTTATTTGTAAGAAACAAACAGCTTTTACATAATACATAAAGTGAAGTTTTATTATATTATAATTAATTTTGGGTTATAGGAAGGGGAGAGGAAGAGGAATATAGGAAATGGATAGGAGATGCTCACAATATATTCTCATATTAATAATCGATCGTACGCGTTACTTCATATCGATATTTCTTTAGGTTTTTACTAAAAATGTCAATGCTGTGAAATTTTGTATTATATTGTGCACACACACGAGGAATTGGAGAGTTTTTTCTAATGTTTGTTCTATAAGAGGGTAAATAAAATAAGTCGGATTGTTCCTGAGAGCAGTGTGCTTGTTTTACGAAAACGTTCGTCCTCACACAGCCTTAGCCATCAATACGCTTTTGGACTCATTTGGTTGGGATGTTTTGAACCACTTCCCGTATTCCCCTGACATGGCGTCTACAGACCATCATCTTTTCACCTCCCTGAAGGAATATATGGATAATTAAATTTTCAACCGACGAGCAGGTGCAGAAAGATGTTCTGGAGTGGGCGAAGGCGAAGAAGCTGACCGGAGAATTCTTCGAGAAAAGAAGCTTGTGCCATGGCTCACAACATGCATTGACGGGATCGCAGTTTTGTGAAAATAAAGTTAACATGTGTAGATATGAACAATATCCTGTAATTTTTAACATATTCAATTAAATAAAATTATTACTTTGTTTATAACCACGAATTTTTTAATACCGACCGGTTTACTTTAACCACAAGCATCACCAGGGTATAAATTAAACAAATCAAAAATTAAATTTTTGATAATTTTAATTTATACCTTGATGATGTGTGTGTCAAGTGAAACCAGTCGGTATTAAAAAAAATAAACAAATAAATCGTGGTTATAAACGAAGTAATTGTTTTATTTTATTAAAAAAGGAGTTATACAATCTCAAGATTTATCAATCAAAGATTTAAAAGAAATAATATCAATGGATATAAACTCTTAGATATAGTAGTTACAGGTAATTTTTCAAATTGCTGAAATTTATGATTATTTTCGATAATTTTTAGATTTAATGGTAAACATGGGTCTCTAAGTAAAAAAAATAATATTTTCTTGATTTTTCAGAAATGTAATGCAAGAATTATTTTATTCGAAGTGTTGAGCACATAAAATAACAACTTCTCAAAAATATTGAAATAAATTGTCATAAAAAAATTCGAAAAATTCAACCGATGGGGCTTGGTTTCCGGAGACCCTAAAAAAATGTCCTCGCGATTGGCAGGATAACTCATGATAATTTCATTTGAAATTTAAAAAAAAACATATTTTCAGTGATTGTAAGATAAGTACGAACGAAGGATTTCTCAACTAAATTTAATTTGAATTTTTGGCAGAGTTGTACGCAAAATTATTCAATTTTGGTACAATTTACATTAGGTAGCTTTGTAAAATTATTTTTAGTCGAAAAAAATCCTTCGTTCGGGTACGGCTCAATGCTATTTTGAAGAAGTGTGCCAAATTTCAATGAGATCGGTAAAATCGGTTTCTGAAAAATCATGCCTACCGACTTCAAAAATGGTGTTTTGAGATAAACGCGCTTGAAGGTCTTTCGCAAAGGCTCTCTCTCCTAGACTCCGATTGACTTGAAACTTTAGGAGAATCTGCTTCCTTGCGCTGTCCCAACTCATTGCCTAGGTAGGCTGTTGGGGTCGGCTCTTCTCGTTCTCAGGTTGTAGCTTCATCGGTTCTGAGTATCGCATTCCTCCAGGCCATTTCTCAACGTATTTTGGAGCATTGAGTCGTCCAGGAGTTCGTTGGTCTTCCTCTGGATGACTGTCGATGAAGCTCCATAGAAATTGAAGGCTTCACTGTGTGGTCTAAAGTTCTCCGTCTTATGTGACCTGACCATCTTAACTGTCGTTCCTCCAGCTTACTGTTTATGTCCGTGACACCCAGGCTACCACGAATGCGTGAACTTTTAATCTTATCTTTTAGTGATACTCCTGCCGACAATCAACGCACCGCATTTCTGCTATTTCGAGTTGCCTAGAGTAGGAGTTGTATATAGTCCAGCATTCGGAGCCATGCGTTATCGCGGGTCTAACAATTAATATTCTGGTTTATCTTTCCTTCAAGTTTTATAGGCATTTTGAAGCCACTCTGATTTTACTCCATCCCACACCTATTATATGGATGACATCCGCTGCACATCCTCCGTCTCTGTAATTGAATGAGCCCAGATACTTAAATGTGTCACATTTGGCTAATGTTACTCCATTCAGTTGCATCGAAGGAGTTTTTTTGTTTTGTTTTTTGTTTTTGTTTATTAGGGAAACAAACAGTTGTACATATTATAAGCTAATTACATATTACATGGGTGCATTAACCAGTGAAGTTTCCGCAAAAAAAAATGTTACAGCATTTGTGTCTTCAAATGGCAAATACAAATATTCAGCCTTTTTCGCTAATTTTAGGCCATTATCCTCCAGGATCTTTCTCCACAGTCACAATGGTTATCTGCTATCTCTGCAAAAAGCATAATCTTGAGAATAATGTTGTTAATTTCTTGATTTGTTAGATAATTCATGACCATTATGAAAAGCAGCGGGCTGAGGACAGATCCTTGGTGTACCCCACTTTAATTGGGAATTTTGGTGATGTCCCTGATGTGCATCTTACTTGGGTTTGAAACTTTAGGAGAATATTCTAGACATATTGTACTATTAAATAAAAGAATTTTATTTTCAAAATTTTCGCACTGAAGTAACCTCTTAACGGGAGGTTGTTAAAATAAGTTATGCCTAGATAGAGATAGGTATTTTCAATGAACTTGGTATTTTTAGGGTTTTAACATTATTCCGATACGTTTTTATACTTATTCATATATTTTATGTACCTATTCAAGTTCAGGTTTTCAAGGCATTCCTAGAATAATTTCGCCGTACCTATAGGGTTGTCGCGATATATACGTAAATACAGAAAGCAGTTAGGTGAAATTCCTCGTATATGTGCTTACCTGAAACAATAACTCTGTATGCAATCCGATTTCTAGGGAAGGTAGTTACGTATCAATCTGCAAATTTAAAAATTCGCGTTACTTTTTTTGTTAAAATTCGTGTTTTTTTGGGAAAAACGATAGTATTTTGCAAAAAACGTGATGATATATCGATTTTTTGGTATCTTGAAGAAAAAAGTATGGTTTTCGACGTTTAGTTAGATGTATTCCATTTAAGCTTGTAAAATCAGATATAAAGAAATATTTAGAATGTAATTTATAATATTACTTTCATAATATCCCAAAAATAAATCACGATAACACCGTGAAAATTTCAGTTCATATCTCCCAAAAGCAAATTGATTTTAGAGATATTTTCAATATAACGTTTTTATTTTCCCGAACCGCTTTATTATAAAAAAATATATATAAAAGGAATTTCAAAATAATAAAATGCTTCGTTTGTACCACTTTTATTGTTTATAACAACAAAAACAATTATAGGTTGTTTTTTGTAACTAAGGTTTTTTTTTAAAATTATTTTGAATTAAAATGGTGCCACAAAATAAGTTTGCTCTGTTAGAAGATATATAAATATTAATTTAAAATATTCCTATAGCCTTGTAACATTAAAGAGCTTCACCAAAGTCAATTAGTAAGTGGCATTTTATTTTTTAAGTTTAATAATAATTTTAACTTTCCTGGTGTAATTTGTATTTATTTTTAATTGTGTATTTATTTTTTGTATTGATCCTTTGTATTTTGAACTGTTTTGCTGTAAGAAATGTTTTGCAGTTGTGGAAATAAGTTATGAAGCTTTGAATAAATCGCATTTACGAAATTATCTATCATGACGAAAATGACACTTTTTTCTACAAGATTACAAAAAGTTTACATATATCACTTCTGTTGCAAAATACCACTTTTGTTGAATTTTCCCAAAAAATAACGCGAATTTATCCAAAAATAACGCAAAAGTCGAAAAATAAAGGGAAGGTTGCAATTTTACTTAAACTATTTTGATTTACTTTAAAACATGGAACGGGATATAAGAACATAGAATCTTTCTAATCTTCCTCCGAATCTTCTACCAAGTATTTGAACACACGTGGGAACTGGCAACCCTACGTAAGAGGGGGAATCGTTTGGTTAATTTTACGTCATGTTATTCGCATGTCCAACAGTATGGATGCTATCTTTTCAATGGCTACACTATTCGGTTGCCCCTCGGCGCCCTTTATTCTCGGTCGGATTTATAGGGACTTGCGGAGAATTCTTATGCTCTTACAACGAACTTACAAGGGAACGTTACCCGTACCCCTGTTACATAGAACTAAGAATATTTTATAATACTGCATAGAACCTTGTAAAGTAAATTAATAGTAGGTTCCCGTAGTTTTCTCTAGATTATACAGGGTGTTATGGGGTATCCTTGACTGAATTTAAGCAATGATTCCTGACATTATTCGTAGTATAAACGTAAATGAAATTTTGATCTCCGGTGACTTATTTGACTTTAAATAATATTTTTTAAAAATCTTTCACCTTCTGAAGTAAAACTTCTTTAGCCTCGTTGTGATATGAAATTCGGTTGAAACGAAAAAGTTTCACTACAATGTATTATTATATATTTGTCCTCGGTTCTAACCATCATCATCACTCTTGGCTCTACAACCCCTGGTGGGTCTTGGCCTCCTCAAGAGTCTTCTTCCACTCATCTCAGTTTTGTGCCAGCTCTCTCCAGTTTAGAAGTTCCAAGTTAGATATATCTTTGAGGACGTTGTCGCTCCATCTTAATCTTGGTCTTCCCAGGCTCCTTCGCCCCATCGGTCTTGAGTTCAGCAGGTTCTAAAATAATGCAGTAAATTCACGGCTCAGCGCGAGCCTCCGATAGCGTAGTGTAAAGCCCGTGAAAAATCTCAGCGGCCAGAGACATCCAGTGAACAGAAATTCAAAATCGAAAAAATAAAAAAGTCTATTTGTAAAATCAATAACCCTTCTTCAAACCACTTTAAAATAAACATACAAAAGAAAAGAAAGCGACATCTAGCGACTTTCTAGTTTCACTTCTACAGCGTGTGAATTGCATTCTTTTTTTCTTCTTCTGCATGTCATCACTGGTCATTCAGTTGAGTAACCGCCCAACGCATCACCCGAACCTGTCTGTCCAAAAACTACAGATTTTTTATGTTTTTAGTGTAATATGAAAAACATCCTAAACGTCTCCGGAGACTAACATTTCTTTGAAATTTTTTTACTCCAAATAATTTCGGAAATCTCTTGTTAAATAAAGTAAGTCAAGTACCTACGTCCTTAAAGTGCTGTATATGTTTCTGTTTATGATGATTATTAGATTATTGAAGAGGTGATAATCGATTGTATTTATAGTGTGAGAAGAAATATAGCTTGAAATGGATTTAGATATGTTTGTTGACCAGACATGAACAGCCGGATACTTCTTTACCCTCTTCCTCGTCTCACCTCTCCTCAAATCCTTGAGCCTTACAATATACGCCAAATGGATATGCCATATTTCCCTTCTGTTTTCCGTTTTCTAAAGAAGTAATAATTCTGAATATATAATAAAGTCCTGAAATCTGTGCCATTTTCAGCTACTTCAAATAACGTCGTTTCTATCATGAGTTATGTAGCGTCGAAAGTAAGAACGTAAGTAAAAACATTCAAATTTCTTCAAATGTTATAAAGGGACATGGTTTTGTTTAGGACGAAGCCGATTCAATTCAGGGAGGCGGGTACTGCCGCCCCGGGAACCATTCATTGGATAACAAAACCTCTGCGATAGGTCACCTCAAGTGTTCAGCTATGTTTTTGTGATTTATCAGGGCTCATGGGTGAGGTTTGTTCACTAAATACTTAACGTTTAAAAAGGTCAGGTTGTGAAGCACGTAATATTTCGTAAAATTAAAATATTAGCTGGAATAAATCTGTTGCAAAATATACCCAGTGGCTATGATGAGTCGTTTTGTCTAAATACGTTTTTTGGCAATATGCAGGTCCATGTAAAAGGGGCTGAACGCTTCCAGTCTTACAAGTTACAAGCGAATGCTCGTTATGTTTCTCTCTACTGACAGAATGCAGAAAAATTTGCTTTGCTTTTGTGCTTTAAATACGTTATATTTGTGTTTTAATGCTACCCCATTGTAATACAATATAATGTAACAAGCGCGCGGCCATTGGAGGCTTTGACTCGAAGTGCATAAAGCTCTCACGAAGGCAGTATTGGCGGAAATGCCTTACAGATATGTGCAGGGTTGTTATTATTTCGTACATTATTTCTACAAGATGAAGGTAAAATCTATTTTTACATATTCGAAACAACACTGTAAGCGTCAGTGTGAAAAAATTCTTACATTGTTAATTAATCATTACTGCAATTCCAAATTGCAAATTCTCCTTCTGTTTCTTTTTTTTCCTCATCTGTTTCTCTTCTTGCAACCATTTAAATTTTTTTTTCTTGATGCTTCTCTTATTTTTCATATTCAATTATTGCCAACACTTACGGTTTTAGAAAATTATTTTTTTTTTAAGTTAACGCCACACAGGAAGCCCTGAGGAAATAATTTCCCACCAGACTTAGGTCATCACTTATCATCTTTGGGGAAGCTGTGAGGAGGTTATTTTCATGGAAAGAAAGGAGTGAACCCTGGACTTGAAGAGACCCATGCTACAGAAGGGAGGGAGGCAAAAATAAAAACATTTCTATTTTCAACCCTGGATATTCATCATTTTTATTCCTCAAAATACTAATAATTTTACTTTTTAACGGACATTTTTCGGTCGAATTTTTTTAATTACTGTTATTTTATTTTTGTTTTTTAAACCAAGTTTTAGGTATCAAATCAAAATGACCCTTGAGATAAAGCTCACGACGAGAGGTCTGGGTTCGAGTCCTAGTTGATTATTCTATTTTTATTCATTATCTAATTTTATTTTTGTATGTCTTGTTCTCTTTCATATTTTCGTTTAGATTATTATTTTTATCTTCTTCTTCAATGATAAATTTCACCTTTCGACTTAATTTCATCTTTCAACACTAAATGCAGAACTATAAAGGGGAAAAAATGACTTTTTTCCTTGACATCTTGAAGAGAAAACAAATAAATTAACCATGACAATCTAATTACTTTAATTAAATACTGTTTCTTGGCAGCTGATAAAACCATTAAAACCACCTAACTTAAGATTCGATAAAATGACGAAAAGTCATTAGGTACCTTTAAAACAATACAACAAATAACCGAATAAAAAACTAAACACAACCTCTAAGCGCTCAATGTATCTGAATATAATCTCAGTCACTTTGTTGAAATGTGACAGCTATCCCGATCAGTGGAAGCTTACTTCAAGCTATTAAAAAAACTGAACTTGAGTAAATTTCCAAGAATGGAAGTCAATAAAGTGATGTTAACATCAGTTTGTTGTGTTAAGAACACGATGCTTAGTTAGTATATTGTATTATAATGTCTTAATGTTTTAATAAAAGAAAATTGGTGACATCCCTTAACATTAACACCCGCGTCCCATTTTATCATACAATCAGATGGCGTATCGTCCTATCACTGTTCCCAATAGCCGCCGAACGTCTTCGGACAGCTACTAGCCTGCTAACAAGCCGCGTGGATTTACACCTGTTAAGCTGTTACCAGTTAGCACTGGCTTGGCTGTTAGAATGCAGGCGGTCCAGGGAAGAGACCGAGGGTTGGAAGGTAGACACATCCTGTGGACAGGTACAGAGGCAAGGGCTGACAGGCGGCGAAGATGTTCACACCCGAAGCGAAGGTGTCAATGACTACAGTGTTTCCAAACATTCGTTTTGCTTTCGGAAAAAAATAACTCGAAAATGTGGCTAGATTTTTTAAGACTACTTACAAACAACATCAAATTTCTTATGCACAAATTTACGTTTATTTACTGTACAGAAAGAGGGATTATTACAATATTTAAGTAATTGCATGCATTACTGTCCTCTGGTACTAGGGTGTCCTTGGATCTCCACAAAGCGCAGAACCACGAGGAGTGGAAGAACCTTGCTCATTATGGATATTGGAGTAGAAGTCACGATCCTCAATAATGGAAAGCCGACTTAAGATGAAAAGCTGCAATTCTTTTTACATCATTACTAACTTTGCTACTCTGCTGAAAGCCATGGTTAAGATTTATGAAAACATTGCGTTTCATATTATTTTGATAGTGTGATTGATATTTATTTCAAAACTTCGAAACTGATTGATAATAGACACTTAAAAATGATGTTGTTAATCTATAAATTCCAAGCAGAATGAACTGGGAGGATATCATGATATAAAAACACACCATTCGAGAGATTTTGTAGTTTCAGACGAACAGATTTTCTCATTTATAGCCGAGACATTGGTTTCAAATATAAATTTATCAGAAATGATTTATTTTAGCCCAGAGCCTTTACATGAGAGTATGTGTTGTAATATTGCCATCAGAAATAATTTTCAACATTAAAAAGAAATAATATAATTAAAAATGCAATAATAAAAAAAGGTGCAAGAAACGAAAATTTGAAAAAAATACAGAGATATCAGATTGGTTTACACAAAGCGATAACCGTAGGTTGAATGTGTTAGGTATGTGATGTTTCTATAAATAACTATAAATATTTGTATAAAACCTTACAGTACCTGAGATGAATATCAAATTACGCGTCTTAACCTACACAATCCGGAGGGCTTTTTTCGAGGTAAGGATCTATTACTTTTTCTAAATGAAATTAAATACTGAACACCCTGAGTCAGGCTGCTGGATTGGTTTAGCAGAAGATGTACTGAATTGAGCGGTAAGCTCCCTAGGCCGTTTTAAAAGTGTCGGCGACCAAAGTGGCTCAGATGTAGGAGTATTTTTTGCAATAGGAAATTATGCGTTACGGGTATCAAATTAGTCTCATATTACAGCCTTTTTGAAAAAGCACTTGGGTGATTCTAATAAATTAATTTGATCATGAATTAATTTGTGCATAAAAGTGGGTTTGGAAATCAGTGGTATTTGGATTATACACCTAATGCACCGACTGCAGAGATTTGAATAAAGGTGACCAGAACAGATGGACGCTTACAAACGTCTAGATGAGATGTCCCTTACCAAGCCTACAGCAGGCAGGCAGCGCCTTCTCTGTCTGTCGGCCAATAGGCGAACTACAGTCGTTTATCAGGGACACATCAGGGATAATTTTTTTATTTTTTGTTCTTATATTTTATTATTCCTAACTTAATTTAATGTTTTTACACGGATTTTGACTGCAAAACTACACACCCGTATATGACAATAACTGTTTAAGGTTAAATGTAACGTATGTTATAATCTACGAATTCACAGGTGGCGCATATCAAATTATTTAAGATTTTTAACACTTTTTGCAATTATGCTTTAAAATATTAAGGTGAATTAGTTGTATGCGCCCGTACATATTTAATTCGAATATAAATAAATAGTTTTGTCCATAAACAAACTCAAATCTTTTAAGGACGGCTGACAAATACAATATTGGATCGAGTCACCAATACAAAATTGGATTTGTAACCCTTTCATGAAAGATTTGGGTTTGTTTATGGACAAAACTATTTATCCATATTCATATTGAATATGTACGGGCGCATAGAATTATTTAAACTTAATATTTTAAAAAGCATAAGTGCAAAAAGTGTTAAAAACCTAAAATAATTTAATAGGCGCCATCTGTGAATGCGTAGACTATAACGTATGTTGCATTTAACCTTAATATACATAGGTATAGATAGAACGAAGAAAAAAAATGTCAAGTAAAAAGGGTTACAAAAAGTACCACCATAGATATAGAAGAAAAAAACTGGAAATACTCATAAAGTAAGCAAATAAATATGTATACATCACAGATTTCTTACAATCAAACTGAACAACACTCGGTTTTGTAAGATTTGTGTAAAATATAATTATTGTTATAAACGACTGAAAAATATATAAATATGGTTAAATAATCGTATCTATGTAGAAGAAAAAGTAAGTTTGACAGCCTCTATGGTCGAGGGGTAAGGCTCTCGACTATCAAACTGAAAATAGCGGGTTCAAATCCCAGCGTGCGCAAATAAATTTTATTTGATTAAAATATATTATTTCAGAAGTAATTGATTTAAATAACATATATTCTCTCAAAATAAAAATAAACTACTCTCAGTATGGTCGATGCCATTGTCTCACTAGCGTCTCAGTTGGACCTCTTGTACGGTATTCACAAAGAAAAATAGTTACCAAAATAAAATATAGTTTAGGTTAACTAATTTTAACTTACATGTTTTGGAAAAAATAAAATTTCCAAAAAAGAATTTCTTTGCTTCACATATAACAAGTTCTGAACACTGATGGTATAAAGATCATCAGTGCCTTCATAGTTTAATGTTTGAAATAAAATATTTCACTTTATTTGTGGTTATGAACATGATTAATACATCGCTTAATGTGTGATTGTTTGGGATCTCAATGCTCAAACTAATTAAAGCATAAAAACTACAAAATCTTTTAAAAATAATCACAATCAGGCATCATCAAAAAACTGATTCCGTAATTTTCAAAAGAAACCCAACATTTTGGTTAACAACAAATTGTGAAAAGAATGCTTTAGGAATTGACGGGGGAAATATTGTAGGCATGCATAGGCCTGGGCTTTGGTTTTTTTTTTCGTTAAATTAATACAAATACTCTTAAAATAAGGGTTATTAAATACATTATTTATATTAATAAATTTAATCTTTTTGTTCAAATGAAGCAGTTACTTTGTGATGTGACATTATAATTTAAAATAAAACAATAACTTTGTAAACACCACTTTTATTTTTTATATACTTTATGCCGACCGGGTTTCGCTACAACCGTAGCTTCTTCAGGGCAGTACAATCTCTAGAGATTGTAATAAAAGTGGTGTTTACAAAGTTATTGTTTTATTTTAAATTTAATCTTTTTAATTGACTGTCTTGCATTTTACGTTAATAGGTATGCACAAAAAAAAACTCTACCAACGAATACGAAGTACGAAAAAAAACTATAGCCGTAGCGAGAGGGTTTGGCAGCTCGGTGTAAAGTAAATATTAAAGCTCGGATGTCTTAGAACGTTTTGGCTCCCGATTTCAAAGGTTGCCTCTTCGCTTTAGTGAAAATAGAGCCTGTAATATATATATGTGATGATTGAATATAAGAGAAAGAACGTAATAGATATAAACCTCTGTTTATTTATATATTTGTAATGGCAATATATTCCATTTAAATTTGAATCCTGTAGTGTCAGTTGGAATACTTGGAATGTAATTATCAATTGTCACTTGTTTTATTTTCTATTATTTTATTATAAATAAACATAAATGTCGTTTCTTTGTTAAACTTTGCAACACAAGTATTTTATTTATAAATCAATAGAAAAGAATTAAATCATATTATAAAACGACATTTTTCGTAACCACAAATGGAGAAACTTCAATTTGAATTTACGCTACTACCTGGAGGCGATGGCAAGTCAAATATTATTAGCATTACAAAAATAGTCACAAGTGATGAAAAAGTGTTTACAATACTAGAAATGTTACAATCCGCCAGCCATCACAAGGAGATTATGAAAAGTGGTGCTTTTGGCAAAGTAAAAAATTGTTTAAAAAAAAGATACCAGGTTAGAAGAGTCTGGGTAACAATGACAGAAGAACTAAAAAAAACATATGTAGACGAAGATGGAAACCTACAGTTCGGAGACCAATACCTCGAAGAATTGGAAGAAGAAAGTTTACAAGTACATCAAAAAGAAGATACACTGGGAAGATTGATGGTAAAATTAATGGAAGATAAGCAACAGAGCCTCAAAAACATTGCTGAGAATTTTGTTATAGAAAAATTCTGTAGTAAAAATACAAATGCAAGCCAGTGGATAGAAGTGTTTGAAAAAGAATGTTTACGATTTGATGTGACCATGGATGAAAAAAAAATAGAAATACTAAGATTGTTCATGGATAAAAGTTGTGTAGATTGGTATAGTTCCATGATTATTAAACTAACAATGAACTCAGAGTGGTCAACATGGAAAAACATATTCTGTGAATCATTCGCAAACAAAGGATGGAACCCTGTCACCTACGCACTATTATTTAGATACAAAGATGGTTCTCTGTTGGATTATGCTATGAGAAAAGAAAAACTTCTATTGGATATAAGAAGATCAATCGACACCGGTACTTTGATAGATCTTGTTGCTTCCGGACTACCAGAATTCATACTTAACAAGATCGATAGAGAAGGATTACAAGATACTGTGGATTTATTTAATGAAATAAACAAGTATGAACATATGGTCAACAAAAAAAGATTCATGAATAGGAGAACATTTGGGAATGCAGAATATAATAAAAATGAGGATAAAAAGCCATGTAAAATTTGTGAAAAATTGAATAAGGGCACTCGTTACCACCCTGAAGCCACATGCTGGTTCAAAACAAAAGAGGATGAAAAATTTAAGAGAAATGCCATTAAACATGTAAACAATTCAGTGATAGAGACTGAGATAAATAAAAATGATCAAAAAAACTAATAGTAACACCATTAATCAAAGTCAAACTATTACTAAATGATGAATTAAAAATATACGGAATTTATGATTCGGGTTCAAATGTTTCTCTAATTAATTCTAAGTTTTTGAAACTAAAAAGAAAAGGAAACAATTTGAATGAAGCAAATTTAGTAACGATTAATGGTGTTAAAAAAACGAGTGGTTTGACAACGTTGAAGATTAAAATTTTTGAATTGGAGAAAAATGTTGATGTGTACATTATTGATGAACACAATTTTAAGTATGATTTTTTGATTGTATTAGACATGATAAAAGACTTCAAACTAATCCAAAGTGAAGACTTACAAATATCACAGAAAATCTGCCTGAATAATACAAATAAAAAAGAAGAAAATTCTACAAATATGAAAACTAATACTGAATTTAAACATTCTGAAAATAAGAACATTATAGAAAAACACCAAATTAATTTTAATGAACATGTTAAAGAAGAAGATTTTAAAATAACAATAAATCATTTAAATAATGATCAAAAAACAGAAATAAATGAACTAATAGGCAAATACACATCAGTGTTTGCGAAAAGTAAATACGATGTTGGTACTGTTAATGGATATGAAGCGAAGATAGACTTATTGGTGGATAAATATTGTAGTAAGAGGCCTTACAGATGCAGCGTAGAAGATAAAAAGGAAATAGAAGAGCAAATAGCAAAATTAATAGACAATAAACTGATAGAAGAGTCGTACAGCCCATTTGCTGCACCTGTCACTCTAGCATTTAATAAAGAAGAAAACAAAAGATCCAGATTATGCATAGACTTCAGAGACTTAAATAAAATAGTAATACCTCAAGCTCAACCATTTCCATTGATTGAAGACCTAATGACAAAGACCAGAAATTGCAAATTTTTTTCAACGCTGGATATAAACTCAGCTTTTTGGTCTATTCCGTTGCGGATTGAAGACAAAAAAAAAACAGGATTTGTAACACAGGAGGGGCATTACCAGTGGACCTGCCTACCTTTTGGATTAAAGACCTCTCCGGCAATTTTTCAGAGGATATTAAGCAATATATTGAGAAAATATAAACTAACCGATTTTGCTGTCAATTACATAGATGACATACTTATATTTTCAAAAACTTTTGCTGAACACATCGATCATTTAACAAAGTTGCTGAATGCAATCAAAACTGAAGGTTTTAGATTAAAATTTACAAAATGCACATTTGCATCAGACATGGTAAAATATCTGGGTCATATAATTCAGAATAATTCAGTCAAGCCAGTAAAGGATAATTTGATTTCAATAAAGAATTTTCCTATTCCAAAAACACAGAAGAATGTGAGACAATTTCTAGGAAAAATCAACTTTTATCATGAGTACATTCCGAAGAGTGCAATAATACTAGATCCTTTGCATAACTTACTAAGGAAAAACCAAAAGTTTATTTGGACTGATAAATGCCAAAATGCTTTTGAAACGATGAAAAACCTACTATGCTCACAACCAATCCTGGAAATTTTTGATCAAGATTTACCAATTAATATATATACAGATGCTTCTCTAGAAGGCCTTGGAGCTACTTTAAAACAAACACAGTCTGATGGAAAAGAAAAACCTGTAGCTTACTTTTCGAAAAAACTAAATGGCGCCCAGAAAAAGAAAAAAGCAATTTACTTAGAATGCTTAGCTATAAAAGAAGCAGTGAGATACTGGCAATACTGGTTGATAGGTAAACCATTTACAGTTTATTCAGATCACAAACCACTGGAAAACATGAATCTCAAATCTAGAACCGATGAAGAGCTAGGTGATTTAACATATTATCTTTCTCAATATGACTTTAACATAAAATATGCTCCAGGAAAACAAAATTTGGAAGCTGACTGTCTAAGCAGAAACCCAGTGCTGGAATCAAATGAAAATACAGATGAGCAATTAAAAATTGTCAACTTAATAAAATTAGAAGATATCTTAAAAGATCAGGTAAAAAATGAGAAGATACAGTGCAGAAGAGATAAATTGATATCGAAAAATAATGTTTATTACAAGAAAGTAAAAAAAAGAGAAAAAATAATTCTATCAGAAAAATTCAGCATAGACTTTATCAGAAATGTTCATACAGAACTAGGTCACATAGGAATTACACAAATGCAAAAAATGCAAGAAATGCTCGCACTTATCGCGTATCCTGGCATGTATTATTTTAAGGAATAATTTAAGGACATGACTCATCAAGCTTATTAATCGATAGTCACTGCACTTCTTAGGGTATTGTTTTTTAGGTAATGTCACGAAGGTGGATTTTAGCCAATCTTGGGGTATATTCCCTGTGTCATATATAGAGTTAAATAACCTCAACAGGTAGTCAACATTTTCATTATCAAAGAGCTTCAACACCTCAACTGGAATATCGTCTGGTCCGCACGCTTTTCTATGTTCTGAAGTCTTTATTGCATGAAGAATTTCCGATTTTAAAATCGATGGTCCATGCAATTGATCGTTAGGAATATTAATGTCAGGTCTAATATCTTTGAATGTATCATGAATATACTTTTCCCACGTTTGTAAAATATCTTTTTCATCCAATATCAATTTATTGGAATCGTCAACTAAACATGATGGAGTAATTCTTCTAGAAGTGCCTGTAATTTCCTTCAATTTTTTGTGAAGTTTAAATGCATTGTGACTACGACTGTACGACTCTAGTTCTTCACACTGTGACTTCATCCATTCTTCTTTGGCTTTTTTAATTTCACATCTAATCGTTCTTTGTAAGTTTTTATATTGTGTCTCATCATGTTTGTGTTTACGTCTCTCATCCATTAAGTTCAAAATGTGGTCAGTCATCCAATTCTTTTTTCTAATTTGCTTATCAGCTTTCAAATTTGTATCACAGGTTTCACATATAACTGACTTCAGGTTATCCCACTGTGTTTGTATTTCTATTGATGGATCACGAGGGAGTAGTCTAATATTATCATTCAAAGTCTGAGATACCTTATTTCTGACCACTTCTTCTTGGAGCTTCGAGATATCCATTTTAATTTTGTTTTTGGGCTTTTTTATTTGTTTTAAGCATAAAACAATATCGGCAGTTAACAAAACATGGTCAGAACCAATGTCCGCACCAGGGTACGTGGTGACTCTCTTTACAGAGTTCCTGAATCTATGGTCTACTAACACATAGTCAATTTGGTTCCTGACAATATCATAGATTGTTCCATCCTGAGGTGATCTCCATGTATAAAGCCTTCTTTTCGGGAGTTTAAACCAAGTATTTAATACAACCATATTTTTATCCTGGCAGAATTCATATAGTCTATCACCTCTTTGATTGCTTATGCCTAAGCCATATTCACCAACTATATGAGAGCGGCGACCTTCACCAATTTTGGCATTTAAGTCTCCAATGACAAAATTGACTTCTCCTCCTTTCAAACTTTGCAATGTACTGGCTAGTGAGTCATAAAAAGATTCCACATCACCATCATATCTCACTTCCGCTGTTGGTGCATACACTTGAATAATATTAATGTTGATGGGTTGACAGTGTAATTGTAATAATATTATTCTGTCCGAGATGGGTACAAAATTCTTGAGAAGTGTGGAGGAGCTATTCCGGGCAGCGCAAGACAGAGAGACCTTTTCAAGAGTGATCGCCAACGTCGGGGGGACCTGATAAGGCACATAAAGAAGAAGAAGAAAAAATGATAAGCTCATGGTACACAGCAGAAAACATGACAAATAATATAAAGAGAACCTGCGAAAGTTGTGCAGTATGTTTAAAGAACAAATCAAGAGGTGAAAATAAATATGGATTGATGTCCCACTTGGGTCCCGCAACAAAACCTTTTGAAATATGTTCCATTGATACAATAGGCGGTTTTGGGGGTTCACGATCAACAAAGAGATACTTGCACCTGTTATCAGATCATTTCACGAGGTTTGCATATATTTTGACGTCAAGAACTCAAAATACCAATGATTTCATCAAACTCTTAAACTCCACAGAAACTAATGAAATTGGCATGATACTCTCAGACCAATACCCGGGTATCAATTCTAGAGAATTCAAAAAATTTTTGTATGAAAAAAATATTCCAATAATTTTTACTGCAGTGAACTCACCTTTCTCAAATGGATGAAATGAAAGATTGAACCAAACGCTGGTCAATAAAATTAGATGCAAAATCAACGAAAATGACTCAAAAGTAGCTTGGACAACTATAGCGCATAATTGTGTAAAAAACTATAATGAAACGGAGCACACTGTTACTGGATATGCGCCACAGTACCTACTTGACGGCACAGATGTTACGATTTTGCCAAATGAGTTAAAACTTAAGAAGACCGGCATCGATTTGATTCAAGAGAGAAAAAAAGCTCTAGAAAATACTATGAAGTCACATAATTACAACAAGATAATTTACGATAAAACCAGGAGACACTTTGACTTCAAAGTTGGTGATACTGTTTTTGTGGAGAATGGAAACAAACTTAACAGGAAGAAGCTCGACGAATTGAGAATCGGACCATACAAAATCATAGAAAAATTATCAAACTCAATTTACAAGATAAACACTGGTCGAAAAAAATTTGAATCAAATTTTTTCCACATCTCGAAGTTAACTCCAGCACCTTTATTTATGAACCATGAAGAGGACATCGAAGATGAGTGAAAATTTTGCAGTAATTTTCTTTCCAGGGGGAGGGGAGATGTAATGGCAATATATTCCATTTAAATTTGAATCCTGTAGTGTCAGTTGGAATACTTGGAATGTAATTATCAATTGTCACTTGTTTTATTTTCTATTATTTTATTATAAATAAACATAAATGTCGTTTCTTTGTTAAACTTTGCAACACAAGTGTTTTATTTATAAATCAATAGAAAAGAATTAAATCATATTATATATTTAAACATCTAAAAACGTTTGTATGTATGTATGCATGTCCGCTATGCGTTGCTATATTAAGCATAGGAAATGTTTTAAAAACTTTCAAAATACCTCTTTTCTACCCTCGCGAAGGTTTCTGGATAATTACAACCACATGACAATACATCTGAAAAGTTTTTTTAATCATTACAAAAACACTAACAAAAATGTCACAATTTGAAAATGACATTTTTAAAACATCGATTGTTCAATCAAAATTCAATATTCGAATAAACTTTTTAAATTAATGAATTTACTCACCTTTGGTAATTAATAATCAAAAACAAATACTTTGAACCTAATTGAAAATTATATTATTTTAAATAGGTACCTATGTTAGGTACCAAATGTTTGTAACATGTAAAAAATAAAAATTTATAAAAAAAAATTGCAATAGATGGCACGCGAGCTGCATGAAAATCTGAACTACGACTGAATATATTAAACGCGGGAGAGGGTAGGGAATCGCAGCAGGGTGGGTGGCGGGAGAGTGGAGAGAGAAGGCGGGGAAGGTGGAGGGGGAAAGCGTGAGAGGAAGGGGATATGGGAGGGGAAAGAGAGACGGAAGGAGAACGGGACGAATAGGAAAAGACACGCCGGGAGAAACAATTTCTTTGTTAGTGGCGTAGAAACGCATGCCGGGAACTCGTTAGTATGTAATGAAAAGAAAGCAATAATAGTGAAACGAAATTGACTACACACAATGAAATTGATTATACTTGCAATAACTTTACTGTAAAAGGTAAAAATCAGTTCACTTCTCCACTATTCTCTTGTACGACTGTCTTGTATAAGCGCCATACTTAACTCTGCGTATTATAAAACGACGATAATATTTCATTTTTGTTATTTTCTCTTACAGCATTATGGTCTAGCTTGGCAAGACGGGTCGATTGGCAACCGGTGATAGCTGATAGCCATTTTGGTGTGAAAGTCTAAAGACATTTAGCATTCTAAGAAATGTCTGGTTCGATGCCGGCGGTATATCAATCAATCGCATTGTGATACAATTGGATCTTAATTGCAATTATATGCTAATGAGCTCGAGTAGCATTGCGGATATATCCAGTTTTGTTGGCAACTGGTTTATTTTTGATTAATTGCGCCGAATTATTTATAACACTGCCTGAAATCATTTGGCGTTTAGATCTTAGATTCATTTATGTATTTATTTATTTACGCCCTTGGAGCGTTTACATCAATCGTGTAACATAGTAATAATAGAAATAGAAACAGTAAAATATCAATTATTTTATAGTATCATTTCTCTTCCTTTACACTTATAGAAAGAAACAACATAAATTAAAAAGAAACAACAACAAAAACAATATTAGAATAATAATAATAAATTTTACATCAGAATTTTAGAAGTTTCTGGTTTTAATTTATGTAAGGAATAAATGAAAATATCAACGAATTTATTTCTAAGCCTATGTAGTCTTTGGATTGGGGAGTTTTAGGATATGCAAATAATAGCTATGGATGTCTCGTGTCACGATTCGGTACTCTGAATGTCATTAGTTTTGTTAAATCAGGTGCGTCAAGTGATCCATTAACTAATTTGAATAAAAGAACCAGATCACTCTTGGCTTTTCTACACCATAAGTCAGTTAAATTAAATATTTTCATTAAGTTTTCATAATTAATTTGTTCAATGGGTGTGGAGAGTTTGAAATTAATGAACCTTAAAAATTTATGCTGAACTGTCTCAATTTTTATTTGATATGCTTTATAGTATGGGGAGCAAATAGTGGAATTGAATTCTAAATTACTTCTTACTAAATCTCAAGGTTCGTTTTTGGAAAAATCTCATATGGTATCATAGAAATCATCGTACTTACTGTCATGGTGAGATATATGATCTAAGGAATATCAAATACGAGAGTCCCAAATGGTTCCAACCGTCTGGAGCCAGTAAAACTATGGCATCCCTAATTGGGGTATGTTGTGAGGCTGAAGGTACGAGTAGTGAGAAGAGCGGAAGAAAATGAGGAAGTCAAAGGTGGGAAGTACCTAGCCATTCAGTTTCTTGTTACTAAATAAGGCTTAACCAATTTTCGACTCTGAATGGTGGTTTTTTCATTAGGACGTTACTGATAGTATCTTCCACTCTGGAACGTGCCGCAAATAAACTTATTAAATATTTTTCATAAATTAATTATAAAATTTAATTGAGCACGTCGGGAGCCATACCCTTCGACCTGATCATAGAGATTGTCAAAATTTATCTTTAAAGAGGCCTTAAAAAATGATCGCATAATTTTTGGTCAATGATTTTTAACCCTGAAAATGACCTATTTTAAAAAGAGCTCCTGTCCACATAAACCAGTGATAGCCCTTACCTGAATCAAAATTCAAAAGCCCATTTTTTTCGTTTTGGATTCTCAGACAAAATACAATAAAATTCTGTCGATTCCTCTTGCCACCGTTTGATTTAAGTATTCCGTGTTTCACACATTCTGCCTGAGTGTTGGCATTTTTTAGGATGCAAGCTGCTCGTGTTTGTCGTAAAAGAACCAAAGAAACAAAGCGATCGCAGAAAACATCTATTTGTTAACATGTAAGAGCTATGTAACATTTTGGCTGCATTTTTCTTCGTTGTGGTGCTGTATTTTCCAAAGAATTTTGGCAGCCATCTTGCTAACCCTGTTCTTTGCTAAGGGGACAGTTCCTCCACACCTTGAACATCTGTCCAATGTTTTGAGTTAAGTTTTGAACCATTAAAACATCAGGAATGAAAGAAATATAACACAAATTTATTACGTGCTTTTGTACATAATGTATACAGGATATTAAGGGAAATACTTTATACACTTTAACCAGTAATTTCTGAGATAATTTTTGAGTTAAAAGCAATTTAAATTTTGACCTCTTAAAAAGGTCCCTTAATATCCTATGTGTTTAGCATGTTCAGAAAGTAAGTGTACTGTGACCATAATGGGCGGTGGTTTTTAGTTTTTTGAGGGTTGGCAATACTGAATGGTAGAGGGGGATATCGGCAAAAAATCCCGCCAAGTGCTGTGATCCACTTTTTACTGACGGAAGGAATAACACCTACAAGAAAAACAGCTGAGGATTTCTGAACAATATTATAACTAAAGAAAATAGTGGCCGACACATTACACGCCTGGAAAAAAAACAGTCGTCAAAGCGGTGTCACAACAATTCCCCATCAGCCAAAAAATTGAAAACCACAATTTCGGGAAAAAAAATCATGGCGTCAGTGTTTTGGTACCGAAAAGGCATCATTTTGGTCAAATTTCTGCCTCAGGTTGAGACCATTCATGCACAATACTATTGTGATACCCTAAAAAACTCAAAAGGAGAATTCAAAACAAAAGGAGGGGAATGCTGACCAGAGAAGTGTGCTTATTTCACGAAAACGTCCGTTCTCCACAAGTATGCTCTTGTACTCATTTGTTTGGGATGTTTTGAACCACCCTCCATATTCCTTTCTTTTGGCGTCTTCAGATTATCATCTTTTCACCTTTCTGGAGGGCATATATGAATAAAAATAAATTTTGAACCAACGAGCAGGTGCAGCAAGTGGTTCTGAAGTCGGGGAAGTAGCTGGAGAGAGAATTCTTCAAGGAGGTCATAAATAAACTTGTGCCATGGCTCACCACATGCATTGAACGGAATGGCGATTATTTGAAAAAATTGTCAACAAGTGTATCAATAATATCCTGTATTTTTTTTTCTAATGAACTTAATAAAAAAAAATCAGTACACTTTCTTTCTGAATATATCCATCTCATTAATGTGAGTTTCATTGTATTTTTGAAGTTTCAAGGGTTGAATATTTAGCTCAAAACATTGGAAAATTGGGAAAAAAATAGATAATTGATATACAAATAAGATAAATATTGTCAAATTTTATAGAAAATATGATATTCTCAAAAAGTTTTCAAAAACTATATAACGCAATACAATTTGTCTGTATAATTCATATTGCACGCATCGTTTCATGAATACGATGTGACTATTTGGGAGGCGGGTATGGGTACCAACGCCCCGGGAATCCTTCATTGGATAACCAACACCTCAATCATATGTCACTCCAAGTGGTTCGCTGCGTTGATTGACTTAGCAGGAGTGCCCGTGTTCATGGGGTGAGGTTTGACAAGTTCTTGGAGTGACCTATGTGATGCTGATCGGGAAAGGCTGGTTGAAGTAGACATTTTGACCTGTACAGCAGAATTCTCTCGAAACATAGTCTTGCACCGCTGGAGGAGGTATGGATTTATAGGTCCTTTACTCCTGGACACACCGACCTCCAGATACCAACAAATTTTCCAAAAGACCTTCCACATAGCGAACCACTTGGATGATATAGGCTTGGAGAGCCTAATTTATGAAGGTGATGGTCAGTACAATGCATCGCATTGCTACCATTTGACGCAAAGTTTTTGAAGTCCATCTTCCATCCACCAATACATCAATACAATATATTGCATATCGCATCAGCAGGAGCCGCAATAAGCAAATAATAAAACTTGCATTCTTGCATAGAGAACAGAGGGGAGTATTGACTGATGCAGTTTATAAGGCCGATGTTATTTATCAGAGTTTACAGGCCGAACCGTGTAAGCTTCTTGTAGACTATTGTGGATGGTCCGAAGAGCTAATAAACCACGGCATGAGGAACATTATATAACCAGGAGACTAAGAAACAGGAGAACAGGTAATAAGTTAGGTGGAACAATGCATAGTTCAGGAATTGCTGTCATTCAAACTGGTCAGGAATTGAGTGAGTTACGCAGAATGAAGCTCGGGAACTTATTTTAAATATATTTATTTTTTTACTTTATTTCCCTCAAAATAAAAATAAAAATCCCTCAGGGCCTTTGCCATCTTTGGGAATGCTGTTTGGAGGGTATTTTGAGGGAAAGGAAGGAGAGGAAGTTCTGGGAAGGAAAAGCGTATAAGGGGTGGGTACGAATCTGGAGGTCTGCGTGTCCAGGTGCGATGGAGGTATGAACCCATCACTGCCACTGCGGTGCAAGGCGATGTTCCGAAAGAGTGTGGTTGAAAAAGTCAAAGCGACTCCCTCAACCACTCTCCCGATCCGGCCTGCCATACAGCTGGTGGGCAGACGCATTCGCGATAAGACCAAAGACAAACCTCCTCCGGTTCATTGGAGGAGGTTTGTCTTTGGTCTTACACCAGCTGCATGGCAGGCCGGATCGGGAGAGGCGGATAGGCACCCCTGCTAAGTCACCAAACGTAGCGAACCACTTGGATGACCTATGGCAGAGGTGTTGGTTATGCTGTTTATGTTCTTTTGGTTAGTTCCCGGCATGTTTCCCACCCCCCCCCCCCCCGGTTTCCCCGTTTTTACTCTAAACTGTATGAAATACATACACCAAATTTTCGCGCAAACCACTTGCGCGCCACATCTGCAACTATTTTTAACAAATTGATATCGCCAGAGCTCGCAAGTATATATGGAAATATACTCTAATATAATATATACACTAATATAATGGCCATTTTCTGCAAAACGATTGGCAAATGGAGGTAGTTATTCAACGATTTGTGATTCATGGCGAGGAATTCGAAGAACATTGAAGAATTAATACTTCGCATGTTAATAATGAAATTCCTTTCTGATTTGTTGAACTACACACAGGAACTCGACATTTTAACAATACGTGAATGAGATAGTGTGTGTGTAGAGTGGATTTGTTATGTGCGAAAATTGACTGACGAAGGACCTTGAATTTTGTGTTACTGTTTACTGCTTGGAATGAGGAAAAAACATATGCTGCATATAAAGGAAAGGACTCACCGAAACAGGATAAAGAACTTGTATGCTGGCAATTTTGTCTTCTTTCTCCCCGTCCAATTGGCACTGAAAACAGCAATAAGCGTGCGTTTCGTTTACACGGCGGACACGGCGGAATTAGGTCAATGTTGCAGGTAGCGGGAGCACGGTGGCTATAGTAAGGTATGTTGCGGCGCGGGCTGTTGATTGCAGACTCACGTGGTGAAGGTAGTTATAGGTGCGGATTTTGGGAACAAGGTAGGACAGGATTTGCAACAATATTAATACCAATCCCAAGCAGTAACAGTATGTATGTGTGCTATGTAGGTGTGTGTATGTGTGGGTATATGTATTGGCGTAACCATGCCCCCCGCCTGGAAGGGGATGAAAGAATCCACTTCCATAAACCAAAAGAGTGCCAATACGTTTCAATGCGCAAACAAAATTATAATGACACGCGGTAGAATGTAATAAATTATGTAAAAGTTACGAAAATATTATGTAAGTTATATAAATGCTTTACCAAATGGTCAAAATGACTGATATAGCAAGGAAATAAAATGAATAAAAAACATTGAAACGAAAAATATGACTTGAAAGGATTCAATAAATAATACTGAACCTGCGGTAGATAAAACTAGTAGGGTTTGGTACCTATTTAACAATGAAACTAATCTAATTGATTTTTAAAAATTAAAGTATTATGAACTAACTTCTAAGATGTCGTTAAATCTATTGTGACGGTAAGGGACAGAGTTTAACAACGGCCCTGCGGTATGTTCTTTATATGATAGTAGTCTATTATTAAATTGACTACATTATCCCGAGCGGGCAATAGAATGGGATGACGACTGTCAAATTCTGTTTCAGCATTACTCAATCTGCCTCCTACCCTTAGAATTCCGTCATGAAGAAACGGATTTAATTTTGCAATCGCTCGCCGAACCTTCTTCCCATCTTTGACTGCCTTTATATCTTCGGAGAAATGTTCTTGCTGTATAGAATTTATAACAGCGATTTCTGCAACTAAGATATGGCTTAATTCGAATGCTCGTGGTAATTTCTTAATGAAACGAAAAACATAAATTACTATTCGAATTAATTTCGGCCATGAACTAACACGAGAAGCTAGTGCACACAATAACGGTGGAGCAATTGTTTTGGGGCGGTTATTGTCTTGAACGGACATCAAATTTTTTGTTTTTAATTCGGGTGGATCAGATATCGATTTCGTATCAAAACGTTGTAAAGGCCAATCACTTTTAGGTAATTGGGCAAATACGGGACCGTTAAACCATAACGGATGGTCTATTAGCTGAGCGGGAGTAAGACCCCGCGATAAGCAGTCGGCGGGATTGTCTTGACCTCTTATATAATGGAAGCATTCAGCCCCAAGATGGTTTTGTATTTGTGAGACGCGGTTGGCAACGAAGGTCTGCCATTTTGCAGGCGGTGAATTTATCCAAGCTAGTGCAACCGTGCTGTCGCAAAAAGCTAAAGTCGTATGAGCTTTTGAATTTGATGTGTAGGTATTACTGACCGTATGCATTAATCGTGCAAGTACTAGCGCTCCACATAGTTCTAATCGCGCAAGTGAAATCGTCTTAGCCGGAGCGACCTTGGATTTAGCGCATAATAAATTAATTGTGGTTTTATCAGTATTTGGACAGTAAACATGTAAGTAAATAACACCTCCATATGCGCGTTCGCTTGCGTCTGAAAACCCGATAAGCGTTAATACACATTGGGGTTCGATTCCTAAAAAACGAGGAATTTTAATAGATTGCAGTAATGGCAATTCCTTTTTAAACTGTCGCCAAAGTGTGACAACTGTTTCAGGAGGAGTATCGTCCCAATTCAGGTTATGCTCCCATAGAGATTTAATTATCAGCTTAGCCAATAATACAACTGGTGCGGCGAAACCCATCAAATCCCAAAGACGAGCAATCGTCGAGAGAATATTTCGTTTAGTACACGTTCTTTCGTCGGTGTGTACGACAAATACAAAATGATCAGAAGCGGGTATCCAATGAAGCCCTAGTATTTTTAGGTTTTCATCGGGATTAAATTCCACATGTTCCTTAACACGACGAGCTGTAGGAATCGTGGATAAAAACTTTGGAGAATTAGAAGAGAATTTTACAAGGTCGAATCCTCCGGCAGCGAATAACTGAATTAATTCCGTCGACAACTCGGTAGCTTCCTCGACTGATGAGCAACTGGTGACGAAATCATCCATGTAGAATGAGCCATTTTCCACCAAGTTTGCCGCGAGTGGGAAACGAGGTTTTTCATGCGTTGCGAGTTGACGCAGTGAACGCATAGCCAAAAATGGGCTACAAGACATGCCGAAAGTGACGCGATTAAATTCGAACAATTGTAAAGGGTCACTATTGTTAAATCTATACAGCATGCGCTGATAACGACGGCATTCTTCTTGCACTACGATTTGTAGGTACATTTGTTTTATGTCAGCGGTTATAGCTATTGCGAACAATCTGAAATTGAGGATAATGCGAAACAAATTACCTTGTAAATTCTTTCCGGTATGTAGGATGTCATTAAGCGAATAACCCGAATCGGATTTCATACTCGCATCTAGCACCATGCGAATTTTAGTAGTAAGTTTATCTTCACGAACTACAATATGATGCGGTATAACGTAATGAGGTAAGTCAGAATTGTCGACCGGCGAAATGTACCCTTTCTGTAGGTATTCGCGTAATATTTTGTCATATTCTAACTTTATTGCGGGTTGAGATATCAAGCGGCGTTCGAGAGATCGAAACCTGCGTTCGGCGGCGGGTAACGATTCACCGAGAACAGAGGGACTGTTTCGAAACGGCAACGCGACGATATAACGACCTGCCGTGTCACGAGAGGTAGTGAGTTTAAAAATGTCCTCACACTCTTGTTCATCAGGCGTTAAAAACTTCTCATCTGGAATGTCTTCCAATTCGAAGAAGCGTGACAGGCAAAAATCATTATTTTGCGTGAACGTACAAAATGATTGCGTGGCGTTTATACTTGGGTTTTCAATCATCGTTGGGGCAGTACCCAAGATGAGATATCCCAAAGTGGTTTCAATAGCAAATGGCTGGCCGAGAGAACCTGATATTTTGTTTGCCTTTAGAATGCGAGCAAATATGTCACATCCTAAGATAATATCAATCTCACCGGGCGTACAGAATGTTGTGTCTGCTAAGGGCAAATTGTCAAGATACGACAAAGAGGAACGGTTAATGTTAACAGTAGGCAACTCACTGGTTATAGTTTCTACTACATATGGTTTAATCGTATACGACTGAGTGATGTCATAGCGGGAATGTAACTTTAAGCAAGTTACGCCATTTGTCACATTTCTTACGTCACCTATTCCCGTGACGTAAGTACTTGGAGATGACCGCACCGTAAGATTCAAGCGTGAACAGCATTTGCGCGTAATTATGTCCCTTTGGGAGCCGCTATCTATTAGAGCCCGTAACGTCTGTACCTGGCCCTTAGCGTCTCTGGTAGTGCAAACAGCCGTTCCTAAGAGTGCAGTAGTATTTGCACTAGGGCATGAATTTGTTACACATAGCGAAACCGGATTCAAAGAATTTAAGTTATCATTATCGGCATCTGCTTGTAACGCGGGAGATGGTATTGGGTCTGTTTGTGACTTTCGCCCATCAGTTTGTTTGAAATGCAATAAACTATGATGGTTGAGCGCGCATGTTTTGCATGTACTCTTTGATTTACAAGCTTTTGTGATGTGCCTAGTACTGAGGCAGTTCACACAAACTCGAATATTCGATGACTTAATAAAGTTAAATCGATCGCGCGGTTCTAGACTTATGAATTTAGAACATTGGTATAAAGGGTGCGATCCCTTTTGACAACAAAAACAAATTTCGATGGAGTGATTATCGATTTTTTCGACATTAATAAATGCCTTTGCGGAATTAGTTTTTAGCGGTTTAGCGGTATAATTATTATTTGAGCCAAGGCGGTTCGAGGTCGGTTGCGTGAATTGCGCGCGGTTGAGAATTCGTTGCTGTTGTCTTACAAAGTCGATTAGTTCTGCGCTGGAAGGTAAATTTTCATTATTTTTAATAGAAGATTCGAAAGCCTTTACAGTCTCTATGTCAAGCCGTTTAAGACCCAGTTGTAGCAATATGAATTCTGCGAGGTCTTTTATTTTTAATTGCTTCAGCGCGGCGATGTTAGCGGAGTATGCATCTGCGAAATTCTCTAAAGAAGCGGGCGTGGCCGAGTTAACTGGAGGCAATTTCAGCAATCGGTCAAAGTATGATTCAGCAAGAACGCGTTGATCATTATACTTAGTACACAATGCGTCCCAAATAACTTGATAATTTGTACCAGTAGGCGTAATAGTTTTGCAAATATTCAATGCTTTTCCGGTCAATTTAGACATCAGATACTGCATCTTTTCAGTATCATCCAGAGAATCATTCAAATGTATAACCGAATTATATGTTTCATAGAAAAGAGGCCAATTATCTAATTTTCCGTCGAAGCACGCTATTTCCAAAGGCGGTAACTTAATTTGACGGCGAGGTTTCGCAACTGGATTGGACAGCATATTTGCTTCGGTATATTTAATAACCCCGAAGAGTTCTTCAAATGCATTTAATTGAGAGTATTCAGCAATTGCTTCCGGATTCAATTCCAGTTCGCAATCCACCTTTTCATCTAAAATTGTTATAAATTCAGAACGAATTTTTTCAACAGTAGTTGCGCCTGACAAAAAAGATTGGCGATTGCTTATGCTTTCCGAAGCTTTCCTTATCTTGTCATACACCGACTGTAAGCTTGCAAAGCTAGCTGATAGTTTAGCATTTAAACGTTTGAGACGTCTTTCGTCCCGAGACGACCCGGATGACGCGCTTGTAGCCATTTTATTTATTCCGGTTATATTTTACAAAATATGAGACGATAAACAACTAAAACTGCGGTTAAAATAATGTGTCTGTATTATTTATGCGGAATTAATTAATTAATATTTAATAAATATTTAATTACTTCACAGTGATAACCGCACGGGGTTAAATTGACTGGTGAGCTGTGAAAGGTTAACAGATGCGCCGTGCACTACGTCGGTAAATCATTAACAAATTATACATATTACGATCGTATTATTCTATTTGTAATGTAATCCAATAATATAAACAATACGAATATTAGGAAATAATCGTATTATTTATAAGGTAGGTAATGCGATTTGATTAGCAAGATATAATTACATGAGTTATCAGAAATAAATATCAAAGCAGTGTCTTGTATCTATTTATTCTAATAGCGGGTAAATATGTTATTTCCAACCATAATACGATAGGTATAAAGAAACAAAATTACTCATGTAGGTATATCAAACTGCGGGAATGCGGGTAATTATTTATATGCGGTATTGTAAAAACGTATTCACACTCTGCTGGATTATTATCTACTAATATTATGGTTCAAAAATATCCGGCTCGAAGGACCAAGATGAATGAGATAGTGTGTGTGTAGAGTGGATTTGTTATGTGCGAAAATTGACTGACGAAGGACCTTGAATTTTGTGTTACTGTTTACTGCTTGGAATGAGGAAAAAACATATGCTGCATATAAAGGAAAGGACTCACCGAAACAGGATAAAGAACTTGTATGCTGGCAATTTTGTCTTCTTTCTCCCCGTCCAATTGGCACTGAAAACAGAAATAAGCGTGCGTTTCGTTTACACGGCGGACACGGCGGAATTAGGTCAATGTTGCAGGTAGCGGGAGCACGGTGGCTATAGTAAGGTATGTTGCGGCGCGGGCTGTTGATTGCAGACTCACGTGGTGAAGGTAGTTATAGGTGCGGATTTTGGGAACAAGGTAGGACAGGATTTGCAACAATATTAATACCAATCCCAAGCAGTAACAGTATGTATGTGTGCTATGTAGGTGTGTGTATGTGTGGGTATATGTATTGGCGTAACCAATACGCGTGTTCGAGGAAGTAAACTGGAAGGTATGTACTGAGCAAGAATTTACTGAATTCTCCATAAACACTGTGAAATTCAATATAAATCTCTTCATGTATTTCTGTAGTGTTTAATGTTTTCATGTTATTATTTGGTGTAACAAGAATACTTAAACGATCAGTCGGCTTAGCAAAAAACTACTTAATGTTTCTACTTGCATATAATATAACTTTTTATCCGAATACAACACAAGAGGCCCAACTTATTCCAACTGTCTGGAGCCAGTAAAACTGTAGTTCTCCGATGTTGATATATTGTTAGGCTAAAGGTAGTTGGGAGAGAAACGAGATGTGGAAAATGTACCTGGCTATTCAGATCTAGTCACCAAACCCAACTGTCAACTGTCAGGGAGCAACTGTCAGAGATCCTGTCGGGGAATCGACTGTCGGGGATCAACTGTCAGAGATCAACTGTCGGGAGATCAACTGTCGGCGGGCCAACTGTCAGGGGAACAATTGTTGCAGGATCAACTCTCACGGAACCCTAAATTATATACATTTATGTGGGTACTAGTTTTCGTGTGTCCCATCCCCAGGTCTGGGCGTGCGACAAATTTGAAGTGTCACGTAATCAAGTCAGTGCCATCGAGCAATGACAGTCTATAAATTGGCACGCAATTATTGTTGTTGATACTTTATTTTATTACGAATGTTGGTGGCACTCACGCACACGCATTTTTCAGAAATTTGATTTATGTTTAAAAATTTATTTTTTTAATTGTTGTACAAAATAAATCTCGATATCATTCAATTCGGATTTGGCTTAGGTGTTGGCGGTGTTTGCAAATTTTATTCAGTCCGTGGGGAGGATGGATCAATCCTCAGAAAAACTTTTTTTATTGTTGTTTTTTTTTTAATTTAAAAGACATTTTAAAAGTTCATAACAATTAAGAGCCAGTTCTTGGGGAGGATAGTTGAATCCTCAGTCAATAAAAAATGTATTTTTTCTTTGAAATTGGCTACTATCCGGCTCGTGAGATGGTGCAATTAGGTCGAAAACTGAAAATAAATGTATTATAGTAAAAAAAAACTTCGTTTCTTTACGGGTTGATTTTTTAGTATCTAAAACAGAACTTGAATAGAACTTCAATTTCAACAATTTTGAAATTTGATGAATTGTTCAAATGCTGTTAAACAACCCGTCCTTTTTATATTAGCTCCACTTAATAAATAATTCCCTTCTGGATCGATGTCATTTTTAGGCACGCTGTGTGGGGTGACCTATGGCAGAGGTGTTGGTTATCCAATAAAAACCCATTATTTATTGGATGACCAACGGTACCCATTTCCGCCTCACAAATTGAAAAGTCAAATAGATAAACAGTAGAATAGGAGACAACTCTTTGTGTAGTTTAAAAATGTTATGACACGCTGGTGGAAGGATGAAAATTTCGGGTCTCCTGATAGAATGGATTGGAGGTATTCCAAAGATATGTAAGTACTTTTTCATTAACTGAAATTTGATTTAAAATCACAGATTAGGTACTCTTTTATGTGGGTGTATACAAAACTTACACTGTCGCATGTCGCTTCGAAATCGTATAACATTTTGGCGATTAGTCAAAATATGTATTTTTAAAATTGTGCAGATCCGTGAAAATCACGTTGTATTATAATTGCCGGATTTGTGAAGTTGGAAGCACTTATAAAACATTTGATTCGGGAGCATCACCTTTCAAAAACACATATTGGTAATTTACATTTTGAATGAACATCGTCAGTAAACTTGAAAAGTCACGAAAATTGTTTACAGGTTGTTCAGGCAAGCGATGTAGTAGGCAGGTAGGTACATTTTGAATTGACCCTTTAATACAACGATACTCAACCTTTTTTCTCTTCGGGCCACACACATGTATTTGTAAAGTTACGCGGGCCGCAACACTGTACTGGTAAAACGAAAAAAAATCATCAACCCCCCCCACCCCCCCTCTCCCTACAAAGAAATATTCTTCTCCCCATTTGTCTTGAAGCACTCTCTTTGTACCTGACTAACCAGTGACATTAACCAATTTTTATGTATTACTAGCTTTTTGTTTCACCCTTCCCCCTTTAGCAATGCATAATTTCATGATGCCAGAGCTCACTATTGTAAACAGAAACCATCCTGGGCAAGCACACATCAAATCCCCAAAGTTTCATCGCAATCGGATGAACGGTTTAGCAATGCATAATTTCATGATACCAGAGCTCATTATTGTATACAGAAACCATTGCAAGCATGCACACATCAAGTCCATGCACACAAAGTCTCATTGCTATCGGATGAAAGGTTCAGCAACGCGTAATTTCATGTAGCCAGAGCACACTATTGTATACAGGAACCATCGCGGGCATGCACACATCAAATCCCTAAAATTTCATCGCAATCGGATGAATGGTTTAGCAACGCATAGGCCCCAAACAAATATATCCAAACCAAAAACATACATATACAGTCTTAAAGCTCAAAGCTCAAAGTGCAAAATTCAAAGCTCAAAACTCAAAGCGCAAAGCTTAGATATTAAATACACATTAAACATACAAGTTAAATACATATTCATTTATACAAAATTCATAACGCCAGAGCTCAACACCACATATAGCCTATAACCTTCGCGGGTGTGCACACAACAAATCACTTAAGTTTCAGCTCAATCGGATGAACGATATGGCAGCGCATAACATACGAACAAACAAACAAACAGACAAACAAACAAACAAACAAATAAACAAACAAATACTGATTTTTCTATATGAAGATAATTGATGCGGTGGTTTCTAGAAGTGGTTTTTTGGGAATAAATCTTGCGTGTGCTAATAGCAAGACTCTTACACATCTGCCCTGATGATGGACATTGTAACGGTGTCCGAAACGTTGGCTAAAGAAGAAGGTAGCGCAACACGGCATAACACAAATAACGAAAATACTTTTGGCCGTGAAAATCTAAAAAACGTATCTCACTCTTATACCAGATCACGTGGACCATAATGACAATCCTTTTCGGGTGTCACTATCTGTGCGTCAAAGTCGAAACGAATCTGAAGATATACGAAATTTAGAATTTTTATAAAAAAAATTAAAAAATCAAGTTCCTGATAAAAAAAGTGTTAGGGCCGCTCACAAAAGCTTGGCGGGCCGCAGGTTGAGTATGGTTGCTTTAATTCAAAATAAGCTTAAAGAGTTCATTGATCGTCAAAAATTTCACGCATGAATAATTTATTGGAAATAAGTAGAGGTGGAAATAGAATTAACAAACGCACATCAACACAGACAACCGACAAGCAAATGCAAAAGCAATCCACAAAACAGTGATCATTTTTACATTACGGAAGAATTATTTTATACCTATTATTATTTTATACCTAGTACAATTAATCGATTTTTAATATTTTTATATAAAAGTCCTAACTGCTACCGTCTGGAGCCAGTGAGACTATGGCATTTCGAAATTGTGGTACGTTGTGTGGCGGAAGGTAGTGCCGAGGGGAAGGAGATGGGGAAGATTAAAGTGGGGAAGTATCTGGCCATTATGATCTGGTCAACAAACACGGCTAAAGCCATTTCAAGAAAGAAATGGTGGTCTTACGCCAGAGCGATTCTGAAGAATCTTCCACTCTGGAACGTGCCGCATATCATTACATAGTATAAAATGAAATCGCTCGAAATGTTTGTGCGCTTAGATATTTTAAACTACCTGCGCAACGGATTTTCATGCGGTTTTCACCAATAGATAGTAGAGTGATTCAAGAGCAAGGTTTATATGAATAATACATGCTTATAATAGTTGAGAAAAGCTGAGAAATTATTAAAATATTCAATTCAGGCAGCGGGTAGGCAAGGTTGGGTAATGACGTTGTGTTTCGTTAGCCACAGCAACGTGTGTCCGGGTCTGCTAGTATACTATATAATTGATTATATAGTATACTAGCAATTATATAGTATACTATATAATTTATTATATAGTATACTAATAAAATAAAATGTTTGCACACGCCGGTATGCGATCTCGCCACCTTCGGATTGCGAGTCAAGAGAACCTTACCCCTCGATCACGGAGGTCGTCTATTAATTATATGTATCTGTTAAAGTAGAGTTGTTTTCAGTGCGTATTATCAAACTTTACAAAAAAATGATGTCCGATATGCAGACATGGCGTAGCCCATATTTTATTTTAAGTCATGAAACCTTGTTATTTTATTACGATATTTATTGTGTAGACTTTGAATGTTATTACAGGATTGGAATATATATTATATTCCTCGGTACCATGTCATACAATTGCTTTTGTAACTACAATAAACTATTGTCCATTTGCAATGGTCACCCAACATACTTTATATCTACATTATAATTTATACATTATATTGTGGCCACCAGAAGCGGTTTCAGGATGTTAGTAGAAGTGCTATTAAGGCTGTATGTGCATTATTATAAACGGAGTAAGTTATATTAACACATTAACCTCCAGTGCTCCAGTGATTACCGCAAAAAGTCAAAACTGCTCCCGTCTGAAGTCAGTCAGATTATGGCACCCCCCATAATTGGCGTATGTTGTGAGACTGAAGGTAGTGCGGATTTTCTTTTATTAAGTTTGATAATTAAACTTAATAAAAGAAAACCTTTCATCACTTTGGAGGCATGGGTTGATTTCCTCCAAGCTCATCAAAAATTTGGTTTTTTATTAAACTTTAGAGAAAAAATAAAATTTTAAGTCTTTCTTCTACATTTTGAATAATATTAAATATATTATTATTGAATTTATTAAAAAAACGTTTGTATGTAAACAAATTCCGTGACAGCAGTTTCGCCTTCTGAAAGCATTATCAAACTGTTAACAGTCATAAAAGAAAATAATAATAATAAAATTGAGTTTTACAAACTAAACGTGATGATAAAACACTATTGATGTGATTTAAAAGAAAAACATATGTATATTAGTGAATATTAGTCAACATTTTATATACTTATGTATATTTTTATAGGAATACCTCACAAGAATCCCAGCAACTTCCGTCTGGAGCCTGTGAGACTATGGCATCCCGAATTGGGGTATGTTGTGAGGCTGAAGGTAGTGGAGAGGGGAAGGAAATGGGAGAGAGGAAGGTGGGGAAGTACCTGGCTATCTAGATCTGATCACAAAACACGGCTAAAGCTATTTCAAGAAAATTTTCAAATCTGAATGGTGGTCTTTCATAAGGGCAATACTTAGAGTATCTTTCACTCTGGAACGTACCGCAAATATACTGTATATTATTTTTAAATGAATTCATTGTGAAATAAAACAAACCAATCAAATAAAATTAATTTTCCCACGCCGGGATTCGATCCCGCAACGTTCAAATTGGAAGCCAAGAGCTTACCTTAAAAAAAATCTTGTAAAGACACCTCTGACAACGCAAGCTTTTATATCTTACAAACATTTTAAAAGTTTAAATATATTTGTTCACACCGATTTTATAGGTGACAACCCGGCAAATGATTGTTTGGGAATAAATATTCATTTAATTAACTGAAGACAATATTAGCGAAACTCAATCGAAAATCTGGAGACAGAAAAATCAGAAAAAGATATTGGCTCCACTGGGACTCGAACTCAGGACTCTTTGATAACATGGCAAGTGCTCTACAAACTGAGCTACGGAACCCATATCAAATTCGGTCACTTTTAAGTGTATCATACTTCGACTAAGAACTACCAACGTTATCTTCATTTTCCTAACGCACATATTATTGGCTGCAATCTTTATGTATGTTTGTAAGATTCAACTCGAACTAAATGCTATCTAGATAGTGTCTGGATAAATCTTTATTGTTTTTAATATGCGACATCTATTGACTTTTCTGCAAGTCTAGGATGAATATATAATATTTAATTAAATTAAGACAATATTAGCAAAACTAAATGTTTCTCTGTTTTTTGAACTCTAAAACTCTGATCTTTCTGTCTCCTGATTTTCGATCGAGTTTCGCTAATATTGTCTTCATTTAAATGTTATAGTTTGAGATTTTACTCATAAAGTTAAAAAAATAAAAATTAATGAATATTTATTCTTTGGAAATAAATTGTTCCTTTCTCTTCTCCCCACTTGTCTCCCCCATGTCTTCATTGCCGTGGCAACGTGAATTTATAAATCCCATACAAAACGCATCGCAAGATTCATTTGGAAACTAATTATATTCGAAATAAAATCATTAAAAAACTTAGTAAACAAACGCAAAAAAGCAATCTTACGTTTAAATTGCGGAGAATTCATCCCACCTCTCTTTCCTGTAAGCATATTCCTCGCAAATACAGTTTATTGCCATTATAAGAATACATAAATCATTTCGCCTTGTATGTAAAACCTCTAGCCGAAACAATATTATTTATATTGGATAAGTTTTTTTTAATTTTTTTTTATTTTTTTTTTTTTTTTTTAAATTATTTATATTGTTTAAAATATTCGCATCACTAAAGTGGTTAAGGCTATACACAAGTTATAAAAGGGAGTAAGTGATATTAAGGCGATGCGGCTGTGTTGCTGCGTGCGCAGTGGCGCGGTGTCGGAAGTGTACTGGCGGGCGTGGGCCGCCGCGCCCTACCCCGAGAACAATGGCGTATGGTAACTTGACTACAATAGACGTTGGATGTTGTCACGGAGACTGGCCTGTAGTACTCGGTGTGGGGTGACCAGATGAAATTTTATTTTTTTATTCAATTATAAATATTTTGTCTATTCAAATATATTGTTTCTTTTGTAATGTCCAGAGATAATTTGGACAAAGTTTTGCACGTGTGTTGCAAAACTCTTCACAACCATTAATGATATAATTCTCTTTTGAAAAATTATTGATTTTAAAAATTGTTTGTAAAATTTTATCGTTAAACATCAACTATCAATAACCTATTACAGTTTGTAAAATGTTTTTTTGAAAACATGTTTTTCATGGTAAATGAATTTCCTATTAGGTAATTTATAAAGGGAAACTATCACTATTTACGTCAATTAAACATGTTTGTAATCATTATAAAACAAGTTTATAATCATATTATAAATAGGGATCCATTGAAATCCGTATTTAAAACTCGCGCCACCGCGTCGAAATCGTTACATATTTCCATTTGGTGCGTGATGTGTTCCGCACAAAATTCTCCTTACAAAAACATGGCCCTTACAGATCCCTCTGACGGTGATTTGAACGAAACTATGCATTTCTTTGCCAAATTCATTTCCGCTTGGTGCGCCGATCCCGTGTCATGGATATCACGTAATCTCCGATCTTTCACGAGCATTACCGATCGAGACAGTTGCCTTTGCACGGACAAAAACATGAATACAATGTCCTGAAGGAGCTTGCATAACAAGAAAGCATTACCATAGAAAAGTGTGGTCTTTTCGTAGATGAAGAGTATCCGTATATGGGTGCGACCCCAGATGGAATGTTTTCTGAAGACACCGTGATTAAATTTAAATGTATTTTCACAGCACGCAGCATTCTCATATATGAAGCAGTAAAAACCCAAAAAATTACTTTTTGGAAACTTAAAAAAAATGGAGGTTATACCGGTATATGCATCTCACGATTGGTTTAACCAGGTTAAGGGCCAATTACATGTAACAAAAAAAGATTTTTGTATGTTTGTTGTATGGACTGAACTCGGAGAAAAAAATTTACGGGATGACGAATTTTGGCAGACTAATATGGTTGAACAGCTGAAACGCTTTTACAATTTTTGCATGCTACCCAAATTTATTGATCCTCGACATAATCGCTGCATGCCTATGAGAAACTCTGAGTATTTAGAAAAGTGCATAATAACGAAAAGAAGTAAAGTAAAATTGGTTTCAGCTAAAATCAAAACATGTAAGAAGAAATTGTTTCGAACAAATCAATAACATTTCATTTCATTGAAGTTTCTTCAGAAGAAATTTCATTTATATTCCTAATTTATATAGTCCACATTTTTAGAGATAGGGAAGAGGAGGGTTGGAAACCATTTTATAACATTTTATTTCATTGAAGTGTCTTTAGAAGAAATTTCATTTATATTTCTAATATATATAGTCCACATTTTTAGAGATAGGGAAGAGGAGGGTTGGAAAGTTCCTGGCCATTCAGATCTAGTCACTAAACATATCTACGCCGTTCTCAAGCAACTTTCAATTCTGAATTATGGTCTCTCACCAGACTGTATGAATGTATATTCCACTTTGGGACGAGGTACAGATTCATTAAATGTACCGATATACATTTTATTTTAATTCTACAATATGATTTACTCATATAAATGAAGATTTTGAACCCGTGACCTCAAATCAAACTAGACAATTTAATATTAACAGTGCCTCGCCGCACTGCGAAACCAGGCTGGAACAAAGGCCAAGCCTTTTGTCAATGTTTATAATTGTATTACTATGTGTACATTTTTAATCTATGTATGTATCAAAAAAAATCCAAATAAAAAGTTACATTAAATGTTTAAAGTTCGTTATATTCAAGCTAATTTTATAATCAAGCTATCGTTATATTGCATTACATTATAAAACATATTTTAACATTATTTTTATAATCACAATATTTTTAATTAATAATAATTGGTTTTGCTCTGTGCGTGTCTTGATTTTGAATGGAACGCACCGGCCAGCTGCACGTGCAGCTAGTTCGATATTCGAATTCGAGCTGGAAACATTTAATACCGAGGGCCCTTAAGATGAAACAAAATGTGAAATCCCATATAGATACTATTTATATAAATCTTTACTACGAATCGGTTTACATTATGAACATCAACAAAATATACGGATAAATTGAAGCTACGTACGTTTTGTATGGATTGGAATTACAATAAAATTATTACTTAATAAAAAAATATAAGCGTAAACTACTAAAAAAATGTTTTTTCATGACTTAAGTACTGAAGTACTGACTGAGATATGAGAAACAATTTTCTTTACATATCCCTTTATGGCTGAGACTATTTTTGACGTTTTGTGTGATCTATCTGTTTCATTCTTATAAAATTATGCACAAAATAAATTTAAAAAAACACTTTGGCGCTTACTCGCCTCACCTAAAAAAGAAGCTTGATTTTAAATTTTGATGGCGTGAGGATCAAAATATTTCTAGCGTTTATATTCCTCTTTTTTATATTATTTTCGGCAAACGTCGCATTGTCGAGTCGCTAGTTATGTAATTTTGTGTTGAACTTACTTCAGTATTGTTTTGGTTCTAAATATACGAAACCACCTACCCACTTACGTTATTGCTAATATTCTGTAATAATTTTTTTACACAATCGCTGAATCCAGTGTTGTGTACATAAAAAATAAAGTTAATACTTATGAAAAAAGATTGCAAATGAAAAATAAAAGGCCTCCGCGTCCACTTATATATTCTACGTAATTATTCTTGCTGTAATAACAATAATAATTAGCAACGTGTATTGCTGTAAAAAATATTACACAATTTAATTCCTCTAAAAGTAAATTTTGATTAGATAAATTTTCTCTTGGAGATTTGGATTTCTGAACCCCCTGTTAAAAAGACCACGAACCGCCACTGCCCCCAACATAAGAGTATTACTTATTTTAACCTTGATCAAAGAAATGTTAAAATATCTTTTAAACAGTAGAATAGGTAGTAGTATGTAGTTCCTTCTTAAACAATAGTTTAACAAGATTACCCTATTTTATATTTTTTCACTTTCATTAACCTATTTTAAAAAGTTTCTGGGGACCGTGGCACAATTTTAAAAGAGAAGTAATGAAATCTTATATATAATTTCTTTAGCACCGTTGTGATTTGAAATTCGATGAAATGAAAAATTGCGACACTAAATAGTTACAAATATATACATCTATAGGATTTATACTGCGAGAGAATGAGATAAAATAATTGGTCTCCTGTTTGTGCGGTGATTGTTGCTTATCGTTCTCCTCTTTGTGCGGTGCTTCGTGGCCTCCCCACACTTTTCTACTTTAGCCTTTATGAAAGTTTCACTACTACCGCGTGTGAATTGCACACTCTGTGATTTTTTTTCTTATTCCACAAAATTATTCCAATATATGGTGACCCTACTCTTTGAACCTGCAAACTGTCATTGTTCACAGCACCACGCGTCTCGTTAACCCACAGGTTGAAAAATGTTCAGAAGTGTGTCCACCCACGCCACTGTGCGATAATTACTGCTTCCGTCTCGGTCACGCGCGAACACAATCAGCATGGGGGACAAGGACGCGTGCCCGTAACACAGTGGACGTATTCACCCTTTTTGGACGACCTTCGATATTGTGATGAATTAACATGGTAACAATACTGAAAGGGAATTTTACATAAATTGAAGTGAGTCAGATTGACTGCTCTCAGTATCACCTTGACGAAGTGTGTAATTTTAGAAGGGAAACAATTTCTCATTTGATAATAGGATTTCTTCAGCTTTTTGTTGTCAACTTCTATGTCTTTTGTTTTGGTCAGAGGAAGTTACTCTTTCGAAAGTTTTACTATATTAAGTGGAAAGTTCGCGCGGTCCATTTCGGCCCGTTTCATACAAATATTTATTTTGGATTTGAGATCAAAATACTCAACCAAACTGAAAAATTAATTTTCTTATCAAAAGATATATATCAATTATCTAGTACGAATGTCTGCTATTTTATTCATTTTAACTTTAAATTATAAGATATAGGCAATTTAAATTTTAATGTTTCATGATTTTAAAGGCAACTTGGACAATTATTTATGAGTAAATGTAAAACAATAAAAAAAATAGTTTTACCATATAAAAATATGACGAAATATAAAATGAAAAATAGAATATTACTAAAAAAGCATTTTTTTGGGTATCAATTTTAATATACAAACGACAAAATTTTGTTCCGACGTAAATAGGTAATTCGAAATCTTAATTTACACTTATTAAAATGATTTTTAATATTAATTTTAATTTTTTATTTTATATTTCTTTATACTTTTATAATAAATTTAGTATAATTATTTTTTAAATGTTTTTCGTTTAATCACAAATAATTGTCAAAGTTGCCTCTAAAATCATGAAACACTTAAATCTTTAATGGCCTGAATATATCTCACAATTTAAAGCAAAAATAAATAAAGTATCTTACATCCGTACGAGATATTTGATATATCTATTATTTGATTACAAAAATTATTTTTCAGTTTAGTAAGGTATTTTTAACTAAATCCAAAATTAAGATTTGTATTAAATGGGCCGAAACCGACCGCGCAAACACTCCTCTTAACTTTCAATTTGGAAGGCGAGATGGGTACCGCCGCCCCGGAAACCACTTATTGGATAACCAACACTCCTGCCGCCCCCTATGTAGCCCCAAGTGGTTTGTTACGTTTCGCGAAATAGCATGATTTTTTCTTTCCTACATTTGCCTGCCGTCGTGATTGAATGGTCAACATCCTTGAGTACAAATCCGGAGGTCACGGGTTCAAATGGAAGTAACATTTTATTTTATTGAATTGTGTTATTTTACAATTTATTCATTTAAATTATGGTAATATAGATACTTTACATACAGCAGACATCGCTCTGGTCAAAGGCAACTATTCGCAATCGAAATATCGCTTGAAATGGCTTTAATCCTGTTTGGTGACCTTCCTCTTCCCCGCCTTGCTATATACAGACTGTTGAGATCAGTTGAGATTCGTATGCGGTTCTTACAATTGCTCTAAAAAATATTTCAAGTGGTTATTAAATATTTATATTTCTTATACTGGCAATATGTGGTGGAATTCCACAATAATCAATATATATGTTATAAAATAAATTCCAAAAAAACGTGCGGCCCGCAAAAACTCAGAAATGAGTGATGGTACGATCAAGGGAATTATATGATGTGGTAGATCTCTATCCCCCCTTCATGATGAAGGTTCCCGTTTTTACCTAAAGGGCGTGCTTTTGAAGATATAAATTTTAAAGATGGTAGTTTCGCCCTCTAGAAATTTCAAGAACAGTCTTCCGGAAAGTTCTAGAAGGTTCGATAAAACTCTAGAATGTTCTGGAAGGAGTGACGGAGTATGTCAGTGAATCTAAAAGTTTCGAAAAGTAGGAAAATTCTGAAATTTTGTGGAATGTTCGGGAATAGGGAATCAGGAACATTATGGTGGAACATTCCAGAATACTCTCGAATGTTGTCCTGAGCGAAGCCGAGTACCCCAGTAATCAAATAATAAAACAAATATAAAACTTATTTTCACTTAATATATTTGTGACCGTAACGAAAGCGAGGGGTTAGTTCACAAGCATTTTATTCAATTTATATGGGTTTTTCCATGTTTTTTGCTATGTCGTCTTCGACGATTGGAATTCCACTAGACTATTTCCACTAGAAATCCCATCGTGAAAGAAGACATAACAGAAAATAAAGGAAACCCATAAAAATGGAATAAAATCTTGTAAATCTCCCTCTCCCCCATATGTTATTTATATATACGGTAGATTAAGAAACAAACACGTCTGAACAAGTTGAAACCGGTTACGGTCACAAATAAATTAATTGGAAATAAGTTTAATTTTATTTGTTTTATTAAATGTATTATTTTATTCGAATCATTACTTTGTTTATTTGTTTATTAATGACGTACACAGTACATTATAATACAAGTTGCAAGATGTTAAATTTTTACATTAATGACGTATAAAGTACATTATAATACTTGTTATAAGATGTCAAATTTTTAATTTTATTTGTTTTATTATATGTATTATTTTATTCAAATCATTACTTTGTTTATTTGTTCATTAATGACGTACACAGTACATTATAATTCAAGTTGCAAGCTGTTACATTTTTACATTAATGACGTTTAAAGTACATTATAATACTAGTTATAATATGTTAAATTTTTACATGGTTATGTACCTATTACGTAAGTCATAGAATGTTATTTGGTAGATACGCCTGACATATGTAATAACGGATTTTAAAAACTTAATTAGGGAATGAACAACTAATAATAATAAAAAAAAAAAAAAAGGAGGGGGGGGGGGAGACATTTTAAAGATGAATTATATGCTCACTAAATGTAAGATCTATTGTAACATAGTATTCTATTGAGTGGATTTCATTACAGGCCCCAAGCATTAAATTAAGATTGGTTTCTATTCTTATCTAGAACACTGCAAAACTCGACGTAGAACCATAAAATAATGAGTGTGTTTCCAACAAGAAACCGGCACAATTCACATGGAATAGAGTCATTAAATTTAATGGTAATACTAACCGTGGGGTCCGGAGTTCTCTTTCATAATAGTCCTGTCTATTCTCAGCAGGATTTACTTAGTAAATACAGTAATACCTCGTTTATATGTACAGCTTAATAAATAATACAAAATACATATTTACATACATTACAGTCGCTCGATTAATTGTTTCCTCTTCCGTTCAGTTGATCATATGTGCATATTTTTCGATTTTTTGCGCATATTTATATTAAATATTCCCAGTCCGCAATAAGATTTTTTTTACATTAGTTCCACACAATTTACAACCCCTAAGCAGAGGGGTAACCAAACCCCTCTGCTTAGGGAACCCCAAATTGTTCAGTAAGTTTGGTAACTTAGAAGGGGTGCCGGTTCTTGGCGGCGAATGCATCTGTCCACCAGCTGCATGGCAGGTCGGATCGAGAGAGAATGGTTGAGGGCGTCCCTTTGACTACCCCAGCTGCACTCTCGGAATATCGCCTTGCACCGCTGTGGGAGGGATGGATTCGTACGTCCGTCACTTCGGAACACACCGACCCCAGATTCCTACCCACCCATCATACCTTTTTCCTTTACAGAACTTCCTCTTCTTCCTTTCCTAAAAAAAACTCTCCGCACAGCATGCCCAAACAGGGCATAGGACATGAGGGGAATTATTTTGCTCAGGGCCCTTTGTGTGGAGCTAATGCGAAAAAAAATTACATCCTGAGGAGAAAAATTCCGTCAGGGCCTGTGTCATCTTTAGGGGTGCCGTGAGGAGGGTCTTTTTAGGAAAAGGAAAGTGAAGTTCTGAGAAGGAAAAGTAAAAATTTAGATAGGGATCTGGGATTAGTTTATGAATCCATCCTTCCCACTCCGGTGCAAAGCGATAGATCGAGAGAGTCCTGTTGGAGAGATTAAAAGATCCAGCCCGCCAAGCAGTAGGTGTGCAAATGCATCCGCCGCCAAGACCTAGACAAATCTCACCCAATGAACCCGGGCACCCTTGTTAAGTCACGTAGCAAACCACTTGGTGTTACCTATGGCAGGGGTGTTGGTTATCCAATAAATGGATGCCCCAGAGGCGGCGGTACCCATACCCGCCTCTAAAATTGCAATAAAAATTGCTCAGCCGCGTAAACCGCCTATCATATTAAAGCTAGATTATTTTTCGTTTCAATTATTTATTCTTCTCATAAGAGTTGTGTAATAACAACATTAACGAAATTTGATGCGTTACGGCAAAAATAGCTAAAAATTTTTGTTTGACTTTTTGAAAAAGTCGAAATTTCTAATAAAATAAAATACTTTTTTTGTTTAAAACCACGAGTTTTAAACTGTGGGTTTAAACAAAAAAGTATTTTATTTTATTATAATATGTCAAACCACAAAGTGATTGCTTTCTACAATACTATCAAAATTTCTAGTTTCATTATAAATGATATTGTTCCACCAACATGAAATTTGTTATTTTATTTATTTACTTTAACTAAAAAAAATTGGTAGCTGTTTCGGCTTACAAGACAATTTTAAAATTGTGGTTCCACTTTTAGACGACTTATTTTTAATTTTTTGAAGGTGTGTAAATTGACTTATTACCGGTTAAAACAATTTGCTAAAAAAATGATTGAGACAGTAGAAACTTTATTATATAGGGAACTTCGAAACCTGTTTCCTACGCACTAAATATTTTCAATCTAAAACATCCTAAAATATAAAACATCTTTTATTTGAAAGGTAAGAATATCTTTTAGGTTTTACAGACCAATTTATTTAAAGCCTATCTAAAGTATGAATCAGAATATTGTTTCAGTGTTTTTTACGCCGAGAAATTTATTTAATTTATTTTGAGAAGCTCGAGGGCAAGTCTTTAAATGTTTCATTGAAGAAGAAGACACTAATAATCTATAAAAGAGAACAAGACACAGAAGAATAGAAAAAGATAATGGTCGCAACTGAAACACAACAGAACCTTTCGTCTAACCGGGTTGTGCGCTTTTACCAATTCAGCCATTGCCACCTTCCATCTCCACCGTCATAAATGTCAATCTCACATTTTAAAATTTTACAATTAACAATATTATTTTCGACTAGCTTTTCTATTTCAAAAAATGTTTAACCATCATTTTATAATGAAATCAATAAAATTAAAAAAATAATAGTTATAAAACCATAACCAAAAAGAGCTTCGTAAGTAGAAGATTTTTAACTTTAAAGCAGTTTTTAAAGGCCTGATACTTTATTTTTTCTGGGTTTATAATAAGATATACTCAAAAAGTCACTCGATTCTTTCAAAATATGTGTTATAATCGTCGTATTTAATAACGATCTAAAATATTTCTAAGCGATATGATTTTTAAACCAAAATCACATGTTTTGTATCGCATGGTTATTGGATCAAAGAAATATTTAAAAAAAACACTACAGGCTGCCTCAGAACAGGAAATCCTTGTGACGAAGACTGTAAAATTTATGACATTATACTTAAACAAATTTCTTAAGAGGGAATAACCAGACAAAACCGGAATTATGTCATTTTTAAATAAATGTTTAGCCGTATTGACTCTTTTCCACAACAAAATTATAAATTTATTTCGAAAGATTGTTCTTTTATCTGGTAAAGTTATGTTTTAAATTATGAGAAAATATGTTTATTTTTAGCATAATAAGTTTATACCGTAGGTCGTCGGAAGATTTGTTAAATTTTCAAACGATTTTTTAAATTATATAATACACATTTCAAATCATATAATCGTGCAGTAAAATAATTTATCTGGTAAAACTTTGTTACAGAAGTTTATTTTTAGAGTAAATAAAATAACTTATATTACTTACTGAAATAGTTGTACATAAAATCAAACGATTAAATAAATAAAAAAATGATTCACGAACAAGTTTACTGTTTTTCACTGGTAGGTATCAAATATTTCAACAATATTTACTATCCTTATAAATTACCTCCTAGCTTAGGACAACCACAAGCAGTTTATATTATTTCAATTATCTAAATAAACACTTTCCGTTCCGTTTTATGTCTTTCAATTACAATAGTTTATCGGCCCTTATATGTGTTAAAAACGCCCTAACACAGGAATCATCGGGACAATTCCTATGTAGATTCCCCCGCAACAGGTTTGTTCGCCGGTGGCTAGTGGCTAGTACTAGCGCGATGGTACCGGTACAATTTACAACTCATTACGCTGCAACCGTTTAAACTGTGATAAAGTCAAGAAGCCATAAACGATAATGGAATTCTCACCGCGACGTGGTCCATTTGAGATACCTTCGGAAGCAGGGCCGTTTAGGAAGCAATAGGCAGTTCAATATCTTTAACGTGAATATATTTCAGTTTTAAAGCAGAGAAAAGAAAAATCACTGAACTTGAAACTCTTTTAGTTTTCTGAAACATTTTTCATTCCTAAGAAGTCTTGAAGAAACCTCTTCTTGAAATACGAATTGAAGTGAAATCTTCTTCAGCACCCTTGTGATTTGAAACTCGATGAAACGGAAGCGAGCTACACTAAATAGAGAAAAACACATACATATAGAGAAAGATATAGCAATTATATATCTATTTATTTAACGGGTACTAATATATTACGACAAATTCACAGTTCTACGAAAACCTCTTTTGGTCTAGTCGTCTAATGGTGTGAAGCGTCCGACGAAAATTCGCGGCCAGACATCCATCGGAATAAGGATCGAATCTTATGATTTAAAAATAAAAAAAATCAATATTCAATCTTCAAACCCAATAAATAAACAGGCAAAAATAATAGGTACAAAAGAAAGCAACACCTAGCGACTCCGAAGAAGAACACACAAATACTAATAAGATGACCAAATGTATAGGAAAAGGTGGACTGAAATTCGTCGACAAAAATATGAAAAAAATCATCCTTCACATTGATAAAAAAGTGCTTCGTAGCCTCCTTACTCTTGTCTATTTTAGTTTTCTGAAGGTTTCATGTATCGCATGTGAATTGCACACTCTGATTATTATTATTGATATTATACGCCAAAAATAAACATTTTTTTTAAATTTTTTTTTTATTCCAGTTTAAATAAAATTACATTTTTACTCATTTAACTAGAAATAATTATACACATTAAGATAAACTAAATATTTCAATACAGCACTATTCTATTTCATTATTTTGTTTATCAAGAATAAATATTAATAATTTTTTTTAAAATTTACCCAACTTATTTTCGTTTTTCAATTATATAAGTTGCCCCCCTCGTAACCAATGGATTGTTTACCATAGTTAGTGTGGATGGTGTTTAAATGTATGTTATCATGTTGTCGTGTAAAGTGTTTATGTACTCTAGACGTTTTAACGAATTCTGTGTTTGTGTGTACGAGATTATTTTGTATTTTGTTTATAAGGAGACATGTATTGTATTCGTATATTTTCTTAATGTTAATAGTTTTGTTTCCATATATATTTTTTGTGGATGTTCTGGGCTTGTAGTTAAATAGTAAAATAATAGTATAATCAAGATGTAAAATTGTCCTTAGAAATTTTAAATGGAACAAAGGCAGAAGAATAATATTACCACATTAGCCAACATTTGTATTTATTTATGAGTATATTGATTTGTATTATTGTATTACAGCCTTCAACTATGTTTCGTGCAGTTGCAGACATCTAATATTTCTAGTAGTAATATAGCATTCAATTTAGGTACAACCGAGTATCTTTGGAGGATTGAGAATTTTTCAATGTTTGATGTTACACTACAAAATCGCTTTGCTTAAAATAAAAATTTGCTAAAAAGACCAAATTCTGGATGGGCCATGCAGAAATTTGAAAATTTGAATTTTGAGGGCAAATCTTTAAGAAGGAAGTTACGGATTCATTAGACACATAACTAAAATTATAATAACTGAAATGAAAAACGGAGAACGGAATACAATGTACCTACATGATTTATAAAAATGTAGTACCTAAAATGAAAAATGTAATATTTTTAGATTTAAGTAGATAAATAGATTTTAGTTTTTTTCTTATTGTTAATTGATGCTCCAGTGATTTTTTTTTGTTTTTTTTAGTTTTTTTTTTTTTTTATATCTACTCTAAAAAGCAACGTTGCTCCATTTGAAGTGGCCATTTAGTAGGATCTATCATTTAAAGTCCGAGCCTGTTCGAACCGTTCAATGTGCGGCGTTTGTGATGCCGTAAATCGGGTGAGAAAAACAATGAAAAGTTCAGGTTCCCATCGTTATTTGGTAGAGAAGAGTGCGAGGAGGACTTTATTTCCTCTCCAACGAGGCGTTGAAATTACTCGCGAGAAAAAAGATCGATTGCGCATTAATTTGAAGCGAGTCTCCCGAAGTGAAAATTACCGGCTCCAGGGCAGAATGCCGCATTGTCTGGGCCACGTGAGATTTTAGTTTAAATTAGTGAAAAAAGCGGATAGTTTAAAATCATTGTGCTTAGGTTAGAGACAAATTATGGGATTCTTCCCAAAATAAAAGGATTCGCTTTGAAAGGGCTAGGAGCGCCTTCATTAAGATGAAGAAACGCTTTTTTTTTAACTTAAATGAGGTAATGAAATCCTCTTCTTTGTCTTATCGACGACCTCTTTGACAGAGCGGCTAAGTTTTTGGGCTCAGAGGTCACGGGTTCAAAGCCCAGGGTGGACAAGATAATTTATTTTTACTAGCTATAGTTCCTGGCGTCACTCGGGCTTTTTAAATTTCATGTTGACTATTTTCGAAACAAACAGTACACAAATTTAATACATTACAGTAGATTACATGGTTTTAAAAATAATTATCGGGGTAGATTTTAATATCTCCTTAAAAAATATATACAGCATAGATTCTCAACTTTTTTTTGCCCACCGCCCACTTTGAGATTATTTTTTATTTCTAGCGCCCTCTAACGAAGGGGCATAATGGGATACCACGATAGGGTTACATTTGCCATAACGGATGGGGCGAGATGGGATACCGCGACGAAGGGGGCGTAATGGGATATAGCGATGGAGTTAAATTTGCTACAACAGAGGGGGCGTAATGGGATAGGGAAAATATTGTTGTGGATAGATGCCCCCTAATGGGATGGAATGAGCCAAAGTAGGATGGGTTTCTCTGGGTCTCCTACCGCCCCACTCACAAGTTTGAAACGCCCCTCAATTTTCTCAACGCCTCTCAACCGCCCCCTGAAGTTTTGAAACGCCCCCAAGGGGGCATTATTGCCCACATTGAGAACCTATGATCTAGAGAGATTACATTATATTTTAAAAAAAGTTTTTTTTTTACATTTTTTAAGTAAAAATTCTTTAGCACCGTTGTGATTTGAAACTCGATGAAATGAAAAAGCGAAACTAATAAGAAACGAACACATAGATCTATAGGATTTAGCTTGTGAGAAAATGAGAAAGACTAATCGGCCTCCTCTTTGTGCGGTGGTTCGTAGCCTATCGGCCACCTCTTTGTGTGGTGTTTCGTAGCCTCGTCACTCTTGTCTACTTTAGTTTTCTGAAGATTTCATTTCTACCGCGTGTGAACTGCAATTTTTTAATATGAATTTTACTATTTTCGAAACAAACAGTACATAAATAAACTGCGTGACGTGAGCAAGTTCCCAGGCTCCCGTTTACCTCCCTCCATCTTCCACGCCTTCCCCCCTCCCTACCCCCTTCTTAGTTCCCTTCCCCGCTCTTATTCTTTAATTCTTTATCCGAAATTTATACAACACCTGAAATTATAGATTTAGTACAAAGATATTCCAACTTATCAGAAATGAAATCGATAAAGTATTCAAGATGAATGCTTTCATTGACAGAAGCATTACATTTGCGTCTCTTGGTGTGTTGGAATGTCATTTATAATATCTGGCATTAATCTTGTATCAATTTGTTTATTTGTCCTAAGCAGAGTCTATCGATATCTGTCTCCTGACTTCGGATCATTATCTCTTATAAAGAGAATCTATCGAGAAGCTGAGGTATTTAACGATGTCACAAAACACCACGCGTGAGGAAAGTAGGTATGTCGTGTAAGTGTTTAAATTTAATCACCATATTTTCTAACCCTTAGGTATAGCATTTTGTTTTCTTAGATAGGTTTTTTTTTTATTGTTTTGAAGTTTCATATTATTTATCAGCAGTGTTTCATCAAATTTTCACAGATAAATCAAAGAAATCCCGCAAAAAAAGTTTGTAATATTTCTAATAAGCATAATTTCCATTATTGAAAAACAAAGATCTCAGCCATAAGTATTATCCACCCAAGCACCATCACCCACCTTCAATGTGTATGAAGATATTTTTTTTACACTAACCTCACAGTTTTTACATCCGAGGAAAATAATTTTCCTTAGGGTCAATGTCACCTTTGGAGATCCTTGTGGAAGATCTTTTTAAAGAAAGGAAGGAAAAGAAGTTCTGGGAAGGAAAAAGGTATAAGCAATTGGTAGGAAACTAGGAAGCGATCAACGTGTCCAGGAGTGACGTACGTTTGAATCTAACCCTCCCACTGCAGTGCAGGGGTCGAAAGAGATCAGCTGGAGAGATCAAAGTATCTTCTTAAACCAGCCTCTTCCATTCTCTCCGGCCACGCATCTGGTGGGCAGACGCATCCTACGGCAAGACCTGAACACACCTCACCAGATGAATCCGGTGTAGTGAACCACTTGGGGTGACCTATGGCAAAAATTTTGGTGATCCAATAAATGGTTCCCGGGGCGGCGGTACCCATACCCGCCTCCAGATTTGAGAAATTCACTGGCGTTCCTAAAACGATCAAAAAATTAAACTAGCACAGAAACGATTACATCTACATTTTTTTAGGTGGGGATAGCTGATTGGTGTGGGAGAATGGTGGGAACTAAATTTTGAAACCGGTAGCAAATAAACAAAATTAAGTAACAAATGTACATTGTGAATAAAACTCTTCAAAACAAAATTGTTACATACATAGTTAGTTAATGCCCAAAAAATAAAAATAAGCTTTCCAATAATTCACCTATATTACCTGAAATTGGTGATCTATGTATTCTGCTCGTTCAGACATACCTCGGACGGCCTGAATGCTTCTTTCAATCTAGAACTACTGGCAAATAAACATTGATATTGACAATAATTAAAATATTGGTATTGTCCTTGCTATTATATTATTATTATTGCAAATACACTCCTCAAAACAATACACATTTTCTTAAACATAAGAAACATACATAAAATAAAACAAATGAAAACAATATATTTTGCACTCAATCAATAATAGAATATGGAATAATTGCTTGGGGAGTAGCAACAAACTTGGCTATCGATTATATAGAAATCGCGCAGAAAACGATCTTAAAGATTATACTTTAAAAAAAATTGACTGACTGACACAGACCAAATATTCATCAGTAGTGATGTACTAGATATACGCCAATTATACGTTAAAACACTACTTTACTACATTTTTGACCAAAAAAACAAATTTCAACAAACAAAAAATATCAATAAGAGACCAGTTAGACAAGCGTACAAAGAACATAAAAATTAAAATAAAGACTATAAATATCATACAAAACAAAAATTAATTTAGAAATAAAATTACAAAATGGATTGAAGAACAAAAAGGACATTATTACTAAAATTTTATAATAAAAATTGATAATTAAAAATAAAATAATAAAACATAAGCCTGACTTTATATATTTATATTTTAAATATATTATATATATATATACATATATATATATATATATTTTTTTTTTTTAAATGGAAACCTCAGCACGGGTAAGTCACCCAGTTAGGCCGACATTACTGGATTATTATTGAAATGTAAAATATTCTATCAAAATAAATAAAAAATCGGAGAAATTATATTTGCATCAGAATTATTTGAAAACGTTTAAGAATCAAACACCCGTAATGGAATTTAAAAGAAATGTGTGTGACAGAAATTGTAATTCTAAAACCCTTCAGCACGACATTATCTTTATTTTATTAACAATCTGACGCTGAGAATCTATTCCTGATGTGTCATTAATATGGCCTATTAGGTGACTTTAACTGGGTGATGGTATTCGGAATGAAGAGAAATGTCCTCATTAACACGACGATAATGTAGATTCCCTGATGCGGCATAAAAATATCTTCAGAGTAAATATTTCTTGGTGAGATGAGCCTATTTCAAGATCGGGTATTATGTTCTTCCGTGGAATCTTGATTTGAGATAGACGCCAGTGATTTTACTGAATTCGATACGATGATTATCAAGATATCTGTGAGAAAATTGGAAAAGTAAAAAGTAAACGGATGCATTTTTGAAATACCGAATGAAGATACCTTTTCTCTCTGCTCTCTCTTATCAAAGGTTGTCTATCATTACAACATTCTCCATATTAAATGATGCAGAGTGGAATGATTTAACCTTCCACTTTGCTGTGATTCCGCAACTTTAGACGTCTGGTTTTAGAAGACGGCTGAATATTTCATAATATTGTATATAGTAGATAATAAAAAGTCTTTTATCTGTATAAATAATAAAAAAAATAAAAAAAATTGGTTATCCCTCTTTATTTTGTACGTTACGGTTTAAGTGTGTGAAATCCCAATTTTTTAGACATCTGACACAAAACAACGCTATAAATCAACATAATAACGAAACAAGATAAAATTTTACAACTATTTAATTGCTTATAACGTATTTACGTAAAATAAAACTAAGTTCTAAATAATATGATACAAATATCATGAAATACTCACCCAGCTCTCAATATTATTCAAGAGATTTTTCAAGTACACAACCAGTAGCGCGCGGAATCTGAGACCGCAAATATAAACAGAAGAACACGTGCGTTTGCGACGAATGTCACTGAGGAACTGAGGAGATGTACATCACCCCCCCGAGGATATCATGGAAGCGCATTTGTCTATTATTTATAATTACCGCATAATCAGTCAAATAAGTTCGCTGCGGTCTCACAAACCACGCGCGACTGCTGAAGGGTTAAATGACTACCCCCCCACCAAAAAAATATACTAAGAAAAGAACTTACTGAACATCAAAAAACTGTACGAATATAACGCATGCCTATTAACCTACAAATTCCAAAACAGATTTAAGTACACAAACACAACACCAATAAAAACATCACATACAGTACATGAAGATTACATAAGACAACACAATAAATTAGGCACATTTTATGTGAATACCGCACAAGAGTACCCAACTGTTTCCGTCTGGAATCAGTGAGACATGGCATCCCCAATTGGGGTGTGTTGTGAGGTTGAATGTTATGGAGAGGGAAAAGAGATAAGGGAGATGGGGAAGTAATTTGGCAATTCAGATCTTGTATTTGTTTACATTAACTCCAAAAGTCTGTGTCAACTTTGGGGAAGCTGTGTGGAGGGTCTTTTTGTGGAAATGAAGGAGTGAAGCCGGGCCTTGAAGAGACTCATGCTGTGGGAGGAAGGACACACGGAAACCGGCAAATCATTCCACAGCCGAGCTGTTGAACTCGTGAATGAGTCGTAGAAACGATCCGTTCTCACGTGATAAATATACAAATTAATTTAGGGCGCGCGTTTTGCGTGTTTACCGGTGCCGAAGGAATCAATGATACTAGCTTCCTCGGAGCACCTATCATTCAAATAAGGGTAGAACAAGGACACGATTACCACCCAACGCCTGTGCTCAAAAGATTGCATTAAGATAGGAGAATATATCAAACGGACCGCCTTTTTCTGCACAGAGTCGAGGGTTTTTTCAGGTATTTTTTGGCTCCAGACCAAATTTAAACGTGTGAAATACTTACGATTTGGACAGAGTTAGCAGTTGTGTACTGTTAAAGTATCTGAGTGCCCTACATAGTACGCCCAGCTTTTGAGAGGCTAACTTAACTCTGGCTTCGATGGAAACCCCCTACCTGAGTTGGTCACACCAACATTGTGCTGTATTGTAAATAAAACTGAGCTGTGTATATAAATCACGAATCTCACGTGTCATCCAAATATATATTACATACGCATATTGTTTTGTTTGTTTTTCTTTTTATTATGGTCTCAAATTTTTATGTCGTTATTTTATTGGTCAATGATATGATAATTCTAACACTGTTATATATGTACTTGTAATGACTGTTTATAACGCTAACTAATAAAATAATAATAACACTCCAAACATCAAAACTTTAGTGTTCAGAGATTGTACAATTATTTATTTTTTCCTTCAACCACATCCTTTATAAAGTACCATGTATTTTAAAGAAACAGGGTCAATGAAAAAATATCAAGCATCTCCTATGTGAAAGATTATGCAATTACAATATTTCTGCTGACTATAATTGAATAAAATCCTACGCTGTTTCCTTTTATACTAGAATAAAAAATTAGTTCGTGTGATTGTTATTATATTATTCAATTACAACCAAGTCCTCAAATGGCAGAACTTGTAGAAACGTGTAGGAACTCATACGAGTTGTATGCAATTGTATGTAACTTTATTTGGTCTAATCGATGTGTAGATTGTTGATAAGCGTATAATTTTAATTAAGACTTTCTAAAAGTTTATATAAAAACTGCGGCTGATGTTTAAATAGGGATAAATATATTATAAGTACATATAATTATCATCGTTATCTTGCAATATAATATATTATATACGAGGTAGTAATTGGCGCGTAACAAGTTTAAATTGGTCGATTGGAACTATAAATCTTACTTACCTAAATAGCATTTTATTTATAAAACTAGCTGGTTCCCGGCATGCGTTGCAATGCCATATTCAAATAAATACATTTTTCTCCCGGAATCACCTTCCCGTGCGTCCCCGTTCTTCTCCCGCGTCTAATACTTTCTTACGTTTCTAATACTTACATTTTTAAACTCGTTATATCTTTTGAATCGTATGTCCGAATTAAATAATTCAAAAAGTTACATAAAGGTATTGAAGCATTCTTGAATATGAAGTAATTTACTTGATAAGGACTAAAACCAAGATACAAATAAAGAGCCTTTTCAAGCGGCGACATTTTATTTAAATTTTTAAAATAAAATAACACTTATTGTGGCATAACTATAACAGAAAGACATATGCTGTCACGAAACTTTTTGTAAATATGATGTGTTCTGCAAAGTCGTAGTACATTATTTTATTCTATCATTAATAGTTTTCGCAGCGCACGCGATGTAAATAATATTTTAAGTAATTTTTTTACACCTTGGGTTACATTATTGGAGTTTTAGTAAGGATCCCTATTTCTTTGAAAATATAATATAGTCTATGTCACCCGGGGATAGTGTAACTTCCCAACAATGAAAGAATTTTTAAAATCGGTTCAGTAGTTTTGGAGCCTATTCAATGCAAACAAACAAACAAATCCTTCCTCTTTATATAGTGCATAGTAGATAGATAAATAGATAAATTAGTTTTTATGTCGTGTATATTCTTATACGACAGTATGTGAAAGTTACCTGATTTATATATTTAAAATCTTTTATTAATAATGAAGAGCCATAACACATTCCCCGGTGAATTTTAATGTGAAATCAGTATTTTCGAATAATCTTTACTACTAATTGGTTTATAGTATGAATGTCAAAGTATATGTTTTTAATAAATTAAAACCTTTTTTCTATCATGTCGCTTGAAAAGAATTAAAATAAAATATGTTAGTAACTTTTGTTAGTGGCGTTGTGTCAATACATAAAATAAGCTTTCAACCAAAAAATTTAACTGAGGTTTAATACTCAATGTCAATGTTATAATAATAATAATTTTTAATTTATTTATTTATATTTATAATGTGTACTTTTTAATTTTCGATTCCGGGGAGTGGGGGACGCTATTAAGAAAAAAATAGCTTTAAAAAGATAATATAGATATTTATGAAAGTATCTAAGAAACACCTTTTTTTAATATTAGAATGTGGCTAAAGCTAAAATTATTTGTGATAGATTTTTTGACTAAATTTTATCCTTTCTTATAACATTTTTTACTAAATAAAATAAAATACGCATTTTCACTATAATCGACTGCTTTTAGACTCCGTTTGACAAGCGATGTTTATGCCTATTACCTGAATTCGTGATGATATAAGGCAGTTAAAGCACATCTAGAGTTTGCTCATTTTTTACTTGTATATTCCTTAAACGCATGCTATTTCGGACTTCCGAACTAATAATTTGAAAAACTTAGGATAATGGAATCTGATATAATAAATAACAATAAAAAAATACAATAAAAATTTTTTAAAAAGATTAGTGGAAAATGAAAAATAATATTTTTGAAAACAAATTAATAAAAATCAATCATAATGCATACACATTAACTTCTATGGGTTATGCTTGGTCGTAGGTAGAAAACCGGCAAAAAGAAATCAATCTTGCACCAGCAGATTGGAAAGTGAGAGATGAATTTAAGTATAATATCCGACAATGAGGAAATGCAGTAATAATAGATCGATAGGACTGATAGGCGGCCGCGGATTTACCAAACCAAACCAACCCACACCGATATCATATTAATACTATGCTGAGGGCTTGAGTACTGACTACAGGGGGTTTCCCTTTCGTATGTAAATATTAATATATTAATAAAACTATATCCTTTTCGAATAAAAACGGAATTTAATATAAACAGATTTAGAAAGAAAGAACACCAAGCTTTCTCTTTTTATGTAAAAGTATACCACTGAAACTCCAGTATAATTCGAAAAAAAATACATGAAACCGTCGAACAATTCACACGGTCAAGGTTTGCCCATTTTTTATAATTATTTTATATGAGACCAAATAAATGACAAAAATCGACCATTTATAATACTTTTTTTGAATAAATGTGTATTATCGTTTCGTATAAATGGTAAATACAGAATACAAAAAAAAAATCGGCAAGCGATTAAAAAAAACTTTAGCTATGTTTGCGTTCAAAATTTTAACATACATATTTTTTATAATTAATTAGTTTATTTATTTACGCTCTTAAGGCTTTTAAACAAAACAAATTAGTGCATTTAAATTATGTAACAAAGCAATATTAAAAACAATAACAATGATATACATATTTAAACACAATACTTGCCGATAGTAAATAAAAAAAATCAACATTAAAAAATAAGGTATACATAAAAGTAAGTAAAGATTTACTTAGAAAAATAATTGTTTAAAAAATAAGGCACTTAATAAAAAAAGGACATGAATACTATTCAATAGTCATTCAATAACGATTTGGGAGGCTTATATGGGTACCGCCGCCCCTTAAACCGTTTATTGGATATCCAAGTGGTTTGCTACGTTTGGTGATTTAGCAGGGGTGAGATTTGTCTAGGTCTTGGTGGCGATGCGTTGGATTACCTATTGCGTGGCCGGCCGGATTGGGAGAGACGGATTGATGCATACATAATCTAGACCTCTCCAACCTGAGCCTCTCGATCATCGCCTGCACCGCAGTGGGAGGGATGGATTCAATTTTTTTTTAGGTGAGCTCTACACAGGGGGCCCTGTGGAAAATAATTTCCCTCAGGGTCTATGTCATCTTTGAGGATGCTGTGTGGAGGGTTTTTTTTAAGGAAAGGAAGGATAGGAGAGTTCTGGAAAGGAAAAGGGTTTAAGGGGTGGGTAGGAACCCGGAGTTCAGTGTATCTAGGTCATCCGCCTTCAAGACCTAGACAAACCTCAATCCATGAACCCAAGCACCCCTGCTAAATCACCAAACGTAGCGAACCACTTGGGGTGACCTATGGCAGAGGTGTTGGTTATCCAATAAAGGTTCCCGGGGCGGCGGTACCCATTTCCGCCTCCCAAATTCATACTTTCGTCACTCCTAAACACATTGTCCCCCGGATTCCTACCCATGCCTTATACATTTTTCCTTCACAGAACTTCCTCCTCTTCCTTTCTCTAAAAAGATCCTATCCCAAAAACAGGTATTTTTTTTCGTCATAGCTTACTTATTACACAATTATGAAAATAAATAAAAAAAAAGTGTTTGGTAAACCCCTGAATTATTAATAAAATTGATAATACCGTTTTGGTTTCTTGACAAGAAAAGACAATTTTTCGTCGATTATTCAATGAACATGCATAATGGTTGCTGATTTTTTTTTAGTAACAATGAATTTTTCAGTTTTTCAGTTTTCGTCATTTTTCGCTATAGTCCACCCTGTATTTATAGTAAGTCGAACGCCCTCGCTCTCATCGGGTACCTTCTACTTCATTCATAACAGCAACGGCGGATAAAACGTTTAAAAATGCATATAATATTATATGTGCGAGAATATCAGACATCTTTAATGCCCATTGTACTCCCACCAGCTCCGGCCTCAAACCAACTAAACCTACATCAAATCGGCGCAGCTCTCCAATATGAAGTTAATCCTCAAAAGCGTGTTTTATGGACGTAATACAGAGTATTATATCCCGTTTTATCATGGATTTATTCTTATATATAGATAATATTGAAGATAATCTTTATCTACTGGATATGATATTCATATTATGGGTGTATGGGATTTGTTCGCATCCAATGAACTTGGTGATTTATTAGAATAGGATAAATGCAAACGGTAGCTTGGTAGTCAGTCTATCGAGCTACGTAAGATTATTTTCAGATAGTTTTATTAGGGTTGCGTAACATTTCTTTATAATAATACGATTATCTCGGGTTTATTCTGGAGAAGAGTATGTCTGTACCGAGCGGGTTGTCGGGAAAAGAAGATGAGGATGTTTAGTTATGACCGTTTTTGTTTTCTATTTAACTCGTATGCTCGGACGTCGCTCAGCGCGGTACCGCTAATTACAAGAGGCCCAGATGAAAGTAATTCCTCTTAAGGCATCAGTCTTCTTTAAGGATGCTGTGTGGAGGGTCATTTTAGGAAAGTATGGTCTGGGAATGAAGAAGGTATGAAGGGTGGCTAGAAATTTGTAGTTCAGTGTCCAGGAGTGACCGACGTATGAATCCATAATTCTAATTGCGGTGAAAGATGGTGTTCAGTGAGATTCCTGCTGTAGAGGTTAAAAGGTCTCTCTACCAGTTTCACGCCACACAGTAGACGGAAGGCGCAACTGTGGCCACGACCCCGACAAACCTCGCCCCATGAACCCGGACACTCCTGCTAAATCGCCAAACGTAGCGAAACACTTGGAGAAACCTATGGCAGAGGGGTTGATTATCCAATAAATGATTTCCGGAGCGGCGGTACTCGCACCTCCCACCCAAATTGAAATACCGTAAATTAGTGATATCAAGAAGTTGCCATGAGAATCCTTCCTTAAGAGCGTATAACCGGAGAAAACCAGAAATATGTCATTTTTAAATCAGTGTTTAGACGTATTGACTCTTTTCCACAAAAAATTATAAATTGGTTTCGAAAGATTGTTCTTTTATCTAGTAAATGTATGTTTTAAATTTTCAGAAAAAAATGTTTATTTTTATGTAGTATAATATGGTTATACCATAGGTCGTTGGCAGATTTGTTAAATTTTCAAAAAAGTACATGTATTATACAACACCCATTTCAAATCATATGGTAAACGTATGTTTCAGAATTTTAATTTTAGTTTAAATAAAATCATTAAAAAAATCGGTCAGTTTGTGTTTTTATTTGCGCACTTACAAACTAATAAATATCAGATTTTTTTTTTCATTCTTATTTTGCTTAGACATTTGAAAAATAATAAATACTTATGATCAAAAAATAATTACAAAAAGTACATAATTTTAATAGTTTTATCGTTACGCCTTTCAGCATTTTTGGATGCAGGTATAAATTAAAGCAACTTTGGAATGAAATAAAATCTAAATTGAGTTTTATTTTTAAAAAGCTGCTACGGAGAATAATTAATCTTTCTCATTGGAACCGCCCTGTACGATCGTAAGAACATTTTTCGACGAAATGTGGATTTTCGGAAATTGGATGGTTAAACGCTCTTAAATGTCAGAAGGGATGGAATATTGCAGGTTGAAGTTTCAAGGACTAAATAAACGTGAAATTAATAAAAAAATCATCTGTAAGATAATCATATAATGTCATTTCGATAGAACTACGTACGCTCTGTGTGTAATTGTTGGGTCTTCATTTTTTATGTGAATAACACAGAAGAGCCCCAACTGCTCCCTTCTGAAGCCAGTGAGACTACTGCATCTCCAATTGGGGTACATGTTCATCTAAATCATAGATTCTCAACCTTTTTTTGACCACCGCCCACTTTGACAATATGTTTTTTTCTAGCGCCCCCCAACTGCTTTTAAATACCATCTAGGGGGGGGGGGGGGCATGGGTTTCCTGAAAATCCGTTTTTATTTTTTACATACTAGATACCTAGTATGTAAAAAATAGTCGCGAATCTGAAACAGCTATTGTCACGATTATATTTAAACGTGTAATTACACTGTAATATTACGTAATCGTAAGAAAGGCTATGACTTCTATCATATTTCTGAGAAGAAAATTGTTTTAATGAGAACAATTAAAACGCATACTTAATTATGTAGAGAAGTATTTTTATTAACATTGAAAAGATATTGAATTTATAACTTATCTAATCAGATGGTTGAATTTGATGCGTTTTAAGAAGTTTGTTTATATTAGGCTCGATTTTACTTAAAAACAAACGTAAGTCACCGCATTCAGTAATATGAAGCCTATTTTTCTTTTTGGTTACCAACGTTGCTACAGCACTGAATCCACGTTCAGCTAAATAAGACGATGGGAATGCTAGTAAAAATCGTTGAACTATCGACCATAATCCTGGGTACAGTTGCGAAATCGGCTTCTGCAGCCAAAATTCTTGGTAGCCATTCTTAAATTTAATTTTTAATTCCTCATTTGTCGTCAGTTATATTAGTTCTTCTTTTAACTGGGATGATCCTGCTGTGTTGACATTTGAAAAAGGATCCAAAACCCAGTCTGGTAAATTTAATTTTTAATTCCTCATTTGTCGTCAGTTCTATTAGTTTTTCTTCTAACTGGGATGATCCTGCTGTGTTAATATTTGAAAAAGGATCTAAAACCCAGTCTGGTATGTCCACGTTAAATATCCTGGAATCGTTCCTTGAAATCACTGTGGAGGTTTTCCAAGTGTTGATAGTAAACAAGAAAGTCGTCGTTCTGGAATGATACTGCTGATAAATTTAGGAAGTTATTAAATTCCCGTCTGCCGATATTTCTTTTGTATAATAGTAGTTTGGATACAAAAGCTGCAACGCAATTTTTTGTTTTAATCAAATTTAAGTCGTCGCCTTGAAGTTGGAGATTGAAAAACAATGTAAACGTAAACAGATATGTCAAGTACGCAATATCGTTCTTCGATGAGGTGAGATTGTCGCGCAATTCTGTGTCTTTGTTTCCTAGGAACTCTATCACAGACTCAAAAAAATTGTAAAATCGAGTCAAACAAGAACCTTTTGACAGCCAGCGCACCTCTGTGTGAAGCAGCAATCGGTTGAAATCTTCATCATTGGCAATGCAAAGCTGACTATATAATCGGTCATTCAATGAGTTACTTCTGATTTTATTAACTGCTCTGATAACATATTGCAGTGATGTATGTAGGCGTTCACTCAGATTTTTCGCAACCAAATGCTGGCGATGAATTACAAGCAAGCAAGTCAGGAACTTTATTTTTTAAGCACGCTATGAAGCCTTTGTGATGCCCTGTCGTAGCTGGAGCGCCATCCGTAGCAGCTGACAAAATATTATTAAAAGGAAATTTCTTTTCGTCACAAAACTTTTCCAGTGTATTAAATATGGTTTCTCCTTTTGCATCTGTTTCCAAATTTGTAACAAACAATAGTTCTTGACATATTTTCTCATCTTTGATGAACCTCACGTATGACAAGAGCAATGCTTCATTGGTTGGTAAAGTTGACTCATCCAGCTGAATTGAAAATCGACAAGACTGCAGATGATTGCACAATGATTCTTCAATGTTTTCATCCATTTCATCAATTCGTCTTTGCACAAAACTATTGCTCAAAGGAATTTTTCGGATAATGTCTGCAGCTGGTTTATGGAGCGCAGTGGTAATTACTTCTTTTACTGCTGGTAAAATTAAATCTTCCCCAATAGTATGTAATTTGCCTGTTTTAGCAATCAACAATGAGATATTGTACGAAGCTCGAAGTCCATCATCGTCATGCTCAGAAGCTGTTGAAAATTATTTTCATATAGTTGGCTGAATTTTGTACTTCTTTTTTATGTCTTGAAAATAGGTCACATCTTTGTCTTTCTTATGCGGGTGGATTTTATTAAAATGATCTTGAAACCTAGAAGGCTTCATCGCATGGATTTGTGGGATCTTCGATAAATCCGTATTTAATATAACCCACACCATATTGCCGTATCTTGTTTTTAACTTCCGACATGAGTTTTTAATAACAAAAATTAACCAATATTAAAGTTTACTTTGCTTTATTAGTATGTGATTAGAGTGTTTTGTTTGTCTTTTTTAGATCATATTTTTTTACTTGCCAACGCCCCCCTGTGCCATCTCAACGCCCCCCAATTGTCTCGAGATCTTCTACCGCCCCCCTGAAGGTCTCAAACGCCCCCAAGGGGGCGTTATCGCCCACGTTGAGAACCTATGATCTAAATGGACCACTAATTTAAATTGTTAAACATAATGTTTTTATATATTTTTTGTCACAATATAGTTTTTATTTAAGTACTTAATAAATACCTACTTTTTACTTGTATCTATAATTATAAAAAATAAATTATAACTTCTTGTAACTTGACCACGACTTTGTGACCCCCCTTGGCACCAAAGCTGGATCCTCCCTTGTTGAAATAACACAAATTAATCAAACTAAATTTATACAATGAATAACAGATCACTTTGTATAAACCACTATATTATAAAAAATATCTACATGTTTCGATAACAATGTTATCTTCATCAGGATATATTAATATAAAGAAAAATAAATGACAAACAAGTATAGAGAAATTAGAATAAACTATAACATAGACAAAATATTAAAAAAGTAGAGGTGATTATTTGCTTAAGAATCATAAAAATAGTTATACAAAATTAAATATAAAAATTATTTAAGGAAAAATAAAATTGCATTTAGATAAAAAAAAACTTTTAAGAACAAATAATTAAAATAATTAGTCTAAATCAAAAAATAAATAATTATAATTATTGTAAGTATTAGTAAGAAAATAAATTTAAAAGATGGATATTTTTAAAAAATGTTTGGTTTTTTATAATATTTAATTTACTATTAATGCTTTTTCTAATTTCCAAAATTTCTAAATTATCCAATTGTATGCCCGTAGTGTTTGTATGAAAAATTTTAAGACCTGTATTAAAAGTTTTTTGTAGATATTGTTTATAATATAGTGGTTTATACAAAGTGATCTGTTATTCATTATATAATAAATGATGCCACAAAGTAATTTTGTGAAGTTTGAAGAAGTAAACAAATTAAATTTATTTGCGCACGGCGGGATTCAATCTTGGGACCTTGGGATTGCAGGTCAAGAGTTTTACTCCTCGATCACGGAGAATGAAAGGGACCAACCGCAGTGCAAAATTTGTTGCGATTTGAAAAACTATCTGCAATCGCTTCTTATAATACCTACGTATTTGATTTTTTTATTCGTATAAGTACGAGTGCCTATATTATTGGTATATATTCATTCTCTTAAAATATGAAATGAAATAAAATCGATGTACTAGTACCTACCTGCCTACCTAATATAATTGGCTCTGTTCAGTTCTTGTTGCATTAATTCAACAATTCACCGTGTAACAGACACCGCTGTATTATTGCCAGTCTCGGGGCAAAAAATCGATGATTGCTTTCCAACTCAACTCCCAAAAATGTATCAATTCCATAAAAACAGCCCACGTTCCAAATTTTCAAAGATGCCTCCTTTGGGAAACTGGTTTTTATGATGTCGAATGTTTTTCTGGACAATCTCCCGACTTTTGAAAATACAATAAGGACTATTTGATGTAAAAAACGTATCATTGTTCTATGTACTTGTTTTACAAAAATGTTGGCGCATGTCGAAAGAAGCAATGTTAAGGTTTTTCAGAAACTTTTTTCAGATAATTCTTAAAAGCTTCTGTGGGAACATTTACTTCATGATTATGGGCAAGAAATTGATTAAAAAGGTTAAATAAACCCAACCCTTGCCAATCTTTCAGCCGTTCTTCTAGCAAAGGTACAGAAATTTACCGTCAGATTAATTTGTTGGCTTTTGTTAACAACTCATAGGTTCACAAGAAATACAATACAATAATAGGTCTCATAGAAATCGCTGCGTCTCCCTTACTATCGTGAGAAATATGATCTAAATGATGTTAAAAAGAGAAAACACCACGCTTCATATTCAAGTTAACCAAAAAACAATTAAAATGTACTCGTTTATGAATCTAAAATTTCTAGCCGCAATTTAAAAAAAAGTATGAAACTTTGGTAATATTTATACATATAAATATGAAACGATAAAAATGTGTGGTGAAGGTAACGTTTGTAATACATTTGTTAAATAAAATATTCGTGTAATTTTATTTTTTGAAAGCGAAATTTCTTTAGCGCCGTTAATGACTTGAATTCGGGTGAAACGAAAATGCGTCACAACTCAGTTCTACACAAATACTCGGTTCTAATATAGTGCTGTAAATTCGCACCTCGGTGCGTGCCTTCCATAGCGTAGTTGGCGAGGTACCTGATGAGTCTCAGCGGATAGAGAGACAGACATAAAGCTAACGGGGGTTCGAATCCTACGAAATAATAAAAAAAATATATATTTTGTGAAATCAATATCCAACCTTCAAACCATTTTAAAAAAACAAGCAAAAGAAAAGATGGCGACATCTAACGACTTTGAAAAACCGAAGGTGAGTCATTTTTGATACTTATTTATGTTTGCATTAAAATTTTGAAGTTTTATAAATGATATGTTTATTTCGAATTATAATATTTGGATACTTATTAGGTCAGCTTTCAATAACAGTTTTTAATTGTCAGATACGTTCAGAAATATTCCATGCATTTATTTGGATTGCAAAGCGAAAATATTTTGAACATCTGACAGTATATGCTTGAGGTCTGAAGGGTTAAATAGAGGAAATAATTGTTATTGTATTCTTAGCATTTTAGAACATGCCTAATCGTGCAAAGAGAACCCAATGCAATCAGCTAGGGCATAATAATTTGTCGTACAAGATTCTAACTTTATTTTCATGATGCAATTCCAAGAAAGGGCCACGTCCCGTTGAAAAATTTAAACTAAAACACTTTACACAAGATTGAAATTCAAATTCAGAAATTTGTAAATAGATTTTGAGAATCCATCTTTGTAAAATTTGATACCTCAGAACATACGAGTAGTAATGTGAAGTAACAATCATATCCTACCAAAGTAACGTCCTGCAATGAGCCTCTTAACCACTGGCACGCTTTTTGCCAAAATATGGCACTATTTAAAATACCTCGGATTGCTTTGCTGTCAATTTTGGCAAATTTTATCTTTCTTGTAAGTAATTAAGTAGAAGTTTACGATTTTATAATTTTTTTTTTTATAAATCCTACGAATATGTGATAATCATTAAAAGATAGGTGGATTCATTGGCTATACCTATAGAACTAAAATAGTTTGTTTGTCTCCATATTAAAATTCGAAGGTATGTTTTTATTAATGTGAGCGGATAAAACACCACCAAAAAATCTCGATCAATCGGAGGAAAAAGTTATAAATTGCGCTGTCGCTCCAGTGGAGAACAATGATCAAATGCCATTTTGTTATACAAACAAAATAGCAAAAAGGTTCGTGTCGATGTTAGAACCTTATGAAATGTATAGAAGCTCTAAAAGCCTGATGTTGGAACTTCGTCGCACAAATGTCTACGGAAAAAAAAAACAGATGGATCTGAAAATTATTATGGTTTCTGCCTCAGCCTCACAATTGGGGGTAATTTGTGAAACTGAAGGTAGTGGGGAAGGGAAGGAGATCTGGAGGCGGAATGTGGTGAAGTACCTACATATTATACAGTACTATTCAGATCTTGTCACCATATACGGCTGAAGCCATTTCAAGCAACGTTTCATTTTTGAAGATGGTCTTACACTTTGAGCTGAATATACTGATGTTCATTCATGATTTCAGCTCTAAAATTTGAAAAAATAAAAGCTCGTAAATCCAGTTGAAATATTTGTAGAGTGAGCTTAATGTCTATGAGATGTTGGTTGGGGATTGGTTTCAAGAAACATTTTCATCCAATTCATCCGGTTTCATTCAATCCACTGTTAAATAAACTGGTGTGGGCTCAAAGCCGTGGTTCAGTCGACAATGCTTCGAAGCAGTGCGACGAAAAACCGCGGCTTACCGAGCCTACAACACATCTCGAACGTCCGAAAACAGAATAAAATATAACGAAATGGCAAAGGAGTGCAAGAGGATAATTAACAGGTCAAAATTCAAGCACGACCTGCAGATCAGCAGAAAGCTGGTTGCCTGCCCGCACGGCAGCAGAGCGTTCTGGTCGCTTGCGGGCTCAATAGGTCGCAATTTCTGCAAACCCAGTCTGCCACCTCTTACCAGATTTGATGGCTCTCTAGCAAATACCGCCGCCGAAAAGGCTAACTTATGAGGCAAAATCTTTGCGAAAACTCGACCCTCGATGATCAAGGTGCTACCCCGCCATCGGTTCCTCATTGCAGTTTTCGTATGAAAAAGCTGACGATCCGGCATCGGGATGTACTCCAAGTCTTACGAGGGCTTGATGTTAAAAAAGCTAGCGGGCCTGACGGAATACCTGCCCTGGTATTGCAGAGGTGCGCTGTAGAAATAGCTTCAATTTTGACGAAGCTTTTCAAGATGTCCCTGAAGTCTGGCTCTGTGCCCTCTGGTTGGAAAAAAGCGATCATTCACCCCATTCCAAAGAAGGGTGACCGCTCCAACCCGGCCAACTACCGCCCCATAGCTATCACATCTGTTCTGTCAAAAGTGACGGAACGTGTGATCAATGACAAACTGCTCACATACCTCGAGAAGAACAAAATTATTAACGACCGTCAATACGGATTCCGTTGGAACCGCTCGTGCGGTGATCTTCTCGCGTATGTGACGCATGTTTGGGGGCGGTGCCTAGAACGTTTCGGTGAGACCCAAACAGTTGGACTGGATATTTCCAAGGCCTTTGACCGGGTTCGCCATCGAGCGCTCGTCAACAAACTGCGTTCTTACGGACTTCCCGCATCCTTGTGTGCGTGGATTGCCGACTTTTTGAGGGGGAGGTCGATTCAAGCGGTTGCTGACGGTTTCAACTCTTCCTCGCATTTGATAAATTCTGGCGTCCCACAGGGATCGGTTCTGTCTCCGACTTTGTTTCTGCTGCACATCAACGACCTCTTGTCATGTGCACCGATTCATTGTTACGCGGATGACAGTACAGTCCATGATAGCTTTTTGTTTGACAAGACTCCAAAGAGCACACAATCCTCAATAGCGCGGAGGGTTTTGAAGCAGAGAATGGACGGTTACCTCGAGAGTGTTTTCTCTTGGGGTAAGAATAACCTCGTCGAATTTAATGTTTCAAAGACCCAGTCATGTTTGATAACGCCTAAAAGGGATCGAAATGATAATCTAGTCTACTTCAACGGAAGCATTCTTCCGAACAGGACCTCCATTGATATGCTTGGTGTAACTCTAAGTGACCAGCTCAGGTATGGGGGCTCCATCGAAACCAGAGTTAAGTTAGCCTCTCAGAAACTGGGAGTACTGTACAGGGCCCGCAGATACTAACCCAACTGCTAACCCTGTACAAATCGCAAGTGCATCCCATGGTTGAATTTGGCAGCCACCTCTGGTCTGGAGCTCCAAAATACCTTAAAAAAACCCTTGACTCTGTGCAGAAACGGGCGGTCCGTTTGATAGATTCTCCCATTTTAACAGACGGATTGCAATATTTTGAGCACAGGCGTCAGGTGGGAATGCTGTCCTTGTTCTACCGATATTACAATGGAAGATGCTGCGAGGCACTAGCGTCATTGATCCCCTCGGCACCGGTGCATAGTCGGGAAACACGCGTCCAACATTTGTACACGGTTGACATTAGTCACATGAAAACGGGTCGTTTTTACGACTCGTTCTTGAGTTCAACAGCTCGGCTGTGGAATTATTTACCAGCCTCTGTGTTTCCTCCCTCCTACAACATGGGTCTCTTCAAGACCCATGTTCACTCCTTCCTTTCCTCAAAAAGACCCTCCACACAGCATCCTCAAAGATGACATAGGCCCTTTGGGAAATTATTTTCCTCAGGGTCTCCTGTGTGGAGTTAATGTAAAAAAAAAAAGAAATAAAAGCCAAAAATTACTTTACCAAAGTTAATTATTCATTCCATTTTTTACAATAGCTCAACATCGGAGGAAAAAATCCCTTATGGCATATGTCAACTTTGGAGATTCTCTTTCTTTCTTTTTAAAGAAAGATAAACATTCCCGGGTCACGAGTAACCCGATAATATTTGAAAATCTCCTTCTGCCACCACAGTAAGCGGAAAATGTTACTTGTGTCGTGATGGAGGACTTGGCCAGCCGAGGAATCGAAGGAAGGAATCGCGACGCCTGGATGGGAACAAAACGCGATGACCAGATCTGTGTGGAGGGTCTTTTTAAAGAAAGGAAAGAGAGGAAGTTCTGGAAAGGAAACAGGTTGGGGGTTGGGTAGGAATCTAGGGGTCAATGTATCCAAGAACGACAGACGTATAAAGCTTTCCCTCCCACTGCGGTATGAGGAAATGGGTCGAAAGAGTCCAGCTAAAAAGGTCAAAGGGTCTCCCGCAATCAGCCACCTCCGATCCGGCTTGCCACGCAGTAGGTGGATAGATGTAGCTGCCGGCAAGACCAGAACAAACCTCACCAAAGTCACCAAACTTAGCGAACCACTTGGCCTATTATTACTTGTGACCTATTATGGCAGAAGTGTTGGTTATCCAATGATTGAATATTCGGATTAGCGGTACCCATACCCACCTCCCAAATCGAAAGTGACTAATACATAAATCAGGTAGGCTAGTCAAAAACATCGATGTCCCACATATGTAGAAGGTACACAATTCAGCCCATATTTTAAATCAAAAATCTTATTATTACAGCCCATACTTTATTAAAAGAAAAGTTTGCTACCTTTAAAAGCTGTGTTAATATTTTCGTAGGCTATGTATTTGTAGGTAGATTTAAAAAATAAGTCAAATTTGAACTTTAATTTTTAGAGATATATTTGAAACAAAATATACTTCAACACTTTCTCTTTAACAATTTGGCAACTTTTAACCTTTTAGCTTTAAGGTAAAATTATCATGTATTTGTCATGCCGATAGAAAGCAATCTTGGTGTTCTGAAAGGGTTGGTATTAGGTCCAATTCTATTCATAATTTACATTAATAGAGATATATATACGATTATGATACCCGAAATATAGAGTTAGATTGCCACATATGAAAGAATCAAAATCACAGAACTGCCTAATGTATAGAGGACTGCATAGGAGATGTATGATGAAATGAATGAAAGTATGAAGAATTTAAAAATAAATGTTATGCTTTCTGTAAAAATGATTAAATTTATGAAATGAAATGTTACCTTGTGCATATTAGTTTAAATTAAACTAACAAATAATTTTTTTTTTTTTTAAATGTCATTATAAGCAAACATAATACATGTCTTCAGGGTGAAGTTTGCTCTGATGATAGTTAACCCCCAATGAGAGAGTTCGCAAGATCAATATGAATCACAATATCATTGGGTGAATAATCAGCGCTTTTAATAAAAAAAGCTTACATTCATTTTGTCACAGTCATTTTGTATTTAATCTCGTTTATTTCGCGAAATGCGCAGGGGCGTACCACCGTCCAAATCCCCGGTCAATGGGCGGCGGGCAGTGGGCAGTGAGCAGTGGGCATTGTCCCGGGCCTGGCCACTTAATCCACGTCTCATTTATTCCATCTGATTGTGCCCGTGTAAAAATTTGAATTTCAAATTTCGGCTCTAGAACGGACCCTTTCACCGCGCCGCCACTGAGAGCGGCGAAGCATTAAGGCTTACGGCTTTCGGATGGGAATACTTTTTGTGCGCACTTTGGACGTGTTCAGTAATGTGTAGGTACCTGACTTAACCCTCAAAGAAGAAGAAGACGTTAAATATTTCTCATATTGTATCTTTTTAAAATGAACAGAATGTAGCTAGCAAATAAACCCTATGTTTTGGAATTCACCATTTTTTCATTAAAAAATGCTTTTTTATTGATGTTCTAAACCATATTGCAACAACTTTATTGTGATATGAGGGTTGTCCAAGAATTAAAGATGTTTCGTCATTTTCGGTGACGCAGACATGGGTTCACCACCTAACCCCGGAATCAAAAAGGTAATCATTGATTTACTTATTTTTCATTGATTTACATGATTTACTTATTTTTCTTCACCTGAAGTTGCATTTAGCCGGAAAACATTTGGAGACCGACTAGGTCGTGGAGGGAGAGGTGACAGCATTTTTTGGCCACAGTTCATCAAGTTCATCGATCGTAAAATTAAAATTCGTTTTGTAAAAACAAATTTTAATGTTTTTTTAAAAAAAGACGATCTTTAATTCTTGGACAACCCTCGTATTGTATTTTATATTATGGTTTGTATATTTACCCAAAATAATTAACGGTAATCTTGACAATACTTGATGAAGGTCCCATTGATGAAGGTGCCTTTGCATGTTTCACCTGAAAGCATTTAACATCTCAGGCCAATTTGTTCGCTTTTGAGAACAAATTCTTATGTCCCTTACTGTCATAGTGAGGTTTTTTTAACCAAACCGTGATGAAAAGAGAAAGCACCACGCTTTGTAATCAAATCAAAAAGTTAACCAAGAAATAATTCAAATGTGCACATTTATGAAAAGAAATTTTCCGACCGCAATTTGAAAATATAAAATATGATGGTATCATTTATAATTTGTTTAATAATATATAGGTAAACGTGTGTTTTTTTTTCGTTATCTTTGTTTGAAAAAGTATAAGATGAGCCGTTTTTAAAACTTTTTATTTAAGCAAGTCAAAATTTTAATTTTTTTATTTATTGTTTATTTCTAATAATACAATTTTAAAGCGTATATCACCAGCTTTCAAAAACAGTTTTTAGTTTTCGGATACCGACGTTAAGAAATGTTTCCTTTATTTTATTTTATCGCCAAGCGGAAACATGTTTATCTTCTTACAGAAGATGGCCAAGGTCTGAGGGGGGAAAAATAATATCGCTTATTTAAATAAATAAACTTACTCATAAGGAAGATCGTCTATAAAAACTGTATCTGCTACTCCTCCCCATTTTCTTACCTATTTGTGTATTAACTTAGTTTTTACTACTGGATTGCCCTCACATAAGTGAAACCACCTGTAAAAATCTAATACACTGAAATACCTAAATAAATAAACCATGTGTTATAGTTATTTTATTCCATGTCTTATAGTTATTATATTCCACGTGTTATGCGGTTATACTGATTTTCTATTAGTTTCTAAGTGGCTTTGTTTTTAACACAATTCTTCTGTTTTAATCCGAAGATGAAATTTTTCAAGGGAAAGGTCACTATTCCATCCCCTTTTCCCACCTCTTAAAAGAGAATTTTGATACTTATTGGTGAAATTTTACAGAATAACAAAATATAAGAGGAATATTAGGTATCTATGTTTATCTGATTTCCAACAACTAATAAAATCTGAGCAACACCGGAGACTTTTTTAAATTTATAAAAAAAATATATTTAACATTTAAACAAAAAAATTCCCGCCCGCAAATTGGGTACCTAAGTCTAAAATCATGGTGTTTGAAAGAGAGAGTACGAAAACAGTGTGCAATATAGTTATTAATGATGAAAACTTGGAGCAGGAGGATAAGTTTGTTGGATGAGAGATGGGAAGGCTGATAGAGATAAGTAGGGTAATGCAGGTAACTATATCAATGAAGGACTGAATGCTGTTGGCGCTAATAAAAAACTGTCAAAAGAAGCAAAGTTAGCAGTCGCAATGGAGTGCTGGTACTTGCCCTGATGTATGGCAGTGAGGCATGGAACTGGCAAAGGAAGGATGAAAGTAGACTGATTGCTGTTGAAATGAGATCCCAGAGGCGAAGTACGTTTAAACGTAGTACGTTTGGTAAAACCATCTATGGTCGCGAAATGTGGAGATCGTTTACGAATGTAGAAGAAGTCGGGGACGCACGAGGAAGACATGGCAAGATCAAATGAATCAGATGCCTGAGTCGGGCCGTGTCAAGAGTCAGAATAATAGAAGAGTAAATATGAGATGTGAATGAGGCAAAGAGTATGTGCCAAGACCGAGTTGTTTGGCGGTCCTTCCCCTCTGCCTAACTTTTCGGAAACGGCGTGATGGTTTCATAGGTCTAAGAAGTTAAATGTAACGATATTTTTATTCTGAAGACGACACCAAGATACCAATCTGCGGACATCGTAACAATTCTTCAAAGTCCTCAATAGAAAAGATTGAGAGATCCGTCCCCTTTTGGGTTAAAATTTAAATATTCACTTTTGGCCCTCCGATCTAATTATTTGCGAGGAAATGCATTGTTGTCCAAACATTCGTCCGCTGTTCCAAAGGAACATCTTTTTCAATACAAATAGCTTTTACGTTCCGTTTCTTTTCTTTATAAATCACCCATTATCATTCAAAAAAACTATATAACTAATCTGTTGGAAGTTGGAACCTGTGAGAAAAAACTTCAAACATTCACAAGAAACGAATTTTAAAGGCTTAACTCTGAATTTTATATCTTTGAACCATTGGGTGCAGAAATATTCCAAATACAGCCTCTTGCAACAAAGCGCAGCATAATAAGTAACTGAGCGTATCGAAGTCCTGTTTTGACTCAGCCACTTTGCGTTTAATCTGTCTGTAAATTTGTTTTTGCCAAAATGATGACAGTGTTCGATAGAACATTTTTATTCAGTCAGAGCGCACGACTGTTGCGAGTTGTCAAGTTAGAATAATCAACATTACTCCAAGTCTACTGTTCACATAACTCCTATTATTATTATATGTTTTATTGTGACAACTCCAACACGGGATCCCAATCGTATACTCCCGTTCGCCATATACAGAATTGGGGTGATGGTTATATGGATGTTGTTGACATATTTAACGCATCAATCACTAAATATAAACAGTTTGAATGGCGGGTATGGGTTTTGCAGCCACGGGAACCATTTATTGGATAACAACACCCCTGCCGTAAGTCACCCAAGTGGTTCGTTACGTTTAGTGATTTAACAGGGGCGCAAGGGCGGTAAGGTTTGACTAGGTCTTGGCGGCGAATGCGTTTGCCAACCTACTGCGCGGCGATACCTAAACTAACCCCCAGATTCCTACCCACCCGGGCCAATCACAACCATACAATGCTGCCGCAATCGCCCCCGGCAATCTCACAGCAAATTTATCGGGTAAGTTTGTACCTCACACTAAGGATTTTTAGTAGGTATTTTGCATGGGAAAAATACAATTGAAATTTCGGAAAAAGTTGGTAAACATTTTTACTCCTACCATCATGTAGAATCACCTTAGTTATTATTATTATTAATTACCTTATAGAATCATCGAATCACAGTTGAAATGGTATGGGAACATAAGACGGAGACCATCAGACCACACAGTGAAACAGGCAATTTCTATGGAGATTCATCGACAGTCATCCAGAGGAAGACCAAAGAACTCCTGGATGACTCAATGCTCCAAAATACTTCAGAGAAACGGCCTGGATGAAGGCGATACTCAGAACCGAAGAAGCTACATCTTGAGAACGAGAAGAGCCGACCCCAACAGCCTACCTAGGCAATGAGTTGGTACAGCGCAAGGAAGGAGAATACCTTATAGAATCACCAAAGTAAATGCATTTTAGCCCGGACATCATATACATACATAAAACGTACGTAATATGCAGATATATGGTAATATATATAAATCCTTTCAATCAGATTTTATTTCTATTTTGCTCTCAAGTAGCCCATTAAATATACCTAGTACCTATACGGCTTAGAACATTCGAAGTTCAAAGAAAAATATTATACATCACTGTTTAGGTTTAGTTTACTTACGTCGTTAGACTTCGTAATAAACAAAACCATATTTTTTATCACAATCGATCAATAAAGGATTTAAAATCTCTTTAAAGAATAATTTATCACCCTAATCTCCCATTCCTTTGTACATCACTTTCAATATAAAGAACTAAACACCAATAATAGATTATGACGATGTCGTGTTCCTGTCAATTAACAGTGAGCTAACGATTATAATCACTTAAGGTGAAGTGCTTAGGAATATTTATCTTAAAGATTTTCCCATCGATCGAGGACTAAATCTTTCCATGTGATCTTATCTAAGTTCATTTGGTCTAATAAAGCGGAAGCTTCTAAAAATATTATGTAATATTTTAATATTTTAAACAGAACTAGATGCCTACTTGATAAAAATGATAAGCAAATGTCAAATCCACAACCGTGATTGGTTTAAATAATTGAAGTATTTCAAACATAATTCCAATCCTTACTCCTTCCCCTCAAACTGTCTTATAACATAATATAATAATAATATACCTTTATTAAACAAAATTTGCAAGAATTAAAACTAAATAAAAACTCACATATTCAGTGTTAATATTTACAATGGTTTATATAAGTACAAAAGATTAACAACAGAAAATAATATAAATATGAACAGTAGGTACCTACTAGAAGAGTAGAAAATATTTATAAAATTAGGTTTTTCGTAATCCGTCTCACTAGGATAGCCCATGTTGAGGCAGTCATTTTTAAGTCAATTTATATTATCTATTAACGTACCTACACTTATATTCAAATATAATCATACAATAGATTGGTTGCATTAACAATAATTTTGAATAATAATAATAATCAGTATATTGGTTTAATTTCGAATTTGGGTGAGCGCGCCAATTTTTATGTTATTTTTGAAAATTTTTGGTGAATCGCATTATTTTATATGGAAGAAAGAAACATGGTAGTGGTGAAACATGGTAACACATGAAATGTGGTGAAACATGGTAGTACTCTTCTCAGAAAACCTTCATTAACTTTACGTGGCCTTAACAGAGACTATGTGACGCGGAATTGGGGTACTTATGTCTCACAGAATTGTTAATAAAAATCCTGTACCTGAGGTGGTGTCATTTGTTCAGATTGCCAATACCGAAATAATTTTTTTCAATAAAAAAACATTAATAACATTTTTTAACATGCCACAAAATAGTAAAACTGCCACCTGACCTATATTTCTCTATTTACTAGAAGTATAATGAGTATAAATAAGTACAATGAGTAGAAATAAGTACAATAATTACAATAATTACAATAAGTACAATAAGTACAACGAGTACAAAAAGTTCAGTGAGTACAATGAGTACAATGAATACAATGAGTACATTGAGTACAAAAAGTTCAGTGAGTACAATGAGTACAATGAATACAATGAGTAAAATGAGTACAAAGAATACAATAAGTACAATGAGTACAATAAGTACAACAAGCACTACAAGTCCAATAAGTACAATAAGTAGAATAAAAACTATACGTACAATAAGTACATTAAGTACAATAAAAAATAAGCACCATAAGTGTAATAGTACAAAAAGTACATTACGTACGATAAGTACAAAAAAATACAATAAATACAATAGTACGATAAGTACAATAACAACAATAAGCACAATAAGTACGATAAGTACTATAAGTACAATAAGCACAATAAGTACAATAAGTACAATAAGTACAATAAGCACAATAAGTACAATAAGTACAATAAGCACAATATGTATAATAGTACAATAAGTACGATAAGTACGATAAATACAATAAGTAAAGTAAATACGATAAGTACATTAAGTAGATACAATAAGTAGAATATCGCAATAAAATACTAAGATAAAAATTGCTCTGAGATACCAACAGAAGTAAATATTTTAGAACCAAATTGTAGATAAACACTTATTTTATGGATACATTTCACTCTATTAATTTTGAACGTGAATAATATTCTCACGGATTAGTCTTAATTAAAATATTATATTCCTCGAGATTCAGAATCTCCATTGTGATTGGATGCGGCAACAAATTCAGGTAATTTTTACATTGACGGTGTTAATTTATTATTATATAACCGATGCGTCAAATCCAGAGGTTCCCACGTGGTCTATTGACAGTTCTGTTGACAGTTTGTTGACACCCCGCGGTATAGTGAACAACACGGGACAAATATATCCCAAGCCGTGACAGAGGACACATTTGGGTCGCGTCTAACCCATGTTCAACCCATCAGTGATCATGTCTGGTCCCACCTATATCGTGTTCAAATTAATTATGTTTGTTTCTCATCTAAGCTAAAGTATTGAAGATGTGTGCATACATGTTGCTCCCTGTTAATAATAATTATCGTTTTTAAATCAAAATACAAAACAATATGGTTAATGATATTTGGCTCCCCAGGAGAAGCACTGGTGACTAAAATGTTATTATGCGTATCTTTTTTGTGAATAAGCTGGAATTTGTTGATACTTATGATTGGTTGATACTTTTATAATTTTTGCTGATTGTCTGCTTTGGGTTGTTTCAATTCGTTTTCGATTCGCGTAGATAACTCACTTAACGACCAATTGTGCGCTTTTATAATTAATAATTACCGTGACGATTCACGATTACGCTACCAGGATTATCGCTATAATGCTGCAGCTCTTTCTTACACATTAAATAATGGTGAGACACACAAAATATGTGTGACTGTTTGCGTTCCATTTTCTTTATACGTCTGAGGGAGACGTGTAATAATAATTGTATGTTTCCTTTCGGGGGGCAGACATACATTACGTTCATCGTTTATCGCATTTTCGACTGTTGTTATTTAGTGTGTCAGAAAGAGCGGTAGCATCATATGTTTAAGAACAAAAGCAAAACCATTAGCGCATTGACATTTTACTTTTTTTCATTTTTGGTATTCACTCACAGTTCAATATAATCCTTTTTTGTATACGAATACCGCACAAGAGTCCCAACTGCTCCCGTCTGAAGCCAGTGAGACTATGGCATCCTCAATTGGGGTATGTTGTGAGGCTGAAGGTAGTGGTGAGGAAAGGGAGATAGGGAAGAGGGAGATGAGGAAGAGGAAGGTGGGGAAGTACCTGACTATTCAGATCTGGTCACCAAACACGGCTAATGCCAATTCAAGCAACGTTTAAATTCTGAAAGGTGGTCTTACACCATGGCGATACTGAGAGTATCTTCCACTCTGGAACTTGCCGCAAATAAACTATATATTATTTTAAATGAATAAATTGTGAGATAACACAAATTAATCAAATAAAATTTATTTGCCACGCCGGGATTCGATCCCGCGACCTTTGTGTGCGAGTCAAGACCCTTACCGCTTATAATAACGCCGTAACTATATTCCATACTTTCTATATTATATCATCATTGTAACTAAATTAAATACTTTCAAAATTATCGTCACGCTAAGTAATATTTGTAGGGGTCTACGGAGACGTCACAAGTGCGGTGTGTGACAGAGATGCAAGAAAATGATGACTTTTTTCCTTTGGAGGAAACAGACCTACGTCCATTGTGTATCTCTTCCTTTGAAATGGCTATAGCATTATGGCGATAAGGAACGTATGTTTATTGACTTTTTTGCCGTCACGATAATTATGAAAGCGCACATTCACTCAACTCTAGTCGTTGGAACGAAACCGTGATACCTGTATTGCAAAGAAGCAGAGGAGGGCTTTTTACTAATTAGGAAAAAATTATATTGAAGTTTCTATCCAAACCATTATGAAAACATTGACCGGACAACTCAACAATGTGCAACTTCATCACCCCATTAAAAAAAAACTTGAAATATATATTTTTTTACGTTAACTCTACAGAGGAGGCGCTGAGGAAAATAATTTCCCTCACGGCCTATGTCATCTGAGATGCTGTGTGGAGGGTCTTTTTGGGGAGAGAAAGGCATAAATATTAGTCTTGAAGAGACCCATGTTGTGGGAAGGAGGAAACACAGAGGCCGACAGATCATTCCACGGCCGAGCTGTTGAATACAAGAATGAGCTGAAGAGGAGACCCGTTCTCATGTGACAAATGTCAACTGTGTACATATGTTGAGCGCGCGTCTGGTCTATTTCCCAACTATGTATAATGTCTGGTATGAGTTGAGAGTTTTGATGATGGATACTGTTATGCTGTCCGAAACAATGGCTAAAGAAGGTTGTAGTGCAACACGGCATAATACCCCATAAATCAACCATGATAAATCATGTCAACTTCAAAACCGTTTTCCCCAATCAATCGGCGCCTGGATTATCAATTGCTTATTTATTAAATCAGTATTAATACAAATATTGTATTACTTAATAAAAAATTATCACCCTTTTTCGGGAATATACTGTACTATCCGATTTGTCATCGAAAGTGACCAGGGATTTTAAAATAAATCTGATCGTTTAATATAAACGCCTAAGAAGACCACTAAATCGATCCTAATATTCCAATTAAGTCATATTAGGTCCCTCGTCTTCTTATTATAAATTTTATTTGTGCTTGATGCTACTTCATTATGGAGATAAGATGTTCGATCAATGAATTATTATGGACGATCACTGATCAAGGCGATTATTAAAATTAAACGGCTATTTGGTTACATAACCAAGAGACTTGAAAACAATATTTGATGCTCGTTGACGATGATCATCAATAATTATAATCTATCCTAAACTTAATACAACAACAGCCCAACATCATTACACATACTCAGCCATAAAATGCTTTAACGAACTCCCCAAAGAAATACAATCCGAAAGAAATTATGAAATTTTTAAACAAAAACTTAAAAGACATTTTACTATTTATTAGATTTAGGTATGTGTTACGATGTGCCAACTTATATCTCCATTCTGAACAAAAAAAAATGTCAACTTATATTTTCTCTATGTATGAAAATTCACATTATGTTTCTGTACAAAAAAAAAATGCCAACTTATATTTTCATTGTAAAAATATTTTTCATTTTGCACAAGAAAAATAATTTCAAAATTATTATAAAACTTATTATTCATTGTATATATTTAAAAAAAGTAGTTCTACATACATCCAAATTATAACAACTGCCAAGTATGTATAGTACTGTCAATCTGATAGTGCTCCCTCTCTAAACACGAGAATTTCTCAATTAGGGAGGTATTGTTACCACCAATATTGTATAATATATATATTTTGTTTAATTGTATATTATATGTATTGGTTAATAATAATAAATAAATCTATCTTCTATATAAATAAAAATGAATCGCCGAAATGTATGTACGCTCATAACTTCTTCTTATCATAATAATTTTTTTTTGTGTTCGTTATTGTCAGGAAAATGTTTGTATAAAACTACTGGTGAGCTCTGGCATTACGAAATTTGTAAAAAAAATTGTAATAGGTGGAACGCGAGCTGTTATAAGACTGAATGTACCGGGAATGAATGTATGGAATGCTGGAGGGGGAGTGGAATGGGGAGAGGGAAGGTGTAGGAGGCGGAGTGGAATGGGATAAATGGGAAAAGACACGCAGGGAGAGACAATTTATTTTATAAATGGCATAGCAACGCATGCCGGGTACCAGCTAGTACTCTTAATTGAATAAAACAAGAGAACCGAAAATAGTTTTTATACTCATAGTTTTTGGTACTCGCCTTGGAGGAATTGAATGTTTTATGCTATGCTATGCTATGCTATGCCCAGTCAACCACTGACCGGTCAGTGGTTGAGTGGGCATAGCGCTTGGGTCCCACCCGGGCGTCGCATGTTCGATTCCTCGGCTGGCTAAGTCCTCCATCACAACACAAGCAAAATTTTCGGCTTTCTGTGGTGGTAGTAGGAGATTTTCAAACATTGTTGGGTTATTCGTAACCCGGGAATGTTTGTCTTTCTTTTAAAAAAAAAAAAAAAAAAAAATGTTCGACATTTTTTTTCGACAAAATTAAGATAACAGTGGAAGCAAATACTTAATCGGCTATTCAGAACAAGTCAGTTCGACTTCAATTTGGTATGGGTAACACCGCCCCGAGAACTATTTACTTGATAGCTAATACCTCTGCCATAGGTCACTCCATGTCCCAAGTGATTAGCTATGTTCGGTGGCTTATTGGGGTGCCATGGTTCATCGGGTGGGGTGTGTTCCGGTCGAAGTGGACCTGATTGGGAGATCGTTTGAACTCTCCAGCTGGTCACTTTCGACCCATCATCGTCTGGCACCGCAGCGCGAGGGACGAGTTCATATGTCCGTCACTCCACTGACCCCCGAATTTCTATATCCTATCATACCTTTTTCCTTTCCAGAACTTCTTCTCCTTCCTTTCCTTAAAAAGATATAAGCCCTAAAGGAAATTATTATCCCTGAGTGGGGTTAATGTAAAAAAATATCAAAAACTACCTACCTACCTCAAAGTGACAGGTGTATGCTTTTGTTTTGCTTCGATAAAATTAATAATATAACTGTTCAAAGTGACAGAAATCTTTGGAAAAGTGCACAAATTCAAGTGATTTCAAGTTATTTCGACAGAAATCTTCGGAAAAGTGCACAAATTCAAGTGAATTCAAGTTATTTCGATCAAGTGACAGTTGTTACGAACTCCAGTGGTTACTTGTGTATAGAGCTGTCACGGTCATTTACTCGAAAATGAATTCAAATACTAATGCTCTCTCGTCAATAAATATGGCAAAAGAGCTACTGGAAGGCATCCATAATGCCATAACTGATCCATCTCTAAAACTAACAAAAGATCAGATGGCAAGACTTCTGGGTAAATTATCCAATCTTTCTGGGGTTATGGTTGACGTTGGAACAAAAGTTGGAATCCTTGAAGGTAAATTAATGACTTACGAAAAGATAGCACAACAATTACCCCAGATAACTCCTCTTTGTGATATGCTAGCTGAAATGGAGGAACGTAAGGTCCGTTCCAAGAATGTGATCCTACTAAATGTCCCGGAATTTTTTTTTTTTTTTTTTTTAAAAAGAAAGACAAACATTCCCGGGTTACGAATAACCCAACAATGTTTGAAAATCTCCTACTACCATCACAGAAAGCCGAAAATGTTGCTTGTGTTGTGATGGAGGACTTAGCCAGCACAGGAATCGAACATGCGACGCCCGAGATTCTGCATTCTGCAGTCGAATTTGAGTTGCGAATGCAACTCAAATTCGACTGCAGAATGCATTACTGAAGATAAAAAACAAGTCATGTCTACATTAAGTTTGATGAATGCAGAGATTAACTTTGATGAAATGAAGATCTATAGAATTGGCAGAAAAATATTGGATAACGTGAGACCTATAAAAATCGAACTAAAACACAAAAACAGTTTATATTTAATAAAACCAGATTACCAAATGGCATTCGACTTAAACCTGATAGGACGCTCCAGCAAAGACAGCAATTAACAGATTTGTGGAACAAAATGGAGGAGCGAAAGAAAAAAGGAGAAACAGATATACTAATCAAACATATTAATGGTATACCCAAAATCGTTAAGGCTCATTCAAAAAACTTCCTACAAAACTAACATTCTACTACCAAAATGTTAGAGGTTTACGCACCAAGCTCAACACCCTAAGATGTAATATTCCAACGTTAAACAACGATGTGTACTGCCTAACAGAAACCTGGCTTCATGAAAAAATATCTTCCCCTGAATTAGGCTTCACCAACTACGATATTTACCGGCTGGATCGTGAAAATATTACTGGCGGAGGGGTTTTAATATCGATCAGAAAGTTGTTCCATTCAAAACTATTAAAACTAAAAAATAAAAACATTGAACAAATAGCTATATTAGCGAAACTAAAAACGACAAAAATAATTATTGTGTGTGCATACATCCCCCCCCCAAGCTAGTGTTGATGTGTATTGTAAACATTGTGATGAAATTGAATCATTGAAATTGAAATATCCTGATGCAAAATTGATAATTTTTGGGGATTTTAATCTTCCAAATGTAAACTGGGCACAACCCACTGAATCTTCAAATCCCATTTCTGCCAAAGCCCAATTAATCATTGATACCATTAACTTTATCAATCTTAAACAATTAAATCATGTTAAAAATATAAATGATAGAATTCTTGATCTTGTCATATCAAACATTAATAATAGTAATGTCAGCGAATCGCAAGAATCAATAGTATCCATTGACTCTCATCATCCCCCATTACAAGCGATCATTTATTTGGCCCCCATTGAACTCCTTACCCCCCAATCTCCTATTCACGCACCAAACTACAAGAAAGCTGATTATAAACAAGTGCGATTATATCTGTCTTCACTCAATTGGTCCCCCATTTTTACGTCAACAAATGTAGAAGAAGCAACAAATGTGTTTAATTCAATCCTTTATAATACCATTGAAAATTGCATACCAACATCTATTGTAAAACGAAACGATTGTTACCCAAAATGGGTTAGTACTGAACTAAAAAAACTCATTCAATGTAAAAAAATAGCTCACATTAACTATAAATCCAATAACTCTATTGACTGCTATAAAAATTTTTCTGATTTACGAAATAAATGTAAAAGTCTATCTAAAAAATGCTATTCAGATTATATTACGGATGTAGAGCAGACTATCAAGTCAAATCCAAAACATTTCTGGAATTATGTGAAGTCTCTTAAAGACAATAACGGCTGTCCTAGATCAATGTATTCAGGGCGCAAACATGCTGACAATGATCAAGAAATAGTTGATCTCTTTGCTGATTATTTCTCAAGTGTTTATGAACACAATAATGATAATGTGACTTTACCTGAATTTAAATACACCAATGTAACTGATATATCAACATGCCACATTTCTCTGGATGATGTTAATAAAAAGATCAGATCTCTAGATTGTAATAAGGGGTCAGGTTCTGACAAAATTCCACCGGTATTCATAAAGGAATGCTCTCAGTTTATAGCAGCTCCTCTTCAACACATATTTAATCTGTCACTCCGAACTGGAATATTTCCTGGTCCTTGGAAACTTAATCACTTGACACCTGTATTTAAATCAGGTGAAAAAAATTGTGTTCTAAATTATAGACCAATTTGCATACTGTCTACCATCCCGAAAATGTTTGAAAGTATTGTCTTAGATAAGATTGCTGTTAAGTTTAGGCATATTATTACTCCAGAACAGCATGGTTTTGTAACCGGTCGGTCAACCACAACCAATCTTCTATTATATGAACACTATATCTATGAAGCTTTCACGTCTCGTGCACAAGTAGATTCAATATATACTGACTTTTCAAAAGCCTTTGATAAAGTAAATATTGATATCCTTCTCGCGAAACTGCAAGCCCTTGGTATACATGGATCATTCCTAAAATGGTTGAATAGTTACCTCTGTAACCGTGAACTCATGGTAAAATTAAATAATAAATTTTCGTATAAATTTAAAGTAACTTCGGGAGTTCCTCAAGGCTCTCATCTGGGCCCACTTCTCTTCATTTTATTTATAAATGATCTATCTTTATGTTTCGATGATGTTAAATTCATTCTATTCGCAGATGACCTAAAGCTTTTTAAGATTATAAAATCTTTAAATGATGCACTTATCCTTCAGCAAAATTTAGACAGACTTGCTAGCTGGTGTGAAATAAATAAATTATTCCTAAACGTAAAAAAATGTTTCCACATGTGTTTTTACCGCTCACGGATTCCAATATCTACATCGTATTTAATTAACAATAATGAAATTGCATTAGTACCATTTACCAAAGACCTTGGTGTTATTTTTGACCGGAAACTTACATTTGATCGTCACTGTGAAACAATTTCCAATAAGGCCATGCAAATTCTAGGTTTTGTAATACGTAACACAAGGACTTTTCAAAACATTGAGTCAATTAAGCTACTTTACTGCTCTCTTGTAAGATCGCAGCTGGAATATGCATCTCCTGTATGGTCACCGATTTATACCTGTAACTTACACCGTTTGGAGAGAGCACAAAGAAAATTCCTTCGATATGTTCAATTCAAATTGAGACAGCCTGTAATTGAAATACGCTACAATGCATTAATGTCTGATCTGAACCTACCACTACTTTCTACCCGGCGTACTATTAATGACATTCTTATACTTTTTAAATTACTGAACAATCTCATAGACTGCCCTCAAATGTTAAGTGTTATAAATATTCGTGTCCCTGTTAAATCAACTCGACTCCACCACCTTTTCCACAGTGACAATCATAGCACTAACTACTCCTATCATTCACCGTTAGTGCGTTTTCACCGAACTGCCAATACGTATACAGACCTTTTCGATATTTTCAAAACCTCATCATCTTGCATCAAAGCAAAAATAACTAGTTATTTATGTAACTGATATGTTTGTAAAATGATAAATATTTGTTGTACTAATATACATCGTATGTATGTACTGTATGTTATTCTATATATATATGTAATGTTTGTAAATGTTCGATACACCTGTATTATGTATGTAATAGCCCTATGTACGGGCGTTTAAATAATAAATAAAATAAAAAAAATTAAATCCTTTAAATTGCCGATGAGGTTCTTATTCAGTTTTTTTTAAACGACTTCCAAAAGGAGGAGGTGATCAATTCGACGGTATATATATATTTTTTTATGTTTGTTACCTCAGAACTTTCGATTGGGTGAACCGATATTGATGATTATTTATTTATTAGAAAGCTGGTGCTTCCCGTGTGGTACCATTTTAATTTGGTTTAGTTTTGACAATGGGATCCATGATAAAACCATATATGTCTTAAATTTGCAATAAGAATGTGCGCGACAAATGGACGAATAACTCAAAACGACGCCAACAGATTTCGATGATTATTTTTTGAAGTAAAACTTCTTTATGCACGCTCGTCACTAAAAATCAAAAAATAAACAAAAATTTTAACAAAACAAAAAACGACTTAAAAAAATGCACTAAAAAGTAAAAAAATAATTTCGTACGATTGTTATTTTTGGAGTCGGTGTCAGCCAAGATCTCCACATCTCACCTATAACTACCTATGTATGTAGTTACCTTGGCTGACACCGACTCCAAAAATAAAAATCGTACGAAATTATTTTTTTACTTTTTAGTGCATTTTTTGAAGTCGTTTTGTTTTGTTAAAATTTTTGTTTACTTTTTGATTGAATTTAAATCTTATCGCCATCTACATAAGGCGTTTTACTGTTTTATTTATTTATTTACTTACAAATAGTCCATTAACAATACAACAATTACACGAATAAAAAAAAGAGATGAAAATGAAAGGAGAGTACATATAGATGAAGCGCATTGACAAAATACATATAATATAAAAGTACATGTAGAAGATAATTACAAGTACCTTGAAAATGGATTAGAAGGCTTTAATAAATCACATTACTCATCGACTGCCGAAAATCATTTAGGCTTACACCCAAAATTCGATGCTTTGATTTGCGTTGATAAGTCTTCTGGATAAAGGAGAATGATATCCATAATTGTAAGCGGCATGATCCCAAATTTTATGCACTTGGTAATAGCTTCAAATAATATATATATATATATTAAAAAATGCTATGCGCTTAGTATTCTTTGATCTGATATTAACAATTTTTCAGCAATGTTACCCGTCAAAAGCACATAATTCTACATTTTCCTATATCAACCGTACTATTATATTACGTATCAATTTATTCCACAACACATTAAGTCATCGTTATGTAGTCGATAGTTTTTGTTAGAGATAATGTATTATGTCTCTCAGCTGATATGTTAAATATGGCGAGAGATACAGTGGAGATAATGTTTATAAAAACCATGTCTTATTTTCATCTCAGTTACCTTTTTTCATCGCTTAGAATGTCCGTCTGGAATTAATGGATCATCTATCAAAGGTCTGAAGACACAGAAGCATGTCAAAGGTAATATGTAGATCAATATTTTTGAAATGATTTTATACGCATCTTAAGACACTTGGCAAAATCATCAAATCCTTAATATATTTAAATGGATTGATTGGTGTTATCTAAATTGGGTCTTTTGATAAAGTGGTTTAGTTTTGTCGGTTTGATATGTTTAATTGTTTGGAATTTTGATGTTTTTCTTGGATCACCTGTAGAGAAACGTAAAATATCTTCAGTCGAACAATGGTATGTGTCTGCAGGCAATACTTATAGTTAAATGATAACCATTGGACATTCAGATAAAGAAGAAAGCAGATTGGACTTTTGGATTTAAAAAAAATCTGTTGGCATTTGAAAATACGTCTAGTAACAGAAATCAGGATTGAAACAGAGAAATCTTGATGCATTTGGAATGTGTTTTATTTTTACAGTTTTTTAGATTTTTATTGCGTAATTAATAAACATTATTTAAAAAATTACGTGCTCTGAAAAATGCTCTGTGATGGCATACAATATTAAAAGTTGGTAATAATCTCCACGCGAAATATACGAGAGTGGACCGGCATTAGAAGTGTGGAGGAGCTATTCCGGGCAGCGCAAGATAGAGAGACCTTTTAAAGAGTGATCGCCAACGTGGGGAGACCTGATAAGGCACACGAAGAAGAAGAAGAATAATCTTCAAATTTCAAGCATACAGTGTAACACTCACTAAAATTCGTTGTCTTCACAGTAGTAATTTATATTATTAATTTGGGAGGCGGGTATGGAAGGGGAACCATTTATTGTATTACCAACACCCTTGCCATAGGCCATCCCAAGTGATTCGATACGTATGGTGACTTAGCAGAAGTGCCCGGGTACACGGGGTGAGGTTTTTAGAATCTTGGCGGAGGACGCGTCTGCCCTCCGCGTGGCAGGCCAGATCGGGAGTAACTGGTTCAGGGAGACATTTTGATCTCTCCAGCAAGATTCTCTCGTAAAATCGTTTTGCACCATGTTGGGAGGTATAGATTCATACGTCCGTCACGCCTGAACACACTGTCCCCCAGATTCCTATACCTGCCTCATACCTTTTTTTCCCAGCATTTCCTGTTTCCTTTCCTAAAACGACTCTCCACACAGCATCCTCAAAGATGACATAGACCCTGAGAGGAATTATTTTCCCCGGATCCAAATGGAGCTTATGTACAAAAAAATGTATACTCTAACTAGTGTTCTACAATACGTTATCTATCTTCTTCTATATAAATAAAAATGAATCGCCGAAATGTATGTACGCGCATAACCTCCGAACGACTGCACCAGGGGAAGGGGACGCGGGAGAGGAAGGGGAGGCGGAAGGGGAACGGGATGAATGGTAAAGGACACGCAGGGAGAAAAAAATCTTTATTAAATGGCATAGCAACGCATGCCGGGTTGCAGCTAGTTATGAATATTTTAGAGTTTTTTCTGCTAAAGAGTAATCGTTTAGTAATTATTTATTTATAAGCCAGTTGCTTGTGCTTATCGAAACAGCGATTCAGCCGAAGCAACCATAATTTATTTTTTTTACTCGTATTCAAGTAGATATAAGATACCTTGTGGAGTCTTTTCCAATGTTAAATTCATATAACATATAATTTTGGTGTAGGTACTTATCTGTAACTTACACATTATTTATGATTACAATAAGCTCTTACATCTGTCATGTTTTAGCCTATTTCACATTCAGCGGCTTATAATAAGTGATTCTCATATTGATGGTTGACGTAACGTATTTCACGTATTGTATTAACATCTTATAATGTCTTAATGTAGTGTTCACATATATTTATGTAGTACATAAAGAAATTTATGTTCTACCTACATTCCAAACTCGACCTCCAAAAACAGAGGAAAGTGACTTGTCTAATGAGATTTCGATTTCCCATTGTTCAAAGCAGCGTAACTTTGATACTCCTTGATGATTTTAATACAATAAGCAAAATAAGAGGAAAATTTAATCGATATTTGTTTTTTTTTTAAATGTTGCGCAAAGCTGGGGCAAGGCAGGGATTTCAGCTAGTTCCAAAGTGAAAGATAATTTCACTATCGCCCTAGTTAAAGACCACCGCTTAGAATCAAAACGTTTCTTGAAATGGCTTTAGACGGGTTTTTCTTACTAGATCTGAATAGCCAGATATATCCCCACCTTCCTTTTCCCCATCTCCTTCTCCTGCCTACTACCTTTAACCTCACGACATACCCCAATTGGAGATGACATAGTTTCTATGAACAACGAAATCAATCGATTTGGAGCAGTTAGGACACTTGTGGTTCTCACATAAAAAAACAGATGGAGATACTATTTCCTTCACCTTACTTCACCAATATTTTCCATCATAGATTATTGATTCCAGACATTTGATTACTCGAGAGGTCATCATAATAATTTTTTCCAAGCTTTATCTAAAAATCAGCCAGGCGCACAAATGTGTCCATCCATAAAGAGCTAGGCATTCACACTATGTAAGGTGGGTCAGTTAAAAAAATTGTATTTTTAAATTCTAAGAGCGATAAAAGGGTGCCAAATGTTTAAAATTTTTTAAATTTCTGATACAATCTTCTTCCTCCGGATTTCGGACATTTGAAAATTTTCATACTAAAAGGTTATTTCTAGTGTGTATAAAAGTGACTATGAATCCTTTAAACCAAATTTTTGTAATCTTCCATACCAAATGTAGTATATATTTACGAAATCATTTACAAAAAGTCCCAAGATTGAGTCTCGCAAAATAATGCCGAAATTTGAGAGTAAGATGGATTTTGCTGGTATATGAATACACTGCCTTGAGATAATTTGAATTATATTCATATATTTTTTAAATAAATAAATCAAAATATTCCCATAGATTGTTTTTAACGGTTTATCTAAAAAAAATCAGATTTAACAAGGGTGGGTTTTTCTCTATTATGTGAAATTTCAAGGCCAATCTAGAGGAAGAAGATAATATTAAAATATTATAAAAAAAATACGTGATTTTACATCTTCATTTAACACCCATTTATCACTATTAGACAAATCAAAACAAGAAATTATTTTTTTCCATACAGCCGTAAACCACCTTAATCCACAGTACGCTTTCAACTATCTACCTACAACGAATCTTTGGAAACGTTGCTCACCAAACTGAGGACTCCAACTAGAAGAAATTTGTCGTCACTCTGTCACTGGTAAAGTGGAAGGCAGAAGAAGCAGAGGAAGGTCACCAATGCGCTGGAGTGACCAAATATCTCTAGCGTCTTGTAAGTCGGTGTCCTTGGCTCTCCACGCAGAGGAGCCTTGTCCACCATGGAAAATGAAGTAAGGATCACAACCCTCAGCAAAGAGGGGAACAAGAATCTAAAAATCAAAATATTTTTCCCATCAACATATTTTAACTGCAATAAAATTTCCAATACAAAACCGACGAGTAAATTATGCAGCGTTCTGGAGCACTTATCCAATTTAAACTCAGGTATTTGCGATATCCAACAAGAAGCCGAACAATGCAAATGTCACAAAACACCAAATATTTCCAAAGATTCTTTCACACGAAAACTTATCAATATTCGCAGCTCATCTTTCGGCCGAGATGACTCGGACAATGGACACTCTATATGCGTTGAAATAAATTACACGAGATAAACCCACCATCGAAATAAAAATTTACCAAACCCATAAAATTACGCCCACTTTTAAAAAAGTCGGTAAGTATAATATCTACTTCACGAAATAGCTCTTTTGGCTAATACTGTTGCTGTTGTTGTTTATAATAATACTAGGGCAGGCATGTGGAAAATGTGTCGATCGAAAAAAATATAGATGGTTTCTTTGTTGGGTGATTTTTAGCAACTGATATCTCTTAGCAATACATTTTTATTATAAAAACCAAATGGAAATACCCAATCAAATTTCTGTGCTCCTGGTATTTATTTGGTGTAGGCAGGTTTGCGTTTTGAGGTTTACTAATTTTGTATGTAAAATTTGAAACTTTTTAACGCTTCTGTGGAAATTAACGCGAACCCTGTGAGTCACAGGGTTAGACCCTGTGACTCTTACTCCAGGTATTTCTGTACTCCTGGTATTTTGTTCCTGTCGACAGAATTTTTTTTTTAAATAGCTCAGAAATCACGAGATGTTGTATTTTATTTAAAATAATGTTCCCTTGAAAATTAGATAATTATTAGTTTTACGTTGGTAGATACCTACAAGATTGCTTATCTGAATTCTTCACAAAATCTTCCAGTTTCGAAAAAGACACTTAAATTCAAAGCAAATTAGAGATATCTGAACCGGAGTTACTGACACACAACCGAAATTATTATTTTTGATACCTATTTTATGAAATATATTTTAAACTTGGGTAGATTTGATTTTTTTATTGAAATTTCATGTTTTTTAGTTAGTATTTAAAGCACAATTGTTCATAATAGACGTTGCAAGTTCAATATTGTTACGTTGACCCAGACATTCCTCATTGAAAAATCTGGGCAAATTTTGATCAAACTTTTTAACTTTCCAAAGCTTGTCGTTCGAGAGCTGTTGCGTGTGCGGATTATTGGACTCAAACGATTTTTTTAGATTTCAAATTTTAATGACGTACAATTGCTCTAATTGATGAACAGAGGTTTGTTCTTAGAAAGCAATTTAATCCTGGTCAGTATGTTGTGCAACAATTTATTACAGCCTTTTTTTGGTTCTTGGTTGTGATGCCAAACTTGAATGAGTTCCTCGTTGAGTGAATATCTTTTTTTCTTAATTTCTGTCTCACAAATTACTGTAGTTATTTGATAGGGCCAAAAACCGCAAATTACAAAGCTCCTGCATTGTAATTTTCATATTTTGAAGATATTTATAGACAAATACGGCATTGTGGCAAGGAGCCTTGTCGCGTGATTGTTTGGAAACCATGGTTATTATATTAAATAATTAGAGTGTGCAATTCACACGCGGTAGAAGTAAATATAGAAAGCCGCTAGATGTCGCTTTCTTTTGTTTTGCCTGTTTATTTTAAAGTGGTTTGAACATTGGAAATTGATTTAACAAAAAATAAAAATGTTTATTTTTTTGGATTTCGCAGGATTCGAACCTCCGTTCGCTGGATGTCTCTCTGGCCGCTGAGGTACATCAGGCGCTTTGCCGCTGCGCCATTGGAGGCTTGCGCGGAGTCGTGAATTTACCGCATTATATTAGAACTGAGGACCTGTCAAATAAAAAAAAATTGTGATGCACTTCCGTTTCATCCGAATTGAGTGTCACTTCAAAACATAGTTTTAGTTAAATAAAAAAAAAACAATTAGATGAATAAATTATAAAACAAGTGTGAAAATTACCCCCTAAGATGTAAAACGTGTGAATTTGTGTTGGAGTCTAATAACTTGCACAATACCTCAAGTACAAAAGGTTTATGCTATCGTATTGATTGTTTTCTTTGAGTATATTTTACTTAATAATATGTTCTTTCCATTTTTATTGAAGCGGGGCTGGGAAAATGTTTCTTTTTACCATTTTTTCCGATAATTTATAAAATGAACAGGGAATGCGTCCCCCAACGGCAATTGCTTCCATATCTGCAATTCAATTCTTGTGAAGTGTCAACTGCCAACCTCGTGATTTATATCTCACTGCCGCATAATGCTATTTATTTAGTTTGCCGATTCTTTACACACCGTCCTGCAGTCTTCGACAAGAGAGTTAGATGTGCCGTGGGCCATCATTCGACGCCGGCCCGACGGCCTAACGAGACCTGTGATCGATTTCATCTCAACAAATGATATTTCTCCAATCTTCGTCTCGGCATTTTTTTCCGATCATTGTATGCAATTCTCAACGGGCTAGTTTTTGCAGCGATCTTTGCGATGGAGTCAGCAAGCATTTTATCGACCGTGTTCGAGTTTTTATTTCAAGGATACATTGACAGTTGGAGTGCTTTCCTCACAAAGCTTTCCGTATAAAATTAGCTAAAGAATTCGAAAAATTATAACAATAGCCTACAGTGGATTATAATTCATATCAACAGCCGTTTGTTACATTCCGCTTTGATTAAGCTAGTACTTTACTTATTTATTAATCACCAACGCCTCAATGTTTGTCAAAAACAGTGTTAAAAATGTTAATGTAACAAAAACAAGACAAATGGGTTTTACATATGTTTCACAAGTGGAAAGGCGGTAGGTAAAAAGTATAAAGTTATACAATAAAAGATAGGAAAAAATCAGTTTTTCAACTGCAGATGGCATAAAATATAACAAATGATAATAATATGTGGGTTATTACTTAATACATAATTTGTATGTGCTACATATACAGCGAAGTAGATTTAAACATAAAAAATACACACTACCGATTTGCACAGCGTTAAAATTAATATTCAAAACGATTCTACATACTTAAACTTCTGTTTAAAGAGTTCTAATTCAGAAAACGAAATGCTTTATATTGCTACCATGGAACATTTTAGATTTATAAAAAACTTTTAGAAAATTACACTATCGTGGGACAAATGAGTTCGATAATATTTTATAACGGAGCGTCAAAATATATGTAGGAAGTATAAGTCGTTAACGTAATTTAGTGATTATTATTATAAAGATAAACAAGTATAAATTATTTTAAAGTTTGTTTATAAATTACCAAGATTTATTACGCCCTTTACTATATGGTGGGTGTTTTGCAGAAATAAATTGATAAAAGATAAAAGGTGCATATGCTGGATATTTATTGTAAATATTCTAATAGGCTGAACTTAAGTTTGGACATCGATTGATAACGATAAACATCGGTTGAGCTTTATTTATTTTTTAAAGTTTTTGTATCCATTCGATAGGCGAGTTATTTTTTAAATTATTAGCAGACGTGTGAACAAAATACCGGAGATATTAACATCTCATAATTACTTAGGAGATGTTTCAGTTATTTGTGGTGAAAGCATCTGACTTTTAATTTAAAATATGATTTCTGTGCCACTCTAAAATATACTGTAAACTATTATTTATTTACACAACATTACCAAATTAATGAAGGACTGAACGCGGTTGGCGCCAACAAAAAACTGTCCAAAGTAGCTAAGCTATATAAGCTATGTAGTAATCACAATGGATTGCTGGTACCTACCCTGATGTATGGCAGTGAAGATTGGAACTAGCAGAGAAAGGATAAAAGTAGAATAAATGCTGTAGCTATGAGATCACTGAGGCGTGTGTATGATAAAACCATGTATGATCGTATGAGAAATGTGGAGATCCGCAAAGAATACTAGGCTGATGAGAAAAAAAAGCTCATATTGTTAGCGAATAATCGAAGAAAAGAGTGTAAGGCTGCTCCAAAGTGAAAGATACTCAGTGTCACCTTGGTGTAAGATCACCATTCAGAATTGAAACGTTGTTTGAAATGGCTTTAGCCGTGTTTGGTGATCAGATGTAAACAGCCAGATACTTCCTCAATTTACTCTTCACCTCTCCTTGCCCTCCCCAATACCCTCAGCCTCACAACATACCCCAGTTGGGGATGCCATAGTCTCACTGGCTCCAGGCAGTTGAGAGCAGCTGAGACTGTTGTGCGGTATTCACATAAAAAAAAAATATTTTTTTAAATGCTTGTGAATACTTACATTAAATAATAACTCCATTTGTCTTATTCTCTTTTAGTCTTAACTGCTTCATTAAGTTCACATCAAGTAGTAGCTCTTTATTTTCTTTTTTACTATACATTGTGTAAACATATATTATATTATGATGTACTTTTACGGCTACTGAATAATTTACAATACTGTCGCCATGGGTGAAACCACAGCATCCTCTTTGAGGGTTTCAAGGACGATGCTGTGTTTTTACTTATAAGGCTTTATCTAAAATTGGCGAACACCCCAGCACCCGGGCTCAATTCTCCAATCGAGGCCTCTCGCAATCGCCGTCGAAATAAGTACATAATTTGGTCGACTTTGTTATTCTCGAGTCTCATCGAAAATACATATTACTTGGCGTTTAAGCTAAACGTCAAAAGTCACTCCATTCGAACAACGAGTGGGTCGAATCAGCCGACACCGACAAAACTGTCAAAATCTAGTACGAGTAGTAACTAGTAAATCTAGTACATTATAACCCAACCTAATTTGTTTCGAAGCTTGAAACAAACAAGAACAAGAAGCTGATGACCCCTTCTTCCCCTTAATGTCACACTTCTCTACTCCCCCTTCGCCCTCCCTTAAGGTGTGACGTTATTTATGGATGGTTCCTTACGTGTAAATGAAAGATTCGACAGAGTCTGTCGAGATAACGGATTTTTTTTTTATCGCTGATAGCAGTAACGAATAACTATTGAACGTTATTAATTAATAATGTGTTTTCACCAATATATAGAGTGATTCATGAAGAAGGTCTAGACGTATAATTTGTCAGGGTTTTGTGTAAATTGGTTGAAATAAATAAATGTCTATGTGTGGTGGACGAGCGTTTTGGCAAGCGGATTTGATTCGTATGCAAATCTAAAGGTTAATGCCGAGGTTGATGAAATTTTGCACATGTGACCTTCAAAACAAGAGGGAGATCACTGTCTTCATTTTATTTCGAAAACTCTATGTAAAGCCCGGGCATTGCCCGGGACTTCAGCTTAACGCAATCACTAAAAAAACGTCAATATTTCAGGACATACTTTTTTAATTCCTTTTTAAATTTAAACATATTTATAATCTGAGTAATTTCTATCGAGATCTGGTCGTAAAATTGGGCGACCTGGTACATAATTGACTTCAGGGTTCTTGTTTTCTTCCTTGCTGGCAATCTATTTTGCTTTGCATTTCTCGTCCCGTGCTCGCGTATCTCGTGATTGTAATTTATTTTTCTTTTTAGTTGTGCGAGAATGGAAACGAATAAATATATAAAATATTATACATTTTTATTTTACTTCATAAATGCAGTGCCTTTATTCGGTAATTAGAGAAACTCCGTGTCCAAAATGAGAAACATCCTCAAGCGATTTATCTCTCGTCTCGAATTAGGTCAGGCTCGCATCTTATTTAGTGTCTGGCCGACTCAGACACTTGCTGCCAGCGAATGTACTGAGATTGCAAGAGTATGGGTTGGTATGGTAATCCGAAGGGGGCTGCACCGAGATGCTAAGATGGCGAGATGTCCAAAGTATCCTCCGTACACTGTTTTGACAATATTACAAAGAACCATTAATTAACTCGACGTACGCGAAGAGTGTAGCGTGGGGTGATTTGCCGAGGTGCCGACAAGATTAAGACTTTCTCATTCGAGTTTCTTTAATTTATTTATGCAACTAATCTTTTAACGATCTCCGTGGCATTTTAATTATTGAAATCTTTTATAATTAATACAACAAAATAATTTAAAACATTTTTACAACCTACTAGGTGATGACGATATACTCTTTGGCTTTTGTTTCAGATATTTAAACACCCACTTTTGATTAAAGGATTTTTGGGATTTTACGCGAAAAAAAAAAAAAAAAATCACACTTTATTTGCACCTCGTCCTAAGGTGGAGATACTAGTCCCAGAGAGAAGTCGTATGTGGCATTTTCTTCTTTCTTTTTCGTTTTCATACATGATGTATGAGAAGGAAGTTTTTCCATCATTGACCTACATACGACCTTTCTATGGGACTGCTTTAGTAAACCAAAATCAATATTCAGAAACTAAGCGTCGCTTGAAATTGCTTTACCAATATTTGTAATCTGATCTGATTAGAGTAGTATTGCTTGGTATCAGCTCTACTGGTTTCGGAAAATATATATATTTTTTATTTCAAATCTCATCACAAGTTTTTCGTAAAATAACTACTAAAAGTTTCGCACATCTATGCAAAATATTATATTTTCCTTGATCCTCCATAAAATACCATAATAGTTTTAACAATTTGATAAATATTTGAAGTTAATTTTGACGTACCGTGATTATTTCAGTTTTATGAAGCAACAGGTCTATAATGATATAATAACAGAACATAAATAGAAGTTATACAGAACTTGAAAATTAGCAATATTTGATGAATTGATCCAATTTTTTGGAATAACCCGTCCTTAGAGTTGTATCGGAATCCATGAGAGATCTTTAAAAGACAAAATGTAAACGAGTTACAACAATCCTTACTGGTCCCATCTGGAGCCAGTGAGAATATGGCATCCCCAATTGGAGTAGTGGAGAGAAGGAGATGAAGAAGAAGAAGGTGATGAATTTTTAAAATATTTTTTTTATGTGAATACCGCATAGAAGTCACAGGAGGTTTTGTTACCAAGCATGGCGAAAGGCATTTTTCAAAATGTGAATGCCACACGAGTCTTAACTGCTCCCAATCGCTTGGAGCCAGTGAGACTATAGCATCCCTATTGGGATATGATGCGAGGCTGAAAGCAAGTAGGGAGGGGAGAGGAAGGTGTAAAGGTGTGAAGGAAGTAAATTTTACTTGCGCACGTCAGGATTTGAACCTGTGACCTCCGGATGGCTAGTCGCGAACGTTACCCCTCGAACACGGAGGCCGTTGCTTGGCTATCGTCAGAGGGCTATTCAGATCTGGTAACCAAAGACAGCTCAAGCTACATTACGATTCCGAATGGTACGACTCTGGAACGTGCCACAAATATCATAGAATATTAATTATTTGTTTGTTTATTAAGACATACACAGTAAATAAGGTAAGTTAAATTAAATAATTACATGGTTATCTACCTACGTATTACATTTTAAAATCAAGAATTACATACTCACTAATAGTAATTGACTGATTAAAGTTCTATGAAAAGTTAAATGTAAGTAGTTGTAAAACCATTTACATCACGTTAAGAAATTTTATAAATTAGTTTTGTATGTTAATAATGAATAAACTTAATTAATCAAATTAAGTGACATAATGAATAACAGATCACTTTTATTATTTTTAATTGATAAACTAACGTTTAAACAAGATTTTTATGCATAGCACAAAGGGTAGATAACAAATATTAATATTTGTTATCTCAAAGGGTATTTTTATGCATAGCACAAAGGGTAGATAACAAATATTAATATTTGTGATCTACCCTTTGAGATAACAAATATTAATATTTGTGCTATGCATAAAAATCTTGTTTAAACGTTAGTTTATCAATTAAAAATAATAATGAATATTTGACAAGTTAAAGTATTTCAGCAATAAATGCAGACATAATTAGTCTCGACGCCACCTAGCGGGAGATTTAGTACTTAACAATACCTCTCTCACAAAAATTAAGTTGGTTGTTTTCAGTTGGAAAAATGTAATAATAAGTAATTGTCGAATGAAACACTAGTATATATTGAATTATTTGGCGGGTATTAGATAAGCCGCCATAGCTCAGCGGTCAAAGCAGCTGACCGGCAATCAGAGGGACACGGGTTCAATTCCCGTTGGCGGCTAGTATCTTTTCTCGGAAGATTTTTTCAATGTAGATGAGTGTTTCAGGCTGATTATTATTGATTATAATATTTGTTACAGATCACTTTGTTTAAACCACTTTATTATAAACAATATCTACATGTTTCGATAACAATGTTATCTTCATCAGGATATGTTAATTTAAAGAAAAATAAATGACAAACAAGTATAGACAAATAAGATTAATTAATGTTCCCTTATCTTTGAGTAATTTTCGAACAGAATTAAATACTATTAAACAAATTGTAATTAATAACGGCTATACTTCAAAATTAATAGACAATAATACTAAACAAAAAATATAAGAAAAAGTTTTTAGATCTTTTGTTTATCCACACGTTGTTAAAAATGATAATAATTGGAGAAAAAAATTATTTTTAAATAATAGCATTTCAAATTTAATAATTAAAAATATGCCAAATAATGTACAGCCAGCTTTTTATACAAATAACAAATTAAAAAATTATATATTAAATAATAAGGATAAATGTGATTTTTTGAATAAATTTGGGGTTTATAAATTAATTTGTAATGATTGTAACTTTTTTTTATATTGGAAAAACTTCTAGAAATTTTAACATTAGAGTTAAGGAACATATAAGATGTTTAAATAATAATAATTATTCTGAATTTGCCAACCATATTTTGGAAACAAGTCATTCTTTTGATATTAATACAGGTCTTAAAATTTTACATACTAACACTACGGGCATACAATTGGATAATTTAGAAATTATAAAAAGCATTAATAGTAAATTAAATATTATAAGTAACCAAACATTTTTTTAAAATAGCCATCTTTTCAATTTATTTTCTTATTAATACTTACAATAATTATTATTATTTATTTTTTGATTTAGATTAATTATTTTAATTATTTTTTCTTAAAAGTTTTTTATTATCTAAATTCAATTTTATTTTTCCTTAAATAATTTTTATATTCAATTTTGTATAACTATTTTTATGATTTTTAAGCAATTAATCACCTCTACTTTTTAGTATTTTGTCTTTGTTCTAATTTATTCTAATTTGTCTATACTGGTTTTTCATTTATTTTTCTTTAAATTAACTTATCCTGATGAAGATAACATTGTTATCGAAACATGTAGATATTGTTTATAATAAAGTGGTTTAAACAAAGTGATCTGTTATTCATTATATAATTAATGATGCCACAAAGTAATTTTGTGAAGTTTGAAGAAGAAATTAAGTGAACTTCAGATACTTAGGCGAAGATCGTAATCATGGGGCCTTCAAGTACTTGTAACTACTGAAAAAATAATAAATTCTTTCTTACACCACAGCTTACCATCACCCCACTTTACACGGCATAAATATGAATTTCACGCTGATTTATGGGGTCTGAATTGCAGAATTCATCTCCTTTAATAAGACGCGTGTTGAAGTCGATAGCGAGGCTCGCATGCCCCGAGGACCGCGATGAAGGCTGAGTTTACAGGCTGGGCTTTCCGGAACATGTTGCACATCGTGCGCCATGTGCCGTGGACCACGTGCATTATTTTCAACGTGTAAACTTTACCCATATGGACTTCAACTGTGGTAGGCATAAGTAATTTGACCATAGATCACGTTTTGATCGGGACCGTCCCGTTTTTCGGTACTCTTTCCCGTTGTCCCCGAGAAGAGTTTCGGGACGCCAAAAATAAGAGCAATCTATTAATAAAAGTCCCCATCCCTTATTTCAATTTGGAAGGCTGGTGTCTGACGCCCAAGGAACCATTCATTGAATAATAGAACTGAAAATAGAATTGAAGGCGTTCAAAATAGTTTTTAAGGTACCTCAATTTCCGCTCTTTTTGATCTCATGTTAGTAATGAATACTCTGCAAAGTTCTTCGAAATACAGACGTTAACTTGTCAAAGAAATATAGCAGATTCGGCAATAGTATTTAAAATTAAACATAACTTAATCGATTGTCCTGATCTTCTTCAACGCCTATCATTCCATGTTCCAAATCGCAACAGCAGACAGTCGCTTACTTTTAATCTCCCTCTTTGCAAGATCAACTCCAAACAAAACTTATTTATCTACAGATCCACTCACTCATTTAACTTAAATTATTACGATATTGACATTTTTAACTCAACTTTACGTGACAAAAAATGAATACTCACTAAGCAACATGACTTAAACTAGAAAGTTTCCCATATATATTCCCGCCCTTTGCCTCTTAATCCTATTCCTATGTTCCTCCCCCGAACCCCCCCCCCCCTCCCTTTTTCATATATCGTAACTAAAAAATAAATTAATTAAGAAAACACCCTTACAATGTCACACTTTATCATTCACTATCATCAGTGGAAAGATCATAATTGGCATAATTAACATCTTATTATTGTATTATTATTTTATCTCCGATTTGCTGTCAACTTTCTCTATAATGTATAAAATTAATAAAATAGAAAACTCCCGCCGTTGATCAGTCAGGGCCTCCCTCAAGAGAGCAAAAAAAGTCAGATTGTAAAAAAGTCAGATTGAGCAAATTTGACGTAGTTGAAAAATTATGCAAATGTTTTTTTTATAAACTAAAGATACATAGGGAATCGATGAATAAATATTCCATGAAAAAGGGACGGTGGAAGATTAAAATTTCCACAGGAAGTCGATTAGTGGAATGATTCCAACACTTCGGAAACAATAATCTCGATCAGGCGAATTTTTCATGTAATGATGGAATATATTTTATGTCTGCCTCGCAACAATGCACTGGTTGACTAGTAGAGCGGATGTCTACGTAATGCGCAAGTTGTGGACACTTAAAACAATGCAACTGCATGCATCAGCAATGTAAGCTTTGTTAATTATTAAATATTTAAAAAATGAAGAAAGGGCGAATCTGTCCCTTTTGTGTTATCTTTTGTCAGGGTTACGAGACAACAGGTAAAACCTGAAGGATATCTGAACCTTTCCGTCATGCTTTATCGGATGTCAAAGTTATGTGATTTTCTATGGATTTCAATGGCATGTCTATGCCTATCTTGTCTTGAATGGAATAATTACCTACGTGAAAGCACGAATTACTATTTACTAGTTGTTAAAACTACTTACATATAAGCCTAATAGGCTTGTCGTTTTGAAGGAAAAAATAAATTGTCAGACGTCACGTTACGCATACTAGTCTAGAACACGGTTCCACAAATCAAAACTTTATGTTCTGGAAGTGTCTAGATATAAATGTTTTTTACTCAAATCGTATTTTTTGGAACGTGGTGAAAAACCATCATTCAGAACAGAAACGTTTTTAGCCGGATTTGATGACTCTGCATGCTTCTCCCACCTTTCCCTATCCCATTTCCTTCCCCTCCCCACTACCTTCAGCCTCACAACGTACCCCAATTAATTGAAGGGCAAAAATGTCATAGTCTCACTGGCCCCAAAGCATTGGGAGCTAAGGAGCTATCCAGTTGGGAGTCTCGTGCGGTATTCACATATATATATTTTTAAATTTTTGTTTCAAGAAAAAAAAATTACAGAAAATATGTGATTTAGTATTAATTCACCCGCCATGCTAGGGATGTCCATGTGTTAATTTATTTATGTGAACACCGTACAAGAATCCCAACTGCTCCCAACCATCTGGAGCTAGTGGGTGCTTCCGTGAGAGTATCTATCCACTCCGAAACGTGCCGCAAATGTGGATACTATTTATTATTTTAAATGAAAAATTGTGAAATAACATTAGATATTTAATCAATAAAATTTATTTACACACGCCTGGATTTTATCTCGCTACCTTATACCTATACCTCGACCACGGAGGCCGAAAAAAGATGGGTGATAATAAAGATGGATTCACAAGGAATGATTTTTTCATAGTGAATAGCCGCATTCTTCTGTATCTTCTTGTGCCTTTTCCTGGGGAAATATGTTATTCTTAGAGTAGGTAGAACGTGATACTTATTTTTTTTTTTAAGAATTTACCTGTACCACTTTTGATACTGCTCCCTTCTGTCTGTATTTCGTTATCATTTAATAAATATTCGCCCTACTGTAACTTAAGACTCAATACTTAACCATTATAATCTAGTCCAGGTGTCCTCTAACCCTGCATTAATATCCAGGCTGTCAATATATTGTTTTATGGATACAATAATAATGGAATATGAAACACCTCTGCCATAGGTGACCCTTAGTGGCAAGCACTTATGTAGCAGGGGTGCCCGAGTTCATGGGGGGAGGATTATCTAGGTAGTTGCGGCGGTTACATCTGCCCAGTGCTTATCATACTTCGGGTCGGATTTGCAAAGACTGGTTGAGGGAGACTTTTTAACTCTCCAACAGATTCCAATCCACCCCCCATAAACTTTTCCTTCCCAAATCTTTCTCTTCTTTCTTTCCTTAAAAAAACACTCCACAGAGCACCTCTAAAGATGATAAAGACTATTTAATATTTCTCAGGTACTCCCGTGTGGAGCTAAATGAGAGTAATCAAAAGAACAAATATTATCGTTAAAGAAAACACCATTCATTGTAAAATATAAATTTATTTTTGAAATACCAACAGAGGTTTTAGAAAACGTTTCATCAAATATAAACATCATAACAATTAGAGCTATCAGGCTTCTATAAAATTTGTAGTACGTACATACAAAGCTAAGTATAAAAAATATTTCAAATATTTAGGTAATATACAAGTATTTTTTACAGAATTAAACTTATTGCGAAAGCAAATAAACAACGAATAAAAAAGTATTTTAAATGTTTACAAACATGATTTCTATAAATCAAGTAAATCTTCTACTCAACATATTTGAAAAAATATTGTACAGTTAGCAATAAATATTGGCTTTCCAATAATTGTTGATTATTGGTATAGAATTATATATCTACTATTTATAAAACATACCTATACAGTTCTTATATTTCAAATTGTGAACAAAATGGCACTTGTTATAAAAATTCAACGGTAAAGCATGGCTTTAAAATAATACATTTTTATTGAATCATACATAAAAAGTAATGTTTTTGCTGTAAATAGAGTTTTATATTTATTGAATAATATATATAAAATGTAGGCATAAGTACATATATTTATAGATCCCTCGACAGTTGGCCGTCCGAAATTATAATTATTATACGATTACAATTTTTTGTTCATTATTTACGAATTTCCAACCTAAATTCAAATTCAAAAATATCTTTTATAATAAGTTTGTATGGTTATCAAACAAATTTATTTACTGTGTCGATTTTTTGTACTTACCAGCACTCACAGCCACACAACTTCGCATACTGACTCAGGAGAAGTGACCCTAACGGATACCTGGTCGAATAATGGGTCCCCACACTCTTCCTCTCCACCACAGCACAACTACCGTTACTTTTGGGTCCTCCTCGTATACGCTGATATAAACAGAATGTAGGCAATAAGTTTGTTTTATCCTTGATGCATTTGAAAGAAAATATGTTTTATACTTTGGTTATTCGGCGGTACATCCTCTGCACACCTCTTCACACTGGGTTATATATTGTGTGCTTAGGTATACCGTGTTTTCCCTAAATCCAACTGCATATTTTATATATTATGTATTTCGGGGGCCAACTGTTGGGGAATCTGTCATAGAATCGTATTAAACAGTAGTTAAGTCTCTTGGATAAATACATATAATGATTTTTTTACAAATATTATTGCACATTTATTAAATAGCATTACCAAATATTTACGAAGTTGTGAGGAACAAATTGATATATTTTATAGATTTTAAATACTGTTTCGGGTTGTAGAAGGGTAGACTATTATTTGACCAGTCGGTGGTTGAGTTGGCATCGCGTTTAGGTCCCAACCAGGCGTCCCGTGTTCGTTCCCGTGCCGTCCAACATAAGCCTTAACCCATGAGCCCAGGCACCCTTACTAAGACACCAAACGTACCAAACCATTTGTGGTGATCTATAGCAGAGGTGTTGGATATCAACAAAAATGGTTACCGGGGCCGGCGGTACCCATACACGCCAGTGGCGGTCCGTGGGTTTTTAATCAGCTAGTGTACTAAGATTGAAAAGTCCACTAAAATCAGGGAATAGATTCGGACCTACCTCCAAAAACATTTTAGTGATTTTATCTACGATACCTATATGTTATTTTCATTTACTTCTGTAACCGCCGCCAAACTGTTTAACATCCAATCATGTTTTTTTTTAGATATATAAATGTGCATAACATTAATTCAGCAAACGTTTGCAATGAATCATACTAATCTGTTTGGTAGAACACTCAGATCAAATGCAAATCAAAGAATTATTACACGTCAGAATGAAACTGAGGCGAAATTGAGACCGCGTTTATGGACAAATGAGTTTGGTTTAATTGGTGATTTAAATATGCCAGATTTACATACAGCTCTAACTCAATGGCGCAACAATTGTAATGCTTTTATTGATACCTCAATTTAAATGGCCAGTTCTTGAATAGAGTGGGTATTTTTATCCTTAAATACTGGATTATTCAATTCATATGCGCATGACGTGTGTGAAGGTTGATCTAAGCAAATTGCTGTATTCGAAACAAGTTGATATATACATTTAAAAAAATATTGTCTTAGGTGTAAAATTTTACATTTTTAGGATCAGAAGAAGTTCAATTGGTCTTCAAAATATTATATCTAATCATTACACTTTTTGTGATCACTGAACAATACATTTCTAGAGTAAATAATTCGGAAATTGCAATGTCAGCAAAGATAACATTCGGTGGTATTTTCGGTACCATATATAGCAGATATGGGTACCATTTATTGAATAAACGATACTTCTGCTTTAGATCAACACAAGTGGTTCGCTACGTTTGATGACTTAGCAAGGGTGCCCGGGTTCGTAGGGATGAGGTTTGGCTGGTTCGAGTTTGATGGTGGATGTGACTGACCACCAACTGCGTGGCAGACCGGACCGGGAGAGACTGGTTGAGGGAGACGTTTGGACGCTGTCGGAACTTCACCTTGCACCACACTGGGAGAGATGAATTCATATGCCTGTCACTCCTGGACACACCAACCCCTAAATTCCTGACCAAACCAATTACTTTTCCTCCCCGAATCTCCTCTCCTTCTTTTCCTAAAAATACCCTCTACACAGCATCCCCAAAGATGGCATGTGCCTTGAGGGAAATCATTTTCCTCCGGGCCTCCTGTATGGCTTTAATTTAAAAAAATACTTTTATCTCCGGCAATCATTTTTAAGGTTTAATTTTCGACGGAGTTCACACTGAATTATTTTGCAATTTTTCACCCATTGCGACTGAAGGTACTATTTTATATGCATTCGTTTTCATTAATTTATAAAAGTAACAGAAAATATTACTCCACGAGAAACAAAGATTTTTTTCATTGAAGTAGATGATATTAACAAAATTAAAAAAAAAACGTTTTGTCTCAATAGCACAATCTATTGGAGAAGTGTTATTCCAGCAAAAAAGAGGCCCTTGGCTTGGTTCGATTACCATTTGCGACTGTTGCTTTGGTTTTCGACCATTTGGTTTTTGTTAATATTATCTTCTTCAATGATAACGTATTAATATGAGTTTTATAAGAGCGAATAAGTTAATCCAAATTTTTTATTTCATTGCATAACCCACATCAGATTTCTCAGTCAACAAGCCTTGAATATGTAGTGTAAATTTTTTCAAGCACTTAAAAGTGTCTGTATATAAATATCAAAAAATACTTGTAAACATAAGCCTCTTAGAAGAATAATATCGTGCAGATAAGTAGGTACGCCTGTTTTAATGGCGAGTAGGAAGGCACCTACTTACTAAGATTAATATAATTGATATTTTGTTCCTTACGTAATACCGCACACGCAATCTATTAATCATTACGTCAAATCACAAGTCGTGTCATTCATATTTTATTCATTCATAAAAAAATATACATTTTATTGTCTCCGCTACCAACACACTGTCACAATAATACACAGGTGACAGCCCACGCTGGCCCAAAACATTCATCTAATCGTTATTCAAATTCACTTTCATGCGTTCATTCATTGAAATAAAATATAATATTCTAAAGAACAATTCTCATAGGTAAGTTTCGCATTAACATTTAAAACTATTGACAGTAAAACGTGACAAATGATAGCGATAAAATAAATAATCTCTTATAGTAAACAAATATGTTATTCTTTAAACAACAAGGCAACTGCAGTATTCAATTGGTAAAAATATACACTTTTTTGTCCAGAAACTTGTTTATTTCTTGCAGTGTCATGTTAGAAAGTATTCGCTGAACGTTTCTGCTGTGAGTGACGGGTCCGTAAAGGCATCATGCAGCAAGGAAGGACTGTCGAAGTCCAGGGGAGAAAGGCAGGATTCTGGTAGATCAGGAGATGTTAGCATTGGACTATATGATTCGGGGGAAGACATAAAAGGACTGTCAGGTAATCCCAAATCGGGACTCAATGAAGAATCAGAACTCAGTAAAGTTTGAGGGCTACAGGTATTTCTGCTCTCGTCTGAATCGAGCAAGTTGTCAAATTCATGATGGAATAAGGGTGGGTCTCTCAGTGCTTGAGTAAGAGAGCCTATATATCTCATTGCTAGTCTAAGTGTTGTTATTTTGGTGAGTTTTTCCCCTTGAGGAGTTGTTGGGGCTGCTGCCCAATTAGGCACGCATCTTCTCAAAGCTTCAAAAGCTTGATTAATCTCTCGCATTCTGCTTCTTTCTCTTGCGTTTGCTGTCTTTCTTCTGTATTTGCTTAGAGGAGCGGGTCTTGGCCTGGCTTGGCTTTGCTTCTCGTCTTTAATCTGTCTGGCTGTTGCTGTTCGTCCTTCTCTCGCTCTTCCTCGCGGACGGAGTTGGTACTTCTCAGCATTCTTGGTTCCACTGTCTCTGCCCCTTTTACCGTTATTGTTCGCATCGGGGAAGAGCCGTTGCCCCTTAAAACTAAACTGCATCATCATGTGATCCATGATTAGGATTTATGCATAACTTAGTTTAAAATATTAATAATTTTGTTACGTTCCTCCGGAAGGCACTTTAAATATCTTATCTTGTTTCAAGTCACAATACTAGAAGACTATACCGGTCCTCCATTTTTCACAACTATTTTTTATTTCAGGCACTGTTTTTATGGATTCTGCTCACGTTGTAAAGATGTTTGAGGTCCAATCTGAAACAAAGAAAAATATTGTTATCAAAATAAAAATTTCACAACAGAATTTGCAAATCTTGGTCGTTATTCATGTGATATTCGTATTGTAGTATTTTCGATGAAAAAATAAAGTTAGCCTTGAAAAGAAGCTCAGTCATTTAGGAAATAATTCTTTGTTACATGACAGTGATGGGTTGGCCATGTTGAAAGAATTCCAAATGACAAGAATCCAAAAATTGTGAACATGTAGGATCAATAAGAGAAACGACCTAGAAACAGATCAAGGAAGAAGAAATCTGGCTACGATAAAGATTGTCTGGAGAAAAATAGAAAGATACAAGAACAGAAAAAAGTTCAAAATCTGTATTTCCTCTTTATTCATGAATAATTTAATGTCAATATTGTTATCATTGTGCGAATTTGTAATATTTGCATGGACATTTAAATTTGGCTGTCGTTTTATTATATTTATCAAATTATCTGTTCATGTGTAAATATTACTAGCGCAGACCATTAAAAAATCACGGGAGAGACAAAATCAGTTTTCATATTTTGAAAATGTCATAGATATGTACTCTGTCGCTTGTTTGAATTCTTCAAACAATTTTTTTTTACATATATATAAGCTCCATAAAGGAGTGGTTCTTCTATTACGTATTTTTTCAGCCCGATTCCAATTAGAGACGAAAGTCAATATTTTTCGCTTTACGCGATCGCTATTTTCACATCTATTTTCAAAACTACAATTTCAATTGTCATCACTGCACATTTGAACCATGCTGTTTGCTGTGATGCCAACTGAAATCGTAGATGAAAATAGTGATCGCGTAAAGCGAAAAATGTTGACTTTGGTATCTAATTGGAATCGGGCTGAAAAAAGATGTCGTGTATTGTAGACATAATGCCTACAATTGTTCTTCGGGACCGTCAATTACACCCAGTGGGATTTCAAATAAATACCAGTTAGAATCCAAAATCCCCTCTGCTTAGCAACAATGTTATGCCATAAATTTATAAATAACACAATATATTGTTATTGAGATAATCTTTTTCAGAGGTAATTTATCGGCTGTTAATATCGGATGAGTAGGAGGGAACGGAGGAGTGAAATTTAAAGTGTGAAATACAATATCGATTCTAAAAATAATATGTTTTCTTCAAAATTTGATCATCCATGACGTGGCCATTCCGAAATGTAAAAGGGAAAGAAAAGAAGATAAAACCGCCTTCTTTAGGAGATTTATTGTCCGAGACATATTGTTTTTTCTCCGCTAGGCTGTTAACAAAGGGTTAGTAAGCTTCGATTCAATTTTATTGGAATAACTCTTGTTACAATAACTTAAGGTTATACCAATCAATATAATATATCATTGAAGAAAACAACACCCATTTCAGTATAGAATTCGTTGAGTGAGTCGGGTAACTTACTTGCTTGTTTAAGATTATTATATCTCAATAAACGCCCGGTTTGCCGGTAATTAAATAAAAATAAAAATAATACCAATAAATCTAAACCAAATAATGAAAAAGATCAAGACACATAAAAGTAAGATGGATTAGGTGATTTTTGTCGATCTCATATTTAAAATTCTGAATTATCGATGTTATCTTCAACAAATTTTTTTGAGTATTTTCGGGTGCTACCATTTAAATTTTAAATGCTCACTAAGTTCTAAAATATCGCGTTGTAACGGATAAACGATTGTATTTATATCGGACACTTATTGACCCTTTTAAAAGTCTAAATGAATATTCAATTTTTATTGGAATAATTCATGTTATACTATTTTTTGAAGGAGAGATCCTGGATTCGAGTCCCATTTGCGACCGTAATTTTTTTTTCTTGTTTGTTCTTTTTTCATGTTATCTTCTTCTTCAATGATATATTATTGCTTTTTCTTACACTTTCAAATTATATTTCTTTCTGGTTTCAAATTCGTCAATTATTTGAAAGGCTATTTCTATAATATTTCTATAAAAAAGAAGAGAATGAGTCCGTCGATGACGTCCGTATGAGCTCTTGCCGGAAGAGTTTAGGTCAATAATCACATGTCTGAATTGTTAACCAGATTTCACGTAAGATTAAAACATTCGTGCACAGGAAACCGAACTTAGTATGCTTCATGATAATTATTATTTTATTAAACATAATATTTTCACTAAGGATCACATTTTACTGGAAAGTTAATGTTTTTCATTATAAATGTGCTTTTTTAAAAAATAAAGCAGTGAAATGATAGTTTAAAACATTAACAAAAACAACATACATAATTTTATGCAGCACTTCGGTTCATTTGACAACATTATTTAATAAAACATTATTTTTCAGATGTTCTTATTGTTCTTATCGGGTGAATGGAAATTTATTTCTAAGATTCCTTAAACGTATTTTTATGATTAAAATGCATGAACCTACGCATTTTATTGATAAAACCAACATTTTCTTGAATGAATTTATTTAGACCTATAGTGCAAAAATTGATGATTCAATTTAAAAACAAAAAAAATCAAAACCGAAATTTCCTCCGATATCATAGGACCTGTATTTAGGTACTTAAATACCTACCTACTTAAAGATGTAATATAATATTTGATGTAATTTTATATAGAAAAAAAAACAATAAGGCATTATGCAATTTGTCAAAATAAACGTCACTATCTCAATGACAGCCCTTTTTTCAAATTTTCTTCAAGCAGGTAGCAAAAGTTAGCCACCCAGTCATATTTAGCCATCTAGCCAAAGTAAACCTTAATAATAAAGTGGATGCAGCAGATTTTTTTTTAAAGCGGAAGCGGGACGTACTAACAAATTTACAGACAGATTAAATGCTAAACGGTCGAGTTAATACAGATCAGTAAAAAAGTCCTATAAACACATTAAAACACTGCTAAAAATGAATGCGAATATTTATTTTTTGGAGTGAAAACTTAGCACCATTGTGATTTGAAACTCGATGAAACGATAAATAGCGACACTAAAACGAGAAAGACACAAATAACTATAGGATTTGGCCTATGAGAGAATGAGCTAGTATAAATAATCGATTTCCTCTACGTGATTCGTAGTATCCCCACTCTTGTCTACTTTAGTTTTCTGAAGATTTCACTTCTACCGCGTGTGAATTGAACACTCTGTTTTTATTTATTTTATATTTCTGAATCTCTTTCATAAGTTAATTAAGAGCTGTTAATATGACCTTCTTTATTTAACTATTAAAAATACATCAGCTTAAAGAATTTGTAGATACATATTCTTAAAAATAAAAGTATGTGTGCAATTCACACGCGGTAGAAATGAAATCTTCAGAAAACTAAAGCAGATAAGGGTGGGGAGGCTACGAAGTACGGCACAAAGAGGAGACCGATTATACAATCTCATTCTCTCGCAGTCTAAATCCTACAGATGTATGTGTTTGTCTCTTTTTATTGTCGCTTTTTCGCTTCATCGAGTTTCAAATCACAACGGTGCTAAAGAAGTGTGCACTTCAAAAACACAAAGATTATATTTTACATTAATTTAATTACGATATATTTAATACTAAAAGAAACGTGATATCCAACATGTTAACCAGGAGCACAGACCGCGCCAGGAGACTAACTACACGAAAAAACGTAGTTTTATTTATAAAAAACTGGTGTCAGAAGTGATCTCTCCTTTATGATGCTTGCAAGGCCATCGAGTTTGTGACAGGTTATACGTCTTGGATCTAATGATGAATGTATGTGGTGTGAATGCACTGAGATATATGTTAATCAATATCCATGGCTATTGGCTATCTACAGTAATGAATTCAGCAAGTTGATTGACTGATTAGCCTACATTTATAATGGGTTTCGAGATTTTACAATATAATCTTATATATAAGTATTTTAAAATGAATCCATGTTTCCCTTGGTCACGCCATAACTTAAGAACGACTTTGCCGATTTCATTAATCTTTTTTTAAAGTTTTCTAATACTTTGTAGAAGGTTCTTACTGAAATAAAAAATAAGAAAATTTCGCACAAAATTGGATAATTTCAGAAAACTTAACGACTATTTTTACTTCGCACGTTTGACAGTTCGCGTGTTTGATGAAATTGATTTAGCAGGCAGCTGTTTTTTTTGTAACGAAATAATTGTCTATGGATATATTTTAAATAGGTACCTATTTTAGGTACTGAATTTGATTGATTGAATGTAAATTTGTACAATGATTTTTCACCAAAACGACTCTATAAAAATCATTCAAACATTATTATTATTATCTACTTTTTTATTTATTTTTATTCTCTTTTCGTCTTAACTGTTTAGGAAGTTCACTAACTTCATGAAGCACCTTTTTCTTTTCACCAAATTGTACCAAATTTTGTAGCGGCTACTATCCTAATATACAATATAACCATAGTGTCCTTCTTGAGAGTCTTATGGTGGACACTGTGTCTTTTCTTATGATGACAAAATAACACTTTATATAAAACATTCGAACATCTCAGCACAGGTTTTCCTAGTGAAGTGTTAAAGTGTGACAAAACATCACTACTACAAAAATAAAAGCTTGATTTTTAAAAACATTCATTCGTCGCGAGTAAAAAAGTTCAAATAATAGATAAAATAATATTCTAACAACTATTTCCGTACCAATATAAATTTACTTGGACTTTAATAGTAGGCAACAACTGTATTTTAACGTCCGGCAGTACGACAGTAGTTGCCATTTGGTTGTGTATAAATGCCACACAGGACAATGCAGTAAGTAGCTAATGTTACCAAATTAATATTCATTGTGTATAATAATCCTAAATGCAGGCAGAATTTGTGTTAATTTTTAAATATTAATTTAGTTATTGTTCGTTAAGATTAATTTTTGAGTCATTATGGCATGTTGCACTTCCTCCTTATTTAATCAACATTTTGAACAGTGTTACAGTGTTTATAATCAAAGAAAATGTGTAGATAGTGGCGATCAATGCAATATATCATTGAATAAGAAGATAATATTAATAAACCTAAACAAAACATATAATGGAACAAAGAGAAAATGACAAAAATTATGTACAAATAAATAGGTCCCAATGGCCGAGTTGGTTAGGGCGTTCGTCTTCGTAAGACAATAGATCCTGGGTTCGATTCCCAATTGCGACCGTTACCGTTGTATTTTTTTTTGTGTCTTATTCTATTTTTACATTATTTTTACACAGGAGGCCCGGAGGAAAATTCTCAAGGCCTGCGTCGTCTTTGCTGTGGGGAAAGTCTTTTAGGAAAGGAAGGAGAGATTCTGGGAAGAAAAAAGGTATCTGGGGTCATTGGAGTCTGGGGTCAGTGCGTCCTGGAGTGACGGACTTATGAATCTAGCTCTCCAACTGCGGTGCTAGGCGATGATCCGACAGAGTCCTGCTGGATAGGTCAAAAGGTCTCCCTCAACCAGTCTCTTCCGATCTGGCATACCACGCAGTTGATGGGTAGACGTATTTGCCGTCAAGATCCGGACAAACCTCACCCCATGAACCCGGTCACCCCTGCCAAATCACCAAACGTAGCGAACCATTTGGGGTGAACTATGGTAGAGGTGTTGGTAATCCAATAAATGGTTCCCGGGCGACAGTACCTAATTTGATATTATATATAAATATGTTCTGTTTCAAGTTTCTTTTAGATTTATTAGTATTATGTTCTCCTACAATGATTAATATTTCTTTTATTTATTTGTCCTAACCCCACCTAACTTCATCAACACTTCAGTATACATATAATCTTGTTTCGTAGCTATTTTCTGAGCGTGTCTAACATCGAATAATTTTAAATTCTTACCTACACAACAATGGCAATTATAACAATTTTCTCATATATTATGTGTCCTGTCATACTAACAATATCTACTGGCAGATACAGTTACAATATTGCCAAATCGTAACGGCTTGTGACTACTGTCCTACAGCTGGGCGTAAAACGAATAAGGACTGGTAACCGAAAATTTATGTGGTAACTGAAATTTATTAATTTGAGTAATATCTAAATTATGAATTGTGTTCAAAATTATGGTAACTTATTGTGACGAAATTTAACATACACCCAAACGATGGTTATAACCGTAGCATTTCAATAATCGAATGTTACAAATAATCGAATGTTTAAAAAGTCAAATGTTACAAATAATGTGTCGTCCGGATAAGGACTACTGTATTGATTTACAAAATTTTGAATGCGAAATGAGGAACTGATGATTTTTTTTCACAATACGATAGCGACACCCTGACTACACGTCTTAGTTTATACATTCACCCTCGTACTAATAAACTATTGAAAAAAATTTAACAACTGATACGACAAACAACTATATTTAATATTATTGTAGAAAGCAATTAATGTGTGGTTTGACATATTTAATAAAATAAAATACTGTAATGTTGAAAGCCATGAGTTTTATTAATTTTTTTGAACCGACCGGTTTCGCTTTACTCAAGCATACATTATACATTCACCCTCGTACTAATAAACTATTGAAAAAAAATTAACAACTGATACGACTAACAACTATATTTAATATTATTGTAGAAAGCAATCAATGTGTAGTTTGACATATTTAATAAAATAAAATACTGTTTTGTTTAAAACCATGAGTTTTATTAATTTTTTTGAACCGACCGGTTTCGCTTTACTCAAGCATCACCAGGGTACAAAATAATACTAAACAATAAGTCATAATATGTGCTTATATAAAACAAAATATAGAGGGAGACAACATGATACAAATATAAATAAAAATACATTAACCTAAGTGCATAATAATGGAAAAAACCGAAAGATAATTATGTAACTAATGGGTTCAATGCATCAACTGGCATGGTGGTAAGGAGCACTGGGAATTTTATATTGAAGGTTTATTGGAAACAGACCTAATATTGGACTACTTGATATGTCTAATTGATTATTAAGTATGTTACTGTTGGTTTTTGCAGCCTTTTTTAATTTCTAGTGCCTCTAAATTGTTTACTCTGTTACCACGCCCGTTTTTATGTAAGATGTTAGCACCGGTGCTGTGACAAAACGTATGATCTTTATCGATCAAATGGTTGGCGAATTCTGAAAAACCTTTATTATTGAGGCAACGAAGATGCTTCTTTATCCTAATATTAACATTACGTGTTGTCTTACCGATATAGAATGCCGAACAATTATTACAATTTAATTTATATATTCCCGAATGATTTAATTTGTCGTCCTTATCTTTAGAATTAATTAGAAATGTACCTAGATTGTTATTCGTTTAAAAGGCAGGTCTGACTTCAGATGGAAGGTTTTTTACACTTACAGTAGAAAAATTATTAACAATGAAATTCGCCGCCATTGATAATTAATATTATTATCATTGATTTGAGGACAAGGACTAGCGAATAAGAATTTCTATAAATATTTCGAATAAACATTTAATAATATTTGTTCAAATCAAACATTTTCACCGGAAGATGTACAAATTTAACGGAGAAGTGCTCCGATCAAAAAATAATTTTAACATGAGCCGTGGGTTTTGGTTATTTAAAAATGGTTTAAAATAATCTCCGGTGTTTGGGAGCAGGCTTGGCTAAGTGGGCGGCTAAGTACGGGCACGCTCACGCTCAGCGGACCGGCTGCGGCTCAGCGATGTTGGTAACTTTATACTTTCGATTGCCGACTCCAAAATGAATACGTAATTAGTGTGGAGAATGTAAGAGCGTTTTTTTCTTCTTTCAGTGGGTGACAGTTAGGATAAATAATATTGAATGTTATATGACGTTTAGTGACTTTTCGGTTGCAATGTTTGTTTATTGTGGTTGGGTTAAAAGGAACGATCGTGCGGATTTTTCGTAGAAACTTTTAAATTGTATTTGAGACCAAAATACCCACCTAAACTCAAAAATATATTTTTACATTTATTTTTATTTTTTTTTAATAGTAATACCTCACAAGAGTCTCAGCTGATCCCATCTGGAGCCAGTGAGACTATGGCATCCCCAATTGGGGTATGTTGTGAGGCTGAAGGTAGTGGGAGGGGAAGGAGATGGGGAAGAGTAAGGTGAGGAAGTCCTGGCTATTCAGATCTGGTCACCAAACACGGCTAATGCCATTTCAAGCAACGTTTCAATTCTGAATAGTGGTCTTACACCAGGCCCCCAATGACATGGTCGATCGATATAGGTTTTTATCGAAAATGTCGGTAACTTGTCATCGCTCCCGAGCACGACTGCAGACCGCTAACGAACAAGAGACAGTTTACGTCAAATAAATTAGGAACTCTTAGTCATTGTGAACTGTTGTTGGTTCGTTATCGGCCTGCAGCCGTGCTCGGGAGCGATGACAAGTTACCGACATTTTAGATAAAACCTATATCGATCGACCATGCTAGGACCCCAGGGCGATACTAACAGTATCTTCCACTCAATTTTAATCGAAATGTTTGGCAAATAACTATTATAAATGTGTGCTCTTTTATTTATTTGTGTTTAAAATTATAAAACATTGGCCGTTAAGAAATTAAATTTTGCTTAATTTCTGGTAACTTTGGCATTTTTTTTGAGTTGATCTCATTAAAAAAAAAATGCTATATTAAAACAAAAAAATCAATTTACATATAATATATTTGTGTTTTAACGTAAATTGGTTGTTTGTAATTTAATACATTTTTGAAACAATTTTTATTGCGTTATTTTAGATTGAATCATTTTTTGTTGTTGTAAATATAACAAAATTATTTTGTTAAATAATTACGATGATTTCACAAATAATTGCCAAAGTTGCCTTTAAAATCATTATAAAATTACTAGCATTTTTGAAATGGCCCATATTTTATTATTTTTAAAACACAAATAAATCAAGTAGCACGTATTTGGACTAAATATTTGCTAAACCTTTTGAAAAAATAAATAAATTTAGGTTGGCTATTTCCGCCTCAAATCCATATTAAGTTTTGCAAGAAAAATGCCGCGCAGTCGTTTCACACCGTACCGACAGAGTTCTGCTTAAAAATTAAATTGATTTAATGACTCTATTGCGACGAGAGTTGTGGAAAATACTCGTAATAGCGGAAAAAAATAATAAATCGTGTTAAAAAAATATCAGAAAAAAGGTCAAAGTGGAATACCTATACATTGGTCCAAGCACCAAATGACTAAATTATCTACAGCAAATTTTAACCCCTAGGGCCTAGACAAAAAACAAGATATTCCCGTTTGACATTCAATTTCAAGAAGTTTAACTTTTCTTTAACGTATCCCATAATAACATGCCATTTTTAAGGCATATAAAAGACTATTTGGGATTTTAATTTTAATGTATTTATTTTTCCTAAATCTTTAAAAAAAAATTATTTTTTATAAATCTCCCTTTAAAATCTTTTTCTTCCCCCTTTCAAACGCTTACCGCGGAGCTTTAAACTTGTGTACGTACCGTAGGTACCTTCTTCCAATGTATTAATTCCAAGTATTGCTTTTTCCAAAGAAATAATATCGATTCACTTATCATTTTCCTTGTTTGTTGTTATGGATTTTTATTACTTTCCTCAACCTGCTAAATAAGAAAGACGTTAGCAAAAAACTAGCATACCACACAGCAAGTATTGCACCGAAGATATAATCAGCAATCTCATCACGTACTATCAGAGATAGCAGATTGCTGCTAATATAATCTGATAAAACAACTCCCTGCTATAGAAAAAAAACTATAAATCTTACATCTTGTTATTTCCAATATACCACAGTTTTGATCTTAGGCATCGGCATACTATAATAGGCATCGGTATATAAGCTTAGTTGTTTCACAGAAAATCAAGCCTGATGAGTCAACAAATGGACATTAAGCGTCATTTCTTTTTTTTTTGACATTTAAAATGTCCCCGTAAAACACCGATTTTAGGTCCGTTTCAATTTTTATTAAATTGTAATACTTAAGCTGACAGTCTCAACAATATAATGGTTGTCCTTTTCTGCCGAACAAAATTTGTTCAGAAGCTTAAACGGTTTAGAATCGGCAATCGAAATTTAACGGGGAACTTTCTACTATCAAAAAAACAAAATGGTGCAAAATGAATGCTAACAATATTGGTTATCAAATGATCATTCTGTTACTCTGTATCTATGGTTCAATAAAGAACTCGGATTTGCTTTGAATTTAAATGGCGTTTTCAAAATTGTAATTGTAAATGAAAAATTCAAATTATTATTTTTAATTGATAAACTAATGTTTTTACTAATTAACTAATAAACTAATTGATAGACAATTTTTTTTGCATAGCACAAAGGGTAACAATTATTTTAAGCAATAATTATTAGCATTTGCAATGCCTTTCTCATATAAATAAAGTTGGTTGTTTTCAAGTGGAACAATGTAATAAGCAGTAATTGTGGAATGACACACTAGTATTATTTGGCGGGTAGGAGATAAGCCGACGTAGCCTATGGTAAAGCATTTGACCGGATACCAGAAGGTCGCGGGTTCGAGTTCCGTCGGCGGCTTGCATCTTTTCTCGGGAGATTTTTTCAATGCAGATGGGTGTTTCAGGCTAATAATAATAATTATTGCTTATAATGTAAATTTAAAAATTTATTTATATCCATTTTCAAAATTTTAACTAATTGTAAAAATGCGATAAATCGAAAGTAGGTACCTACCGATAATAATTTAATATTTAATAGAATATTATTTGTAAAATATTTTCTGTATTTTAGGGTAATTCTTGTCAAGTAAAATCGAATTTCATGATTTTTGAAGGTTCTTCGCCTTTTAGCTGACAGAAAATTAAAAAATAAACCAACTTCACATGTATAATGAATGTCACATTCTTCACGCGTCTGCGCTAGTAAATAAAATTATAAATAATTCTGATAAATAATAATATTCAAGTCAAAGCCATTAAAAAATTCTTTTCATATAATCTCACCTTTCTACACTTCACAACAAGTTCTCATGCTCTGTTCTGAATAATGCAGAAAGCTTGGCGATAATTTTCTCGTCTATCGAATAATAAAGTATGAAACAACGATACTTCATTCCTCGATTGACACCCGCCATAGCAACAGCCCGCAGAGGTAATAATCAGGTTCCTAGCGTAGGCATAACTGAGTGATTTAAATTTATTACGAAGAAATCCACGGAACGTAAGAAGTCCGATCGAAAGCTTTTCAAGTTAACTTTATGAGTTTGTCAACTGAAATGGGTGCACGACATGAACATTTTGTAAACTTGCAATAATTTTTAGATGTTTAGTCGGCTCGCTGAGAGGAAGGCAGGAATAGATTGCAGAATTCTGTAGAGATCAAACTAAATATGTCTATCATTTACAAAAGAAAAACAGATAGCGTATTCATACTTTATACACATTCTTAATGGAGAATTTGTTTTTTTCCCGTGCAATCATGGGTAAATCTTCGAATAGTATAACAATGAGTTTCGAAAAATGAATTCCTAAATATTTATTTCTGTAATTATTGACGCTTTTGCAATGATCGGGGACTTAAGAGGAAGCCACAAACCAAAAATGAATGTATTTTCAGTGTACCGTATATCGCCAATTTTTCGACTACTGACAAATTCATTTAAAGATCTACATAAATTTAGCCGATTTATATAATTGAAGAGAACGTAATAACTATTTAAATTATCACGACTATGTTTAAGAAATCGAGCGTTCCATGACAGTTGATTATCCGAAACACAAATTAACTAAAATGTATTGATAAATAAGCAGGATCCTACGATCTCTGAATTCGTAGTCAAAAGCCTTACCCCCTTGACCATCGAGGCCGTCAATATGATAAACCTCAAAATGATAGGGAAAAATGAAGGATAGTAACGTGATGTCGATCAATAAGAAATGAAAAAATATATGTTAGGTTGAGAATTATGGCAAAAACATGTAATTTTACGAAAATAACAAGTTCTTTCCATTAAAAAATATTTGATTTTTAACAAAATGTGTAGTTAATACGTTCACTACTTTGATTTAGACATTTTCATATTGTTCATATCGCTTTCAAGATCTGAATTTGTTTCCACTCGATAAAGCGTAACAGATTATTAACTCAGTTTTGGCAAAAAGTTAGTTAACAGATTTTTTTCTTGAGGTCTTCAAATATGCCGAACATCAAAAAGTATGTGGAAACAAATTGTGACGAGAGTTTACATCATTTGAGGTTATCCACCACTTACCCGCCCTGGTATAAGTAACATATGGTTACTCCTTCAAGGCTCTCGCAAGGACCCTAATTTTTTTGAAAGAACGAAGCTACATTTAGTTTAGAACGAATTTAGACATCCAATGTCCCTGCATATGTTGTTAGTAAGCAGTATGCAAGTGCTTAGTGGGAAATACAAGATACAGTATGTATGACAAAATATAGAAAAGACAATGGGAGAGGTTGGTGAAAGTCCACAAGGTGGCAAGCGCTGGGTGATTGTATAATAAGGGCATGGCAAACGGTTGGGAGTCCTCTCCAATCGATTGGAAGTCCCAGCAAGAATGCGCTTGATGTTCGGTCTAGCCGTGAACCAACTCAGCTTCCGCGCCCCTTAGTCGGTTCCACGGTGATGCCTCAAAGAAAAGTAAATGGGAGATTGGGGGGAAATACCCGACGACCATAAGAAATTCAGCGTCGAGTAGCCGGAGGCAAGGCTAAGGCGAGCCGAGGTCGCCTCCCTAAACCTCAAGCCTGCACGTGTTGCTGAGGGTGGCACAAATGAGTCGATTGACTTCTGTTGATGCAGAGACGAGGTCTAGCGCGCCCCCAGAAGGGGAAAAAAAACATAACAAAATAGAAACATGCAGTTCAGTTCAGCCTTCTGAACGAAGTAGAGGTTGTGAGGCTATTTGGATCACAACAGTGTTCCTTGGAATAGGAAACTGGAAAACAAATAATATAACACAAAAATGATGAACTAAGAGTTTAAAACAGTAGAAAGTCACAATTTATAGAAATTAATAAATGTCACTCAGTCCACCTTCTGAATATTCTCAAGGATAGGTGAATAATGTTGAGGCGAGGAAGCCGGCACTTGTCCCGCGGAATTAACAGACAAAGGCGAATCTGCCCACCTGAAAGCTCACCTGCGAGACTCTACTCAACTGCCGCTATTTTATTGTAATACGCCTATCTACATACAATGAGGGGACTAAATGCTTTTACCTAACCTAAGGCACTAAATATTACAGGAAAGTGTTTGGAAACCACGTTTTATTGTCTGTACTCTTAATTGCTCCTACTTTTTTGTTGAATATATTTTATTGATGGAAATATTTTTTTCCTGTGAAGTTAGTAATATTTTTGAAGTGAAACTTCTTTATTGATTTGAAATTCGGATGACCCGGAAATGCGTCACAACTTAAAAATAAAAGCCTTTATTCAGACAGTAAATTACATTACATTATTTATAATATTTATCATTGATCGACTCCCTGTCTGTATGTCACTAATTGACAAAGGCCTCCTCCAACTGTCGCCATTTTTCTCTATTATTAGCTACTCTTGTCCATGTACCACCTACTATGGCTTTGTTGTCGTCAACCCACCGTCTAAACGGTCTACCTCGTTTTTTTTCTTGGTCACAATTTAGTTCTACACAAATACTAGGTTCTAATATAATGCGGTAAATTCGTATTCACAGTGGGCAAGGCGCCTAACAAGTCTCAGCGGCCAGAGAGACAGACATCAAGCGAACCAAGGTTCGAATCCCACAAAATCAAAGAAAAAACATTTATTTTTGTGAAATTAATATCCAATCCAAAACCGCTTTGACTCCTCATTTTGGCGACCAACGTGTTCAAAGTATCATAAAATGCGTTGTAGGCAGTTAGTTGAAAGTCTATCGGGGACGCCTAGCTCTTCCAGAATGGACAGACAGATGTTCTTTAAACAAGACCAAAAGACTTGTAAGTGGTATATTTCGTTAAAACGAAATAATCGTACCATGCAACAATCTTTTCTTAGCTAACGAGGGATTAATGAAATAAATACTACAAAAAAGAGCTTTGAAAATAAATAAACGAAAGTCAAAGAAATTTGAAGTAGTTAAATAATAATAAATAATAATAATAATAATAAATTTATTTCAGATAAAAATTATACAATTAAACATATGTGGAAACTTTGACTAGCCAACTAGGAATGGATCCTGTTTTAGGCCAGTCAAATTGACAAATTTAGTTCATATCATTAATTTTTTTTTACATTGTTTAAGTATATAACATATTATTTAAAGAAGGAAAAAATGTGTTACAATTGAATTCCTCATATAATCTTTAGATAAATACACAATTTTGTAATTATGAGAAATATCATATAAGCTTTAGATAAATACACAATTTTGTACTTATGAGAAAAAGAATACCTAAGTGAAGAGAAAAAATGAAGAATGCTTATTTAAATGTGAATGTTTTGGAAAATGGAAAATGGAAAAAGGAAAATGGGAAGCGTAGTGATATAAGTTTATAATCTAGATGGGGGATTGGAAAATAATCGATCGAAAATAATTTAAATAATAAATAGTTTGTTATTTAAACAAATTATGCACTTCAATACTTTATTTAAAAAATAATGTCCATACATTACTTGAATTTAAATTAAAAAAAGAAAACTTGCTGAAAAACATAGCACATATGAAACGAGGTAAAAAATTAAAAAATACCCCCCTTCAGAAAAAAAGCTCCGAGCAATAAAGATATTTTGCGAATTACGATAGAAAATAAAATTAAGAGAAAATATGAACAAATTTGGAAATAAATTACAAAACTATATTAAAGTGAAACTGCACAAGAGTCCCAACTGCTACCAATCGTCTGGAGCCAATGATACTATGGTACCTATCCCCAATTGGGGTATGTGAGGCTGACGGTAGTAAGAAAATGGGAACGAGGAAGATAGGGATGTACCTGGCTATTCAGATCTGGTCACCAAATACAATCTGGTTTCAATTCTGCATGGTGGTCTTACGCAATGGTGACACTAAGGGTATCTTCCGCTCTAGGACGTGCCGCAAATATGCAATATTTTATAATACAAATAAAACAATTAAAATTTATTTACGCACGTCGACTTACTAGTCGACAGCCTTACCCCTCGACCTTACGGAGACCGTCAAATGGTAGATTTAAAAAAAGTATATATTTTATTTAGGACTGTATTAGGACAAAGATAACTAAAATCTATTTGAAAAAAAAACACAGACAAACAAATACACAACCTATAAAATTTTATTTTTGTTCAAAAATTCACATTTTACCACCTTGTTTAAGATCAAACAAATAATATAATACAATAAAAACAGAGCCTGTCCAAGGAATGCACTTAAGTATCTGACATAACATGTCATAAATCAGATATAAAACATATTCCATGACATAAATCAAATAATGACAACAAATGTCTTCTTATAAGTATGAGCACATCGCCATCGCTTTGCTGGCACGTGGATTTGATTGAGTAGGTGCCACTCGGCTCATTTGTTCGGAACCTTCCTGTACTCCGTCTCTCCTAGAGGTTTATATATGTCCGAGTTTGTTGAAGTATTTAAAAGATGGCCCGAAGTCTGGACACTAGAAAATATTGCCTAGTACAGGGTTGAAAAACATGTGGTTTTTGAACACACGGTTTAATTGTAAAAATATTAAATAATATTTTATACGAGGTGTTAAGGGACTTACTTGACTTTCTTCAACCAGTGATTCCTGGCATTATTGGGAGTAAAAAATTGTAAATGAAATTTTATCTCCTGTGACTTTTTTGAGGTCTTTTTTCATCGAAATCAAACAAAAACAATTTCTTTCACATGTTGTCCAATAGTAACTTTTTTTGTTGTTGTTTTAATTGAAAAAAATAACAATAAAAACTTCACCGGAGATCAAAATTTCATCACTAGTTAACTTATGTAAAGTACGTCCCTCCACACCCTTTGTAATCAATAATATTATGATTTAATTTATAAACAAAAAAATAGTTTTTTGGAAATCGAAAAATAATATTATTGATTATGTAAAAAAAATAATAATATTAAGATGTTCTACAAATTAAACTTGATAACCATACGTTATTCAAGTGATTTTTAACTTAATTGACTATTTTTTATTAGTCCCAGAGAGGGGTCGTACGTAACGTCATTAAATATCTATCTTTTAATATCATTTTTACGGTGCTCCAGATTTCATGTCCGGGTTGAATCTTTCCCAAATGAAAGACTAAACCCTTCCACACACTTTTCCACAAATGAATATCTAGTAAATTAACGCAATGTAATTGCACTATATAAGAATAAAACAATACGTCAATCCACCAGAAACATAATGGGAAAATATTTCACCGACTCCAGATATTTTCATATCAGAGGGTTCGGCTCTGATGAAATCCTAACTGGTCCGATAAATCCTACTGATCCCTCAATATAAATATTTAAAAAATCTTTCGTAATCCTACATGTATTTAAAATGACCGACTTTTGCATTTTTATGTACAAATTTTTTGACAAATCTAATACGCCTAAATTTTGAATGAGAGAGCTAGGTATAATGCCAGTAGCCGAAATAACAAATGGTAATATTTTTATAGTCTGAGAATGCCAAATTCTTTTAATTTCATTTCCTAAATCTGTATATTTTCTTATTTTTTCAGAAACAGTTTTCTGAATATTACAAGAATTTGGTATAGCGACATCAATGATATAAGTTATTTTCTTAATTTTGTCATGTAAAACTATATCGGGTCTATTATGACTAATTGTTCTGTCTGTCAGAATAGTTTTATCATAATAAATTTTATAAAATTCATTTTCTAAAAATGAATTTGGTTCATATTCATAATATGGTACATTACGGCAGTCAATCAAGTTATGTTTAATTACCAAACTTTGGTGAATTATTTTTAAAACTTGATTGTGCCTAAATGTATACTCGGACGGCGCTAATACAGAACATCCCGATATAATATGTTCTATAGTTTCCGGAAAAGCCAAACATTTTCTACATAAATCATCAATTTGATTTGCATCTTTGATGATATGCTTCCTATAATTTTTAGTATTAATGACTCTATCTTGTATGGCAAGCATAAAGCCTTCTATTTCTGCGCTCAACTCTCCAATACTCAACCATTTGTTTGACGAAAATTTGTCAACATATGTTTGGTTGAGATAATTGAAGTGTTTTGCGTGAAGAATTTTATTTGACCAGGAATCTAATAATTCCTGGTTGGTATTTATAAGAATGCTGGCATTCTCGTCGTATAAATTTAATGGTGAAATATTTCTATCTGCCTTGCATATTATTTTGTGCATTTCTGAACTATCAGCTTTCCTATGGAAAAAAATTTCTTAGCATTTCTACCTGATTATGTTTTAAAGATGTTATTTTGACTATACCTATAGTGTATTTTTATATATACATTTTTATTTAATTTTATTTGGGTAAGTACATAAAAAAGCACGATGGCCAAAACTTATATCCAGTATTGTACATGTATGTTTAATAAGTAACTGGTAAAGTATGACCGATCAGTGATTGAGTGGGCATCGCGTTTGGGTCCCACCCAGGCGTTCCGTGTTCGATTCCTCGACTGGGTAAGTCTTCCATCACGACTCAAGCACAATTTTCGGCTTACTGTAGTGGTAGTAGGAGATTTCGGAATATTGTCGGGTTATTCGTAACCCAGGAATATTTGTCTTTCTTTTTATTAAAAAAAAAACAAATTATATTAAATTAAATAAAAATATCAAAAAAGGCGACGCGTGACGCGTTGTGTGTACTTACCTATTTAAGTACTTACCTACAAGACAATTTTTTATTGGCAACTGTGGTAATGACAGGCTGATTTTCAAATTATTTATTTATATAATACAAGTTACATAATTGTGACATTTACATAAAGTAGATATTATATTAAATCACCATATTAGGCAGCTGCCTTTTTCATGGTGACCAATGGAGTATATTGCATGAAATATGAATCTAATTATCCTTTTTTAAATCAAATTATCACATTATCAGCTAATCAGCTTGGTGTTTTGCTGAATGGTACAACGTTTGTATTGAGAGCGTCTCCTATCCTTATCCTATTTTCCTTTTTGTCTCCCCTTTACCTACTAATTAGTTGTTACGATCAAACTGTTACGAGAAACTTGTCACGAGAAACTTCTCTGGCTTAACCTTCTTTAATCTCATAATTATGAATAGGTAAGGAGTGAAGGAGCCCATATAGTTCACCATATAAATTGAGTGAGAATCACGATTATCAGCAATATGGAACCGACTTTAGAAGAAAGGTAGATAAATGTCTTTGTATTTAAAAACTGTTTGTTTCTTACAAACAAATATATGAATAATTTAGATACATAGATAAGTGGCCATAAGTACAAAAAATATATAAGTATTACATTTTTTACTACCTAATCTTATTTGCATCATTCCTGCTCCAGAACTAATGGTTGGCCTCCCCTGTCAAGCCCTTCGTTAATTCTAATGAACTCTTCACCAAAGGCCCTAAAGCCAAACTCTGACGGATAATGGAGGTCAAAAGCCAAGCAAAGCAATATATTTGAAGTAATTAACAAGTTAACTAAGTGTAGATTGTAAAGATACCTCGTTATTAGGATAATTTCCAAACAAGGGATCACACCCCACTTTGACAGCTTAAGGATTAATGAGATATTTTAAGAAATTATTATTTATGTGTCGCCCGGAGCAAAAGGGCACTGTATCGATGGAGTGGGATGTATTTAAGCATTCTATTGAAGTATAAACATGCTGTTAGGCGTCGAAAGAATAATCTATGTATAAGCGTAATATCTGATTTTTTTCGGAATCTTCTGACTTATAGGAATAAGTCAATGAGAGATAACAGAAAGCAAATCTGTGTCAAAATCAAAAGATATTTATTTAAGCTAGCGGCATGCATAATGAAGACATCATTTGTATGCATAATAATCGAATCCAAATTATTCAATTTTATTTTTGGTCAAATTTTGTTTGATTTTAAAAATTGATTAGTTTTTTTTTACAATAGCTCCACACAGGAGGTCCTGAGAGCCTGTTACAACTCTGGGGATACTGTTTGAAGGGTCTTTTTGTGAACAGGAAGAAGTGAACCTGGGTTTTGAAGAGAAAGAGAGAACACATAAACCGGCAAATCGATCCACAGCCGAGCTGCCGAACTCAACAACGAGTCGTGAAATGATCTGTTCTCATGTGACAAATGTCAAGTGTATGCAATATTGGGCGTGCGTTTCACGTGTTTCCCGACTGTGCACCGGTACCGCAGGATTCAACGACGCTAGTTCCTCGGAGGATCTTTCGTTGAAATACCGGCGGAATAGGTACAAATAAAAGACACATTGAACTCCAAGGTTTGAGTCCCAGTTGCGACCATAACCTTTTTATTTTTCTCTGTCTTTTTTTTCACATCTTCGTTTAGATTTATTAGTATTATCTTCTTGTTCAATGATTATCACTTGGATGAAACGCGTGGTGAAGAACGAAACCCGGTAATACCCAGAACAAACTTGCATAATAATAATAATAATAATAATTGGATGACTTCTATAGCGCCATTTTCGTAAGAAAATCACCTCAAGGGCGCTTTACAAATTCATTTATACATTTAATCTATATGCATGAAAGAGCTTGCGAAAAAAATGTATCATTTATTTACTTGGATCTACGAATGTCAACTTCTTACATAAATTTCCATTACAACCAAACTTATATTTGAAGACTTTTCTCATTGTTTAAAAAAGCAAAATGCTTAAAAAATAAACATAGCCCTCAAAACTAAAAACTCAAAGGCATTTGGTTCGGAGCTTGACTAAACCCTGCTGTCTTTTATATTAATTAGAAGAACTGTCAAAATAAGCCGTCATTGGTCATTTCAAAGTTCTGCTCTTATATTTTTAATTATAGATATTTAAATATATATATATTTTTTTAATTATTGTAAATCAACCTCGGAAAATGTCCCCCACAATAATCATCAGCTCTAGCGTAGAAAACAAAACACAATCTTCGTAAAAAAACAATTCATCATACATAAAAAGAGGTGCCTTAAAAAAATAAAAGTAGGTGCGGTCAAAATAATTATAATAATTAGCAACTTATAATTTAAAAAAAAAAATTGTTTAACCACTAATTAATTTTAAATTATTCACTAAATAATTTTCAATTTGGGAGGCGGATATGGGTACCGCCGTCCCGGGAACCGTTTTTTGGATAACCAGCACATCTGCCATCGCTCACCCGAGTCAAGCCAAGTGGTTCGCTACGTTTGGTGACTTATCAGGGATGCCCGGGCTCATGGGGTGAGGTTTGTCCAGGTCTTGGCGGCCGATGCGTCTGCCCATCTGCCACGTGGTGGACAGGATTGAGAGAAACTGGTTGAGGGAGATCTTTTATTCTCTCGTCGTTATCTCTTTTATTTTTTTATATCTTTTATCGCTTTTATTTCTTTTGTCTCTTTTCTCTCATTTATCTCTTTTATCGCCTTTATCTTTTTTGTTTCTTTTCTCTCTTTTACCTTTTTTATCGTCTTGCACCGCAGTGGAAGGGATATGTTCATTCGCTCGTGGACACACTTACTCACAAATTCGTATCCACCCCTCATACCTATTTCCTTCCCAACTTCTTCTACTTAAAAAAACCCTCCACACAGCATCCCCTAAGATGACATAGACTCTGAGGGAAATTATTTTCTTCAGGGCTTTCTGTGTGGAGCTAATTTAAAAAAAAACGTTTTCGCAGGCTCAACTTCGTCAGAGTAAAAAAATTTTAAATGTTGGGCTTGAACTAAGTGAAACCGGGTAAAAAGTAAATTTAAATAATTCAGTGGTTTAAAACAATTTTAAAAAATCCTGGGCAACCATTACTTTGTTTTGTGTTATTATGTAAACGTTGTGTGTAGTTTTTAAATTTAAAAAAAAAAACGATAAAGTGATTATCGAAAAAACCGTATACATATAATAATAACCGTATGCGTATAATAATATAAATAAATATTTTATTCTCCAACTATGTGTCGCTGCATCGTGGCTTTTATAAAACTAACTTACAAAATCATCGGCATCAATTACACATGTGAATTGTATTGGCAAAGTCACTATTAGTACTTAAGGGCCATGAAACAGCCAGCGGCCGAGAATTCATATTTCGTCGAAAGATGAAGCGGTTCCAATGAGAAAGCTTAATTATTATTCTTCGAACGAGCTTTTTAAAATAATAACTCAATATCGATTTTGATTCATTCAAATTTTGATTAAATTTATACCTACATTAAAAAATGCTGAAAGGCGAGATGATAAAACTATTAAAATTATGTACTTTTTATTCAAGGCCCTATGGATCCCTTTGACTTCTCATACTATATTCGTCTTGTAATGATATCAGAACCAAATCGGCTGATGCGATGATTTTGTAATATTGCAGCAGAGCTTTTAGTTATTTTTCTATATGATAATTTAGAGCCCACCTCTGTCATCGTTTATGTATTCAGTCGAAGTGATATTAATTTGATCAAGTTATGTGGAGTTTTGTTTGAATAATTATTACAATCTCTGTGCGGACAGATTGACAAAATTTATCGCCTTGTTTAGTGAAGTAGCAAACCATTTGGTTTGCGACCTAATTAATTGTTAATATCTCTATGTAATTATTTTTCTTTACATTATCCCACGCTGAATGCCCTGAATAATACAATTTCCCTCAAGACCACATCATCTTTGGGGATGCTGTATGGAGAGTGTTTTTATGGAAAGGAAGGATAATAAGTTAAGGGAAGGAAAAAGGTAGGAGGATTTGGTAGGAAGTTAGTTGTCAGCGTATGACGATGGATCAAGAGACACCCGCTGGAGAGATGTCTACACAAATCGGCCTCTCGCGGTCTGACCCACCACGCAGCTGGTAGGCAGGCGCATTCGCCGTCAAGATCTGAATAAACCTCACCTGATTAACCCGGGCATCCCTGCTAAGTCACCAAATGTAGCGAACAACTTAGGGTGAACTATGGCAGAGGTGCTGGTTATCCAATAAATGGTTACAGGATCGGCGATACCCGTACCTGCCTAAATTGGGTTTGTTAAATTGAACATTAAGTATCAACATGAACAAAGGTGATTTTTTAAATGCTAGAACAATGTCTATTGTTTTTCTGTGATATAGTAAATCTATCTTCCAGGAATAATATTTGCATGAAATTACTCAAACGAATCTCCCGTCCTTGTCAGAATTTGCATAAAATCAAGATTACACATTGTCAAGGAGGAAATGAATAAAAAAATTTCTGTCCAGCCATTAAAAAAATGATTAAAATTGACTTAAAGGAATTAGTACAGAAAATTTCTAATGGATACGATTAGACCAAAGGAAGCCAGAAAATTCTCCACATGGTGTTGAAATATATTCATGGATTGTAAACATTTCGTGATGATGACTTGTACTCGTATTATCAAGATAATGAGCAAAATCATGAATTCTGTAACTTGTCTATCTTTGATGACCCACCTTTCATTATTTTAAAGACTTTCCAGAAGAGTGTTGATATTTTTGATATTTTAATGGCCGAATTACTTTTTGTCATATAACAATAAATTCTTAAAAGCTTACTGAAGTCACTATTCCCTCAATGTTTTACTATTTTCATGTAAGTCAATCGGTTTTCTATTGCTAAAAAAACGGAAAATTAAATGTCACATATCTAAGTACCTAAGATTTTTTAAGCTTATACATAGCAATACTTCAATCTCTCTCGTAGAGAGAGAAAATGAAACCACGCCAAATTACGGTTTGCACTTAAAACAATTATTTGTTTAATGTGTGTTACTTAAAATTTTTTAATTTCAAATTAAACATAATAAATAGTTTTTTTTGCGGCAGATTCCAGAGCAGTAGATACTTTCAGTACTGCCCTCGTAAAAGACCACCACTCAGAATTAAAACCGCTTGAACTGGCTTTAGCCGTGTTTTGACAATGCTTTCTCTGTTCATCCACTTTCGACATCCAAATCATCCTAATCATCCCTTTATTATTAGAGTTTTACATTACTTATCAACTTTCTTTATTGTTTTTTTAACCTCATTTTTTGCAATTCACCAAGCTATCCTTGAACTAACTACATGAAAAATGTTATATACTGTAATTAATGTGGTGTGTGCTGATTAATAAAATTTAATAAAAAACAACTTTATAAACCACTTATTATAATAATATGTAGATTAGCACATTAAAAACTGTTCTCCGCAAATTAGTCTTAACGTCAAGTTGTCAAGTTCCCAGAGACAAGCAACAAGTATTCTATAAAATTATCTAGCCACGTACGTAATTTGTTATATTCTCATGTCATTTCTCCGTTAGCTAATAAATTGGTTTTTCAATTAGTCGAGTGGAAAAAATCGCTTATCTAGGCATAGCTTCCAACCGCGAGACATATTATTATACGAGTAGGTATCTGCAGGAATTCTCGATTAGGTAGTAATCGCACGGAGAATTCTCTCACGCGTCTGGACTCTTTCCAATGACTATTGAAAAACTCTATTTGTAATTATTTTTCTGTACAAGGAGTAGTCTGGTCAATTCTTTGATTGTAGAAATGTAGAGAAATGAGAGGAAATATGATTGATATAAATTTTGTCAGCATTAAGTAATAATATTCATGAATATTTTTTACGAAAGGAAATAATAAAAACCACGACTTTGTAAGTGAGCTATAAATAGCTTATACCTTTGGTTGTATCTTTAATTAATTTATTTATTGTTGTTATACACCCATACGGGCTTTTACATAGATTATAAAACAATTTTTAAGTTATCGAGGATTACACATAGATAGCATTTATACCAAAAGTTATAAAAGTGAAAAATTTTAAGAATATACAAGTTGTTTTGTGCAAAATATAGCGTAAAACCTAGAAATATTTTAAACAATATAACATTTGACAATAACATAGAACAAAATAAAATGTTACAATACCACATTAAATCGTTAAATATATTATACCCACGTTACAATAATTTGTAGGATTCCACAAAGTGTTGGTTTAAATTGCATTTTAGATTATAAAGGGAATCAGCGAATATATCTACAATACCACCTAACTTATTGCCTAAATCATACATTCTATTGGTAAGTGAGTGTGATTGATAGTTTGTTGCGTGTGTATTGCAAAAGAATGTTATATTTGGTCTAGTATTCCTTGGAGTTTAATAGTTGCAACGATGGCAGGGCTGTCAATTATTTTGTTCATGACTCTGTATAATAAAATTATGTCTGAAATGATTCTTCCGTCAGACAGCGTAATTAAATTAAGTCGATTCATTAAACTTAAATAATTAATGTTTTCTATTGGAGATTTGAGCATGAAATGTAAGTACCGAAGAAATCTGTGTTGAACCCGTTCTATTTTGTTATTATATTATTACTATATAATTATTACCTCCGATATTCCTCGGAAATCTTTTAATGCTCAAACGAGTATAAATACAATGAAGTTTGGAAGTTGCCATCTTTGGGGAAGCTACGTAGAGGGTTTTTTAAGGAAGTGAAAAGTTGGTAGGAACCTGAGGTGCAGAATATGAATCATTCCGACAGATAATTAGTTTTAGATTACCAAGGACGCATTTGACCTTTTTATCGAAGGTGTTAAAATCAGCACGCGATTGATCCATGTAAAATAAAAGTCAATGAATTGATCGGAGTATTTTTATTGAAGAGACCCTGGAAACTCAACATATGGATCACTGCGGCACAAGGCGATGGGTCGAAAGAGTCCGGCTGGATAGCTGGAAGGTTTTCCCAATCCGGTCCGCCGTGCGCCAAAATCTGGACAAACCAGTAACATGGCGAAACATTTAGGGCGACCTATGGCAGAGATGTTGGCTATCCAATGAATGGTTTCCGGACGGAGGTATCCATAACCACCTCCAAAAATTACCGGGACAGGAATTTAGATGCAAGAACCGCTAACTAGGCGACTACTGAGCCATCAAGACAACCTTAACGATCATAACCGCTGTTATTATCCTGTGCCTGTATTCAATAATGAGTTAGTATATTGAATATACAATTTTTAATTATCTAACATTGATCAAACATATGTAGTTTAATCTGATAACATTATCATTTCTATTGTCATCACATATTGAAGAATCAGATAAAACTAATAAATTTTAACTAAAAATATGAAAAAGATCAAGAAATAAAAAAAGGTAATGATTACAAATGGGACAGAGTTAAACGAGAGATCCTGGGTTCGAGTCGCAGTTGCGACCGTTACCTTGTTTTTTTTATGTATCTTGTTATTTTTCATATTTTTGTTTAGATTTATTAGTATTTGGGAAGCATGTATGGGTACTGCCGCCCCGGGAATCATTTATTGGATACCATAGATTACCCTAAGTAGTTCGCTATGTTTAGTGACTTAGCAGAGATGCCCGTGTTCACGGTGTGAGTTTTGTCTAGGTCTTGGCGGTGGATGCATTTACCCATTGCAAGGTGGGTCGGATCTGGAAAAATTTGTTGAGGGAGACCTTTTATTCTCAACTAGTCGCCTTGCATATCAGTGGGAGGGATGGATTCATACGTACGTCACTCCTGAAAACATTCCCAGATTCCTACTCACCCCAGATGCCTTTTTCCTTCCCAGAACTTCCTCTCCTCCCTTTCAATAAAAAGACACTACACACATCATTCTAATACAAATTAAATAATCACATCACCAGAGAATAATTTTTTAAACAGCTTCTCATTTATCACAAAAATAAAAATAATTTTTCGTGAAGGATGAAATAATTTATCCCTCATAATTGTTACTCTCTAAGTTTTACATCCAAGATGATCCTGTACTAAAAAAACTGGACGGTGCAGTGAACAAACAATTTTTATTACTTTCGTTCTTGGACACTTTCACGGCATGTTTTATTTATTTATTTTACTTGAATTGCAAAAAAATAAATAATACGATAAAGTTATTTAATCGTGTTGTATACTAGGTAAGATATTTATACGATTAAAGCATTGCAGGTGACTGTGGGAACTTTACGATTAAAAAAATATTATTGCAGCAACTTTAAAATGGTATTTTTTAAAAATGTACATAAAACCACACGTGGTACACATATGGTGGTACCGTTTTAATATTTTGATAAATAAATATACTTATTTTTTTTTTTTTTTTTACATTTTTTCAGAGAAAAATGTGTCCTTACTGGGGTACCCCGTTCTACGGACACATTGTTCAAGTTTTTTTGTTTGAATATAAGTAAATACCTATGTTAAAATATTAGAGGCGAAAATTATAAGTTGAATCTAAAAGAAGGTACAATACATTAATATTTGTTCGGTTGCAAAATTGTATTTATCTTCTTCCTTCCCATGTCCATAATTAATTTTTTAAGTCAGTTATTTTATTTATTTATTAGTAAGAGGGAGTAAATTAAATAATTTTATAGAGAAGTACTGCATATTTCTTTGTCCAAATGTCGTTTTAGTTGTAGGTTGGTGGAATGTAAGTTGTAGTGTAGAACTTCCGAATCGGCTCGAGTTTGTCTGTGTAAAGTTATCCTGGTTTTTAAATGCGTACATTAGAATATCTTTTGTGTATAATTGTTTCAGTGAAATTTAATTCAGCGCTTTAAAAACATAGTCTGTAGAAGGGTTCTGATGGGGACTGTAAGTATAATTTTCAAAATTGCCCTTTGTGCAATGAGCACTGGTTTTATTGGAATCGCACGAGCTTCTCCATCCGATAAGACCATATTGTAGATGAGATTGGGCTAATGCGTAATAGATTTAAATTAGCTGTTCTTTATCTAAAATGTTTTTTATTGTTTTGAAAAAATAGGTTAGTTTTTTTTTAATTTGTTGCTCACTTTTTCCACTTGGGAGTTCCAATTTAAGTTTTTATCTATAATTATTCCAAAGTATTTTATTGTTTGTATTTCATTCAATTTTGGGCAGTTGCAAGGAATTTCTCGGTTCACGTTTATACAGTCTTTATGAATTTTTATGTTTAGATTTGTATTGAGGTTATCTCTCTGTTTGTTGTGTATTTTGAATTAAATATATTTAGTTTTTGTATCATTTAATGTTAGTGAATTTGAATCGAGCCAGAATCCAACTCCTAGGAAACATTGTGTGGGACCGAACAACGCAGCAAATTCATCATATTGGCTCTCCCCTCGCCAATAGCGATCACGGGTCTTTTCGTCATTTAGTTTATCAACTTCCAGCGTTGAATGAAAAATAAGGACCATTCTGTTACTGATTGCCGCCGATCCAACAGCTCGTAAATCGCTTCGCTTTCGCAACCCGCTGTTCCGATAACGATTTTTGTACAAATGTAAATTATGGTAGGGATGTAATTGTTTAAATAAACTTATAATTAAAGTGCAAATGCTTATTTGATTTTTTCACGATCATAAATTAAAACCCCCATAAGTGTAACTGAACTGTAAGTCAGTGCGATGAGAAGATACTGGCTACAAAACATCGTTAAAGTCTGCGCTTTCATGCATTATGTTCAAAATGTGACGGACAGAATAGCCAGGATACTACATACATAATAAAGCATCAAGACTGTCTTCGGAACCACGACTAAAATACAAGACTTTTTGATGCCTGCAAAAACTAAGTTTTCTCTAGAAACAGATGGAGTGCATAAACTCAGTTGTTCGGTATGTGACAAGGTTTCTGTAGGCCAAACAGAATGGACATCTCCAAAAGGATATCAGAACACTTTCGAGCTTGTAGACTCGGCCACCTTGACAAATCGGAAATTGCCGAAAAATTAATTGAAACCGGCCATTACTTTGGTTTTTTTCCGGAAGTCCTGGGAAGATCCAAATCGTATAGAGCATGCTTAACTACAGAGGCAATTGAAATTCACAAAAATCTCAATATTAATAGAGGTGACGGGGCTAAGGTCAACAGTTCTCCGTATCCATTAATTGACGGCTACATCATAACTAAATGTAGAAAACCGTTTTGTGTTATACTGTAATACAGGGTTGGGGCTGGCAACAAGGTATCTCATGATCTCATCTACATCTTCGACGGCCGGCGTAGTTCAGCGGTAAGTCTCTTGACTCGCAATCCGAAATGTTGCGGGATCGAATCCCGGGTTGGCAAATAAATTTTATTTGATTAATTCGTGTTACTTCACAATTTATTCATTAAAAATAATATATAGTGTATTTGCGGAACGTTCCATAGTGTAAGATACTCTCAGTATCGCCCTTATGTAAGACCACCATTCAGAATTGAAACGTTGCTTGAAATGGCTTTAGCCGTATTTGGTGTCAGGTACTTCCCAACCTCCCTTTACCCTATCTCCTTCCCCATCCGCACTACCTTCAGCCTCACGACATATCCCAATTGTGTATGCCATAGTCTCACTGGCTTCAGACAGGAGCAGTTGGGACTCGTGTGCGGTATTTATGTAAAAAAAACATACATAATCACTTATTTTTCCACTACCGATAACACATCTTCCCGGATGATGAACATTGTAACGCTGACCGAAACGTTATCTAAAGAAGAAGGTAGCTCAACACGGTATAGTTCCCCAAAAATAAATCATTATACTCGTTAAAAACATTTCAACGATTAACATTTACAACAAAGCGAGTAGTAAACATTTAAAACTTGGAGATAATATAAAAACGTTTTTAGGATAACTTTTCACAAAGCAAGTAAGAAAATAAAATAAAAGGAAAACCTTATCATAAATATTCATTTTGGTTCTACGTGTTCCTTGTTGTTCAATTAACTCTACAACTTTGGATTTGCTTTGAATTTAAGTGTAATTTTTAAATTTGGAATTGTGTTTAGGAAGAATTCAGATGAGTGATAAAGTACCTACCTGCGCAATGTAATGTTTTTAACGGAAAATTAATTTTATAATTGTCTTTTTCAAAATTAGAATTATAATGAAATATAATATAAGTCTGTGCTACTAAGAATACTAAAAACCTTTTAAAAAAATCTTTTAAAAACTACTTTGTGATTCTGGATTGCTTGTTTATTTTAGAGGAAAATTCTCTTGTGAATAATTCGTAACGGACGGGGAATGAAAACATTTAAATCTGAGAATTTATAAAAAAGGCGAAATATTTAAAAACCAATCAACTTGGTTAAAAACCTATATTTTGCTAAAGAAGATGAGAAAAGGTTTATTTTTATTAAAAACCATTTTATTCAATTATATTTCCTATACATCGAAAGAACCAAATCTTCAAATTAGAATTTCCAACATATATAGTGTCTGCCTTCATATCCGATCCACGAATTTATATGAATATTTTTAGTGATTCTAACGGGAAACAGATAAGAATAACTTTGTTAAAAATCTTAAACATATTTTTCTCTTCTTTCCGCACACTTTCTTTCTTATTAATTTCTATTATTATTATCACACTTTCACACTTGTAATTGGTTGATAAGAAGCCTTCTCATTTCAAACATAATTAAGACATTGAGTGTTTTTATTATTACGGTGACGATCCACGTTTACGATACCGTGACGGCACAAAAAAGGCAATAAACGTACGTTCATTATCACAATAATGCTGCAGCTCTTTCAAAAGATAAGATAAATAATATACGTAGGTCTGATTCCTACAAAGGAAAAAAAGTAATCATTTTCTTGCATCTCTATCACACACCAGACCTCAATAACCTAAGCCCCTACACTAGCCGTGATGATAATTTTGAAAGTATGGAATGTAGTAACAAGGGTAATATTGAAGTGTGAGTTAATTTCAAAAATTAAAAAAAACGTCAAAGGTCAATATTGTGATGGTTTTACTTTTGTTCTTAAACGTATAATGCTGCAGCTCTTTCTTACACACTAAATAACAACAGTCTAAAATGAGACAAATGGTAAACGTATTTCTGCACCTCCATAAAGGAAATATACAATCATTATCATACATCTCCCTCAGACGCATAAAGAAAATGAAACGCAAATACCGTCGCCGTAGCTGAGACGTAATAAAATATACCTTTTATCGGATAGTATCTCGTATATTTGCGGCACGTTCCAGAGTAGAAGATACTCTTAGTATCACCCTGGTGTAAGACCATCCTTCAGAATTGAAACGTTGCTTGCAATGGCTTTAGCCGTGTTTGGTGAACAGATCTGAATATCCAGATAATCCCTTACCCTGCTACCTTCCTATTCCCTCATCTACTTCTTCCCAACTACCTTCAGCCTCACAACATACCCCAATTGAGGGTGCAATAGACTCACTGGCTCCAGACGGGAGCAGCTGAGACACTTGTGAGGTATTCATATAAAAAAGACACACGTATACTGTGTGTCTCATCTTTTGTCTCACCATTATTTAGTGTGTAAGAAAGAGCTGTAGCATTATTAGGATGAAGAACGTACATTTTATCCTTTTTTGTGCTCTCATGGTACCGTAATCTTGGATCGTCACGGTAATAATAAAAGCTCTCATTATCTGGCCATACTTAATAGGTACTATAACAAGGTAAGTCAAATAGAAATATATACCTTATAATTTTAAATATTATTGTGTACATGTCTAAAAAACTATTCAAGAGAAATTACCCAAAAAGAAACACTGTTCAAAAAAAGCCATGCATAAAAATCGCCCTAAAAACCATTCATAAAATAAAGTTTTCACAAGAAAAGCTCATACAACACATCTGCAGATAAAAAAATCCATTTCAAAATATCCTTTTATCGTTACATTAATTTAGCAATGTTCTGTAAAATACACAATCTGACGTAATTAAAGTTGCTAAATTATATACACACGCTATTTATCAAACTGTTCATGTTTATTTTTAAAATAATTATAACAAACTTACCTTAACTTCTAATGCATATATGCTACCTGCTACCTACTTGCTATTATACTATTTTATTATAAACTTATCTGTATAATTTTCTATGATATAGTAACTACATACTAAAAACAGTGTACTATGCAATTGTTCAATCTATATTACAATACGGTATTATAGGATGGGGAGGAATATATGATGTTATTTTAAATCCTCTAAAAATAGTTCAAAGATTAATAATTAAGATTATATTGAAAAAACCATCTACATTTTCTACTGAAAAAATCTTTTCAATATTCAAAATATCTACAATAGACAATTTATATAAAAAATATTCAATACTACAAACTTTCAAAGAAATACAGCTAAAAAAATTACATTTCAATATCTCAGCAAGATATCAAAACAATATTAAAATCCCAAAATTTAATACCAAGCACATCCAAATTCCTATCTGTATCATGGTATAAATTATTTCAACAAACTCCCATTAAAAGTAAAAATTATTGAAAATAAAAGTAAATTCCAAACTAAATTAAAAAATTACCTGAAACAACTGTAAGAGTTACATTACTATTTCACTCCATTTAAATCTGTTAATCGACACATCTCAAGTTTCTCTTACTATATGTATTGTTAATAGTTGTATTCACCTACTCACATGATAACATTGAAAACATAATTGAGTATGAATTCACTCACCAAACACAAGAGCCTTCTCTCTTTATGGTGAGGAAAGGCTTTTATTACATTAATATTACAAATCTGATTTATATGTTAAAAAGAATGTATAATTATTGTAAAAACATACAAATATTAAATAAATAAAAAAAATTTAAAAAATACTTGCATTGTACATACTCATATTCTTCACATTTTTTTTATGAACATTTTATCGCTGTATAAATTTAGCTATATTCTGTAAAACTTCCCAACGGGGGTAATAAAGGTTTTGCTAATTACATACTTGCTTTACAGCAAACTATTAAACTATTTACGTTTATGTTTATAATAAAATCAACAAAGTTGCTTCACATTGCTCTATAACGACATTTATTGTAAGTTAAGTACTTCTTTTTTACTGTTATTATACTTACACTAAATTTATAGAACTTATTTGTACATCCTTACATGATAACGAAACTACATACTTACTTGTATTGTACCTGCTTATATCTTTCATGTTTAGTTTATAATGTAATGTACTATGCACTTTTTATTATTCTTTTGAATAACTTTCCTATCATAACATACGTATACGATCTTCAAGGCGTTGGCTGCTATAGGAAATTACCCACTTCACTAAAGGGATCGTAAAATATGATTTTGAAAGACAAGTTTAGTCAAAGTATTAAAACAAAAATCGTTCATCATAGATTTAGATCATTTACATTATTATAATGACTTGGATCCAAAGCATTTTAATCTTTTTTTATGTTAATGTATGATAGGAAGTATCAAAGTTCAGAGTTTTTAATCATTAGTAGAATAATTTAAAAAAAACACTTAAGAGGAAATAACCAGACAAAACTGGAAACATGTCATTTTTAAATAAAATTTTAGCTGTGTTGACTCTTTTCCACAAAAAAAGTATAAATTGATTTCGAAAGATTGTTCTTTTATCTGGTAAAGTTATGTTTTAAAATATGAGAAAATATGTTTATTTATTTTTAGCATAATAAGGTCGTAGGTCTTTGGCAGATTTGATAATTTTTTTTTAACAAAATTTTGTATTATACAACACATATTTCAAATCATATTTAATCAAGCAGTCAAATAAAACAATAAATTATCTAGGACAGCTTTGTTTCAGAATTTTAATTTTAGTTTAAATAAAATCATTTAATAAAGATGAACGCACGTGTTTTGTGACGATAATTGGTCCATTTGTGTATTTATTTGGGCACTTAAAAACTAATATATTTCAGATTTTTTTACATTCTTATTTTGCTTAGACATTATTGAAAAATGATAAATATTTATGATCAAAAAATAATAACAAAATATACATAATTTTAATAGTTTTATCTTCACGCCTTTCAGCATTTTTGAATGTAGGTATAAAATAAAGCAAATTTGAATGAAATAAAATTGGAATTGAGTTATAATTTTAAAAAGCTGGTACGGAGAATATTTAATCGTTCTCATTTGAACCGCCCTATACGATCGTAAGAACATATTTCGACGAAATTTGAATTCTTGGTCGCTGGTTTATTAATGGCCCTTAACAAATTCTTGGTGTGATGATGTATGGAAAACTAATATTGATAAGGAAGTATTAAAAATTACAATTTGAGCAACTTTCACGTCAGTATAATAGGATTAAAATACCTGACATGATAAAAGGGGAATATTTTCCAAATATTGTTTACTCATCTCCTCTTATACTTATAAGATTTTGATAGGTATAATAACTTGCATTAATGGTGAAATTATTAATATGATTTCTTTTTCTGGAAAGTTAAATCATACATCGATATTACATACCTACATATGTATTATTCTTATATCTACTCTACCATGCCTTTCGTTAAAACTTCACTTGGCCAAAGTAATTTTCAACCTTTTGTAACAAAGCTAAACAATACACTTCAACGGGTCATAAGACAGAACACATATTACGCCAAATTAAATCAATTGGACACCAAATTTTGGCTTACTTGCAAAGACATGTCAAACAGTTATAATATTTTCAAAACCTCTTTTTACATAGTATAAGTCACCAATGTAATGTTTTATTAGCTCTATTACCAATGATACAATTTCAATTGACTTTTAATTATAATAATATTATATTGTAAACTGTACTTGCTCTCAACATAGGAATTCATATTGAGATAGGGACCGAATTGTACATCACTCATTTAATAATGTTTTTTTTAATAAAAGAAAAAAAGGGAAATGTCCGATAACATCGTTTATAAATTAGTAAAATATTAATAAAATTTTAATTACCTGTTATTAAGGACCAGCAGTCAGAATGACACAAGTCACAATCCTTCACATAAATCCGGTAAAATTTAACAGTTCACAAAATCACAATAATTCACAAAAGCTTACAAATAATCACAACAATTCTTTCAAAATAACAGTTTCGTATTTGATTTTCGCACGGTGTTCTTAATAATAAATTGTCACTTGGAAAGATTACGATTTTGCGGTGCGCGCGATCGCAGGCTGTATTTACGAATGAGATTGTATGGGAGGACCGGCGCCAGCGCTAGTGGACCGAAGACTGAGGTGTCCGCCTACTGCCTAACCCTATATACGGTCCACGGCCTGCGGAGGCTTCGCCGCTGAACCTAGTCTTATTATGGTGACCTCACAGATTTCGTTGGAGATGAGTTGTGAATGATTTTCGTAGAAAAGGCGTGATTCTTTTATTGTGTGGGTTTTGATAAATAATTGTTACGTCCTAAAGGATCTTAACCACAGTTCTTAACACAGTAATACACAGTTTGCAGGAAGGATATAAAGGTAACATTTCGTGTATTTTTTTGGTTAAAATTTAACTCTTTTTACATGTTGTTATAGTGCAATTTTTGAGGAATTGTGATTGGAACATGGCGCTCCACATATTAATATGACGTATTATCACTGTATGTTAGCGCGTCAGGTGTAAATTCTAATTATTCCAGAACTTAAAATTATCAAAATGAAAAATAAAATTATTTAAACTCGCCGGAAATTTAAGAACCCTGTGATGGTGTTGGAGTTGGTGTGAGTTGTGTGAAATGACATTGTCATCCTAATATAACCATTGAAGTTCTTATTACAGGTTTAGAAAATGTTTAATATATCGTTTTAATTTTATTTACTTTAATTTAATTAGGTAATATTCAAGTGTACTGCAGACATTAATTATATATGAATTTTATTTTTTGCTAACGATTCAGCATGGATTGTATATCATGCATTAAAATAAAGAAGATATCAATAGATAAGATATTCAGCTTCTTGAAAACGGGTCGTTTCTCTGATACTTTTTTTGTATAGTCAGTTCGCAAGCGGAAAGAGCAACGCACATCTGTTTTTCCTCCTTCATATAAGATGTATATTTTTATTTCCTACGGCTAGTACCTTATTCCGCCTCATAACTCTGCCCAACCGACTGACAGCATAGTTTCACTGATATTCACAACGTTTAGGCATTCGGTTCTCTTGTGAAGTGTAATACCTACTAGTCATTTTGTGAATAGTAGATCTCTAAAAATGTATGTTTCTAATGTTAATTTATTTAAAAAATAAAAACTAGCATGTTCTTTTAAATCGTAAGACTTGTAATTAGGTAGGTACCTACTTAATTATGTAGTATGTATTTTGTGTAGTATTTTTTTTAATATTTGAAATAACGAATTGTAAAATTTGAACAAAGAAACGACACTATCTCAATGAAAATTCTTTATTCATGCATGTAGGTACCATAAAGTTTAAAAGAATGTTAAAAAAAGTTTAATAAACACGATGATTCCATATTTAAAAGAACTATCTTTACTAAACTATTAAAACACCACAATATTGTAACGGAAACGAAACGCATAAAAAAATTACAAACAGACGAAATGCAAAGTGGTCGAGCAGAATCCGGACTAAGCCAAGCTCAGTCAATGTTTTGGAGTGGAAGTAGCACAAACAGAAAGGTTAGGTAAAGAGGTTCGAAAGGTTCAAAGGAAAAAAGCGGTTAATCAGGAATGCCTACTCAAAAATAAATAGTTACCTATGTTAAAAATAAAAATATTTAATAATTATTGTTATTATTAAAAATAATTATTCAAGTGGTAATTTATTACCTATTATTGTCATTTAGTAATTTCCAGATTTATAACTCTTCTAGACCATGTTTATTATTATTATTTTTTTTTTTACATGAGCTCCACACAGGATTTCATCTTTGGGGATGCTGTGTGGAGGGTTATTTTTAAGGAAAGGAAGGAGAGGAGAGATCTGGGAATGAAAAGGGTTTAAGGGGTGGGTAGAAATCTGGGATTCAGTGTGTTCCGGTCATCCGCCTTCAACACCTAGACAAACCTCACCCCACGAACCCGGGCACCCCTGCTAAATAACCAAACGTAGTGAACCACTTAGGGTGCCCTATGGCAGAGGTGTTGGTTATTCAATAAAGGTTCCCGGGGCGGTGGCATTCATTCCCGCCTCCCAAATTGACTAATTATTAATTAATTAATTTAATATTTTTAGCCACATTTTGGCCAAATTGCAAACACCCTCGAGCGTTCGCTTGCCTGAATGTGCCCAATTTGAAGAAATATTTTTAAACACTTATCATATGGAAGTCGGTATATTTAAAATTCCCTAAACAAGTACTGCGTACGCAAAATTTTAAAGTAAATTTAATGATTTTTTCATTTTCTGAATCCTAAAAACATGGGATGAATGGTGAAATATGGGCGCTTTCAATGGATCTCTAATTTAATGAGCAGTTTATAATGTCTCAATATTAAATTTTTTTAAATAAGGTCGGGAAATTTACAAATCGGACGCCCAGAAATCCTGATAACTTCTTTTTGTGAGTAGGTAAGTCTTATTCCTTAATTATTTTTTTTTATTTTCTCTACTTTTCTTTATTCACCTTAAAATGTATGATTACATGAATAAAATATTTATTAATATTAAATTTATTAGTAAGAAAAGATAGAAAAGCTCTCATGTAGGATTTGTTGTTTTTTTTTTGCGATCGGCTCGTCTTGAAGCTGGATAACTCACCACAAAAAATGCAATAAATATGTGTGTAGGTACGCATTTTATACCAAACCCACTTCGTCCAATCTAGATTCTAAATTCATAAGATTGTGGCTCGATGCCATAAAGACAACAGCATTATTGATTTAAAAATACATTTAAATTCCAACACAGACCCTTTATGTTTTGAATTGGAAAAATATTTATTTTTAACATTTCAAAGTGCTTAAATTTTCGAAGCTGCGAGGGTGTTGCTCCACCAGGGTCCAGATATTCCAAGAAATTCGTTTTTAGGGCGATACATATGTTTGCAAAAAATAACATCGGCTCATGTTCTATGAGTCGTTGGATTTTAAAGTTGTATATTACGAGAGTTAACGTGTTAGGTTTGGCAGTTTGTGAACCGACAAACGAGCTTTCGGGCCTTATATGGACTTTTTACTTAGATATCATTATCTTTTGAATCAGCTACTAAAATGTGTATCAAGATCAAAATGGCGTTGTTAAATTGTTTTAACATTCATTAGCCTTTTCTTTTTAAAAACGATTTCATTTTCTGTTTCAAATTATCCGCGTGGTAGCTGCCTTAAATGGAAATATACTGGTGATAATAAAAATTCCGATGAGTTTTGATTTTAAATTTATTAATCTGAAGATCACAATGAACTTAATAAGGTTCCTTAGTACATTTTTTAATAACATGCAGTTGTAGCTATACTACTAGTAGACTTTGCGTACTTTTTATTTATTATTTATTATTCAATAAATAAAAATCAAAATATTATCTGAAATCATAGGATTTGTAACTGAAATATCTACCTACTTAATTAAAAACACGATTCGATGTTCGATTACAAGTGACAATAATGGAAAGAACCATTTACCCGTCTAAATTTACTTGTGTTTTGCAATTTTTTATCGTCTAACAAGATAATTAGTTGATGTAATTTTTTTAAATTTATTTTTTTATTCTTTGCGGAAACGGTTTACGATTAGTTGCTGTGCGCACTAAAGCCACAGGCCCATTGTGCTATCTCCCATTTTACCTCAATCTTTTAACAACAACCCAGTCCCTTTAATAAAGTTCACCAGAGTTGTCATTGGAAATGAAGCTATATCTTCTGATTTGACAATTTGTCTTCCCAGGTCTCGTTTTCCCTCTTCGTCCTTGGTTCCCTGAAGGTTCCACGAGGGAAGAGGGCTTCATCTCTCCTCTCCACTCCATAGTTCCCCGATGGCTCCACGACGGAGAGTTCACCACCCTTTGGTTCTCTAAAGGCCCCACAAGGGAAGTCCACCACACCTTGGTTTCCCGAAGGCCCCAGGAGAGAAGAGGACTTCATTTCTCCTCCTCACTCCTCTGTGGTTCCCTAAAGGCCTCACAAGGGAAGAGGACATCATCTTCACACCTCACTCCTCCTTGGTTTCTCGAAGGCCCCACGCTGAAAGAGTGCCCTTCCCCTTGGTTCCCTGAAGGCCCCACAAAAGAAGAGTTCATGGAGGTGGCCTCAGCTCTCATCTCCACGGCTTCTCCTCTTGGTTCCTCTTACAGGCCCCAGGAAGTCCACGGAGGTGGCCTCAATACTCCTAGGTTCTCAAAAAGGCCCCTAGTTTTCGAATGGTCAAACTTTTTGTTCTACGAGTTAACAGGGAAATAGACGGTCCACTCTAGCAGAGCCCCGAGTGCTGGAGTAAGGTCTAAATACTCCGAGATGCGACCTTGTTTCTCTGAGGCACCGATCGTGACACTGTTCCCAGGACATTCAGCCTGAGCACGGTAGCTCACACCTTGGCTTGGGGTGGCTGTTGCAGGTTTGTGTTTCCACTCCCTGAGCGATGAGTTTGTTGATGTATATACATTTTAAAATAAAAGTAGCCCATAATTTACTATAAGTGTTTTTCCTAGAAATGCTACTTAAATGCAGAGAAATGATTTTTTGATCATGCCTATCGGCTTCTGCGGCTCGTGACAGGTTGAAACGGCCACCATCTTTAACTGGAACCGGAACGTAACAAACGAATTTACGGATAGGTGAAATTAAAAACCGAGTTGAAACATGTTAAAAAGCTCAGTCAATAGTGTATTTTTTTAATTATCATAATACATATATACCTCCGAAGATGTGTGAACCTAATTTATCACTTAATTTATTGATAAGTTTCTTTGACAAGCTTTTTAAAAGGTGTATGTGTATACATATTATATATTTACTACAGAGTTAGCCAGGTTTAAGAAAAACCTCTTAGATTACAAGGCCGGGACACTCGTTCAAATCAACCTCCTAACTTGTATGGGATCATACAAAAATCCACATTTTAATTATTTTTCTATTTTATCTTATTTATTAAATTTTTTTTAAATATTTTAGTTAATAAAAATTTTTTTTTTGAGGTGATCATACAATTTAGAAGGCCGATTGTATTCAGTGTCCCGGCCTTAAGATCCAGGAGGTTTTGGTTTAAGTCATCTCAATGTTTCTTGAGGAAGCTTGGTCATTTGAATTTATGCTGAAGGAGGAAGAAAACTCCAAAGCTGATTCCGAAACCGATGTGTTAAGCGTAAGTCTTAAGCACTGCGAATGTTCTACTTATAAACACATTGATAGTAAATGGGTGCGGTTGCTCCAATTGTCATAAAACTATGGTATTTATATTAAAATCTCAATTAATCATAAATTCGCCTACAGTGGGCTACAAGGACATGCAATTTACCAATTTTTTTGTTTGTTTTCAAGATAACGAGCTCAACACAACTCTTATTTTTAGCTTTTAAATGTCTTTTTAGAAAGTCATTTTAAAAGTTAGTAAGTCATGCTTTTTGGTCCATATTTTTTAATGGCTCTTAAAGAATACAGATTTCGAAAAAAAATGTTATAATTCTCACTTTCGTAAAGCGGCGTATTACTTTCTAGTTGGTAATTAAAACGTCGTTTTGAAACTATTTCGACAGATAAACACGATTTTTTAATCAATACATGTTGGAAAATTTAATATTCATAATTTTGAAATATTAATATTATTAAGGTAATTTGTTTAAAAAGCTTAGTCGTACCACTTCTAAACACATGATTTGACATTATTTCTTTTGAAAAAAATCAGCAAGCACATTTGCCACCGACGAATCGGATTCCAAAATAGCGTCCGATCCAATGTCGAATGTTGGAATTTAATTAATGCATTTATTGGAGTTTTGAGCAGTTACTTTAAAGTGTCACAGTCGGTGGAGAATTTTTACTATAGAAAAGTCCATTGTTTAATCAGAATAAAAATATTTGTCGGCTCTTCGGAGCATCGGGAATTCGCCTGTGCAGCCTTCCCTTTTTAGTATTTCGAAATAAACACGACCTCCGATGATAAACAAGAAGTGGCATTGTTTTTTAGTCAAGTGTCCGAAACGCAATGATAAAAGAATTAGAGAATACAGAATTGGTTGGTATTGTAATAAGAATCTCCGAAAGACAAAATATTTTTTCTACAAACCTTGTTAAATTTATTCTTTTTTTTTGTGTTCAATCCGTAGAACTCCATTTTTTTTTTATAATTCAATTTAAATTTAATGTTATTAGTCACAGATAGGTACTCTAGTATGTTGGGTACTTGGAAATCGTGCGGGTTGGGGGAAAACCGGTTTCGATTGCAATATCTCAATTATTTTCTCATCACATTGGTTTTAACCGGTAATAAATCAATTTAGACACTTCCAAAAAATGAAATTTAGAATACTATAAATAAGTCGTCTCAAAGTGGTTTACCCCAGTTTTAAAATGACATTATAAGCAGAAACAGCTGTGATAAAAAAAAAAAAACAAAAGACTTGCAGAACTTAATAAAAACTTTATCTCTTAATTTAATTTAATAAAAAAATAAAATAAAACTGATTGAATTTGTTTTTTCACTCTTTTTAATAATCCCACAAAGTATTGTGTATTAAGTTATAATTTGAAGCTAAGAACAAGTTGAGGAGTTTTGCTGAAATTACAATGTAACATTATCGTCTAATAGCTATTTTCTCAATTACATCAGTTGCCTCTTTCTACTAATCTTTAGAAAGAAACGTATTTTAACCCCTCAGGCTAATTTGTTTGCTTTTGGGAATTGCTCATATAGGTCTCATAGCAATCGTTGTACCTCCTTTACTGTCATGGTAAGAAATATGATCCAAGTTAGAAAAAGAAAACTCCTTGATTTATATATTTAAAACTAAATGGTAAACCGAGGTATCCTTACACATCAATCTGTCTTTAGGAAGATCAAATCCTTGTACTACTGCACCGCCCACCATTAAATTTTGCTTTTACTTTCCAAAATACACTCATTAAAGAATATATTACATATTAATATTCAAATATTTTCAGGATTAAACAACTAGTGTTCACAATTATGTCCTCTGCGTGCGAATTCTATCTAAATTTCTTTAAATATACAATAAAAAGTGTTAATTTCAAGCGACCTCCCAGGTAAGTATGGTCCTGTATTAATTCATTTTTAGGTAGCATCGCGTTCATTGGTCAAAATAGTGTACATATATTTTCGTATCGGTGATCAATGAAGCGGTGTATGCAATTTTTAGCCATAAGTTGTTTTTAATTGTTTGTCGAGCTTGTAGTCTTTCTAGATTTTAGGCATGTATGGTAAGTTTGTACAGCGCCCTTGAGGTGATTTTTCATAAAAACGGCGCTATATAAATCGTCCAAATATTATTATTATTATAAGGCTCTCCACTTTGAATCCGGAGGATATGAGTTAAAAACCCTGCTAAATTTCATAAATTAATAACTAAGTACTTTCCCACCTTTCTCCTTCCGCTCTCCACTACCTTCAGCCTCACAACATACTACATTTGGGGATGGCATAGTCTCACTGGCTCCAAGCGGTTGGAATCAAAAAATTATTCAGGTATCTTGGATTATACTGCATCCTTTACAGGTAGATAGTCGGCCAAATCGTTATTCCTGTTTGCCGGGTATGAAAAGCTCCGTCGCCGAACAGCTTTCTCTCAAACTCTCAGCGAGTGATCATTGGAATAATTTGGTCCCCAGAGATATCAACGCGCGAGATTGTGGACGCGAAACCCACACTTTAATACCTACGTCTCCGGGGCTCATTTACAAACCATGCTTTAACATAGGAGACTTGTGAATTTCAATAAAGTTCTTAAATAACATTTTTTAGTAAAGATATATAATGGATTATTCAATACAAACACTGTAATATTTTCCATCAACGCTTTATGTCAATACGTTGAAATAGAACGTAATATCTTATGCGCAATGAACACATAGAACCCATGTAGGGACGGTTAATACTATGTAACTGGAAAATCACACATTATTTGCAATAAAAATATGAACTGCATCTGTTTTTTACACGAACAGTCATAACTCCTTCTTTGACCAAGCTAATATGGTGCTCGGAAACTCGTAGTACAAGCGAGAATTGAATACCTTTTGTGATTTGAGCTTTTGTTTCGAGTAAATCGAGTCTGAAGTTGGAATATTTTAAATTAAATTTGAAGTTATGGTTCGCTAGGGGGTTAATATCAGCTGTTCAATGACTTTTTTAATTTGCGTAATAATCATTTAGTTTACGAAAAATACTTTTTACTTTAGTTCTCTATATGTTGTAGACTTTCATTTTTCCAATTGTACTATGTGTTCCCAGACACCCTGTGTAGTTATTTGATTATAAGACTGAATAACGTTCTTTTTAATTTTTTTATTCCAAATACATTATAAGAAATAATTAGACATAGTTTTATGGAAGCTGTGCAGGTTGTTGTTTAAATAGAAAAATGGCGTGATATCCATTTAACCACTCCGACACTTAAGCTTATTTACACGAAAATATGACAATAGCAGTCAAGTGCAATAAGAAAGTTTTCAAGCTAACAAGCCTAAAACAAAAAGCAAAAGATCCATATTAAACCAAGCTTTACATTTATATCCCAAGTTGTCCATGGAAATACACAAAAAATATGTATTTTGTAGAAACAGTTTTCACCTGCCAAATCGCCTACGCGCCGTTAGACATTGTTGTTTTTTTATTAAATATTCTTGCATGAAATGGTAAAAAACTGCGGTAACAAAATTGTTTATTGTACAAAATCCGTGATTTTAGTACCGTTTTCACATAAAAACATCACGTGAGTCATTTTTACAATTTTTTACGTTTGCATTCTAAATTTTTTATATTAACAAATGTTGATTTTTATTTGTAATAATACAATTTGAAAGCTTATTTTATAAACATTCAAAAACAGTTTTTAGTATTCGGCTATGTTCAGAAATATTTCATTTATAGAGCTTTAATTGCGAAGCGGAAATAAAACAAAGTTTTTATAAATCTGACAGTTCGTAAGACAGAAACTTGCACAAATGCAAAATACCAGAGTAATTAAGAATCTAAAAGATTTTACTTTAGGTTTCTCCGTTCTAATGCAATATGTGTATGAAAATCAGGATCTTGGTCAATGTCTCTTTTTTATTTTGTTGTGGTGTTAGAAAGATATTAATATGACTTCATCAGCATAGAGCGAGAGAGGAATACTTTTTAGTACAAAAGCACTAATTTTAGATTCGTATCCCTCTCTCATATCCCTGCTCACAAATTGATTAAATGTATCCGTAATCACTTCGCGTGTTTATAATAAACTAAACCATTTGAAAATCACCACCACCATTGCATTGACATAACACTTGTAAAATAATTAGAAAATAAGTTCGCTTGATTACAACTAGAACCTTCCTCGTTGTGATTTAAAAGTATTAAATTAATTACAGAATTATACTGCATTATTTTATTTTAATTGAAACAAATAGTACATTATTTACATTGGTAAAAAAAAATTACAACTAATAAGTATATTTCATGGTAGGTACCTATTATGTGTTTCATTGTAGTGTCTTATTTATGGTGGAAGGTGTGTGTGTGTTTGAGAATGCGTGTATGTATGTATGTATGTATGTGCATTGAACAATTTGTATTATTGACATGATGCTCTTTTAAATTTGGGCAGTGAATCTGAGAAAATGTCGATGTTAAAATTTAGACCAATATTATAGAACATATGAAGAGCACGATTGATTGGCGAATTAGTTGCTGCATTTGTCTTGTAATTAAGCGTGTGGAATAGTTCTGTATGGAATATACGTCTTAATGGTATGTTAAAATTAACTAGGGAAATAAGTTCAGTACAGTCAATATTATTATTTAAAATTTTGTGTATAAATGTCAAATCAGCTATTGCTCACCTTTGATGCAAAGTTTGAAATGTGCATTCAAAGTTATTGTTGAATTTGAAGGTAAAATATTTTATAAATTTGTTTTGAATATGTTCTATGCAATCTATGTATACTTTGTACTGCGGGTTCCAAATTGGCGAGGCATATTCCAGTGTACTTCTGACTAATGGAAAATATGACATTACTACTGTACGAGGGTTATTGAACACATTACTTATCAAAGAACATAACCAAGCATTTTATATGACCTGTGAACGATTGAGTCGATGTGCTTATTAAAAATAAGTTTGCTATCAAGGTAAACACTAAGATCTTTTCATTCAATACAATTTTCAATTGAGCGCTAATATTGTCTTCAGTCATTAAATAAATTATGGTATTCCGCCGAGAGAAGTACTCCATTAAAGAACGGTTTGTAAATTTGCGCCCGTCGCAAAATTCGGTGATAATGATCGTTCGAATTTTCAAAATAATTATTGTGAACATTTTTATTCATCGACGAATGTGTTGAATTTTGCACAGTTTGTATGTGATTATTGTAATTCAAGACATATGCTTTTATTTATTACTCTGTGATATTTCTTTATCGGTGGAATGCTTTATTATTATTATGCCTCTTCTTCATAATAAGGGCACGTAATATTTTTTGTATTGTGCTGTGCGTGTTTTTCGGTTAACAAATTGACACCTAAAGTGATAAATTATTGTATGATGAACAATACTCCAATGTTAATGGTTTATGTATTATAAAATTAATGATTTCCATTTTATACACTTTATTGTCAGAATTAAAATAAGACATACGATTAAAATATAATTTAGAATTGGGTGTGACTTTTAAATTTACACTATAAAGAACCAATTTATTTTTTCCTAAACACTGTTTATATTCAATAATTTTTAAAGATTTCCAAGCTGATTTTGTTTTTAATTTTTTCACCAACATTAAAAAATCATACCTTTAAATTTGAACACGGAGACATAAAGACTTATTATAGTGCCATATAGCCAATGAATTAACCTATATTTTATCGTTTATCTCATATTTGCAAGATTTATAAAACAAATATAAAAAAAAATCATTAAGTTTATAACCGCGCGAATCCTGCTTGTTTTTTACTTGGAAACTGCATTGAGGGGTACTTATTCGAGTCAACATAGAATATTTTAGATTTCGAATAATTTTGTTGTCTGTGGTATACTTGATAATAAAAGGTGCATATCGATGGAAAACACTTAATTTTAACCGTATAAAGCTGATCAAAAATTCGGTGGGAAAAAATATTTAAAAAATAAAAAATTTAACATCGTTCTAAAATAGCATACGAAGTTCGGATTTGCGACATCTATCTAGTCATAATAGATAAAACATTTCAATTGCTTCATTTTAAAATAAATAGCTGGCCAAGGAAATGTTTTAAATAATAATAATATATTTTTTACGAATGGTAGGAAAATTTGGTCCAATTTTGGACTGCTATCAATCACAGAAAAATAAAAGTGGTCCATCTTTCGATCATAATCGCTCCATGAGATCAATCTGCATTGCGATTTGAAATTGTTGGCTGGAGAGGTGCATTCACAATTTTTATCCTACCCTTGGAAGTCATCCGAAGAATAATAAAAATAATTTTTAAAAGGTCTTGTGATTACCCTATTATCAGATTATGACAAGAGTTTAAAGTTCATAATTGCAAATTATTTATAAAAAATAACCTTTTTACAAATTCACAAAAATTGTTTGAAAATTGAAAACTTGACTTTTTTTTGACCAAGTGGTTTTTGCTCTATAACTTTCCTATGCTGTAATACCACAGGCAACAATTTTAGAAATATGTTATAGTGGAATGGTTTGACTAATTGCCCGTTGGCATACGATTGGAAAGATTTTTCTTAAAAGAAAGACAATTGCTCGAGTCGTGATGGAGGACTTAGCCAGCCGAGGAATTGAACTTGGAACGCCTGGGTGGGACCTAAACGCGATGCCCACTCAACCACTGACCATTATATAAAATTCAAAAGTACAATAAAAAACTCTTTCAATGGTACCTATATCCTATATCTTTATTATTGTATTTAGTAATAAGTATCATATAATATTTCTCAATAATAATATCAGATATCCTTATTTTGTATCTTCTTCTTTATTCTATTTTCTTTCATATGTTTAGTGGTATGGTTTGGTTTTATAATATTTTATTACATTGCTTCAACTGTATGGCTTTTAATCCAGAGACTGCTTGTTGGTTACTTGATTTTGTTTACTTGACAACCAACATGTCAAATGATTGATGTTTTCCAAATTGATTTTCGAATTATATAGTGTCAGTAGGTACTAGCGAAAGTGGTCGCTACATATGTAATGTTTCTTTTTCGTTCTCTTACCATTTCTGAAAAAAATATGTTAAAATGTTATTTACATATATTTTTCCGCCTTTTTAAGGTAAGTATTTTTTTGATACCAAAAAACCTTTATATGTGTGTTATTTGTACTATTAATTAAGATAAATAAAAAAATATCTTATTAGGTACATTTGTTTGGATATTTAAAGAACTAAAAAAAGGTTTACACGATTTCTGCTTTACGAAAAAAAAAACTTTATATGATATATGTACGTTATTTGTACCATTAAGATTAATAAAAACATATATTTCAAAGAAAATTTGTAAATTAAAATATAAAAAAAACATATAAAAATATTAAAGTCCGCTCAAACTCATGCAATATAATTTGATTGAAATTGATTAAAACCGCGCATTCTCTCCTAATCTGATTAATTTCCGACTGCATTTGATTGTGGATTATTGTAGGAAATAGAAGCGAACGTGTTTGGAAGATTATTGTATAAGTTGTACGTTGACAGTTCCGGCACATTATATGGAAAGTGGCGCCATCTTTTAAATATCTTTCTATACAAGAGTCGCATCGGGTTCTGTGGATCTATTAAAATAATTATAGTAGTTTATCCCAGAAGGTATGCGCAGGGGTAGTGCAACGCGATATATTTTAAAATGCAATGTAATAAAATATACAAATTCACAATATCTGATATTATCTAGAATGAAAACAGGAAAGGAGTGAAAAAAGAGAAAAAATGTGTGCAAATAGTCGTTCATGGAATTGGTCAACCCAAGTGGTTAGCTACGTTTGGTGACTTAGCAGAGGGTGCCCGGGTTCATGGGGTGCGGTTTGTCTAGGTCTTGTCGATGAATGCGTGTGCGTGGCAGGTCGGGTCACGAGACACTGGTTGAGGGAGAGCTTTTAACTTTTCCAGCCGGACTCTCGACCCCATCGCCTTGCAACGCTGTGGGAGGAATGGATTCATACGTCCGTCACCATTGGGCACACTGACCTTCAACTTCCTACCCACCCCTCATATCTTTTTTCCTTCCCTCCTCTCCTTCGTTTCCTTAAAATACCCTCCAGACAGCACCCCCAGATTGACACGTATAGGCCTCGACGGAAATAGTTTCTTCAGGGCCTCCTGTATTGGGTTAATGTAAAAAAAGTAGGATAATTGACCGTCTTCCATCTACAGAAGATTTTTAGGGAAAACTTCATCCGGGTAGCCACGGCAGTGAAGATGGTATTCTTGGATTAAAATAGTCTGCGTCTCCATAAGCTTTCCATGTTCAATAAAAAAATGTTTCTGTTTGCGGTAATTTGCAATTAAGAAGTGTCAGACAATAACCCGAAAGCCAACGAAAAAGCCGAAATCTTAAATAATTCCCAAACAACACCAAAACCGACCCACAGCAAAAGATCGGAATGAATAGTGAACTTAAAAATATGTAAAATATTAGGCTCGGTTAGCTCCTGTTGAAAAAAATGCATTATTTATATGCAAGTGGGTAGCTACATAGTTAGTGTATTTTTTTATCTTTCGTGATTTGAAAAAGTTAACTTCGCTATCCATTATAACCCACTGGAGCAACAGCGCAAATTAAAACTTTTTTCTCCGATTGCTGAAGATATTTTGGTGATCATTTTGAATATTTTCGGCCAACATAAAAAAAATCATGCCTCCGAATTTTAATATGAAGACATATAAACTGATTATAGTTATATATAGCCAATGAATTCACCTCTCTTTTATCGATTATCATATATTCGTAGGATATATAAGGAACATAATGTAAAATAGTAAACTTCTACTTAATTACTTACAAATAATGGAATATTTGCCAAAATTGGCAGAAAAGCAATCCGAGATATTTTAAATAGTGCCAAATTATGGCAAAAAGCGCTCCAGTAGATAAGGAATCATATTTGGACGAATGTTCCTAAGCAGGTTTTTTTATCGACCCTTAAAATAAAATTTGTAGGTTAAAGGTTAACAAGGTTTTAGTGCAATTCACACGTCACTGCGGAATATTTTTAATATTTATATACGAGTACAATCATAGTCAAGGTTCACGATTTTAATAGGCTCTGCCCACCTTCAAGTTACCAAACCACATCTCCGTAACTAAACACAATGCAGGGCTAAAGGATCGAGTGAGTCACCTTAGCGATAACTTGTTCCAATCTCAATGCAGTAATACATACAGTCTGTGCGTGTCTATAATTATTAAATCTATTATTATATCATTCGCTCGTAAAGCCATACAGAATGTGATTATTTACATTTAGTACGTATCAGCCATGCAGCCTGCAACCGACATTATACTTGTAAATCGAGCGGATTTAATAAGGGGGAGAGAGTAATTCACGGACGGGTGACAAGACTTCATTTAGCCGATATAGTACGAAGATTATGTGATTTAAAAAAAAAAAATTAAATTAACGATTTAAAACATCAATCAATATCTTTTAATGGTGCACATAGCTTAAGGCATAGCTTACGGTAGGAATTACCAATGTATTACACCTTACAATACTTGAAATAGATAAAAGCAAATACCAAGTAAAATGTGTTGGTTTCATTTCTTGTACCTAATTGAATCAAGCGAATTAAAAATATATTTTACTCCAAATGCCGAAACCAGTGCGTTTATAAATATTCTAATACCAGGCCAAAAAAAAAATCAGAAGTAGCAGATAATTTTAATAGCGCCGATACAATTCACAAGAAAGGTTTTCACATATTTTTTGAAACAGTTATTTCTACATCATTGTAAATTTTTGTTAGCTTCAGTCATATTGCTATGTTTACACTGTGTAATGTATTGTTTAGTAATCCTTTTATTATAAAAAATGATTTATTCTGTATTTTTAAAGATAAATTATACCGTAAATAAGAAAAATATACAAAAGTAATGTTATATTTTAAGTTTATTTTAGAGAAAGTTGACAGCAAATCAGAGATTACAAAATAATAATATGTTATTTATGCCAATTACGAACTTTCCACTGATGATAGTGAATGGTAAAGTGTGACATTGTAAGGGTGTTAATTTATTTATTTTTAGTTACAATATAAGAAAAGAAAGGGGGGGGGGGGGGAGGAGGAACATAGGAATAGGATTAAGAGGCAAAGGTCGGTAATATATAGGGATTGAACTTCCTAGTTTGAGTGATTTTGCTTTGTGAGATTTCGTTTTATGTCACGTAACATCCGCGTCGAGTTAAAAATGTCAATGTGGTAATAATTTAAGTTAAATGAATCTGTCCAAATTATTTTTTTTTACATTAGCTGGGATTTTTTTTCATTATCCACATGAGAGGCACTGTTGATAAAAAATTCCTCAGGGCCTATGTCATCTTTGGGACTGCTGTGTGGATGGTCTTCTTAGGGGAAGGAAGGAGTGGAAGTTGTGGAAAAAAAGGTATGAGGGATAGGTAGGAATCTGGGGGTCAATTTGTAAAGGAGTGACGGTAGTATGAATCCATCCCTCCCACGTGTGTGTTGCTTATTGTGGTTTAGAACCAATGAATCTACTAAGGTTTCACCGTTTATCCAATATTTTAAGTTTTTCAAAAATCACCGACAGTGTAAATTTGGGTAGCCATCGCATGAGTGGCTAAAATTAACAAAACACATATTAATCTCCAAAGACAATGGAAATATAAATGTCTTCCAATTTTTGGTTGGTATCTGTTAAAGGTGAAGTGATGTTTGCTTAGCAAAAATGTTTTTAATGGTATTTTTAATTGGATGGGATGAGTAACATTTACGTATTTGATGTTTTGTGGGAGTCTTTATAAATGTGCATTGCCATCTTGTCGTGGTGTCCTTTTAGGAAGATGGTATTGTTTATCTTAAGAATTAGTAGGTTTGGCGGAAAGTGCTTAAGTGTATACTTAGACAGTACCAAGTTTTCTTAAGAAAGAGACGCCTGCCTAAGCAAGAATTTTAAACACGGAAACAAATTATTTTTTGGCAGAATAAAACCGTTGTAAATTTTTTGTTGAGAACGCCAGTTCAGAGTTAAAGCTCCTATATTGTAACTTCCTAACTGTGATGACCGTGGCCGGTTATCCCATATATTTCTGGACTCCTTTCTATGGATCCAGATTCCTCTGTATATGATACTCTCAGTACAGGGTGTTACTACAATAAGAAGACGTACGTAGTCTCGTGATGTTTATTCCGGGATAAGGTACAATGTTATTTCTAAGGAAGTCTGATGGTAAGAGGACGAATGGACAACAACCACACCCTTTTATACGTTCCTCATGTTGTCTCACTCATACACGCATGTCTCTTTCATACCGCAAGACATACGTTCACCACACTAACCAACACAAATTTCCCCACAGAAGTTGTTAGAGAGGATGAACCACCACACAACACACTACTTGCTTCACACGCATTCATATATCGTAAATTTATTAGTCTGATTCTTTACTTGGCCCGACTCAAGTATTTGATTAGTTTATAATATATTTGTGACTATCGTTGTAACTTGTGACCAAGAGTATTATTATTATCGTGATTTATTTTTAGGGTATTATGCTGTTTTGTGTATGAAGAGTTTTGTATCACCCTTTCCGTCCATGGTATTTTTTATTGTAATATATCTACATAACGAGAGAGAGTGTACCGAAGTAGACACTTTCTTCGATAATTAATACAGTATCAAAAAATATTTCCTGCTATTGCTAAAAAATTTGCATCAATAAATGTTGTCATATAATTGTGGCTAATTATATGACAACATTTGTGTCTCGTCGTGTTTATCATGTCTTTTTTAACATATTACGTATCTATGGAGTGTGTTTTTATAATTTTATATTTTAGTAAACATATTTAGATTTTTTGTATCTTAAATCCGATAAGGCAATTGTTTTTATTTTTTTAATTTAACTCTTGTGCATGATAATCGAGATTTGGAAACTGAATTATTCTCACGTAAGTTAGAACATCTGTAAGAAGCCAGAATAAATACCTTGTTTTTCATTTGTTTATCACGAAGTAGAAACCAATTTAAACATGTCGATTATTTTGATTAAACAGTAGTTTAGAAAGTTATTTATTTTAATTATATTCAAATGACGCCACACAGTGAAATTGTGAATATAGAAGAAATAAATTAATTAAAATTAACACAAACTCCTTGTATCATCCGTGATTTTTCCAAATGTATTTTTAGTTAGTTACGGATTTTTAGGACAATTTATTATACTCAGAAAATCGCTAATTAATCGACGATAAAGCAGTTAAAGTGACATCGGTAATAACATATAACAAGTGGCGCCACAGTTTTTCTTCTCCACTCACACACAGAATGTATAAATAAGGTTCTGCTGCCAATATCGGAATGCGGGAATGCATCAATACGTCGATTAAAAAGCCTATTTGCCGGAGAAATGAAAATTAATTTTAGTAGCAAGTTGGAAAACCTGTACGTTAATTGTTTACGTCATGCCTTCATCGGCGTTTAATGGCATTATTAAATAGATGCTTAATTGGGATAGTTACAATTATTTTATGCGGTGTAATTAAATTACATTTTAGCCAAATTATGCCTTTTGCATATATTGTTAAGTGCTTTTGTAGCTGCCTGACTTGTTTATCTACACTATTTTTTAAATTTAATTTAAGTTGAAAGTCAATTCAATTTGGGAGGTTGGTATCGGTACGGCAGTGGCGGTCCGTCAGTTTTCAGTGAGCTGGAGCGCTTAGGTTGAAAAATACGACGTTATTGCTGAAAAACATTTTTTTTTCAAAATTTCAACTTTTTGCATGAAGATCTTCAGGATTCTTTCAGTCAAGGGATGCACCGCATCCACATACCGAAAAATTTTCATTCAAAAAGTTGAAATTTTGAAAAAAAATTGATTCAGTTTCAGCTACAACAATAGAAGTAATGTCGTATTTTTCAATCTTAGCACTCTAGCTCACTGAAAACTCATGGACCGCCACTGGGGTACAGCCTCACTGGGTATCATTTATTAGATAACCAACACCCCCAAGGGATTCGCTACGTTTTATGACTAAGCAGGGGTGCCCGGTTTATGCGTGTTTTGTTTAGGGAGATACGTCTTTAAGGAGACCAAACTTAGACCTCTCCAGCCGGATTCTCGCCACTTATCGCCTTGCACCGCAGTGGGAGGGATGGTTTCATAAATTCATAAATCCTAGACACATTGACCCCTAGATTCATAACTTTTTCCTTTCCAGAACTTACGCTTCGTTCTTTCACTTACGGCACTCTCCACATATCATCCCCCAAAGATGACATAGGGTTTGAGGGATTTTTTTTCCTCAGGAACTCCTGTATGGAGCTACCAAAACTCTCATTACATATAGAAACCTTCGCGTCGTGCGCAAAACAACTCACCAATGCAATAGGAAAAAGGCATAGGAAATAATAAGGAACAAACAAAGAAACATTAATCTTTACGTTTATACAGATTATTAATAAATACAATTATTGCTTAGTGAGTTATTATCAATTGAAATGGTTTTATACCACACAACAAAAGCAACCCAACAAGCAGCTAAGTAATTAACTACTCAAGATAATCTAACCAAACACTGTATTTATTACATTTATGCGATTTATTTAATTATATGAGCTTCGACGCAAGATAAATTTAGTACAAGATAAACACTTTAGAATGTAAAGATTGTAACGCTCATTATATAGATATGACCACTAGAGAGCTTAAAAATAGAATCAGGGATCATGAACTCTATTTAAGAAATAATAATATTCTGAGCTTTCTAATCATTTAATAGAGAAAGACCTTTTTTTATTTTGATACAATATTTTACATTTCATAGTTCAATCCAGTAATGTTGGCCTCACTGGGTGGCTTAAGCCGTGCTGAGGCCACCATTTTATATTATAAGAGTTTATACATAATACATTTTGGAAAACATATATATAATGTTAGTGATGAAATTAAGTTAAATTTAAACTAAAAATAAAGATTAAAAATTAAAGTGTAGTTTAAATAAATAAAATAAAAAAGTGTTTGTGTGTATATTCTATTATATGTTGTATTCTTTTATATTATAAAATTACGAGTTTTTGTCTTTAAATCCATTTTTTTATTTTTTGTCTGTATTTATTTTTGTTTTCCTCAATTTTTATTTCAAGTGAAATACTGTTGAATTCTTTTATAGCATGGTATTTTTTATTTATTTAGGAAACAAACAGTCATACAAAATGATAATAAAAGAATGAACATTCATATGTTGTAGACCAATTAAGTTATTTTGATATAGTTTTTTTTTATTTTTATATATGGTGTCTTTGTCCAAAGGTAGTGTTTGCCGTCGGAGTTTTTATGTTTTCATTGTACGCTTGTCTAACCGGTCTGTTAGTGATATTTTGTGTTTGTTGGAGTTGGTTTTTTGGTCAAAAATGTAGTTAAGTAGTGTTTTAACATATAATTGGCATAAATCTAGTACGTCACAATTGTTGAATATTTGGTCTGTATCGGTCAGTCAATGTTTTTTAAGTTTTACCTTTAAGTTCGTTTTCTGCGTGATTTCTATTTAATCGATAGCTGCGTTTGTTGCTCCTCCCCTTACCCTCCACCTCTTACCCACACCTTAGTTTCAACAAAGAAAAAACCAAGTTTAAACATTCAAATATAAATACTCGTACACAATTTAACTTGTGCGCTTTAGAAACCTTGGAAAAAAACAAAAAAATTAATAAAAAAATAATTTTGTAAGTAAAATAATAGCACCATGTAAATCATCATCACCCTTTTTGATAATATTCTCATGTTATGTTAAATCCTCCCACCGTTCTCACCACCCCCACCTAATAAAGTTCAATAATTTCTGTAATAATTTTAAGTTAGTTTTAAGTTTGCTAGTGAATGACACGGCCTCCGTGGCGGCCTCCATGGTCCCGAGGTGAGACCCTCGACTCATAATCCGAAGGTCGCGGGTTCAAACCCAGCGTGCGCAAATAATTTTATTTGATTATTTTTTTATATTTCACAATTAATTAATTCAAAATAACATATATTATATTTGCGGCACGTTCCAGAGTGGAAGATACTCTCAGTATCGCCCTAGTGTAAGACCACCATTCAGAATTGAAACGTTGCTTGAATTGGTTTTAGCCGTGTTTTGTGACCCGATCTGAATAGCCAGGTACTTCTACCCCTTCCCCTACCCCATATCCTTCCCCTCCTCACTACCTTCAGCCTCACAACATACTCAGATTGGGAATGCCTGGCTCACTGGTTCCAGACGGGAGCAGTCGGGGACTCTTGTTAATGCCCAGGAAACAAAAAAAATAATAAACTAAACAAGAGCAAGAATTTATGTGCTTTTAATCTTAAGAGAGACTCGAATCTTGTCAGGAGAGATATTTCGACCAATTGCTGTGGGAAAAATTAGAATTTTTTTACATTAACTCCACGAAGGAGGCCCTGAGGAAAATAATTTCCCTCAGTGCCTATGTCATCTGAGTTTCTGTATGGAGGGTCTGCTGCTGAGGGTTTGTCTGCTCCCGAATTCTGAACGATTTTGGTGTAGATCTAAGACAGGAAAAGAAACTTACGGACTTTGATAACTTTTTGATATTACTTCTGATCTACCTTTTGCCGCACAATACTTTACAACTGATGATGAAATTCTAAAACGGACTAAATGGTTATTATGTCATCTTGAATTTTCTCCTTCTTTAGACAACGTTTTGGACAGCGTTACAATGTCCATCATTAGGCAAACGTTTAGATTGACGTAAAGTGTTTGTTTATGTATGTAGAAGTGATACCAAGTAGCAAGCGTTAATCCATATGGAGTCAGGAATTTCAGTACAAAACTTAGTGATGTAATTTTCGGCGTCTAGTTTTGGTGAAACTACCAAATACCGGATACACAGAAATGTTAAACGCAGCCCAGTCGTCTATGTAACCTGGTAACATCGCTCCGGCATAACATCGCAAATGGTGTAACGCTGTCCGAAACGTTGGTTAGAGAAGGAGGAAACGCAAAACGGCATGATAGCCGATAAATTAAACACGATCAGATTAAATGCTGTTGAAATTATTTCGCCAAAAAATATGTTTTGTAAATCAATAATAATTGTTCGTATTACGAATGAGAAAATTGCCGAAAAGTGAAAAAACGTCGTTTTTACAAATGCGCTGTAAATAAAAATATTTTATTTATTTTTTCAGCACTAAATCTTGAGGTAAGAATTAATGTAATAATAATTTTAAATAACTACATAAACATATTTAAAAGCAGATAAACTATCCGGTTTATTGGTCTAAAGCCGACGTCAAAAGGGGCTGTGAATCAGAGGCTTCGATCGCTGGAATTTACCTGTATAAACCTACAGTAAACCCATCCTTTTGATGGAAGAAGTAAGTTTAGAGAATGCGTTGTTTGGTATAGGGGATAATCTCTGAAAATGATGTAAGACGAAACGCAGGAGGTTTTTAAAAAAGCAATATGCTTAAAAACTAATTACCTTCGCCCTCTACAGTGTAAAAACTGAAATACATTAGGTTCGGAGCTTGACTTAACCCTACTGTCATCTATCTATGTTACTTACAAGCAATACGATCAAGTAGTTCTCTCTCATTCGATAATGAAGACTCTTATTGAGAGCTATTTGTAAACACACTGACAGTTTGTTGTGATGTTGGTTTCTTAGACCCGTTGTTTTATAAATACAATAGGATTCCATAAAAACTCTTTCTTTCTAATTCGCACGCGGGACAAGCAGTTCTTTTAAAACCTAAGAACTGGGATCCAACAGGTCTCCAGCTACATATAAATAAAAAGTACAAATCATGATGTAAAGTACCTATTATTGCAAATAAACTCACAAAACTTGCCTAACGGAGTATTTTTTATTGATTGATCTGAAAATTTAGCGGTAGGTGTGACTCGAAATACAATAATAATAGTCAATAAGAGCCTCCCCTCGACCACAAAGGCCTCTTTGTAAGTTAAAAAAAATTAGTTCCAGAGTAGATGATTCTTTTGTGTAAACTCTTGTGGGAGGACATTATTCAGAATGGTACATATTTAAAAACATAGATTAAAATATTTATGAAAATAATAAAAAGTGGTAGAAAAAAATATGTACAAAAGAAATAAAAAAAGCAAAGATTAAAGCATGTAGGATAGAGAAAATCAATTTTATAAACAGTTATTATTTTTATACAGGTTCACAGTTTAAATTAACATATATAAAGATAACGCAATTTCACGTCTTGCTTTGTTTATTTACTTTGATTCTTCTTCTTATTTGTATGCCCTATCATGAGGTATAGCCATATCGAGGTCCATGTTTCACATCCATACAGAAAGACCGAGCATACATAACATTTTAGCATTCTCTGCCTTAGTTTTTAACTGATATTGTCATTGCAGAGGAGGGATTTCATTTTACCGAATGCAGTTATTGCTGTTTCAATTCTGCACCTAACCTCTTCATCTGGGTCAAGAGTCTCCGTGAGAATACTGCCGAGGTATCTAGGTCTTTCCACCACTTTTTGCATTGCTTAACTTTAATAATTTAATTGACGCTTTTCTTGTCCGTTAGATTATCTCTTTCAGCCATTTGCTGGTTGGGGTACAATATTCCCAAAACCTTCCTGAGGTCTATACCTCTGAAAAAAACTCTTGTTATTCTGACGCCCTCTACAGTTGGAGATTGTCTATTATCTAGTATAAACAAATCTGAAAGCACAAATTACTAAATATTGCATTGTGCCCAAAATATTTGAACAGTAAATCCAATTTTTAGTACTTCTACTTTTTCATTATCTCAAATTGAAATGCATTCTCAACAGTTATATAATATTATAAATTCTTGTAGGTAGTTAGTTACCTAAAGCTTAATCCAAACATGTATTCAATAGACTGTCAATTCGAATGCCCCATGAAAAGACTCGGTAAATATACAAGCGTGCTACAACTTGTACGTTGGCTCTATGTGTTTTATTTATATTAGCCGAGACGTCCACCTCTTTCCAATAGTCCTTACGTTGACATATTCGCGTTTCATTGACAATAATCATAAATATTCATGATGCAAGTTGACAAGTAGCAAATTTGGCTAAAGGAATTGATTTTTTAAGGATGTACGTGTCGTATGCAATTTGTTTTTGTCGTCATATTGGTATATTTATGAAATTTTTCGAAATATTTATGAAGGTATAAATTGGTCCTGATAAAAATCAATGAGGTGTTGTCTGTCAATAATTTCATGTAACCTTTTTTTATTGCTTTTCCCACGGGGTGGTCCTTAGTAATATATTTTTTGGGCCAACTTACAGTTGCATACCAATTTTAAAATATTTCTCGCTTAATTTTTTTTTCAGTTTCAGTGCCGGCAACCCGGGCGTTTATTTAGTATCATGGTTATTTACATTGTTTTCTTTTCTTTTACCCGCCTCACTAGACAAAGTCTGTTCCGAGGCGGGTAAATCACATCTATGTTTGTTCCAAAAGAAATGTGTTTAAACAAATATATATATGTATGTGGAAAGATAAAAAAGATAAATTATATGTTGGTATATTAAATATTTACATACATACTTTGTTTTTTTTTTTTTTCTTTTTTTTTTTTTTTTTTTATTAGTTACATTTCCATGAGAAGATTGCATATGTTATATAGATAAAAGTAAATTAAAATTTTGTGACAGTTGAATATAGCGGTTACATAATAATTAAATATTGCAAAATTGCAGTTTCTCGTGTTTGTTTTATTTGAATATTATGTAGTTACATCAACTATTGAAGTTTCCGTTAATGAAGTTGTTTTATTTGACGGCCCCCGTGATCGAGGGGTAAAGCTTTTGACTAACAATCTGAAGATCACAGATTTAAATCCCGACGTACGCAATTAATTTTATTTCACAATTGAATCATTTAAAAATATAAGGTGTATTAGCCGCACGTTCCAGAGTAGAAGCTACTCTCAGTGCATTTCTCGTGTAAGATCGCCATTCAGATTTGAAACGTTGCTTGAAATGGCTTTAGCCGAATTTGGTGACCAGATCTGAATAGCCAAATACTTCCCCACTTTCCTTTTTTCTCCATATCCTTTCCTTCCCAACTATCTTTAGCATCAAGACATACCATATGAGATGCCATATCTCACTGGGTTCGGGCGGTTGGGACTCTTGTGCATGGTGTCGGAGACATGGTTTTTGTGGAAAATGAACGGGAAGAAATTGGATGAACTGAAAATTGGACCATATGAGATAGTTTAAAAAAAAATACAATTTCAAACCCCGTATAGTACAGGATAATACGGGTCATAAAAAATCAGAATCAAACCTATTCCATATCATAACGCTTATTCCAGTTCAAAAATTGGAAGAGGAGGACATCGAAGGTGAGTGATTTTGGCAAAATTTTTGCAATAATTTTCTTTCCCGAGGGAGGGAAGATGTAAAGGAAATGTATTCCCTTTAAATTTGAATGCTATATTGTCAGTTTGAATGCAAATATCAATGTTGTCACTTGTTTCATTATTCTATTATTTGATTGTAAAATATCAGTTAATTTGTTACAAGAAAACATTCAAAGGAAAGTTATATAAATAAACGTTAATGTTGTTTCTTTGTAAAAAAACTTAGCAACACAAGTGTTTTATTTATAAATTAATTGGAATAAATCTCCACATATTATACACGTATAAAAAATAATATAAGGCATAAACACTTAAATCATTTGAGATGTCGATTTACTGACCTTGAATACTAAGTGGACCAAATAAATAAAAATAATGATTGCAATGTTTTATTAAAACTTAAGCGATTATTTTTTTTAAATAGGTATAAAATCCAAAAACAACTTATAACCTTTTCTTTATTTGTTACATTAAGAAATATAGGTATTTCACTCTCTTCTTAGGTAAATACCTATTATTATTTCTTAGATAACAAAACATGAATTCGAAACAACAACAAAAAAGAAAAATATTCGGTCGCATTTAGGAATTAAAAGCTTTGCTCTACCACTAAGCTAGTTCGACTTTATTTCCTTCGGTCATATTTAACTATATTAAGAATTATCAACATCATCATCATTTTCTTAATGCATTTTTTTTAAAACCAAGACACTAGATTGCAATTAAATCACTTATAAAGATAGAAGCTAAAAAAATATATGCGTGAAAATGAAGATAATGTTTATAGTTATTACTCGAAGTATGATACAGCTTAACATGACATCTCAGAGTGTTTTAATTAGTGCAGCAACCTTGCTTTAAAAGGCTCTCCACACTACACACTCTACGATTTGCAAAGCAACTTGGAGGACTGTTTTGCCTACACACGATCCGACATGCAGAAACAAACATATTTGGTTTTGAAGATTTAAATACTTTAATTAAACTTAGATAATAATTCAAATAGATCAATATTAAATATGACCATGCATCTTTGTTGTTTAATTTAATTTGAAATGAAACATTAAAATTATTTTTTTATTACTTATTCCATAAAACTCATAATTAATACTTTAACATGTAAATACGATATTAAACACCATTCAACCCACATGTAAAACCATTTCCGAATGCTTATTTAAACAATAAGATTGATCGAAACCTATTCACATAAAGCCTACTTAAGACAATCTTGAACATCAAAACAAATCATCGCCCAACACTTAACGACGATTATTTATCAACTTTATTGAAGTTTTGCCTGTTATAAGGTGTTGTCAAAATTAAAAAAGTAACGTATTTATTTATTTAACATCTCAAATTAAATACACCAGATCTACTTTTTATATATCACTTTTCTTTCAAATTTCCCCACGAAAATCGTATTAGACATAAAGCTGATTCGTTTATGTTACTAATCGCAAGTGCGCCCTACAGTTGAATTTGGCAGCCACCTCTGGCCTGGAGCTCCAACATACCTAAAAAAACCTCGACTCTGTGCAGAAACGGGCGGTTTGTTTGATAGATTCGATTGCAATCTTTAGAGCACAGGCGTCAGGTGGGATGCTATCCTTGTTCTACCGGTATTACAATTGATTGAAGATGCTTCGAGGAAATAGCGTCATTAATCCCCTGGGCCCCGGTGTATAGTCGAGAAACACGCCAAACACGTGCCCAACATATGACATTGTCATATAAGAACGGGTCGTTTCTACGACTCGTTCTTGAGTTCAACAGTTCGACTGTGGAACGATTTGCCGGCCTCTGTGTTTCATCCCTCTCTTCAAGACCCATGTTCACTCCTACCTCTACTTAAAAAGACCCTTCACACAGCATCTCCAAATATGAAATTGAAAATGAATAAAACTGTATCTTTAAATTGTATTTGAATATATTTTCTTTCTAGATGTATGAAAAAAAAATTGCATACATCTAAATAAATATTCAAAAACAAAAAACAAACAAACAAATAGGCCCTGAAAGAAATTATTTTCCTTAGGGCCTCAGGTGTGGAGTTAATTAAAAAAAAAAACTCCAGTGCAAAGTGGTAAACTTTTTGGCTCTGAGCTCAGAGTTTGCAGTTTGCGGCGTGAAATACTAAATGCAAAATAAGGAATTCCAGTTCATTTTAAAATATATTTTTTATTTATAATGATATTATAACTTAAATAACAGCATATTAATTTTTTTATTACTGCAGTAGTTTTTATACTAAGTTTTAATAATTAAAAAAAACGCCAGAGACGTCATAAAGAGCCCTGTGTCGTCACCAGTTACCAGTAACTTTTTTTTTATCATATTAACAAAGTTCACTCAGTAGGTACACCTAAGATCAGTACTAAACTGGGTCGGACTAGGGAGTCTAAAATTAATAGCTAAATTAATAACAGTTTGATAATGTCTTCAGAGGACGAAACAGCTGTCATAATAATTACAAAGCAGAACTTGTTTCTAATAAACTCTTTTAATAGATTAAATAATAATATTATTTATATATTATTTATGTTTTTATTTATGTTATTTTATTTATGTTTTATAATATTATTTATGTTTTTGTTTTTAAGCGCTCTAGGGGAAAATATCTGAATTTGATTTTAAGATATCATTATTTGTCTTCTTTTTCTTATGAGTACAAAATTATATACTGTTAGGAATACATAATTAACACCTTTTCCTGCTATAAATAACATGTTATGTTAGTAAACAATGTAATATGAATTTAAATTTGTCAATTTGACTGGCCTAAAACAGGATCCATTCCTAGTTGGCTAGTCAAAGTTTCCACATATGTTTTATTGTTCAATTTTATGTGAAATAAAGTTATTATTATTATTATTATTATATAGTTTTACATGACAAAATTAAAAAAAATAACTTATATCATTGATATCGCTATTCCAAAATCTTGTAATATTCAGAAAACTGTTTCTGAAAAAATTAGAAAATATACAGATTTAGGAAATGAGATTAGAAGAATTTGGCATTCTCAGACTATAAAAATATTACCATTTGTTATTTCGGCTACTGGCATTATACCTAGATCTCTCATTCAAAATTTAGGCGTATTAGATTTGTCAAAAAATTTGTACATAAAAATGCAAAAGTCGGTCATTTTAAATACATGTAGGATTACGAAAGATTTTTTAAATATTTATATTGAGGGATCAGTAGGATTTATCGGACCAGTTAGGATTTCATCAGAGCCGAACCCTCTGATATGAAAATATCTGGAGTCGGTGAAATATTTTCCCATTATTTTTATTTGGCGATTATAATCTTTCGAATATCATTTGGAATAAAAACTTTATGGAATTGACAGGTATAGAAAACGCTGGCTTGTCAACTATAATATATAATATATAAACAATGAAGTTATAAGCATGTCAAATTTTATAAATCTAACACAATTAAATAAAATTGAAAATTGTAATAACAAAATACTGGACTTGGTATTTTCAAGTGATACTTCAGTAACTGTAGTAAAATCAAGTGAAATATTATTACCTGTAGATAACTATCATCCTCCATTAAATATTAGCAAATCAATAAATAAAATACCAAATCTACAGTGCAAAAAATCACTTCACAATTTTAATAAAGCTGATTTTAATCATATTAATGAATGCTTAAATGCTACTGATTGGACTTTTTTAAAACAAGAAAATATTAACGAAAATATCAACGTATTCTACAAAATAATTAACAGTTTCATAGAAAAAAGTGTGCCTTACATTAAATGTAAAAAAAAATGTTTTCCCTCAGTGGTTCAATAAATATTTAATTGACTTGACTCTATTGAAGAAGAAAATACATAAAAGTACAAAAATTCTAAATCAATTAAAGATTATATTCAATTCAATTCGACGCCAATGTCACGATCTTTCTAAAAATTGTTAGAAAGAATACTTAAATAATGTGGAAAATTCAATTGCAAATAATGACATCAACACTTTATGGAAGTACTCAAAGTCATTAAAAAGAAATAAATTAGATATACCTGCTAGCATGTTTTATAATGGCATAAATGGAAATAATGCAGAAACTATTGTTAATTTATTTGCTTCATTTTTTAAAGATGTATATGACAACACAATTGATAATAGTGAAATTCCTTTTTTTTTCATCTAACATCAATTTACAAATTTCTAACATTGACATAGATATAAATGAAATTAAAACCCATATTAACAAATTAGATATAAAAAAAAGTTCGGGTCCTGACAAAATACCACCAATTCTATTGAAGCATTGTATGCGTATACATGCCTTGTCGTATCCCCTCTATTTAATTTTTATTATGTTATTGTCATCGGGATATTTTCCAATTGCATGGAAAAATATTTACATCACACCCATATTTAAAAAAGGTGACAAATGCGATATACGCAACTATAGACCTGTGTGTATATAGTCAACTATTCCAAAACTATTTGAAAAAATTATTTTGGATAAAATTAGTTTTAAATTAAATGGGATTGTAACAAGGTTTCAACACGGTTCCATGAAGAATAGATCAACTCTGACAAATCTGCTGATATATGTAAACTTTATAGCGAATGCCTTTGCAGATAAATGTCAAGTAGACTCGATATACACTGACTTCAGCAAGGCGTTCGATAAAGTTTGTCATAAAATATTGATAAATAAATTAAGGAGTATGGGTATAACCGGAAACTTTCTTAAATGGATAGAGAGTTATTTAACAAATAGGCAACTGTTTGTAAAGTTAAATGACGTTATATCGGATGCCTTTTCTGCAACTAGTGGTGTGCCACAGGGCTCCCATTTAGGACCAGTACTGTTTATTTTATTTATTATGACATTGTAGACGTTTTTTCCGATGTTGATATCCTGTTATTTGCTGATGATTTAAAATTATATAAAAAAATTAAAAATACTTCTGATTACATAATTTTACAAAAAAATTTAAACAACTTGTTTAATTGGTGTATAAGCAATAAACTGGCACTTAACATAAGTAAATGTCAAATAATAAGATTTTATAAAATAAAGAAACCGACCATTTATGAATACAATCTTGACAAAATTATATTAAACTCAGTAGAAACAATAAATGATCTAGATATTATTTTTAACTCAAAACTTACATTTATTAGCCAAATAACTAATATTATTTGGCTAATAAATATAAGTTTTGAGTTAAAAATAATACCTAGATCATTTATTGTTTCTACTGAGTTTAATATAATTTTGTCAAGATTGTATTCATAAATGGTCGGTTTCTTTAAAATCTTATTATTTTCTTTTTAACTCAAAACTTACATTTATTAGCCAAATAACTAATATTATTAATAGAGCAATGAAGATTTTAGGATTTATTATTAGAATAACCAAACAATTTTGTAACATTGATACTATTCGTATTTTATACATAAAGCTAGTGAGAAGCATTTTGGAATATAATTCTACGATTTGGGCTCCACATTACAATATCCATATTCAAGCGATTGAAAAAGTCCAGCATAGATTCCTTAGGTATATTAATTTTAAATTAGGTATTTCAAGAGAATCCGTAGACTATAATTTGTTATTAAACTGGACTAATCTCGTAAATTTATCAGATCGCAGAAAAATCTGTGATCTATTAATATTATATAAAATAATTCACTCGGTCCTGGATACCCCTGATTTAATAGAACTAATAATACGATTTCATTGCCCTGGTCGCGCTAACAATAGACTCACTTGTGATGATCTCGCCTTTAGGCCTACGAAATAATTCTTTTAAAATTGAGAGATCGATTTAGAAATATATTTAATTTTGTAACAGGGTATGGTTTCAGAATACGATTCTCTGTTCCAACTCTTAAGGGTGATTTATGAAACCGGGCCATTACTAGGAAAAACACGTGTGCCAAAATACTTTGGTTGGAGGAGGAATCCTAATGGATATATCATTATCAAGTCAGGGGCGGCCGATGAATGTTTGCCCGAGTGGTGATTGATCTTAAAGCGAGCAGATTGATTTGCGAAACAATTATCTGGTGAATTTTCTATGGCAGTGGGGAATTGAAAAATTAGGCAATAAAGATTGATCGTTGGTGCATTTAAATATACTAGAGCGACGCGCCGATTAGGGGTTAAAATATTTAACATATTTGTCAAAATAAGATTGCAGAATTCGTTAAATAGTGACGCACGCAGAAAGAACGAAAACGTGTACAGACAATGCTTATATAATGTTATTATATAACCAATAGAGTCAACGCAAGTATTGAGAAAGAGTATAACTGAATTACACACAAAAAAAATAGCAAACATGAAAGTTGCACGGAATTCTTGAAATTTGGGACCTAATGTGACAGAACACTATTAAACGTTGAAATATGCATATTGGGAGATGTGCCCACTTGAGGTTTTAAAAAGTGACTAAGAAATTATTGAAACCACACAAGTAGATGGGTGGGAGTCAGGGGGCAGGGAGTTGGAACTAGACAGTCGGGGTAGAGAAGTGTTGGTGGAGAGTCGGGGAAAGAACCTAGCTGCATCTTGGAATAAATAACTGCATGACGGGTTGTGTTTTAGAAGTGCTTGGTTGAATTAAATATTATTGTAGTGAATTGATTTGTGAAATTATTTTGTGCAACATGGCGAATTTGGTAAGTTTGTATAAAATTATTAACATATTTAGTACGGGCCTTGCAGGAAAGAGTCAATTAGGGTTTATATACAAGCCTTAGGAATCTAGGACCTTTTTTTTTGTCGAGCGGAGCTTTGCACGTTTTCGGGTTGACCGGCTAGCAAGTACCTTTGTTGGGTGAAGTTATTCTTGAGACAAGACCGTTGTAAAATAATAATTTAGTTAACTAAATAGCATTTGAAACACAAAGTGCGCTTTCGGGCAATAAATCTTAGACGAGAGACTTCATTTAAAAGACGGGATTTTGAAACCACAAAACAATAATAAAATCCTTTAAAAGTGCTTTGTTGGTGATCTAGAAAACTAGGTTACTGGGTATTCTCCAATACATAACGGGTACCAAAATACATAGGTATAGAATGTAGGTATAAATTAAAGTGTAAAGCGCCTTTGAGGTGATAATTATTATTTTCGAGTCTCGCATTAATATTTTAAACGTAGCTAGGGGACTATATTCAGGAAAGGGTTTTGGAAAAAAAAGCATTAGGTGATTTAACGGTTTATATAATGGTGCATAGCATGGGCACCTTTGATTACTAACAAAATCTGACATAATTAAATTCCCACTCCAAAAAATTTCCCATATCTTATTCCAAATTTTAGGTATCACAACAAGTCTATTACATAGGACTTTGCATAAACTTGGTTCGATATCTTATCATATTATCACCTTTGGTTCACGTTCAGGTATATTTCTTTCGATATTCGATTTAGCAAAAAACTTTCATATTGTCGGTTGAATGAAGCCGTCGGTAGGTATTCACATTTTAGCGTAATGCGCTATATCCACCTACTTAATTAACAAACTCTTTTTCTTCAAACTTAATTGAGCGGGTTACGACTCGAGAATGGACGGCGGTTGTCGAATGGATTTACAGGTCCAGCTTTCCTATTCCACCATGAGGAAGTATCTCACGCGACTTTATCGGGGGGCGATGTGATCGAAATGCAGGTGGGCTTACACTATTTTTCTAATGTGGAGGCGAAGTAAGCGAGGGTCGTGTCTGGTCCGAGCAAATTGGAATCCCTTGTGATCACATCTCGGTAACGTGGATCTCGTACCCGCTCTAGACTGGATTGGAAGCGTGGCCGGAGCCATTTCATGATGTCGACGTATGTACGTCACTAAGGCATTGGGGGACTTCAGGAGAACAAAGGACGTGCACCCATTTCCCCCTCCCTCTACCGCCGCTCCGAGGTACCAGCGGATAAAAGTTGTCGTCGCGGGAGGTCAATTTGATGCAGGACGAAGATTACGATCTGGCCGGACTACCTTCGTCATGGGGGAAACGAAGTGACGAAATTTGCGTGGGCTTCACTACCTTTTAGGTTACGCTCGTGTGGGGTCTGCCTTGTCGGCGGAACGAAGGGAACATGACATATGGAATCGTTTGGCAGCCGATCGGCGGTTCTTTGTTGGAATCCGGATAAGTTTACGATTTAGGTATATTCGATATTCGATTTAGCAAAAACTTTCACATTGTCGGTTGAATGAAGCCGTCAGTAGGTATTCATATTTTAAGCGTAATGCGTTATATCCACCTACATAAGTAGCAAAAGTTCTCTTAACTCCCTCACACTAGGAATAGGGATCATCCAGCATCAGGGTGGGAATGTACTCTGGACGAAAGCGCAGCCGGGGAAATAGAAGGGAGGGAAGCCAGATTCACGACCTGGTGCCTTACATTCTTGGACCCAGCACCCTGGACGCCGAGCTTGACCTTCCTTCTTTGAGCTGATATTTGAGTTTGAGCTTGGGGTACGCCTATCGTAGAGCATATGCCCGTGACACATATAGGGGAAGGTCCCAAGTTACGCTTGTGTATGTTATGCGAGAGGACGTATTTTTCATTCAAATCAAATACCGATGTCCATCGCGATTGCAGGCTGGCGCATGTTTCTGTAGCGTGCCTAGGAAAAACGTAATCATTATTTTTACTGGTTCGAGGCGGCGTGCTGGACGGAGAACGGGACTATTGAGGACATGAGTGACTGCCAAGGTGAGGATCGGTGACATCAAAATCTTCCTTAATTAAATTCATACATCGCCAGATCAGAGGAGAGAGCGGCCCCACCGATCTCCTGACATTGCCGATTGTCTAATCAACTTCGGTTTAATGTTTATGCCGGTGCTTTAGGAGTAAATGGAACTCAAGTCATCGGCATGCTGAAGAACTTCAAAATCATCATCATCATCATCAATCCAGAGTAGGATGTCACGATCTAAAACCTCGTGCCACCCACGCATTTCCTGAACAGTTCCTGACATCGGCTATCACGCCATTAATCGGAGCAGACCCTCATATCAAACGGTATGAGATGACCTTTCATCATCATCATCAACATAGTTATAATTTGGCTGCGTATTGGTCGATATTATTCCCATTACCACCCTATGATCCCGAAACACACATCAAACCCTCTCCTGACAGGAGGCAAAACATGTCGATTTTCATTCGTCGCTTGCGACCTTAACATTCTCTGGAGGAGTTGGAATTGGAAGCTGATTTGGCGGTCTATGACCATCACCTTATCAGTTGGGCTATGGAGGAGTCCAATTATTTAAACAGCACATGTTCTGTCTCATGTTAATCCAAAATACCTACCCGTAGAATCAAATTAACAAAATAAAACAAGCTAGCTAACTAACAAACTGCATCTAGAACTGTGAGTGTAGAATTATTGCACTCCGTACTGCTTGAGTGTAAATCTTTTGTTAGAATGTACATAAATGTCAAATTATTTTCATGATAGCATTTTATAAAGCCGCAGAGAGTACGCGACATCGCATCGAAAGGTAGGATCTTCTCAATTCGCCGTTTGAATGTAAATTTATATACTCGATGCTAGGAGGGAAAATGCAGATTACTTCAATAAAAAATAGTCGTCGATGAGCGTAGGTGTATAACAGGTGCTAGGGGAGGAAGCTGAATGAATATAGATAGATAATTAGTTAATTTTCAAGCTAGTCAGACTCAGTCATTGTTATTCGAAGCCTTGCAAATTGTAACACGCCATATCTAAAAGAACAAGGGTTTACCACAAATAAATTATTAATTAAATTGGATTAACTATACCAAACCACTAAAACAAAAAAGTACACAACGTTGTGGGGTTAATTACAATTGATTAATTGAGAGCATCTCGTCACGTTTGCATAAAAGTATTACGTGATGGGGTTGAAAAGGCGCTGCAAAAGAAATGCAGGGGAGAGACGCGAGAACGGGCGAGCTACGAGCTTTTAAAGGCCGACCGGGGTTGCGCCTGTAGCTGTAGCACTGTAGCAGCATTTGGAAATCAAAAGATAGGTTTTACTTCGTAGGGGGGGGGGGGTTTATCACACACTCTACCGTTCTACTATAATAACATACATACATTATCACATTATTACTCACCAATCAGTCGATTACACATTTTGGGAAATGAACATGCTAACATCAGCGACATTTATTTCTTAAAATTACCGCAATATAAACATGCACTCAAAAATTATTTTTCAAAATGTAACTTTATATACGCAATATGGACATATTGAAATGAAATGATGATATTTCTCATTGTTCTTTTTTGTTATTTTTTGTTGTGATACACAAAATGATTGAATGTTATTTTAAAATTTAAAACTACTATTATGAAATCATATTATTTTTCTTACTGTTGTACTCTATTATATGTTTATTTATAAAAGGCAGTATAGCCGTTTATGTATTTAAAAAAAAAAAAATGATGTTTCTGGTGGATTGACGTATTGTTCTTGTATTGTTTTGTATTTATTATACTTATATAGTGCACTTACATTGCGTGAATTTACTAGATATTCATTTGTGGAAAAGTGTGAGGAAGGGTTTAGTCTTTAATTTGGGAAAGATTTAACCCGGACATAAAATCTGGAGCACCGTAAAAGAAAAGAAATAAAACTTAAATGGAGTTCTACAAAATAAACTTGATAACAATTATTAATGGCTCTTCTATTTTCTTCCGTATTCAGTGAGATATATACGATTTAAACGTTATTATAACACCATTTTCATTTGAATCTACAAGCTTCCCATTTATTTCCAAATAAGTTTAAGATTTTAGGTTTTCTAAAATAAATAAAGTAAAATTCGAAAGATTTGATAAAAGTGTGTGAATATTTATATGTTACGAAAAATAAATTGAAGTGACAATAACTTTAAGAAAAAATAACATCTTTTTATACTTCATATATGCTCAGGAATCGACGGTTTAATCCTTCGGTTATTTATTTTTATTTTTAACTTTATGAATAAAACCTCAAATTGTAATATTTAATTAATAACAAATAATGATATTAATTAAATAATAAATAATGCCACAAAGTTATTTTGCAAAGAAGATGTAATATTTAATTAAATGAAGACAATATTAGCGAAACTCAATCCAAAATCTGGAGACTGAAAAATCAGAAAAAGATATTTGCAACTCTGGTTTATGTCCCAGAGGTGCCAATATCTTTTTCTGATTTTTCTGTCTCCAACTTTTCGATTGAGTTTCGCTTATATTGTCTTCTTTAATCCTTCGGTTACGTATTGTTTATACCCTGTGTATAATAAATGATGGAGAAATGATTTTGAAAGCTTTGTTTTAGGGCATTCAACAAATAAAATTGAGCAACACTATTCCAAACGTCCCTTTTATTCTTGTTTATAACTCATATTATATCTATTTTTTCCACCGTTACCATCTTACTCAAAGCAAAACGCGTAATAATGCATTTTAATACGAAACCGCGAAGGTCGACTGTAACCTATAAAACACACACCATTGTCATTTAAAACGCGTCTATTTTACGATCAAAGCGAGCGAGACAACCTGATTTTATAAACAACACTATCATGAGAATCAGGTCCACGCACGCGCGGATGACGAGCGTGGGAGAACCGACTCACGCCGACCATATACCCATAAAAGGCCAACCGCAAAATAAACATTTTTTTCACCATATCATTTGCTTATTGCTAAATTAAGAAGCGTCATTATGGTAATATCCTAGTCGTTTGCATCTTGAATGGCGGAATAAATTACATCTGAATACGTAATTCTCTGCTTTATTGAGTCGGGTCTATGACTAGGCGTGAGTTCGTCTTTATTACGTTATGTTTGGTTTAGTATAACATAATACACTTCGTATTTCAATTATTTTTAGAAGCCATTTGATAAGTTATTGATTTGTGTTTTCATACCATATATGGCATTTGGTTGAATGATTTTTTTTTCATACAGGTTTTTATCAAGTTGTTTTTATTTTCTATGGAGAATTTTGGTGAATTACTTTTAGTTGGGATGAATAAAATGAATATATTTCGATATAATATGTTAACATGTATAAGTAATGTTTTGAATACAGATTTTAAGAAAGAAGTTTTATAATTGGCTAAGCGTAGCGAAGTCTTGTTTTAACTCGAATGTTTTGGATTTGATTTGTCTGTTAAAATTTTTGCACGTTCCGTTTTCTATTCAGGATGGTTACCGTTTTAATGATTCGGTAAATATTGTAAATTTGTTTTTTTTTATTCTTATATATTTTTTAACATATATAATTGAAGACAATATAATTAGAATATAGTACCCGCACTTCCAGAGTGGAAGAAACTCTCAGTATCGCACTGGTGTAAAATCAGATCTGAATAGCCAGGTACTTTCCCACATTCCTCTTCCCCATCTCCTCCCCTTACCTACTCTCTTCAGCCTCAAAACATACCCCAATTGAGAATGCCATAGTCTCACTGCCTCCAGACGGTTAGGAGCAATTGGTAGGTACTCTTGTGCGGTTTCAATTTTTTTAAATTACCAACCTGCCTGAAGAATATTTGAAAATATAATTGTGAAAGTGACGTTTCTTTGGACCAAATTTATAATTCCCCAATTGATTTTTTTTTCACATAAAATATATTATAGTTAGGTATAAATAATAAGATAGTTCGAAATTATAGAATACTTAGTTTTTACCATTTTTATTTAGTTTCTACCCATTCTCATTTTTCCATTGACACCATTGTCTATGTCTATTATTTATAATCAGTATTAAGTAAACCCTGAAGAAGAGAGCGTAGCTCACGAAACATGTTGGTTTTTATAAACAATAAAAGTGGTAAAAACTAAGTATTCTATTAATTTTGTATTAAAATGGTGGCAAAAAATTAGTTTGCTTTATTTGAAGAAGAAATTAGAAAATTGTTTAAGTACTACAAAATACTGAAAATACGTACAAAATTTGTAATTTAAGATGAAATTTACTGTTCACAGAAATACTTGACTAACTGCATTATAGGACTAGTTATTTTTCGGTATTTTAGTAAATTTAAAAACGCTGATTATTTCTATTTCTCAAAAATCCTCACTTAAATTACCTAGCGGAAACAAATATAATTTGTCTTAAATCAAATTGTTATTAGATTTCTTTTTAAAATATCTTTTGAAGGTAATTCCCGTCAAAATAATATATCATTGAAGAAGAAGATAATTCTAATAAATCTATTCGAAAATATGGAAAATAACAAGACACAGCCACAGAGATCTCTTATTTTTTGTCGTTTTTGTTTATCTCGTACTTCAAATTTAGGATTTAGGATCCACTAGTACACGAAAAAATCGAAATCGGAATTCACGCCCTTTTATGGGAGGAGTTTAAAAATACGTGAGAAAAAGCTTTTGGAAAGGTTGGAAAAGATATTTGAGAATTTTATTTTACATGTTGATTTCGTAAAGGCCTGTAAAAAACATTAATTCCTTTTTTATGCATTGTTTATTGTAATAAAACGGAATTTTTAAATTGATTTCACGAAAACAAGCAGCGCGGACCCTAACACGTTGTTTCTCCGCTCCGATGACGGATGAATGGGGCGGCTGCCAGTCGTTCTTCGGTGGACGGTATAAGGTTCACTTTGATATAACAAATTCGTCGACTGCCGTATTGTCGCCGTGATGTCAAAAATACCAACGCGAAAATGCATATTATATTTTATTTTGTGAGGTTCGGGCGTAAATATCATTTTTTTTCGCGATAATTATATAAGAAACTGAATTTGCCACATTATGCAATAAAACCATATCCGAAAAAGTGTTTATAAGTAGGAGAGTTTTCAGTTGAAAATGTTTTTTATAGACCTAATACTTTATGTTTTTCTAAGCTTATTAAAAGACTTATTAAGAAAATGATCGATATTTTTAAGGACCAAGGTATGTTGTACACGCAGTATTTAATTGAAGCATCTATAATACTTCTAAGCAGTCAAATTTTCAAAAAAAACTACGATTTTGTATGATTTTGCATTATTTAGTATGGCTTCATCTTAACAACAGTATCTTTTACTATTTTGGTTCCCCATGTTTTTGGCGGCTATGTACCTTTTTAAATGAAAACAAATGTTCGGAGAACTAGTTTTTAACCTGGATAGATAACTTGTGAGAATCTAACATTTTTTTAACTTTTGAGAGATCCTGTGTTCGATTTCCAGTTTCGACCGTTTGTTTTTTATTTGTCGTGTTCTTTTTCATATTTTCGTTTAGATTTATTATTATATTATTCTTAAATTAATAAACATTATTATCATTAGACCTCTCCCATATCTCACAATGTGCCAACATTATTTGGTTCTCCAGTTTTTTTTTTCTGATCAGATTACGTTTTAGATTTTTTATGCGAAAAATGGAAGGTTGAAAATAGTTGCATTTTTGTTGAAGGAATTTTAATACCAATAATAAGATTTCAAACCAAATAATCGATAATCCTTATAAATCAACGGACACCACTGGATGCCGGTAAGTACTCGTATTTACGAGTACTATCCAAGTGTGGGAGGAATGAGTTTGATATCGTGCAGTGGCGTAGAAGTAAACTGTCTATGTATAAGTGTAAAATATATAAATAAAGGTGTCCCGGTGGGGGTTTGTTTTTAAATATTATTCCGAGATTAATGAAATTTTAAACACTTGACTTTAAAAACAGGAGGTCATTCACTGACTGTCACACCATTAAACAGATTAAAAAAAAACTTTTGATACTTCTTGATGAAATTTAGTGTGCCAAATGGGTTGAGACGATGCAAGACGATGGGTTGAAGGAGATCAGCTAGAGAGGTCAAAGGGTCTACCCAAACCGGCCTCTCTAGATTCGGCCCGCCGCGCAGTATGATGGGTAGACGCATCCACGCAAAGACCACAACACACCTCACCCGATGAACTCTTGACCAAGCTTAGTGAACCACTTGAGGTGACCTATGACAGAGGCGTTGGTTATCCAATAAATGTTTCTCGGGCCAACGGTACTCATACCAGCCTCCAAAACTGTTACTATCTGTCCTGAGGATTTATATTGTGGGGAACGATACTTAACTGGGGTGGAGGTTTGTGGGGAACGATAATTTGGTAGGTAGATTGTCGAACCTCACCATGTGTTCGGGCAATCCGCCTGTACTTACAATTTCTTTGACTCCATATTAGGTTACCAAAGTGTACCGTGATATTTAATATAAAAGAAAGTATTTTACACTGAAGTTATTATTTATTCGAACTTATATAAAACACGACAAATCTTTATCAGAAGGAATATGTGGGAGACGATATCTCTACACGTGAGCAGCTCATCGGACGGTCGGAAAACGAATGAAGCTCGGTATTTTTGACGAACGGAGCTCGGCGCAAGTGACGTCAGCTGAGTTGCCAGCGTAAAAACTCTATTACCCTGTTGAGTATCGTTCCCCACAATATTATTATTACACATACCTTTCCATATTTTCAAGATTTCTATCGCTTTTAGAGAAAATATTTATAGATTTGTTTTTTCATCACTAAGAACTCTCCTGGCATCATCTATTTTGTCGCTTCTTGAGATAGATCATATTTAGTCGTAAATTCTACCAGATAGTTATATTGAGAATCACGTTTTATCAAACCAGCCATCATAAATAAGCACACTAAAGTCCGCCGCCACTGGTTACTTCATATCAAACCAACCGCGTTACTAATTAACGTGATATCGGCCAATAAGCTGAGTCACGGTCCAAGCACACGCTCCCAGCTAACTGCGTACACCTGCGCGATGGGAATGTGACACCCACGCTCCCTGTTTTACCGACGTTACCAGTGACAGCGAGTGGCCTTGACAAAGTAACAAGATTAAGTTAAATTGACAGGGCGGGGAATTAATCGATTTGCGGCTAGCGGAACATTTGACACGTATGGTTTTATATGATTGATGATGGTAGATTTTATATCATAGTATGGTTATATTACTCTGAATAATCGGTTTTAATTTTCTTTATTTTAGCAAAATACGTCATAGGTCTAAGACCTTCGTATGTTTTTTTACATATCTCCACACAGTAGGTACTTGGGAAAAATCCCTAGGTGCCTATGTCTTCTTATGGGATGCTGTATGGAGGGTATTTTAAGGGAGGAAGTGAGTGGGAGTTTTGGGAAGGATAAAGATAAAGGTAGAGGGATGAGTAGGAATCTAGAGATCAATGTGTTCAGGAGTGACGTACGTAGGAATTCAAACCTCTCACTGCGATGTAAAGCGATGTTTCGAGAGAGTCTGGTTGTAGAGGTCAATTATGAGGTGGGCAAAAGCGTTCGCCGCCAAGACCAGATAAACCTCACCCCATCGACTCCCCTGTTATGTCACCAATGGGACCACTTGGGGTGACCTATGGCAAGGGTGTTGGTTATACAATAAATGGTTTCCTGGGCGGCGGTCTCAATACAAGCTTCCCAAATTGTTTTTTATTATTGTTTCACATATACCAAATTAAGGTTGGAACAATTGTGAAAAATTAGAGCACGTCCATAGATATGCCTTATATTTATATAATATATCACTATATGCCTTATATTTTTAACTTTGCCTTTTAAAAACTTATACAAATATGCGAGAAAACAAGCTAGTTATAGCAAACAAGTTAGTATAATTTAATGAAATATATATGCATATTTATACAAAAGTAAAAACAAATTAAGAATGTGACGTTATTGTTAGTTATCTTAATTTTCCTACCTAGTTGAGTTAAAAATTTACAACAACCTAACCAAATCTAGTGACATCACTAATCTTTAGGGTTAATTGCCTTTAAAAAAAAACTTAACTTTTTTTACATTAGCTCCACGCAGGGCCTATGTCATCTTTGGGGATGCTGTGCAATGTCCAGGAATGACGGACGTATGAATCGATCCCCCCCACTGCGGGTAAGGCGGTGTTACGATAGCCCTGCAGGAGAGGTCTACAGGTCTTCCACAACCAGTCTCTCCCGATCCGGCCTACCGCGCAGTTACCATGAACCCGGGTATCCTTACTTAGTCACCAAACGTAGCGAAACACTTGAGGTGACTTATGGCAGAGGTGTTGGTAATCCAATAAATGGTTCCCGGGTGGCGGTACCGATACCCGCCTCCAAAAATGAACATTTTATTCAGTTCTCACCTAAAAAATTAAATCTATGAATCTTTTATTATTTTTATTTACAAAAAAATAAAAATTATGGTAACAAGTATGTTTAATACTTAGTATGTAACATGACGTTACATAATAAGTATTTAACATATTGATTTGGACTGGGTTATTCTTACCTCAAGAGGATACCCTTCAGAAGTAACCATCTAATCTTCTAAGTCCTCCGAGCTGTTGAAGTTTGTGTATCCTTTGGGGCTTGTCGAACAAAAAACTATCATGGACTATCCTATCATCCAACAATGAATTGGCGCACAGTGCAAATTACAAAAAGTCAAAAACAAAGTTGGAGACAGAACCAATCCCTGTGGGACGCCAGCATCACGACACTTGAGCTCACTGTTCTGGAACTCTTGACAATTTTGTTCAAAGTTTATTTTGTTAGGCATAATTTGCACTATGTCGTCAAATAATTATGCAACTTCAAAAGCCCATTTTAAAATGATTGAATTACCTTATAAATAGAATATCACGGAATTCTAGAAGATGACTACAGGGTTTGTTTCTTGTTTCAACACCAGAACAATAAGAGAACCACAGCGTCCAACAGATGAAACTTATCTCGAGATGAGATAACAATAAATAAATAAAAGAAACGTCGCGGGTACAAGAGGAAAGTCGTTTAAAAGGCAGGCAGCGCAATCAAAGGTAATGCACACTATAAAAGTGCTTTATTTAAGTGAGTCAGTTCCTACTTAAACAGGGTTGAATGAGACTTAATTAATTAAATTCTTTCTTAAGATGGTAAACACAAAAGAAAACAATAAAGGGGCTTGCTTGAGGCTCACATTTTAATTAATTCTGACGAATATAACTAAGAAGCCCACGAGATATAAGTTGTTTAGATTTAAGCCGCCACTACCCGAATTTCCACCGATTTCTTACATATCCCCCTAAAACATTTGAAGTTTTTAAGCTCCTAAAATAATATGCGTTATTTTTTAAGATGATGTATATAAAATTCCCTCAATAGAAAAAAATCGCAAAGTAAGCTCCGAAAATTATTATTTTCATGTCTCATTCAGTTATTTTACAAGTTATATAAATGAAAAAATTCAAAGTGTTTCTTTAAATGCTGTTTCAGACAGCCCCGAAGAGATTTTTGCTCTATTTTAAACGAGTAGTATTTTATTAAACATTTTCATAATTTTCGCTTCAATTTTACCGTTTTAAATATTAGCGCACTCTCTCCAACATTCGTAATTACATATCTCTCCATCTTCTTCTTTTTGAGCCGAGATACTGCGCCTTACGAATGACATACGAATTCATCCCTATGCGGTGCTAGGCATTAAGTTGAGAGAGGTATTAAATAAGGACCTCCCTTAACCGGCGTGTCCCGACACAGTCTGCTACGCACCTGATGGGTAGACGCATCCGCCATCAAGACACGGACAATCCTCACCCCATGAACTCTGGCTCCCCTGTTAAATCAATAAACGTAGCGAACTACTTGTTGTGACCTGCGGCAGAGGTGTTGGTCATCCAATAAATATTAAAATACAACAAAAATGTTAAAAAAAAAATTTATTCACATCAAAAAAATTATGTGAAAATACCCTATTATGGATATATCAAATACCTCTAATACGGCCCAGTTAGAACCTTCCGCCCATTCTGTCCACTCTATGGCTCGGCGGCACGGTACAGTCAAAGCACAAAGCACCCACGTTGCTTGGTCGGGAGAAACTTAATAGGTAGGCCACGACATTTGGCGAAAATGGCACTCATTTTCATTTTGGTTAGGTACACTAATACCTCGCTCAAACAAGAAGGCGGATGCAACTAAATTAAATTTATTTTACCAAGCATTCATTAAAGTAAAATATTCAATACTAGAAATCTCAGTTCGACTTCCAAGTATACAAAAAACCTAAACTAAAATATTCAGGTTTATCGTCTCAAAATGACAAAAAGTGAACACCTCACATAATCATAAAACCAGAGCAAAGCAAAATCAAGCTTAGTGTATTATTTTTCATACTACCTTTGGACATAAAAGCTTGGATTTTTAACTTGTAAAGTTTTACAACAAATTCCCACCCAGCATCAATCGAAAAAATGTATTTATAATTTCAGCTAACCTTGGATGAAATAATTATCAGAAAAATAATTACTGACTATGATTCTAAAAATCATTGTCATAGAAGTTTCTGAATATACCTTTTTTTTAAGCTTTACACAGGAGGCCCAGAGGAAAACAATTTCCCTCAGGGCCATGTAATATTTGGGGATGCTGTATGTAGGGTCTTTTTAGGAAAAGGAAATTTTATTAATTAAACAAATCCATCGACAAGACCTCGGATCGCTAGTCGAGGGCCTTACCCCACGACCACAGATGCCATCTTATAAATAAATATAAAACAATAAGTAGGTATATTAAACAATAACGACCAAAAAACACGAGACAGTAAAATCTAATTAACTTATTTAATATTAAATTAAATGAAAATCTGGAGACAGAAAAATCAGAAAAAGATATTAGTTCCACTGGGACTCGAACCCAGGGTCATTTGCTTACATGGAAAGTACCCTGGGTTCGAGTCCCAGTGGAACCAATATCTGTTTCTGATTTTTCTGTCTCCATATTTTCGATTGAGTTTCGCTAATATTGTCTTCATTTAATTAAATATTATAATTTGAGATTTTACTCATAAAGTTAAAAATATAAAATAAAAAAAAACTTTTTTAATACCTACCTTAATGAACGCAAGCAACAAGTTAAAATCAATAAAACACTTAGCTACCAGTTCTCAACTAACTACGGGATTCCACAGGGTAGCATATTAGGTCTGTCTTTGTTCCTTTTGTACATTAACGAATTATGCAACATAAATATTCAGGGGAAAATTGTTAGTTTTGCCGACGACACTGTCTTACTGTTTGAAGCTGACACTTGGCAAGGCGTCTACGAAAAAGCTGAAACGGATAAAAGCATTTTTAAAATGTGGTTAGATACAAATACACTCACACAGAACACCGAGAAAACTAAATATGTCACATCAAGCATAAATATTACAGGACAACCTAACGATGATAAAAACAAATTACTTAAAAATTACTACCTCAGGCTAGCCTAGTGAGGCGGATTACGAAAAACCTAAATTTATTACTATTTTCTATTCTTTAAGTACCAACCTACTGTTCATATTTATATTATTTTCTGTTGTTAACCTTTTGTACTAATATAAACCATTGTAAACATAAACACTGAACATGTACGATTTTTTAGTTATAAATCTTGCAAATTTTGTTTAATAAATATATATTATATATTATTATTATCATTATCTGAAAGCTTTAACTTCAACAAATTTTGAAGTTTCTGGTGGTTACTGCTAAATAATTACGGAATTTTGCGATAACAGTAAATGTTATAAAATGGTTGACACATCCGTACAAGAAGTTGGGAGATGGTTAAATTGGTTTAATGGAGAGGAAGATGGAAAGTTTATTAATATGTGGAACAATTATATTATGTGGTCTCCCCATAATTATTCTCAGTACCATGTTTCCAGGTATTGCGGAGAAGTTTATGAGTATTTACATGATTCAGGAATTATTATTAATAATGGAAAGACTTTGAGGGTAGGTTATTCTTTTAGACTATTTACATTTATTGAACATTATTAATGCGAAGGAGATTACCTAACAGTTGACACAAAACAAAACACATTCGAGGTATTACTGTGTGGATAGTACTTTCGTCGTACTAATAAAACAGTAACTGTGCCAGCGAATTAACCGTTATTTTGAGGCTGCAGATCTTATGGATATACCTAAAATCAAAAATAATCTTCTCTTTCATAGATAGCACTAACTTAATAATTATAGGAAAAAACACTTTTTGCAAGTTATGCTTTAAAATATTAAGATGAATTATTTGTTTACGACCGTATACACACGCTGAATATGAATAAGTAGTTTTGTCCGAAAAACAAACTCATTTTTTTAAAGAATGGCAAACAAACGCAATATTGTATCTATAGGTGATTCAATCCAGTATTTTATTTGCACACCTTTCTTGAAAGAATTGAGTTTGCATAAGGACAAAACTACTAATTCATATTGCATGTGTACGGGCGCAAATAAATCGTTAATCTTAATATTTTAAAGCACTTACAAAAGGTGTGTGTTCATAAAATAATTAAATTAGCACAATCAACGAACGAGCGGATTATAAATTCTTGTACGTCATATTATTATGAGATGACTTTTGGGGTAGAGAAATAGAACAATGTCTCATTTCAACAGAACATTCGTTTAATCTTTCTAACGTCCTGAACAGTAGTATATATTGAATTATTTGGCGGGTGGGAGATAAGCCGACGTAGCTCAGTTGGTAGAGCAGTTGACCGGATATCAGAAGGACGCGGGTTCAAGTCCGGTCGGTGGCATTTATCTTTTCTCGGGAGATTTTTTCAATGTTGATGAGTGTTTCAGGCTAATAATTATTGCTTATAATAATTGTTACCCTTTGTTCTATGCATAAAAATCTCGTCTTAAACATTAGTTTACCAATTAAAAATAATAATTAATATTTGACAAGTCAAAGTATTTCACCAAAAAATGTAGACATAATTTGTCTCGACGCCATCTAGTGGGAGAGTTAGCACTTGTAATGCATTTCTCACAAAAAATAAAGTTGATTGCTTTCAGGTGAAAAATGTAATAAGTAGTAATTGTTGAATGAAACACTAGTATATATTGAATTATTTGGCGGGTGGGAGATAAGCCGACGTAGCTCAGTTGGTAGAGCAGTTGACCGGATATCAGAAGGACGCGCGTTCAAGTCCCGTCGGCGGTATTTATCTTTTCTCGGGAGATTATTTCAATGTTGATGAGTGTTTCAGGCTAATAATTATTGCTTATAAAAATTATAAATTATAAAGTAAAAAGTATAAATAAAAATTTAAAGTGAGAACGTTTCATTTAAATTAAAGTTAGTTCCCCACAACTGACTTTTAAAGAAACATGCCATCTATTTAAAAAAAAAACTAATAGAGAAATAAATTAACTTTTATGCAAATTTCTAAACCACGTTCCAAAAGTAGCTTCCAATATCGAATTTCAATCAATAATAAGGTCAATTAGTTTATTAAATTGCTAAAGATAAATAGGCGAAACAAATTAACCATTAACAAATTTCACAGTAATCGACTAGACACCTTAAATCACGATATTTTTTATAACCAATCTGAAACGGAAACTGATGTCAGTTTAGTATTTTTAAGCTCTCTTTTTCACCACGAAAAAGCTCACAACGGCTTATTAGAACTCTTCGATATAAAAGCTACAAATTATCCTCTTTATAACATGAGCTATGTATTTGTTTTGTCAAGCCGCCATTAGGAATTACGGTGTCCATTTGTAAAGCGTTATAATTATGTCAAAACAGAAGAAAGACTTCCTCCTAACTCTAAATTTTCTACAATTCTGCACGAATGGGTTTTTAGCACAATGGATAAAGCCATAAAAATATTTTTCAATTGATTTATTCAAATTGTGGTGCAGATTTCATGAATGAAGTTTTACAGTGAATAGAAAATCGTGAAAAAAGGAATAAAATCATTAAAAAAAAAATTATTTGAATACCGCACAAGAGTCCCTACTGCTTCCAACTGCCTGGAGCCTGTGAGACTATGGCAACAATTGGGGTTCAATTTAAGGCTGAAGGTAGTGGAGAGGGTGAAAAGATGGGAAGAATTTTCACATCTAGTCAACAAACTCGGCTAACAATGTTTCAATACCGAATGGTAGTCCTACACTAGGACGATACCGAGAGCTTTTCAATTCTGGAACATGCCGCAAATAAAGCATATAGATTTAAATGATTAAATTGTAAAATAACACAAATCAATCAAATATTATTAACTTGTGCAGACCGGGATTTTAATCCGTGACCTCCGGATCGCTAGTCGAGAGCCTTATTTCTCGACCACAGAACCCGGCATTGTTTTGAGGATTAAGAATAAAAATATTAAGATTTAATTTTTTATCGACAATTTTTTTTAATGGCGAATTTCCACGTTTTTTTATTGCTTTAAAAAATTAAGCAAAACATTAAAATGATTAATGATTAGGTGTCATTATAGATAACCAATTACGCTGGGAGGCCCATATTAACTCCATAACTAAGAGACTCCGTAAGTTATGCCATATTTTTTATTCTCTACGATCAATCCTTGATATAAACACTCTTAGAACTGTATATTTTGCTCTATTTCAATCGATAGCAACGTATGGCATTATAGGATGGGGAGGTTGTGCAGAATCCATCCTCTACCCTCTAGTGACCGTTCAAAAACTTTTGCTAAGGGTCATCTTCAAATGTTCCCCCTCTCATCCATCAGAGCCACTTTTCAAGAAACTCATAGTCCTTGACATTCGCCAACTGTATATCAAGATAGCTCTTATCCATATCTGGAAAAATGGATTGATAAACTCTACGCAAACGGACATACATACACGCTACTCAAAGCATGGAAAATGCATAATTCCTGTAACAAAAACCACTTTTTCACAAAGGCAGTTCTCATACATCGCACCCAAAATATTCAACACGTTAAATAACGACATCAAAACATCAAAAACACTTACTCACTTTGCAACCGGTGTGCATAAATGGATATCTGAAAAGGGGCGAAATTTCTTTAAGGAATATATGAACCTATACCACCAGTAAATAATTAAAATAACTTGTATATTACAGAACAATATATTCCTCTTTCATATTCATCATTAAAAAATGTTTAACACCACTGACATGTTTCTTATACTCAAGTATTTATTACGAAAAATATTGTGACAATAATTCCATATTTGAGTACATATTTTTAGCCTTAGCTCAAACGAGGATTTACACAAAAATTGCTGATATATATCTATATACCTATGTTACCATAACACGCACATGCAAATCACTCATCAAGATATAACTTATCCATACTTTCTTACCAAATAGTACTTTCTTTGATTTTATATTATATTTCTATTTTTTTACAAATACACTTGTACTTAATGTACTTGTATTTTTATTATATTTTTATTGTTTTTTTAATTACACAAATGTACTTGTATTTTTTTTTTTGATACATGCTCCTTGTATTATTTTTAATTCAATAATACGTATCTTCTTTCATATACTTTTTATATTATTTTAATTTTTCTGTTTTTCCATACTTATTTTTATATTCATATATCTTAAACGTATGTAGATATTTTGTATTATTTTTAATTTCTTTATACTTCATACTTGTTTTAGATGTATAAATTATTTTATTTTATTTTTATATTATTCTGTTTTTCATTCAACTTATTTTATACTTAACATAAAATTGGCCACTACAACACGGGCATGTGCCTAGTGTGATGGCCAAAAAATTACCCATTTTCTGTAATATTGTATAAACTTTACTGAATAAAGAACATTAAAAAAAAAAAAAAAAAAAATTAAAGCATTTTTATTTTATTTTTATGTTGACGAAAAAAATTTCTACAGCGAGTAAAGTTTCCCATTTTTGAATTACCGCTAAAACGATATTTTGGGGCATGGCTATCGTGTGACGTCATGGGTGCGGACGCTCACTGACAGGGTTTATTTAAGCTGGTTCAGCTGAGCTACGCTTGTGACGTCACAAAACCATTTGCAAAAAACGGTCCATTTTTATTTTGTCAGTTATAGAGCGTTTTTAAAATCAATATTATTTAATGAAAACATGAGACACAAACATTTTTAGTAGGATGATTAAAATCAAAAAAATGATCTTCAAATATTCCGTACATTTTTAACAGAATAGGTACCTCGTTTGTGGAAATACCCCGTTGAAGACAAAACAGAACCATGCATTTATAAAACGTACCCTTGAAAATACCATGTATATGAGCTAAATTTTTCAAAAAAAATCATTTTCCTACCTTCCTAAAAGTGTTTGGGTTTTTCTTTTGTGATTACCGTGAACGTTATTAATTTATATGTTAATTTGCGTTATTTAACAATTTATTTATTCAAAATAATATTTTGTATATTTGCGACACGTTCCAGAGTGGTAGGTACTTTTTGCATCGCCCAGGTGAAAGATCAACATTCAGAATCAAAAGGTTGCTTGAAATGGCTTTAGACGTGTTTGGCGACTAGATCTGAAAACACACCTTCCTCGTCTCCTTCTCCTTTACTTTTTCCTCAAAACATAATCCAAGGTGGGATGCAATAGTTGAAGTAGGCGTCCTGGCGTAGTCTCGGGAGGTCTCCGGTCAGGTTGTAAGGCTGACGCTGCTTTTTTGGCCTCTTTTGTTTCAACGCCAAGATGGGCGTACTGGGAGAAGAGATTGTTAGGTTGTCCGTAAAACACTTGTGTTTTGGATATAATTGTAACTTTATTTATACTTTACAATCGAGGTTGACTGGCAATTAGTTAGCTTAATTGAGTCGGTAAGAGATTAGAGAGAGAGTTCAGAGAATTGATGCGAGAGAATGAGTTTGCAAAACATTGACCCGAGTATTTATCAACAAAGCAAGATTTGACGTGACCACAGAGAAAAGACAATATAGATGAGAAATTAATGACAATATTACACTATGAAATAGCATAGACAAAAATATTTGAAGTAAGAGGTGGCATAGACATAAAAAGTTAAAAGTAAAGGACTGTACACATCGAGATAAATACTGAGAATGAAAAGTGTTATGAAAAGAATGAATTTAAATATGAAATAGGACAATCACAGCACAGAGGACATGACAATAGTATCACTGGCTTCAGATAGTTGGAAGCAGTTGGGACAAAAGACAATGATAATCTTAAACAATCTTCACAAAACTTACGTAGGTACGTAATCATTGCATGGAAAAATGTGATTTTTTTTCATATGCACAAAAAAGTGCAAAATGCTATCATTACAGTTTTTAATATTCTAATTATTTCTGAATATTGAATTCATTCAGAGTACAAAGACCAATGCTCTAAATTATTTCTTAATGCTTAACGGCTTGTTCATATCGCGTCCGACACAAATAACGTATAACTCCGTGCTTCCGCGACGGGACGCGCCCAAATAATCTCAATTTACGGTCTAGTCAGTACTCGTGAGTATTCAATGAAAAAATACCATAATCCGCTTGTGACAAGCAGGTAGGCAATGTAGGCAGGTACCTACTCGGGGAATTGATGTCTCTGAGGAAGGGGCGGGCAACGAATGGCATCGGAACAATTAACTGTAAATTGACTAAAAAAAGCATTAAGTAGTGTTGTTTTGTTTTTGTTTTATTTTTCTTTATTCATCGCTTTGGTGGCTAAATAATTTGTGGATTTTCGACCATCATGCCAGGCACAATATGCCCGTGCTATGGTGGTCAATCAAAATTATTTAAGAAATGTTTTTTGCTTTTTTCCTTCCTACTATGCAAACATGATGAAATATAAAATATAAATATTAAAAACATTTAAAAATTATAATTTTTTTTTAAAAATTTAATGGCTTAAATTTAAACTACACAAACGACTGGTTTGCTTTTGAGCACAAATTTGTTTTGTATAAATTTAAAAAAAAAATCCCAAAAAACGCCATTTGAACAATTTTTTTTTGTAATTTATAGCTGACCGGACAACTCAAAATCATGCCCCTCCTTAGAAATCAATCCAAAGGATTCTCTCCAATCACAACTTCTTCGAGAAGTCATTAAAAATGACGAAAAAATATATAAAAAAATTGTTTAAGTTCATAAGTATTTTTATTTCATACGTATGTAATTGAATTTTGTATGGAAAATAATTGTGGATTCGCCCAAGCGTTGAAATATACCTGGGAAACTTTGAAGGTATAAAAAGTAAATAAAAGATATGGTTATTTAATTTTTTATAAGAAGAACTCTCTTTCTTTAACTTTTGAAGGTTATTCCCATCATTGTAATATATAATTGAAGAAGCACTAATAATCCAAACGAAAATATAAAAGAGAACAAGATACAGAAAAATATCAAAAGGTAATGGTCGCAACTGGGACTCGAATCCAGAACCTCTCGTCTAATGAATATACGATGGAAATAAACAAGTGTAGATGTCGAACAAGGACACCGTTATGCAGTCTCACGGCGATCCGATTGGTCCCCCAGAAACACAGTCCCACAGAAAGGATTCAAGCCTTCTGTCGAGCCACCCTCGCGTGCTTCAGCAAATGTTATTCAAACATTCTACCTTGGGCTCCCTGTCAATACACAACCTTATAAATCGTGCTTGTTCGCTCTCCACATTATAATTGTTCATATTTAAATATTTATTTAAGTTTTTTTTTTTTTTTTTTCATTTATTTATTACAGAAGATACATTATTTAAACAGCAAAAATAACATATGAAATATAATATTTATATTTAAAAATAATCTTTATTTTATACAAATAAACTACATAATAAATTTTCACTGATTTTATATGTATAAGTGGTTATGTTCTGTTTGTAATTTGTAAATAAATTTGGTATAAAAAAAGTATTTTAACTACAAACTACATATTTGATTGGTTTACCATACACTAATCATAAAAAATATAAAATCCCATAAATGGTGACCCCGACGTGATCTGAACACGCAACCTTCTGATCTGGAGTAAAGTATAAAAACCATGTTGAAATATAGCCAAGTAAACATGGAGATGAGGAAATCATTAAAAAAATATGAAGTAACACCAACACAATATGTTACATTCAACAAACATAAAAATGAGTACTACAAACACGAATACGAGAAAATCAACGAACATGAAGATAAGGAAATCACGATTTAACACCGTCATAACAATCCCCATTGAGGAGGACTGCGAATATATCTAATACTATAAATACTACCCATGAATTTTAATATCCATTAGGTACTTATTTACATATCATTAAAAAAAATAGATTGGCAGATAAAATTAATTTGATATAGGAGTATAATGTAAACAGTTAATAAAAATATTTATATTCTCTTCGCGAACATACCCTTTATCAAAAGGTTGTCGATCACCCCCTTCACAATTTCAAAGATGCAATGTGAATTTGTCTTCTTTTATATGTATACGTTTTAGTATATTCCTATGAAAACTTGAGTTTGTTTTAAATGGTGGTCGACGCCTGCTCCATCAACGCGGCTCTAGTGGGTGGCCCAAGAAATTTATCACAACTGTCACGGCCCAAAGGCATTAAAGAAGGATCAAATTTGTCATAAATAAGCTGATCGATTTATCTCGCGAGGAGCGTCAGAGCCCGTGCCCAAATCTGGCGACATCTGTTGAGAAACAGCCGAATTACTTTCCAAAGGCACGATTTAGGGGAAAATAAACGGGAACCTCTTGAATGAATTAAGTTGTAGATGGGTGACGGTGGTCCCGAGGTCGTAATTTTGGGAATTAGATCAGAAATTTCACGGTGGTAAGTTAACCTTTTGAGGCCTTGATGGTAACAGCCCTTTTAAAAGCAGATTTAACCCCTGGACCGTGGCCAACTGCAATATAGGTGTACAAATATACTTTATTTTTTATTTTTGACTTTATGAGTAAAATCTCAAACTATAATATTTAATTAAATGAAGACAAAATTAGCGAAACTCAATCGAAAATCTGGAGACAGAAAAATCAGAAAATGATATTGGCCCCACTGGGACTCGAACGAACCCAGGACCCTTTGCTGACATGGCAAGTGCTCTACCAACTGAGCTACGGAATCTATATCCAATTCGTTCACTCTTAACTGTATCATACTTCGACTAAGAACTACCAACATTATCTTCATTTTCTTAACGCACATATTATTGGCTGCTATCTTTATATATGATTTCAGGATTCAACTTGAACTAAATGCTATCTAGATTGTGTCTAGATAAATTTTTCAGTGGAGCCAATATCTTTATCTGATTTTTCTGTCTCCAGTTTTTCGATTGAGTTTCGCTAATATTGCCTTTATTTAATTAAGTACACACATATTTTAATTAGCTCCACACAGGAGGCCCAAAAATAATTCCCCTCTGAGCCTTGTCGTCTTTATAGGTGTTGCGTGGAGGGTATTTTGAGGAAAGGAAGTATTGGAAGATCTCTGAAAGAAATACTTAATTGAAGGGTAGGAATCTGGGGGTCAGTGGGTCCAGGAGAGACGGATGAATGAATTCATCCCTCCCAAGGTGATTTTCCGAGAGAGTACGGCTGGAGAAGTCAAGGGACTCCCTCAACCATGCTCTCCGGCATGCCATGCAGCTGGTGGGTAGACGCATCCGCCGCCAAGACCCAAACAAACCCGGACACCCCCGCTAAGTCACCAAACATAGCAAACCACCTGGGATGACCTATGGCAGAGGGATGGTTATCCAACAAATTGTTTCTGGGGCAGCGGTACCCATACCCACCTCCCAAATAAATATGTCTATAGGCTAAAGACAGGATAAATATGTTGCAACCTGCAAGGTTATGAGGCTGGTTAAGATAAGGAGTAGCTGGTTATGTTGGAAGAATTTTATCAATACGTGTCTTTAAGACGCTCAAATTATACGATTGAGGAAAACAGGTGCCGGTAGTTCGGTTCACATACTAGCCGATTTATAAAAAGCAACGAAAAAAATAGGAAAAAAAATACCCGTTCTCATGAATCCAATATCATCTGTTCATTTTAAGTTGTTCTCTTGTACGTATGTTCAATAATATTACTATTCAATTAATAAAAAATAAGTTTATTTAAAAACAAGTTCTGCTATATAATTAGATGTTATTAGGTGACAGCTGTTTCGCTTTCTGAATGCATAATAAAACTGTAATGCCTTCAGAAAATTAAATAACTGTAACGCGTAATAACTATTACGTAATGGAACTTGTTTATATATAAATTATTTTTAAAATTGAAAAATAATGTTTTTGAATATACAAGAGAAAATACCTCTTTATCATATGACACATATTTTGATTATAAAATACCAGTTAATAAAAATATTTATTTTAATTCAAAATCTGCGAATAAAATATCTTCGATGTTTTTTAAAGGCTCTCCCCTAATAGATGCTTGATTTGCAACTCTTTGTAATAAGAAAATAAGTTATTCGTTCTTATAAATCGAACTCCATTATGAAGGAATCCAATAATTTGCCCTCCAACAAAAAGCGTAATAAGGCTTTAAATTATCGGCATTTTTTTCAGGACTATTATTCATTCAATATAAAATGGGCACAAGTTGCTATTGAAAGAAAACAGTGGCCACCCAATGGCATGTAATTAGCAAGAAGGGCCCTTCAATATCTATTAATTTGATCGAGATTTTCAGAAGATCATATTGTAAATTTGTGCTAACATTAAAAAATCATACCTTCGAATTTTAACATGGAGACATAAAAACTTATTAGAGTGCTGTACATATAGCCAATAAATTAATCTGTATTTGACCGTCTATCTCGTATTTTTAGAATTTATAATGAAATATTAAAAAATCGTTAAGTTTATAATCCCGCGTGTTTTTTTTATACTTTGAAACTGCCGTGAGAAGTGCTTGTTCGTTTTAACATAGAATATTTTCCCGTTGGCGGCCAGTATCTTTTCTCGGGAGATTTTTTCAATGTAGATGAGTGTTTCAGGCTGATAATTATTGATTATAATATTTGTTATCTACCTTTTGTGCTGTGCATAAAAATCTTGTTTAAACGTTAGTTTATCAATTAAAAATAACAAAGAATATTTTCGATTTCTGTATGTTGTCTGTGGTATACTTGATAATGAAAGGTGAATATCTACGGAAAAGAGACTTAATTTTAACTGTAAACTGCTGACCATAAATTCTGAATGAAAAAATATTTTTAACATCGTAACAAAATAGTCAACTAAGTTCGGATTTGCGACATCTATGGTCATAATAGATTTAGCGTTTCAATAGCTTCGTTTTAAGTCATATAGTCAAATATTAAAAAAAAACATCCGAATCAAAGAGATAATTGTCTTTTTTTAACCGAAGAGCAATCGGAGACATTTATAATTTTCTTCTTTTTAGTGTATTGCTATATTTCGTATCATCGAATTTCAAATCACAACGGTAGGTACTAAAGATGTTTTCACTTAAAAAAATGTTACTTACCCATAACAATCTATTTTAACATAACCCAACTAAAACACCGATTTACTAGATTCACTCTAGAGTTGTCCTCTAGTGCCTTTTAAAACACTGGTGTTACCTTACGAAAAGACTGAGGTGGAAATGTCTGATTGTAGGTGCCGACCGGAACACAAAAAGCCGATTTCATTCAATAGAATAATTACATTCCAGCGAATTAATGTAAAAACACTTCTCAATCATTGAAAGTACAGCTTACACTCTGCAATTTGCTTGTCAATCATTTAAATTACTTATCCCTTTGCGCTGAGTTCATGCTCTCGAAATACCGGTGTTTGTTAAAATTTTTTAAATAACTTTTTGTATTTTATCATTGAATAGTTATTTTTTTTGATATGTGATGCCGCAAATTTGTTCCATTTACTATATTTTTTTTAATGTATTTTTTTAAAGAACTTATTTGTCGCAATTATTATAAGCAATAACTATTAGCCTGAAACACTCATCAACATTGAAAACATCTCCCGAGAAAAGATAAATGCCGCCGACGGGACTAAAGATGTAATAAGCAGTAATTGTTGAATGAAACAATAGTATATCGGTATTGAATTATTTGGCGGGTGGGAGATAAGCCAACGTAGCGCAGTTTTTTTTTTATTTTTTTTTATTAAAAAGAAAGACAAACATTCCCGGGTTACGAATAACCCAACAATGTTTGAAAATCTCCTACTACCACCACAGAAAGCCGAAAATATTGCTTGTGTTGCGATGGAGGACTTAGCCAGCCGAGGAATCGAACACGCGACGCCCGGGTGGGACCCAAGCGCTATGCCCACTCAACCACTGACCGGTCAAAATCAAGTTGGTAGAGCAGTTGACCGGATATCAGAAGGACGCGCCCACTCAACCACTGACCGGTCAAAATCAAGTTGGTAGATCAGTTGACCGGATATCAGAAGGACGCGGGTTCAAGTCCCGTCGGCGGCATTTATCTTTTCTCGGGAGATGTTTTCAATGTTTAACGAATATCTACAGCACTGGCAGAGGTTGGATTTGCAATTATGTATAGCATATTGACATAACGTAATATTGCGTATGCAGTTTAAAAAACTTAATTTAAGTTAGGTTAGGTTAGGTTAGGTTAGTATTACGTAATTGAAGTAATTTATGCATTTCCGTACAACCTCTTGCTCAGCTGCCTTCTGTAGATATTAATCCCACCTACGCTCCATAGGTATTAGTCACCACTGGGACCGTCATAGATATTAGTCCGACCTTAGCTCTGCAGATATTAGTCCTCACTCTGAAGTTCATAGATATTTGTCCAACATATGAGCTGTAGATATTCGTCCGACATACAGGCTGTACCTGGAGTCGACTGTAATCTGTCTCGCTCATGTAATCGTTTCGGCCTGCCGAGCGATAGCACCCATTGCGGTACTGTGGTAAAACAAAGTTTTGTGCGCATTGGAATACGCACGCCTAGTTTGCGTTTGTGCGGGAGTTTTGTACTAGAAGAAAGCTCAAATAAGTCCTAGCGGTAATTATTATGACTGGAGCGTACTTTCGTATATAGATGACTGAGGTACCTACATATTACGATGTCGTTGTAAGTTATGTGAAGGCTGAAGAGAATCAGTGAAATGCACAAATATACATAACAAGAAACAGCATCATCTTTTTAAAAAATAAATGAAAACAAATAACTTTTCACAAAGTGAATTTGCAAAGTTTGAAGAAGTCATTTTTTTTATTTATAAAAAAGGTTAAACGTGTGCAATTTAGTCCAATACATAATTCGATTGCTGGATTGCCGTGGTGTTACAGGCTTCTTGTTCGGCCGTATATATCAACATCTTTGCTGCTGGGTATTTTCCAAAAATTCAAAAAACTTCTGTCTTCAGCATGCCCTAATGAAAATTCTTTCGACCTTTACATAACACTGAGAGCCTTGACACTCGAATTCATTTTTTTTTTACATTTCGTGTTGATATGCTTATATTCTACAAGAATTCTAGATGACATAATATTTACATTGACGCCTGTGATCTAAGAAAGGTTCTACCATCCATATGAGTTAAGTCGACGTGACACGACGTCTGTGGAAAGATAGCGCCGATGACCTTTGGGCGCCCTAAGGTGCTACCTCGCCGTTTATTTTGCAACAAAAAATAAATCTGTGAACTTTGAAAGATTCTAAAGAGACCGCGTATTGATGAATTGAAAAAAAATCAACGACAATTGTTTCTTCAACTCCATTTGATTTAAAAATTGCTTCAGAATGTTCTTCTCACTATTTAATAAATTAACTAGGTATGTATGTATAAACCATGTGTTTAGAGAATGGCTGAGAAAGTTGGATGATTGGTTGGCAATATCAAAGAAATTCACATTCGCTGCTACGTATTAAAACCAAACAGAAGGTTTAACTACTAAGCTCTGTCTCCGAACAGGAAGTTACGCATGCACCATTTGTTTTAAGATATCAGTGTAACAAATTATCAATGAAATATTAAAGAAATTTAGACACTTGCTATAAAGCGACCATGTGCAACCTACGATTATTTAAATTTATTACGCATGAATGAATGTACAACAACTACTGTCTGTCTGTTCTCTATTTAATTCTACAAGCTTTGACCAATCTAAATTAATTTTTCGTTTCAGACGAACTTAAATTATGTGATATGAGTTTTTGGATTAATCTTTACTACAAATCGGCTTACATTATGAATTTCAATTAATATGTTTTGAATAAATATAAGCTTTTTCTAAAGTTTTGCTTGAGTAGAATTTAAATAAAATTGTTATTACTTTGTAAAAAATATAAGTGTAAATAAAAATTTCATTTCAAATTTCCTAACGCTTCTAAAATACAACTTTAAAATCATTGATATTATGGCTAAAATTATCCGTGACAGTTTCCCTTGATTAACTTTTTAATTTTTTTAAATGAATTATTTTCATAAATGAATTTTAATTTTGCGCTTAAAATCGAGCGTTTTTAGACTCGTGGCAATACAAGAAGACGTGTGGCGTAGATATTGTGGGGCTGAAGGAAGTTAGGAGGGGAAGCAGGGGAGGTTTTCAAATCTGTTCACCAAACACAACTAAAGCCATTTTTAAAGCTAAGGCTAAAGCCGTTTCGATCCTGCATGGTAGTCTTTCACCAGGGCGCTACTGAAAGTATTTAAAACTCAGCTAATTCCAACATCGCATTTGGTAAATTTTGTTGATCGAAGTAAAAAATCATTTCACATTTATTTTACGTAAAACATTTCATTTGCAAAAGAAGGTGTCGCAATGAAGTTTAGCTACATTTTTAGCAGTTTTTGAGATATCTCAACACCCTGAATCCCGAGCAATGCCGGACACGTACCGCCAGTGCGCCACAAGACATGAATTGTTTCAGAATATTTCCCGTCGAAATATAAAACACTTTACTCCAATTTAAATCGTATCGCCCCCGTTTGTTTTTTGTGTTCGCCTGTCGTCGAGTAATTTATTTCGATTCCATCAAAATAAATATAGATTTTTTATGGAGCAGTTAATTTATCGAAGCCCAGCAGCCAGTATCGCTTTCTTGGAAGTAATTTACTGCCTCAAAGCTCAAAATGTGGAAGCTTAGACTTACAACAGCTTTACCGGTTTCACGGCACCTTATTTATAGCTATTAGACTGAATTGTATTGAATTTAAGCGGCGTGCTTAAACCTGGTAGAATTATTGATGTATTACGTTCAATACGTCATCACTTTGTACGTAAAGGCTTGAATTGATTCAAATACGTTATTGTAATTTACGCTTCGGGGAGTAGCTTTAGAAGAAATAATGGGTGATTGTTATATTTTTGTCCGTTGGAATTTCGTGCTTTTTATTGCTTAGTTGTTGGCATCTAAATAAATAAAAACGTACTCTAGTTTCGGACATCTTTATGCGTCTGAAGCTATCTGATAACGTTTGATTAAATAATTGGCTCGATTAAAGCGATTGTAAGTATGAAATTTTAGGCAAGTGTTTTAAGACTGCCGCCATAATACAGTACAATATGTTTGACTCTGGGTCTCACGATCGATTGACTTGAAAAAAAAGCTGTTGGTACTAACATGGTGCTATGGAGTTTTTTTTTAAGATTTAACTTTTACCAAATTAACCCTAGAAGAATAATCATGTTTTTCATACGTATAAGACTAATCGTTTGTCATTTTGACTAACATTTCTTTACACCCTCACAAAATGCATATTATTTTGTTTGAAGGTTTCATGTCATTTTGTGTTTGTAGTTTACAGTAATTATTACTAAAAAAATATTAACCTTGAAAATGCTTTTCGATATCAAAGTAAGCGACACAAATCTCAAGAAAATGAATGAAAATAAAAGGTTATTTATCTCGTTCTCTATTTCTCACTTATGGTTCATTTCCTAATTTATTTTTTACAATAGATCCACACAGGTGGTCCTTGGGAAAATAATTCCCCTCAGGGCCTATGTCATCTTTGGGGATACTATTTGGGGATATTTTAAGGAAAGGAAAAAGATGAAGTTCTGTGAAGGAAAAATTATGATGGGTGGGTAGGAATCTGGGGTCAGTGTTTCCAGAAATGAGAGACGTATAAATCCATCTACTGCGGTGTAAGGCTATGTTCCGAGAGAGTCCGGCTGGAGTTGTCAAAAGTCACCCCATGAACCCGGCCACCACTTCTAAGTCACCAAACGCAGTAAACAGGGGCGGCGGTACCCATACCCACCTCCCAAATTGAGTGTTCATATTATTTTGTATTTGTAGTTAACTGTATTTATTACTACAAGGATAATTTTCGATATCAAAATTAGTGGTAACACAAATTTCAAGAAGATGAAAGAAAATTAAAGTTTTATAAGATTGACTTAAGATTGATTCCCTTATAAAAAAATAAAAATATCTTTGGTTCAATTAATACATTTATGCACCTTGTATTCTCCTCAGACTGGAACTAACAAGGGCATCCGTACGTAAAAAAAGACGACACTTTCTCCCGTAGCTCATCACTCCATGCAAGCCCTTCTTGGCGAGAGAAGTAGCACGATTGGCGCATTGTTGGAGAGATACTGCATAAAATGAACGCAGTGTTAGTTGTAATGATGTATTGATCTTCTAGGGTTAAAAAAACAAATCTCCAATGATTTCGGTCAAATCCGAATCCCCGTGAAAAAAAGACAGGAACGCCTGATGCAATCTAAATTCAGCCATGAATAAGGTCTTTAAATAATGTAACTTTTCTTCCATTTTACCATAAAATTTAAATGCGATTATTTCTCAGCATGGAGAAAATTTAAATGCAACACTTTTCATATTGTTGACTGTACTTATACCGACCACTCTAAATTACTGACACATGTCACTCAACCCTCGACTCTGTGCAGAAACGGGTGGTCCGTTTGATAGATTCTCCCATCTTAACAGACGGTTTGCAATCTTTAGAGCACAGGCGTTGGGTGAGAATGCTATCCTTGTTCTACCGGTATGTCAATGGAAGATGCTCCGAGGAACTAACGTCATTAATCCCTTTGGCACCGGTGCATAGTCGGGAAACACGCCAAACGCGTGCCCAACGCGTGCACGGTTGACATTTATCACCTGAGAACGGGTCACTTCTTTGACTAGTTCCTCAGTTCAACAACTCAGCTGTGGAATGATTTGCCGGCCTCTGGATCTCTTAAAAACCAATTTTCATTCCTTCCTTTCCTCAAAAACACCCTCTTCACAGCATCTCAGATGACATAGGCTCTGAGGGAAATTATTTTCCTCAGGGCCTCCTTATGGAGTTACAGTATGTAAAAAAAAACATGCACAGTAAAAAAAAACGTTTTAGGCACAAAATTGCAAAACGATTTTAATGTGTAGTTTTTATGTGAAACTGGAATCCAGAAGATCTATTTTACAGAAGTCGTGTGAAATGGTGTTCAGTTAAAAGCAAGAAGTTATTTTATAGGCATCGAAAAGAAACATACATAAATTCATTAAAAAAATATTAGAAAACTCGTTTTTTTAATCTGATTAATGCAAAAATTAACGTCGGTATCCACTGAAACAGTCGCTTTTTATAGATTATATTTCTCGTAAAAACTAAGTTGTTTATCGGTCTGAGAGAATGTAAACAGAAGCCAAAATCCATTAGTTTAAGGCTTTTAAATTTATTCTTAGAAAAAGTAAAAATACTCCAACATAACTATAGATTGTGGTTAATTTAAACAAATCAATTACACTGTCTTCGTTGTTTTAGTTTTAGAAGATTTTATAATGTCTTAATCGGGCTAGCTAGACCAACCGATAAATTATCATTTAAATTGACTTCAAACTTTGATTAAATCTCGTCTATTTAATAAACAACGCATTTTATGATGTTATAAATATAAAGTGACGTTTTATTATGAAAGTAATGGGTTACATTATTGGTATTTGTGGGATGGTTATTAGAAACGACAGATTTTATTATAAACCCATGATTTATGGAGAAAAGGTTGAATGAATTCAATTATTTTTAATAACTTTATTAACAATTTCATTAATATTTTTCTTTGTATTTTTCAATTATTTTTTCCTACCTATAACGATTTTTTTTATCTTTATTATGAACAAGAAAAATACTACATACTTCTCTTTTCCGAGTTTTCGATTAAATTTAATTTAGTCATGAATTCTCTAGGTAGTCAGATGCTTTCTGCTGACTTAGGTACAGTGATTTTTGACCAGAACTAAAGGTTTTTTTCTTCTTTCCATGCATGACATTTTATGCTAAAGGTTGTCTGAGAATATACAGGGAGGAATAAAGAAAGATTTTTTTTTATTGCAGTAACTTTATTCGATTTTTTAGATATTTCGAATCAAGGCTAGTAAATAGATTTTAAAGAATTGATGAATATTTGGAAAAAAATCAAATTGACGCAAAACATTTATTGTATGACCGAGAATATTTTATTATTTGTTGCACACATATATTTTTTAACAATAGCTCCACCCAGGTGGACCTGAGTAAAAACAATTCCCTGTAGACCTCTGGGAAGGAAAAGAAGGAGATGAAGTTCTGGGAAGGAAAAAATAAATGAGCGGTTGGTAGGAATTTGAGGATCAATGCGTCCAGGAGTGACCAACGTATGAATCCATCCATCCCCCTGCGGTGCAAGATAATGGACCGAGAGAGTCCGGTTGGAGAGTTCTAGGTTCGGTCTCTCTCTTCCGCTCTCTCCCTATCCGACCCAATACGCGCAGGTGGGCAACTGGGCAAGTGCATTCGCCACCAAGACCTAAGCAACTCACCCCTTGAGCGTAGGCACTCAAGTCACCAAATGTGGCGAACGACTTGGGGTTAGCAATACAATATCCCTGCTCCAAATATAATATCCATCAACCTCCAAAATATCTTACTAATATTATAAATGCGAAAGTTTTTATGGATGGTTGGTTGGTTGGTTGGTTGGATGTTTGTTACTCTTTCACGCAATAAATATCGAATGGAATTTAAAAATTCTTTCACTAATCGAAAGCTACATTATTTGCGAATAAAAACGGCTTTATATATTGGTAAGCTCTGGCGTTATGAAAGAGCTGTGGCGTTATGAAATTATGTATCATACGTTTTCTGTCCCTAACAAAATCGAGTTATTGCAAACGTCAAACAAATTGTTACCTTGGAAACAATGTGTTTTTTTTTAAATTTTAGGCTTAAAAAGAGTGCTTTGTCGTGATTAAAAATAGTACTTTTTTGGCGTCGTAGTTAATATCTACATACCTCTAAAAATGTTTATTCTCCGAACAAAAAGCATAACGTTGCTATAAAGCATAGCGTTTGAAGTGGACTGTCATTTTCTTATTTTTTTAGTTTACTCTGGATTCAAATATGAATAAAATACTAATAAAGGGAGTAGGTACTTACAATGAATTTAAATAAATAATATATTTTCTAAAATAGAATTTTTATTTGCGAAGTGTCATTCTCAAATTTTGAAATTTTCTTTTAAACAATAATTATTTTCTATTAGAAAAAATAGCAAGAATAATAACAATTATTCCAATAATTATGCCAGTAATTTCCCACTAATACTATGCGAGCGAAGCCGTGGGTAAAAGCTAGTATACAATATAGAGGCAATCTGTTTGCAATTCACTGAAGCTCTCAAAAGCTTTCGAACGGTGAGCACAGGTGTTATTAATTTTTCACATCTTTTATCAAATTCAAAGGTTTTTCTAATTAATTTAAGAAAGTTACAGATTTAGGAGATTCTTACATTTATTTTTATTTTTACCTAATGAGTACAACCTCGAATCGAAATATTTAATCACATATTTCCGACTCTCTGGAAATGTTGTCAAAATTGGAATTGAAACAAGGATTCAATTCCTCGACGCGACCGTATCTTTTTCTGATTTTTCTCTTACCAATTTTCGGTTGAAAGTCGCTAATATTGTCTTCAGTAATTAAAGATTATTAAATTCCTATAAAGTGGAGACGGTTTACGTATAATATTATTTAATTAAATGAAGACAATTTTAGCGAAACTCAATCGAAAATCTGGAAACAGAAAAATCATAAAAATATATTTGCACCTCTGGGACTCGAACCCAGGACCTTTCGCTTTCCAAGGTATCAATATCTGATTCGGTCATTTTTAACTGTATCATACTTCGACTAAGAAACACCCACATTATCTCCATTTTCTTAACCCTTCTGCTTGTTTAGGAATGAAATACTTTTATAAGACCAAAAACGTCCCGAGCGATCTCACATTTTAAAAGCTATATATTTCTCTTCCTCTCATGCAAACATATGTATTTTTTCTTTTAACCAGAAAGAAAACAAAATAATTCTTCTTATTGTCTTTGAAATATGAAAGCTATCTTGCATAGATATTTTACAATCTCGATCCAAAGTGACAGTTTGACCGGTTTGGCGTGAAACCGAGGCTTCCGGATTGTGAGGTGCGAATATATTGAACCAAGCAGACGTGTTAACGCATGTTTTATATCTTTATGTATGATTGCAAGATAAAATTATCGTTATTCATTTTAGGGGTTTTATGCCGTATTCTTCTTCAGCCGAAACGTTCGCTAAAGAAGGAGGTAGCGAAACACGGCACAAAATCCCGCAAATAATAACGATTATACTTTTGGTGGTGAAAATCAAAAATCACATAGGTTTACGGATAGTTCTCGGGAGCACACAGGTCATTGGAACATTGTGCTATATCCCCCTTTACCTCATTCCTTTAACCCTAGCCTGGTCCTTTTTATAAAGTTCATCAGATTTATAATTGGATTTGTGACTATGTCTCTTGGTCCTGTAGAGGGAGACGTCTACTAATATCTACAGGAATTCCAAAAAACTGAACAAATGGGACTAATATCTATGAGAATCCATGTTCTGACTTATATCTTTATGAGGTATGTTGGAACAATATCTATGGGAACCAAAGTGAGGACGAATATCTACAGCTCAAACTGCTGACTAATATCGATGGAACAGGTGATGTCGACGAATATCTACAGCACTGGCAGAGGTTGGGTTAGGTTAGGTTAGGTTAGGAGCTCAGCTGCCCTCTGTAGATATTAGTCACCACTGGGACCGCCATAGATATTAATCTTAGCTCTGTAGATATTAGTCTTCACTCTGAAGTTCATAGATATTTGTGAGCTGTAGATATTTGCCCGACATACAGGCTGTAGATATTAGTAAATGGTGTCCTATAGAGTGTCTTCCCACGTATCTATACCTTGTTCCCATCAGAGCCAGACATTGGCACCACAGATGAATTGGACTCCTTTCATCCTATTTAGGTTTCTCTCTTCATCTCTTGGTTAAGGAATGTTTTTGATTTAATTAAATTCTTTAATTTAAATAATTACATTAAAACACCGAGAAACCCTAAGCAGCCCTCGACATCAAAGGCTACCGGCTACTTCTTACTTGAATCCTGCTGCTTGCTACCTGAACCTGCTACTTGCTACTTGCAACCTGCTACTAGCTACCTGTAATCTGCTACCTGATACAGTGTTCGAGTACAGTACGAGCCCGAGCAAGTCAGCCCCGCGGCGGTAACAACAGGTGGCAGGTGATCTGCACTCTGGGTGGTCCTCCACTGTCGTCACTCATTACCATTAGCCATTAGCGGCCAAGGGACGGGGAAAGAAATATGACAATTATTAATTATTAACAGACGTAGGTGAGAGTTGATAGTGAGATTTGCTATATCCCGAGAGATGATGATTTCCCGCGTTTTATTTAGGCAAAACAGCACGTAATATTAATACCCCTGTCAATGAACATCTAAGATGAGTACATTAAGGTGGGTCGCAACTGTATGGGGAAAAAATCTTATTTTGATTTGTCTCATAATGAAAAAAGGAGTAAGATGAAGATATAAAATCACGTAATTTTATAAATAATATTTGGATATCGTCTTCTTTCTCCAGATTGACTTTGATATTTCACATATTAGAGAAAAACTCACCTTTGTTCAATCTTAAAAAAATGTTTGATAAACCAATAAAAATTAACAATTTTTCAACAAAAAAACGAAATAGAAGAAATATTTTGATTAGTTTTTTTTTAAATATATTATATAAATATAATTCAAATCATTTCAAGGCAGTGTATTCACATTTTCAAATACCAGCAAAATCCTTCTTACTCTCGAATTTCGGCATTATTTTGCGAGACTCAATCTTGGAACTTTTTGTAAATAATTTCCTAAATATATACTACATTTGCTATGGAAGATTATAAAAAGTATGGTTTAAACATATAATTATAGAAAGCAATCACTTTGTGGTTTGACTTATTATAATAAAATAAAATACTTTTTTGTTTAAAACCACGAGTTTTATTAATTTTTTATTAGTCACATAATTATAGTTCGGTTTTTTTCATTACTTCTGCACTTAGGTTAATGTATTTTATGGCCGTCGATGTATTTGTTACATTTGAATCATGTTGTCTCCTTCTATATTTTGTCTCTCTCTATATTTTGTTTTATATAAGCACACATTATGACTTATTGTTTAGTATTAATTTGTACCCTGATGATGCTTGAGTAAAGCGAAACCGGTCGGTTCAAAAAATTAATAAAACTCTTGGTTTTAAACAAAAAAGTATATTATGGTTTAAACAGTTTAAAGGATTCATAGTGACTTTTATACACACTAGAAATAACCCCTTAAAATGAAAATTTTCAAAACTTTGAAGTGAATCCGGAAGAAGAAGATTAGACATGGCGCTTGGCACCCTTTTATTGCTTTTAAAATTTAAAAATAATATTTAAATGACCTACCTTAGTGTACATAGTAACGGCTTCTCCGAATTTGCAAATCATCTCATTGAAACATAATAAATTCAATAAAAACACAGGCGTTACCATTTTGCATAAAAATGGAATAGGTATCAGATTGGATAACTTAGAAGCACCAGAGCTTAGGAAAGCCAAACACATGATTAGCAAAGTAATCAACAACCAAACAAACCTAAATAAAAGTACGATACTTAGGTTGTTCCCATTGACAAAGAACATTCACTTCCCAATGCTTTATTTACCTTTAATAATAATAATTATTGGATGATTTTTATAGCGCCATTTTCGTGAGAAAATCACCTCAAGGGCGCTTTATAAATTCATTTATACATTTAATCTATACCTATATACTACAAGTGGCTTATATTATAACTAAGATTGATAACTAATGACTTACAACTAAGACTTCTATGACTAGTGATTTAGAACTATACTTATTTTTATAACCGAGTTTTGTACATGTAATTGGAAGCCATAATACAATACGAAACGAACAGAGCAGTATTGTTACTGCTCTATTCGTTTTATGACCTGCAACTCTCTGAAAATTAGTTATTTACGATTTTTTAATATTTCTATTTTTGAAACTGTTAATTCGTGGTGGAAGTCCATTATAATAGATTATAATAAAACAAATAAAAAACTTGCTCTGACGAGCTGAAACCGGTTACGGTCAAATAAAATTAAGTGGAATAAAGTTTTTTATTTGTTTTATTATAATCTATTAGTTATTTACGACTAACATACTTATTTACATTTATTATCACATATTGTTATGATTACTGTCATAATACGAATAGAGCAGTATTGTTACTGCTCTATTTGCATTATGATTTGCAACTGTCTTAAAATTAGTTTACTTTACTCCTATTACTTCCTTCACTGGAGGAGCTGAGTCTATTTTTGTCAACCCACTGTGAAAATGGAATATATTATTTTTAGCTCATAGCACACGAAGTTACTGAATGTTTAAGGGTATTTTACTGCATTGAAGAACTTATCGAAGAGGTCAAAGGGGCTCCGTCACTAGTCCACTATGCAGTAGATGTGCATATGCATCTGCCGCCAAGACCCAGAAAAATCTTACCCCATGAACCCGGGCACCTCTGCTAGTTCAACAAACATAGTGAACCACTTTGGGTGACCTATTGTAGTGGTGTTGGTTACCCAATAAATGATTTCCGTGGTGGCGGTACTCAAACACAAAATTGTCAATTGATGGCGTTTCTCATATTTTTAATTATTGGCGAAAGTTGGTCATCAGGAGGTTCCTCAATTTCAACACATAAGCAAGCAATAATTAAGATTGTTTCGCAAGATTCATTGCAACAAGTGCCAGATATATTGCACGAAACGCCAGATATATTGCACGAAGTGCCAGATTGATTATACGACGCGCCAGATTGTCAGAACAAAATCAACAGCATTAATAATTAACGCTAATGAGTAATTGACTAATTACTCCGCAGAAAGTAACTACTTGCTACCTAATTAACAATATCACGATGATTATTTTTCTTGGTAATTAAACCCACAAATCCACATGGTGTTCTAAAATTTTAATGGAGTGCTTAGATACCTATTTCTCAACGATAAAAAACTTTAAACTTTTAGAGCCGTTCCAAAAACACATACTTTAAAAAGATTTCACGATTTTTAAAAAGTAATGTAACGTTTAGTCTTATTTAAGACGGATTTTTCAAAGCCCCATTTTTTTTGTCAGTTGCGATAATTTTACTGTAGTAAAGGGGGCGATTCTTTCAATAGGGTTAAGAAACACTGGTCTAGATCTTGATGGCGGATGCCCAGGACATACTGATCCCCAGATTCCTACCCACGTCTTAAATCCTTTTCCTTCCCAGAACTATTTTTCCTTTCCTTAAAAAAACCCTCCACACAGCATCCCCACAGATGACATAGGCCCTGAGGGAATTTTGTTTTCCTCAGGGCTTCCTGTGTGGAGCTCATGTAAACAAAAACATGTGATAAAATGTGCTGTGGCTGTCAAAATAAATAAAAAGGTATCCCCACACAGCAAATAAAAAGCTTAACGTTGTTAAATGATAACTGTATGTTTAATCGGCAGGTTTATGTAACGTGTAATCCAGTGTAATCTGTTTTTCATTCGTTGTAGATAAAGCCGCCAAAAGAATAATCTTTGGTTTGGCAGAACCAATAGTTTCAAGTCAGAAGCCGATATAAATAATTAGTCCAACGCCATCAGTTCCGTGATACTCGTCTGATTTGAATTGATAAACACTACTAAGAACTTGAAAGAAAGATTTTAAAATTAACGATGTCTACGTGCAGCCTTTAAATTAAATTATGTGAAATTCTACAATCAATCTTCCATAGCCAGAGTTATAATTATTTTTTTAAAGATGCTGCAGTAAAAATCTGTAACTTAATATAACAAAACTCGCAATCCAACAATTTTCCATAAAATTTGTGGTGTACACACTATTGTTTTCTCTGATGAACAATACAACTCTGATGATCGGAAGTTTCAATAATACTTCGGTTCGTCTAATTTACGAGTCGTGTTTGTTATCGTCTTATTTACAATGAATATCTAACTGGGCTTTAAGTCCGTTCTAAAAGATGCTCTGTGGTAATATGGTGCAGGGGAAATGGTCACTGAAGATGTCCACCATCTTGCCATCTTCGTGAACGTTCGGATATTAGACCTGAACGAGCGACAGTTGTCTCTCCCATATAGTAGAACTAGCTGACCTCTGTTGAGACACATAAAAAATACATATAACTACTTATATTAGTGACATATGTTGAGAGGTATTGAAACTTCATTCGTATTTATATACGTATGTAGACATCTACAATCTTCATATAAATTTAGAAAAAAATACCTATTAGAATCATACTGCCCCGGGAACCATTTATAGGACGACCAACATCTCTGTTGCCCGGGTTCGGGTGAGGTTGGTCACCTACTTACTGCGTGGCCGGCTGGATCGTGAGAGACTGGTTGAGGAACTTTGATCTCTCCAGCCGAACTCTCTCTACCCATTTTCTTGCACCGTAGTTGGAGGAATTTATACGTCCCTCACTCCAGGACACATTGAACTCCAGATTCCTACCCCCACCTTTATACCATTTTCTTTCCTAGCACTTCCTCTCCTTCCTTTCCCTAAGATCCTCCACACAGCATGGGCCCTGAGGGAATCTTTCTTCAAATTATCAGCATGTTTTAAAACCAAAGGTTTCTACATTTAAATTTACAATGTAAAAAAGTTGTTTAAACAACAACAAAAAGAAATCCGTGTAAATAATTATTGTACACTTTTTTAGACAGTTTTGAAAATTAATTTCAACAATACAGTTGTTCTTTCTTATTATTATTTATTGTTGTTAGCTTCTATGTGACGAAGCGTAGTGTGCTTCGTATCTTATTTTTTTTTATTATCCAGAAAGTTGGTGCTGTGTTATTTAAATATTCAAACATATTGTTCTCGGCTATATGTTTATTCAGATTTCCAATTCGCAGTCACCCTTATTTGGATTATTGATTGGAAACATAATGTGATGAAGGAATATGGTTTTGCTCAGGAACTCTGAAACCTTTCATTCTCATGAACAGTACATTACCTAATCAGAAGTATCTGATCATTAAACTTATCGTAGAAATTGTTTGAGTATTTCTTTTAATTTCCATCGGCATTTTAATAGCCATTTCGTCCGTGTATTGCTGTAAAAGGAATTAAGTTGAGTGGGTCACCATGTGTGTTATTAATTTCCCTATCACCAGTCATTAGGTGTTGCCAGTCAACTATTCGGCAACCGTTCTGGCGTCCGTTTGCGGCATCAATCAACTTCTGAATTAGAGATCTCTTGGAACAGCGGGAAGGAATCTGTGGTACGCGAACAGCTTATAATTGATTGCTATGAATTGTGAATGTTGAAAAGTTTTAAATGAAACAAACTTCCGCAGTATAAGCAGTGTATTTAGAGATAAGTGCAATTTTTTTTTCTGATTGTACTGGTGCTCTCTCATACCGGAGGTTCATTATCAAAATGACATTCTTCATCTTACAGACTGTTGTCTGGATCTACTACTAGTCAAGTAGTTCTTCCTGTATCAAATACTGTTTTACAAAGTTTATTATTGCTGAAGTTAAGCGATGTAGTTTAATTTTTGTATTTGGGGTGTTATGCCGTGTTACGCTACCTCCTTCTTTAGCCAACGTTTCGGAAAATATTACACTGTAAACCTCGGCTAAACAAGGAGGTAGCGCAACAAGGCATAACACCCCAAAAACAGATAACGAAAATACTTTTATAAATCTAAAAATCTAAAAATGTATCTTAAGCGATGTACATAATTCAATTTTATTCCGGAATGGGTACACTGCCCCGGGAAACATTTATTGGATAATAGACACTTCTGCCGTGGGTCACTCCGACTGGTTCGCTAAGTTTGGTGTCTTGGCAGAGGTTCCCGGGTTCATGAGTGGGGTTTGTCTAGGTTTTGACGGCGGACAATTTGGAAACACTGATTCTCACCCCTCATACTTTATCCTTCCCAGAACTTTCTCTCCTTCCTTCCCTTAAAAAGAGCCTCCACAAAGCTTCCCCAAAGATGACAAAGGCCCCGTGGGAGATTATTTTTATCAGGGTCTCCTGTGTAAATCTGATTTAAAAAAAATGAAAATAGCAGTTTAGATCGGGCGGAAGACGTTGGAGGTTTTTGAATTTGAGGGCGGTGTGGGTTAGCTTTGTGACCCCTTCCAGAATTTGATTCTCTACTCGATCGTGTCATGTTAAGTCGTAAAACTTGACAGCATGCTCGAACAACCTCCCTACCTTCCTCTTCCCATCTCTTTCCCCTCCACACTTACCTTCAGCCTCACAAATACCCAATTGGGGATCCCACAGTCTAACTGGCTCTAGACGGGAGTAGCTGAGACTCTTGTGAGATATTCATATTAAAGAAAGTCCAACGAAAAAAGTACATTCCTCGAAATTTATCGATAAAATCGAAGGACTAATATTTTATCGATTTTTTTCCTTAAAAACAAAGTTTCCTTGACCATAATGTATCTAATTCATAAATAAATTATGTAAAATTCAAAGCTCATGATGAGAGACATCCACTTAGAAACAAAATGTTACTCAAAATAAGTAACATGCCTCAACCGGAAGGTATATGATATTTTTTCACTCGAATGGGTAAAATGAATCCTTTACTCATAAATTATTTATTTGGAATTTCGATGATACACTTTAAAAAAGTTCGTGAATCCCTGCCCCGAATTTTTTTAATCACCGTCCGATTAAAATAAATTTATCATTCTAATACGTATCTGTTTGCACCTGTAATGGACAGTGCAAGACAAATTAGTGTGTTGTACCGATAACCAAGGTACTCGGACTGCAACAAAGGGGCTGCGAGCACCGATAATTCATCGGTAATCCATCAATGTGTATTCAACTATTCATCGGACGGTGAGCTTTTGATTATCGCGTTTGAATGCGGAAAAAAACAGAATAATCGAAACACCGCAGACAAATTACTAAGAGATTTGAGTTTTTTTAAGTGTAAGGATCAATGAACTTGGTTTATTTTAATGGTGTGAAATAGCTTGGAAGTAATTGTTTATGCTCCTTCAGTATCGGGATGACGCTCAATGTTATGTTTGGTGCATTTTTATTAAAAACTAAATTTTTTCGTAAGTCATTCGACTAATATTTTCTCTGCTTTATTTACGATGACTCTCAGTCTCTAAAATTTTGCGAATAAATTATATCTCTATAAAATCTCTGCAAAGATATATTGTGTTGATTTACTGTTCGTGTTTTAACTTGAGTGTTTTTCATTTTGTCTATCTGTAAATTGATTTATTTGTGCGGTTAAGAAGGTCAGATTGTTCAGTAAGTAACTTGTGCTTATCGACGAGTTTTTATGTTTTGTAAGTACGCTTGTCTAACTGGTATATTAATATTAGTTTGTAGTTTTTAATTTTTTTTTTTTAAATGCACGTAGTAGTGTTTTTTTGTCTATTTGACATGCATCTAGTACGTCAAACATTTTAAATATTTGGTCAGTGTCAGTCTATAATTTTAATTTGTTAATACTGAGTACGTATATTCGGTAAAACTATTATCGAAAGAAATATATAAATTCATCACAATTTTCAACCAATTACAGATTTTACTGGTGTGTTTTGAAGAGACTTGTTCAAAAAGTATATTGAATCCTTTTTTTGGTTCTATGACAGTTGATCCGCCGACTATTATCCCCCCGGCGTACTTTATATACAAAGTGGTATAAAAATACGGTATACTTAATTACACAAAATACAACTAAGTAACCCAAAAAGGATGTGCTGAGAGGATGTACCGCCGAAAAACAAAAGTATAAAACATATTTTCATTTTAGCGCATCGAGAAAATATCTGCTTGTCCGTATTCTGTGTTTACCAGCACATAAGTACAAAAAATCTACACGTAGTACAAATTCGTTTGATATTCATACCAAATTATTATTACGGGTATTGTTGCAGTCAATTTTACTTTTGTCATCGGTAAATAATGCACAAAAAATTATAATTTGAAAGTAAATATCATTTCGAGGGGCCAATTGTCGGCAGGTCAACTGTCGGATCACCATTTTTTCCCAACTGCTCCTAACCGTCTCTAGACTATGGCATCCCCAATTTAACTTGAATATTTAAATAAAAAAAAAAAATCAAATAAAATTTACTTGTGCATGCAGAGGTTTGAATCTGCGACCTCCGGATTGCTGGTCAGGTTTAATTTTTCAAATCGTCAATTTTTTTTTTTTACTTTGGTCAACTGAATTTATGGTGCTTTCCGCTTGTTCCACCAATCAACAAAATACTCGTATGTGACGTTTGATGGTTACGACTGTCTAAAGACTGATGACTAACGAGTGACGAGTGATGACGCCAGGTCAACTGTCTGAAGGTAGAGTGACAGTAGCGCCAATCGGATAATGACCAGTTTTTCAACAAATTATCGAGTCTGGGTGAGTTTTTCGCTGGTTACGATACCCATACTTACTCGTGCAGTCAGAAATTTCTCTAATTAACAAAAAAAAATTTTTTCTCAGAACATATTTTAAAAATTAACGGCTAAATTGAACGAAACAAAAATTATCCGATTTGATTTGAGATTTTCACGGTCCCAAGTATTAGAGTGATTTATTTTTTAAAAAACGGACGATCTCTAAAAGGAGACATGTGTCTCGACATTTATATCATGTTAACACATACTTCAAAATCGAAAATTAAAAATTTCGCAAATCTTCGCATCAATCTCTCTTCACATTAAGTTCTTACATTGCTATTGGCCATTTGACCATAGGCCTTCAAGATAGATATTTTCGTAATAACCATCTACATCGAATTTTTCTTTACGAAACTACCACCATTAGCATATCTCTTGTAGCTGTAATAATACACTCAGTTCCGATTCTTTAGTTTCCTCTGCTTCGAACATAATTACTGTGACAATGTGTAATCTCATCATTTACCTCTAAATATTCTCATCATACATACGACATACATCTCGAACTAAATTTACAATTTGGCTGTCCTGGAACGGGAATCCTCCTCAGTTGGACAGACAAAGTATCATTTGTATTGAAATATCATTGCATTGTAATATATATAAATAAATACATAAAAAAATAAAAAAAATCATGTAAATCGTCAGTTGCCAAGCTGATCCGGCCTTTACTTTTGAATTAGTGGGAAGGTCCAAAACACATAGAGTAATCTAATTAAAATAAAACTCCATCTTAAAGCAAATTCACTTTAAATCCAAAAAATATTAATAAAGACGATAGGGTTAAGCTCAAAAGTTCTTGGTATCAGGTAATTGACGGCTACATCGAAACAAAACTCAGAAAACCATTTTTAATTATACTGTACTACCAATTCTTAGAGGATTGGAGCTGGCAACACGTGTAATAATATAGGCACACACTTCACCACAATCTTTGATTACACATTTGCCCTGATGATGGACACTGTAATGCACTCCGAAGCATTGGCTAAATAGGTAGGTAGCGCAACTCGGCATAATACCCTAAAAAGAAATCACATTTTTTGATTTTATCCAGTCAATAAATACGCCATATGTAATCGACGTGCCATTTTTCTAAACCTCTGAAGGGGTAACTGCTAGCCCAGCCGGCTATTGACATCAACATAATTTACCAAATCACGACCAAAGTCCGACTCCTACAAATATACCAAAATGTTTTAATCTTTTCACCCATTGACATCCAAATTGATAGACTAGCCCTAACATGAAATCTGGGTATCATTTAAAATCTGGGTATCATTTTAAAAAGCTGAAAGCAAACCAAGTGACCATATTTATCGCACCAGGAGGCGTATTTCCAAAACCTATACCGTTTCAGTCGTGGTACATTTTCAATATAAAAATTTAAATATTTAGAAATAAAATTATTAATTTCTAATGTACACGTAAGAAAAATTATTTTATCTAGATTTTAGAACAATTTTTGTTTTTGCAAAGTGATAAAAAATAACCAAAATAGAGTTGTATTTACAATACATGGGAATATTATCAAAATTGAAATATTTAGAAATAAAATTATTCATTTCTAATATACACACTGGAATGATTATTATATCTAGATTTTAGAACAATTTTTGTTTTTGCAAAGTGTTAATAAAATAACCAATACAAAGGTGTATTTAAAATGTAAATCGTCGCTACCACGACTGAACCGGTATAGGTTTTGGAAATACGCCACCAGGAGGGTTATGCGCGGGTCACATTATGCTGGTTGCCAGCCGCGAGTTGAAGAAGCCGCTTCTGCCAGCCGTCGATCAGCTTGGTGTGACAACAAAATTCGGCGCTGGCGTCGCCAGCCGGCGAGTATTTGTCAGCGGCTGACGAAGTTGGACATGTTTAACTTTTGGTAGCAGGCAGCGGCGAATAATCAATCACGTGACCGCTGGCACCAGCCGGCAGTGCAGTCTGACCACTATTGCGTCTATCAGCAACGAGAAAGCACGTGTTTTTTTTACGTGAAACGACAGACGACATGTAGTGAATGACTAACTGGAGAGTGCGAGACGCGAGTAGCAGCAACAGTAGTGTGACCAGATTGCCCGCCGCTGCTAGCTGGTACTACTACCAGCCGCTGGTAAGCAGCAGCTGGCAACCAGCATAATGTGACCCGCGCTTTAGAGAATGCTTTGAATAAACGCACACATTCGTGCATTGACCGCCGAAGAGCGTGCATTGAAATATCCACACCCTGCGCAGAAAAGTAATGTTCGCTGAAGTAGCGCAAAGTTTTGGATGGCAGTCCATTGTGGGACTTTTTTCAAAATGTTCGTTTTTAAAAGAAACGCTTGGGGTAACAACACTAAAAATGAGTGAGGTGGGTAAATTATAACACATTTATAAATTGAATCACTTAAGTTTTTTTTGCCACTAATTTGCGCATCATTCTAGAAAGGACTAGTAATTTGTAAGCAAATTTAATTTTTGATGACTGAATAGTGATATTACAATGTGAATTGCCTGCGTATTGTCAGTTTCATCTTATGACACATCATGGAAACGGAGACCTCCCTTTCCCGTTTCCCTGATGGTTGGACTAACAATTTGAATATCTATGGTTTCACCCGAAGTAAGATAAAATTGACTTTATTTTTATTTTTAACTTTATGAGTAAAATCGTAAATTATAATATTTAATTAAATGAACGCAATATTATGTGCGTTAAGAAAATGAAGATAATGTTGGTAGTTCTTAGTCGAAGTAAGATACAGTTAAAAGTGAATAGAAATGGGTTGGTAGAGCTCTTGTCATATCAACAAAGGGACCTGAGTTCGAGTCCCAGGGGAACCAATATCTTTTTCTAATTTTTCTGTCTCCAGATTTTCGAATGAGTTTCGCTAATATTGTCTTCATTTAATTAAATATTAAAATTGGCTTTACTTTGAACATACATACACGCTAACAACTAACTAACTTGCGAAAACAAATATTTTTTAATCTTAAAGTTTGACGGCCGGCTTAGTCCAACGTGCAAATAAAATTTATTTCATTAATTTGTGTTATTTCACAATTTATTCATTTAAAATAATATACAGAATATTTGCGGCACGTTCCAGAGTGAAAGATACTTTCAGTATCACTCTGGTGTAAGACCACCATTCAGAATTGAAACGTTGCTTGAAATGGCATTTATTTATTTATTTATTTATTCATTTGTTTGACATAATATTTTACATTTAAAAAATAAAATCAACAATGTCGGCCTCGCTGGGTAGCTCACCTGTGCTGAGGCCTCCATTTTATAAAACAAAAACAAAATTAACTAAAAATTAACATTTATAATTAAGTTAAAATTATAGGATAAAATGAATCATTTTATTACTAAAAAAATAAATTAAAATCGGTGTATATTAAATATATTATGTGTTGTGTTTTTGTGAGCGATGTGTATTTTATATTGGTTTTAAGTGTTTCGTGTAGTTGTGTTTTATTTTTATTTTGTAATGAAATTTTGGTAATATTGTCTTTTTTGTTCTTTGATCCATTTTGTAATTTTGAGTACGAAATTATTTTTGTTTTCTTCCATTTTATTTTCAAGGGTGAGACTGTTGCTGCTTTTATAGCATGATATTTATAGTGCCTTTGTCCAAAGCTTGTATTTACCGTCGGAGTTTTTAGGTTATTTTTTTACGATTGTCTAACTGGTCTGTTAGTGATATTTTGAGATTGTTGAAATTTGTTTTTCTGGTCAAAAATGTAGTTTAGCAGTGTTTTAACATAATATAATTGGCGTATATTCAGTACGTCACAACTGTTGAATATTTGGTTTGTGTCAGTCAGTCTATGTTTTTTAAGTATTACCTTTAAGATCGTTTTCTGCGCGATTTCTAAGTGATCGATAGCTGAGTTTGTTGCTCCTCCCCAGACAATTAATCCATTTTCTATTATTGACTGACAAAGTGCAAAATATTTTGTTTTATATTATATATGTTTCTTATGTTTAGGAAAATGTGTATTGTTTTGAGGAGTTTATTTGTGATTTGTTTGATACGATGTGTCCATCTAAGGTTATGGTCAATTATGATTCTTAGATATTTTATTTGTTCTGTTTTTTCTAGAGAAGGGCAACTGCAGATGTTAGTATTTAAACATTCGTGTATTTTTATGGTGTTTGAGTTGTTTCTTGGTTGTCCTGTACTATTTATACTGTACGTTATAAATTTTGTTTTCGATATATTTAGTGTAAGTATTTTTGAGTCTAGCCAAGCTTTCACCCGCGTGATTTCTAAATTTGCTATGTAAAATACATTATTCCAATCCTTGGTTTAAAGAGTAAAACTGTGTCATCTGCATACCTAATTATTTCACCGTTTATTTCCATGCTACAAAGTTCATTTATGTAAACAGTGAAAAGAATGGGCCCTAGTATGCTTCCTTGTGGAACTCCGTATGTAATCGGCAGTGGTTTACTAGTGTAGTTATTAATTTTGACATGTTGTGTTCTATCACTCATATAACTTTTTAATATTTGGAGTTCCTTGTCTTTGATACAAGATCAGATCATCTGAATGGCCAGGTACTTCCCCACATTCCTCTTCCCTATATTCTTCTCCTCCCCACTACCTTCAGTCTTACAACATACCCCAATTGGGGATGCCATAGTCTCACTGGCTTCAGACGGAAGCAGTTTGGACTCTTGTGCGGTATTCATATTTAAAAAAAAAATTAAAAATATATATTTTCAATTCTTAAAAAATATTATTTATATTTTCATTGCCTGCCAACCCTGTTCCCAAAGCTACCTGCTATTCGTTACTGTGAACTGGCTCCACCAATATTATTGTCAAATTGGGTTATTAATTATACAGGGAGGGAACACGGCGCATGCGCGTTTCGCCCACGACAGCGAAATTTATGAACACACTCAAAATTCACAGCAAGCATATTAAAAAGTGATAAAGTTATTTAAATGCGTTTTTTGTATAGTGTTATTGTTTTCGGGATTTATTATTAAGGTTGTTATTTTTTACTCTGATTGTGCAATTTGAAACGGTAGCAGGTTTGTTTTGTAATTTAATGGGTTCATTAAACAAGAATTGCATTGGTCAGGGCCAGCATTCTATTTTGTTCACGAATACATTGTGCAAAAAAGGATTATTTGTTTATTTTAAGTTTGAAAGAAATTATGCTTTTATTTGCCAAAGATGTTGATTTTTAACATTATGTTAGATTGCGGATACTGAAAAAAACATTAAAAAAATAAATAATTTATTAAAAAATTAAAGATTTATTAAATATTTTTCATGTTTCTCTTCTAAAGAAGAGCGAGTATTAGGATGAAAAATATTTTGTTTCTGTATTAATCATGATTTAAGGAAGTATGAACTTTAAACAAAATGTACAAATTAATAGTTGTATTAATTATGAAAATATTTTCATCATTTTGTTATTTTTACAATGAATTGCTCTTTAAACGCTTTTAGTAGGCATTTATCGTCTAGATTGTTTTTATCTTTTCGGGTAGGCTTTTGCGGTATTTAATATAGTATTTTCTATGTAGCCTCCCTGAAACAGACATGATTTAAGATTTTCACGGCCTTAAGTATTGTCGTGAATGATTTTTGGTGTATTATGTTGTACGTCCTCCTTCTTTAGCCAATGTTTCGCATAGCCTTTCTGTATCCTTTATCAGGAGAGTTAAGCGTCAGCTAAGGAAGGAGCTCAATACTGTATAGATATACCCAAAAAATAAATCTGAATTGAATTCAAAGTTTATTTATTTATAAATGTATTGCCAAATCTCACAATATTGCATTAATGTTCCCTATGAACTCAAAAAACTACACGATTTCCCTGAACACTTTAAAGTTCGTTATTAGTGTTTAGAGAGTAGTGTGAATGGTAGAAGATGTCGGTGACGTCCAAGGAAGACATGGCGCGATCGAGTTAAATAAATACTCTAAAATTTTATACTTTACAATTCTTTACGGTAATGTTATTTCCATCTTAAAACGCACCCAATTTTCAAGCACCACAGAATTCACAAACTAGAGACCTTACTGCAAAACATTTATTTTCTTCGGATATATTGCTGTTTTTTTTAAATAGTAAATACTTCTGTTTATTTAATTTTTTGGAATAAAAGCCTTTTAACCCCTCAGGTCTTGGTTGGGCCTATTTTGTCGGAAGGTCAACATATTTCCGCTTCGCAATAAAATTAAAATAAATGGAATATTTCTGAACGCATTTCGATAACGAAAAAAACAAACACAAATATTTTTTAGACAAATATATTATAAACTTTATTATCAACTCACGTTTTTGTCGTTTCATGTAAAAATTAGGAATTAAAAATTGAAAAAAATTTTTTTTTTCAAATTGCGATCGGAAATTTTGATTTCACAAAGGGAAAAGTTTTAATTGTTTTGTGATTAACTTTAGAATTGAATATAAAGCGTGGTGTTTTCCCTTTCTTACACAGTTTAGACAACAATTATAACCGTGTTAGAGTAGGGGAGAAACAACGATTTCTGTGAAACCTACATGAGTTGTTCTGAAAACCGAACAAATTGGCCAGAGAGGTTAAAAAATGTTAACTTCGACGATTGCCTGCCTATCATATTTATTTATTACTAGCTGGTTACCAGCATGCGTTGCAATGCCATATTCATAGAAATAAATTTTTTCCCCTGCATGTCCTTTCCGGTGTGTCTCCGTTCCCCTCCTGCATCCCCTACCCTCCAGCGATCCCCTGCCATCTTCCCCGCCCACTCTTTCCACTCTCCCTCTCCCCCGTCCCGTAAACCCTACTCCTGCTTTCCATAAATTCAGTCCCAGTACAATCATTTTTCAAACAGCTCGCGTGCCACCAATTACAATTTTTTATTTAAATTTTCATTGTTCGTAGCTATACTACGAATATTCATTTTTGTATATTATGATATAGTTAAAGTCGTTCTGAAGTTATGGCGTGACCAAGGAAAACGGGGACCCATTTTTACATATAAAGATTATTATTATCATTTATTCACATATTGTAAACAAAAACAAAATACATACCTGCTTGATTTTTTAAAATACCAACGATTAGCTAGAAACGTTATCATGATCTCGATTTATTAATCCTGTGAAAACAGATGAAGCAATTCCACAAACAGATTCCACGAGTTGAGAGCTACTTATAGGAATGCTGTTTTCAGAGTAGGCGGCTAAAATTCACGTGCTAAATTAATAATTAGTGTTCTGAATAGCTACCATAAATACAAAGACGCAATAGACATGCTTCTGTATTAGAAGTCAGTGTAAACTAATTAAAGAAATCGTAGATTGCCGAATATCTACTTATTTATAACTAATGTGCAAAAATAACTCGGTGAAAAAATTATATTAATCGGCGTTCTCTTGAAATTAGAAAGTTACTGTTTGATGCCAATTCCTCAAAGCAATTTCACATTCTCTCATAATTTTTTAAGGCTATATTAAAACATTGATAAAAATTGATGTGGTCTTGAAGCCTAAATTATTGGCATTAGAAATGTTTCTATCATAGTTATTTATATATCTTGTTTAGATTGTCTGATGATCGGTTCATTTTACGATAAAAGCCAATCACATGTTTTCGTCGTACTGTTCTCCTTCTGAAGAAAACCATATCCTAGAAATAGAAAGAGTACAAAAGAGGTTTAAGCGTTTCTTTTTTTTTTACATTAACTCCACACAGGAGGCCCTGAGGAAAATAATTTTCCTCAGGGCCTATGTCATCTTTGAGGATGCTGTGTGGAGGGTCTTTTTGAGGAAAGGAAGGAGTGAACATGGGTCTTGAAGAGACCCATATTGTAGGAGGGAGGAAACACAGAGGCTGGTAAATCGTTCCACATCCGAGCTGTTGAACTCAAGAACGAGTCGTAAAAACGACCCGTTCTCATGTGAATAATGTCAACCGTGTACAAATGTTGGGCACGTGTTTGGCGTATTTCCTGACTATGCACTGGTGCCGAGGGGATCAACGACGCTAGTTCCTCTGAGCATTTTCCATTTTAATACCGGTAGAACAAGGACAGCATTCCCACCTGACGCCTGTGCTCTAAAGATTGCAATCCGTCTGTTAAGATGTGAGAATCTATCAAACGGGCCGCCCGTTTCTGCACAGAGTCAAGATTTTTTAAAGGTATTTTGGAGCTCCAGACCAGAGGTGGCTGCCAAATTCAACCGTGGAGCGCACTTGCGATTTGTACAGGGTTAGCAGTTGTGTACTATTAAAGCATCTGCGGGCCCTGTACAGTACGCCCAGTTTCTGAGAGGCTAATTTAACTCTGGTATCGATGGAGCCCCCATACCTGAGCTGGTCACTTAGAGTAACACCAAGCATATCAATGGAGGTCCTGTTCGGAAGAATGCTTCCGTTGAAGGAGACTAGATTATCATTTCGATCCCTTTTAGACGTTATCAAACATGATTGGGTCTTTGAAACATTAAATTCGACGAGGTTATTCTTACCCCAAGAGAAAACACTCTCGAGGTAACCGTCCATTCTCTGCTTCAAAGCCCTCCGAGCTATTGGAGTTTGTGTGCTCTTTGGAGGCTTGTCAAACAAAAAGCTATCATGGACTGTACTGTCATCCGCGTAACAATGAATCGGTGCACATGACAAGAGGTCGTTGATGTGCAACAAAAACAAAGTCGGAGACCGAACCGATCCCTGTGGGACGCCAGCATTTATCGAATGCGAGGAAGAGGTGAAACCGTCAGCAACCGCCTGAATCGACTTCCCCCTCAAAAAGTCGGCAATCCACGCACACAAGGATGCGGGAAGTCCGTACGAACGCAGTTTGTTGACAAGCGCTCGATGCCAAACCCGGTCAAAGGCCTTGGAAATGTCCAGTCCAACCGTTTGGGTCTCACCAAAACGTTCCAGGCACCGTCCCCAAACATGCATCACATACGCGAGAAGATCACCGCACGAGCGGTTCCGCCGGAATCCGTATTGACGGTCGTTAATAATTTTGTTCTTCTCGAGGTATGTGAAGGGATACACGTACCATCCATTCCTGTTGTTGTTCTTACCAGGAATGCTTGATTTCAACACCTTACATAGAAGTCCGCTTAAAAATATTTTTAGGGTAAATATTTTTTTTAATTTCTCTGTTCTAATACAAGATGAGCCTATGTCAATTTTGTAAAACGTTTTGGAATGAAGTTTTATAATCAATTTGTTGGCGCATACATGCAGAAACAATATTTTAACTTCCATATCAGATAGGTCTCAACTACATCAATCAATCGGACGTTTTAGAGTAGTTACCTGTGGTAAATACCTGAATCAAATTACCAAATACCAATAACTGACTGACTAGGACACTTCTATTAACCCCTGAGTTAATCTCTTGAACTAAATACTTATTCCACCTGTGTTGAAAGAGGTAAACTTATTCTTATTTCTTGAACGACTCAACTACTTAACGATTCTGCATTGACGTATTGGTGTATATCCATATTTAAATTAAATATTAAACGGGTAATTAAAAAATTTCATGTACGTGTGTACAAGGTGTTTTATAAATATTTGTTTGTACACTGTCTTAAAATCCCCAAGCACGCTTTTCAAAGTTAGTATTGAAAAATACGTAAGTAACAATTTTTATTGCTTAAAATAAACAACAGTTGAGGTTCAAGAGAAGGATTAATGAGACCGTGATAAATTTAAACAAACCGGTTTCATGGGGTAAGGGTCATGCGGGTCTTGACTTCGGGACGGGCAGGATCGGGAGAGACTGGATGATGGAGACCTTTCGACCTATATATAACCTTGCACTGCATTTGGATTATTGGATTCATTGGGTTCCTCACTTCTTGAAATACTGATCTCAGATTCCTACACACCCCTCGTACCTTTTTCCTTCCCTGAACTTTATTTCTTTAAAAAGACCCACTACACAGCAACTCCTAAGATGACAAACATAGGACTGGGGGAAATTATTTTCTTCAGGGCCTTCTGTGTAGAGCTGATGTAAAAATAAATACAACCAAATAAATTTTGAGGAACAGATATGAGAATGATTAGATATGTGATTACGTTCGGATTACAAAATACATGACCAAGTTTTTCAAAATTCTTTTCAAAATAAATATATAAAAAAACTTATTTCGATTCTAATATCGGATTTTTTTTATTTCTAAAAACAATCGGTTAGAAGTCTCCGGTTAATTCATTGAGTATTTCGATTTTTATAAAAGTTGGACTAAAATGTCAACTTAAAATTAATAATGTGGGCGTAGCGATGAGATTATATAATAACTTTCAAACATCTTGAAAATTAACTTTGAAATTTGATGAATTACCAAATTCAGTGAATAAACATGTCCTTAATGTTTCAATTGTGCCAATGATTAATTCAAATCTCATAATCTTATCGGTCATATTTAAAATAACGATAATATTGCTGTGAACAAGTCTGTCACAAGGGGACTGTTTAAGAAACACCGTTTACAATATTGGGGTCGACTAGAGAAAGCTCTCTGAAGTGCAACTCTAGTCACCCTGTTGTAAAGAGCAAAATACCATCCTACGGCCTTTAAGTTAATAACCTTTCGGAACACCCGATTTTCATGTTTGTAATTAATAAAATCGCAAGAAGCGAGTCTCATGATCGATTCGTCCCGGTATCGATTATTTTTTTCAATTTCGTACGAAATTTCACGGGCCTTTATGTCGGTAGCCAACGGAATTTTAATTGATTAAAAACACTCTCCGTGTAATTAAGGCTGTATATTTCATAAGTATTGTAAACACGAACACGGATTCAACGTCTTAAGGCTGTTTATTAAACGTATTAAGGGTTATTAAGTTTTTAAATTAAGCTTTTTCTGTTAGTTATTAATTTGAATTACGCTGTTTATACAAGTTATTAACTATTTAAATCAGAGACTGGGTGTGCTCTGGTTATTCGATATTTTATGACTTTTTTCTGGTTTTTCAAAAGGTGCTATTATTCTTTGGTTTAAACATACTTCTGTAATATAGTGGTGCTGCATCGCGTGATCCTGATTTTTGCTGTGTAATTTGATGGTGTATCAAGTTTTTCTTTTTTACCTGAATATCACTCAATATTCGGAACTCTTCGGAGCCTGTGGGATTGTTTATTTATTTAATACATGAAAAATCGAAAGTACATATAGTTTTATTTATGATATTTCACCCTCCATGCTAGGGATGACCCTGTGTTATGGCGGGTGAAGTTTACAGTTTTCGGATTACATTCATTAGTATTGGTTGAAAATATTCACTAATTAATACTATGCACACAGATTCTTCTACAATAAGAAAGTTTATGTTGTTATTTTGGATTATAAGAATAAGGTAAAGAAGTTAAAGAGTTATTGGAAAAGAGAAGTTATTATTAATATATTAAGGAATTATTGGTATTTAAGTCACAGTAATCAGTCTTATACATACATACAAAGCTGCTTAGATAGTAAATAAAAATATGTAAAAATATATCATGTTATGCCTGCTCTTAATACTATGCACACGGGAATGGGACGTTTCTACGCCGCCGGTTCTTCGCCGCCAGTTCATCGCCGCCGTTTCTACGCCGGGACGGTTCTACACCGGCCGTTTCTACACCGGCCGTTTCTACGCCAGCCAGGTTAGGTTAGGTTAGGTTAGGTGATTATTTACGTGGCCTAGCACACAATTACCAAATGACGCAATAATCTTATTTTTCCTATTTATTCTTTTAATTTAAAATAAATATTAATGCTACTTTTTAAATGATTCGATAGTTTTTGTATTTTCTATTTTATTTTCTATGACTGTATGTATGTGTTTAAACAATAAAGTTTAATTGTAATTGTTAATTTAATTTGAATGCGGCGTAGAATCGGCTGGCGTAGAAACGGCCGGTGTAGAAACGGCCGGTGTAGAACCGTCTCGGCGTAGAAACGGCGGCGATGAACTGGCGGCGAAGAACCGGCGGCGTAAAAACGTCCTAGACCCTATGCACACAGATCTTCTTTAAGAAAATGATATATAGTTAGATTGGGTTACAAGAAGAAGTTAGAGAATTCTTCGAAAATGAAAAATTTGAGGAGTTGTTAGATATAGATCACACTAATTTATTTATTAATTTTCTTATTAATTAATCTTGTACATACAATGCCTCTAATTTAGAAAATAGAGATATATTATGTTTTGACTGAAAGGTGATTAAATTGATGTAGTGTAAAGTGAATGGGTATTAAAATTGTAATGTATTCCATGTGTAAGGATCCATTTCGTTATTTTTTTTTTAAAGGAATGGGGTTGGCTCAACGTTCTTAAGTTTTCAGGGATAAGGTTAAAGGTTTTAGGAGCTAGGAAGAAAAATTGTCTTTGAGCTGTCGTGGTGTGTAGTTTAGGTACATTATAGTGTCCGCTGATTATTGTTCTGGTGGTGTAGTTGTGTTGTAAGAGAGTTTTGTTTTTGTATTTGAACAGGAATTTGTATTTGTGGCACCTCTATTGGGGTAAGTTGTGAAGCAAAAGGGAATGCGGAAGAGAGAGATTGGTAAGAATGCGCTTATTCAGATCTGGTCACTAAACACGTTTCGATTTTGAAATGTTTCTAGCTCTGTGATCCTTTACAGAGATATTTGTCTTTATACATCACAAGCTCTGGACCTTTTTTTTTACTCTGGTTCTTTGACATCACAATGACTGTTTTTTGTTAAAACGCACAGTATAATATGGTTTATGAGGACACACGTCCTCAAAACTTGCTAGCTTGGTTTTGACTGGCGAGCTCTCGCAAAATGGAATGACTTGCCCCTCTCTGATCGGCTATGTTCACCAAGTGTCCCGAACCTAGCATAAACAACAGAACAATGATACAAAATGATCATAATTAACATTCTGATATGTTACAGATTTTAAATGTTTTAACAGGGCAGTATTAATTTTCACTTTTACGTGTAAATATAATGAATTTATTAATCCTATTACAATACATGAAAAAATTATTTGCAAAACTTAACAAATACGAAGTGTGCAGTTAAATAATAATATATTTTACATTCCTCTTGTCATGCTATGCTGGACCAGCGCGTCTATTCTGCCATGTGGAATACAATGCAGGTCGTGGTGCGACCTTAGTGGTAGTCGTTTGGTATAAGCAATTATTTATAGCTTTCCAAGGGGAATAGTCTGCAAAGAAGTTTATAATAGTAATTGAAAAGGTATCATTCCTCCCAAATTGGAGATTCTCACAGCGCAAATCCTTGAGACGCATGAATCGCGAGTACTCGACATGAATTTTGATATAAAATTGTCACTCTGGATGGAAACCCCCAGTTTCAACAACAAATAAATTCATAGTTAATCTGCTTTTTCCTTCAGAGTGTATGAACTTCATCTAAAGGCATATATCTTTAATAATATCTTAGTTAGTTATAAAGGAATGTGGCAAAGTCAGGATGACGTGGTTGAAAAGAGAAGAGGCAAGCAAGACAAGAGGATCCTACTCATCTTTCCTTTAACACCACTTTCCGATAATTCATCGTGCGGGTATTTAACCAGGAGAACATGTAATTACAGGGATCGTTTTTTGTTAGTAATGATGAGGGCTTGATTGATTATAGGCTACACTGCTAAGTGGAAATAATATAGTGAGATTTAGTTGCTATCGCATTCATTCTAGAACCTTTTATGTCTTTTTCACACAAAGTATTGGTAGGTACAATTTTGTGAATAATTAGTAAGCAAGAATGAGTTTAGATACAATATTACCGTCATAGGTAAAGTTGTTTACCATCTTTGGAAGAAATATCACTAAAATGAGCAACATGAGGTTAATTTAACTTTTCAAAATGTCCACACTGTTCACTGTTCACTGAAATATTTCACTTCAAGTATGCTTAACTACAATAAACTGAAAAATAATCCAACATAGAAAAAAATAAATTATTATATATGCTTAACTATATTAAACTTAAAAATAATCCAACTCCTTACGAGTCCTTACAAAATAATGATCAAATAATATGACGAGTATACAGTATTTACATACAAAGCAATTCCAAGAGAACAAAATTTAATACATAATAGCAGTGCTGTTTTAGCACAGGACAATAATAACAGACAATAACGGTGCACGGTACAAAACAAGAACATTAAAACTTTAAAAGAAAAATATGGAGGCAGTTTACGTTTATGTACAAGAAATATTCTAAGTGGACATTAAACATAAAAGTAAAATAAGGAGGGAATCGAAACTAAACAATTACCGGAAACTTGAGATTATAACTTATTACAGTATATTATTGAAAGAAGTTTAGATTCATGAATGATATGATTTTTAAAATAATTTTGTTTTTAACCTTTTCCACTCCGACCATTTTTTCTCAAAACTGTTTAGCTACTCCGACCAAAAATGTGTGTTATATTTTATATTTGAAATGAAATTTTTGGTTAGTTATTTTTGCGGCACCCTATCGGATAACGTAGCGAACCACTTGGGGTGACCTGTGGAAGAGGTGTTCGTTATCCAATAAATGGTTTCCGGGGCAGCGGTACCCATTCCTGCCTCCCAAATTGAAAACGATGCAATCCCTAATCCTTTTTCTGCATATTAGGCATTATTACATGTAGATTGACGTGATTTAACCGCTGTTCTAGATCTACCGAATGGCTTCCTTTTCTAGTTTTTACACCTTCTCTATAATTTTCAACCAGCTGAATAATTAGCCTATCCACAAATTGAAGATGACTCATTGGTATTTCCAATAGAAAAAAAATATTTGTTGTTGTGGTGTATTCGGTGTATTAATAGACATTCAATTCCTTTTTTTCTGAAACAGAAAAGCTTGACGGTGTGGGATTGATGGATGTTGAAGGTTTTTGCGGAATAACAATATTTTCTACATCACTATCTTTACTGAAATAAGCGCATCTCCTTCTTTTGGACGGGATAATGTCACTTCCACTATCCATATCACTTGGATTATTACGGACTTCTTCACCATCACTTCGAAGTAAAACTATCATTATTTTCCGTGACGGTTAATTCACTATATGTATAGAATACGTAAATTCTTTTACTTTCAATTACTAATATCAACATCAATAGTTCCACAAAACGAAAAAATATGGTCACAAAAAGTGGGAGTAACTGCGGAGAACCGTCATAAACGCAGGATAACGACTGACTGTTCCGAAAATATTTGAAGAAAAAAAATATTTCATGTGTTAAAATGATGCATCTATTTTTACATGCATATATCTAATTAACGGTAAATTTAAATGAAGAAATGTTGGTTTATCCAATATGTTGCGACGATTCTTTGTAATAATCGGAAATAATAGTTCGTAGAATGTACTTAGGAAGATAGAAATTGGTGATTAAACTTATACCTGCGCCGGGCCAGGACCTCTGGCCGACGGAGCTGCCTACCAAAATCGTTTGGGCCAGAATGTGTGGCCTATGGAGTGGAAAAGGTTAAAGGCCATTTAAATTCAAACAAATTCTGAATATTATTAGTAAGAGCTGAAGGAAGTATATTCCAAACGAGTGGGCCAGTTACATGAAAAGATATATCATTATAAATAGTTCGATTTGAAGTATAAAGTTCGATTAAACGATTTGTATTCAATCTGCAGACCTTTAACTTATTTTCAACTTTATTTTCAAAAGTATAAATGTCCATCTAGAATTTCCGCTCTTGGCCACAATCAAAACGCCTACTAAGAAAACCCCGAAACTTTCATTATTTCTTTCCAAAGAACCATCTTAACCTACTTCCAATGTCTTGTGGAATGTGTCGACTATATAACATCCACCGTAGTGGCAAGATTTTGTGCATATTTAGCGATAGCAACTTCACTAAATTTGTCGAATCACTTATTTACACTTGACTTCACGTGACCGAAACTTTATTTTCTCTTGTTTTTGTTGTTGCTATTTAAAAACTTTTTGTTTTATTCTTTCATATTGTTATACACCGTTATTCGATGGTTGGTATTATGTATTCTTTGTTATTTCTTTACGTTAATCCACTGTCCGTTGCATACCTACATAATAAATAAATTAATTGGACTTAATACCTGGAACCATACAGAAATACAAAGGGATTGCCGTGCCATTTTAAATTGGTAATGTTATTAATGGACAATTTGCATAAGGCCATTTAGTAAAGAATATGGCCTCAAGGGATTTTAAATTGCTATTGTATGTTATTTTTAAATTATACATTACGTTACTTATATTTTTTGGTTTGTTTTTTTAATCTTTATTTATAATGTAGTAGGTATGCAATCTACTTCTAGTAGGAAAAATATATAATATACAAAACACAGCTTTCAAAAATATACATTATGTATACGAATCATATTTTTTTATAAGTGTGTGGCATGTATCGTACGAAAAATGTTAAGACTTATGGCTTCCGGTTTTTGGTAGGTTATCATAAAGTTTTTGTCGTTTATCACGAAAATATGTACACACAAGTGTACACGACAGTTCTGTTTCGTGTAGCCTCGTTAGGAAAACTTTAAAATCTTTAAAATCTCTGTAACTTCTCGTTGTGAATATTTTCATGGTACATAATATCAGTTTGCAGGTAATCAGGAAGCATATTTTTTTAAGCTGGTAGATCTTTGTTAATGTATTATATTTATATTTTGTTTAGTTGTCATCATATTTAATTTTTGTAACATAACTTTAATTCTTTTACAAATATTGCATTTCAAAATCATCCTCATCCTCATCCCCTTATTTTGCATGACATGTGATTTATTATTTTGGGCTTTGTTACATAAATATAAAAAACTTTAACTATAATTTAAATGCAAAGTTACAAAATAATTTTACAACACTATATTTGAGATCTATCGACCACCATACTAGGTACATGATCGTGCTATTGCATAGGAAGAGTAGTGTAATGTAGCATAGTAGTCTACGATCTAGAACCTACATGGTTTACCATAGTACTCTACGGGCTCTTCGGGTTATATAGTCTCGTTGCCGGGTTGTACCGAAGGTAGATTTACGAAGTTAGTTTTCAGGAGCTCTTCAGATTAAAACCAGCATTTAGCCTGAAAAGACGTTTGTCCTCAGAATTATCATTATAAATACAATACGACAATAAAGAGTCACTGTAGCCTTTCAATCAAGCATTATACAGTTTCCAAGAATAATAAGCACCGGAGAACACATATTCCAATACTTACCATATGAAGATATTCTCTGCAGAGAATATAAAGAACATACAAGTAGGGATTGGAGGAAGAAATGGGGAGATGCTATATGGATCAAGTCATCAATTTTTTTCGAGGTTGATTCGATTAGTGTAAATCCGGTTCTCAGAATGCTCTTGCGGGAGATGTTGAGAGAATTGAGAGTGCATTTGAGTATCTTCCACTACATATTCAGCATGCTCATGTATGAGGATGTATAGTTTGTTGTATGTATGCATGTTAACCGATGATAAATATGGTAGTAAAGTGCGGCAAGTCCGCTGTTTCTATGAGTTTTGGCACTTACGGAATTCAATGCACCATTTAAATAAATTAATTTCGATTCCATGGCCTCTTTCCTTAATATCTTCATTAATTCCCATCTCTTGTCGAATGGACGAACATGGAAGCAGTCATTAAAAAAAACTGAATAACTAATAATATTATTTTAATAAAAAGACAAATAACTTTGTTTACATCACTTTTATTGGTACACAATCAACATGTTTCGTAAACAATGTTTACTTCATCAGGATCAAACGTATACTAAACTTAAAAATTAAATATAGATGACACATGGAAGGAAAAGGTAGGAGGGAGGGGGAGGGGTAAGAGTGGGGAAAGTTTATCAATTAGGGATTTCAAAGCCATTAGCAGGGAAAGATCGGTTAAGTAGGAAGAGGTTCAAAAGAGGGTTTATAAAAATTTGCTGCTTATTAATTATGTCTGCTTTATTATTTAATTTTTTTCTAATTTCTAAAATCTCTAAATTATTTATCTGTGATGCCTTATAGCCTGTATGTAATATTTTAAGTCCATGGTTTTTGTCAAAATTATGATTATTTTTTTATTAAATGATCTGCGTACTCAGACTCGCTGTTGCCATTTAATGCCCTGAAATGTTCTTTAACCGTTACTTCAAAGTTTCTATTTGTTCTACCTATATAAAAGCTATTACAATCTTTACAATCGAGTTTATAAACGCCCGATTTTTTCGTTTTGATGTCGCTGTCTTTGTTATTGAGGATGATTTTTTAAAATTTGTTATTTGTATAAAAAGCAGGTTGTTGCAAAGTAATAAAATATTCCCAATAATATAAAACCTGCATTTTATCCAAATAACAAATTTAAAAAAATCATCCTCAATAACAAAACAAAAAAATCGGGCGTTTATAAACTCGATTGTAAAGATTGTAATAGCTTTTATATAGGTAGATCAAATAGAAACTTTGAAGTAAGGGTTAAAGAACATCTCAGGACATTAAATGGCAACAGCGAGTCTGAGTTCGCAGATCATTTAATAAAAAATAATCATAATTTTGACAAAAACCATGGACTTAAAATATTACATACAGGCTATAAGGCATCACAGATAAATAATTTAGAGATTTTAGAAATTAGAAAAAAATTTAATAATAAAGCAGACATAATTAATAAGCAGCAATTTTTTATAAACCCTCTTTTGAACCTCTTCCCACTTAACCGGTCTTTCCCTGCTAATGGCTTTGAAATCCCTAATTGATAAACTTTCCCCACTCTTACCCCTCCCCCTCCCTCCTACCTTTTCCTTCCATGTGTCATCTATATTTAATTTTTAAGTTTAGTATACGTTTGATCCTGATGAAGTAAACATTGTTTACGAAACATGTTGATTGTGTATCAATAAAAGTGATGTAAACAAAGTTATTTGTCTTTTTATTAAAATAAATAATGCTATCACAAAGTGAAAACCTTTCCGAAGAAGTTTTCTTCGAAAAATTAATATTATTAATCTGTTCCCCACAGTAGTAGGTAGAGGATAAATCTCTTAACAAATCTGTTTATTTCTTGCTTCATTTGCATTCATGCATCATCTCATACACACTATTGTGTAGGTAATTCGAACTTCTTATATAGTCGACTCAAGTACCCACTTGATTTTATTTGCAATAACGTTTTCCCTAATGTATGGACGACATAAGCTAATGCAATTCTATAATATTTGGTCCTTCCTCTGTCAGTTCCATGCCTAACTGACTGATGTTTTTTTGGCTATTTGTGCTTCTGTCAGCAGATGGAAATTTTCTGGCCAAATATCCCGGAAAATTTTGAAATCCCGGAAATTCTGGAATGTTGTGGAATATTGGGGAATAGGGAATCGGGAACATCATCGTGGAAATTTTTTAGTTAAAATTGAGAAATATTAATATAATTGATATTAAAATGTTTAACTACTACCATATAATAAATGTTCTCATACCATTCCAAATGTTTGGATAAGAATCACAAATTATAATGTAAATGTTATTTTATTAATATGCTCAGCATTTCTTCTTTCTTCTGTCCTCCAACATCTCACAGCTGAGCAAGCTACAAGCCATCCCAGTCGTATAATACTATAATAATCTACTTGAAGTGAACATTATGGTCCGAAGCAGAATAAGAGGATAAGGCCATTCGTACACGGAGATACTTACAAGCGATTTGAATTTTGTGCAATTAGCGTACGTGCAAAATAGGCGCATAGCGTAGTATCCGCCATACTAATTTGCTTGTGTTCGTACACGTAGCGACTCATCGACTACGGGTTTGACGTCAGTTGCATGCTACTGGCAGCTTCTATAATACTCACGGCGACTGCGATAACTTGCGGCATCTCATTTCTATAATACGAGTGAGAGAATTTTTTTTTCTTTGGAGGAAGCATTACATTATGTGCCTCATCCGTTGTCTCACCATTATTTAGTATGTAAGAAAGATCTGAAGTATTATTATGATAAGGAACGTACGTTTATTGCCTTTTTTGTACCGTCTCCGTGCCTTTACCGTGGGAATTATAAAAGCGCTCACTTACAATGATGGTAACACTACTAAGCGAGTTGCATTCGTATCTGCCACTCGTTTGATATAAATGACGTCTGAAAACGGTTTGAACGTTAAATTTTTTCTGGAGCAAGAAAATATCCATATTTATATAATTATTATTTATCGGAATACGTTAGAAAGGAGCGAAGAAGGATTGAGGTTGGAAATAAAAGTCAATTAAACATCCTTCTCATTTAGATCCTTGGTGGCTTCGATTTCCCTAAAATTAACAATTATTTTGTTGTTTATGAAAATCATTTTTAATTAACAACAATATTATTGCTTCGTAGCTAGAGTCACTTAACGTTGTATTAATTCCCCGTTTGCACTTGAAAAAATGATCAAGTACGGTATATTTCGGGTACACCAAACCCGGGAAACCAGCTTTATAGAGCAGCCTACCGGTAGGCTACTTGTGTCACAGTCATGTAGCTTGTAAGTATATCTGTGTGTACTGCGGGCCTAAGCGTGAGAACGGTGACCATTAATGCCGGTGACCAGAGCCACTGAGAGTACCAGAACCCGGGCTGTGGACAAAGCAGCCAGCCGAGTGTCAGGCCTAGCGTTAACAAAGCCTTGGTTGGGGGCGATTCTGATAAATAAGGTGCTGTTTATTTACATACCTGATACTAATATCTACAGCCTGAATGTCGGACAAATATCTACAGCTCATATGTTGGACAGATACCTATCTGACGATGAGTCGATATAGTCCGGCTGGAGAGGTGTAGGTTAGTATCAGCCTCTCCTGGTCCGGCCACCATGCAAAAAGTGGGTTAACGCATTCGCCACCAAGACCTTGACAACCCTCATCCCATGAACCCGGGCACAAAACAAGATAAGAAAAACTATTCCTGTTAAGTCAGCAAACATAGAAAACCTCTTAGGCTGACCTATGGAAGGGGTGTTGGTTATCCATTAAATGGTTCCCGGGGGCGTATTCCTATTTCAGTCGCTCTACCGACTGAAACGCGTTAGGGATTGGAATGCATAAATCACCTTTCAAACACTACGGCGTTTCAGTCGCCTTCGCGCTTTGTGGCTCTCTGTTTCTGTGAGGGTGACGACCGTTATTATAGAAGGGTAAGCAAAGAGTATGGACCGCGTCGTTTGTACTTACAAAATCTTTTTTTACATTGAAAATATTTATTTTTTAATTTAAAAAAAAACGCGCTTTTTTATACTTATAAAAAAAAAAATTTCCACTAAGATCGTGGAAAATCGATTTGTTCAATGGTCTATATTTCAAAATTAAAAACAAAAAGTAATTAAGTACTTCAAAGCAGTACTTACTAGTGTAAAGAAACTATCGAAGTGATTTCTCAAAGATTGAATAAAGATTGTTTAAGATTTTTCAGTCACACTATCTAGATTTTTTAAATGTGAATCGCTGTAATAAAATGTGGCTAATTAAATAGAAAACAATAATAAATTTAGATTAGAAAGATACGTAGAGAATAATTCAACAAAATTGAGACCCAGCCAGCTCTTACCGCAGAACCTTAGGCGGCATTGTTTGATTATACAATCTTATGAAATGTGCAACGAGGACTAAATGAAAGGCTTTTAATACACAATGAATAGGATATAAAAAACATCAATGATAGGTAGTTTAAGTGTAAATAATAATTGCTTTTACCGAAAGAAATAAATGACATAAAAACTTCTTATGTTTATTTACAAATATTTATGGACCCTGCCACCAAACTATGTGTACACACATTATTCAAACAACTCGCGCCGCCTATTTAAAATTTCAAAAAGCAAAAGCCAACTATTATATATAGAAACCTTCAGGGCGTGCGCGCAATAAATCACTAAAATTTCATCGCAATCGGATTACTGTTTAGGGTGGTTTAGGAACGCGTTAGGGACAAACAGGGAAACTTTTAATTTAATTTATTGATTTATTATATTCATACCTTGTTGCTTCTTATTTTGATGTATATTTTAGCTGTACCTTCCTATACTCTAGGTAGGTCTCAATACCCACATAATTCCCTTCCTAAATACTTAAATACATATCACACCCTCCCCCTTTCAAGTGCATTTCGATATATAAAAATAATTAACTGCTTCATAAAGAAAATTTATTTATTTATTTATTTAGTACAAGATTATACATTTGCATACATAATTATGAAATGTGTTGGCTGCCTAACTAGGAGGATTCCCGTTTTAGGACAATCAAGTTAGAATGGGTATGAACATATTATGGAACATGACTTGTACAAAAAAAAGAGGAAAATTGAGGAAATAAAAGAGCAGAAAGAATCCAAGAAAAACAACAAAGAAGAAGAACAAAGAACATAAAAAGTTTAAAACGTAGCAACTGTTATTTGCTTAACATAGTTATAAAAACAATATTAATTTAAAAATAAAATAAAAAGTACAAAGGTACTTAATAACAAATAGATAACGTAAAAAACATAAAATAGCCATGGTTTGTTTAGCATAGTTTTTGAAATGATAATAATAATAAATAAAAGGTATATTTTATAATATACTTAAGAGCAAATTATTAAAACGTAAATAACAAGCAAGTTTAATAAACTTGTGAAAGAAAAATGCTGATTCGACTATGCTATAAACATTCTGACTTAGGATAAGTGATACACATCATTTTAAATCGATTGGCAAATGGTCTCATATGAAAATAATAAGTTAAAAATTACTGTACAAAGTAGAGATCAGCAATCAGCGATCGTCATTGAGATCATGGAGGTTTTTAATAATGTAGTCAACGTTTGACAATGGCGCAAACGTAATTTGAGTTTAATCTATACGAAATTAGAATATAATCATTTGCAAATTTAATTTTAAGTTTAAATTTTAAGTTCATTTACTTTTTAAGTTGATAAGCAAATCCCCTAAAAAGGGCGTCAATAAATTAATTAGAAAAAATACCTTTTTTGTAGACGTACGAATCCATTCGATCAACTGCAATGCCAGGCGATGGTTCGAAATGGTCTTGCTGGAGAGGTTAAAAGGTCTCGCTCCACGAGTCTTACTCGATCCGGTCCGCCACGCAGAAGACCTAGCCAAACCTCATCTCAAGAACCCGGGCACCCCTGCTAATTCACCCAACTTGAGAACCACTTAGGGTGACCTGTGGCAGAGGTATTTGTTATCCAATAAATGGTGTCCGGGGCGGCAGTACCTACATCTGCCTCCCAAATTGAAAGGGATTAGTTAGTTTAGATAGTGCTAAACTAACTAACCATCACGCCATTTCCCTGCAGTGGTAGGAGAGAGGACGGACCGCCAAACAACTCGGTCTTCACACACACTATTTGCCTCACTCACATTCATACACCGTCTCATACATACTCTTCTATTATTCTGACTTTTGATATGGCCCTACTCAAGTATCTGATTCACTTGATCGTACCATGTCTTCCTCGGGTGTACCCAACTTCTTCTTCCATTCACATTTGCTTCATAAATTCTTCTCACTCTATTTTCTTCTTTTATTCGCTCTACACGCCCAAATCAGATGGTGCTAATTGAAATATTTAAAAAAAAACTTTTTCATTCTGAAAAAGTTATGCTTTTATTATTTTTTCAAAATATTAATATTGTTGAATTCAAGAAAGATATTATCTAATAAATATATTATCTAATAAATCATTGATTATATTTTCATTGATTAATGAAAATATAATCAATGATTTATTAGATTTGTTAAAACAAAAATTAGGTGTAAAAGCTAGTAGATTAAAAAGATATAATTATACGTATAATAAAAAAAATAATAATAGATTATTTCAGAAAAATGAGAAAATATTTTATTCCAAACTTGACGATAAACAAAATATTATTTCGAATAATAATAATCCGTTGCCATCTGAATCAGATATGCGCGATTTTTGGACAAATATTTGGAGTAAAGATATAAAACATAATGAGTCAGGTCCGTGGATAGAAAATGAAGAACTCAATTGTTCAGACATTGAACAAATGAGTTTTTCTGATATATCGGTTGAATTGTAAGCCAAAATTATAAAAAATACTCATAATTGGAAAGCCACGGGTTGCGATTGGATACATAATTTTTGGTATAAACGTCTGACTACTTTACATCCCCTTTTGGCAAAAAATCTTTCAAAATTTGTCAGAGAACCTCAAAATTTTCCAAATTTTCTAACTAAGGGCATTACTTATATGTTGCCTAAAAGCGAACATATTAATAATCCCTCTCAGTATAGACCCATTACATGTTTACCGACAATATATAAAATTTTAACCTCTTGCTTGACAGATTTAATATACACTCATTTAGATGAAAAAAATGTTTTATCTGAACGACAAAAAGGTTGTCGCAGAAAACATATGGGATGTAAAGAACAATTAGTTATTGATTCTGTAATTCTAAAACAGATTCAAACCCAAAAACGTAATTTACATATTTGTTATATAGATTACCAAAAAGCTTATGATAGTGTCCCGCACTCGTGGCTGATAAAAGTTTTAAATATATACAAAATTAACCCAATTATTATTAGCTTTTTGGAAAAAATTATGGCATTTTGGAATACCGATTTGCTTTTGAATTTGAAAGATAAGAAAATTATAGTACCGGGCATTTCAATAAAAAGAGGGATTTTTCAAGGAGACTCATTGAGTCCTCTTTGGTTTTGCTTAGCATTAAATCCTCTATCTAAAATGTTAATTAAAAGCAAGTTTGGAATAAAAATTAAAGGTAATACTAGAGAGAGAAATATAATTTCTCATTATTATTTATGGATGATTTAAAATTATATTCAAATTCTGAACCAAATTTAGAGAAAATGATTAAAGTAGTTAAAAATTTTTCAGATGATATTAAAATGACTTTTGGTTTAGATAAATGTAGAACGATCCATATAGAGAAAGGTAAAATTGTAGATGGAGACGAGGGTATATTTAGAAATTTCAAAATTGAAAGTATGAAAGGGGGTGAGGTTTATAAATATTTAGGATATCCGCAATCAAATAGATTAGATCATACTAGTATTAAAAATGATATTAGGATTAAATTTAAAACTAGGATCAGAAAAATTTTGAAATACAATCTATCTGCTAAAAATTTAGTAAAGGCGATAAATACTTGGGCAATACCTCTATTAACTTACTCATTTGGCATAATTAAATGGTCTAATACAGATTTAGATAGCTTAGAACGATTAATTAGAACTACATTAACTAAATTTCATTGCCATCATCCAAACTCAGCTATAGAACGTATTAATTTACCCAGAAATTTAGGAGGTAGAGGTATAGTCAAAATAACATCTTTAAAACATAATCAGGTAGAAATACTAAGAAATTTTTTCCATAGGAAAGCTGATAGTTCAGAAATGCACAAAATAATATGCAAGGCAGATAGAAATATTTCACCATTAAATTTATACGACGATAATGCCAGCATTCTTATAAATACCAACCAGGAATTATTAGATTCCTGGTCAAATAAAATTCTTCACGCAAAACACTTCAATTATCTCAACCAAACATATGTTGACAAATTTTCGTCAAACAAATGGTTGAGTATTGGAGAGTTGAGCGCAGAAATAGAAGGCTTTATGCTTGCCATACAAGATAGAGTCATTAATACTAAAAATTATAGGAAGCATATCATCAAAGATGCAAATCAAATTGATGATTTATGTAGAAAATGTTTGGCTTTTCCGGAAACTATAGAACATATTATATCGGGATGTTCTGTATTAGCGCCGTCCGAGTATACATTTAGGCACAATCAAGTTTTAAAAATAATTCACCAAAGTTTGGTAATTAAACATAACTTGATTGACTGCCGTAATGTACCATATTATGAATATGAACCAAATTCATTTTTAGAAAATGAATTTTATAAAATTTATTATGATAAAACTATTCTGACAGACAGAACAATTAGTCATAATAGACCCGATATAGTTTTACATGACAAAATTAAGAAAATAACTTATATCATTGATGTCGCTATACCAAATTCTTGTAATATTCAGAAAACTGTTTCTGAAAAAATAAGAAAATATACAGATTTAGGAAATGAAATTAAAAGAATTTGGCATTCTCAGAATATAAAAATATTACCATTTGTTATTTCGGCTACTGGCATTATACCTAGCTCTCTCATTCAAAATTTAGGCGTATTAGATTTGTCAAAAAATTTGTACATAAAAATGCAAAAGTCGGTCATTTTAAATACATGTAGGATTACGAAAGATTTTTTAAATATTTATATTGAGGGATCAGTAGGATTTATCGGACCAGTTAGGATTTCATCAGAGCCGAACCCTCTGATATGAAAATATCTGGAGTCGGTGAAATATTTTCCCATTATGTTTCTGGTGGATTGACGTATTGTTCTTGTATTGTTTTATTCTTATATAGTGCAATTACATTGCGTTAATTTACTAGATATTCATTTGTGGAAAAGTGTGTGGAAGGGTTTAGTCTTTCATTTGGGAAAGATTCAACCCGGACATGAAATCTGGAGCACCGTAATAAACAATATTATATTTGTGACTTAATCTAATTCACAGACACAATATTGTATTTGTTTACCTTTCTTGAAAGTATTAAATTTACATACGGACTAAACAAATTATTCATTACCATTATGCGTACGTTCGAACGCAAACAAAAAATTCATCCAAATTTGAATCAAAACTTGTAAAAAGTTTTTTCCATAAATAATTAAAACACCGACATCAATGAAAGAGCAGATTATGAGTGAACTTTTCAACCAATAAAACTAGTATCAAAGCAATGAATTAATTTTTATTTGCACAAGAATTTGTGATGCTCAAACAGAAGTCTAACAACATTTTTTAAAAATTGTATCTACATTTTATGTGATAAAATCATATAGTTCTGTAATCCGGTTTAGTCCTGTTTTTTTTGTAATCCCATAAACCCAAAATCCTCATAAATATTAAATAAATTGTTATTTGAATATTAGACGTCTATCTTGTACCCCAACTGAAAATAAGAATTAAACAATAATTAATATTTAATTTAATAATGATTCATTTTCTGTTAAGTACGGTGGATAATTTCAAAGAGGTTTTTGCTTGTCAAGTGGTGTACTGTATCGTGGAACTACTGTGGGGTAAGAGGGGACTGCAGGCCGATAGTATATACTACTAACCAATTTAAAAGATTTGCGTAAATACAATTTAAAATCCCCCCTTTAAAATGATTTGCCTGTTTAACATTGTAATATTATAATTTAGGTTAAAATTATAATATTTTTAAGGGAATTTTTTAAATGAAACGAATTGTAACCATTTTAGAACATTTCTAAAAAAACAGATAGAACTATATGAAACCAATTGGGGCGTAATAATTCATTACATCTTCATTCTTTGAATCTTGTGAAATAAATGGAATATTTAAAAGCTCGTCACTTAACTTTTTCACAAAGGTTTATATCGAAATACAACATAAATGGTTCTGAAAATAATTTTGGTTTTAGAAATGAGCAAAAGAAACTATTTTGCATTCAAAGATCATTTTTGAAAAAAAATGTCAGGTAGAACCTTGTCCAATTCAATTCAAGATGAGGTCATGTATGAAAATTAATATATTTGTAAACTAGCATTTCGCGACAGGATACCCCAAGTAATACAGACGCAGTAAAAATATATGAAATCCTTTTTAAATAAATGGTAATAACTAATAAATAATTATAATAAAAGTAAAGACATTTTTTAATTACCTCTTTGGCTTTATTTACTTTACAGGAGAATCCTGTTGCCGCTCTCTCACATCCCTTTTCATCGTCAACTACTTGGTTCACTGCAAAAATAAGATGTTTTATTATAATTGAAACTTTTAATAAATTTATGTGATACTGACAGTAGTATTTTTGACACACTCATAAATATAATGCTGGGGGCTTTGACCAAGTAAATCTAGACAAAGAGTGATGTCTTAAAAATGACACCGGAACCAACATATTATTTACGAAAACATTTTTATTAAAAATAAATTTATTTAGAAAAAATTTACATTATTTTTTCAATTTACATTATCTCACAGTTAAAAGATCGCAAGAAGCATTGGTTTTAATCTTTTTTTGGTCTGCGTGGAGCTAATTTATTTTCCAGCAAGTTTGCTGCAACACAAAATTAAGGCAGTTTCAGATTTATTATTAATAATTTAATCAGTTAAATAAATATTTTAAAAAAATATAAAGGTACGCAACACATAGATTCGAGGCAGGGTATTGAGATAAGCATTTAATAGAAATAAAAACAATTCTTCCCAGCAAAGGTGAATTGGAGGACCCTTATGCAGATGACTTGTTAAAACCAGTCTTATGTTCAGAATGCACAAATAAAGTTCTAAATACGGATTTGCTGAAGCATTTCGAAGAAAACTACTTCCTTCGGTTGTAAAGTTTTGCTCTTGCGTAAATGATTCTGCATCTGTTATTAGAAACTAATTTACAAAACGTGCTTACTTTGAACTTTGCATGCGTTGGTTAAAGTCTTTGCCTTCTCAATATTCTCTGGATTTCCTTTAAACATTTCCTCTGTCAGTTTTAAACATGCTTGCTCTTGGTACATTCCTTTATCGTTAAACTGAAAACAACAAAAGATTATTATTCGCTTTTTTCAGGCCACGCTGAATACTGATATTACTCTTACTGTTTTCAAGGCGCTAATCGCTGATCATATTATCCCTAAAAGTGCAGTTTTTACCATATTATCCTATAACACAATATATATGTTAAGAAGGATTTAGTTAAGTTATAATAAAGTAAACTAAAAACAACAAACGACTGTATTATTTTAAAAAATTAAAAATAAACTAGAAGATTGGTGTAAATTTAACAAAATTTATGTAAACTTCTTTATCTGACCACTTGGGGACACTCTTGCAAAACTAATTTAAAATACATACAATAGTACAAAGTTCTACGGTTGAATTGTTAGTTCAATATATTTTTTCACAGAGATGAAATATATCATTGTTTTACCTTAATTTGACTATCTTACCGGCAGGCCTTATTTGGATTCAAAATATTGATTCAGCTCATATCTGAGTCTGAATATAAGGGGAAATTGGAACATGAACATAATACCAGGTACACAAAGAATAAAGAAATGCTTGTTCCAAAATATTTCTAGACACACAATGTAATAATATATTGAGGAAATCTATAATTGGTTTCTCAGTTAGGTTAATTATAAATGTATAAATTAATCATTATTGTAAACTGTTGATTTCCCTAAAATAAAATAAATTAATAAATAACAATAAATACGGACTGTAAACTCTGGAATATAACGTGCTCAAAATATTCAAGATATTTTTTAATTCATTTTTTTATAATTCACACTTTAATACAGTTACTAGCAAAGGATTAAAAATGCTTGGTTTAATTCTCCATAATGGCAGAGACTATTAAAATCTTTCAAAATTAATCATCTTATATTCTTCTGCAGTCAAGTCGAATATAACTCTCCTATTTGGTCCCTTCGCTTTAAAATTCAGCATAAATTCTTAAGATATATTAATTATAAAATCGGTCCACCCACAGAAACAAAAAATTACATTCACTTGATGAAATAATTCAAATTACTTAAACTCTCAGGTGGAAGACTTATTTCCGACTTGAATTTTAAATTTTTAAGTTGTTAGCGATATTAATATAGACCGCCCTGATTTATTCAGCTTAATTACCTTCCATATAACAATAAAAACTACTCGATCTAAAATTACTTTTAATTGCAGCAACATTATCAGAACTGAATCATTTAGATACTCGCTTGTATTTTAATTTCATACAGTTGGCAATACTTTCTCAGAAGTAGCAGATTTGTTCAACTGCACGGACTATATAAGCAGGCTTTAAAAACACACCCCAATAATAATAATCAACTAACCATCACGCCGGGGTAGGCAGGACCGCCGAACAACTCGGCCTTGGCACACACTTCTTGCCTCGTTTACATTCATACATCATCTCATACATGCTCTTCTATTATTCTGACTCTTGACACGGTCCGACTCAAGTGTCTGATTCACTTGGTCGTGGCATGTCTTTCTCGGGCATCCCCGACTTCTTCTACCATTCACATTTGCGTTATATGTTCTCCTTACACTCCTTTCCTCGTTTATTCGCTATTCATGCCCAAACCATCGGAGCGTTCCTTTCTTAATCTTACTCATTACGCTTACATCAGTTTTGCATTCTTTGCGGATCTCCACGTTTCTAAAATGATCGTTTATAGTTTTACCATACATATGCATCAGGGATCTCATTTCTACAGCATCCAGTCTACTTTTATCCCTTCTCTGCCTGTTCCATGCCTCACTGCCATACCTCAGAGTAGGTACTAATCAATGGTGTACGTACTAATAACTAGGTGCAATAATCAATGTTAGCATAAAACCTACTATTCTTTTGCATAAGTTCTATATAATTTAATTAGCAACGTGATTATTGTTCCACTAAATTATTATTAATATCACATGTTATAATATATAAATAAATAATGATCTTACTACTCCCAAAGTCTTGAAGGCGCATGCCAGCAGGCACTTGGCGGGTTGGGTGGTAGGTGCCTCCATCTTCAAGAGTTTGTTCATTTCTTCCTCAGTAGCGTGCACTTCTTCCATACACTTCCTGCCAATCTTCATCAAGCCCTCTTTGTCCATCTCTCCCATCTGATCAAAAACAAACATAGAATTTTTACATTAGCTCCACAAAGGAGATCCTGAGGAGAAAAAAAATCGGGTCTGCACTTACACGAAATGCCAGACATAAGGTCCTATTTTATTGCAGCACTGTTCAACAACAAATTATGTAGCCAACTCGCCAATTCTTGGGCCTACGTATCGACATCTTTAACATTTCTAAATCAATGTATAAAACACGACAGCCGGCGTGGTCTAGCGGTGAGGCTTTTGACTCGCTTTGCGAAGGTCGCGGGATCGAATCCCAGCGTGGGCAAATAAATTTTATTAGTTTTTCACGATTAATTCATTCAAAATATTATATGGTATATTTGCGGCAAGTTCCAGTGTGGAAGATACTCTTAGTATCGATCTGGTGTAAGATAACTATTCAGAATAAGTTTCAAATTCTCCAAAACAGAGCAATGAGAATAATACTCCGAAGAAATAGATTTTCAAAAATAATTAAAATATTAGAGGAACTTAATTGGTTAACAGTGAAACAAATGCTGACCTTGAACACGTTGATATTTATTCACAAAATATTAAATAACATGTTACCAAAATACTTCTCAAATAAAATCGTATACAATAAGGACATTCACAGACATTACACAAGGACGTGCAAGGAAATAAGATTAAACAAAAAGGACAAAACGAATACGCAAAATAGTTTGTTGTACAAAGGAATTAAGTTATATAACACAATACCAGAAACTCTAAAGTCCTCACCAATTGAAAAATTCAAGATGTGTTATAGGAGCTACATAAAAGAAGAAAAAATATAGTGAATTTGAAATATTATAATTAATTAGCTGCAATATGAAATATTATAATTAATTAGAAATTTGTAACCTTAAATTTACAAATAACTAAAATAAAATTCAAATAAAAAAAAAAGAATTGACACGTTGCTTGAAATGGCTTAAGTCGTATTTGGTGACCAGAATTGAATAGCCAGGTACTTCCCTACCTTCCTCTTCCCCATCTCCTTTCCTTCCCCACTACCTCCAGCCTCACAACATACCCCAATTGGGGATGCAAAAGGCTCACTGGCTTCAGACGGGAGCAACTGGGACTTTAAAAAAATATATCTAAACAAATATTACATGTTAAAATATTATTTCCGATAATGCTTAAATTATTTTATCCAACTGTAAACCATGAAACCTTGCTTTAAAAAAATATAACCGTATGTAACTGTAAAAGCCTTACTGGCGTCTAAAAGAGTGATAACTAAAAACAGATCAACTTAAAAATAATTTACAAAAAATAACATGTCATTTAGAATGCATCTCATTTGACACGAACGAAATTTATTTTGTATTTTGTATTTTATAATGAACTAGCAGACCCGACCACACGTTGCTGTGGCTAACAAAACACAACGCCATTACCCGACCTTTAAAAAATCCACACCACCCGCTTGTCAGCTGCCCGCTGCCTGAATTGAATAGTTGAATTTTTCAGCTCTTCTCTACTATAATAAGCAAGTGTTTTACACATAAACTTTTCTCTTTAATCACTCTATCTATTGATGAAAACCGCATGAAAATCCGTTGGGTAGTTTAAAAGATCTAAGCACACATACATTTTGAGCGACACTATGCCGTTTTAAATCGCACACAAATATATTTTCTTTGAATTTCTCGGCTTTTCTGTACTATAATATGCATGTATTATACATATAAACCTTCCTCTTGAATGACTCTATCTATTGGTGAGAACCGCATGAAAATCCGTTGCGTAGTTTAAAAGATCTAAGCGCACATACATTTTGAGCGATTTAATTTTATACCATGTAATGATAATGATAATAATATGATATGATACAAATGAAAAAATTTTGTGTTTAAAACCATTTTATTTCATTTATAAACGTCGACCAGTTTCGGTTCACCTTCATCTTATGTTTCTGTCTATGTCTTAAAGAAGGTTAAGATTTGAAATCAACCGAAACCAGTTTACGTTTATAATAAAAATAAAGTGATTTAAAAAAACGTTTTTGATTTGTATAATGTCAAGCCACAAAGTGTTTGCTTTCTTCGATAATGAATTGTTAATCTACGCTGTAGGTCATCCGCAATATTTATTAACAAAAAACAACACAAAAGGATAATTGGATCTGAGTTGATATTAAAAATAATTTGGAGCCTCATAGATTGTACAAATTGGTCGATTACGTTCAACACTTATTATGATAATGGGCACAGTGACATTAAAAATAATTTAAATATAAATATTACGTAATATTCGAAGCATAGTTTTTTTAAGTGAAATATTTAATTTCTTGTTTATATCATCCAACGCATGTTATGTTGAGTAGAGCATAGGCACCAATTATTATTGCAAGGTGTTGATGGATAAATTTGTACTGATAATAATGAGAGTACTCGACCACCATAACACGGGCATCAGCCTAGCATGGTGGTCGAAAAATCCACTAATGTTACCCCTATTTTTATTTAATGAATAAAGAAAAATTAAAAAAAAAAAAAAAAAAAAATTAAAAAATTACAAATGCAATATGTCTTTCATTACACGTGTACGCTGAGAGTATGATGTACAACAATTTTTTGGTAATAGTCAAGAGGTACGTAAGCTTAAAAAAGTTGACCACCGCTGAAATAGGCCATAGACAACATACAGAAGTAACAATATTTAACATTGCTCCAAGTAGATACCACGAACGCGAATTTTTAATTAAATAATACACTGAATTCACGCATTAGTTTAACGATTTTTAAAATATTTTTTTACGTTTCTAAAAATATGGGTTAAATGATCTAATATAGGTGTTTACATGTGTCCATACGATTTACATGATTTTTCGGAAGAGTATAAAATTTTTCAAACGGAACGCTTATATTTTCCAGTTAGTTAGGTTAAAATAATTTATTGGGAATGATTCTCTCTAATAGAAACTAACAAGCTAGATAATTTTACAAAGAAGCTTTATACCTATATGGTCTGAAACTGGATTGCCGATTCAATAGGCCACTTGCGTCACATTTAAAAAATATCCAGTTTCGACATTCGACAAAAAGACATTCCGTTTTTTGAAAACTGGCGAATTTTTGTAAATTTCAATCCGAAAAATCAGACCATTTTTTATAAACCGAAAAGAAAGGATATAATTTTATGGATGCGAAAAAACGATAATAACATAAAATCATTTAAAAAAAACGTTTTCCACATGAATGGCACAGGAGAATAACGAGGCATACCAAAAATATGAAAGAAATACAGCTAAAAAAATTACATTTCAATATCTCAGCAAGATATCAAAACTTATATTAAAATCCCAAAATTTAATACCAAGCATTCCTATCTGTATCATGGTATAAATTATTTCAACAAACTCCCATTAAAAGTAAAAATTATTGGAAATAAAAGCAAATTCCTAACTAAATTAAAAAAAATTCCTGAAACCACTGTAAGAGTTACATTACTATTTCACTTCATGTAAATCTGTTAATCGACACACCTCAAGTTTCTCTTACAGTATTTATTGTTAATAGTTGCAATATTATTATTCACCTACTCAAATGATAACATTGATAACATAATTGAGTATGAATTCACTCACCAAACACAAGAGCCTTGTCTCTTTATGGTGAGGAAAGGCTTTTATTACATTAATATTACAAATCTGTTTAATATGAAAAAAAAAGTATAATTATTGTAAAAACAAACAAATATTAAATTAAAAAAAACTAAAATAAGTACGGGGTTCTCTACATAACATCTGTCAAAACGTCAAACCAAATGATAAGTTCGCATAGAACAAACAATAAATCTAGTGAATGTTAAATGTCAAATTCAAGAATTCGCCTAAAACCAAATTCGAGAATTCGCCTAGAAACCATATAAAAAAAAATCAGTGTGACTAACTAACTAACTAACTAACCATCACAGAGAGGACGGACCGCCACGCAACTCGATCTTGGCACACACTCTTTGCCTCGTTCACATTCATACATCGTCTCATAAATGCTCTTCTATTATTCCGACTCTTCACATGGCCCGACTCAAGTATCTGATTCACTTGGTCGTGCCATGTCTTCCTCGGGCGTTCCCGACTTCTTCTACCATTCACATTTGCATCATATATTCTCCTTACACTCCTTTCCTCGTTCATTCGCTCTACATGCCCAAACCATCGGAGAGTCCCTTTCTTAATCTTACACATCACGCTTACGTCAGCCTTGCATTCTTTGCGGATATCCACGTTTCTCTCACGATCGTACATGGTTTTACCACACATTCGCCTCAGGGATCTCATTTCTACAGCATTCAGTCTGCTTTCATCCTTCCTCTGCCAGTTCCATGCCTCACTGCCATACATCAGGGTAGGTACCAGCACTCCATTATGGACGGCTAGTTTCGCGTCTTTGGACAGTTTTTTATTACCGCCAACGGCATTCAGTCCTCCATTAATGGAGTTACCGGCATTCAGTGTGGAATTTTACAAAATTAATAGAATATTATCGGAGACGGGACATTTTCATGTAGTGTTGTCACGAGCCCAAATAATGGATTTATTTATTTATAAAAAAAAATCGATATGAAATCCGTGCAAGTTGTCTATTACATAAAAAATAACAATATAAAAAAAATGCGAGTATAAACATATAAATATATATTTAAATATTTAGATTTTATTTCGAATTTTGGTTGAATTTGAACTCTGCACAAGGGCAAAGTATCCCTGTGCATTAAATGTGAATTTTAAAAACCTTGGCACATCGTCAGCAACATTAATGCAATTTGGGAGGCGGGTATGGGTACCGCTGCCCCGGGAACAATATATTGGATAACCAACACCTCTGCCATAAGTCATCCCAAGTGGTTCGCTACGTTTGGTGACATAACAGGGGTGCCCGGGTTCATTGGCTGAGGTTTGTCCGGGTCTTGGCGGCGGATGCGTCTGCCCACCAGATGCATGGGTGAGAATGTTTGGGGTAGTCCCTTTGACTTCTCCAGCCGTACTCTCTGGGAACATCGCTTTGCACCGCAGTGGGAGGGATGGATTCATACCTCTGTCACACTGACACGCTGCCCCCAGATTCCTACCCACTCCTAATATCCCTTTCCTTCTTCTTTAAAACTTCCTCTCCTTCCTTTCCTAAAAAGACTCTCCACACAGCATACCCAAAGATGGTATAGGCCCTGAGGGGAATTATTTTTCTCGGGGCCTCCTGTGTGGAGCTAAGATAAAAAAATATATTTAATTCAATTTACTTACCGTTGATACAGCCAAGGTAATACAGACAAAGGCAATCGTCAAAGTGTTCATCTTCGGGCAGTGATATTATTTCAGTTCTGATGATGATGATAACACAATAATTTCAGGAATGAGACTGATATACAGTTGAGCTGTTGATATCCTTATTTATACCTTCAAAAGGCAGTAATTACCGTCATTATAAAACAGTACAGGCAAATTAAAAAAACAAAAAAAAACCGATGACAATCCAAATTCAATCTACAGTGGTGTACGGCTAATTTTTAAAACGTTTCTTTTTCAAAAATTCTCGGTTCACTTATAAATGAAGGGCTAGCCTGATTTCTTCGACTTATTTTTTATTTATTGTGTAGTCAGTTTGATTTCGACAGTAATGATATGTAGATTTTATAGTTTTTGAAATTGTTGAGAGCTTCGTTCTCTGTGATGGTTTTACTTCAAACTGCATGGCAAAACACATTAAAAAGTTAAATGTTTAGACGACTCCGGGAATGTAGGTTAAAGATTTTAGAGACCAAAGCAACGATAAGTTGGTACCAGTGGCGGTCGGTGACTTTAGTCCTAGAGTACTTCCCTGAGGTACACCATAATTAATAGTAGATGGATCGCTTAGAGTGTCGTTAATATCCACTATTTGGCTCCTGTTATCTCAAAAGCTACCAAAAAACTTGAATATCGGACCCCCTACAGCAATGCTCTGTAGTTTTTTCAATAGAATTTTGTGCGAGATGGTGTCGCAAGCCTTACTAGATCCAGGAAGAGTTCAATGCATTTATTTCCTGTATCGAAATTATTAAAGTTGATTTTCGTCTAGTTAGCAATGGCATTAAGGTAATCATGTTGTATTGCGTGGTGAACCTATGTCCTAAGGCATGAAAGAGATACAGTATGAGTGAGACAGCACGAGTACTGCATAAAATGGTGTGTTAATTGTCCATTCGTCCTCTTTATCAGATAGGCTACCAAAGAAGAATATGTTGTATAGCTCTCGCAATAAACGTAAATAAGATTACTTACGTATTATTACTGTCTCTCCCCAACAGAGAAATCTTGGGATGTATAAAAGAGAGATTACCTCACTAATTAACCAGTAAAACTTTTTCTATTAAACGTAGACCCCGATAGAAATACGCCACTGGCCAAAAATTATCAACATTCAAGGTTAAACTGCAAAATACTATTGTAATTTATAATTCAGAAAAATTGAAAAGGCTGAATTTTTTAATGTTATTAGGTACCAAATTTAATATCAATTTTATAAATTACCTATTGTCATCAAGTTCGCTGATTACATCACCTCAAGGGCGAATTAATTTAGTAATATTGTAGATAGTGTTTTCATGAAAATGTAAATTTTGGGAGGTCAATCAAAACAATGAGAACGAATAAAAGTTTGCCGCATTTGATTATTTAAAATAGAAACTGCTGAATATTTTGATCGTTTCAAAAACATAAATACCCTAAGAACTCTTTACTGCTGATCTATAATACCCCCATCTTGAATTTGCTTACGTCATTTTTATGCTATCCATATTTGTCATTTTCTAATATCAAATCCGTTCAACATTGTTTTTAAAAAAGGATAATTAGAAGGCTAAGATTAGGAAGGGGCAATTACTCCTGTGATGAAATGGAACTAACTCTAAACCTTTCTTATATATATAAATATCGCAAAAACCACGCGTTACGTCATTCGCCAATTGAATATGGAATTATATGATGGGGATCTGGGGAGCATAAATACATACACAACCTGAATACAATTCAAAAAGCAATCATGAAGACCATACTTAGAGTACCTATTAGAACGCCTTCGATTGAAATTTTCAATAGCTTTGACGTACCAAATGTACAGCGAATATATGCCAGAAACATATTTTTGAAACAATTAAAAAATACTGAAATCTCTACTAGACCACGTATCCATCACACTAGATCGAATGAAAATAGCATAAAAACATTCCAACTTATAAAAGCACATTCGTAAAAAGAAACCACACTTATTTTGCCACAAAACTCCATAACATTCTTCCCCAAGACATAAAACTAATAAAAAAAATTAATGAGTACAAATCAAGATTAAAAATATGGCTGAAAAAGGTCAACGAAAACACCCTAATGAAGACACTAAAAACATAGAAGACAAATAAACTATAATTAAACAATTTTATTCCGCCTCGGCACAGGAAATCCTAGGGAAAAGAACTAAGAAATAAAATATCTTTACCTAACATAACTACATATTATATTTTGCATACTTAGAGAATTATTTTATATAGTCACCTAAATAGAATAAAATAAAAAATAAAACTAACTTTAGGTACTAACGACTTCTATTGGATGACGCTGAAACTTAATTACTGACCTACACTTTAGATATTAAAATTAGATTAAAGTCTTGGAATAGTCTCAGCCTAGCGAGGTGGTCTACACTAAAAAATGTGTTTGTGCACATTAAGTTATTTGTTTCCACTGAGAAGGCACAACATGTGCCATTAACATAACTTAACCGCTCAGTGGCTGAGTGGGCATCGCATTTGGGTCCCACCTGGGCATCGCATGTTCGATTCCACGGCTGGCTGAGGAATCCTCCATTACGACCCAAGCAACAATTTTCGCTTGGTGTGGTGGAAGTAGGAAATTTTCAAACATTGTTGGGTTATTCGTAGTCCGGAAATTTTTGACTTTCTTTAATAAAAATCAACATATTAATATTACAACAACATAAAGAATGTAACAGTATAAGTTTAAAGTAAAAAGTAAAAGTTAAAAGTAATAAGTCAAAATAATTACGTAAGTATAATATAAAAATATAAAGCAAAAAGGTAAGAAATAATTCAGTTGAAGATGAAATGCTTAAACTGTAATATTATATATAAAAAAGATAAAAGTACAAAACGTACCTATTGAATATAAAAATATAAAAAATGTGTTAAGTAATGCTCAGAAGACAAACAATATTTCCATGCCAACTCAGAATATAACCAGCTCAGCACCACCTCAGAAAGGTCATTAAAAGCTATCAAAAAATAGTTTTAATTTTACCGGTAACCCTAACCCAACTTAACCAATTTAACCATTTTTTATCATCACTCAATGACCTTTCTGAGGCTGTTCTGAGTTGGTTTCATTCTGAGTTGGACGGTAACCACAAAAATATAAATAATTTTGTTAAACTACCGAGTGAATCGTATATTATACCTACTAATGATCGGTAGGTTTTAAAAAAATGACAGTTGGATATGATACATTTTACATTGTGTAAGAACTGGTAGGTTATATTATAGTTATATGATACATTTTGATAACTTGGAAGAACTAATATATTACTAAACTAACTTTTATACGAGGACAGACTACCAGCATTATCGATGATAGAATAATCATTACCTAATCTGCGCAAAAACAATACTTCCCCAACTTCCTCTCCCCCATCTCCTTCCCCTCTCAACTACCTTCGATCTCTTCAACCTCGCAGCATACCCAATAAAAAAATGTATTTGTATCTCGGTTAATAATTAGTAACAAAAATATAATAACAATAAGTACCTACATAATGTTTTTTTTTTTAAAAAGAAATGTGATAATTTTAAACTTTATGTAGGTACCGTTTATTGCCACCGCCGTTGAACTTCCAAATTAAATAAATCCTCATTGACTTGTCTACCGGTGGTTGCACAAACCAAGTAATAATTCATCTCGACAGGTCTGAACCACCTTAATCTTGTTGCTCGATCAATTAAAGACATTTAGTTAATTTCTGATTCGATTTAATCATCGACTTTCTTGCGATGTCGGGGGTATATTGAACGGTTGTTAGTTAACAGTTATTGATCGATATTTTATATGCGAAGAGAGCCAATCGAATAATAAGAATTTTGTTTTTTTTAATTTTACAATTTTTAATTTTCACCTTTAAAAAACCATTGAAAATAAAACTGAATATTTTACCATAAATACATCAACTAAAAACGTAATAACACATTACCCATACACGCAAGGCTAGCTTTATTATGGTGATGGATATAAATAAATGAAGAAAATAATATTAGCCAAACTCAATAGAAAATCTGAAAAAAGAAAAATCACAGAATGTTTCTGTCACCATAAACCCGAGCTAAATGCTATCTAGGTAGTGTCTTGGATTAATTAAATCCATTTTTATTTTTAACTAGCTGACCCGGCAAACTTCGTACTAACTCAGAATCGATAACTGTTGTGACTTATTAACTGAATTAAATTCTGTTTTTTTATTAAGTTCAAAATTACACAATGAAGAAATTAACGAAGCCCAACTGTCCGTGTTTTGTTTTCGCCATAATCAAAGATGACGATGTGACGGATTTATAATTTTTATGAATTTCTTACTTTTCCACTTAGGGGAATTGTTTCCCATTTTCTTTATACATGTTGAGATTTATTATAATTTTTGTATTTTTCCTTTGGAGGGGTGCAGACACACGTTCACCGTTTGTCTCATTTTCGACTGTTGACATTTATTGTGTAAGAAAGAGGGGCAGCATTATATGTTTGAGAACAAAGGCAAAACAATCAGCCCATTGACATTTGACGTTTTGAATTATTGGAATTCACTTACTATTCAATATTATAGCAGCTCTTTTGAGAATTCGTTTCATACAAAATGTATGAGGAAAGGTATTTTATTCCAAAATTTTTTTCGTGATTTTTCCTATGTTTTACCATCTATTCTGCTATTTGCAGCGGAGAAAAATCCAACTAATCAAAAATCATAAAAATAGGTCCAGCCGTTCTAGAGTTATAAATGGTAATGGTAACTAACCCGAGTTTGTTTTAGGTACTCGTATATATTAAGATTTGTGACGTCTATTGAGTTTTCTGCATATCTAGAATGAATATTTTTTTAAACTTAATTAGCAAAGCTTCCAATTGTATTATTTAATTAAATGAAGACAATAGTAAATATGCGTTAAGAAAATGAAGATAATGTTGGTAGTTCTTAGTCAAAGTTTGCAAATTTTCGTTTGAGTTTCTCTAATATTGTCTTCATTTAATTAAATATTACAATTAGAGGTTTTACTCATTTAGTTAAAAAAATAAAAATAATAATTAAAATTTCAAATAAAAGTGGTCTTAATGACTGAACCGTGCTTCTTTGAATCAAATCTCAAAGCATATATGTATTTAATCGGCTCGTGCAATTTAAATATAGAAATCATAAATGTAAAAAGTATGAATGATGAATGTATCATGCCTGAGTTTAGCCGCTGAGAGATATGTCCATATAAGAAAGATTGCCTTTTCCTAGTAGCACTCTATTGACTATTGACAGAAGCAAACCATAAATAATGTACAGCCTCTTGAAAGATATAAATAGGCTCTCATTTCTCAGTCGTCACATATCGCTTTAATGAGCCTTAAACGTTCAGAGGTAATAAATAATACTATTATTAAAATCAACGTCTTGTATATATTTTTTTGAAGTGAAAATTTCTTTAGCACTGTTGTGATTTGAAATTCGATGTAACTAAAAAGCGACACTAAAAATAGAAAAAAAATACATCTATAGGATTTAGAGGACTCCTTTGTGCGTTGCTTCGTAGCCTATCGGTGTCATCTTTGTGCGGTGCTTCGTAGCTTTTCCATTCTTGTTTTTTTTAGTTTTCTTAAGGTTTTGCTTTTACCGCATATGATCTGCACACAATTTTTTTAAAAGTAAAACTTCTTTAGCACCGTTGTGGTTTGAAACTCGATGAAAATAAAAAGCGACGAACACGTAAGTAAAAACAAACACATACATTTTTGGATTTAGCCTGTGAGTGAATGAAATATAATAATCGGTCTCTTCTTTGTGTGTTGCTTTGTAGCCTCCCCACTCTTGTCTACTTTAGTTTTCTGAAGGTATCACTTCTACCGCCTGTGCATTGCATACAATTTTTTCGATTAGTTTCATGCAGAAGGAGGAGGAGGTTCTGAAGAAAATAATTCTTCTCAGGGCCTATATCATCTTAGGGGATGCTGTGTGGAGGGTCTATTTAAGAAAGAAAGGAGAGGAAGTTTTGGGATGAATTAGGAAAAAGGTATGGGGGTGAATAGGAATCCGGGGTTCAGTGTGTCCAGGAGTGACGGACGTATAAATCCATCCCTCCAACCGTGGTGAAGGCGATGTTCCGGAGAGGCCAAAAGTTCTCACTCAACCAGTCTCTCCCGACAGCACTGCCAGCCACGGCCAGCCACAGCCAGCCACGCAGTTCCGAAAAAATCCGGAGTTCTGGCAAGATCCGGAAAAACCTCATCCCATGAACCCGGGCACCTCTTGTAATACGTAGCGAATCACTTGTGGTTGTGAATTTGGTGTGACTTATGGCTGAGGTGTTGGTTGTCCATTAAATGACTCCCAGAGCAGTGGTACCCGTACCCGCCTCCCAAATTATAAACGTATATTACTTTTTTAATTTTTTTTTATTGAAATAATAGTTAATACATATCAACAAACAAGTCCTACTAAGCCAATTGAATTGGCTTGTCAACAGGTGCTTATAGTTTAGTTACGAACACATTTTAAAAGTTATAATTTACATCTTATATCTACAAATTCAACATTTTTTCATACATATCAGTATAATTTTTTTTCCAATAGCCAATTTTTCAATATAATATATTTAACCTTATTCATAGAATTACATTGCTTTATAGTGTCAAGTAATAAATTAAATATCTCCGGTATATTGTATTCAAACGTTCTTTGTCCGTACTTATTATTAAATTTCGTAACTACTCGAATTAACCCGTCATTGCGCGTGAATCAAGTGCTGTATTTACGTTCTAATTTCTCTTTGTGCTGCGGGGTAAATATATGCTGAATTATAATTTTGTGCCATAGTATTGCCTTAACAGGTAAAATTTTGGCACTCTGAAACAGCAACGTTGTATTATGTCTCTGTTTGAAAATATTAGATATATCTCTTTCTTCTAAGGAAAAAAAGTAGTACTTTGAAGGAAACAGAAATACGTATATCGTGTGTCTTATCTTTTATCTCACTATTATTTAATATGTAAGAAAGAGCTGCAGCATTATTGGGATTAAGAACGTACGTTTTGTGATTTTTTTGAGCATCGATAATTGAGTTTTTTTGAGCCTCGTGGATTGTCTCGATAATAATAAAATGGAATAGGAATGGACCACACCACACTGCATATTTTATTTATAGTGATGTGCAAAAAAAGTTGTAGTTGTACAAATTTACCGTAGTGCCTACCGATTTATAAGAACGACATTATTACATATGAATCTATTTTTTTAATTGATTCCTAGCCATATAGTTTTACAATCTCTTACCATAAACTGGCATTATATCACCCGTGGTATTCGACACTAAGAATTTCAATAATACAATATTGTTCTCCATGTTTGTAGGCTTAATTATGATTCTTTATTAAATTTAATTGCAGGCAGGCTGTATTGAACAATTAATTTTATTATCCGTGGATAATGATCGTTCACTCTTTGGGCAATTCTGAATTTTAATCTTCTTGCCTCTGTTTATGACATGTGTGTGCAAAAATTAATGGTTGAATTTAATTGATCCAATAATAATTAAGGTATCTCAGGTGTCACAAATTAATAAAAAATATTCTTTTATTAGATGACTACCAAGAATAATAAATAATTCAATAGGAGATCATTTTTCTTTGTAAAGTGTTGTTGTGTAACAGTTGATCCCCTCAAATTTGAAATTATAATTATTATAAAATTATAATTTTTCCTGCACCATTTACCAATTTCAAACCTAAAATCGACTTCAATAATTCCTTTAAAAATGAATGTCGAACGAATTTATTTGGTGTCGATTTTTTGTAAATATACGCTAGTATTTGTATATACAGGAAATAATTAATTGTATCTTTGAAGCATGTAAATGAAAATGGGTATGTTTTAAACTTTTGTTATTCGGCGGTACGTCCTCTCTGCAGTCTGCACATCCCTTCTAAGACAGTTATCATCTGTGCAAAGGAAGCAATTTCCGAACAGGCCTTCCATTGATTTATTTGGTGTGTGACCTGCTCAGTAAGGGGGGCATTCACACATGTGTGAATGTGTGAAATCACCCAACATGTGGTCAACGAATGCCCGCTCCATTCATTCCCCGGCGGGATTGATGAGGTCCACAGGGCAGCGCCTGAGGCCCTAGACTTGCTTGCAGTCCCCCACTGACCCCCCACCATACGAAAGAAGAAGTAAGGGTGGCAAAGTTAATTTAGTCTCTCAGAAACTGGGTGTACTGTAACCCTGTACAAATCGCAAGTGACGAATTTGGCAGTCGGTTGAATTTAACAGTGACCTCTGGTTTGGAGCCCCCAAAATACCTGAAAAAACCTCAATTCTCTGCAGAAACGGGCGGTCCGTTTGATAGATACTCTATACTTTATCTTAACGGAATGCAATCCTTACAGCACAAACGTCGGTTGGGAATGCTGTTCTTGTTCTAACGGTATTTCAATGGAAGATGCTCCGACGGACTAGCGTCAATGATCCCTTAGTAATAGTCGGGACATAACACAGTCGACTCTCGTTAATTCAAACCTGCGATAATTCGAACCTCTCTATAATTCAAAGTTATCACGAGTTCCCTACGAAATCTCTTTATATTTCGAACTAAATCCATACATTTTTGTACACTTGGTAATTCAAACGAAAAAGTCATTGCTATATAACAAAACGACGCGTTAATTCGAACTCACCGGCGTTCAACATTCGAAAATTTAAAGTTGCAGAGAGAAAGAGGCGGAAAGATTGTTACACACACGTTAGTACAAATACAATTTTGCGACAAGTTCAAACGTGTATTGTTTTTGTTATGATTAGTTTGTGACACACACTCTAACGAATTGGTTTGTGTTATCATTCAGTTACTGTTTCTCTTTCGTTGAGTAAACAGATTAAAATTTTCTGTTAGTCATGAGCCCTAGAAAGTATAAATGTTTGACGATTGCTGAAAAGAAGAAGTTAATTGAAAAAGTAGAGGAAGGTGAGAAGATAAGTGATGTTGCAAAAGAATTTAAGATTCCTCTGAGAACTCTCTCAACCATAATAAAGCACAAGGAGAAAATTAATGCTGCTCAAACTGATGGAGTACGGAAAATAACTACTAAAGGTGAATTTCCTCATCTGGAAGAAAGCCTGGTCATTTGGTTAAGACAGTGTAGAGGACAAAAAGTGTATATTAGCGGAAACTTGTTGAAGGAAAAAGCAAAAGAGTTTGCGTCTATTCTAAGCATCAAAAACTTTGCGGCAAGTGAAGGGTGGCTTACAAATTTCAAAAAGAGAAATGGAGTTGTGTTTAAAAAAATTTGTGGGGAAAGTGGAAGTGTTGATGATGCAGTTTGCTTAGATTGGCACGGTAAATTGAAGACCTTGATTGAAAACTATCATGCCCGAGACATTTTTAATACTGATGAAACTGGCCTATTTTTCAAATGTTTACCGGACAAGATGCTTACTTTTAAAGATGAAAAATGTCATGGGGGAAAACATAGTAAAGAAAGGTTGACAGTTTTACTTGCAGTAAATATGGACGGATTGGAAAAACTTAAACCCTTAGTGATAGGAAAAGCAATGAAACCGCGATGTTTCAAAGGAGTGAAGTCGTTTCCTACTGATTATCGTGCTAACAAAAAAGCTTGGATGACGACAGAACTTTTTAACAATTGACTTGTACATGAAACGCCAAAAGCGGAAAATTTTACTATTTTTAGACAATTGCATTCTCCACAACAGTCCTCCTACATTGTCCAACGTGGAACTATATATGTACACAGGTGATATTTTTCACATGAGAACGGGTCATCTCTACGACTCATTCTTGAGTTCAACAGCTCGGCTGTGGAACCATTTGTCGGCATCTGTGTTTCCTCTATCCTAAAACATCGGTCTCTTTAAGACCAATGTTCATTCCTTCCCCTCCTCAAAAAGACCCTCCGCACAGCATCCACAAAGATGACATAGCCCCCGAGGGAAATTATTTTCCTGAGGGCCTCCTGTGTGGAGTAAAGGTAAAAAATATATAAAATATTTTTTAAAAGTTTGAAAACAGTCGTGCGAAATTGCACTTAATTTATATAGCCCCATTTTTGTGAAATATTGCCTGAAATATATAAATGTTACCCAAGGCTTTTGTTCTTATCTGGTAATTATTTTCTCCATGGGTTAGATGTTAGATTGACAAAGTCATTAATTATCAATTACGTTAAATAAAAAAACAAGTATTTTCCGAGTAAGAGGAGATCAATTTATCGATAATATAATCTGCCTGCGTCCACCGATTTACCTATGTATAGTTGTTCACGTAAAGTAAAATTACAAATTCACTTCCATTTATGTTACATAAATATCTAGACCTAAATTAGCATGGCATTACAAATGATTAGTTCAGTCGACGAACACATCGCTAAATGGTTAATGTGTTCGTGATCTGATTGTTGAAGCTAAGAATTACGCACGTAGGATAGGTAATGATGATAAAAAGGTAGCTCGATTAAAAAAAATGTCTCAAAAACGAGTTTTATAAACATTTAATCTGATATGTTGCTGATATTGAACAAAACATATAAATAATAATTAAAAATATATATACATACTTGTCAAATTGTTCATCTTGGGATACACACATTTCTAGGTACCTTGGCAATCCTTATACGATTATATAAAAATGAATGTTTCTTTTTTTGTCCCTTATGCGTTCCTAAACCATTCATCCGATTGTGATGAAACTTTGCGGATTTAATATACAGTGCTTTTCGGGAGGTGATTCTACACGATATTATAAGTAAAAAAAAAGATAAATAACTTATTCGAAATTCCAACTTCTAGGGGAAGTTTTGTGGTAAAAAGATAAAATTAGACCGGCGTGTGCCAGTGGCCAGCTTTATTATTTCCCGCTGTTACGATAAGGGCCAATCACAACCATGCAATTTTGCCACAATCGTGTCCGACAGGCTCTCAGCAAGTAAGATCGTAGGTACCTCACACTAAGGTTTTTTAGTAGGTACGTCTTTTGGTATGGGAAAAATGTTGGAATTTCGGAAAAACATTGTTAATATTTTTTACTCCTACCATCATGTAGAATCGCCTCCCGAAGTTACTGCACTTAACCCCCGGACACCCTGTATAATAGTGAGTCCAGAGTTATGATATTACTTCCTACACTATTCATCCGATTGTGATGAAATTTTGGTGAATTGTTTTGCACACGCACGCGAGGTTTTGTATAAATAGGCACGCGAAGAATAAATGGCACGCGAATAGTTTGGTGAATGTGTGTATTTCATGTAGTTTGGCGGCAGGGAGGGAAGGCTGGCTCTACTAACGTATTCCTCAATTTCCTCTCTAGATTTTGATGTTAGTGCAATATTTATTTAATGTAATTTAAATATCGATCACTAGCGTGTCGTTATGTTTTGCTTTTTTGATAAGTTACTCCTAATATCAGTTAGAATCCACCAAAAATCGTTAAAATTGCCTGGTTTGAACGATGTATCCAAAAAAAGAAAAACGCATCGACATACTCGAATATTTTCTTCTAATATAGTTGGTAAAAAAATGTCATAAATAGTTCCAGTTTTGGAGAAGAAAAATGTGGAATACAAAACCTCGATTTTGACGATTTTATTTAGGACTAGCTTTTACCCGCGGCTTCGCTCGCACGGTATTATTGGGAAATTACTGTATAAAGAATTTTACCACAGTAATTAAATTTTTTTCCGTGATAAAAAGTAGCCTATGTCATTTCCCATTCCTCCAATTATCTCTGTTTAAAAAAATCACATAATACAAACAACAAATAACGATAAGACAAATAAAATTCTTGAGAAGGACATTTCGCAAATAAAAATTCTATTTTAGAAAATATTTAAATTATAGAAATAGAAATTTATTTTAAGTAACTACTCCCTTTATTAGTATTTTATTCATATTTGAATCCAGAGTAACCTAAAAAAATAACAAAATGACAATAAACATTTTTAGAGATAGGTAGATATTAACTACGACGTCAACTTTTTTTTCACTCTTTTTAAGCACAACAAAGCACTCTTTTTAAGCCTAAAATTAAAAAAAAACATTGTTTCCAAGTTTCCAAGGTAACAATTTGTTTGACGTTTGCAATAACTCGATTTTGTTAGGGATAGAAAACGTATGATATCTACATAATTTCATAACGCCACAGCTTATTCATAACGCCAGAGCTTACCAATATTTATAGCCTTTGTTACTCGCAAATAATGTAGCTTTCGATTAGTGAAAGAATTTTTAAATTCCATTCGATATTTATTGCGTGAAAGAGTAAGGACCATCCAACCATCCGTACAAACTTTCGCATTTATAATATTAGTAAGATAAGATTAGTAAGATTATCATCAGTATCTTTTGTTCAGTATTCGGGCGGGTAACAGCGACCATGTCGGCAACAGTTTTGTAAAATACTTATTACGCAAATTTCTCGGCGCCCTTGTTTCTTTTTAATATTCAAACAAAACAATCGATACTCCATAAAACAATGACGAACAAAAAGATAGTGTGTTGTACAAGCATTTGTTCAGATTCTACTCATTTAACTTTAGTCGTGTCATTTTCCTTATGTAAAACGTTAATTATTATTGCTTCATTTAGCTCTCTCGCCGTGTGTACTGACAGTATTCTGTCTTCTCTACTGTTAAATAACTCCTAACCTAATGCGTAGACTAGTACTCGTGTAATTGCAAAGTTAACACGCAGTCCTTACATCTTTATGGGTGTTTTAATTACCGACAATACTGTCAAGTACACGATCTAATCTGCGAGACGCCATATTTTGATTGCAGAAAACGGCAACTTGCATAATGATGGTAGTTCTAGTTGTAACCAAATGCACCAATAATTGAAAACGTGGTTTTGCCGTGCAAAATCAATCACATCTCACGGATTAAACCCAAATGTTAATTAAATGACTGTGAAATTTGATCAATCTTTGGATTTTACTATGATTGCGACTTCATAATATCAATCGTTCTTGAATTTCTTACAGGGCTAATAATTACGTATAGCGGGTTCAGACAATTCTGTTTTAGTTCATCAACTCGATACTTGAAAGTATTTGACAAGTTAGTGTGAACCTTCTTTCAACAAAGTCGAATAAGTTTTTCCATACACATTTTGTCATTCGATTTTGTTGATCAGCTCAAATTGAGACATCTGAATCCGCTAGTAGCGAGTTTTAAAGGGCTTCTTTGCATCAAAACTGTCTGATAACTGAGAAAACACATTTTGATAGTTCCTCAAGTAACATATATAAAATTCAACTTTAACTTAAGCATTATTATAATAAATAAATATTACATCTTTCAAAGCCACCGTGATCCAAACTTCATAGTCGGTGATCGTATTTACCTGTATTTGGAACATACACAGAGAAACTTTCAGGTTTTTTAAAATAACAAAGGTCTGGTCGTCACGGGCTCTTGCTCTATTAATAGCAAGTAAACAAATATATCGCGATCCCAACCAGGAGTCGCGTGGTGGTTTAAATTCCTATGTTAGCAACGTAAGTCCTCCATCATTGCACAAGCAACATATTACGCTTATAATGATAGTAATAGCAGTTTTTTAAATGTTGTTGGGTTAAACAAAACCCACGAATATAATATGCCTTTCTTATTTTTAATTACATCTTTTGAATTTCTCTTTTGTTTGTTTGAATGAAGCAGAATCGGAAATGGAATTTATCCCACTTCCCTACATCCAATCGAGCTGAAACTCGGCAGATATACTTGTTGTCGCTTTGGATGCATTTAATCAAATTTTGTTAACCATCGCACGCACACATGTACAAATACGCATTTTTCTTAAATTCTAAAAAAATGAAAGCGCTTAGTATATGAGATAAACGTCAGTCTCACCTACCCGGGATTGGCCGTCAGTTTTTTCGTCTTAAATTATTATTACGTTATAACTGAGAGTTCCCTAAATAAAATAAAAATATTATTTTAATATGTACATATAAAGCGGTAAAGGAACGCAGTTTCTCTTCTTGGTTATTAAGGAGTTCGCTTTCGAAAAGGAGTACGAAATACGAAGTAATACTTTCTCGTTAGTCATGGACGATGGACCACATATCAAAGGCCTCCCTATCTTGACATGGCTATGATATTCAGTTCCCAAGGTAAATCTACAAACTTGCCTGAAGAAGAAACACACTATTAAGGTTTCGAAGAATTGCTGAAATGATTTAGAGAAAACGTGGAAATGAGAGAATGCCTCAAAATCTGTGGAAAAAATCTGCCTGTAAAAACCAATAAAAAGGCTCGGTAACCTGAAATAATACACTATTTTTCAAAAAAATTACTAGTAAAAACAAATTTTACGCCTATTTTCAAATGTATTTTAAACCAAACGTTTTTCTGCGGTTTGAACTTTCCTACCAAGTGATCCCTATCGAGAAAATGGAATTTGTTTAAAACCAAATATCGATCGTCCATTTGATTGGTCAGACATCTCCATAAAATCGAATTTCAGTTGAGTTTGCTGTTCTATATGTAGGCGTGTACCCTCTATCTGGTACAATAATCAGATTACTCACATACACCACCAAATCAATTTTAATGCAGACAATATGTTGGTGTTTTCTGGGTCACTAGTAGGATATTTCAAAATTTCATACTAATGTACTGGACTGTTAAGCCTCCCGGTGTTATTGTATGTAAAACGCAGATACGTGTAAATAATTTTTGATCTAAGGTGAGCATTCGAATATTGCTTTCTTCATTGTCTCAGGACATGGTATTTGGAGATGTCTGATTAACTAGACACTAGACAATCGATATCTTTGAAAATAATATGTAGGTATATTTGAATGATTTTTTTATGCAGTATTCGCCAAATCTAACTATAAAATTATCGCCTAAAATTATAGTCCACTTTCTAATAGGTCTCTATAAACACGACGGTTTATGTATAAAAGGTGAATTACAAAAAAATTGTCATAACTTTGGAACAAATCATTAAAAAAAATACAATTTGCCCATCTATAGTGCCAAAGTGTAAGTATCCGTTTGATAAAATATTCTTCCACAAAAGAGACATATATAAGAAGATGCGAAAGACTTATATCACATAAACATTCATATTATTTATATATTTATGCATATCGTTAAAACCCTTACAAAGGGATTGGTGTACAATCGTACTAAAATATTGGCTTCGAGTAGGACCGCCGTAAAAGGTAGAACTGTCCTTCCCGTCCAAGGTGTTATGTAATCAAGGAATTCCAGACATTTTACGAATAGACGTAGCAATCTTTAGAAGAAAAAAAAAACAGATTTCATTTCACACGCGGTAGAAGTGAATCCTTCAGAAAACTAAAGTAGACAATGGTGGGGAGTCTACTCAATAACTAAAATCAACTAAATCCTATAGATGTACATCTGTGTTGTCTTTTTTTAGTATCGTTATTTTTCGTTTCATCGAGTTTAAAATCAGAACGGTGCTAGAGAATTTTTCACTTCAATACTCTAAAAGGAATATTAAAACGTAAAATTTCTAAAGATTCTTGATACCGCTCTTTGTTATTTCACTGGTGGTATTATAAATCTCACAGTGAATATTGTACTACTGGTGTATACTATAATACAGAGTATAGTGTAGTGGTGTAGTGAATATTATGTAGTATAATGTGTGGTGTTGTAGCGGGTACGGCCGCTTAGGCCTTATAGGGTAACGCGTTTGCCTACATATCGTGACGGAGCCAACCGCGTTACACACACTGAGAAATTGACAAACTTGGAAATGTGTGGTTCTATCACCGCACAATCACAAAAAAAGAAAAAAGGACGGGATTTAAAGAAATAACACAATGTTGAAAATAACTTCTCCGTTTAAACTAGTGGTGTAAAAATTTAATACTAACTGTTCAAGATTAAGTCCATAAAAAAAAAATCTGGTGGGGCAGTGTACGATTCGTAAGTACGCTTACCACAGTGGTTTTAGAGTTTAGTTACTCCAAAATATTTGTTTGTGTTGTTATTTTTTAAATAGTTGACGAGGATTTTTCCAAATTTATTAACTTTTTTTTCATAGTTACCGCTTACATTTATTTCAAACATCAAGTACCTACTGGCACCTTTAGGGAAATCATTTTTAGTTTTATTTTTTTTTAATTAAATGTTGATAATTTTTTAAATGCAAAATCCTGGACTAGAAATTTACACACTTCTCGACATCCGATCGAGCTTAAACTCACGTATATATTACACAAGTAGACATGAACGCGTTTTTCTGAAATTTTAAGAAATTAAAGCACTTAATGTACGAAATAAAATAAATATTGTACCGTCCAATTAGGATTTGTCTTAGGTGTTAGCATGTTCACTCACTAGTCAGTCCCTGAAGTTCAATCCTCAATCAAACCAAAAAATAAATAAAATTGGCTACTAAAGAGATAGTTCAACTAGGTCCAAATTTGATGTGTCAGACGTAAAAAAACTGTATTTTTTAAATAAGAAAAGGCCACATTTTTCAGAAGCCTTATATAATACATTTTTTTGTAGAAAGCAGTCACTTTGTAGTTTGACATGTTAATAAAATAAAACAATAACAGTTATTGTTATCACCGCATCATTATCACGATGATAACAAAGTTACTTTGCTTATTACCACGACATTTTTTCTTTAAGTTTGATTGAACGTACGACCACAAAAATGTGTGCAAATAGAACCTATTTAAATTCAGGAAGTATTAAAATGGCGCTATATGACGCGACAACACCTTTTTGATTTCAAAATATGATATTCGTTATGCAACAACAAAAAATGCATATAAAAATGTTTATTTATCGCTATGTTGACGAATATGGATGGCGAAATATGTTTCAAAGTGCGGGTTTTGAATATAATTAAGTATTTTTAAACGATAATAATGTTTATTGAACATTAATTAGTACGAAACATTCGATATTGTGTAAGAATTCTCATTGCTACCAGGTTGCCGCTATTATCGTTCAATAACACTCTATTCTATAATACCATGTCTTGCTTTCAAGGGACATCACCAAAATAAAACATATTACATCTATCATTTGTTTATTTATTTATTTAAATACATTATTGTTATTACTGTTCTTACTGGACAAAATTCTTCCTTGAATGTGGATTAAAATGCTTACTTCAATCTTATAAAGAACGGCTACAATACTTTTTGAAGTAAGACTTATTTATTATTTTTAATTTGTAAACTAATGTTTGAGAAAAGATTTTTATGCATAGAACAAAGGGTAACAATTATTACTATATATTAAGCAATAATTATTAGCCTGAAACACTCATCAACATTGAAAGACTTGAACCCGCGTCCTTCTGATATCCGGACAACTGCTCTACCACTGAGCTACATCGGCTTATCTCTGGATATCAGAATGACGCGGGTTCAAGTCCCGTCGGCGGCATTTAACTTTTCTCGGGAGATTTTTTCAATGTTGATGAGTGTTTCAGACTAATAATTAGTCTGCTTATAATAATTAAAACTTCTTTACACACGCTCGACTTGGGGGGTAAGCTGTTGAATGCGTTAAGAAAAAGTGTTATGCAAACGACAATATATGCGAACGGTGATCGATGCGAACGGTGACCGGGCGAGGCGAACGGTCAGGCCTTTACGTACGCTTGACTTAGGGAGTGATAAGGATAAGGATAAGTAGGTTAAGGATAAGAGGAAGATATAAGTTAGTGAAGTTTCACTTCAGTCGTGTAGTCTAAAGCACACTTTTTTTTTACATTAGTTTCACACAGGAGGCCCTGAAAAAAATTCTCTCAGGGCCTATGTCATCTTTTGGGATACTGTGTGAAGGGCCTTCTTAGGAAAGAAAGGGGAGGAAGTTCTCGGAAGGAAAACATATATGGTGGTGGGTGGAATCTTGGGGTCAGAATGTCCAGGAGTGACAGACGTGTGAATTCATCCCTCCAACTGCGGTGTAAAACGATGTTCCAAGAGTGAAGTCTCCTTCAACCATTGTCTTCTGATCCTAACCTCCCGGTGAGCCTGGGCACCTCTGCTTAGTCGCCAAACGTAGCGAATCACTTGGGGTGCCCTATGACAGAGGTGTTGGTTATCCAATTATGTTATTAGTTGTCAATTAAACCCCGGTTTCAGAGACGGGGGTACCCATACACGCCTCCCAAATAGAAAAGTATGAATCTTAGAAAAAGGTTAACCAATTTGAATTGAAAATATTATTTGTGTAAAATAAGTATCCATAGATATTAGGTATGTCTAATTATTTTGGATACAATATTATCGAATTGACTAAGCGTGACTTGGCGGCAATTGTGTTTGCCTATCTACAGCGTGGCCGGCCGGATCGGGAAAGACTGGTTGAGGGAGGCCTTTTGACTTCCCCAGCCGGACATTCGCCTTGTAAGTGGGAGAAATAGATTCAGACGTCCATCACTCCTATGCACACTGACCCCCAAATTCCTATCCACCCCTCATACTTTTTTTCTTCCTCCACCCCTCGTATATTTCTCTCCCTCCTTTCCCTAAAAAAACCCTCCATACATCATCCCCGAAGATGACATAGGCTCCGAGGGAAATGGTTTTCCTCAGGGTCTTATTTGTGGAGCTAATGTAAAAAGGGATAATTTATAAGTTTTCTTTAATAATAGGTAATAAATAATGTGTTGGCAACCCTATACAAAACGCAAGTAGGCAACACTTGAAGCTATCAATTATCAAAATCTGATCAACAACCAATCTTGTTACGAATGTCATCATCTTCCACGTGAAGAATGTCTTAGAAACATGATTAGGGAAAATTGTATAACCGCAAATTACACGGTACGGTATTAAAGTACTATAGAGGTAATACGGTACCGAGGTGCGCGCCAAGTAATTACAGGGCTCGGGCCTCTTAGGGCCTAATGAAGCACCTATTTAATTTCATGTAACGTGTCTAATCAGAACACGTGTCAAAACCTATGTTTCGGAGGGTTTTAAGGGCAATCGGAAATTGATTATTTAGTAGGTGTGCCTAGGTAACGATTTTTGATTAAAATATAAATAAACTGTTTTGCACGGTAGCCGGAAATTCGTCGTATAAGCAGGAAACTGGTAAATCTACATCACATGAAGATTCAAAAATCTTTTCTTTATAAACTTTGTCTTAACCAACAGGTTAAAACCATTATGAGTCGGATCTACATTTCGACGTATTATAGAATTCAAGCGATTCCAAATACGGATTCGATTTCGTCGAAAGCGAAAGAATTTGATTTTCTATTGATGCCAACACAATTTCTTAAAGAATTTGGCTACACATCTAATACTACCGACATATTAAAAACCATCATTCTTTCAGAAGCAAGAGTAGTAGATTCTTTATGTATTATATCGTCCAGCTGAGAGATGACCATTCAGAAACGTTTATTTTTTTATTTTTTATATGAATAAATACCTCGCAAGAGTTCCAGATACTCCCGTCTGGAGCCAGAGACATTCCTGGCATTCCCGATTGGAGTATGTTGTGAGGCTGGGGAGGGCGAAGGAAATGTGGAAGAGGAAGGTGGGGAAGTAGCTGGCTATTTAGTCACCAAACACGGCTAAAGTCACTCTTGAAAGTGTAAGTGTAATGATGTTGTGCGAAAGACGTATTTAGTTTTGGGCATAGAAAAAAATGTTTAAGTCGAGTTCTATTTTCATTTAAAAAATTATATTTATCTTTATAATTTGTATTAATGAATTTTTAATATATAAATCTTTAAAATTAGGTACTTGAAATTCTTCAAACAGGCGTTCTGTTGGGTAGTCTAACGTAAGTAAAGTAAGTGTACAATTTCAATTGGAAAAAGGTTACATTTATACGCGGATCCCCAACTAATAATAGCGTATTGTAAAGTGGATTGAACTAAACTTAAACACGAACGGCGATACTCGCCACCCTTCTAAGTTACAAATTAACTGACATCTATTGAGACACCTCACAACTACATATAACTGTATATACTAACGATATCTGTTGAAGAGTGTTGAAACTACGTATTATAATCTTATTAATGAACCACGCGAAATAAATAAATTTGCGTCGATTGCTTGAGATTTCCCAGAGGGTCATTTTTAAAATTTTTTACCAACATTAAAAAAATCATACCTTCAAATTTTAACATGGAGGCATAACCACTGGAGCGCTTTTTGCCACAATATGGCACTATTTAAAATAATTCGGATTGCTTTGCTGCCAACTTTGGCAAATTTTCCCTTATTTGTAAGTAATTAAGTAGAAGTTTACGATTTTAAAATATCTTTTTTATAAATACTACGAATATGTGATAATCGACAAAAGATAGGTGAATTCATTGGCTATATAGAACTATAATCAGTTTGTATGTCTCTATATTAAAATTCGGAGGTATGAATTTTTTAAAGTGGGCGGAAAATATTCAAAATGATTACCAAAAAAATCTCGAGCAATCGGAGAAAAAAGTTTTAAATTGCGCTGTCGCTCCAGTGGGTAAAAACTTATTATAGTGCTATACAGCCAATAAATTAACCTATATTTTTCCGTTTAATTTTAGGGATACTTATTTGGGTTAACATAGACTATTGATGCGTGGTATACCTACTTGATAACGAAAAGTGCATATCTATGGAAAAGGGACTTAATTTTATCCGTTAACACTAGAAAGACCGTAGCCTTCATTTTGACGGCTGGCCGAAGTAATGTGACGATATAATGCTTAATAATTATTGTATTGGTGTGATTTTTTTTCACATTTCATGATTTAAGATTTTACATCTATGGTGAAAAAAACAGGTGCGGGTCTTATTTAGTTTTTGAGATATATTGACTTATACCTACAAAGACCGCCGCCGTCAATGTGACGGTTTGGGCCATAATGCTGAGTTTGCTTACAACCTTCTTTACCCAAGTTTACAACATGCCCATTCCTTCTAGTTTATGATATAACCACGATAGTACTAAAACGTCTGTCTCTTTCTTTCGCTATCGCGTATGATATAATTTATAAAAATACCAAAAAAATATATATCTCTGGCCCTAATTTATTTTTGGCTCGTCGGAGAACTAAAGACAGGGTATGCATACATTTACCAGAGTTGATCCAGCTGGGTTAGCTCCTGAAGAACTGGCAGAATCATTTATTGGATAACCAATACCTCCGCAATAGGCCCCCCTAAGAGGTTCGCTAAGTTTGGTGACTTAGCAGGGGTGCCCAGGTTCTTGGGGTTAGGTATTTTTTTAATATTAGCTAACAGGAGGCTCTGAGAAAAATAATTCCCCTCAGGGCTTAGGTTATCTTTGGAGATGCTGTGTAGGAAGTATTTTTAGGAAAGGAAGGAGAGGAAGTTCCGGGAAGGAAAAGGATATTAGGGGTGGGTAGGTATTTGGAGGTCAGTGTGTTCAGGTGTGACGGACTATGAATCCATCCATCCGTGATGTTCCGAGAGAGTAAGGCTGGAGAAGTCAAAGGGACTCCCTCAACCAATCTTTTCCGATCTGGCCTGCCATGCAGCTGATAGGCAAATGCATATTTATTTGTACAGCGTCCTTGAGGTGATTTTTGACAAAAATTGCGCTATATAAATAAGCCAAATACGATTATTATCTGCCACCAAGACCCGGACAAGCCTCATACCATGAACCCGGGCACCCCTACTAAGTCACCAAACGTAACGAACCAATTTTGGTGACCTATAGCAGAGGTGTTGATTATCCGATAAATGGTTCCCGGGGCGGTATTACCCACATCCGCCTCCCAAATTGGGAATTTGTACCGGGAAGGTGTGGTCTGATCTTGGTGGCGGATGCGTCTACCAAACGACTGCGTGGCAGGCCAGATCGGGAGTGACTGGTTGAGAGAGATCGTTTGACCTCGCCAGCAGGACTCTAGGAACATTGCCTTGCACCTCAGTGATATGAATAGATTCTTACGTCTGTCACCACACTGATCCCCAGATTCCTACCCACCCTTCACACCTCATTTAATTCCCATAACTTATATTTCTTCGTTTCTCTATAGGTACCCTGCACACAGCATCCCCAAAGATGAATATGCCCTGAGGGGAATTGTGGAGCTAATGTAAACAAAAAAAGAAAAGAAACCGGGCCCTATGCCATCTTTGGGGATGTTGTGTGGAGGGTGTTTTTAAGGAAAGGAAGGAAAGGAAGTTCTGGGAATGAAGGAGGTGTGAGGGGTGAATAGGAAAAATTGGTAAGTTTAACCAGGAGTAACGGATGAATGAAGGTGTGAGGGATGAATAGGAGAAATTTGTAAATGTATCTAGGAATGATAGACGAAGGAATCGATCTCTCACACAGCGGTGCAAGCCGAAGGTTCGAGAGAGGTCCTGCTGGAGAGGTCTAGATAAGGTCTCCCTCAACAAGTGTCTCCCGACCCGGGCGGCTACGCAATAGGCGGGCAAACGTATTCGCCACCTAGATCAGAAAAACCTCACCCAATGAACCCGGGCACCCCTGCTAAGTCACCAAAAATAGCGCGAACCACTTGGAGTATCCTATACCAGCGGTGCTGGTTATCCGATAAATGGTTCCCGGGGCGGCGGTACCCATATTCGCCTACCAAATTGCAAAAAGTGATCAGCCGTCAAAATGACGGTCGTGGTCTTTATAGGTATGGAGAAGTACCCGGTCTTTCTAGTGTTAACAGCTGTTAAAACTTCGGCGGGAAAAAATATTTTAAAAAAATATTTTTAACATTGTTTCTAAATAATTTGAGACATCTATGGTTATAATAAATAAAGCATTTCAATAGCTTCGTGTTAGAATAAACGGCTGGCCAAGGAAATGTTTTAAATAACTACAAAAAATGTTTTACGAATGGTAGGAAAATGTGGTCCATTTTTGGACCGAAATCAATCGCAGAAAAATAAAAGTAGACCATTTTTTTACCGAAATCGCTCCAGTGGTTTAATGCGTGTTATGAGTATGTCTAAATAATACTTATTTACCTACAATTATGTTTAAGACAACGTGTAATTTGTTACCTTGTAAGACGCCCTTGTTACACTAATAACATTTTTAGTAGGTATAAACATAATAATAAGAACATCAATGAATCACAATAATTCAAAGAGAACCTTTCCAAATAAGTAACTTCACACCATATTCGATTATAAAAGATGACACAAATAAATATAAGTGAATGCATCACTTCGTTATTATTATAAGTATTATTTCCCATCTCAGTCGGCTCACGACTCTGCCGGTCCAAGCAGCCTCCAGCCTCCAGTGCTCACGGTATTACCTAATTGAAATCTGTTATCATTGTAATGTCATCTGATCTCGACATTAACACCGACACCTCTTGATGTCTTGATTCCCATCTCGTGTGCAAGCAACTTGGCAGTGATCTGCAGTTGAATTAAAGCATGAATAACTGAAGTTGCATAAAATAGATTACGTGTAGCCTTTGCAAATATCATTTTAAGTCTACTGTCCAGATTATAAAATTGATATTATTAAACTTTTTATATTTTCAGATAAAATAATGCACTGAGAACCTTATTTTTAATAATCATGATGTCTCGTCTTTCTTTATTAATTTCTTAACAGATAATAATCATTGGATTAGGTTAGGTTAGGTAACATAAAAAAACGAATAGATACAATGCAACAGAGATACCACCTTTCTTGAAAGGAAAATTTAGATTTTTTTTTTTTTATTTTTTTTTTTATTGATTTTTATTTATTGTTATTAAGTTTATTTTGTAGAACTCCATTTTAATTTTTATTTATTTTATAAATTCAATAATATTATTATTTTATGTATAAAAACAGTTTATTATAAACGAGTTTTGCTTCGTAATTATTATTATGTGTTACAGCTGTTTCGCCCTCTAAAGGCATTATCAAACTGTGGTTGTTACCACCTACAGACAATGTATTTATAACATTTCTAGACAGGTACTTATGACGAAAAAATGAAATGCTTTTATTTTTATTACCTGTCTCCCTTTTAACTTCCCAGTAAAATGATTGAAAATATTAATGGTTAAGTTTCCCAATTAGTGCATTGTTTAATTTTGACTGAAGGTCTGGTCGATAATTATGCCATTAAATAAACCCGTGATGATTCATCGGCTTACTTTTTAACACAACACAATTAATATTTGAAATTTGAACTGATTCTCTAGAATGAATCCACGATGACTCACGGATTTAATTTGGTATTTGAACTTGATTTGAATATATCTAAAAGTGGCGATCGAATTATATTTGTTTGTTCATTTATTAAAATAGATTTATGATTATTAGAATTTTTATTAATTTCTAACTGCTCTAGCAGATTGAGTTTACGTCCTTTATTTTGTAAATGTAACGGATATGGTTTATTATTATCACTCAGTGAATGATTATTTTCTAGAAGATGTTTGGCAAATTGTGATTCTAATTTATTATTATTTTTATACGATCGCATGTGTTCTTTGAATCTAGTGTTAAAGGACCGGCCAGTTTGTCCAACATAAACAGCGTTACATTCATCACACTGGAGTTTATAAATGCCGCTATTTTGTAGTTTAGGTATTTTATTTTTTGAGTTTTTAAGAGATGACCCTAAATTATTATTTGTGCGGAAGGCAACATCTAGACCACAATTTTTAAGGACTTTAGCTATTTTATCACTACTAACATCCCGCTTGATAATAAAGCTTACGAGAAGGAAAAAATTACAATTTTAACAATAGCTAAAAATAACGGTTTCAAGAGTAGAGACATTGAAAAAATAATTAGTCACAAAAAACATAAAAATAACCTTAACTTAATTTACCCAGCGACTAATAATAAAACAAATAATAAATATGGATGTTTGGAATTTGTCGGACCGACATCTATTCAAATCAAGTTCAAATACCAAATTAAATCCGTGAGTCATCGTGGATTCATTCTAGAGAATCAGTTCAAATTTCAAATATTAATTGTGTTGTGTTATAAAGTAAGCCGATGAATCATCACGGGTTTATTTAATGGCATAATTATCGACCAGACCTTCAGTCAAAATTAAACCATGCACTAATTGGGAAACTTAACCATTAATATTTTCAATCATTTTACTGGGAAGTTAAAAGGGAGACAGGTAATAAAAATAAAAGCATTTCATTTTTTCGTCATAAGTACCTGTCTAGAAATGTTATAAATACATCGTCTGTAGGTGGTAACAACCACAGTTTGATAATGCCTTTAGAGGGCGAAACAGCTGTAACACATAATAATAATTACGAAGCAGAACTCGTTTATAATAAACTGTTTTTATACATAAAATAATAATATTATTGAATTTATAAAATAAATAAAAAAAAAAAAAAAAAAAGGAAAATTTTGAAATATTTATTTTATTTATAACATTACATTTGATACAATTGTATAGCAAAAATAAGACGGGTATGATATTGCAAAATAACTACAGACATTAAAATGTGTACAAGTGTTATTATGTCTTTTGTGTCGATATAAGTTCCTAGCTAGGCAGATTGCCCGTTCTAAAGAACCAAATGCTGGTGAAAATGCAAAAAAAATATTCTAAACAATGTTGATCTGATTGTAACAAAATGTTGATCTTTTAAATTCAATATATATCTATTAATAAAAATGCCAAAAGTTTATATAATTTATATATTAATAACATTTACGCGAAATAACCAATAAACGATTTATATAAAAAGTAAATTATTATTATTATTGGATGATTTTTATAGCGCCATTTTCGTGAGAAAATCACCTCAAGGGCGCTTTATAAATTCATTTATATATTTAATCTATACCTATATACTACAAGTGGCTTATATTATAACTAAGATTGACAACTAATGACTTACAACTAAGACTTCTATGAATAGTGATTTAGAACTATACATATTTTTATAACCGAGTTTGTACATGTAATTGCAAGCCATAATACAATACGAAACGAACAGAGCAGTATTGTTACTGCTCTATTTGTATTATGACCTGCAACTCTCTTAAAATTAGTTATTTACGACTAACATACTTATTTACATTAATAATCACATATTGTTATGATTACTGTCATAATACGAATAGAGCAGTATTGTTACCGCTCTATTTGCATTATGATTTGCAACTGTCTTAAAATTAGTTATTTACGACTAACATACTTATTTACGTTTATAAACACATTTTGTTATGTTACTGCCCGTGCTGTCAGTGTAAGTCATGAAAAATATTACAAAAACAAAAAAAAAAAAGTTTTTGCATAATAAGTTGTAATATAGTGTCAAAAGAAGCGTAACAACGTAAAAGCTGGTAATGAAGATACATCAATCTAGGTAATTCCCATGGACTGAGTAATGAAATACTACTGAAAGAATGAAGTTATTTTTCGGGATATGATAATGTGAAAAGGTGAGTTTTGAGCTTTGCTCTGAACTCAGATGTACTGTCGATCTTTCGCAAATGTGAAGGGAGTTTGTTCCAAGCTGTTGGGCCTGCTACTGCAAAAGCCCGGTCTCCGAAATTGGTATTGGGATTGCGCATAGGCACTGAGAGTCTACCTATGGCTGTTGAAGATGCTGATCGAAGGGTTGCTTGCCTAGTATTGACATCATTCGGAATGCACAGTTCCGACAGGTAGGGTGGCGCCATGTCGTGTAGTGCTTTAAAAACCATCCAGCAGAGTTTGAACTGAATTCTCTCAGGACACTTAAGCCAATGAAGGTTCCGCAGATGTTGGGAAATGTGAGAATATTTGGAAACGCCGGTTATCAGTCTCGCTGCAGCATTGAAAACTGACTGAAGTTTATCAGTATATATTTTAGGGAGATTTGCATATATGCCATTGCAATAGTCAAGTCGCGAAACTACGTAAGAGTTTACCAACATCTTTGTGGCCTTAGTCGGAATACTTCTCCTTATAGATTTGATTTGGCGCAGGTGAAAGAATCCCGCGCTTACTGTTTTATTAATCTGGGATTTAAGTGAAAGATCTTGGTCTAGATGTACACCTAGGAGTTTGACGCCATTTTTAGGGAAGATGTTACAGCCAGAAGTAATGAGAGGAGATTTGTCTAATAATGACTGACGCTTTTTTGTTGCTGTCCAGAGAAATTCTGTTTTGGTTGGATTTAGTTTTAGTTTGTTCGAAGACATCCAGTCTGTTATGGCAGCAATGCATTTAATGGTAATATCTTTTAATCTATCTCTCTCATTCGGTGCGCAGTAGAAATAGATTTGCTGATCGTCAGCGTAGTAATGGGAAAGAAGTCCGAATGATTCTATTATTTTGGCAACATCGTTGATGAACAGAATAAAAAGTAGGGGTCCCAGCACTGAACCCTGGGGGACTCCAGAAGTGAGGGTTACAAAGGGAGAATTTTTACCACCGGCTTGTACAGATTGTGTTCGGCCACAGAGGTAGGATTTTATCCATTGAATAGTTTCACCACCCAGTCCAAAGGTTTTTTCCAGTCTTTTGATGAGAAAATCGTGGTCGATGGTATCAAATGCCGCACTCAAATCTAAAAATGATAGCAAAGCTAACTTACCTGACTCATTTGCAAGCATTAAATCTGACAGCACGCGCAATATGCCAGTCTCTGTAGAATGGTACCTCCTATAAGCTGACTGGTACTTTGATAACAGTTCATTTTTGGCCAGATGGGCAGTCATCTGCCTGATTACAATTTTTTCAAGAACTTTTGAGATAAATAGTAAATTGGATACAGGGCGATAATTACTTAAATCTACGGAATCTAATTGGAGTTTCTTTAAAATTGGGGAAACTAGGGCTTTTTTGAGTAGTTGGGGCACCTCGCCTAAATCGAAAGTTTTGTTAAAAAGGAACACTAGGAACGGCACTACATGTTTTAGACACTTTTTGAGTAGCCACGTTGGAATTGGGTCTAATGCACATTGTTTGTTCAGAGAACTAGACACAATTTTGGTGACTTCCTCCAATGTTGTGTGTTTGCACTTCATCAGAAATTCGCCGCTGTAGGTGGTGAAATTAGGTGGAGGAGCAGACGCCGTCGTTGCTCGGATATTTTGGATTTTTTCTTGGAAAAAGTCGGAGAAATCCTTCGGACTGAACGCGGCTGTAGTTGAGTTTTCAGACTCACCCATGACAGTTTTAAGTGAGTTCCAAAGTCGCTGGGGGTCAGAATCTTCCCCCTCAATCTTCGCCGTCCAGTACTCCGACCTTTTTCTTCGAATTGTCTCCCTGTACTCCGATTGCGCACTAACCCAAGCTTCCCTTTGGTCGGATAGTTTTCCGCTCCGGAAAATCCGCTCAAGTCGGCGCATGGTCCTCTTCTTTTCCCGGCATTCTGCATCAAACCAGGAATCAGACTTGCGAACAGCACAGGTTTTGGTCGAAAAGGGGGCATGTTTGTTTATAAGAGCACTTAAGGTACCATTATAAATTTCAACTAGACCGGATGTCGAAGTGACATTGCTATTTAAATCGTGTTTCGCTATAGTGGATGACTTTAGCTCTTCCTCGAAGAGATCAAAGTTGAACTTTCGCCATGCTCTTGTCGTCTTCGTTTTGTAGACAGGTTTGGGAGGATTGAAGTCTACTTCTGTACGTATAAGCCTGTGGTCTGAGAGTCCTATGTCTACAACTTCGGTTGTTAGCGGTGGGTCAGTAATCCGCGTTATAAAAACATCTAATATTCCACCTGCATTGTGGGTTGGAATATTTACTCACTGCGTACATCCGTAGCACTCCAAAGTATCAATAAATTTAATAGTGTTTCCGTCGGTTTTTCTGTCCAGTCTGATATTTAAATCCCCGGTTATAATTAGTGCACCCGGTAAGGAGTTAACCCGCCCTAAAAGTTGCGCCAGTTCCACATAAAATTCTGCAGTGACGATCCTCGACCCCGGTCGGTAGACAGTGATCAGGGTGAAAGACGCACCTTTTGTAGAAATACTACACCCCAGAGATTCAAAAGTATGATAATCTCCAATGTTTATCCTAGTTATGCGCACTCCTTGACGCCCAATAATCGCCACCCCTCCATGATTCACAAAGGAGATATCATTGTTTCTGGGGTCATCCGGTAATTTCTGCCTTGCTTGTTCTACGACCGTGTAGCCTAGGGCTCGCAACTTTTTTATGGAGGTTGAGTCGTGGTTTTCGTGCCACGTCTCAGTGATCGATATTATGTTCAGCTTCTGTTGATCAATAATGTCGCGAACATCGTCCACCTTATTGTTCACTGAGCGAGCATTCCAATTTGCCACTGCAAGTCGGCGAGTTTGTAAATTTGCATGGCGTTGTACCGACACTTTTGTTACTGTGGTTTTGCTTTGATTTTTGTTCTCATGGTCAGATTTGAGGGTTACCGCACTGTTTTCTCCCGGTTTATATTTCCGTTTTCGTCCTCCCCGACAACCCCTAAATCTTATTTTCTTAGCAATATCGTGATTTAAATTGTAAAAGTCAAGTTTTTCGGCCACCGAAGGTTTTAATGCCACACCGGTATTTTTTAAGCCTATTAGTTCGGTTCTGTCGTACACAATCACCATATTTATGCAACAGGCATTATATTATTAGTACACTTTGCCAGTACCACAAAAAACAAAAACAAACAAAGAAACACTTCACCCTGTTAGCGAGACAAGATCCGGCACGAAACATGTGGAACCCTACACAAAACAAGGGACGCAACATGTGTCAATGGTCAATGGTCAATATCACTCGGTCTGTAGCACTTTTTAGAAATACTGTGAGATTGATTCAGAAATCGTAACTAAAATTTTTCTAGAATCACGGATTACGTCCACACTGGTAACTTTAAAATTATTTTGAGTTCATTCACTTATTCTATAAATTATTATGATTATTTTATGATATATTTACACGATAAGACTTGAGAATTTCTCAATATTTTCAAAATAAACTAAGAGCTATGGTAAAAAGCCTCCGGCTGTAATGAAGCGCCATCACAATTATACCATTATAAATGTATTAAAGAAGTTACAAACAGTTATAAACAAAATTAAATTAGGAGGCAGGTATGGTATCACCATTCCGGAACCATTTATTGGATAACAGGTCACCCCAAGTGATTTGCTATATTTGGTCACTTAAAAGCTGTGTGGAGCTTATGTAAAAAAAGAAGTGGGGTTTGTTCGGAACTGTGCGGCAGGCTGGACTGAAAGAGAGAGACTTTTTGATCTCTCCAGTAGGACTCTCTCGGAACATCGCCTTGCACCGCTGTGGGAGGGTTGAATTCTCACCTACTCTTTTTCATTCCCAGAACTTCATCTTTTTCCTTTTGAAAAATACCCTCCACCCCGCATACGCGAAGATGACGTAGGTCTATTTTGTATCTCTCTATCGGTAAACTTTTTACAAATCAATTAACCTATATTCATCGTTGTATCAAAGTGTTGAGGAATGTAGTGAATTTGTCGCTCTTCAAATAATTAATGTACCAAGAAGACTAGTCAGGAATTGATGTTTTCTGTTTCGTTTTCTCCTATTTATAACACACTTTCGCCCTGTCTTATAGTATATATTAGCAGAGAGAGATATTAAGGACATTGCGCTATATCAGTCACTAAAACTTTGCTTTGATACCGCTTTTAATCTATACACTTCTTTCTGGACAACAGATTAACTAAATCGTTAATAACAGCCAATAAATGTGATTACCGATTATACCTAATTTTTTTACGAACACTTCATTAAAGTAATCCAAAAGCAGACCACAACGAACTTTGCTTAACCTTTGTGATCACTTGGTAAGCGTTGCACAATGTCACTAAACCCGCCATCAATTTTAAATCATTGCTTTTCTATGGTTACTGACATTCGCCAAATGGCTATTTTTTCGGCGCCGTGAAATTATAGTAACTTCTCGATCCAAAATTCAAATGATAAGTAATCAATCATTGCACGGCACACTTTATTATGTAAATAAAATAATCACTTCCAAACTGGGAATGGCTGAAATTCGGCGCGAGCCGTTTGACCGTTTGATGTTATAAAACCATCGATTTTATGCAATCTAGATTGGTCAAGATAAGACAGCCTTTGATATGAAAATACCCTTCAAAATAATAATGTTTTATTTCTTCTTCTGTTTGGCTTTCAAACAAGGACGCTGTATGAACATTGGTACAGAAAACAGAAGTGTTTGAATTAGGCACGAGCGCATCTCAAAATACCTGACAAATTGAAAAAAACTGATCAACTAAGAAACTCGGAGGTTTTTCGTCGAAAGCCCAAAACAAGGGAATCAGTACTGGAAGTTTAAATTAAAGAAAAAAAACTCCAATCATGATGGAGACGACTACTAGATTATCACATAAATCTGATACAATAGGCAGATTATTACAAGTATTTCACTCGGAGGGTTTTAAAAAGGGCACCAGGAAATTTGTGGAAAAACCTATTTAAACTTGTTTTGCAGTTAGGCTTGAATCTTTGATCCTAAAAAATTAGAAAATCAATAAGTCTCCAAACGTTCGAGATGTTGATGATAAGGAAATTTTGCTGTTGAAATGGGATTTGTGCTAATTCAAATCCAAAGGTTTTGATCCTTTTTTTTATTATTGTATAAAAAATTGCATACAATTGGAATTTATTATCCGCTAAGCTACTGCAAGTAGCTTGTCAGCAGGAGATTAGTTCCGCAGATTAGTTACAACTACAAATAAAATAATCATAAACGCGTTAGCGTACCAACAACATACACGAGTACACATATAACATACCTACCAACATTGTGATGCAGAATAGGAAAAATATATAATAAAAAATATAAATAATAGTTATATATATATATATATATTTAATACATATCATGAAAAAGTTGAAAAACAGCAATACATTAATCACATACTTGAAATTTAATGCATGGTAAGAAAGAGCAAATTAGGTATTATAATAAATTAAATATATTTTTTTTATTATAATACCTACAAATATTTATTACAATATATATTTATTGTAATACATTAGGTTACTCCCTAAGAGTCATCATTTTAACATCAGTGGGAATTTTGTTGTAGAGCAATTTTCTTTAAATTCGTATGGCAATTTGTTAAATATTAATGGTATAATATATTCAAGGGTTCTTTGACCATATTTATTTTGAAACACAGGTACTTTCATTCCTTTATTTTGTATGAGTCGCGTATTGTGTGCATGATCCACCATTGTTTTTTATGGACTGCCGGATATATGCTGCAATACAATTTTTTCAATCCAATCCGACCTTTCCTTCCACATTTTACTTTTCTACTACTTTGTAAGTATCAACAGATTTAGAATAGTCTCATCCATTAAATGAAAATAACTAACTTTGAAACTGTTTTATAAACACCACTACTTTTAATAAATATCTAAATATCAACATGTTTCAAAACCAAGTATCTTCGCCAGGATTCAAAGTAAACTAGTAATTAAGAAATCTCTATAAGAATAGTTATTAAGTGATTAATTTAGTAATTATTGTGAACAAAATAGTATTTTGTTGGTAAAATTTATAAAATAATTACGGTATTTGCGTAACAAAAACTTATATTAAAATTAACAACATAACGAAGAACCAATCAAATTGCCAAAATAACAAAACGAAAACACAATAAAAATTAAGGTATTAATGTGAAATCAAAATGGAAGAGATAATTTAAAACTAAGTGATTATAAATATTTAATTACCTAAAAACACGTTCGAATCGAATTCCTAAAATTTCAAAGTTATGTAATTGTAATCCCATTGTATTTATATGTAAAATTGTTGACCCCTTATTTATGTTAGAACAGTTATTTGATTCCAAAATGTGGTTGGTAAATTCAGAATAATAAATATTTCTCAACTGCCTCAGGTGTTGCTTAACTCTAGTACATATGTAATAATTAGGTACTCGTATATTGATAATTTTTATTAAAAACAAAGTTGGTTATCTTCGTTGTTAGTTTTTGGGGTGTTATGCCGTGTTGCGCTACCTCCTTCTATAGCCGATGTTTCACACCTTTTCATAACACCCCAAAAACTAACAACGAAAATGCTTTTGGCTGTGAAAATCTAAAAACTTAACCAAAGTTGGTTATTTTCTTTTTTTTTTAAATAAGGCCAAAAGTAATTTCGCAATTATTGGACAGATTTATATAAATTTACCATCAGATAGTCTTAGATGAAATTAAATATTTTATTCACAAGGTCGTCAAACTTTTAAATAAAATTTATTTATAGATATGTGTACATTTTTCAAAAGAGAATTTAGCGAGTTTATTTGCATTTGACTGTTAATTGGCAAGGGGTTGATCTTGCCGTTTTTCGATCAATGTATTTATAAAATCTGTAACGTTTGAATGGGTAAAATAGCTGATAGTATGTATGTTTATAGAATTGCAGCCATTAATAACGTTATCTTATTACATATGAAAGCCAAATATGGAGATCGAGTGAATAGGTTCGCGCCAACAGATATGTCAGAATGTTTTCCAGACAATTTTTCTATAAACAAAATGTTGATTTATGTATTCCGATCTCGGAGCGACTTACACATAAAATACACATGTATGAAGTCGGTGAAGTTGAAGGCGGGGGAGGGCGGGGAGGGGAGGGAAAGTGTGGGGAAGTGGGGGAATAGAGTGACCCCAGTTGGATGGATAACCGTGTCAAGGAAGGTGCTTGCTAAAATCATATATTATGACTCATGATACTCGCCACTTCTCAAACAGTGCAAATTAAAAGAGATTTATTAATTAAAATGTATTATTATTGAATTGACATAATTAAAGTCATTAATTTTGGAGGCCGGTATGAGTACCGCCGCGTGGGAACCTATTGGATAAAAAATTATTGGATACACAAAACAACTGTTGGGCGTTTCGAAGTAAGCTTACCATTCCGACCTTGTATAGATCAAATAGGTACTTCCTTGCCTATGGCAGAAAAAAGATTTTTAAACTTGGAAAAGAAATTATCTTCTAATATGGATTTGAAACTTCAATACATTAAATTCATGGAAGAATATGAAAACTTAGGTCATATGACAAAATTTGAACCAGTTTCAAATGAAGAAAAATCTTACTATTTACCTCATCATGCAATCAAGAAGGAAACCAGCAGCACTACCAAACTAAGAGTGGTGTTCGACGGCTCCGCAAAAACCTCCAGCGGGATATCAATAAACGACGCGTTAATGGTTGGTCCAATAATACAAAATGATTTATATACCCATTTGTTGAATTTTAGAAAATATCAAGTGGCATTGACGGCTGACATAGAGAAAATGTACAGGCAGGTCAACATTAGAGAGGAGGACCGCGTCTTCCAAAAAATACTTTGGCGAGCATCTCCAGAAGAGGAAATGGGCCATTTCAAGTTAAATACGATAACTTATGGTATGGGACCGTCATCTTTCTTAGCCACGCGTTGCTTGAAGCAGCTGAGTATGGAAAACGCTCAGTTATATCCTGAAACTAGTCTCATTTTAGAGAGAGATTTTTACATAGATGATCTAATTACAGGTGCAGACAATGTGGAATCCTGTAATTTGTTAAAAGAACAGTTAATCTCCATAATGAATTCGGCCGGTATGAACTTAAGAAAATGGCGGTCTAATTCTTCTGATTTGTCATCGGAGGCCGATCAGGCCACTGATATGGTAATTTTGGACAAACCAGAAGGAGAGAAAATTCTAGGCTTAGCTTGGAATTGCGAAAAAGATAGTTTTTTTATGTAAGAATGGAAGCTACCTTCCTTTGTTCTTCTAAAGAACTATTTGAATAATGGAACAAAAAAAGAAAATAATAAAATTAGGCAGGTACTTTGGATAATGGAATAAAAAAAAAATAATAATAAAATTAGGTAGGTACTTGCCTAGAAGTAATTGCCCATAGAACAAGTACCTACTCAATAAGCATCAATTTTAACCAACTGTCGTAGGTCACCCCAAGTAGTTCGCTACGTTGGTGTCTCGGCAGTGGTGCCCGGGTCTAAGGGGTGAGGTTTGTACGGATCTTGGCGGCGGATACATCTCGTGACCTCTCCAGCACTATTCCCTGGGAATATCTCATTGCACCGCGGTGCGAGGGATAGATTCATACGTCCGTCACTCCTGGACAAACTGAAGGTATTTATTTTCCGGTCCTGCCGTGTGGAACTTAAATGATGAAAAACACATTAAAAAACGTGATGAGCATGATTAAGAAAGTGGCGCTTAGGTTTCCTTTATTATAATTTTATTTATATAGCTCCACACAGAAGGCCCAGAAGAAAAACATTACTTCGGGTGTTAAATGGACTCCGTATACAAAAAAATGTATTAGATTTTACTTTAGAACATGGAGATTTGAAATGCTGTAAAGGACAATAAATCCAACAATGAGTTAAAAATTCAATTTTTCTCTTTATTGTTTCCTTTTTGATCTACGCAGCCCAAATAATTCTAGAAAAATAAATGCGTCTTTTACGACGAGCATTTTAAGAGGATTTTTCTGAAAAATTAAAAACTGTTATTAAAAGTATTTCGAAAGATCCGTTATAAATTATTTTAAAATAAAAATCATAATTATAGATCAACAGAAACAGGCGTTATGATTTTTTGAAAAAGATTTTTTTCGCTCTCCTGAACAATTAACATTTTACAGCATTTAAAATTTCCATAATGTGATAACTAAGGCATTGTAAAGCTGTCAGAAACTTTGGATAAAGATTGAAGAATACGGCACAATAACCCAAAAACCAATCATGATTATTAATTTCGTGGTTAAAACAAACATTTTTCTTATTGTTAACCAAAGGCAATGCGCTTATTACGAACATGTAATTCAGAAAAGTTTGAGAAACAACCTCTCCTCACTAACCCATTATATATTATTCATACCATCTACATATCAGTGATTATTAGTATGCGCTTCGAGTATCATTTATAATCTTTAATCTGTCAAGAAATCGCCGTACGATTTCAATAAATTAAATAAGTTTATCATGACTTTATGTTCTTGGATCAATTTACGAATTGAATATAAGTGACATCGAGTATGCGAGACTTACATATAATGGCTTTTTTGGTCACAAGTAATATTATAGTTAACGATTATATTAAATATCATATTGCAGTTAAGCCAAATTTGTATGGTGGTCATACCAAGCTGGGAATTTAATAAAAAATGCTTATTTTTGCAATATATAGACGTTTTTTATGTTTATATGTTTTCAGTAAATTGGCCAAGAATTAGCAAGGAAAACTACTGTGTACTTTAAAGGTATAATGTTGATATTGATCAGACGAGAAAAGCCTTCGCTCTGCGAAAATTACCAAAAAACAGCTTCCATATTAGCGTAGTTCATTGGAATTAATCGGAATGATTTTGAGGTTGAATCTTATATAAAATATTTTAGTTTTTAACGTATTTTAATGGTTAATATGTAATATGACGTATACTTACCATTTCACAACATCATAATAATGCAAATCATAAGGTCATAACGACATTACCTTTACCATTCTAAGATAGTTCATTCTAGATGACTAATTTCTAATTAAACATTTTCCTTTAAAATATACACTTGATTGAACCTCAAAAAATCAAATTGTTAAATAGGTTATGAGAATTCGTCTTTGCAAACTTCGATACCTCTGAACATGGTAAAGCAAAATTAGAACCCTCTCTAACTCATTCGATAAATGCTGGCGTCCCTCAGGGATCGGTTCTGTCTCCGACTTTGTTTCTGTTGCACATCAACGACCTCTTGTCATGTGCACCGATTCATTGTTACGCGGACGACAGTACAGTCCATGAAAGCTTTTTGTTTGACAAGCCTCCAAAGAGCACACAAACCCCAATAGCTCGGAGGGCTTTGAAGCAAAGAATGGACGGTTACCTCAAGAGTGTTTTCTCTTGGGGGTAAGAATAACCTCGTCGAATTTAAATTTTTCAAAGACCCAATCATGTTTGATAACGTCTAAAAGGGATCGAAATGAAAATCTAGTCTCCTTCAACGGAAGCATTCTTCCGAACAGGACCTCCATTGATATGCTTGGTGTAACTCTAAGTGACCAGCTCAGGTATGGGGGCTCCATCGAAACCAGAGTTAAATTAGCCTCTCAGAAACTGGACGTACTGTACAGGGCCCGCAGATACTTTAATAGTACACAACTGCTAACCCTGTACAAATCGCAAGTGCGCCCCACGGTTGAATTTGGTAGCCACCTCTGGTCTGGAGCTCCAAAATACCTTAAAAAAACCCTTGACACTGTGCAGAAACGGGCGGTCCGTTTGATAGATTCTCCCATCTTAACAGACGGATTGAAATCTTTAGAGCACAGGCGTCGGGTGGGAATGCTGTCCTTGTTCTACCGGTATTACAATGGAAAATGCTCCGAGGAACTAGCGTTGTTGAGCCCCTCGGCACCGGTGCATAGTCGGGAAACACGCCAAACACATGCCCAACATTTGTACACGGTCGACATTAGTCACATGAGAACGGGTCGTTTTTACGACTCGTTCTTGAGTTTAACAGCTCGGATGTGGAACGATTTACCGGCCTCTGTGTTTCCTCCCTCCTACAACATGGGTCTCTTCAAGACCCATGTTCACTCCTTCCTTTCCTCGAAAAGACCCTCCACACAGCATCCTCAAAGATGACACAGGCCCTGAGGGAAATTATTTTCCTCGGGGTCTCCTGTGTGGAGTTAATGTAAAAAAAAAAAAACTAAAGTGATGAACTACACTGCACCTCGTCAAAACGATTAATAGTCATATACAAACAAAATGGCAATTACAAAAGGTTCAAAGTAATGTAAACTTATAAAATAAATGGAAACTTTAAAATCTTTACCTAAGAACTTTGTCATTCAAGTATCTACGGAAATACAATACAGATGGCTCTGAAAATTGTTTAGGTTATAGATACAACCAAAAGAAATGATTTTTCAATCAAAGGTCATTTTTTTAATAATATTTCAACTGAGGTGGCGATATTCCATGCTTTTTAAAAGCACATCATTTATTTTTCTTCCATACCGTGAGTCGTTTTTATTGAGGTGAAAAATATGGTAGGAAAATTTATCATCTTATTTGATAACATCAGATTCATGTTTGTAGGTATTTGACATTTCTATAGTTCATAGTTTGCTGGTTGATTCAGTTTTCAAATATTCCTCTTTTTTATTGTAAAATTACATGATAATTTTTTTTATTGTCTTTATTACTTGCTGGAGCAATCCCGATGAGTTACAGAACTCATTTTAGGACAGGAGGAAAATTCATGTGTGTGAGGAAATAGTTACAGTTTTACTTGGAAAATGGATATTAAAAATATAAGTTTCACATACAACATAGTCTAAAAATAAATTTAAAAAAAAAACAGGTTGAGTGAGCAAACAACAATAGAAAATAATTAAAGAAACAAGGAACAAGGTTATACAAATGTGGATGATTATGATTACAAATAAATGGAAAAGAAAAGAAGAGAAAAGGAAACAAGACAATTGAGACATGACAAGAAAATTTACATAGTTTCATCCTTAAACGTATTTAAAAAATATTCTTTTAAAGCATTATTCTGAACTTTTTTATTTTGCTGGATTCCCTTGTACATATCTGGAAGCGAATTATATAGTGTATAGGCAACATAGTTCAGAGATTTTATCCCATATTGTGTAGTGTGTGTTTGAGGTATGCGGATTTTATTGCTATTTCGAGTATTGTGAGTGTGAATGTCTTGATTTTAAAGTGGCTTGATGTTAGTGTGAGTTGATTGTTGAGTAATTTGTAGGATGGTGCTTGCTTATAATTTAACGCTGTATCTTATATACGCACGATTTCATAATTTCGGCATTTTGAACTATAAACTTAATAACCTTCAGAAAAATGGATCCGAAATGCAAACGAACACATATAAATTAAATTAATTGATCATATTTTTCAATCCTACGTTAATACATATATTTTGTTTTATTACGTAGACGAGGGGTAAGGTTCTTGACTAGCAAACCGAAGGTTGCGGGTTCAAATCCCGGCGTGCACAAATAAATAAATTTTATTTTGTTTCATAGATAATCACAAATTCACTTTGTGGCGTCAATTTTATTGAATGGAAATACAAAACTTTCTACACACTACTACGAGTATTTAATCAAAATAGACGTGTTTCAAAACTAACGGATTCTTCGTCAGGATAAATGTAAAATGAAAAATTATTATATATAATAATAGACAAACAATTATTAGATAATTTTGATTTTGTGGTATACACAAAATAATTTATGTTTATTAAATTTAAATTTTATTTATTCATTAGTGTTATTTCCCAATTCATTCATTTGTAATATTATATAGTATACAGAGTGGAGGATCCGGAAGTTGCGGGTTCAAATCCCAGCGTGTGCTTGTAAATTTTATTTGTTTTTTTTTACATCAGCTCCACACAGCAGGCCCTGACGAAAATAATTTCCCTCAGGACCTTTGTCAAATTTGGGGGTGCTGTGTGGAGGGTCTTTTTACAGAAGGAGAGAGAGGAAGTTGTGGAGGTCGAACAAAGGACACTGGGAAGGAAATAAGTATGTATTAAGGGTGGGTAAGAATCTGGAGGTCAGTGTGTCCAGGAGTGACGGACGTATGAATCCATCCCTCCCACTGCGGTGCAAGGCGATGTTCTGAAATAGTACGGCTGGAGAAATCAAAGGGATTCCCTCAACCATTATCTCCCGTTTCGGCCTGCCTTGCAGCTGGTGGGCAGACTCGGACAAACCTTATTCCATGAACCCGGGCACACCTGCGTAGTCACGAAACGTAGCGAACCTAATAATCTAAACGAAAATATGAAAAGAACAAGACTCGAAAAAGATAACGTGACGCTATCTATTCTTCCAATAAAAAGAATAGTTGCCTAATAATATGGGAAAAATATAGCGGAAGAAAATATTATTAATTCTAAGATTTTAAAAATGAGTTTGACTAATATGACGGTTTGACAGTAGGTGGCAATGGCGGAATTGGTAAACGCACACGTCCCGGTTAGACAAGAGGCTCCTGGTTCTTCTTCAAAAATCAAAATTAAATGCGAATCATTATATGCTACATGTGAGACTTTTTGCACCATACTTGCACTGTCTTCTAATATTTATCTTCTCAATATTTTTTATTCAGTCTTTTCAATGTGTGACGGAGTACAGCAAACATGATTTGTTGCAATTAAAATTTCCTAATTTACTCCACCTTTAGAAAAGCACCGTAGGAAATAGACATAAGAATGGATGCAGAGTAATGGCGAACAAGTGCAATATTTCATTCGATTGCGTGTAGCTGTTGATTATATAAAGTCGGTGCCTTTATTATATAATAGGAGAAAAATCTATGTAACAAACAAACCATTATTTAATAAAAAAATTATAATCGATAAAAATGGTTTATTATGAACTAGCAGACCCGGCCACACGTTGCTGTGGCTAACGAAACACAACGCCTCCTTTATAAAATCCACACCACCGCTTGCCGGCTGTCAACTGCCGCTGCACGCTGCTTGAATTGAATATTTTTTCTCGGCTTTTCTCTACTAAAATAAGCATTTTTTATACATATTATCCTTCTACTTACTCTATCTATTGGTGAATACCGCATGCAAATCCGTTGCGCAGTTTAAAAGATCTAAGCGCACATACATTTTGAGCGACTTCATTTTTACTATGTAATGATTTTACAGCTGCCCAACGAGTAACGAGAGGCATAATGGCCAAATTAACCCTCGGCATGCTTCGTGAAATTATACTACTAGTTATGGCTGTGGTCAAGGGTAAGGTTCTCGACTAAATAAATTGTATTTGATTATTTTGTGTTATTTCACAATTTTGTTAATTAACAATAATATATAGCATATTTGCGACACGTCTCAGTATCGCTATGGTGTAAGACCATTGTTGCTTGAAATGGGTTTGGCCGTGTTTGGTGATTTGAATAGCCAGGTACTTCTCCACTTTTCTCTTTCCCACCTCCTTCCTCTCCCCTCTATCTTCAGCTCTACAACCTACCCCAATTAGGGATGCCTAGTCTCACTACCTTCAGACAATAGGAAACAGTTGGATTCTCGTGAAGTTTCGCTTTAAAAAAAATTAAGAATGAACATCAGTAAGCCTGGTAGGATTTATGAGACCCGCTGAAAATTCGTTGTTTAAAATGTTTTACCAAAACAGAGTCGATATTATTTCCATTGAGTGTATTCACACAATTTAGTCAAATTTTCCCTAGTTTTACGTACTTTGAAATAAGATGTCCAAATATTTTTTTAATTATCTCTTCTTACGATTTTTCTTAAACACAACGCTTTATAAAAAAACGAATGCGTCATGTCCTCCACATATACTGTACCATATCATTTACTGTATCATACATATTATGGTAGCAGTAGTATAAAAATACTCCGTGTAACAAATGTGGCGCTAAGGCGATACTGATACTGTTTATTGGCGGCACTGCTGAACTGATCGCCTTCACGCCACTTAAAGACAAAGCGAATTGACAGGTTGACTGACTTTAAATTATTTTTAAATATGCCTGTAGTTTACGTCATAACCACTGAAGAGATAAATAGATAGAATGGTGTTATTGACGTGTCCGTGTTCCTGAAGTAAGATCATTTGTATGAAATTTATGGATGAAAAGTTTGTAATTACTTATCGAATTTCTTTCTCGAACAGGTAGGTAATTAATTTTATTGGTTTTGGTCCTTTTAATTTGAATAAGGCACACGATTCACAGCTGTCCGAAATACAATTAGAGAGGAAATAATATTTTGGAACAGTGCAAATGGCAATTTTTAACAAATTGAGCTGTAATGCTACGAAAACACTTGCTCATTTGAAGCCAAAGAGCATGTTACCTAGTAGCATGTGTGTCAGTTACATTGCTAGTATTGACCATGCTCATTTAAAGCCAAATGAGCATGGTCACAAATCAACGGCCGTTTGATTTATGAGCATGCTCATTGGATTATCGAGTAGAAGGGGAAGCCTCTAAACACGTGTGAACAGGCTAGCTTATAAACATGCTCATTTCAATCCGATCTCAGTTCGCGCAATTCGCGCCAATATTCTTTGCAAAAATGTCAAAATAGCCCGTTGGGAGAAGAAAAAACCTTGTTTTTCGTGACTTATTATGGGAATCATGAATATATTTGGAACATAGGGTCACTAAAATAATTAGATCACACAATAGATTTCCAAATTCCTCAAAATAAAATGACATTCTATTGAAATTATTTTTTATTATTTAGTCATTTTTGGATTTGTTGACATGTCGAACCCAAATCAACCGTTGTATTTTCTTTCAGCAATTAGATTATTTTGTTCAGTTCTAGGCGAATGGAACTGACTCCCTTTGATATTTATTTGTCATGAGCATGCTCATTAAAGAGCATGTGTGTTCAATTGTTGGCTGTAAGCATACTCATTCATGAGTAAGCTCAAACCAAGCCTGCTCATTTATGAGAAAATGTGTACATTTGATGAGCATGCTCATAAGCTGGCTTGTTCATTTGATTGTTATTATGATTGTTCATGATTTGTATCGGTACCATAAAGTCTCCATTTGATAAAACTGCAATAAGATCGAAAAAACTGGGTAATTTAAGTTGAATATTCTATTAGAACTAATAAATTACACTCTTTTATTAAATACATCCACTTGTGGATCGAAGAATGATAAGCAACTTATGTTTCATTTTTTAATTGTATTTTCGGAGCTCGAATGTTGCGAACTCGAGAATCTAGTTAATATGAGAGTAGGTACCTACTCGACACATTAGGCATAAGGACCTATTTATCTTTACTGTTTACACCAATTCCTCACCTACACACGTAGTTTAGCAAACGAATATACAAATAACAATATCGACATTTTTAACATAATAAATTAAATGTTAAAAGAAAATGAATACTTTATGAAAATATTGTTTATTATTACTAACACTTAAAAAAAATTGTAATCGTATATTATGTTAAATACCCAAACGTGAAAGCCCAAAAATCTTGAACAGATAACCAGTTTCGATTTTCTGGGGTCTGATAATCGAAAGATTTTATCTAACCGATTGTGCGACGTTATTTTATTTCAAATGGGAAAAGATTTCCCATCTAGATATTTTAAGTTCAGTGTCAAAACCTTGTTTCGTATTGTTAGACTGAAAGTGATCGATTTGGAAATATGTTTGTATTATGTACTTGGAGTTGGTTAACTGAAGGTTTTGAAGGAACCTTTAGAGATAAAATCAGTTCAGGTGTTTGATATGGCGCCAACTTGTTAATTATGACATATGGTGATTATGCACAATTAATCCGTTAGGTTAGATTAGATTTGGTTGGGTTCGGTGATATACAATGTCGTTTTAGAGGTGCGTTTCTTTATAAGATAAACCTCTTTTAACGTGATTCCACTCAAAAGTATTCCTGCCTGGAGACACTGGACCTATGGATTTAAGAAAAAATGCTGTGTAACTGAAAGAGGTGTGAAAGAAAGAAAGTGGTTATTCAGATTTGATCTCATAATATTCAGCAGTAGATATAAATATAACAGATTCAAAATCGAAATCAAAATCTAAAATTAAATGATAACAATAAAATGAAATAAATAATTGAAATGTCGTCAATCATTGAATAAAGAAGAACATTAGAAATGCGATGTTGGCGTGTTTTGAGATCCGAAAGTCCTACAATTTTTTTACTAAAATTTCAAAAATAGAACTGAAAAAAAAGGAAAAAAGAAAATTGTATATCATATGTTTCGCTACGTTTACACCCACCCCAAGTGTTTCGCTACGTTTGGTCAATTAGCAGGGGTGCCATTGTTCACCGGTCTAGGCGGCGGATGTGTCTGCCCACCAACTGCGTGGCACGACGGATCTGGGCAGACTGGTTGAAGGAGACCTTCTGACCTCTCCATCAGGACCACAGTTGGAGAGATGGATTCATACGTTCATCACTCTTGGATACAATGACTTCCCGATTCCAACCCCTCTTATATATATTTACTTTCCAGAACCTCCTCTAGTTACTTTCCTAAAAATACCTCCCACACAGCTACCCAAAGATGACTAGGCCCTGAGAGGAATTATTTTTCTCTTACTTATTGTAGTTACGAGTACATACAGGGATTCAAGTAAGAACATACTCGTGTTTATAAATGAGAACAAAAATAAATAAATAAAGTAAAAAAAAAACAAAGAAATAAAGGGAAAATATAGAAAGGCTAGTAATATCAAGAGAATAAATTATTGTGCTAAGTAAAATAAGTAAGTTGAAAGAAATAATAAAAATCATATATTGATAGCTTATTGGTCCATCGGATCGAGAATTGTGGGAGGACAACATCTTTCTCTAGTGTTCCTTGCTGCTCGACACTGATATCATTCTTATCATTCCCATTCTCATAGTTCTTATTCTCATAATTTTCACTCTTATCGTTCTCATTCTTATCAATCTCATTCTTGTCATTCTCATTCTTGTCATTCTCATTCTTGTCATTCTTATTCTTGTCATTCTTATTCTTGTCATCCACATTCTCATTATTCTCATTCTTATCATTCTTCCATGCTATATCATCATCCTGATATTGGTTATCGTATAAAAACCTGTAGTAAATAAGAGAAATCGCTTATTCCGCAACGCTGAAAATTGTATTTGTGAGTCATACTATTTCTCTTATTAACTATAAGACCAATTAGATCTAAATACTTGTTTGCGTAACACGTAATACGGTTAACAAAAAAATGCGATCAAAAGATTCTCACAGACATTAGTAGAGTATTTATAGATGAAATATTCCACAAACAATAACGAACACTAACACAATACCATCTGACGAACCAATTCAGTAGTATTTATGATGAAGAGATGAACAATAAATTCAATCTTTGGTTTCATCAGACTACAATGTGATGAATACAATCAAAGGTATTTAGTTCTGCTGCACGAATTCTATTGATTTTATTGATACTTTAGAATTGGATTATTCTTATGAAAGACTTAACTTTCATTCAATCTATATTTTAATTGTATTTTAATGAAGCCTCCTATTTCAAATTAGAGTAGGTAAACTGATTTAAGTATCTGATTTTAAGAAAGTTTCAGCACTCTATTTAGAATGATTTTTTTAATTGTTACTAATGTTTTTATTATTTTCCTCGTATCTAGACAAAAAAAAACTTCATAACAAATTCCTGATGCATAGTCGTTCAGTTTAAAAAAACATTGCTCTTTTAAACGTCTCCTAAACTGAAATACTGTTTTTGAAAGCAGATGGAAAACTATTTCAAATTTTAATTTTACAAACAAAAATTGTCACTTGTAACAAAAAGGTAAAAAAAACGGTATTAAATATTTCTGAACGCATCCAAAAACTAAAAGCCATATTTGAAAGGTGATAAACTAGTCGTTCAAATTTTATTATACCAAAAACGCGTAATTTAAAAAAAAATTATATTTTTTTAAATCAAGCATTAATTTTTTTTTTTAAATGGCTCACCTTACGTTTTATAACTAAAATACTGGTAGGTAATGATAAATAAAAACACTTATACATTTTATAAGACAATGATTTAAAAAATGTTTTCATCATTTCGCTTTTTGTCATTTTACGTAAGTAAGTATAATTTTTAATAAATTCACAATGTTTAATTTTTTTTCAAATTGCGATCAGAAACTTTGGTTTCATAATGGCGTGTATTTAAATTATTTTGCGGTTAACTTTAATATTTATATATATAGCGTGATATTTTTTCTTTTCATTACCGTTTAGATCACATTTCTCGCTAGGATAGTAAGATATATAAAACGATTTATGTAAGACCTATGCGAGTTGTTTCGAAAAGCACACAAATTACCCGAGAGGTATCAGTTGGAAAAAACTTCATTATAAGTCCTCGCGATGTGACTAAGATGTTCAGTTCTTTTAACGTGATCTACTCTTACAAATATACAATCTGGCACACATGAGTCACATCTGACTTCTGAACGACAAAAACATAAAGCTGAGATTATATAACAGGAATGAATAATTCACAAAGCCAATTTACACAGCGCACATTGTTAACGAAGTACGATTTTTCGAAAGTGATAATACGAGAACCATTTTGCGGATCATTTCTCATACGAGATTGCCTTTACAATAATAAAAATACGTATTGTCCGGGTAACAATACCATTTAGCAGGCAAGGCTGCTTCATATTTGGAACACAAAAGTTCATTCAAAGCTCAACAGTGGTGGGAGATGGGTACTTTGCATTACGGTAGCACGGTGTGAACTGAAACAAAATTTACTCGAACCAAAGTTTAAAGGCTTATTTTTTCAAACTTTTGCATCTCATAACTGTTCATCTGAGTCTCATAACTTGGTAAACCTTTTGGTTTCCTTTCGGAACCTACGTTAATTTTTTGAAAATGAAAATATTTTGGAATTTTTTCCTTTCTTTACTGAATAATAGTCAAAATTTGAAAAAAATTGCGTTTTTCGTTTTTAAGATAATTTTTTTTTTTTGGTGGAACAGTTGTGAATGGTCACTTGGAGATAATATTTTATGATAATCTTTATACGCTTATTCAATTAACTGTTAAACCCAGTTATTTTGCAGAAAATCACACATTGTAATCAAATGGTTATTTTATGCCGATTTAAGTTGCGTTTCTGCTTTTTCAATTGTGATAAACTGTTAACCTGTGACAGTTGTCCTATTATGCTCATCACATTTTGTTCAAAAGATGAAAGGACCTAGAATCCACGTCGAAAAAAGAAAATGGCACTTAATGGCCATTTGATGACTTTGTCACATTTGAATTTCTACGAAACAACTGCACCTTAAACGTGATGAATAAAAGGAACTCAATTAATTTGTGAAAAACCATCATTATCTAAAAATAAGTCGATATTAATGAATCCGTACGAAAGTGAAATATGTGAAAAAACTAGGTTTTACAAACGTCCTTTGATTTTTTATTTAATATATTTATATACGCTTATATTAATAGATATATTTTTTTTAATAAAAACAAATATAAATATTTGCTTACTTTTAAAAAAAACAAATATAAATATTTCGAAGAACCCATTATACCTAAAAAAATATTATAAATATAATCGAATAAAAATTTTCGACATCATACCAACCGTTGGTACGTCCATTCAAGTAATACCTAGACAAAACAGAGGTAGGGAATAAGCCATACGACTTCTTTTTTATATAACTAAACTAGCTGGGTTACCCGGCTTCGCTCAGGACAACATTTGAGAGTGTTCTGGAATAGTCCACAATGATATTTCCGATTCCCTATTCCCGAACATTCCACGATATACTCCGCTACTCTTTTCAGAACTTTCTAGAGCTCTATGGAACCTTCTAGAACTTTCCCGGCGACTGATTTGGAACTTTCAAGAGGGCGAAACTTCCAGCCCTTATATCTTCAAAAGTACGCCTTTTAGGTGAAAACGAGAACTGTCATCCTAGAGAGGCATTTAACTCACTTGGTCGTACCGGGACTCATTTCTGAGTTTTTCCGAGCCGCACATTTTTTATGTATTTTCTTTTATAATATATATTAATTGCAGGGCTACTCAGGAGAAAAGTTCATAATGGATCTTTTATATTATATATTTTCCTAGTTGTTTAGGTATATATATATTTCACTTGGTAAATTTTTTTCATTTTATACAACTCATAAAGCCGGTAAATATACTATTTTTTTAAATCTGAATTGGCCACTTCGTTAACAACTGTATAAAGAATAAGAATTTTTAAAAAGCGGTGTAAAAAAAGGTTTAAATTGATTTCTTTTCACTGTAAGTAAAAATATTTTAAATCACCCCATTTTATCGTACTTTTTAGCCTAGTTAAGTCTTTTAAGGCATAATATGAAATGTCACGAGCCTAGAATGATCAATAACATCAACAACCAACATCAACCACTGTTAGGCCGATGATGCAACCGTTGACAATGAAGTCAGCAACGAATTACAATGAAAAAGCAACTTCGTGAATAGAACTTCAAGTGGAGTCACTTTGTCGTGTTTCACATAAATTATGAACCTTGCGTTATTTTCGGTTGAGTGAAGTGAACTTTGAAGTAAATTATTAACTACTTGATCTAAATATTATTCTGTTTTTGTTTGCTCTCTTCATGCATGATGTGCATTGTGATTTAAAGCAGTGGCTTTGCATATATATGAGCCGTTTGTGCACTGGGCAACCGTTCTGGAGCCCAAAACTCGAAGAAGCTTTGTTAATGTAATTTTCTTCCTGTAATTTTATATTTCAATTTATCTTTCTTCATTTCGTATTATTTTTATTTGATAAACTAATGTCGAGGACGAGATTTTTATGCATAGCACAAAGGGTAACAATTATTATAAGCAATAATTATTAGCCTGAAACACTAATATACATCGAAAAAATCTCCCGAGAAAAGATACCCGAACTATAAAGGACTCGAACCCGTGTCCTTCTGATATCCGGTAAAATGCTCTACCATTGAACTACGTCGAGAGCATTTGACCGTTTATCAGAAGGACATGGGTTCGAGTCCCGTCGACGGAATGTATCTTTTCTCGGGGGATTTTTTCAATGTAGATGATTGTTTTAGGCTAATAATTATTGCTTATAATAATTGTTTCTTCATTTCCTTCTATGGACTATTTTACTTTCAATTTCACGTCTGTGTCACAATTTATCTTCATTTTTATACATCAAATTTATTATTTGTATTATTTTATCTATGCTTTCGCGAGAAACAAGGTGTCAAATCATTGAAAACAATTGTTCTCAATTCCTTGCTTAAATTCAAGCCAGTATCTGAAATCGTCTTACCTTTATTGCAAGTTTATCTGAACTATTTCAAACGCACTTTATCAATATGTAATTAATCTAACACAAGTGTTAATTGGGGTGATGTTTGTTATTTCATGGGGCGATGTTTGTCTAGGTCATCTGTTCAATCTGCGTGTCAGGCCGAATCCGAAGAGACTGGTTGAGGGGATCTTTTGATCTCTCCAGCAGGGCTCTCTCGAAACATCGACTTGCACTGCAGTGGGAGGTATAGATTCATCCACCAGTTACTAGTGTACACACTGTCCACCAGATTCCTATTTATTTATTTATTTGATGCAATATATTGACATTTTATTGTATTATCCACCCCATACCTTTTTTCCTTTCCAGAACGTCCTCTCCTTCCTTTTATAAAAAGACCCTCCATACCAATTCCCAAAGATGATATTGTCCTTGAGAGCATTTACTCCTCGAGGCCCCCAGCGTGGAGCAAATGTAAAAAAAATGTGTTTTTTATTATCAAAAAAAAAAACAAATTAAAAGTATTCCTAAAACTTGAGATATTTAGATTCTGGCCGATGCAACTATTTCCAACTGAGAACAATTATTTAAATCATGAACTATGGTGCTTTGTAATTACAAATTTTGATCCCAGTGTACGGTTTAACCTTTTCAAAGCACTATACCGCTATAAACGAGTTAAATTCGGTTATTACACATTTTTAAGACTGAAAAAAAAATGTTTTATGTTTTTTTCTGACTTTTCGAATTACTGAAGAGTAACAAAAAATGTACAGTAATTAAAAAGATTATTTTTTTTATCGAAGGAAGCAAATACTTTGTGGTGTGACACTATATATTAAATTAAAAAAACACACTTTGTAAAACACCACTTTATTTGAATTAATAATTATTTAACAGCCAACAAGGTATCGCTTAGCTCAAGCTTCATCAGTTAAGCTTAGCTAAGCTTCTTTAGTTAAAATAATAGCTTGAGCTAAGCGAAACCTGGTTGGCTGTTAAATAATTATTAATTCAAATAAAGTGGTATTTTACAAAGTGTGTTTTGTAATTTAATATAAAAAGATTATTAATATATTTTCAAAATAATTATATATAACATCAGCAGCAGTGGCATCCCAAACTTTTATAATTTATTATGTTAAGGATTGCAGCGAGTTGCGACCTACCACGTTTCAAAGGAATTCGCTCTGAATAATGTAATCACGACTTCATTCCATTTCCGTTATGACATTTCTGAGTGACTTTTATTTAAACAATTTATTATCGTGGCAATATACGTTTTTAAAGGGATTTGGAATGTTCACCAGATAGATCAATACCTTCCAAGATATTAAGGCAAGTAGCATTGTTCGAAAAAATCTCAATATTGCCCTGCTAAGACCGCAATTCACGATGAAAGCTTTGCGTCAAATGATTTCAAATAATTCTGCAGAACTGCACTCGTACCAGCCAAGTAATTGTGGGGTGATAATGCAAAAATGACTATTTCCAAAAACACAACTTTTCAGTGATATATAGACTCCGGAGTCGATTAGAAACATTTCAAATTAATATTTGAAAATGATTTTTTTCCAAACATTTTCCTGCAAAATGGTACGTTTTGAAAAAAAACAATGTGTATGGACAAATAAACAATTTTGGGTAAATATGCAGTTGGTCCACCGCACGGATAATACGGAACGTTTGTGTTGTCGAAGTTTGATGCACGGATAATACGGAGTGTTCCTTTTTTAGGTTGAGGTTAAACTACAAAAGCTGCATGTCATCATAATTTCAAAAAACATCCCAGGTTTTGAATGATTTTTTTGGCAAGGCAGGGTATATCCAGCGGGGTTGTGTAATTATGATTGATTGTCTATGAAATAAAAACGGTAAATGCACAATGGCGTTACTGTAAGCAAATTAAATTTTTCAAAATTAAACTCCCGTGACATAAATACTCACGTTTCGTGATAATAATGATAAATCTAACTGTTTGAATAAAAAATATTCCGTATTAACGAGTAAGCGGAGTAAGACATAGATAATTAATCAATTTTGCTTTATTTTTTCAGAAAATAATAAAAACAAGACATTTTATGGAACAAGTATATAAATAAAGTAAGAAACACAAAATAGGTATTGGATTTTCAAAATGTGGCATATTTTCCCTGATGATGGACACTGTGACTGTTAAATCGACAGACAAATTGATAAATAATCGCTATTTATGACATCCGCGTCCATTAAAAGAATATCTTCAATGTCCTTCTAACTTGGGGAATTCATTTTACTCAAGTATATCTTCAAATAAACAAAATTTTTAACAAAACAAAAAACGACTTAAAAAAATACACTAAAAAGTTAAAAAATAATTTCGTACGATTGTTATTTTTGGAGTCGGTGTCAGCCAAGGTAACTACATACATAGGTAGTTATAGGTGAGATGTGGATACCTTAGAAGAGTTTTTTTTCTGTGGGTACTGGCAATCATTATCATTTTATAAAAAATAAAATGGTTATGTATGTATGTAGGTAATGGTTATGTATGGAGTTTGGGCACCAGAGGGACCAAGGGTCCAGGCGTAGTCTTTAGGAGTGCATCAGATTCCATATAGCCAGTTTCCAGATAGGTCGACTAACGTGGTCACCCCCTCGTTCAATAGAAGTATCAAATAAACCCAGATTAATACAAAAGAACTTTATTGCTTTCCAAATAAGAGATCGCCTTCCAAGGCGAGTTGGAGAACTGTTGTTTAAACACTACAGAAGATAACCGATCACATCGGATCTGCAGGTAGGCACCTTCAGTGACCATTTCCTCTACTCTAGATTAACACAGAGCAACCTTTAGAATGGACGTTAAGTCCAGTTAAATATTCATTGTAAATAAGACGAAAATAAACAGGACCATTATCTAGAATCTAGACGAACCGAAGTATTATTGAAACCCCCGATAATTACGATCGTATTGTTCATCAGAGAAAACAACAGTACACCAAATAATAACAACACAATAAAGCTATATAAACAACCTCTCCAAACAATCAACACATCCGATGCTTCACAGATCTGACTGACGAACCTCAACAAGATCGCGCCAAGATACTTTCGCCATCAACTCCAACTGCAATCATCACGTGAGGTGTGTGTGATTATTATTGGCGCCGGGGAGAGTGACGTCACGCGGCGTCCGCCAACAATGGTGACCGCAACCGTTAATCAATTAGATGCAATGATGAATCGGTTATTGTAATCGGTCGGTCCAGTTGCTTTGTGAGTTAATGTGCCGTGTTAATAATATGCATAAAAGGATTAATGACGAGGGCTTAGAAACAGACGGCCTCTGTGGTCGTGGGGTAAGACTCTTATCTCCCAATCCGAAGGTCACGGGATCGAATCCCGACGTGCGTAAATATATTTTATTTGATTACTTTGTGTTATTTAAAAATTAATTTATAAAAAATATTATGTAGTATATTTACGGTACGATCCAGAGTGAAAATACCTCTCAATATTGCTCTGGTGTAAGACAAAAATTCAGAATTGGAACGTATCTTGAAATGGCTCTAACCATGTTTGGTGACCAGATCTGAAGAGCCAGGTTCTTCCCATCCTTCTCTACCTTCAGTCTAACAACATATCTTAATTGGCGATACCATAGTCTTATTATATTATTACTGTTATTTTATTTTATTTTTTTATTTCTTTTATTCCAGGCTTCCTCAACCGGGCGCCGCTCTTATTTTTTATATTTATTTTTACTTACTAACACTTTTGTCTGTATATATTATTTATCCTATACATTTCAGAAGAATCATTCCACGGGCTGCAACATTTATTATTTTTTTTGTATTATGTTAATGTAAGTACTTGCATACTGCTTTTTAACCCCGTATGCATGGACATTGCAGGGTCTAGAGTCGTTCAAATAAATGTAGCTTCGTTCAATAAAATAGAGTCCTGAGGTGTACGGTGAAGGAGGAAACCATATGTTTCCTTAGAACGCCGTGGGAAAGTGGTTGGATACCCTCCAATGATACCATAGTCTCACTGTCTCCAGGCGGGAGCAGTTGGGACTCTTTTGAGGTATTCACATATGAAAAAAATCAGAGTGTGCAATTCACATGCTGTACTTCAGAAAACTAAAGTAGACAAGAGTGAAGAGGCTATTTTTTATATTAATACCTCACCTCCTAGAGTACGACTGCCCCGTCTGGAGCCAGTGAGACTATGGCATCCCATGTTGGGGTATGTTGTGAGGCTGAAGGTAGTGGGGAGGGGAATGAGATGGGGAAGAGGAAGGTGGGGAAGTGCCTGGCTATTCAGAATGGCCTACGCCATTTCAAGCAACATTTCAATTCTGAATGGTGGTCTTAAACCAGGGCGATTCTGAGAGTATCTTCCGCTCTGGAACGTGCTGCAAATAACCTGTAAATTATTTTAAAGAATTAATTGTGAAATAACACAAATTATTTAAATAAAATTTATTTGCCCACGCCGGGATTCCATTTCGCGACCTTCGGATTGCGAGTCAAAAGCCTTACCGCTAGACCACGCCGGCCATTTTCAAAAATTAAAATCGTATAATGAGATTTGGTCAAAATATCGCCAAAATAACCATTTTTATCAATTTTATTTAGTGCTAGAACAAATATAATTGATTAAATAAATAACTTCATCACTTTTATTTAGTACTAGGACCAATCGGAATTCATTATAAAACCATCTTATCATAATAACCATTATAATTCTAGGGCTTAAATTCAAACAACTGTATATATTATGAAATCATTGAAAAGTAAATTCCCAAATGATGCTGTTTGCAGTGTTATGTAAATTACATATTACACAGTCAGATTATACTTGTGAGGAGCTCTCTACGCCTGACAGTTCTGATACAGTCAAAGATCTTTACCCTCTGCGCAATAGTTATCAGTTCTTTTGTAAAATATGCCAGTACACCTGCCAAAGCCCTATCACAACACAACACACAACAAAAACATGCTTTCACAACTCAAACAATCGACAAGAAGAATGCTGTATCGTCAGATAATATCGCTTCTTCCGAAATAAATCGACACGTCTTTCTCTGCACAGTCAAAAGGCTGATTAAACAACTGAGATCTTACAACTCATCACAGTCAAAGGCTAATTGACTGAGTTTTTGACCCTTTAACCTTTGGTAGACCATGCCTCTAAAGGAAAACCGGCAACTCGACACAGTGACAAATCAACACACTTTTAGAAAAGTGGTATAAAGTCATAAGATGTGATGAAAAAAACTAGGTTAAATAGATAACGTTACGTTAGGTTGCATCGCCTGAGTTTTTATCTGTCCAACAGACCATTTTAGTTTTTGTTCAACAGCCACTTTGAAATTTAAAATATAGTTTAAAAAATGCCAGTTAATCACTTAAATAAGAATTATTTAAACTAATTGGAACTTCACCTTTACGGAAATAGCTCTATCTTAAACACCAATCATTGTGTTTTAATGAAATAATGAAAGAAAACCTCCTCCTCCTGAAATTTATTTTAATGGTCTGTTGCACAAATACGAACTAAAGCAACGGTTTGTAGAATGTTTTTTTTTCATCGTTTTTAATGACTTTATCACTCTTGAAGTGTGTTGATTTGTCGTAGAACCCTTCTAAAGACCCTTTACTAATTTTGATTTTGTACTTTTTTCACATCAGCTCTACACAGGAGGCCTAGAGGAAAAAAAATCCCTCAGGGCCTATTTCATACATATTTGGGGACACTGTGCAGAGGATTTTTTTATGGAAAAGAAGAAGAAGAGAAGTGCTGGGAAGAAATAAGGTACAAAGAGTGGGTAGGAATCTGGGATTCCTACCCACTCTTTGTACCAGGTGTTTGGACGTTTGAATCCATTCCTTGCACTGCGGTGCAAGGTGATGGGCTAAGGAGAGAGTCAGGCTAGTGAGGTCAAAAGCTTTTCCACAACCAGTTTCTCCCGATCCTGTCTGCCATGCATCAGGCGGGTAAGCACATCCGTCACCAAGACCTTGACAAATTTAATCTTACCCCATGAATCTGGGCACCGTTGCTAAGTCACCAAACGTACCGAACCAATTGGGGTGACCTATGGCAGAGGTGAGGAAAAAACATAAGGTACAATAAAAAGGGATACGATTTAATGTTTTCAAAGCCAAAAGTATGCTCTTGATTTATTTTGGGGTATTATATCGTGTTGCGTTTCTCCCTTCTATAGCCAACTCAGACAGCGTCCATCACCAGCCAAATAGCATCGAGGAAATCTGATTACGCAGGCAATTGATCTCCGCAAAAACACCTTTAATATTTAGAAACGACGGAGTTACGCTTATAAGTTCTTAGTATCCGGCATTTGACTACTTTAATGCTTTACTTTGCGTACGTACGCAGTTCTCTTGAGTACGCCTCTCAAATCTGGAATCCCAAGTACATATGTCACATAGAAAGTATTGAGAAAGTGCAAAACCGATTTCTACGATACCTTGATTTTCGGAGCTATCGTCCTCATCTAAGCCACGAAGAGTCAGCCACGTTCTTCAAGATATATTCTTTGGAAAGTCGAAGAAATTTGGCAGACGTACTATTTCTACGAAAAATAGCTACCTCTATGATAGATTGCCCGGAATTACTAGAAAGAATTCAACTAAGAGTGCCCATCAGACAAACAAGACAAAACCACGCATTATACATTCCTCAATGCAACACTAACTCTAAACAAAATACATTCATTCACCGCGCTTCACTCATCTTTAACATTACATGCAGTGAATTCGACTTATTGAACACAGCACCTAACATTTTCAAATCTAAAATGAATAAATAACATTTACACATACATACCACTATTTACACAGAATAGATCCATCCCTTTCCCCTCCCTTCCACCATCCCATCCACATAACCTAATTTAACTATTTTTCTTTATACCTACGCACTTAATAATTTAATATACATCAGTGAAAACCTGGTATTGGTTAAATTTTTTTTCATATGTATTTCATCAAACATTATTGTTATAAACTGTTGGTTTTCCAAATAAAATAAAATAAAAAAATAAAATAAAACCTAACGAAGTAAACAACATTAATTTGACTGATCATAATGAAACGCCGACCCTAAGTGGAGTGACGCGTTCAACTCGGTATTGCTTCTGGATATATAGAAAACATTTGACTTCACCACAAACTACATATCTATCATAATGATGGATGCTGTAATGCTATGTGAAACGTTGGTAAAAGAAGAAGGAAACAAAAACGGCATAACACCCCAAAAATAAATAACAAAAAAGGTAAAATGAGATTCTTGCATTTTTTATCAGATTTCTGATGACTTATGATGCCATACAGAACTATTCCACACGATAATTTACAGACAAATGTAGCAATTAATTCTCCAATAAATCGTGTTCTTCATAATATGTGGTCTAAATTCTAACATCGATAATTTTAAAAAAAGCATCACGTCAATAATATAAATTTTTCAATGCGCATTCATACATAAAAACATACACACATATTCACACACACACACACACCCTCCCACTACACACATCACCCGGTAATTACTTAATATGCATACCATAAATAAGACACTTCAATGAAACACACAATAGGTACCCACCATGAAATATACATACTTTTAATTGTAAAATTTTTCACCAATGTAAATAATGTACTGTTTGTTTCTGTTTATAAATAAATAAATGTGATATGAATACTTTTATCGGGTTCAAGAGGGTCATTTATCATGTAAATGTTAACTTTGTTTTGTTGTGCTTTTCAATGTTGATAATATGGTTGATATCACATGTTTTTTACACTGAATATAAAAGGATTTCGTGGGTTTCGTGCTTGCCCGCTCGTCTCACGCATTACAGTCACAACGCCAACGTTGTTTGCTTTGGAGCATGCCTTCGAGCGACGTTCCACATATTAAAACTGTCGCAACTTATTATTTTTACAAATGTTACCGTTGGTTAAAGTTGGGAAGAGTTATTTTGCAGACGTTTTTCAATGCTGAGGATCATGGAACATTATGTTGTATTGTGGTGTTCATTTAGATAACTATTATATAAATGCAATATTAATAGCCTGGCTGATAATCGTTCAAGAAGTGCTTGACAGAAAGAGGTTGTCAAGTAAAGGTAATCATTTAGAAGATGACATAGACAATATCATATGTTTATTACAATTATATCAACACACTATCTTTTCAGCGTCAATTTTTTTTATGTGACTACCGCACAAGAGTCTCAACTGCTCCCAACCGCATGGAGCCAGTGAGACTTGGCATAAGCAATTGGAGTATGTTATGAAGCTGAAGATTGTAGAGAGATAGAGGGAAAGAAGATGGGGCTTTCCCCATGGGGAAGGTGGGAAAGAATTTACATAAAACATATTGAAAGGAAGAGGAAATGTAACGAACGAAGAGATTTTTTTTATTTAACAACGCTGACAAACAACAGGCTTATGATTCATTTTTGAAATATTATTGTACTATCACTATTATAAGAAACTTACTGCAAATACTAACTTAATTAAATACAACTAAAATGGTGGTCTTTCACCAGAGCATAACTGAGTAAATCGTCCACTACGGAAGGTGCCCCAAATATACTTTTTTTTAAATTAGCAAATGTTTAATTAAATTTATGTATAATTTATTTAATAGAGAAACAATATTCTGATAATGCAAGTAAGTTACCCGCCTCACTAGAAAATGTTTGTTTTGAGACAAGTTATTGTACAAAAAAATATTATTAAAAAAAGAAAAAAAAGTACATAAAAATTACACAAAATCACTTTAAAATTAAAACTATGTGAATCACGAGAAAAAAAAGTAAAGGGAAGTATATCTCATTAAAGGATGAAATTTAAAAATAATAACTATTAGAAATTTGTGAAAGGTTAAAAACGAGGTAAAAAAATAGTGTTAAATACAAAATTTCGTTAAAACAAAAATTTTGTTAAAAACTTCTAAAATACATCAGATACACATAGAAATGCTAAATATAACTTTTAAAATATCAACAAAACAATCTAAATAAATAAACAGAGCATTGAGGGACGTAATTGACTTACTTTAGCTAGTGATTCCTGGCATTATTGTCAGTAAAAAATGAAAATGAAATTTTTGTCTCCGGTGCCTTTTTCGTTGTTTTTTTTTGTATTCAACGAAATATATATAAAATCAGTAGGTTTTGGATAGTTACGGACGGGTTTGAATTGATTGGTTACTCGGCTGAGTGACCAGTGATGTCATATGGAAGAATTTATTTTGGTTTGAATTTGAAGAAAAAAAAATGAAAAAAATATATATATAAATAGTCACCGAAGACCAAAACTTCATTTACATTTTTTACTGACAATAATGCCAGGAATCACTAGCTAAAGTAAGTCAAATACGTCCTTTAACACTCTATAGGTATAAAGTTCAATAAATTTAACGGAAAATATTATTGCGATATAAATGTTTATTATCATGTTTTGAACTTTAATCAATCTTTTAAAAAAGCTTCTAAATAATCCACTTAATAATCTTATAAATTAATATACCCATATTTATTATTAATTACTTGACGGAACAAGTAGAGGAACATACTCGTAAAATACATTCTTATACGTCGTGAAATCATGTTAAATGCGCCGAGACCCTTTTTAATTAACTTTCTTATGATGTTACACGTCCGCTTTAATTCGCATGTTATGTATAAGAGAAAATCCTCTCATTAAAGGTACAACATACTACAATACTGTACACTGTACCTACAGTGAAGTAGATATGCATCTTCTCACTAAGACTAAAGGTTTACGAGCATTTAGAATGCCGCACCAAATCCTCTAAAAATTATTCAATCAATTTTTTTTGAGTCTACGGATTCTTTCAAAATCCATTTTTTTTTTTTTTTTTTTAATATTTGTTTTTAGAATAATTATACATTTTTTTTACATATTAAACAGATTTGTAATATTAATGTAATAAAAACCTTTCCTCACCATAAAGAGACAAGGCTCTTGTGTTTGGTGAGTGAATTCATACTCAATTATGTTATCAATGTTATCATTTGAGTAGGTGAATAATAATATTGCAACTATAAGCAATAGATAAAGAAATAAAAAAATAATAAATATGAAAATCGGTGCTTAGCAACGCTATAGAGACATTCGCATTTCATTAGCTCTCTGATTTTTCATTATATCAGATAGAAAATAATTAGTTTTGATCCCAAAAAATATAAATATTTGAAAATAAGTATATTAGATTACGTGATAAATAAACTGCCAGTAAACCATAGGTTATTTAGATAAATAAATAGGATATAAAAAATCTCTTTTGTGAAGGCTCCAGTAACCAAGGTAAACAATAATATTTGAGATTAATTTGTAATATATTTTAAAGGTAAATTTAATTACATATATTTTATTTTGATAACAGTATTCTAAAATATAATATATTATAGATTTGTAACTTTGAAAGGTAAAAGGTTTAAATTAAAATATTTAATTTGGGCATTTTGAAAATTATTTATTGACAATTGACAATTAACAAATGATATTACTAGGTAACGATAGTTGCTTGGTTACTGGAATGTAGGAACTAATAATAATAATCATTTTCGTGTCGTTTTGTAAATTGATAATATGTCATTTACAACCAACCGAAATGAAGAGAGGTCTGTTATGTCATCTACACAGATGAACAATGATAGTCTGAGACCACCGAAAACAAAAGCAGGTATTCCTAGGCAGCGTATGAAATGGACGAACGATGTCAATATGTTCATCGTTCGTTCATATTTTTATGTAACTAAATTAGAAACAGATATGTTATTGTATATGAAAAAATTACATTTAATTTTCTCACAAAATTATCCGATTGCCCAAGTAAACGAACAAAGATTAGCAGACCAAAAGAGGGCAATTTTCAAAAATAATTTAATTCCTGTAGTAACATTAGATCAGATAAAAAAGGAAGTAGCAGATAGATTGCAATTAGAAAATAATTTAGAACAAGTTAATACGAGTAGTAATGTTATATCAGATACATTGAACGTAGATAGTTCAGATAATATTCTAGTCGAAGAATCCAATGATATTACAGTAGACTCAAATAACTTAGATGTTATTTATAATCTTAGGGAAATAAACATTGCAAATTTAAACTTACTAGATGAAAATATTATAGAATTAGCTAACATACTTCATAATAATATAAATAGATATATAGATATAGAGCCCACAGTTAGACCAAAATTACATACGTCAAAGAAATTATCTAAATTAATTTCTGAATTAAATAATATAATTTTACCAAAAATTATATTTGATGACATTAGTTTTTTAGATCTTCATACAATAGTGTATGCTAGTGCTATCACTATATGTAATAAGTTAGGAGTTAAATTAACGTCTTCTGATGATAGATCATATAATTATAGAAAACCAGAATGGCAGAGTAGATTAGAAAATGATGTAGTATTTTTAAGAAGTAGCATAGCTAGAGTAATAGAGTATAAAAACGGAAATAGAAGTAGGAATATTTTGAGACATGTAGATGTAATTGGGAGAAAATTTGGTTATAGCATTGGTAGTAATAATAATGAAAATATAATCAATGATTTATTAGATTTGTTAAAACAAAAATTAGGTGTAAAAGCTAGTAGATTAAAAAGATATAATTATACGTATTATAAAAAAAATAATAATAGATTATTTCAGAAAAATGAGAAAATATTTTATTCCAAACTTGACGATAAACAAAATATTATTTCGAATAATAATAATCCGTTGCCATCTGAATCAGATATGCGCGATTTTTGGACAAATATTTGGAGTAAAGATATAAAACATAACGAGTCAGGTCCGTGGATAGAAAATGAAGAACTCAATTGTTCAGACATTGAACAAATGAGTTTTTCTGATATATCGGTTGAATTGTTAGCCAAAATTATAAAAAGCACTCATAATTGGAAAGCCACGGGTTGCGATTGGATACATAATTTTTGGTATAAACGTCTGACTACTTTACATCCCCTTTTGGCAAAAAATCTTTCAAAATTTGTCAGAGAACCTCAAAATTTTCCAAATTTTCTAACTAAGGGCATTACTTATATGTTGCCTAAAAGCGAACATATTAATAATCCCTCTCAGTATAGATCCATTACATGTTTACCGACAATATATAAAATTTTAACCTCTTGCTTGACAGATTTAATATACACTCATTTAGATGAAAAAAATGTTTTATCTGAACAACAAAAAGGTTGTCGCAGAAAACATATGGGATGTAAAGAACAATTAGTTATTGATTCTGTAATTCTAAAACAGATTCAAATCCAAAAACGTAATTTAAATATTTGTTATATAGATTACCAAAAGGCTTATGATAGTGTCCCGCACTCGTGGCTGATAAAAGTTTTAAATATATACAAAATTAACCCAATTATTATTAGCTTTTTGGAAAAAATTATGGCATTTTGGAATACCGATTTGCTTTTGAATTTGAAAGATAAGAAAATTATAGTACCGGGCATTTCAATAAAAAGAGGCATTTTTCAAGGAGACTCATTGAGTCCTCTTTGGTTTTGCTTAGCATTAAATCCTCTATCTAAAATGTTAATTAAAAGCAAGTTTGGAATAAAAATTAAAGATAATACTAGAGAGAGAAATGTAATTTCTCATTTATTATTTATGGATGATTTAAAATTATATTCGAATTCTGAACCAAATTTAGAGAAAATGATTAAAGTAGTTAAAATTTTTTCAGATGATATTAAAATGACTTTTGGTTTAGATAAATGTAGAACGATCCATATAGAGAAAGGTAAAATTGTAGATGGAGACGAGGGTATATTTAGAAATTTCAAAATTGAAAGTATGAAAGGGGGTGAGGTTTATAAATATTTAGGATATCCACAATCAAATAGATTAGATCATACTAGTATTAAAAATGATATTAGGATTAAATTTAAAACTAGGATCAGAAAAATTTTGAAATGCAATCTATCTGCTAAAAATTTAGTAAAGGCGATAAATACTTGGGCAATACCTCTATTAACTTACTCATTTGGCATAATTAAATGGTCTAATACAGATTTAGATAGCTTAGAACGATTAATTAGAACTACATTAACAAAATTTCATTGCCATCATCCAAATTCAGCTGTAGAACGAATTAATTTACCCAGAAATTTAGGAGGTAGAGGTATAGTCAAAATAAGATCTTTGAAACATAATCAGGTAGAAATGCTAAGAAATTTTTTCCATAGGAAAGCTGATAGTTCAGAAATGCACAAAATAATTTGCAAGGCAGATAGAAATTATTCACCATTAAATTTATACGACGAGAATGCCAGCATTCTTATAAATACCAACCAGGAATTATTAGATTCCTGGTCAAATAAAATTCTTCACGCAAAACACTTCAATTATCTCAACCAAACATATGTTGACAAATTTTCGTCAAACAAATGGTTGAGTATTGGAGAGTTGAGCGCAGAAATAGAAGGCTTTATGCTTGCCATACAAGATAGAGTCATTAATACTAAAAATTATAGGAAGCATATCATCAAAGATGCAAATCAAATTGATGATTTATGTAGAAAATGTTTGGCTTTTCAGGAAACTATAGAACATATTATATCGGGATGTTCTGTATTAGCGCCGTCCGAGTATACATTTAGGCACAATCAAGTTTTAAAAATAATTCACCAAAGTTTGGTAATTAAACATAACTTGATTGACTGCCGTAATGTACCATATTATGAATATGAACCAAATTCATTTTTAGAAAATGAATTTTATAAAATTTATTATGATAAAACTATTCTGACAGACAGAACAATTAGTCATAATAGACCCGATATAGTTTTACATGACAAAATTAAGAAAATAACTTATATCATTGATGTCGCTATTCCAAATTCTTGTAATATTCAGAAAACTGTTTCTGAAAAAATAAGAAAATATACAGATTTAGGAAATGAAATTAAAAGAATTTGGCATTCTCAGACTATAAAAATATTACCATTTGTTATTTCGGCTACTGGCATTATACCTAGCTCTCTCATTCAAAATTTAGGCGTATTAGATTTGTCAAAAAATTTATTCATAAAAATGCAAAAGTCGGTTATTTTAAATACATGTAGGATTACGAAAGATTTTTTAAATATTTATATTGAGAGATCAGTAGGATTTATCGGACCAGTTAGGATTTCATCAGAGCCGAACCCTCTGATATGAAAATATCTGGAGTCCGTGAAATATTTTCCCATTATGTTTCTGGTGGATTGACGTATTGTTCTTGTATTGTTTTATTCTTATATAGTGCACTTACATTGCGTTAATTTACTAGATATTCATTTGTGGAAAAGTGTGTGGAAGGGTTTAGTCTTTCATTTGGGAAAGATTCAACCCGGACATAAAATCTGGAGCACCGTAGAGAAACTTGAGATGTGTCGATTAACAGATTTAAATGAAGTGAAATAGTAATGTAACTCTTACAGTTGTTTCAGGTAATTTTTTAATTTAGTTTGGAATTTACCTTTATTTTCAATAATTTTTACTTCTAATGGGAGTTTGTTGAAATAATTTATACCATGATACAGATAGGAATTTTGAATGTGCTTGGTATTAAATTTTGGGATTTTAATATTGTTTTGATATCTTGCTGAGATATTGAAATGTAATTTTTTTAGAGGTATTTCTTTGAAAGTTTGTAGAATTGAATATTTTTTATATAAATTGTCTATTGTAGTTACTTTGAATATTGAAAAGATTTTTTCGGTAGAAAATGTAGATGGTTTTTTCAATATAATCTTAATTATTAATCTTTGAACTATTTTGAGAGGATTTAAAATAACATCATATGTTCCTCCCCATCCTATAATACCGTATTGTAATATAGATTGAACAAGTGCATAGTACACTATTTTTAGGTTTTCCAGTCTAAGAATATTTCTGAGTCTTATAAATATATATATACATTTCCTAATTCTTTTGACAAGTTCACAAATATGTGTTTTCCATTTAAAATGTTGATCTATATATACACCAAGATATTTAATTTTGGAAGTTGAATTCAGTGTAGAACATTCCGGAGTGCAATTAGTTCCACTACATTTACTCTGATGTATTAGAATTTTTATTTCTGGTTTAGATTTAAATTTATTGATAGAGAATGGGATTAAGTTTGTTTTTTCGGTATTTAATGAGAGGAGATTTTTATCGAACCAGTTTTTCAGTGTATTGATGTCAATATTCGCTAGGTTGTTCACAGTATTCCAATCAGCACCTTCAATTATTATGACAGTGTCATCAGCATAAGATATTATTTTTCCGTTTATCTTCTTGGCTAAGCACATTGTTGATTTTTACGACTTGAGAGCATTTGAAAAGGTAGCTTTTTATTCATTCTAGAGCTGTACCGTTTAATCCAATGTTTCTTAATTTAGTTACGAGTTTGTCATGTGATATGCTGTCAAACGCTTTTTTGAGATCTATGAAAATTCCAATACATTTGAATGATTTATCTAATGAATTGAGAACAAGGCTAGTTAATTTATATTAGCTATATTATATTTAATCCAATGGCTTATGCAATACCCTTTCATGTCTCTAATTAACTAGTATTACGGTTCATTTGGCCTTTTTACTATTACCTTCTGAAGCTTGTATTAACTTGACTGAATTTATCTTACATTAATATCATCATGAGGAAAAAGTCTTTACTGGATAAAAAACCTCACGCAAGTTGCAAAGGAACTTTTTTCCCAAATTTACCTTTTCGTTTACTGAATGTAAGTATTTTATTTTTTTCTGGTCTGCGTGGTGTCCTTGGGGGATGGTCCTGGTGCTTATGCCTAATATTATTATTAATTATTACCTTTTCACAGCACAAATTTTTGTTAAATGTCGATAAAATGCATAACTTTAATCTTATAATGAAGAGCGTTAATATATATATTTTTTTCTTTACATTAGTTTCACACAGAAGGCCCTGAAGAAAAATAATCCCTCAGAGCCTATGTCAACCGTGGGGATTCTGTGTGTAGGGTCTTTTTTACGGAAAGGAAGCAGAGGAAGTTCTGGGAAGGAAAAGGGTATTAGGGGTGGATAGGAATCTGTGGGGGTTAGTGTGTCCAGGAATAACGGACGTGTGAATCCATCCCTCCCTCTGCAGCGCAAGGCGATGTTCCGAGAGAGTACGGCTGGAGAAGTGAAAAGGACTCCCTCAACCATTCTCTTCCGATCCGGCCTGGGCAGATGCATCCACCACCAAGACTCAGACAAACCTCACCCCATAAACCCAGGGACCCCTGTTGAGTCACCAAACATAGTGAACCACTAGGGGATGACCTATGGCAGAGAGTCTATGTGTAGAGGGTCTTTATAGGAAAAGGAAAGAGAGGATGGTCTGAGAAGGAAAAAGGTATTCGAAGTAGGTAGGAATCTGGGGTCAATATGTCCAGGAGTGACAAACGTATGAATCCATCCCTCCGACTACGTCACAAGGTGAAGGGTCAATATAATCTTGACTGGAGAGATCGAAAGATATCCCTCACCCAGTTTTTCCCGATCCTGCTCGCCACGCAGCAGGTGGGCAAAAGCATTCACCGCCAAAACCAAGACAAACCTCACCTCACGAACCCGGGCACCCCTGCTAAATCAATAAACGTAGAGAACCACTCGGGGTAACCTATGGCGGGGGTGTTGGTTATCCAATAAAAGGTTCGCGGGGCGGCCGTATCCATAACCGCCTCTCAAATTGCTGTATTATTAATTATATATTATACTAAGAGAGGAGGATTGTTCGGTAAAAATGCCGTACATTTTCAGAAGTTAAATGATATAACTTCAACAAGGAACTTAAAACTTTACAAAATCTCTGAGGCCATTTTAAACAAAGGGCTTCCAGAAATCCTCGGGATGTCAGATGGGTGGGTACCTCAAATCATCACCACGTCTTCTTGTCAAATTACAAAAACATCAACAAAACAAAGCAAACGTTAATTGTTTGAACACCAACAGACTAACAACGTACAACAACTCAAAAGGTATAATAATACGTCCCAACAGACCATAACAACTCCCAGTGAACCATCCCACGCACTTTCAGCACCATTGTTAACCAGAGTTGAGTCATTTTAATCTTCTTTGGTCGAATATTTAATCTCAGTTTGCCTATAGACACTGTGGATTATTTACATTTCATTGAGAAGCACAAATTTCTCCATTTGAGAATGAGTATTTTTTTCATAAATATGCTTTTTAATAAACAAATGTTTTAATGATGCTTGATTGCCTAACAGTTGAACCCCCGGCATACTTATTTACAATATGCAGCCGTTTTAGGAAAAATACGTTACACCTACTCAAGGATATTACAATTTGGGAGACAGGTTTGGGGCCTACACCTCTGCTATATGTAACCCCAAGTGGTTCGCTAAATTTGGTGACTTAGCAAGGGTGCCCTGGTTCATGGGGTGAGGTTTGTCCAGGTTTTGACGGCGGATGCATCTGCCTGTCTGCAGTGTGGTAGGCAGGATCGAGGGAGACTGGTTGAGTCTCCCTCGATCTATAAGTATTTTATCATCTGCAGCCGAAATCTCTCGATCCATCGTCTTGTACCGCGGTTGGAGGGATGGATTCATACGTCCGAACGCCTGGATATACTAACCCCTAGATTCCTACCCACTCCTCATACCTATTTCCTTCAGCATCCCCTAAGCGTACCAACTCATAGGTGTTTTTGAGGTCGATTTTCGATTTGACATTAGTAAATAATGCCCAAAAAAAATTATATTCTTATACCAATTATATTTTTAGGTGGCAAACTGTCGGTCACCGAAAAAAATGTGAAGCAAAAAATATTTAAAAATTCTTAAATCGATAGTATTGGATTTACCAACGATGCAGAACATAATACGCTTAGAAACACTTAAATTTTCGTGCATTAACCTCCGCTTATTGAACTACGAAGATGCCATAAATAATTTTCTCAACTAATACATTTCAGTGATGTATTGTGTTGAAAATGAAAATAATTTTTTTTTTTAAAGGTTTACTTTAATGAATGTTTTATATTTTCACATCATCAAATCATTCGCAAATTATTTTCATAGCTTCAAAAAAGAATAATCTTTATTTTTCTTAACGAGTCCTTTTTTTCTGCAGGAGTATCACTAAAAGATAATATTAAAAGTTCACGCATTCGTGGTAGCCTGGGTGTCACGAACATAAACAGTAAGCTGGAGGAACGACAGTTTAGATGGTATGGGCACATATGACGGAGACCATCAGAGCACACAGTGAAGCACTCCACTGTATATGGAGCTTCATCGACAGTCATCCAGAGGAAGATCAAAGAACTCCTGGATGACTAAATGCTCCAAAATATTTCAGAGAAACGGCCTGGATGAAGGCGATACTCAGAACCGAAGAAGCTACAACCTGAGAACGAGAAGAGCCGACCCTAACAGCCTACCTAGGCAATCATTTGGGACAGCGCAAGCAAGAAGAAGAAGAACGGAATCCTTTTATCAGATATAATAATCTATATGTCATGTTTGTATTTATGCTGAAAGTTTTGATTTTTTCTAAATCAATCAGAGTTTTTGTATCAATTGATTTGTCTTTCTTTGAATAATTATATTCGTTAGCTAAAATATTTAAAAGAAAGGGGAAACACTTGTGACCATCACTCTTTGTTCAATATTCTCAAGAGTACTTCAGCTCACTCCATATTCTGTATCTATCCATTATCCGGTGCTATATCGCAGTGGTCCACAACCCAATGGTCGCGAACCCAAATGGGGTCGCAAATCATAATTATGGGGTCACCAACAAAGTCAAAAAGATTTTGTATTTATTAAGTAAGTAAGAAATTCGATTCATATTTTCATTGACGATTCGGAAACCAATGGATAATTATTAATCCATGACTTTGAATTTAAACTTGAATGAAAATGAGTAATTGACAGGCTTAATGTGTGATGAAAGCCTTCGAGGTTTTTACGAAAGCACATATATTTCCAAGTTCTGAATCGTGACTAATAAACAGTATTCGATATTATTTAAGAAGTCCCCGGTAAAGTTACGTACTACCATTTTTTTATTGTTTTATTTTTAATTTTTATTTAATGACAATACAAAGCAGTTTGTTCACAGTCTTCCTCACTAGGTATTCCTGTTCGGAGGTGGACTGTATGTTGTTGTAAGAGTGCTGATCTTGATTGCCTCATCTTTTGGCGTCATTGATTCTACCAGCACCTGTGGACTGTCAGGAAACACGCCAAACCTGTACCCAAAATTTGTACACGGGTCGCTTCTACAATTCCTTCTTGAGTTCAACAGCTCGGCTGTGGAATGATTTACCGGCCACTGAGTTTTCTCCTTTCTACAACATGGTTCTCTTTAAATCCAATTCACAACTCCCTTTCCACAAAAAACCCTCCTGTATGGAGTTAATGTTAAAAAAGTTAAATATTGACAGCCAATGACAATATTTCTGCTGACTTGAGAGTGAGTGAAGAAATTGAGATAATTTGAGAGAGGTTGTTTCTGATATATCTCCATGAATCGTTCGTTTTGACACAGTGACCGCAAGAGTGCAGGCACAAAGCTTAAACTAATTTTTACTCTTGTCTTGTCTTCCTTCCTATTTTAGAAAAATTGCGTATGAAACAATGAGAATCAGATGTTACCTTAAGGTCTAACTTTGTGTAATCTGAAAAAACTTTTAATTTTGTAGTTTGAAAAGGTTGCGAACCAATGCACAATCGGATTAATAGTATTCAGTACAGGTTGCTGTCTCAAATCTGCATGTTCCTCATACCTTATATTCCTTTTGACAACACTGCTATAAAGACAAAACTTCATGTAAATAAGCCATTGTTAGATAAACACTAATTAATAACTTCGCTGTTTTGTAATTAACATTCGTAGTCCTGCATACGGGATAAGCATATATTACTCTTGAGGCAACCATTGCGATTGGCTATCCATGAGGAAAGATTTCTAAAATGACACCGAATATGATAATGATTACGAATATGACAGCTAAGAGTTTAAACTATTTGGAGACGAGGAAAAAAATTATGGGTGGAAGAAGATGGGAGTGGGATTGAAGGCCCGAGGACTGTAAATGCATGACCAGCGACCGGAGGAAGACGGAATATAACCCGGGATGGAGGCAGTTATGGGTTCCGCCTCCCCAGAACCATTCAATGAATAACCAACACCTACGGGATAGATCTCCGAGGTGTTCGCTATGTTTGGTAACTTAGTTACGGGTAGAGGCAGGTTGATGGAGATCCTTTCAATCTCTTGGATAACCTCTCCAGCCTGACTCTCTTGACCCATCGCCTTGCACCGCAGTAGAAGGGATGGATTCATATGTCTGTCACTCCTGGACGCCCGGACCCCTTTTGAGACTATTGCATCCCCAATTGGAGAGCGTTGCGAAGCTTAAGAGGAAACCCGGTCGCCGAGAAATTTTAACACATTGTCGCTGACACTATCGCTCTTACTCCCCCAAACACTGAGCAAAAGGGACAACCGCATCTCAAGCTGATAACACCTAGATTTGAACATTAGGCATTGGATTATAACCTTATTATTTAAATTTGTTATTATCTTTAATGTTTGTAATGTCATTAACCTGTAAATGTTCCTAATAAAATAAAATAAACCAAATCATCAAAAGCGAGGTTAAGTATTTTCCATTTTTCTCCTCTAAACTGGACCGATTTTTTTACTAACTTTATTGTAAGTTTGCTTTTTAAAAAAAATATATTGCCCAGTTTGTACACCGAACGATTGTTGATGGTGTTCAAACCAGGCAATTTTAATGCTTTTTGAAGGGTCCTAAGAAGTGGTGGTAGTTGATCTTATCAAAAAAGCAAAATGTACCGACTAGGAAATGCAATCCCGATCTCGCGGGATCTCGATCTCGCGACATTTTTCGGGATCAATCCCGACGCCTAATATGACGAGATCCCGTTCGAGATCGACGGCATTGGGCGGCAGTAGTCAGCGACGCTACACACGTCCACTCGGGCCGCGAGTGGTGCGCTCAGCTGACTGACTGACGGTCGGGCGGGAGTGTTGATCGAAGAAAGAAAACTATCCCGACTATTTACGAATATTAGCGACGGATGACGAGCGGGACGGATAATATAAAACTGTGTCGAGTGAGTGAGAAAGAGATACTTGGGCGCATGCAGGCGTTGTTAATACCTTAAAATGTCTAAAAATAATCCAGAACAAGTGTATTTTGAGTTTAGCAGTCGTTTACCGGTATGGAGATACTTCAAGAAAGCAGTTAATAATTTGACTGCTCAATGCAAGTTATTTCAAGCTGTTCTCAAAACCACATCTGGATCTACAAAAGGTTTACGCGTACGTATGATGTCAAACCACAAAATTGACACAAAATCATTGAATGGGGGAGTCGGAAGAACATCAAGTACTACTGAGCCGGGTGTTGTCGATAATTTATCAGTACCTACGAGAGCGTCGTCGTCAGTGGCGCGGTCACCTATTGATATTGAGGCTGAATTTACACCAGAAGGTCTACTGCCACCGCTGAAGGACGCTGCTGCAAACCAGTGTTGAGTCGGAGATGGCATTTTCAGCAGCTGGGTACATTGCAACGGACATTAGATGCCGTTTAGCAAATAGCACCTGTTCAAAAAGTGAACACTACCGACATCTATCGGGATGTTTTGAAGTATATTATTACAGGAATTATTTACCAGTAACAAGCGATATAGTCGCAAAGCTTTGTCAGTCGGTGAAACAGATTTCTCTGTACTTTATTTTGCAGTATTATTTCGGTGTGTCATGTCAAAATGTCTTTGTTTATGTTAGTTATTTTTAGGTTATAAATACTGTAAACCAGTTAAAAATAGTCTCTTCTCTCTTGAAAGAACATACAGTAATGGTCTAAGTTGAGACCTCCTTTAAGTGCTTGCGGGTTAGGATAAGTTTCTTTTTATTGTAACATGTGATTCTACCAAAATAAATTAAGTTTGTTAAAAAGTGCAAATTACATGGCGTCTTTATTTGAGATTCTACTAAGATGAAAAAACACAACAGCACCCTTAATACACTTTGTTTTTTAAGAAGTTACTTTCAAAATCACCCGTAATTATTTTTTAATCTCCTTAAGCTGTAATTTTTCTTTTGCTTATTTTAATTTTTTTTAACTGTTAATATTTAGAAACTAATATTATAGAATAATTTTTTTTTTCTTTCAAATAATATTTTCTTTTAGTTAAAGAGATCTCGAATTTGTAATCTCGAGTCGAGATTGCATTCCCTAGTACTGCCACGCTAGTGGTTGATATCTATATTAGATATATTTTTCAAAATGCAATAGTGTCAAAATCCAGAAAGGAAATTGGGGAATACGTTTCTATGGACAAAACACCACCTGGTTTTATCTTAAAAGACTGATAAAATATAGAAGATGTGTAGATGGAGGTTCAGAGGTACTTGACTACTCAGATCTAGTCAATAAACATGGCTTTAGGCAATGTTTTGATCCAGAATATTTATTTTTCACCGGAGTGATATTGAAAACAAGTAGATAAGGGTTAATTCCAATAAAAGCTAATAAAATCCATAAATCAATTTAATGACCGTTTAGAAACAAGTTTCAACAGCCGCATTACCAGGATTTTAAGTGATGCAGGTGCGTAATTAGCCACAAGCTGCTCACTGACCCTCGTTTAGAGCGCCGCCTAATTCCTAATTATTGCGTTCAGTAAGAAGCCGAAGCTCGATCACCCGCTCACGAGTCTGCCCCCCTGGTTAATATTCCGCCTTGGTGCCGGGGTAACAGAAAAAAGCGAGAAGTAATGAGATGTAATTACGTCACTTTGCTGAGTGATCGCCCAAGGCGTGAATTTGTTGAGAATCCCGACCTTCTCATTGAATGTATTTCACTTGCATAATAAGTATGTAACTTATTATTATACACCTAAGAAACTATTTAAAAAAAAAATAGTACACTACCTAAATAATAGCACCCTTTAATCATGTTTCCTTGTTATTTAGTTGTTTGTTTAGATGTTTGTTGTTGTTTAGATGTTTTAGTTGTTTGTTATTTGTTTAGACTCCTCTCAACGTTCTTCGCCCCTTCCCTTAAATTACCACTCCAACTCACCTAATAAAATACTCACTTGTTTTATATACTCACTCCGAAAACACTGTTTTTTGTATATTCGATGCTTGGTTCTAGAACCTAGTGTACTACTACTATCCTACTGTATCATATATTATAATTTTGATAATGTTAACTTTACTTAATACTACATATATAAATGATCATGTACCTAAATACGTAATGCTAACGAAACCTGTCAATTTGACTGTCCTAGAACGGGAGACCTTCCTAGTTTGACAGTCAAAGCTTCATTAAACTGTGTCGAAACCGGAAGTAAATAAATAAAAAAAATAGAGGGTTTCAGGCTAATAATTATTGCTTATAATAATTGTTACCCTTTGTGCTATGCATAATAATTTGGCTTAAAAACGTTAGTTTATCAATTGAAAATGATAATTAATATTTGACAAGTATTTCACCAAAAAATGAAGACATAATTTGTCTCGACATCACATAGCGAGAGATTTAGCACTAACAATGCCTCTCTCACAAAAATAAAGTTGGTTTTTTTCGGGTGGAAAAATGTAATAAGCAGTAATGGTTGAATGAAACACTAGTATATATTTAATTATTTGGCGGGTATTAGATAAGCCGACATAGCTCAGTGGTAAAGCACCTGACCGGCAATCAGAAGGACACGGGTTCAAGTCCCGTTGGCGGCATGTATCTTTTATTGGAAGATTTTTTCAATGTAGATGAGTGTTTCAGGCTGATAATTATTGTTTATAAAAATTAATAAATAAATAATAGATAACAAATGTGCTCGTCAATAAAACTTTTCAAAACAGGTGTATACCTACTCAGTTTGAATCTTTTTATTATTAATTTATTCCTGCTTTTATATAAGTTTCTATGGTCATATCGGTAGCTTTTAATTCTGATCTTCTTCAACCATACTTCATTATAAAACTGGTAGTTCTGTGAACAGTAGATTTCGCCTAATATTGATTACTCCGACTTGACATCTGCAACGTGCATGCGCTCTGGTGGAATAGAAAGGTATTACCTAACCTAACCTAACCCAACACGGCTACCTACTTGGCAGAATTGACTATACACGGAAGAAACAAACAAATTTACGAACGTTGTCTTCAGGACTGATCCCATGAAGGACATTATTTTTCTCAAAGCGTCATGTGTGGAGTAATGTAAAAATATATTTAAAAAACGCCTTTGAAATGGGCTTTGAACCTCGACCTCTGAAATCATTAGCAGGCAGGTATTTTAAATCCATCATGCTGGCCGTTACTCTCATCAATCAACAGCCATCATATACAGGGTGTCCGGGGGTAAAGTGAATTTACTTCGGGAGGTGATTCTACATGATATTATAAGTAAAAAAGATTAATAACTTTTTCGAAATTCCAAGTTTTAAAGGTTTTGAAAAAAAAAAAAAAAGACCGGCGTGTGCCGCTAGCTTTATTATTTTCGGCTGTTACGATACGGGCCATGCTATGTTGCCACAATAGTGCCCGGCTGCCCGGCGGGCGCTCAGCAGGTAAGATCGTACCTCACAATAAGGATTTTTAGTAGGTTTGTTTTTTGTATGGGAAAAAAATGTTGGAATTTCGAAAAAAGTTATTTATCTTTTTTACAACACCATCATGTAGAATCACCTCCCGAAGTTAATGCACTTTACCCCCGGACACCCTGTATATGAATAAACTAAGTAATGGTACCTACAAATTATTCATCGGTGGATCAATTTCACTCGCTTTATGAGGGACATATTAGTGTGAGCAATGAACATTACGGTACGGTCGTGTAAAGCATTCCCGCAAAAACATCCATTTTATATTAATTTAATCAACCCTTTTTTACACTACATTGTGTAAGAAGTATGCATTTTCAAAATTTACCCCTGCTATTCCCTACTGCAACTATGTCTCCTTCAATCCTTCTCCCTGCCTCTCCCTCGTCTCCCCCCTCCCCCTTCCCAAAACCCTCTCTCCTTCGTCCCCTTCCCCCTCGCGGAGTCTCCTCTACCAACCCCTCCCTCCTTCCCCTACTGACGCCAAACTATATAAAATACACACAATTTTCACATCTGTCCGTTTGCGAAGCATGAATTTTCATAATTTTCCCTCTGCCTTCCCATACCGCTACTATGTCTTCTTTGCAATCCCTCCCTGATTGCCGTAAGAAGCATTCCCACAAAAACACCTATTGATGTGCACATCCAACCGTTGTTTACATTATTACGACGATTAATAAATATGTCCCTTGTTCCGCCTTCGGAGAAATCCCTAGGACCAGCAGATAGTTGACATAATGTATGGAGCGTATCAAGCAAACTGGTGTATTACGATTATAAATAATGTCCCTATTGACAATAATCCAGCGGTTTCTAGTGCATCCGAGCAATTCACACGTTTCGCATATCAACGTGGGCGTTAATATTGCCATAAATCTGTTGTATTACCAGGGGCGGACTTGGTGCAAAGAAATAAAACAGTTTACATCGGTGCCCAAAACATTGAAAAAAAATTCATAGAATAATATTTTAATTATAAAAAATTTCAATAAAAAATATATCTTGTGTCGAAAGAAAAACTCTCCTTTTTAACACTGTAGAGATTCAAGCACATATAGTGTTTATGATTTTACTTGAGGCAATGAATAGATTTAGTCTAGAAATCAAATTTTGTAACAATTGGACGGGTTGTTCCACAGAATTTGAACAATTCATTAAATTTCAAATTTAATAATCAAGTTTTATTTGTAGAACTGCATTTTTTTTTTTTTTTTTATGGCCATTGATATTGAAATATAAAGAGATGTGCCATCCGCCGTTTTTAATAGGTGAGACTACGCTTCCAGGTGTCGCCGGTGTTATTTACCAATTAACGAATAAACTAAACGAACGCTAAACTAAATGAACAAATTATTTCAGTATTTAAACTATAATGTTAACCAATAATAATGCACACCTTCAAAAAATCAAGAAAATGAAAAAATTCTTTTTGTATGCAAACTACGCGCATTAGGCCGTAGTTCAGCGACAGTCGCGCGGACATCATAGCATTGTATTTGAATATCTTTGAATAATACTATTATATAATTTACAAAAAAATTTGATGATACGTTTTTACATTTTCACGCCCAAAAGTATTTTCGTTACTTTTTTTTTTGGAGTGTTATGCCGTGTTGCGCTACCTCCTTCTTTAGCCAACGTTTCGGACATTTTCAGACTGGTAGTTGAAACTTTTATGCTACGGAATTTATACAAACTTAGGTACACAACATTGTCTCTATATAATATATGTTTCTATTTTGTTCATTTAGGGTACATACCTATAGGTAATTTAAAGTTTATTATTAAAATTATGAATGAATAGTAAATAGATATTTTTTATTCACATGAATATATACAAATTTATAAAATTGAAAAGGTTTATGATTTCTGATATTTTATTTTGGTAATGTTGGGATATTCCCTCCTTGTTGCTTACTGCTTAATTGTCAAATTTTGGTAGCACTATGGTAATTATTATTGTTAGGGTTCTCCGCATGTCCGTAGTACGATGAAACCGGTCCTGGTGAAAATAAATAAGTGGAACAAAGTTTTTTTTAAATTTCAATTCTAATAAAATGGAATCCCACCACGATTTAACAGTCCAAAAACTAGACTCAATGAATAAATAACGTAAAATTTAACGTAAAAGCCAAATACGCGTTATAAATAAGCATGTAAGTGTCGTAGTTGATTTTTTCATTTGCTTAATTAGTATATAATAACTTAGGCCTATAACAGGGGATATTAGTGCCTGATTCCGCCCCTGTCTTCTGCCATAGATTATTACCAAGAAGAATACACAACTTCAAGCCCACACCATCCGTATATATTTCCAATCCGACCGAGTCTGTGTTATAGCTTGTGCACATGTTCAAACGCGTGTCTAACATCAGATTGACAACAATACTAATACAATATGGCAATCTGCACTTTCATGACTCGATATATAGTTTATTAGTCATGTATCGTAAGGTGTTGCACCTTTCTCTTCTACGCCCTTCGTCAATCTTCCACAATATTTTTTTTTATTTTTATTTATTGCTCTTCATGATGTGATTTAAATATCAATTTTTTTCTCCCTTATAAAATTTCAATCTATATTTCTATATCTACAACCATATTTCAAAAAAAATTTAATTCACCGAAAGACGTGATTTTTTGATTTTACCATCAATTTGGGAGGCGGTATGGGTACTGCCACCGCGGGAACCATTTATTGCATAGGTTCTCAACGTGGGCGATAACGCCCCCTTGGGGGCGTTTCAGACCTTCAGGGGGGCGGTGGAAGACCAAGAGCAAATTGGGGGGCGTTTCAGACTTTCAGGGGGGCGGTAGAAGTCCCAGAGAAACCCATCTTACCCTTTCAGTGCTCCAGATAGTTCGCCGGCAGGACGTACGTCTTTTTCGCTGCGCGCCGTAATTTTAAAATTATTAAAATGATTTACAAGTTGATCCTAATTGATATTAACGAGGAAACTAGTGCGCACCGCTTGTCGTTAGCGAACGACAAGCGGTGGTGGTCGCAAGTATCTGAGAAGTGGTTCTCGAGAGAAGTCATCTCGAATATAGAGATCAAACACGCCCTTCATAAGCGTTGGAAAGCTGGAGGCCTTCAGAGTGAATACGATCTGTTTAGTTCTTACCGAGCGTTAGTTAGGCGCGAGTTTCGAGTGGCCTATCGAGCCTACCTGTCTGAAATCGAGGAAAACATCACGCATGATCCCAAGACGTTTTGGCACTATATAAAATCCATTCTGAAGGATGGTAGTCTTGAACACACCATGATAAAAGGTAATCGAGAATTTCGTGGCTTGAGTGTGGCTAACGCATTTGCTGATCATTTTCAATCGGTCTACAATAAAGACCCTCCACCTCTAGACATTAATAATACGGCCACATTTACTACCCGAGGAGCTTCAAACTTTGATTTCGATATATTTACGGAATCTGACCTTATGAGTGCCATAAGTCTCATGAAGAACTCACCCTCTATCGTACCAGACTTCGTTCCCGTATTTTTTTATTAAAGGGTGTACCGAGTTTCTAAAAACACCATTGTATGTCTTATCATTATCTTCGCTATTAGTACTTCCATTTTTTCTGAAGTATGGAAAGCTTCCAAAAAAATAAAATGTTCTATTTTTAAGAAAAGTTAGTCGAAAATTATAGAACAGTTGCCATACTATCAGCTCCTGCTAATAACTAAACTATTTGAACAATTAATTCATAAATTCCTTATGCCTCAGATAGCCGCATACATTATCCCCGAACAGCATAGTTTCAGGAAAGGAAGATCCACTGAAACCAATCTGATGGTTTTCACCGACTATGTTGCTAGGTCCCTAGATAGTGGATACCAAGTAGACTATTCGTATAACGACTTCTCCAAAGACTTTGATACTATGAATCATGATATCTTACTCATAAAACTTGCCCAGTTGGATTTTTCCCTTCGGATGTTAAAGTTTTTTAAAAGTTACCTCAAGAACAGAAAGCAATTTGTCACACACGGAATCTTCCAATCTGCTGAATTTCTCGTTTTTTCTGGGGTTCCCTAAGGATCGATCCTAGGGCCTCTTCTCTTTTCTATTTTCATTAATGACATTGCTGGAGTCCTCCGTTTTTCTCGCTTTTTGCTGTTCGCTGACGATCTAAAATTATTTTTTCTAATAAGAAATATTGAGGACTGCCAGCGCCGTCAAGCTGATGTTGATAACATTTCAGAATGGAGTCAACGAAACCAGCTTCATTTCAATGTCTTGAAATGCGTAGCTCTGACTTTTACCAGAGCATACCAGTCTCACCTACCACAGGTACACCATGCTCGGTCATAATCTCAAACGAGTTTCAAATGTAAAGGATCTTGGGATTATGTATGAAAGTAAGCTGACATTTCGTCCTCATATAACCGTCAGAGTTTTTCGCGATACCCGTGCTCTGAAGATTTTATACTTCTCCCTGGTCCGCAATAGGCTGGAGAGTGGTTTGTTTATCTAGAATCCTCATAAGGTGGGATGATCCTTTATGTTTGAAAGGGTTCAAAAAAAGTTTCTGAGATTTCTCTACATGAGGGAGTACGACCACTATCTATGGCTCTACCTGACGAACTTTCTTCTGGGCATGCTGGGACTTCACTCCCTGCAGCTCAGAAGAGAGGGGTATGCCGCCACCCACTTATTCAGACTGCTGCGAGGCTATATTGAGAACTCAGCCATTTTGGAGCGCGTGTGTCTCTATGTTCCAGATGACTAACTTAGACAGCGTCATCATAGATTATTCTATCTTCCTGCCTATAGGAATAACTTGCCAATGGTTCTCCCGGTAGGGAGGAGTATATTGCTTCTGAACCAAATCTCCTCCGAGATTGATATATTTGGCGTCAGTGAGGAGAGATTCAAAAGGCAAATTCTTTTGATTCTTGAAAGAGTCTCTCCACATTGACGAAATCTTCACCACCGCCTGATTTTTTTTTGAAATTGCCATATTTCTTGCCTTATTTCTTATATATAATAAAGTCAAATTTGTAATGGTGTAAGAAATTAATTAAAAAATATTATTATTATATCCCATTTCGCCCCATCCCATTATTAGAAGAAATAATTTTAGATCGACAGCGAATAGCAAAAAAGCGAGAAAAACGGATGAATCCAGCAATGTCTTTCAATTTTTTTAAAATTGTCATATATCTTGAAATTTATTTACCCCCCTTCCCCCCCTCCCCCCTCTCCCTTCCCCCCCTCCCCCTACCCCACCCCTCCCTCCACCACCGTTGTGGTAAATATAATCGTGACGACAATTGCTGTTTCAGATTCACGAGTTGGGGGGCGCTAGAAAAATTAATATTCTCAAAGTGGGCGGTGGGCAAAAAAAGGTTGAGAATCTATGATTTATTGGATAACCAACACCTTTGCCATAGGTGACCTCAAGTGGTTTGGAATGTTTGTTTATTAAGAAGGGGTGCCCGTGTTCATGGGGGAAGGTTTGTCCGGGTCTTGCCTACCTTCTGCGTGACGGGACAGGATCGAACGATGCTTGGTTGATGGAGGCATTTTTACCTCTCCAGCCTTGCTGCGCAGTTGGAGGATTTATACGTCTCTTACTCCTGGACACACTAACCCCCAGAATTTTTTTATAAATCCTACGAATATGTGATAATCGACAAAAGATAGGTGAATTCATTGGCTATGTAGAACTAAAATCAGTTTGTATGTTTCCATATTAAAATTAGAAGGCATGATTTTTTTAATGTGGGCGGCAAATATTCAAAATGATCACCAAACAAATCTCGAGTAATTGGAGAAAAAGTTTTTAATTGCATTGTCGCTTTAGTGGTTATATTCATCTTGGCAGTATAAATAAGTCCGCCTTAAAAAAGTGGTGGAACACTCCTCTATTGTGAGAGGGAGGATGGCAATTAAAAAATGTATATATGTTTTAAAGTATATAAATTTTGTGAAGTTTTGTTTGCATATAAGCAGAATGAATCGTGTATCATGGTATAAATTATTTCAACAAACTCCCATTAGAAGTTAAAATTATTGAAAATAAAAGTAAATTCCAAACTAAATTAAAAAATTACCTGAAACAACTGTAAGAGTTACATTACTATTTCAATTCATTTAAATCTGTTAATCGACACATCTCAAGTTTCTCTTACTATATCTATTGTTAATAGTTGTTATTATTCACCTACTCAAATGATAACATTGATAACATAATTGAGTATGAATTCACTCACCAAACACAAGAGCCTTGTCTCTTTATGGTGAGGAAAGGCTTTTATTACATTAATATTACAAATCTGTTTAATATGTAAAAAAAATGTATATATTGTTATGGGTTGCCCATAAATCGTACGAACGGACTATACAAGCAACAGGCAGCTGTTGTCACGTGCACAGTACATGTTCAGCCCCGCATGTTATTGCTGTCCCTCTCAGGCTAGCAGAAGACATTACCTTATATGGCCACACGGCGCGGATTCCAGCCAATGGCAGAAGACATTACCTTATAGGGCACACGTTCGAGTCATCCGTCTCGCTCATCACGGGCAGAGAGCTCTGGCCACCGATCGCCGAAGCAACAGACATATTCCAGAGAGCGGCGCGAGCGGTCGTACGCACTACTACGTACTGTCGGGCAGTATGCCACCCTTCGACGCGACTAATTAAGTCTTCACCTACGATCCAAGTACAGCGCTGTACGGGTCACCAAGGGTGAGTCGAGAAAACATGAGAGGATTCATATTATGCCTGAAAATTAATATTCATGATAGGTTTTGTAGCATTACCTTACAATTATATGCGAACATGAGAGGATGGTCGTTTATGCCTGATAATTAAATGCAAACCAGACAAACCATGACAAGCTGAGAGTGCGGGAAACTAACATTTGGGTTAGAATTGAATGGTGAAAATAGCATATAGTGTATAAAAACAAAGTTGTATAATTTTAAAAATTCTATTGTAAGACGCGAATATGAGTGGTTTCGATCATTTCATGACATTGGTCAGCGTACAATATTCCATAACAGGAATAAAGTGTATAAAAACAAGTTGTATAATTTTAAGAATTCTATTGTAAGACGCGAATATGAGTTGATTTCGATCATTTCATGACATTGGTCAGCGTACAATATTCCATAACAGGAATAAAGGTATAAAAACAAAGTTGTATAATTTTAAGAATTCTATTGTAAGACGCGAATCTGAGTTGATTTCGATCATTTCATGACATTGGTCAGCGTACAATATTCCATAACAGGAATAGTGTTGGAAATTTTTGTCTAATTTTAAGATTTTTACATGGTAGAGATCCTTCTCGTAAGGGTCATGTTTTCTTTATTTCTTCATGCACCTTCGTTAGCGTGTCTTGTATCGCACTAGGTTACGTCATATTTTTATAATTTCTTGAGAGAGTTGGCAACCTTTGTTCAGTTTATTGCTAGTTTTTTTAGCTTGGCTCACAGGTAGTTAAAATTTTGTTGGCTCTTAGGTAGGGAGTGTTTAAATCCTGGTGAAGAGGTAGCTCTGTACCTCACATTGTGGCAACCATCGCATCACATGCTGTATGGAAGGTCGTGGTCCCCTGCATCAGCCTCGCTGCCTTTTCCCTTCATTTTTCAGGGGGAGGAGGGTAGTGTTATGGGTTGCCCATAAATCGTACGAACGGACTATACAAGCAACAGGCAGCTGTTGTCACGTGCACAGTACATGTTCAGCCCCGCATGTTATTGCTGTCCCTCTCAGGCTAGCAGAAGACATTACCTTATATGGCCACACGGCGCGGATTCCAGCCAATGGCAGAAGACATTACCTTATAGGGCACACGTTCGAGTCATCCGTCTCGCTCATCACGGGCAGAGAGCTCTGGCCACCGATCGCCGAAGCAACAGACATATTCCAGAGAGCGGCGCGAGCGGTCGTACGCACTACTACGTACTGTCGGGCAGTATGCCACCCTTCGACGCGACTAATTAAGTCTTCACCTACGATCCAAGTATGGCGCTATCACCACAGCAGCCTTTATAATATAACAGCCGCCTATATAATCCTACGGCCGCCTATTTAATACCATAACATTGGACGCGCCCGGCTTTTAATCCGCCTACGTGCCGACGAGCCGAGTAATTCCCACTGCCGCCTACCATGGCCGCCCAGACGCGCCCGGCTTTTAATCCGCCTACATTGCCGATAGCCGCGTAATTCACCGTTATCACCACCGGTTCGGTAAGCTGGCCGAATCCGCCCACCATGACGCCGAGAAGCCGCCCTCTCCCGCCGAGCCGCCCAGTTCCTGCACACGGTCTATGAGCTTTGCTCTAGACCTCTCCACTTCGTAGGGAAGCTGCCTGCATCCGTCCGACGCCACGTGAGATTCTAAACCCTCTTATAGTCTATCCGAGCCTAAATTCAGTAGTATTTCTAGTGCCTCACTCTCTCTAATGCTAGGCCTTAAACTGCTTACCTGGTTGCCTGTACTGTTCACCCTTGCATTATTGAATACATTTGAATTGTGACTAAACCTTGTTTCATTGGAGTCAACCATCGACAGGCTCGGAGGAGCCCTACTACCCTGAGCTGAGCTTTCCAAGCCGAGGCATATGGCCCCCGGGGGGCCTGCTTAACACTTGTCCCCCCCCCGGGAGGGACATATTTCTGGAGACCAGAAGTATAACACTGGACCCTACGTGGCTTCAGTATCACCCTGGCCCCAGGAAGTATGACAATATATTGTAAAAACAAACAAATATTAAATAAAAAAAAAAAAAAAAAAAAAAGACCACTACCAAGTCAATAGAATCAATATTTGGCGAGATGAGACAGGTTTTTAGTACATAAATAAATGTTAAAAGTAAAGAAAATAACTAGGGTTATTCCCTTAGAGGGGTATTCCATCACTTTGTTTTGAGCGCACTCGTTGCTACACATTAATTCGAATTGATTTTTAATTCCTAATAGATTTTTATCATCTCATTTTTAATTTTTTTTCCGATTTAGGCAAATATTCTAAGACATTCTGTATTTTTTTTTAATCGTATTTTTGAAACCCTGGTGGTTTTTTGAAAATTTCAATCCGAAAAATCAGACCATTTTTTATAAACCAGAAAGACGGGACATAATTTTATGGGTGCGAAAAAACGATAATTAAATAGCCGAAAATCATTTTTAAAAAAGAACGTTTTCCACACGACTAGCAATAAATTGTACGGGGTTCTCTTCGTAACATCTGTTAAAACACCGCCATATTTATCAAAAAATCAAACTAAAGGGTAAGTTCGCATTGAACAAACAAAAAATCTAGTGAACGTTAAACGCAAATTCAAATATCCTGGGAAATCAAAGTGTTGCATATAAAAAAAAAAAATTATAAGTGTTGAATTTTACAAAATTAAGAGAACATAATCGGAGACAGGACATTTTCATGTAGTGACGTCACGAGCTCAAATAATGGATTTTTTATTTAAAAATAAATAAAAACTATACATTTCTAAAAATTTTTACTAACATTTCCGTAATCTTAGTAAAAAAATCTATCCACACGATTTTTTTAAAGTCGTTATGAAATCCATGCAAGTGGCCTATTGGAAAGACAAATTAGAACAAATGAAATCCTGCATTCTTCTGTTACATAAAACATATTATGGGCAAGCTAATTTTTCAAACAGTTTCGAATAGAAAGTCAAAGAGTCTGGACGTTTGTTTTGATGAGGGAAGACACGTACTTCGGTGGATCTCCATTGACGTGAGCTAATACTTCGTTTAGTTTTGAGTCTAATATATTAATATTGATTTATCATTTAATATTTTGTTCAATTTGAACTGACGCCCTTTTAATAATTTTCACATCGTGATGATTTAAAAAAAAACATTTGATTCTATTTTAAACGGTACAAGCTATTGATAGATTTTATTTGCTTCAAATAATTTAATCTATTTAGTTTATTTTAGGCTAAACACGACGCTGAGTTTAAAATATTAGAATAATATTATTTTATTTATGAGTTAGTCTCGTGTTCTGGTTTCGTTATTATTGAATAATATAATTTAATTGTTTTGCCACAATTATTTTTATTTTAACTATTAATGTCCTATTAAAAGTTAGACTATTATAAAGCATGACAATGGCGACAAACGTGTTTAATTATTTATTTACTATGCATAACATACTGTCAAGATGACATCAGTATGACTAAGTAATGCCCAAATTTCGTAAATTATCAAAACCCCGTTTTACTTGTACTATCGGTGTTCATCAAGCAGCTATTTCCCACTTTCGTTGTTAATGAAAATTGACATAAGTACAATTTTACAAAACTTCACAATTTCCACACGTATTCATCTTCCATCGTAATCATTTAGCATGGCGTCAGTAAGTTGTTAATCATTGAAATAAGACAAAGACGGATGAGGCAGCGATTCCAGGTGGAAGTCCGGCGGTGACGGCAAAGGGATCTAATTTAAATACAACGCCCAGCAGCGGAATAATTTGTCAGAAAAAGTAAAAAGTCACGCTTTTTTACTAAGGATGGTAGCTTTTAAGCTCCTGATTACGTTTATAGCGCGGTATTTTGATGGGAATGATTGGCATTATTTTGAAAGCTTAGGTAAATTATCTCAGGATGAAGTATGACTAAGTCTATAGGCGCTGCAGGCGGTTATTGCATAGTAAGGACGCTATTCAATTTTTCTGTTTAATTATCTGAATAAATCATGAAATAAAATTTAATTTTTTTTTATTAGTAGATAATAAAATACAACAAGAAGACGCCACATATCGCCCATGTAACACAAATGAAACTTATCCATCCGAATTTTTCATGTTTTGAGTAAAAGTTGTCTGAAGAATATATGACGAATTAAAATAAATATTTATCAAAAATCAAACGACTGTAATGTACTGATTTTTTTTTATAAAATTATTAAAAAAGTATTTGATTTCTTTTTTTGAAATTATGCGTATTTTTATTATTTTATAATTACATTCGAAATGTATAAGTACGGAGAAGTTCAATTTTTCTGTTTAATTATCTGAATAAATCATGAAATTAAAATTTAAAATTCTTTTATAAGTAATAAAATACAACAAGAAGACGCCACATATCGCCCATGTAACACAAATGAAACTTATCCATCTGAATTTTTCATGTTTTGAGTAAAAGTTGTCTGAAGATTATATGACGAATTATAATAAATATTTATCAAAAATCAAACGACTGTAATGTACTGATTTTTTTTCTAAAACTAATAAAAAAAGTATTTGATTTCTTTTTTTGAAAATATACCTACGTATTTTTATTATTTTAAAATTACACTCGAAATGTATAAGTACGGATTTTTTTACTTCTTCAATCTTTGCAAAATAACTTTGTGGCTTTATTTATAATTTAATTAATAACAGATAACTTTGTATAAACCACTTTTTAATAAACAATATCGACATGTTTCAATAACAATGTTATCTTCTTCAGGATATGTTATTAATATTTTTCGGATTTTTTTTATTTATCAACAGCGCTCCTGTTCCGAAATCGAAAAAAAATCTAGTTTTAATGCCTTAAATCAAAAACTGAGAAGAAAAACTAAATTAAGATATTTAAAGCCTTCAACAGAAATGAAAGAAATCTAAAATATAAATAACTTGAAATAATAATAAAATAATAATAAATAATCTCTTGAAAAGCCACGGATAAAAAGTGATATCTCAATAAAGACTTTGTGGGAATTAATTAAAATATGAGCCTCGGGGAAAACCCTGGTACACAAAATCGCGATTTTTGAACAAATGGTACTTTTGAATCATCTATATGAGCGATGTTATTTTTGTTTATCCATCTTTTTTACACATTTTAAATAACAAAAATTGGGAGGTAAACATGGAAGGACCCGAGGAGCAGCTATTTACTAGTTAAAATATAATATTATTATGCATATATTATAAAACCTCTTGCCGCAGAAGCTTTACTTCGTAAGAAGAAAAAATGTAACGATGATTGGTGAGAATTTAAACAGGTATATTAATGAACCTCGATGAGAAGGACGCGGGTTGGCAGGGCGGAAAGAAGCGGCACGCCCCTTCAGAGGCTTCTATTCTCGTTAAGATAAATTAGGACCTTTAATATTTCAAAAATGTATTTATCATCTTTCCTGTACTATCTTTGTTCAGGGCGATGCAAATGAAGGATCAAATTGGAACTCATAAATATTCGGGCGATTCTTCTGAAATCCTTAAACAGTTCATGTTACGTAACGATAGTTTATGGCTACACCAAAACGAAATGCCGAAAACCACAATAATTTAACTAATTATTATACAATACGGTACCACCTCTTTATATGTAAATACACTCTTCACTACTGTTTAAACATTTGCACTGGTTATGGACACTGTAATGCTCTCCGAAACGTTGACTGAAGAAGGATGATGCGCGGTACGTCTTAATAACCCAAAAAATTATTAACCTAATTATTTTGGCCGTGAAATATTCAAATCATAACCAAAATTTCTAAACATTTCAGTTCATATTAGTTTAAAACAAAACTAACAAAAAATTCTATCCTAATTTGGATAGTTCCAAATGACCGATTTTATTTGGAACACAAATTTGTCATAATTTTTTTTTTAATTTCTTCCCGAAAAATCAATGATTTTACAATGTATTAATTTTAACATTTTTTTCATTTTGTTCACAGTAGGTAGGGTACGATTATTTTTTTAATATTTATAATCATATATGGATAAGGTGCTCCTAAAACCGTTGTGCTCACATGATGCATAAATGGGGCCTTAAGGAGTTGAGAATGTGGTGCGGTGGAACGAATGCCCACTCCATTGATTCCTCGGCAGGATTGATGAGGTCCACAGGGTACCTGAGGCCCTATATTTGCTCGCAGACCTATATGTCCCCCTCTGACCCCCCACCATACGAAAGAAGAAGACTGTTTATAATTATTTAACTCACAAAAATGCAAAAGTATATCCTTTCAGGTTATTTGGTATACCTAAGAATTGGTTAGGTATTTTGGGCTCAAATAAAAATTAAATTTTTTGAAAAATTTCGTGCTGCCGTCCCTCTTAACTCAAGAATGGCTGGACCGATTTTTATGATCTTTGATTTGTTGGATTTGTCTCCACCCTGAATAGCAGAATAACTATTAAAACATCGGAAAAATTCACGAGAAAATAAATTATAAAAAAAAAAAAATCCGCATACATTTTGTATGGAACGAAGTCCTATCTTTTGAAAGAGCTGCAGCAATATTGTGAAAAGTATAATATTGAATAGTGAGTGAATTCCAAAACTTCGAAAACATCAAATGTCAGTGCGATAATTGTTTTGCTTTTTTTTAAAATTTATTTGAAACATTACATATTATAACTTTATAATGATTTTTTTCTGTTCAACTAGGCAATTTGCCCGTTCTAGAACAGTCAAAATGAGAAGAATTTTTTACATGTAATTTGTGTGATAGTTAAATATAACACTTGCTAAATAATATTAAGGTTTTGAAGATATGTAGATAAAAGAATACAAGTTACATGTTCACAGCGTTATATGTTCTTAAACATATAACGCTGCCCCTCTTTCTTACACACTAAATGTCAACAGTCGAAAATGAGATAGACGGTGAACGTATGTCTGCACCCCTCCAAAGGAAAATACAATAATTATAATAAATCTCCCTCTCACGTGTAAAGTAAATGAAACGCAAACCCGGTAAGTATGTAAGTTGAAAAGTAAGAATATCAAAAAAAATATAAATCCGTACACAACACCATCTCTGATACTGACACAAACAAAACACGGACAGTTGCGCATCTATAATTGCTTCAATGTGTAATTTTTCACTTACTAAAAAAACTGAATTTAATTCAGCTAATAAGTTTAAAACAGTTATTGATTCTGAGGCGGTACGAAGTTTGCTAGTAGAATATAAATTATTATGGATTTATCACGTGTTTAGTGCTTAAAATGTTACAATAAATTAATTATTATATTCCATAATAATATAATTACATCTGAGTGCTTTGGCGGCTGCCAAAACCTGAGATCTTTACAATTATGTATTAATAAGAAACACACGTGAAAATAAATATAAGGTACAAAAAAGGAATCGCAATCAATATTACAAAGTGGATGTGGCCGACAAAGGAAGAAATCAATATTGATTAGAACCTTAATTGATTAAAGCAGAATTATTTCTGTGAATATACAATGATGCTTATAAGTTCGGAAGTCTCTGGTGATTTTTTTATTTATTTAGTTACTATATTAAATTTTTTAACATTTTTATAAGAATATATTTATATGTATAATAGGTAGATATATTATAGTCCTCCTCACTAGCAGATCCTGTGCTGAGCGGGACTAGGTTTTGGATAAGTTTTCAGCGACTTCTATGGTTCGACTTCATGTTTTGGGTAAGGTTTTCCAGAAACTTCTGCGACGATGTTTTAAATATGCTAGTAAGTTCTTTTTCCGGTAGTTCCTTAAGTCAAGATTTAATGTCCTTAATGTAGTTATTTTTGGTTTTTATTTGTTTGATGCTAAGTGGGAGTTTGTTATTTACCTTTACTGCTAAAAATTCAGAACTTCTTTGACGAAAGGTAGAGTTGCACTTTGGTATATTAAGTATCTCTGTTTGTTTGGCTCTAGTTTAGTAGAGTGTTTGCCTATGACTAATTTTTGAGGTGGTGTACCAGAACGTTTTTGACATAGATTTTCTGTATACATGGAACGTCAAACTGTTTAAAAATTTCTGTTGTTGACGTCCTTATGGGGACCTTTAGTATGGTCTTTATGATGCAATTTTGATTTACCTTTAGTTGTTTTATGTGTTTTGATGCTGCTGAGCCCTATCCTACTTTCCATATAATTAACAATTTTGTTTTTCTAAACTTTTTGGTAAGGATCTTAGACCTAATTACTGAATCGCTTTCAGATTTTCACATAGTGATAAATTGACTAGAATCGTAATTTTTTGACAAATACCACATCGCCTCCATTTACTGCCAATTCTTGGCCCGTGTTGGCATTTGGTCCAAGTTTGGTCAATGCGTAACAGCTTGAATACTGTGCTAGCCATATTTATACTAGGCTAAAAGAGATAATATAATATTTTTCTTTTACGTCAATCATCAGTCATTACGCCAATCGTCATGTTTTTCATTTTTTATTTGAGTACTGCACAAGATTCCCAACTGCTCCCAGCCGTCTGGAGCCAGTGAGACTATGGCGACCTCAATTGCTACGGTTAAAGGGAGAGAAAGGTGGTAAATGTTTAATTGTATAGTTTTAAAAATGGCTTCAGAGTTAATATAGCTAGAAAATTGTCAGCTCCTTGTTTATCACACGAATCAATAGAACGCCAATGACCATTGTCGATTCATCACGAAACATAAACGCCATTTTGAATTTACTTTTTTTTAATGATTTACAATTTTAAGGGGCGGGTACAGGTACGCCCCGTGAACCATTTGAATAACCAACACCTTTGCTATAGGTCAACCCAAGTGGTTCGGTACATTTGATGACTTAACAAAAGTGCCCTGGTTTATGAGGTGAAGTTTGTCTAAGTTTTAGCGGGTTGAATTGGGAGAAACTGATTGAGGGCCGCCTTTTGACTTCTCCAGCAGGACTCTCTCGACCAATCGCCTTGCTCCACAATGGGAGGAATGGATTCATACCTTCGACATTCCTGGACGCACCGGATTCCTCACACCTTCTTACTTCCCAAGCCTTCCCCCCATTGCTTTCATTAAAAAGACCCTCCGCATAACATCCCGAAAGACGATCATATAGGCCATGATGGAAGTTATTTTCCTCGGGGCCTCCTGTGTGAATCTAATGTAAAAAATAAATAATGGTAGAATATAAAAAAAAAAAAAATAACTTTTAAAGTAAAATGAAACTTTTTAAAAATACTTTATCGATTTGAATAAAAATCTCTAGGATGTTTCCAGACTTAATGTTATCGTAATATGATTATATATTCTACTTAGATTCATTGTATTACGCTTTTGTATCTCATACAATGGGGAGAGAAAATAATAGACTTCGCAATATTTCAAGTCGTTAAATATTTTGATCGGTTGTTGAATGTCCCAGGAGCTATTCATTATACCTGTATATAAATATAATTATATATAATTATACGAGTACGTTGCTCATCATCGTAAGATAAGAGTTATATTTAAATCAATTAAAAATTAGAAATTCTTTTTCTCAATGATTATAATATATGTAAAAAAAAATCAGTAGAGGAGAAAAGTTAGCTTGTATTAAAACACATTTGTATAACTATATACAAGGTGTCTGGTGAACACTACAGTGATTTGTGAATCACATCACATAGATGCGGAATATACATACAATTATGTCAATTTACGCTTTGGTTTTTGAGTAAATCGAGTCCTAAGATGTTTTTTTTTTGGTCAAATTTAATGTTGGTAATGTCGGGATTTTAAAGAGTCGGAGATGGCCGAGGAAGACATGGCATGATCAAGTGAACCAAATTTTTCTGTCAATTGTCAAGAGTCAGAATAGCAGTTTTTTTACATTAGGTCCACAAAGGAAGCCCTGAGAGAAGTTACTACATTATCATCTTTAGGGATGCTGTGTGGAGGGTCTTTAAAGGAAAAGAAGGAGATGTAGTTCTGGGAAGGAAAAAGGTATAAGGGGTGGGTAGAAATCTGAGGGATCAGTGTATCCAGGAGTGACGGACGTATCCATCCCATTGTGGTGCAAGGCGATATTCACAGAGGTCGTAATTCATAATGTCTCCTGTCAGTCTCTCCAGACCCGACCCACCACACAGTTGGTGGGCAGACGCATCCGCCGCCAAGATCCGGACAAACCTTACACTATGAACCAAGCGTAGAGAACCACTTAGGGTGACCTAAGACAGAGGTATTGTTTAACCAATAAATGATTCTCGGGCGGCGGTATCCATACCCGCCTCCCAAATCGTCTTTTTTATTAAGACTAAAACGCTTGGTCGTGCATCTTGGTTTTACTGTGACATCTTTATTTCTTCCTTTTATTTACATATCACTCATAGATATTTGACAATTTTTGTCGACTATGAAACAAATATTATGTCTGTCATTACTTGCAGCGAGAAAGGCTAAAGATACTCAATGCCAACTACGCAAACAAATTATCAAATAGCAGTAATCGGTATTTCCCGGTTTCCTATTGGTCGTATAAACAGACCAATGATAATCATGGTAAATCTATTCAGCCAATGACTAGAATAATAATTTTATTATCGAAATTAACAATCAATGTAACTCGCTTAATAAGTTGTTTGTGTATTAATCTTGCAAAAATTTATCTAGCTAGTGAGGGATATTGGTTGAGACTGTATGTTTGACTATGAAACATGAAGTTTATGGCTAAAACGTGGACTGTACTCATAGGTCGGCAGTTAATAAATTCAGAACCGTAATGCAAAATTATTATTACTGCTATAATAATGAAATCGTATTGGTCTTTTCTTCAGAACCTCTCTTCTTACCGGAACAAATGCTTTACCAATTCGGCTACTGAGACCTCTTATTTAAATGTCGTTTTTGTTAATCTCATATTATAAGTTAGTGGAAGACAATATTTTTAATTCTGAAATTTGAAATATGTAAGTGACAAAAAATATTTTTTGTAAGAAATTGGTAATGCGTTTGTCCCGGAAAGACGAGAGTTACTGGGTTCGAGTCCCGGTTGCGACTGTTATCTTTTTATTTTTTTGTGTCTAGTTCTCATTCATATTTTCATTTAGATTATTAGTGTTATCTTCTTCTTCAATGATACTTAACCTTACGAGCACACAAATACAAGATAAACTTAACGCTAAGAACAAACAAGAGATATATGGAATTCTTTAGAGGAGGCCTTCACATTCGCCTGAGAGAAGGGTTCTTGCTTATGAATAATTAAATATACCTATATTACATTTTTCGGAAAAAAAAATTAATTATACTTTTTCATACTTTTTATAACTCTGTAACATACCTATTTGCAAGAAATAAAAGGCTTTTAATTTATGTATTTTTTATTTATTTCCTCTTTTTTCTCTCTTTTTATTTATTTAGATATCTATATTACGTCAATGAGAAAAACCTTCAAAAGTTTTTATAAGAGAGTTGTTCTAATAAAAATATGAAAACTTTTTAAAATTGAATAACTTGATTCAAATTTCAAGATAAAAGCAAATTTATTTAGAAAATGGCTAGAATTTTAAAGATTTGCTTCATATAATAATTGTCTTTAAAAATTATAAAAAAATTCTCGTACTGTAAAATCAATTTTTTAGCTTAGTGTCAGTTTTCAAATTAGGTAGCGGTATTATGAGGGTTCTGTTTTCAGTCATTTAGTGACCTATTCGGCCACGACAGGAGCAGTCATTTCTATGTTAACTTTTTTTAGCAGAAATAAGAACGTGAAATAATAAATTATTTTCGTCTCTCATGTGACCTCTCCTTTTGATTTGTGAAATTCCAGAGATCAATCTTCATCAATCCTGGATAAATCAGTATATTATATATTATTTATAGTTTTTCGACACGTTCCAGAGTTGTAGATATCTTTAGTATCGCCCTAGTTAAAGGCCACAATTCAGGATCGAAACGTTGCATGAAATGGCTTTTGATGTATTTAATGACCAGATTTGCAAAGCTAGATTCTTTCCGACCTTTAACTTCTTCATCTTCTTCCCGTCTCTAAATTCTTCAGCCTCACAACGTACCTCACTCGAGGATACCATAGTCACACTGGATGCAGACGGTTGAAAGCAGTTCGGACCCTTGTGCTTTACTAACTTAAAAAAATAAAAGAGAAGATACAGGAAATAATTTTTTAATGCGCCGTGCATCATTTACATTTCGTTTCAATATCACAAAGTAAAAATATCGGAATCAATAAAGGTACGAAATTAATTAATCGATTTATCTCGACCTATATTCCAGGGCCATAAAACACTCAACTTTTCGGCGCCCCTTGATCATTACTCGCCCCAGCCTGCAAATTTATTGGTGAGGTGCGATCAATAAGCCGTATATCATTGGAGAAAATAATATACAGGACGTCATACGGATATTCGCTGCCTATACTTAATTGCTAAAAGCGGTCAGGTCAATTATTACAGTAAATACTCCGAAAATAATAACGCATAATTGTATTATTAATTTTAGAATTTCTGATACTTTATTTTACTTCATACATAGGATGTTAAGCTATTTTTTAGATGGAATTCATTTTAATATTAAATAGTTCTTACACAATTGTACGTGTACCTACTATTTAATGCATTATTAATAATACGTAAATTTAAACTTGAAATAGTATCGGTCCTAATATACTGCCTTGGGGTACGCCATATTCCACATTAGTGAACTAACTACATTTACTTTCAATACAAGCTCGGAGTGATTGAATAAATAATAAATATTCAATTTTTATAAGAAAAACTTTTTTTTTATGCTTATTCTAATATGAATAAATAATAGTTTTCGGACCACTCCTTACAGTTTTATTTAGTGTCATGTGATTCTATTCCCTTTCTTTGTAAATTTTTTTATTTGTTAAAATGATATGTATGATACAGAGATATTTTTTACATATTCATAAGTTAAATGAGAGTAAGCTAAAAGAGTTTAATATATGAGTTTGATTATGCCCCAAAACTAGTAAATAGAATGAGGAGGAAGAGGAATATAGGATAAGGATAGGTGATGAGATATATTTGAGACGAGGTATAAGATATGAGATATTGTAGACAACATTGTTAGAAAAGAAACTGATTTATTTAAAGTTTAATACGATGAATTACGGTACATTTTGTTTTTAAGCCTTGGGATGGACAAAGTCCCCGTTTACAATAACATGTTTAAAATATTTGGAATATTCGTAATTTTATATGTTACTGAATTTGGGATGTAAAAAAATTGTGGATTCACCCAGGCGTCGAAATATATCTGGGAAATTTTATAGATATAAAATAAAATAAAAAATAATATAATTCAATTTTTATAAGAAAAACTCTCTTTTTAAAACTTTCAAAGGTTATTCCCATCAAATAAATACATCATTGAAGAAGAGGATAACAATAATAATCTAAACCAAAATATGACAGAGAACCAGACCCAGAAAAACAGAAAAAGATAATGGTCGCAACTGATACTCGAACCCAGAACCTCTTGTCTAACCAGTACGTGCGCGTTTACCAATTCCATAATTTTATTTGAAATTTGAGTGTTTATTTTAAATATGACGATTTGACAGTAGGTGGTAATGGCGAAATTGGTAAACGCGCAAGTCCTCGTTGTTTTTCTGTGTCTTGTTCTCTTTCATATTTTCGTTTAGGTTATTATTGTTATCTTCTTCTTTAATGAGATATCATAATATTTGTCTTTGACGATTTACCTATTTTTATTAGCTTTTATCTAAAAAAACATTGTTTTATCTGATGAAAAAAGTAACCCACAATCTAGACGCAGTAACTTACAAACCCGAAAAAAGTAACCCACAAACTAGAGGCTTAATTTATTTATTTATAAACAGAAATAAACAGTAGATACAAAATTCAAGACAAGTTTTGGCCAAAGAAACCACATACATCTGGCAACTAAACTTTACAACATCCTTCCTCCAAGTCTAAAAAAGATAGAAAAGATAAATAAGTTTAAGGAAAAAATCAAAACATGAGTGAAAGAAATTTATGCAGACATACTAGAATGTATTAAAAACATCATAGAAACTAAATAACGGAAAATCAAAGAAATCGACCAGTCCGCCTCAGCACAGGACCACCTAGTGAGGACGACTAAGAACAAACAGATGAAATATTTATATACATCATCATATCTTGTAATTCTCATCAAATCTGTAACTAAATAGTGACTAATAAAAAATAAAAATAAATTTTAAAAATTGGTGAAAAGAATTTAAAATTAATATTGGGTGGTATATTTCATGTTGGGTACCTATTATGTGTTTTATTGTAGTATCTTATTTATGGTGTGCATATTAAGTAATTACCGGGTGATGTGTGTAGTGGGAAGGTGTGTGAGTGTGTGTGAGTGTAAGTGAGTTTGCGTGTATGCATGAATGTATGCGCATTGAACAATTATATTATTGACATGATGCTCTTTTTAAATCTGGGCAGTGAATCGGATAAAATGTTGATGTTAGAATTTAGACCAATATTATTGAATATATGAAGTGCACGATTGATTGGCGAATTAGTTGCTGAATTTTTCTTGTAATTAAGCGTGTAATAATGGAACAAAGGAACAAAATAACTGGTTACGGACTCCATAAAATGTGAGCATACGTTTAAAAAAAAATTTACACCGTTGCCGAAAACCAATGCATTTATACTTATCATTTCCCGCACCGCCACTGCATTCCATGCCCACCTGTTATAGCATGATTTCACGTGCCTTGAGTTTATGGGTCCAGTGGTGTCGTTCCTCAATACCTCGCAGAGGCCCAAAAGCATTACATAATAACATACCCGCGATGTATCGTATGGTTTATGGGCGCAATGAAACCCTCGCCCCCTGGCCAGAGTAACCCGATACTTCGGATGCGCCACTGGTCAAACATGCGCTGTATCGCTAATTATTTTTATAACATGACCTATAAAACCTCGAGCCGTTAATTTTCTCCTCCTGTTCATATGTAAATAGATTTATTTATTTTTACAGCATTTATAGCATTTGATTGCCAGAGTTCTGATAAAGTGTTCGGTTAACTTCGTACAGTGAGAATGTACCGATTTTAATTTTTAAATCTCAAATTTATTACTTCATTACTCAACTGCAATAAGATTTTTAAAATATGTAGAGAGAAAAGAGTAATAACAGTTTTATTGCAAAATTCCTTAAATAATAAAAATAATGTTTTTTTTTTTTTTTAAGAATGATTAATATTTGATTATTAGATTGCATCTATCTATAAATAATAAAATTAAATAGAACCTAGGAATTCTTAATGAATTGTAAAGCGCCCTTGAGGTGATTTTTCACAAAAACGGCGCTCTACAAATTGTCCAAGTATTATTATTATTTTTATTTGATTGTGTAGGTACAGTTGTGTGTAAACTTAAAAATGATTGTGTAGGTACAGTTGTGTGAAAACTTTTTCATGTTTGAAATTAAATTATCGCACTTTTTAAGAATTAAAGTATTATCTAATACCTACAAGGTAATCTTAATACATAAAATAAAGTCGGGTTAGTTTCACCATTTATACCTCAAGAACGGCTGAACCTATTTTTATGATCTTTGATTGTTGGATTTTTAATAGCAGAATATCTATTAAAACATCGGTAAAAATCTCAAAAAAAAATTCCTCATACATTTTGTATGGAACGACTTCTCATCTTTTCAGCAATATTATGATAAATATAATATTGAATAGTGAATGATTTCCAAAAACTCAAAAACGTGAAATGTCAATGCTCTGATTGTTTTGCTTTTATTCTTAAATGTATAATGCTGCCCCTCTTTCTTACAATAAATTAAATTAAAATGTCAATAATCGAAAAAAAAACAAACGGTGAACGTTTATCTGCACCCCTCCAAAGGAAAAATACAATAATTATAATAAATCTCCCTCACACGTATAAAGAAAATGAAACTCCATTAAGTGGAAAAGTTAGAAAATCATAAAACGTATAAATCCTTACACAACGCCATCACTGATACTGACAAAAACAAAACACGGACAGTTGCGCATCGATAATTGCTTCATTGTGTAATTTTTAACTTAATAAAAAATTGATTTTAATTCAGCTAATAAGTTAACTCAACATTACAGTTATTGGTTCTGAGGCGGCACAAAGTTCGTCGGATCAGCTAGTTTAATATATTTTCTAAAATGGTAATTATTTTTACGATATCTTCAAAGACAAGTTATTTATAGGACATTTAAACATTATTATTATTTTTAACAATATATACAACAGATAAACAACCCCCTTTGGCTGAATTAGCAAAGTACATATCTTTCTATGAACTATTTATTGTCAGCTTATCAATTGTATAAAATGATTTCAGAAGAATTATACACGGGCTGCCACATTTATTATTCTTTTGTATTATGTTAACGTAAGTACTTGTGTACTGCTTTCTTACCCCGTATGCATGGACATTGGAGGGTCTAAGGTCGTTCAAATAAATGTAGCTTCGCTCAATAAAATAGAGTCTTGACGTGTGCGGTGAAGGAGGAAACCATATATTTCCACAGACCGCCGTTGGGAAAGTGCTGGGAATTTCGAAAGTATGGTATAAAGTTACAAAGATAATATTAAAATGTGAGTGAATTCAAAAAATTCAAAAACTTCAAATGTCAATGCGCTTATGGTTTTGTTTTTGTTCTTAAATATATAATACTGCAGCTCTTTCTTGCACACTAAATAACAACGGAAAAAAATTAGACAAACGGTGAACGTATGTCTGCACCCCCTCAGAGGAAACATAAAATCATTATCATACATCTCCCTCATACGTATAAAGAAAATGAAACGCAAGTACTAGGTACTTCGGAGGAAACAGCCACACATATTTTGTGTGTTTCACCATTATTTGATGTGTAAGTAATACCTGCAGCTTTATAGCGCTCATTGCCGGTGTCACCATCAAACTTAAATATGCGATGGTTTCATGGGGTGAGGTTTGTCCGGGTCTTGGCGGCAGATACGTCTGCCCACCAGCTGCATAGCATGCCGGACCGGGAGTGAATGATTGAGGTAGTCCCTTTGACTTCTCCAGCCGTACTATCTCGGAACATCACCTTGCACCGCAGTGGGTAGGATGGATTCATAAGTCCGTCACTCCTGGATACACTGACCCACCCCTCACACTTTTTTCCTTTCGAGAACTTCCTCTCTCTCCTTTCCAAAAGACCCTCCCCAAAGATGATATATGGCTCATAGGGGAGTTATTTTCCTCGAGGCCTCCTGTGTGGAGCTAATGTAAAAATAAAAACAAAATCGTATAAGACATATCGACAATCGTATAATTATTAGTGATTTCAAACGCAACGTAGAAATCTCCACACTCCACACTAAATAAAGTGTTCGGATTAATATTGTGATGGCCAAAATCAAACACAGATTTGCGCAAACACCTTTTGTGAAATTAGTGTAATTACTAATTACATTCGATAACAATCATCCTGCGAAGACATTTCGGCATGGTAGAATTGCAACATTCCAAAAACTTACACAAAAAACAGCCACCAAAACAAAACTAAAAAACATAACAAATTTCAATCGAATGGTCTAAAAAGGGATATTTTGGGTCGGCGTTTTCAGGAAAACCCGCAGAAATTAGTGCTACGGACCCTGAGCGTGGGCCTTTGATCCTGGGAGGTCCTGGACCGCACAGGGAGCCGGCCTAATGGAGTGCGGGAGCCTGCGAGGAACGCGGTTCCTGCATACTGATTGATCTCACATAGTCGTCGCGGTGAAGGGTGAACTGTGAACATGGCTATTGATTGGCCATTGTAAAAAATAACTATAGCGGCTTGGTGAGGACTTTGTCACTGGAGGTAGAAGCCACATATTTCAAAATAATTGCCACAAATATAAAAATTCATGTTTTATTTATTTTTATTTTATTCTTAAGAAGCGAATCGTTTTTGGCACGTTTGTGGTGATTTTGAAAAATGTGTAAGCAGGTTTTTCATTTTTCTTATTCGGCGGTATATTTTTTATTTTATTTATTTATATATTTTGTTTAACACTTTTCTAAATAAAAATGTGTCCTTACTGGGTTACTCCATTCTAAGGACACATTGTACAAGTTTTCTTGTTTTAAATAAAAGTAAATACTAATGTTAAAATATTAGAGAGGAAAATTATCTCGTTAAATCTTAAAGAAAGTACAATACAAGCATTAATCTTTGTTAGGTTGCGAAATTGTATCCATATTATTCCCCTCTCATGTCCATAATCCATATCTTTATGCTTCTTTTGAAGACGGATATTTTTTTAATAGTTTTTATTGCAAGAGGGGGTAAATTAAATAATTTTATAGAGAAGTACTGCATATTTCTTTGTCCAAAAGTCGTTTCAGTTGTAGGTTGGTGGAATATATGTTGTAATTTAGATCTTGTGAATCGGTTCGAGTGTGTCTATGTAAAGTTATCCTGGTTTTTGTATGCGTACATTAGAATATTTATTTATTTATTTATTTCAAGACTTGTTTTTACATTAAAAAATGATAACATTTGCAAGGTTAAACAACATTTTTTTTTAATTCTACTACTCCATAAGTTGAGCTCTGGGAGCTCGTGTTTATGGGAGGAGTATTTATTCACACGCAAAAAATAAAATAATAATAATGTTCTAATTAAATGTTTAAATAATATTCAAAGAACTTATGAGGTAAATACAAATATTAATTGACATAGGTTCGTAATTTAGGAAAAAAAATTGTTATACAAGGTCAATACTTTTTTTTTAAATATTAAATATTACAGTTAAAGTAAGGGTAAATTAAATTAAATTAAATTAAGGGTACAATATATCATTATCCAATTTCAGTGACTTAATTTGTTTTTTGAATTGTTCATATTTCAATGTTTCAGTTACACTAATTTTGTTTTTAGATAATAATATATTGTACCATCTTACACCTAGATACAGATAGTGGTGCTGAGCCGTGGTAGTTCTAAGCATAGGGATGGCTATTAAGCCATTCGTTTTAAATCTATTGCTTATGCTATCAGAGGGGTGAATTTTTTTAATAAAATACTCTTTATAAATTTGATATAAGGCGTTTCTCTTATACAATTCTGTGATGGATGGTACATTAAATTCTCGAAATATCTCTAGAGTAGGGAAGTCGTATGGTTTCCTAAGGATGATTTTTATAATTATTCTTTGAATTATGATTATAGGTTGTAAGGAAGCTTTAAAGGCCCCTCCCCACCCAATAATGCCGTACTGTAATAAGGACTGAATTAATGCAAAATATACAATTTTTATGGTTTTCTTGTTTAAAATATTTCGTATGTTATAGAATACATAGATAAGTTTTCTTATTCTTTCCACAGTGAGATTGATATGATCTTTCCATTTAACATTTTTATCTATTAAGATTCCAAGATATTTTATACTAGATTTATGATTTAGCTTAGCGCAGTCCGTATTACATGTACCGTCATTTGCACAATTTTTAGAATGAATTGTTATGTTAATTAAATTATTTGGCACATCTTCTTGTAGAGAGAATGGAATATAATATGTTTTTTCTGTGTTGAGTGATAATAGATTATTATCGAACCATTTTTTTATAACCTTCATGTCTTGATTGGCTGCATTGGTAATATCATTCCACGTCTTTTTTTCGATAATTATTACAGTGTCGTCAGCAAAAGATATAAGTTTTCCATTTAGTGATAGTTTAAACATTTGGTTTACGTATATTATAAATAAAATTGGTCCAATAACAGTCCCTTGGGGAATCCCAAATTCTAATGTTTCATCTATACTTAGTGAGTTATTTAATTTTACTTTTTGACTTCTTTGAGTTAGATAGCTTTGTAGCCAATACCTAACCTTACCAATAATACCGATATCGTTTAATTTATTAATTAGTTTTTTTATGGGAGATACTATCAAAAGCCTTGCGTAAATCAATAAAAATGCCAAGGCATTTGTTTTTTTTATCTAATGCATTATATATAGTTGAGGTTAGTTCAGCAATGGCATCATGAGTGCCTAGTTTCTCTCTAAATCCAAATTGGCTAGGACTAAGTATTTTATTTTTATCAATGTAGTACATGAGTTGCTTTTTTACGATCTTTTCAAAAATTTTTGCAATGTTTGAGACTAGAGATATAGGTCGATAATTTGATATTTCCTCAGGGCTGCCTGATTTAAAAATGGGTGTTACGATTGATTTTTTATAAATGGAAGGGAATATTCCACTATTCAAACTAATATTTATAATGTGTGTAATTGGAATGCTTAAAAAATTGTTGTATTTTTTCAATATTTCTACTGTGACTCCATCAAATCCTGGTGCAGATCCACCTTTTAATTCATTTATTATATTTTTTATGTCATTTGTTGTTACTGGTTGGAAAACTGACAGATTATTTTGTTTAAGGCAATCCTTCTCGATATCATCTATTTTATAATTTTCATCGATCCGTTTAGCTAAATTTTGACCGACGTTAGCGAAATATTTGTTGAAGGTATTAGCACATTTTGTCGGTTCCCTTATGGCATCAACAGAGTTTTTTCCGATATAAATTTTTTTAATTAGATTTTTTTTGTTTTTTCGACTATTTATTTCATTTATCGTTTTCCAAATGTGTTTTACATTTTGTTTAGCCAGGTCAATTTCATTTTTGTAATAGTTTTCTTTAGTTGTTTTTATTAAAGAGGTTAATTTGTTCCTATATTTTTTGTAATATGTAAATATTTTTTTATCTAAAGGAAATTTCTTTGTCAGGTGATATAACTCTTCTTTTTTTCTAATAGATACGACTAAGCCATGTGAAATCCATGGTTTTATTTTTTTGAATTTTGCTTTAATATGAATAGTTTTAATATCAATCGATGCAGTAATATAATTGCAGAGAATATTATCAAAAATATTTGCGCTTGTTTCAGAACATGTAGATTCTAATACGGGTCGCCACGTTTCCGTACTTATTTTTATACTTAATTTATTAAGGTTTAATGACTTTTTTGTAAAAACATTACTTTCTGAAATTTTGTGTTTATTATTAAGTTGTTGTATAGAGATACAAGTGTGATGATCAGTAATATTATTTTTTAATATTATCGTAAGTAATTTGTCGGTATGTTTAGTGTTGCACCATATATGATCAATACATGAAGGACGTTGACCCGTAATTTCTCTAGTATAATTTTTTATACATAATTTAAAATTCATTTCTGACATAAGATTGATAAATTTAGTTTTTATTTTGTTATTATTTTCGTTAGAAACATCTAAATTAAAATCACCAATTATTGTTATGTTCTGATTATTTTTTTTTGATAAAATAATGCTTCTTAATTCATCCATGAATATATACTCATTAGATCCGTGCGTTCGGTAAATTGCGATAATATTAAAACATACTTTATTTACAGTTACATTAATATCTAAGCAATTAACTCGCTGCATAGGTACTTCTTTCACTGTGATGTTTGAATAACAGGATTTAACAAATACAACAATACCACTATTTCGGTTAATAGCAAGCTGTGTCATAAAGTAACTATAACTAGGTATACAAAATTTATTGTAATCGCTGGTGAATGCTTCAGTTAACACAATAACGTCCGGTTTATGATTTAGTAAATTAATTGAAAGTAAGAATTCATTAAAATTTCGTTTCATTGATCTAATATTTAAATGTAATATTGAGAATGAATTCGGTATTTTATCTACAATGTTATTACAATCATTTAAAGTGTCACAAATATGTTCCGCAATATTAAGAGAATCATCTAATTGTTTAGTGTAAAAATTATTCATATTTAAGGGGATAAAAAAATAAGTATGCAAAATGCAAACTTACTCGTATTCGATTCGCATTTGTGCATTTTTTAACATTTTCTTGCGGAATTCACATAGGTAACTGTTACCTGGATGTTCATTTTGGTAACCCTTTCTGTTAGTGCAGTTGTGGCATTTGGCAGGCTCTTGTTTTTTGGGGCAGTCTTGTATTTTGTGCTCTCCTGCACAGTGGAGGCATCTGGGACTCTTCATGTTTTCAAGGCATCTTAGTGATGTATGTCCATATCCAAGACAATGATAACATTGCATGAGTGGAAAGCAGTCTTCTACGTGTGCTTTTGAGTATCCAATGTTGATCCTTTCTTTCGATATTATTATTTTTCTTAGTTTTGCTGTAGTTTCGATAATGAAATTTGATAATTTTTCCGATTTTTTGTTCTTGAGTTTTTTCTTGACAATAATGGGTTCATTTTCAGTTTCTGAGGTCATGGCATTTTTTATATCTTCATTTTGATTTATCAAATCTATAAGAAGTTCTTCTTCCTTGTAGCAAGCATCAACTCCCTTAATGATAATGCAAGGTTTTTTTTTTCTTTATTTCATTAGCGTGTATTTCAATATCTGGGTTTTTGTTGATTTCATTTATTATTTTTTCGGTATCAGTTTGTTTCTCACATGTTAGTATTATTTTGTTTTGATAAGTTTTTTTTAGTCCAGAAATTCCTATTCCTAATTTGGATACTTTTATTTTGTCTTTTAATATTTTTTCGATTTCATCTGCAGGCTTGTCTTTTTTTGAGGAGATTAGTAGCGCAAAATTTGCTTTGGGTATTGGGTGCGATTTCTCCCTTACCACCATTGCGTAACTTTTTTCTTCATATTTTTTTTCTTCACTTGAAGCTTTTTTTATCAATGTTTCCAATTTGTCTATGTAATCCTCTTGATTTAGAATTACTTTATTTTGTAGACTAATTATTGTGTTTTGTAGTGATGTTATTTCAAGCTTCCATGAGTCTTCGATATTGATTAATATTGATTCAATTTCGGTTTTAGCTTCTTTGGCAGCTTTTGTGCTGCCAATTTTATTAAGTTCCGTAAGTATTTTTTCAATATTTATTTTGAGTTCCATTTTGGAACATGGTCCCGAAGGTGTTAAATTTATGTTTGTAAGCAGTTTATTTTTGCAGTGTCAGTCACGTTAAACGACCGTTCGTCGCGAGACATGCGACAATACTGAATCTTTTGTATATAATTGTTTCAGTGACATTAAATTCAGCTCTTTAAAAACTTAGTCTGTAGGGGTTCTAATGGGGACTCTAAGTATAATTTTCAAAATTGCCCTCTGTGTTATGAGGACTGGTTTTATAGTGGAATCGCATGAGCTTCCCCATCCAATAAGACCATATTGTAGATGAGATGGGTTAATGCATAATAGATTTTAATCCTTTCTGCATACCCCTTCCAAGACACTTAGTGGTATCATAAGTAGGTTTGGCGTATTTTTCCTAAACCGACTGCATAATACCTAAGTATGTCATATTTTTGGCGGAATTATTGCTAGCAAAATATATGTATTGCGGATTTCCACTCAAGATGCCTGCAGATACATGATTTGCACTATATAATCTCTCTGCATACTTAAGTTACCTGTGAGGAAGAACAACAGATGATATTTCCGTTGGGCTGGGTTGTCAGCTAATTTCATATGATACATACGATTATACCCTAAAGCCAATTTTCCTTTCTTTATATTTTTCCTTATTATCTGTTTATAGAAGGAAAAAGCTAGGAAATAACTACCATTGCCCTCTATAGTGTAAAAACTCAAAAGGTTCGGAGCTTGACTAAACCCTACTGTCATTTCTCTTAATTACTTGGTGTGATAAAGCAATTTTTGCTCATTCGGTAATGAAGAGTGTTATTGTGAGCTCTAATTATAAACTCACTGTAGTTTCGTTTGTTGTGGTATTTGTTTTATAAATATAATAGGATTCCATCAAACTTCCTTCTTTGTAATTCGCAAGCGGGATAAGCAGTTCCTTAATAAAAACATGAGAACCGAGCCGGTGTTTATAAGGGTAGAATTTAAAAAGTGCAAAACTTAAACCAATAAACCCATTATTTATTAGCCCAATATTCGTTATTCGGAAGGGCTATAGTACCGAAAACTTCAGACGTGAAACACTTGTTTCTTTGTTCAAATATTTTTTCTTTGAAATACCTATCTACAGTTTGTCAAATAAGAGTAGAAAACATAGGAGGCCATTACTGTTGTTCAATACTTAAAATATAATCATGGTGGTAATCTAAAGCTGTGTAACATACATTTTTATTTAAAAATTTAAAAGCCATAAGAGTGAAAAAATATTTTTTCATTGCAATACCCACTGATCTCAAAATTAGAATTACATTTAGGTATATTATTATTTTACGTTTGCAATTTTGTGTTAACATAATAAAGAGTAACGATATTGTAATAAAATATAAACAACACTTTAGAAATTGCTCACATTCACTTAATATTACTTTAAGTCTCCAATTTTTGATCTGAATATTTTTAACTCATTCAGATCTAAAAACAGTGTAACTAAACTCGCCATTAATGATTCTTCCTTTCTACCTACTTTTAAATTCAAATCTATGTTAAATTAAATGAAAGCCAATCATTTTGTAAAACACATTTAATTAATCAAATTTATGTCATTAAGTAGGTACCTTAACAACAGCGCTTCTTCGATTTGTTTTATTTTTTTAAGAACAAATAATGTTTTTTTAAATGTGTATACAGTGTTCTGTTTTTTCAGTGTCATGCACTCAAAAATAACATTTAATAGGTAAATTGGTGTTGCACAGCCTACAAATTTTGTAGTTCCATTTTAATATTTTCTACTCTTATTTGACAGACTTTACCTACATTAACAAATTACATTTTTTATTGATGTTTTTTTTCGGGTTGTCAGCTTGTCAGTTTACTGCTAAAGATAAATGAACCAAAAACACAAGTCCAAAAATAAACTCATTCACTTTGGCAACCATGATGCCGTCAGTGGTCACGGGTCACCTCCCAGTGGGCCGACTATAGTGATCCAATCAATTCATTCTTCCCGAAACGATAGATATTTTAGCACCAACAGCGAGCAACAAAACGTTTGGAAAATGTCAACTGAATGTCCGACTTTATTTGTTAACGTATTTTTTTAACAAGCACAAATCAGTGGGAGTCACTTCAAACTCTTTGTTTTTAAGATTTTGGAGCCTTTAAATGAATTATGTAAGTATTTTTTTATTGCATGATGAAGAGAAGATATAAATGTCTTTTTGAAATTATGAGAAGAAATTACTACAGAAAATAAAGATTAATATATTAAAAAATCATTTTTTTAAATGTAATTATGTTATTTATTTTTTCAGGGTAATTTTACCTTTTTTCATTACATTCTGTCTTCTTGTGGCTATCAATAATAATAATTTGATAATTTGTAGAGCGCCGTTTTTTGTGAAAATCACGTGATAGACTAAATTCTCGACAAATCAGATGTCACTTTCAAATTGACAGGCTTTTATGTCATTTTCAACAAATGACAGACAATATCCGTCATATTCAAAGTTTGAATTGTAAAAAATTTCTGTTAAAATATTAAATTACAGGTATGCATCGCAAATCTGATTTATTCACTAAAGCAGTTCCGAATTTGAACCTAACAAATAAATTCAAAGCAAATTTGAGTATATTGAACCAGAGCTCAGGACTTTCAGACAACCCCAAGTGGATCGCTACGTTTGGTGATATAGCAGTGGTTCCGGGTTCATGGCGGTGAGGTCTTGGCGGCGGATGCCTCTGCCGACCTACTGCGTGGCGGGCCGGATCAAGAGAGACCGATTGAAGGAGGCCTTTTGACCTTTCCAGCCGGACTCTCTTGACTCATCGTCTTGCACCGCAGAAGGAGGGATGAATTCATACGTCCGTAACTCTTGGACTCACTGACCCCCAGATTCCTACCCACCCCTCATACCTTTTTCCTTCTCAACTATAATTACTAGTAATTCCTATCCTTCCCTTACTTAAACAGATCATCCAAACAGCATCTGTATCTCCTAAGATGACATAGGTCCTGAGGGAAATTATTTTCTCCAGGGACTCCGTGTGGAGCTAATGTAAAAAAAATCAATAGCTTTGGGTCTAGATATTCGTAATCGTGATGTGCAGCTGTCGTGTTGCATCAAAGTATAAATATTATATTACTAGATGTTTTAGGTCTTCTACACTTCGCGTTGAGGATAGTTCTGATTCTTTAAAAACTTTTTGAATACGTAGCATTTCTTTTCCAAAAAGTTTTAAAACCAGTCGGACATTAAATTTATCAAAAAGTTAACTTGTTAAAAAATTTCTTGCTTTTTTAAGAATAATTTTTTTTTTTTTTTTTTGTGTTGTTGTTATTTCCTACTAATGGATACAAGTTAGAATTATATTTTATCTTATTATAAGCATTCTCCGTTCTTGAAGTCACTCATCTGTCAGAAGCGGAGAATAGCTATTTGTTTTTAATGATCTGTATTTATATAACCAGGATTTGGTGCTCTCAATCTAGATGCGAGGTAGAAATATGCAAACCCTTCACTTTTCTTTACAAAACGTGTCAAGGAGTATTGAAAACCATAGCGGATAACACTATTATTTAAAATTAACCCTCGCGATGACGAATTAAAAAATGTATTTATCTTTCAATAATTTATCACCGCATTATTGTCCATTTGATGTCGTTAAATTTCGACAGTAAATACGACGTCAAAGCCATAGCAGATGGTACATGGACATGAGTAGCTAATGATAGAGAGAAATGGCGATAGTTAAAGAAGGCCTTTGTCAATTAGTGACATACAGACAGGGAGTCGATGCATGATACGTGTTATAAATTTTATAAATAATATTATGTAATTTACGGTCTGAATAAAGGCCATAAATTACATTAATAATAATAATTATTATATTATTATTATTCTCCTAATTTTCCATATATTTTTTAAAAATTTATTAAATAAAGCTTCATACCATAATTCGTGGTTAAGTTCGCGCCTCGGTTCGCAAATGTATTTTCAGCATAATACAAAAAAAGAAGTTCACGAAGTTTATTCTGAAGTGTATATGAGTGTTCATATATAAAGTAATTAAAAATAATATCATTTTTACCGTGGTGATTTCCTCGTGTATTTTTTGTGAGAAGAAGACCAGGGTGTTTTTTTTTTAACTTTTCCTCTACCCAGGAGGCCCTGAAGAAAATAATTTCCCTCAAGGCCTATGTCGCCTTTAGGGATGGGTCTTCTTAAGAAAGGAAATAGAGGAAGTTCTGGGAATGAAAAGAGTATGAGAGGTGGGTAGAAATCTGCTGGTCAATGTGTCCAGGAGTGGCCGACGTACGCCACTGCGGTTCAAGGCAATGTGCCTAAAGAGACCTGTTGGAGATCAAAAGATCTTCTAACCAGTCTTCTCCGATCCGGGCTTCCACGCAGTTGGTGGGCAGATACATCCAACGCCAAAAGCCGGACAAACCTCAACCCATGAACCCGGGACTCTTGCTAAGTCGCCAAACGTAGTGAACCACTTATAGTGACCTATGGTAGAGGTGTTGGTTATCCAATGAAAAGTCCCCGGAGCGTAGTTACCCATACCCGCCTCCAAAATCGGTTTCCAAGAGACACTACAACGTATAATCTTCATAGACCACGTCCAAAAAACGCTTTGAGAATGTAACATCCTGTAATACAACCAATACTGGATGTTAAATTAAACTTTATACAACACACTGACGAAATCCCCAAAAAAGCCAAAAAAAATGCTGGGATTTATAATTCGTATAACAAAACCTTTCCGCAACCTTAAAACTTTTTATTCCCTGTACACAGAGTACATCCGTCCCCACTTAGAACACTGCACATTGACCTGAACTCCTTTTTACCAAGCCCATGTCGAAAGAATCGAAAGAATTAAAAATTTTTTTTTTTTTTTTTTAAGAAAGACAAACATTCCCGGGTTACGAATAACCCAACAATGTTTGAAAATCTCCTACAACCATCACAGAAAATGTTGCTTGTGTTGTGATAGAGGACTTATCCAGCCGAGGAATCGAACATGCGACGCCCGGGTGGGACCCAAGCGCTATGCCCACTCAACCACTGACCGGTCAGTCCATCTCCAGGTTACTTTAACAGTTGAGACCTTTTTGGCTTGACTTAATTTAATTTTGTATATATGTATTTCTATATTTTTTTGTATATAAGCCGTTTGTCTCTTACAAATAAATAAATTAATTAAAGTTGCACAAGTTAAAATTACGTAAAAGGGGCATTTTTAACTTCATCACCCTTCCGTTTGCTTGGTATTGATAAAAACATAATATATAGTTCCAGTAAATGGGCTAAAATCGTAGTTACCTTAACATTTTTTTTTTCATTCCGCATTATATTATTGACAGTGAAAGGGTAAATTACTATTTAAACTAGTCATCAACGTAATGATTTCCGCAAATGAAATAAGTTACAGAGTAAAAGAATCAATTTCACATATTGCAAATTATATCATTGATATCTAAAAAAAATCTTTCTGATACGTTTGGCAATGCGTCACTTTGGTTGAACAGGGTTCTAACTTCACTTTATCTTGTTTGCAGATGTGAGATGTGAATGTTTGCAAATATAATTTCTCGTAATCTATTTAACAATTTCTGATTTTGAGGCTTAATCTTGTGTACAGAATTTTTGTTAAAAATATTTAAATAGGATGTCTACTTACCATTATAGAACATATTTACTTTTACATGCAGATAGAACTATATGCAACTAACTTCGGCATAACAATAATCTGCATAAGGTTCTAACTACGTTTCCCTAATGCAATTCCGAGATAAGGCAACGTCATATTTAAATATTTTCCTTATTATCCTGAAACACTCATCTACATTGAAAAAATCTCCCGAGAAAAGATACATGCCACCGACGGGACTCGAACCCGCGTCCTTCTGATTTCCGGTCAACTGCTCTATCCACTGAGCTACGTCGGATTATCTCCTGCCCGCCAAATAATTCAATATATACTAGTGTTTCATTAAAAAAATACTGCTTATTACATTTTTCCACCTGCAAACAACTAATTTTATTTTTGTATGAGAAAGGCATTGTAAGTGCTAGATCTCCCAGTAGGTGGAGTCGAGACTAATTATGTCAAAAATTTTCGGTGAAATACTTTAGCTCGTCAAATATTAATTATTATTTTTTTAATGGATAAAAATCTTGTTTTTAGCATTAGTTTATCAATTAAAAAATAATAATAAATATTTTCCTTTAAAACATGTTAAGCCAAAATATTTAACACACGATAAAACATCAAAATCAGAAATTTTAAAATAGAAAGTGAATTCGACGAGAATGACAAACTTCGACGCCTCAGGACATGGTTAGACGAAGTTAGAACCCTATCTAACCAAAGTGATAAACTGAAATGCTCTTGTGACGATGATCAACTGTCAGATACAATAAAATTTGTAATTGCAAAAGATTCAAAGTGATGTTAGACCCTTGTAAAATAAATGAAAATACAAAATACTTGATGTCAGAACTTCATCATCCAAGTATCTACGGAAATACAGCACAGATGGCTCTGAAATTTTTTTCGGTTATAGAGAGAGCAAAAGAAATAGTTTGCCATTGAAAGGTAATTGTCATTTAGAACCTTCTACAACTAAGGAGTTGAATGGATATAACCATATTAATAATTTCAACGTGCTTACATCAGTATTATATCTTCATATACTTATTTGATCCATTTTTTACAATGGTAACATTTTATTCCATTCCAATTAAATATTTTTTTCGGTAGTTCCTCACGAGTATCATGGTTAATAATTGAATAATTCATCCAATTGAGGTATCACATCGTTTAGCCTCGGCTCGTTACATGTTTTAGTAATTGTCCAAGTAGAGTGATATTTTGATTTTTTCTAAGTGTGCAAGAGTTACCGTGTAAGTGCTATTATTAGTGGTACCAAATGGCGGTTTATAGTTTTATCTTTTTACTTTTCACCGGATATGGGTATTTTTTACAAGTTTCGAAGTATTCTGATGTGTGAAATATAATTAGACACACTTATATCGTTATTTTTTTATTGTATGTCAGAAAAAAATAAATTAGTAACTGATAGAGCATATAAACTAATAAATTTACACGGATTTTGTCTTGCCGATCAGGTGTCTACCGTCTTCTAGACGGGTACGAACAAAGACTTACATATTTCAAATTAGAGAGGCTAGTTAAAAGACGAAAAATAAATGACCTCTTAATGATTTATAAAATTGTGAATGATCAAGTAGATAGTAACTTAGTCAATCAAATCAAGTTATACGCCAGGCCCCCAAATCTACATGAAACCTTAACATATTTTGGACTGAAATTTTTACCAATAATACTGGATATTTTAATCCTAGATATGTCTAGAATGTCTCGATCATACAACGATCTTACTAAAACACACACTATCATAGATATTTTTGTAATTAATGTAACTTGTTTCAAGAAATATCTCCATGATTTGTGTAACTAAAAAATAAAAAAATAAATATTTGTTTGTTTTATTATTTTTTTTTAATATTTCATATATATTTTCACACCGAAATCATTATGTCATTCAAATTTTGTAATTAAGTTTTTAAGTTAGGTATATATAAAAATACTGAAATCGTTTTTCATGTGTTTGCTTTTGTGAATATACAAAAGTGGTTACTGCATACAGACTGTCTAGGGATATTTATATTTGTTTTATATTATCCACAATGAATGTTCTATAAATATCATGTTTGTGTCTCAAATAAATAAAATAGAATAAATAAAAAAATAAGCTCTTAAGATGGTTATAATAAATTTATTAATCTTGAAGGTTTGCGCTAAAATTTATAAAAAAAGTGTAACAGACATGACTTTTGGCCAACATATTTTTGAACCGAAAACTTCTTTAGAACCGTTGTGATTTGAAAAGGAAACGAGCGACACTAAAAAAGTCAAACATATATATCTGTAGGATTTAGAGAGAATGAGATTGCAAAATAATATTTATTTAATCCACGGGTACTTGGTTCCAATATAATACGATAAATCCATAATAAATGAGTCCCAAGTCTCCTTTGGTGTCGTGGTATAAAGCGCCTGACGGAATACGACGAGATCAAAAAAAATGTTTGTAAAATCAAAACCACTCCAAAATGAACAGGCAAAAGAAAACACAAAAGAAAGCGACATCTAGCGACTCCGAAGAATAAAACACAAATACTAATAAGATGACCAAATATATAGGAACAGGTACACTGGAATTAGACTCCAAAAATATAGAAAAAAATCATCCTTCACATTGATAAAAAAAGTGCTTCGTAGTCTCCCCACTCTTGTTTAGTTTTCTGAATGTTTCACTTTTGCCGTATGTGAATTGCACACTCCGATTTTCTTTTTTTTGTTTAAATATATTACATTACAAACTTAACAAACATGATTGTGGCAAACATTTCGCACATCCAGTAGAAAAATGTCGTTAGTAATTTTTTTTTAAAAGATACTAGCGACATCTCTCGGAGATGGGGTGATCGGTTTTTGTGGGGACATAGGTAATCACAATCACTTTACTTTTCAGAGATAAAACGTAAAATAGTTTTTTTTACTTACAACACTTTTCTATGGGTGCAACATTATCTTCTTTTTTTAATAAACATGTTTTTAAATTGCATTAATTTTTTTCTGTATTTTATTGCAATTGGTTAGATTTTTTTTTACATTAGCTCCACACAGGGGAATTATTTTCCTCAGGACCTATGTCATCTTATGGGATGCTGTGTGGAGAGGAAGTTCTGGGAAGGAAAAGGGTATGAGGGGTGAATAGGAAACTGGGGGTCAGTGTGTCCAGGATTGAAGGAACGTATGTTCCGAGAGAGTACGGCTGGAGAAGTCAAAGGGACTCCATAAACCATTCTCTCCCGATCCGGCTTACCACGCAGCTGGTGGGCAGACGCATCCGCTGCCAAGACCCAGAAAAACCTGACCCCATGAACCCGGGCACCCACGCCAGTTCACCAAACTTAGCGAACCACTAAATCTTATAAATGGTTCCCGGGGTGGCAGCACCCATACCCGCCTCCCAAATTAGGTGAACTGGTAGGTATATAAGAGATTTCGGTGTGTTAATATTTTCCTTGTTGGCAATCTAATTGTTTTTTTTAAATTTCTCGTCAAGTACGTTATTTCATTTTTCACATTAGCTTCCATCGCGGTGCAAAGCGATGGGTTGATAAGCCCGGCTGCAGAGGTCTAGGTTAGGTCTCCATCATTCAGTCTCTCCCTATCTGGCCCGCCACGCAGTTGGTGGTCAAATCCGACATCTATGGCCAGTTGTTAATATTTACCATCACGGTCAACAATTGGTAAGAGATATTCGGACTGACGATTGATAAATTTTATATTGAAAATATTGAACTAACGAAGCTTAGCCAGCCGAGGAAGCGAACATGCGACCGCCGGGTGGGACCCAAAAGCGATGCCAACTCAGCCACTGACCGGTCTTATTAGTACATAGTGTCAAAAGTAGAGTAAGTATTTAATATTTTTTTATCGTGGAATTACAATCTACAGAAGAGCTGTAAGCGTATTGCCATATTCTTAACCACTCAGCAACGTAAGCAGATATACACGTTAATATGACAATAGCAGTCGAGTACAATTAGCGTGTTTTCACATCAACGCGTATGTTTCTACAGAAATCGTTATAACTCCATTATTGTTCTAGTGACATCCCTAAAACAAAAAGAAGAAGCTCCATAATAAATCAAGCTACCCATCACTATTTAAGTAATCCATAGAAATACATAAAAAAAACCTTTTCTGTCAGATACATGGTAGATCGCCAAATTGCCAACCCATTGTTAAACATTGTTATTTTTTTATTAAATATACTTGTATGAAGTTATAGGTGACTAAATTGTTTATTATATATTTATACGATAGAATAAGTATTTTTTATATAATCCGTGATTTTAGTACCGTTTTTACATAAAAACATTACGTGAGTCATTTTTAATTTTTTTTATGTTTGCATTCTAAATTTTAACATTTTCAAATGTTAATATTTATTTGTAATATAATAATTTGAATGCTTATTTCGTAACCTTTCGAAAACAATATTTAGTATTCGGCTACGTTCAGAAATGTTTCATTTGTAGAGCTTTAACCACTGGAGCGATTTTTGCCACAGTATGGCACTATTTAAAATACCTCGGATTGCTTTGCTGCCAATTTTGGCAAATTTATCCATTATTTTAAAGTAATTAAGTAGAAGTTTACGATTTTATATTTTTTTTTATAAATCCTACGAAATGTGACAATCGACAAAAGATAGGTGAATTCATTGGCTACATAAAACTATAATCAGTTTATAACGTTTCCATATTCAAATTCGGAAGTATGATTTTTTTAATGTGGGTGGAAAATATTCAAAATGTACACTAAAAAATCTTGAGCAATCGGAAAAAAAAGTTTTAAATTGCGCTGTCGTTCCAGCGGTTAATTATGAAGCGGAAATAACACAAAGTTTTCGTAAATCTGACATGTCGTTTTAGACGTAAAAAGTGCATATTCGCGATATATCGGAGTGGTTAACAAGCTGGTCATATTGCCCATATGCCCACGGGCCTTCTGTTTTTGCTACAAAATTAAAAACCCATCTATCATTCTGTAAATTTGATATCTCCGCAATGACTATAGTGTTCGATTATAATTTTTTTGCCTCTGAGAAGCTGTGTACATCATTGGAATGATTGCCACACAACTTAGCCTATCATTCAATACTTTTCAATGTACAAAAAGACCAATTATATTAATGGATGATTAATAATTCGTTTCGGTTGGAGATAAAACCGATTTTACTTCTTATGAGATGTACGATTATTAATAAAAAGAGAACTTTAGAAGACGGTGGATATCCTTAGTCATGGTTCTACTATCGAATTATGCACGTTTTCTCGTTTTGTTGAACTCAGGGGGTTGTCTGATTGTGTTTAGGCCAATTTGGTGATGATCGATTTGACACTACGGTTATGATTATTTGCATCCTGATTATGATGATGATTGACCTGGGCGGGTTAAAATCTTTAAGAAAAAAACTATGTTATTTTATGTTTGAATTTAAGTGTCATTTTCAAAATTGAAACTGATATTTTTATTTCTTTTTTTATTCAAGCGTCTATATAAAATAATTATTTAAGTTTATAAAATATAATGGTTATGTTAGGTAAAGATAATGTATATCTTAGTCCTCCTCACTAGGGGTTCCTGTGTCGAGGCGGACTAAAATTGTTTAATTATAGTTTATTTGTCTTCTATGTCGTTTTTAGTGTCTTCATTAGTTATCGTTGACCTCTTTCAGCAATGTTTTATTCTTGATTTGTACTCATTAATTTGTTTTATTAGTTTTATGTCTTGGGAAGAATATTATAGAGATTAGTTGCAAAATAAGTGTAGTTTATTTTTCCGAATGTGATTTTACTCGTATAACTTGGAATGTTTTTTATGTCATTTTTTTCGATCTTGTGTGATGGATACGCGGTCTAGTAGAGGAATCAATATTTTTGAAAAGCTTCAATAATATATTTTTGGCATATATTTGTTGTAAATTTGGTACGTCAAAGCTATTGAGACTTTCAATCGACGTCCTAATATGTAGGTACTTTCAGTATGGTATTTAAGATTTCTTTTTAAATTGTATTCAGGTTGCGTATGTTTTTATGTGTAGTCGATCCCCATCCTATAATTCCATATTTAATTCGTGAATGACATAACGCGTAGTAAACCTTTTTCTTCGAAATTGGAACTTATGTGTCAAGAATTGAAACGTTGCTTGAAAATGGCTTTAGCCGTGTTTGGTGACCAGATCTGAATAGCCAGGTACTTCTCAACCTCCCCACCTCCTTCCCCTCCCCAACACCTTCAGCCTCACAACATATCCCAATTGGGTATGCCATAGTCTCACTGGCTCCAGACGGGAGTAGTTGAGATTCTTGTTCGGTATTCACTGTAAAAAAAATAAAAACAAGAATTCAGACTATCACTATCACACTATCAGTAACTTTTCCTAATATCAAATTCCTGTTTACTTGGTTATAATAAGATCGCGTCACCCAAAAAAAATAAAATTTACATTCTACGTGTTAAGAACCATTAACCAGCAGCCGAGAATTTAAATTTCGTCGAACGATGATCTTTCGATCGTACCTTTACAACTGTACAGGGCGATTCCGATGAGAAAGATTAATTTTTCTCCATATCAGCATTTTAACATGATAACTCAATACCGATTTTATTTCATTCAAAATTTGCTATGATAAATACCTACGTTCAAAAGTGCTCAAACTCGCGATGATAAAACTATTAAAACGTGTACTTTCACTTTTGTAATTATTTTTTGATCTTAAGTATTTATAATTTTTCAATAATGTCTAAGTAAAATAAGAATGTCATTTTTTTAAATATATTAGTTTGTATGACCGTAATTAAAAAGACAAACTGAAGTATTTTCGTCACAAAATAAGGGCGTGGATATTTTTTTAATGATTTTATTTGAACTAAAATTAAAATTCTGAAAAGTAGCTTTCCACAACAATTTATTGATCTATTTTACTGCATATTATTTTAACGAAATGTAATAATTTAACACATCTGCCAACGATCTACTGTAAAACCTTATTTTACTAAAAATAAACATATTTACTCAAAATTTAAAACATAGCTTTACTAGATAAAATAACAGTCTTTCGAAATCATTGTATAAATTTTTGTGGAAAAGTGTCAACACGTCTAAAATTCGATTTAAAAATTATATACCTATTTCCGGTTTTGTCTGGTTATTCCGTCTTAAGTTTTTAAATGAGAATATTCTTAGTTCATAAAAAAAATAGTAAAAATTCGAACATTTGTTTTGAAAACGAAAGCAGAGATATACTTCCTTGGAAGCAAATTGTTTGTGTTTTTTGTGTACACAATCTCGTATTTTTTTATAATAAGAAGGTATTTGACCAATTCGGGAGTGCATAATATCGTTTTGTACTCATTTGTCCTATAGGGGCGATAATAACTACGAAGTGTCGCAGTGGAACAATATAACTATATTAATAATAATATTTGGATTACTTGAATAGCGCCGTTTTTGTAAAAAATAACCTCAAGGGCGCTGTACAAACTTATACTACATTTCTACAATCTTACTTCTAACTACAAACTAGACAAGCCACTACGACAACGTTTGGCTAAAAATTGCATCCACTGGTTCATCGATCACCGATACGAAACTATATGAACAATAATTTGACCAATGAACGCGATGCTGCTGTAAAAATGTTCTCTACAGGAAAAAAATGAATAGATACAGAACCATACTTACCTGGGAGGTCACTAGAGATTGTTATTGTTTATTTAAGGAAATTGAGGTACACAATTGGGAACTATATATAATATGTTCTTTAAAGAATTTAAAAAAAATTAATTAAAATTAAATTTGATAATGTTAATATCGAGCACTGCAAACATCTGAGTATGCATCCTTGTTACAGCAATTCGGTTCACAAGACCATTCTCAAGTTGTCGTCAATCCACATATATATCCACGTATAGCGTCGTTTGCTCCATCGCAGAGATTCAGTGATAAGTGATTGATCATCCGTTTTCCTTGCATACCTTGTTGTTTCTACTATCACCCAAATCTAGCGAACACTATTTCGTATTGTTTCTTTTCCTGTTTTACAGTATATTTATATCAAGTACATCTGAAGCTGTTATTCTCAACAATTTTGAATACAACGCTTCATGACACAAAATCCATGTAATCATAACTCCGTGCAGTAAGGTATGAAAAACGAAACTTTTTTCACAACGGCAATTATAATTTTTGGAATAAAATTACTATATTATTTAACATGATTGGATAGGTTAATATTGATAATAATATGCAAATCGAAGAAGACGTAGGTGAGATGAACTCACATTATAATATGTGAATGTAAAAAATGTCTGGAGCAAAGGAATAGATTTGATAATATTTTTAACCTGAACCATACGTGTGAGTGGAATTGGATTAAATACTTTGGCATTTTCAAATTAAGTACATTGAATTTCTTTTACATTTTTTTTGAAATCTAAAAATCTAGGCTAGATTTAATCTCTTAATAGAAAGGAACATCAATGCTTGTTGTTGAAATGAGATTGGTAGTGTGATAACCCCCCCCCCCCTACGAAGTAACGTCTTCCTCTTGATTTCCAAATGCTGCTACATTGCTACAGCTACCCCGCTCAACCCCGCCCGGCCTTTAAAACTCGTAGCTCGCCCGTTCTCGCGACTCTCCCCTGCATTCCTTTTGCAGCGCCTTTTCAACCCCATCACGTAACACTTTTATGCAAACGTGACGAGATGCTCTCAATTAATCAATTTTAATTAACCCCACAACGTTGTGTACTTTTTTGTTTTAGTGGTTTGGTATAGTTAATCCAATTTAATTAATAATTTATTTGTGGTAAACCCTTGTTCTTTTAGGTATGGCGTGTTACAATTTGCAAGGCTTCGAATAACAATGACTGAGTCTGACTAGCTTGAAAATTAACTAATTATCTATCTATATTCATCCAGCTTCCTCCCCTAGCACCTGTTATACACCTACGCTCATCGACGACTAATTTTATTGAAGTAATCTGCATTTTCCCTCCTAGCATCTAGTATATAAATTTACATTCAAACGGCGAATTGAGAAGATCCTACCTTTCGATGCGATGTCGCGTACTCTCTGCGGCCCTATAAAATGCTATCATGAAAATAATTTGACATTTATGTATATTCTAACAAAAGATTTACACTCAAAGCAGTACGGAGTGCAATAATTCTACACTTACAGTGCTAGATGCAGTTTGTTAGTTAGCTAGCTTGTTTTATTTTGTTAATTTGATTCTACGGGTAGGTATTTTGGATTAACATGAGACAGAACATGTGCTGTTTAAATAATTGGACTCCTCCATAGCCCAACTGATAAGGTGATGGTCATAGACCGCCGAATCAGCTTCCAATTCCAACGCCTCCGGAGAATGTTAAGGTTGCAAGCGACGAATGAAAATCGACATGTTTTGCCTTCTGTCGGGAAAGGGTTTGATGTGTGTTTCTGGATCATAGAGTGGTAATGGGAATATTATCGACCAATAAGCCGCCAAATTATAAATATGTTGATGATGATGATGAGAGGTCATCTCATACCGTTTGATATGAGGGTCTGCTCCGATTAATGGTGTGATAGCCGATGTCAGGAACTGTTCAGGAAATGTGTGGGTGGCACGAGGTTTTGGAACGTGACATCCTACTCTGGATTGATGATGATGTTGAAGTTCTTCAGCATGCCGATGACTTGAGTTCCATTAACTCCTAAAGCATCGGCATAAACATTAAACCGAAGTTGATTAGACAATCGGCAATGTCAGGAGATCGGTGGGGCCGCTCTCTCCTCTGATCTGGCGATGTATGAATTTAATTAAGGAAGATTTTGATGTCACCGACCCTCGCCTTGGCAGTCACTCATGTCCTCAATAGTCCCGTTCTCCGTCCAGCACGCCGCCTCGAACCAGTAGAAATAATGATTACGTTTTTCCTAGGCACGCTACAAAAACATGCGCCAGCCTGCAATCGCGATGGTCATCAGTGATGTTTGATTTGAATGAAAAATACATCCTCTCGCATAACATACACAAGCGTAACTTGAGACCTTCCTCGATATGTTGTTACGGGCATATGCTCTACGATAGGCGTACCCCAAGCTCAAACCCAAATATCAGCTCAAAGAAGAAATGTCAAACTCGGCCTCCAGGGTGCTGGGTCCAAGAATGAAAGGCACCAGGTCGTGAATCTGGCTTCCCTCCCTTCTATTTCCCCTGCTGCGCTTTCGTCCAGAGTACATTCCCACCCTGATGCTGGATGATCCCTATTCCTAGTGTGAGGGAGTTAAGAAAACTTATCCGGATTCCAACAAAGAAACGTCGAACCAGTAGAAATATTGATTACGTTTTTCCTAGGCACGTTACAGCAACATGCGCCAGCCTGCAATCGCGATGGTCATCGATGTTTGATTTGAATGAAAAATACGTCCTCTCGCATAACATACACAAGCGTAACTTGAGACCTTCCTCGATATGTTGTCACGGGCATATGCTCTACGATAGGCGTACCCCAACCTCAAACTCAAATATCAGCTCAAAGAAGAAATGTCAAACTCGGCCTCCAGGGTGCTGGGTCCAAGAATGAAAGGCACCAGGTCGTGAATCTGGCTTCCCTCCCTTCTATTTCCCCCGCTGCGCTTTCGTCCAGAGTACATTCCCACCCTGATGCTGGATGATCCCTATTCCTAGTGTGAGGGAGTTAAGAAAACTTTTGCTACTTATGTAGGTGGATATTGTGTTGATATTATATTGGGTGGATAACTTTTGCTACTTATGTAGGTTATATTATGTTGGTGTCTATACATATTACACCTCATATTATGTTCACACATTCTCTGCATATTTTTGTTATTGACACTAAACTGAAAAAGAGTCCCTGCCTCTAAGTATTTTTTATCAGAACGTACGTGGACTGAGAACAAAAAATGACACGTTTCTTCGCAGTGTTACGAGCGGTGATTATGACGTGATTGGTATAACAGAGACTTGGCTTACTGATTCTATTTTAGATGGGGAGCTTTTTGACTCAAGATACAATGTTTTCCGACGCGACAGAAGTATCGAAGGTGTAACAATGGGTGGTGGGGTGCTCTTGGCTGTCAAAAAGGAACTCAATGCTATTTGTAATTACTCGTGGTGTTCTACGGATGAAGACATTTGGGTGACTCTTCGCATCCCACGTGCCAATGTATTTACTAGCGTTCATCTTTGTTGTATCTACCTGTCCAAAAGCTTCAATTTCAATGCTCGAATCTCCGCCTTTTCGAATGATCTAGGTTTTAAGCTTTTGAATCAACCTAACGACAAGTTTCTTATTATGGGAGATTTTAACCTTTCTGATATTACCTGGTCTCTTCCTGTGGATGAGGTAAACATGATTCCTTGCAACTATACTTCTACAATAAGTTCAACATTTATCGATAATATTAATTACTGTAACCTCCACCAATATAATGGTGTTCAAAATACGTTAGGAAGAATTCTTGATCTCGTTCTCTGTAATTTCTCGGTACGCGTTGCTCCCGCGAACGACCCGTTTGTTCCTGAGGATACTCACCATAAATCTATCATTATCACTGCTGAGTTTGTTGAACCCCCGGTCATAAAGGAAAACTCAATTAAAAGGCCTTCATTCCACAAAGCTAACTACGATGACATAAGAGACAGCCTGGCGCAAGTAGATTGGAACACACTTAACTTAACCGATTCCGTCAATCCTGCACTATCACATTTTTATAATATTATTAATAATTTGATCTCTGATAAGGTTCCATTGAGGCGTTCTGGTAAACATTCCTATCCCCCGTGGTATAGCTCATCATTAATAAAACTTATTCGCGAAAAGCAGAAATTTCACAGATTATATACTACTTATAAGAACCCTTCCGATTACATTACTTTTTCTAGGCTACGCACCAGACAGAAAAAAATGGCTAAGAAGTGTCATGAAGACTTTATTAATAATGCTGAAGAGAATATCGCCAAAGATCCCAAGGCATTCTGGTCATATGTTAAATCAAAAAAACTATCAGCATCTATTCCTAGCGTATTAAATCTTAAGAATTTAACAGCCGAGGGTGGCCAGGCAGTCTGTGATTTATTTGCTGAATATTTTCATTCCGTCTATGAACCGGCTGACCCTCTGGGGACTTCCTGCCACGACTCCGTTGTTAATCAGGTTTGTGAGATAGGATCAGTTTTTATCGATGCTGATCTTGTATCTAAATATTTAAAACGGCTCGATTCCAGCAAGGGTGCTGGGCCAGATGGTATCCCACCACTGTTCATTACGGAGTGTGCAAATCATTTGTCAATTCCGCTATCAATACTGTATAATATATCGCTTAAGACTGGTACATTTCCAGATATATGGAAAAGAGCCTACATCACACCAATTCATAAATCGGGAACTAAGTGCGAAGCAGATAATTATAGACCCATTTCCAAGCTCTGCATTTTTTCAAAGGTGTTCGAAAACATAGTCTATGACCAGTTATTCCCTGTGGTAAAGAATTCGATCAACGAATTTCAGCATGGATTCTTTGCAGGTCGCTCTGTTGCTACAAATCTTATAACATTTTTAAATTTCTTGTCTGCCTCTATGGATAAACGTGTGCAAGTTGATACAATTTATACTGATTATAGCAAAGCCTTTGACAAGATCAACCACAGGATCCTGCTTAGAAAACTTGCTAATCATGGTATTCATGGAGATCTCCTTCGTTGGTTATCTTCATACATAACAAACAGGTCCCAGGCTGTGACAGTAGGTGGATTTTCTTCCATCTGGAAAATCATTACTTCTGGTGTGCCTCAGGGGTCCATTTTGGGTCCTTTGCTTTTCTCTATCTATATAAATGATATTACGACATGTTTTCACAATGCTCAAATTTTACTATTTGCCGACGATATGAAAATATACCTTCCTATAAGCTCCCATGACTGTTCTGTGCGTTTACAAGAAGATCTTGACCGACTGACGGATTACTGTCTCAGAAATAAGCTTTTTATCAATATTTCCAAATGTTGCAAAGTCACATTCACACGTAACCATAAAAAAATACTGCATGAATACACCATTTCTGGATCTCTGTTAACAAATAAAGATTATATACGTGACCTCGGGGTTATTTTGGACTCTAAACTTACTTTTGATAAACACATTGATAATATTGTCACCAAAGCAACAAAGAGTCTAGGCTTTGTACTGAGAACATGCAAATTTTTCAAAAATACTAAGACTTATCTGATTCTGTACAATTCACATGTTCGTCCTCACCTGGAATACTGTTCACAGGTTTGGAACCCGCGCTATATTGTTTATGTTAACAGGTTAGAAAGAGTTCAGGAGCGATTTCTCAAATTTCTCAATTTTAAATCATTCAACATATACAATTCTTACGACGAAATCGAGAAACATTTTCGAATCTCGAAACTGCTCAATAGGAGGCTTGTCGCTGATCAGATGCTCCTGTACAAAATTATTAACTCAAAAGTTGACTGCCCGGAGCTGCTAAATAAAATAAATTTCCACACGCCGACTAGATACAGCAGACAAAATACCCTTTTCTACATTGATAGATGCAACACTAATTCCAACCAAAATGAATTTATACAAAGGGCATGTAAATACTATAATAATAAACTTGCACATATAGACACACTTGCTGACATATTCACTGCTAGTTACTGTCGTTACAGAATTTCTTTATTACATTCTATGTAGGTGCGAATAACACATATTCATGACTAAATTCATTGTACCTAATATTATTATATTACTTGCGTGGCAACTTTCCCTTATCCCTCTCCTCCCCTTACCCGTCCCAACCCAAATACCTATTTCGCAGTCTATTTAAGTATTGTTTTAATTATTTTATTATTGTTTATAACATGTTTATCACTTGTTGACTTAACATCTGTATTATTATTTTTTTTTAAATTGCTGCTTAGTTCTGTTTTTATTTTTTCTGTTTTTCTTAAATTTTCTAGTTTACATTCAGTTACTTTTATGTTTCTAAATACCTATCTGTGAACATTAATAATTGGTCTGTTTTTTTGCCATCCTCTTATGTATATTTTATTACTATGACTGTTTATGTTCCTTAAAAAAATAAATAAATAAATAAATAAATATAACGCATTACGCTTAAAATATGAATACCTACCGACGGCTTCATTCAACCGACAATGCGAAAGTTTTTGCTAAATCGAATATCGAATGAAATATACCTACCTAAGCGTAAACCAAAAGGTGAGGATTATACGATAATTTTATGTATAGTCCTATGTAATAGACTTGTCGTGATACCTAAAATTTGGAATAAAATATGGGAAATTTTTAGGAGTGGGAATTTAATTATGTCAGATTTTGTTAGTAATCAAAGGTGCCCATGCTACGCACCATTTTATAAACTGTTAAATTACCCAATGCCTTTTCAAAAAACCCTTCCTGAATATAGTCCCCTAGCTACGTTTAAAAATATTATTACGAAACTCGTAAATAATAATTAACACCTCAAAGACGCTTTACACATTAATTTATACCTACATTCTATACCTATGTATTTTGGTACCCGTTATGTATTGGAGAATACCCAGTAACCTAGTTTTCTAGATCACCAACAAAGCACTTTTAAAGGATTTTATTATTGTTTTGTGGTTTCAAAATCCCGTCTTTTAAATGAAGTCTCTCGTCTAAGATTTATTGCCCGAAAGCGCACTTTGTGTTTCAAATGCTATTTAGTTAACTAAATTATTGTTTTACAACGGTCTTGTCTCAAGAATAACTTCACCCAACAAAGGTACTTGCTAGCCGGTCAACCCGGAAACGTGCAAAGCTCCGCTCGACAAAAAAAGGTCCTAGATTCCTAAGGCTTGTATATAAACCCTAATTGACTCCCTCCTGCAAGGCCCGTACTAAATATGTTAATAATTTTATACAAACTTACCAAATTCGCCTTGTTGCACAAAATAATTTCACAAATCAATTCACCACAACAATACTCAATTCAAACAAGCACTTCCAAAACACAACCCGTCATGCAGTTATTTATTCCAAGATGCAGCCGTCGAACACAATTCTCGCGTCGACCCGTTTTATCCTGACTCTGCTAAGTGCCCTGTAAGTACGTCCCGACCGCCTCAATTTACAAATTATATTATCTAACTTCACAGATATGCACTCGCAAGCCTCAATCTCTGACTTCCTTATTCGCGTGGACTCCTTTTTGTTTAACAAAACGGAATTTCCTTTGTTTAATTAAAATGAAATATCCCCGATTTAGGCGCACCAAACTGGTCTCCTCGCGACTATCGGACCTCGATCCCTTAATTTCAACCTTGCTTCCCAACGACCAAATCTTGACTCCCCTCAATCGCGTGAACTATTATCCTTTAATTAAATGACTTATTCCCGGTTTAGAAGCACCAAACTATTATTCTACCGTTTATCAAAACTCGATGACTTTTAATCACGACCGTGCGTCTCCAGGTTCTTTCTCCCACTGTCCACCAACACTTCTCTACCCCCGACTGCCACCCATCTACTTGTGTGGTTTCAATAATATATTAGCCACTTCTTCAAATCTTAAGTGATAAACACATCTCCCAATATGCATATTTCAATCGTTTTAATAGTGTTCTGTCACATTACATCCCAAATTTCAAGAAATCAGTGCAACTTTCATGTTTGCTATTTTTTTGTGTGTAACCTTTAGATAACAGAATACAAACTAATTTTGTCTGCGCCGGAGTCATAAATTATCCCAATAGCGCTTAAAAGAAGAGCTCAGTGGCGTACTTCAATCTAATACTCTTTCTCATTACTTGCGTCGACTTTATTGGTTATATAATAACATTATATAAGCATTGTCTGTACACGTTTTCGTTCTTTCCGCGTGCGTCACTATTTAACGAATTCTGCAATCCTATTTCGATAAATATGTTAAATATCTTAACTCCTAATCGGCGCGTCGCTCTAGTATATTTAAATGCACCAACGATCAATCCTTATTGCCTAGTTTTCAATTTCCTACTGCCATAGAAAATTCACCATATAATTGTTTCGTAAATCCAATCTGCTCGCTTTAAGGTCAATCACCACTCGGGCAAATATCCATCGGCCGCCCCTGACTTGATAATGAACCTGAAAAAATCCCTCTAAATGTTATTCTGGGTCCTTTCTTAGTTTTGTGAGGAATGGCCTTTGCCGGGGCTCGCATGCACTTATGCTACGCAAACACATGTGGTTATCTAGTGGTAAGGACCCATAAATCACCCCCATGAATTGAAACAGAGAATCGTATGCTGAAACCATTCCATGTTACAAAAATTAAATATAATTCTAAATTGATCTCTCAATTTTAAAAGAATTATTTCGTAGGCCCAAAGGCGAGATCATCACAGTAGAGGCCGTATCAATAATATTCTAATACTTTTTGTAAACACCGCACAAGGTTCCAACTGCTAGAAAGACTATGGCATCCCCGATTGGAGTATATTGTGAGGCTGAAGGTAGTGGACCATGTAGCATCTCCAATGATGACATAGGCCCTGAGGGAAATTATTTTTCTCAGTGCCTCCTGGAGGTAATGTAAAAAAAAATCAGAGTGGGGAGATTACGAAGCACTTTATCATTGTGAAGGATGATTTTTTCAGTATTTTTAATCTCTAATTCCAGTGCACCTTTTCCTATACATTTGGTCATCTTATTAGTATTTGTCCTTTTGATGTCACTTTCTTTTGTGTTTTCTTTCGCCTGTTCATTTTGGAGGGGTTTGAAGATTTCGTAGGATTTGATCCTTGGTCTGCTGAATGTCTGGCCCCTGAGGTTCGCCAGGCGCTTTATACCACTAGACCAAAGGAAACCAGCGTGGGACGGTGGATTTATTGTATTATATTGGAACCGAGTACCTACCAATGAAATAAATAAATATTTTGTTGCTATCTCACTCTCTCGCAGGCTAAATTCTATAGACGTATGTGTTTGTCTCTTTTTAGTGTCTCTCGTTTCCGTTTCATCGAGTTTCAAATCAAAATGGTACTATAGAAATTTTCAATTCAACCAAACGATTCTTCAATCTCAACCCGCGATCTCTTGGACCAGAACTAAGGATCTCTCATCTATGCTACGAAGATCGTGATAGTCAGTTTGAAACTCTTATTCCTTTTTAATGACTACTCTTTGAATTGAAGGCTTCATAATTCTATAAAGTTCAATACATCAAATAATAAACGTCAGTTACATTTAATGAGTCCTTTTATCAGCGGTTTGATGTACAGCGCGGTACAAATGAAGCCATTTACCCATTCTAAATTTTCTCCAGGTATATTTCATCTGTTATGTGCGTTCTTCTTGTATATTTCATCCATTCTCTATTGATCCATCCAGTCACCTTTAGAAGTTAAGGCGTTAAATTTTCAATATATCATGGGCTCGTTAAAGTTCTTAGCGAAGTCACAATGCCACTAATTGAAGTATAGATAAAGTTGGTAGCTAGAAAACAAGAAATCATTATTTTTTCTGCGGTGACCACAAAATATGCTAGGGGATATATGAAATATCTATGCATTGCTAAACCATTTATCCGATTCCGATGAAACTTTGGAGATTTGATGTGCGCATGCCCGCGATGGTTTATACATACAATAGTGAGTTCTGGTCTCATGAAATTATGCGTTGCTAACCATTCATCCGGTTGCGATGAAACTTTAGGGAATTTGATGTGCGCATGCTTACGATGGTTTCTGTATAAAATAGTGAGCTCTGCAATCTTAAAATTATGCATTGCTGAACCGTTCATCCGATTGCAATTAAACTTGTATGAGTTGTTGTAAGCATGCCCGCTGAGGTTTCTGTATGTTCTGGTGAACTTTGGCATTATGAAATTTGTATAAAAAAATTGCAGTGAGTGGCACGCGAGCTGTTTGAAAACTGAATGTACCGGGACTGAATGTATGGAATGCGGGAGGGGGAAGGAAACTCGGGAGGGGGGTTCGCGGGATGGGGGAAGCGGGGGAGGGGATTGGGGAGAGGAAAGGCGGAGAAGGTGTAGTGGGAACGCGTGAGGGGAAGGGAACGCGGCAGAGGAAGGGGAGGTGGAAGGGGAATGGGACGAATTGGAAAGGACATGCAGGGAGAAACAATTTATTCATTAAGTGAATGAAAAAATATCTTTTTCAGATTTTCAATTGAGTTTCGCTAATATATGTCTATAGTTTGAAGTTTTACCATTAAGTTAAAAATAAAAATAAATACTGTATAATTGATTAAATATAGGTACTACGTGAATATCGTAAAGAGTTTAAGTATTATTTATTACTTTTTTACTTATTGCATTCTTTACCTTTTGTAATTTTATTTTTAGTGGGCGTGTTCAAATTTATTATAACCACGATAAAGATGTACTGTATTTAGTAAAAACCCTCGGGGCAATGAATAAAAAAAAAATTACGGAAAATACTTAGTCCGGAGAATATATGGTGCGCTGCAAGTACTGGAGTTAATAGTGCCGGAATATCAGAAGAGTTTGTACAGATCGATACTTGGATTTAGCAAGTGTGGCATTTCATCCTTCCTGCCCACCCCTGCATCTTAATGTCTAGTTAATAACCGTTATTTGTATTCCTTTATTTAAAAGTGTGGTAACCCTATAGCGGCAAGACCCGTATTGTAATTACGTCTATATTTGATAGAAACCTTTTGTAAGTGAAAAGTACGCTTGGTTACAAGACCCGGTACTTATTTCTGCTATGCACGGTCGCCCTATCACACTCTATCGCTGTACCCCGTGGCATCTTCAATGACTGTTAACAATATTGTATTTTCTATGGATCCTTTGAAGATCTTGTAGCGTACCATCGCTATCGGCTCCTTTATTGAGTTTTATTATTCAAGTATGGTATATTACTTACGGACAGTTTACAAAGAAGCATTATTATTATTAACTCTATTCTGAGAAACATTATTCGCTTCATCCACATTTATGAAGACATGCGTGAAAGCAAAACTAAAATTGATGGTGAAATTGTTTAAAATGTTATGGATATGAAATTCGCAGGAATTATATGAGATGCCAAAATAACCTTTAACAAGCATGCTAAATATGATCGTAACAAATTTGGAAAGAAGATCTTTTTCTTGGGAAGAATTCGTAAAAAAAAAATCAGAAAAACATAACTAGGTATTACTATTTTATACAATTCCGTTATTGCTCCACGTTTTAGCTACTGCTCACCGATTCTATTTCTGCGAAACGACAGGGAAAAGAATAAGTAGCAAATTCTCTATTCAAATTTGATTTACAAAAGTAGCTAAAATGTTAAAGGAACTAAATTGGCCAACAGTGAAACAGATTTTAAAGACCTTTAACACGGTGATACTTACATATACATAAAATAACAAATAATCAGTTACCAAAATACCTTTCAAACAAAGCATATAGGTACATCAAGGTCATTTAATTTCATTAGTGGTTTTTAATGAAATTAATGGTTTTTCTGGCCAAAATCTTAATTTAGTTTTAGAACGAGGATTGATGGTGGATTGATCTTAAATGAATGTTACAGATCCCATCTCGGCGATTTTGCTTGATGTAACATTACTATTTTCTATATTATTTTATGTTATTTTTAATAATAGCCCTAACTGATTTTAAATCCTGGTACTGCATGAAAACACTCTACATTTTATTAGTTAGAAGTCAAGTGGAATATAATTCACCTATTTGATCCCCTTTCTATAAAGTAAACTCTAACAAAATAGAACGGGTTCAACACAAATTTCTTAGGTGCTTAAATTTCAAAGTCAAAATTCCAATAGAAAACATTATTTATTTAAGTTTAATGAATCGACTTAATTTAATTATGCCGTCTGACAGAAGAATCATTTTAGACCTAATTTTATTATACGGAGTCATGAACAACCTAATTGACAGCCCTGCCATCGTTGCTACTTAAACGCCATGTACCGACATGGAATACTAGACAAAATATAATATTCTTTTGCAACACATACACAACCAACTATCAATCACACTCACTTACCAATAGGATGCATGATTTAGGCAACAAGTTTGGTGGTATTGTAGATATATTCGCTGATTCCCTTTATAATCTAAAATGCAATTTAAACCAACACTTTGTGGAATCGTACAAATTATTGTAAGATGGTTATAATATATTTAACGATTTTATGTGTTATTGTAATATTTTACATTATATTTTGTTGTATGTTTTTGTCAAATATTATATTGTTTAAAACGTTTCACAGTTTTACGCTATATTCTTCAAAATATACTTGTATATTCTTAAAATTTTTCACTTTTATAACTTTTGTGTTTCCATTTAAAATCTTTCAAAGGATCACATTTCATCATCACTCAATTTTTGTCTTCTATGTCATACCATGCATCATCTTAAATGTCAGTCTGCACTTACCTATTTTTTAAATGACCTCCGAACATCAAAACACTCATGGGAACCATTAAATTTCTACTTAGGCGCCGAACATCTTTCTCAAATGGAAGATTTATTAGCAGTGAAAATGTTCGAGCTTTAGGTGATAAACTTTGGTAATTTGACGTTAATTCGTGTTATCGTGTTCATTTAGTGACTTGGGCGGTATTCTCGACGTTTTAAGCTAGACTGGCATTAAGGAGGTCGTAAATTCGTCGGCTGTTAAATATCGATTTCAAATCAATTATTATGACATAACAAATCATTCTGTTTATCACCAAAATATATTTTTCGTAAAACAATCGTAGCCTCCAAGTTCTGTGGTGATTTGGATAGTAAAGTTTGATTTCATTTCATCAGCAGGATTAAATAATTATTTGTATCGTCCGCGGTTATAACATGTAAAGAATGTGTATATTATATGTATATATTTGTTTTAGTTTTGGAATAACTTTATGAGTAAATCCTCAAATTTTAATATTTAATTAGTTAAGACAATTTTAGCGACTCGCAAACAAAAATATGTAACAGAATAATCATAAAAAGAAATTTTGCAATCACATATAAAGATAGCAGCCAGTATAATGAAGGTAATATTGTTAGTTCTTAGTCGAAGTACAATACAGTTATATTTGACCGAAGGAGATGGAGTCGAATTAGCTCGGTGGTTGGAGCCCTGCGAAGGTATGGTCCTGGGTTTAATTCCTATATGTGACCGTATCTTTTTCAGATTTTTCTGTTTCAAATTTGTCGTTTGAGAATCGCTAATATTGTCTTCAATGATTTAAAATATATCAGTTAACCAAGGTTAGTCTTTTAATTTCTTGACCTTATAAAGAGATTTGAAAAACAGATATTCTGTTCCTTTAAATGGCGTTACTTGTTCGATGACGAAACATCATGTAATTATATGATTTACATCCGTTTAATACTTGCTGGAATTGTGAAAATGTGGAAGATTGACAGGTGAAGAGTAATTTATTGGCGTGTGAAGTTTATCTACACTTGGAATTTTATTATGGCACGATTAATCTAAAAACTGGATGATCAATTATGATTTATGCACAATATATTGATGGGTAATTTACCTGTCGTATTAAATATGTGCTTAATGTCAGGGAATTCTTGAAAGCTGGATTACTAGTTAAGATGATATTGTCGGGAAGTTTTCAATAAGCAGGTGCCTTCTTTTATAAATAATTAATATTACCCTAGGGAGCAACATATATTAAAATTCCATTTTTTAACTTTTTAAATGCCTTTGGTGGTACCTTAATGTCATTGCTACTAAGGACTAAGGACGGATTGTATTCATTGTAATTCATCAATTTTTTTATTTTAATTTTCGCGCTTTGTGTAAGTTCTGTTCAAGTTCTGATATTACATTATTACCGGCCAGATGATTCATAAAACTAAAATAATCACAATACTTGAAATAAACTTTCACAGAACCTGAAAATTAACTTATAAAACTGGATGAATTGTAAAAAAATTTTGAAACAACCCATTTAACGCAAAATCATATGATTTTGGTTTGAAAATTAGATGATTTAGAAATATTAATAAATTAAATATATTGCGAGTAGAACACGTAGGTACTGGCATTTTTAATAATCGACCAATTTTTTTATTAGTTTTTTTACAAGCCCAGAAAAAAATTAACTATCAGTACTATTAAAACTACTTGAAAGTTCAAAATACTAGTATCCTAATTAGGATTATTAGCATATCCTTATTCGTAATTACGAACTTATTTTTGGCTATAATTTTATTGTTTAATCAGGAAATTTAAATGTTTAAGACAATGATCGAATAAAATTTAAATATTTGTGCCGCAGGTTTTTTCGTGAAAAATCAAAACAGGTGGCTGGTGTAAAAAATCTTATCGCCAACTACATAAGGAGCTTAACTTAACAAACGGACTGGGAATACTATCCCTGTTCTACCGGTATTTCAATGGTAGATGCTCCGAGGAACTAGCGTCTTGATTCCTTCGGCAGCGGTGCATAATCAGGAAATACGCCAAACGCGTGCCAAATATTGTGTATGTTCATGGTTGACATTTCTCACATGAGAACGGGCCTCTTCTTCGACTCGTTCTTGTGTAAACAACTCGGCTGTATAATTTTTTGCCGTCTTCTGTGTTTCCTCCTACCTACAACATGGGTCCCTTCAAGACCAATTTTCACTCTTTCCACTACTCAAAAAGACCTTCCACATAGTATCTCTAATGACAAAGGTCCTGAGGGAAATTATTTTCCTCAGGGCCTCCTGTGTAGAGTTGTAAAAAAAGGAGTGTTATTGTTAGTGGCTTTATCTTGAATATTCCAAAATGTGGTGCATCACTTATTATCCCCACCTATTGCGTGGCGGGCCGGACCGGGAGAGTCTTGATGAGAGATACTCTTTGACCTCTGGATCTCATGATCAAAAACATATCCAACAAGTAACTACTAACACAACATTTGGGAAAAAAAGTTTCTTATATTATGCTATAAAACTCTACAATAAAATATCACTATCACTCAAAAACCTCAACATTATAACATTTAAATCTCAAATAAAAAGCTGGATACTAAATGTAGGGAGATCAGAAATAGAAAATATGCTGATATCAAATACAGACTAAAACCGAATCTACTGAACTAAAAATTATTAAAGAAATTACTAAGAATTTAAAAAACACTATCTTTTTATCTTATAATTATTATAAAAATAAAAGATACTACATGATATATGTTTATAAGAAATTCATATTAATTTCTTATAATTAAATTATAATATGTAAATGAAATCCTCAGCACGGGAAATCCCAGTGAGGAAATCATTATCTCTACATGTTACTAAGAAAGGAAGACAATAAATTATTATTATTGTTATTATCGCCTTCCGTTGCAGCGTGAGGGATGGATTCATACGTCCATCACTCGTTGATACACTGATTGACTCATCGCCTTGCTCCACAGTGGGAGGAATGGATTCACACCTCCGTCACTCTTGGATGCATTGGATTCCTCATACATTTTACCTCCCTAGAACTTCCTCTCCTTCCATTCCATAAAAATTACCTGCTCACGGCATATCCAAAGATGTGGAGCTAATGTAAAAAAATAATAAATTAAAAATACCATTCACATAAATATATTTCTATTAAAATCATATTTTATGTTTGAATAATGGACTCTATAATTCTATTAATACAATAAACCCCGTGACTCTCTCCGTGAGTCTAACAATATGCTAATCTATGTAAATAGCCAATTGAGTCGTTAATAGTAAAATTGATCTAATAAATCTGCAGCACTCCGCCTATCTTGCGTAATTCCTTACTGGGGGCGTAGGGCGGGTCATGGGCGGATTCCCTGCCCGGGTAACTGATGGGCGGATTTAATAGGCCTAAGCACTAACCGCTAACCACTCGGTTATTCCTATAGTATGCTTTATTCATTTCAATGAGCAATCGTTTGTAATCATAAATTTGTCCACAATAATTGATTAATAGCACGAGTAATTAACGAATGAATAAAAAATATTTTATAGCCTATCAAACCAAGTTTTTTAAAACTTATTTGAGGTCAGCAAATTAACCCCTCTGACCTAGATAACATAATTTCACTAATCAAATATCCCAGCTTTTTATTCAATTTCAAACAGATTCGCTGTTTTTTAACGTGCCCCAAAATGAAATACATATTGTTTTTGAAAGAACCTAAGACTCTCTCAGATTTTTATTTTCCAAATAACCAAAATATTCAAATTTTGAATGCAAAGATAGCTAACTTTTAAATTGCTTACCGTTATGTTTTTATAAACTGTACTAACTGGTTCCCGGTAGGCGTTGAATGCCATTTTCAAAGAAATAAATGTTTCTCCCTGCATGCCCTTTCCCCTGCGTCCCCTTTCCTCTCCCGCGTCCCCTTCCCCTCCCGCGTTCCCCTTCCACTTTCCCGGCCTACCCGCTCACACGTTTCACAAACCCCCTTGCTCCATATATTTAGTCCCAGTACATTCAGTTTTCAAACAGCTTGCGTGCCACCTATTACAATTTTTTATTCCAATTTTCATTTTTCTTATATTACAAATATTCATTTTTGTACATTATAAGAACAATCAATCAAATTTTGTACCTAACATAGGTACCTATTTAAATATGTATAATTTAAAAAACAGCTGCCTGCTCAATTTAATTTCTTCAAACGCACGAACTGTCAAACGTGTGAAGTTAAAATAATCGTTAAGTTTTCTGAAATTATCCAATTTTCTGCATAATTTCTTCATTTTTCTTTCTTTAAGAACCTTCTACAAAGTATTAGAAAACTTTAAAAAAAGTTGAATTAAATAGGTAAAGTCGTTCTGAAGTTATGGCGTTACTAAGGGAAACAGTAATTCATTTTTATATTTGTATATACATTTAAAAACACATTAGTATTTTAACGTATTTTCAGATTATCGTCACTTTTCTTTCATTTTGTACAAAAATATTTAAAAGTTTGGCAAAACTTGACCGGGTAAACTGTTCTGTGATTATTTTTTTAGAGATTTTTAAAAATATTAAATGGGAGCGTACATGATAAAATTTTGTATACAAAGAGAAAGCCCTCTTTATAAATATGTATATATTATAATATACATCACCATAAAAGAAATGGAAGTAGAAAAATTTGATGAGGATGTCTCGTTTTATGACAGATATAGCACTATAAATATAACCCGAAAGATCTTAAAAAACTTAATAATAAGATTTATTTTTTATTAATTAACGCCCTAGTGGGCTTTTACATTAAAATATTAGAATAAATTACAGTATTAAGTATAACATGATCTGTGTATAAAAAATCAAAATATGTTTGTTTCTATCTATGTATATAAGATGTCCACGCGTTGCTAAACCATTTATCCTATTGCGATGAAACTTTGGGGATTTGATGTGTGCATACCCGCGATGGTTTCTATATACAAAAGTGAGTTCTGGCATCATGAAATTATACGTTGCTAACCGTTCATCCGATTGCGATGAAACTTTGGGGATTTGATGTGTGCATACCCGCAATGGTTCCTATATATGCAATAATGAGTTCTGGCATTATGAAATTTGTATAAAAAAATTTCAATACGTGGCACGTAAGCTGTTTGAAAATTGAATGTACCGGGACTAAATTCATGGAGTGGGGAGAGGAAAGGAGGAGAAGGATGAGTGGGAACGCGAGAGGGAAAGGGAGGCGGAAAGGGAACGGGACGAATGGAAAAGGACATGCAGGGAGAAACAATTTATTATTAAGCATAGCAACGCATGCCGGGAACTCGTTAGTAAATAATAAAGTACGATACTTTAAGTTATATAGCTAGAAATACGTAGGTAAGGATGAACAGCGATTTGAAATGTATAAACTTATTTATACAAACGCCAATACCACTGCAGGTATTGGCGTTTGCTATATAATTGGTCGCATACAAATAAAGTCACAAGTTAGTAACTCCATCCTTTTCTTAACAATTTAAAGTAAAATAGTCGCCATCTCTTTCCAGCAGTCTTACTAATTATCAATTAAGCTACACATATTTAAAGCTTTTTTCAGTTCCAATTACCTCCACATCAGAGAGCGCATCCTTTTTAATCACATTCATTCCGTTTATTGATTTAATTTTGCCACCGTATTTAAGCTGATTTCACCGTAACGCGTTACACATTAAGTGAGCAAATTTTCATCATTATGTATAATTTTTCATCATTCAACCGTAATCAATAATTTCATGCTGAATTTCTGACAACCTTTTAGCGCTAAGTGAATTATAACATTTGCATATTTTGAACGAAGCTGGCATTGGCGACCGTTTATGAAATATAGCTGATGATTGTGGGCACGAAGAACTGAAAAGAGCTTATAAGATGGAATGAGATGTTTGGGACGTCCCAGGAAATCCCGACCCCAAGCAAATCAATGATGCAGATTTGGTTGCCCAGTAAGACAGATATCCTGGGTTCGATTCCTTCCAATGGTTACTATTTATTTTTCTGTGTCGTGTTTCTTTTAGATTTATTTGTGTTATCTTCTTCTTCAATGATTAATATTACATTGGTGGGTATAATCTTCAAAGTTATTTCAATAAAATTGAAATCTATCAAACTCAATCCTTATTTCCATTAAATGGCGATAAGCTCATAGGTTCTGGACCTTGAAGTTGCATGTTTGAATCTTGAAATGGAAAAAATAAGATTTTTTATATGTCTATCGTTATACAGTAAAAACTCGATATCGATACAAAATGAAAAGTTCTGTACCTTTCATTTTATCCATATCGAAACATTATGATTAAATATGATATAATCACTCAAAATTTATTCTGTGCATGTGATTATATTGTTTAATTGCGTAAAAGTCACTTACAGTACTGTGCGAATTAATGTGAACACAAGTGATCAATTGGAAAAAATAATAAATATTCTTTACTGAGGATAAAAAATAGAGAAACAATTACAATTATTTTTTTAATACCATTTAACTTCTTGTACACGGTTTGGCACAGAATCAGCAAGTTTTTTTTTACAATTTTCTGATATTTGCGTGTCTCTAAACCATATCTGAATTACTGTCTCAATCAGCTTGGTTTTTGTTGTGCTTGTCTTGCTTTAACTATAGCCCACCGATTTTCGGTGGGCTATAGTTAAATATATTGGATTGAGATCCGGAGAGTTACCTGGCTATTCAAGGTATGTATTTTTTTGTCTTTGAAATATTAACAATCTTAGTGCGTTTTTTAAGAGAAATATCCATCTTCAAAAATTAGAAACAAAAAACTATAGTTAAGTTTACCTCAGTAAAAAACCTGTAATTCTAAAATAAAATTTAACGCATCGTTTGGTGCATCTCGTAACTCATTGAATGATTGAACAATAACACAAAATGGCCGCTATTGCAATATGCTGCATACAACTGCGAAAAGCAAGATTATTGTGCTAATTATCACGTGTTCACATTAATTCGCACAGTACTGTACTTAAAATGTCTTTGTCCATGAGTGGTATATTTTAATTGGATGACAAGGGTGCAGTTTGTTAAGGATCTGGTTATTAATATTTGGGATTATAAGGTAATGTGGAAATTGATTCGAAGAAATGAAGGATTAAAAAAATTTTTCTTATTGAACTCGGGTTGTTTACCTAATTGTTCTTTTTTTATATAAAAATACAATAGTGATAAAAAAAATGTTGGCGGGATAGAATAACATGCAAATCTTAATATATAAAACAAAGTCGGGTTAGTTACACTATTTATAACTCGAAAACGGTCGGGCCGATTTTGATGATATTTGATTTGTTGGATTTGTCTCCGCCCCGGAAAGGATAATAACTATTAAAAGATCACAAAAAATAACGAAACATATAGTTATTAAGAAAATTATTTTCCCCATACATTTTTTATGGAACGAATTCTCATATTTGAAAGAGCTGCGGGCGTTTTGTGATAAGTATCTACCTATAATGTTGAATAGTGAATTCCAAAAATTCAAACCATCAAATGTCAGTGCGCTGATTGTTTTGCTTTTGTTATTAAACTTTTTTTTAAATTATTTATTTGGCTTTCATCCATTAAGGGTGTCCTTTGACATTTCTTTATTTTAAAAATTATTCTCATTTTCATTTTTTTATATTATCAGTGTTTTTAAAATTAGTGACATATTCAGGTTTTTTTTAATTAGTTACATTTTCAGTTTTTTTACATGGAATAGATAAATTATATTGGCAAATATAGGCAATGGGCAAAGACAAATATTCATATGATTATGCAAGTTGTACTAACATACAGAGTTGGTATTGATAATAATTACAAAATAGTAGAGTAGGAAGATGTACAGGTTTCAAAAATAGGAACCTGTACAATTGTACAAATAACACAGCAGGAACAAATGCATACGTATGGAAGAGAAAGAAATGTGATTGATGCTTAAATGTTAAGGCCATTTTTACAAATAAATTTTGCTAACAAATAGTGAATTTCAGGAGAGTTGATACTAATAAGGCAGACACTAAAAAAAATATGGTCTAAAGTGTCCTCTGACCCACAATCACATAAGGTGAATTGACTATGTAGAATCAGGCCAGATGGCTAAGACAACAAATATGACCTAGAAGCATTCGAGTTATGGAAGAGATGTATTTTTTTAGGAATGGAAGCGTATTTGTAAAACCAGGGCTTGACAGGAAGAGAAGGTTGAATTAATGAGTACTGGTGACCTTTTATCAGAGAGGATGATTTCCATTCAGAGGACTATTGGCGTTGTCCCTTATTTTTTAAAATAGGGAAAAAGTGTCTTACAGGAATATGTATACTACTTAATAGACCATGGACAATGGATTCCTTAGCAATAGAATCAATCTTTTCATTTCCAACAATACCAAAGTGTCATGGGATCCAGGCCAAGACCACTAACACGCTTGAGCCAGCGACACGGAAAGCAGGAGGTCTCGGATAGAGCAGGTTAGAGAGTCACTACTGGAATTGAGAAGGGATGCGCTTATTTTTTGTAGTGAGCTAAGTGAGCCTGAAAGGATGAGATCATTTCTAATGTTGAGAGATTTGACGAGTCGTAAAGCTTCTATGATACGAGAGCTATGCATTCAGCAGATAAAATGGAACACTGTTTGGGAGGTCTGCATGGGAAACCCAATTTCCTGAAAGGTGCATAGACACTGGCTCACAATGGGAATCAGAACTGAGTTTGGAACCATCTGTGAAAATGTTTATATAATTTGGCCAGTTATTTTCATCAATTTTGTTGAATTCTGCATTACTGGATTGAGCTGAGTTTTTTATATTTTTTTACATATTCCTATAGATTGGTGCACCTTTGGATAGAAAGTAAGACGGGATATGAGTGTAAGGGGAGAGATTCATTGCGATAGAAGTTTGTGGATGCATTCAGGAAAGAGTTGAAAGAGGAAAGAATTGAAAGAGGAAAGAGTTGTTGAAATTAAACATATAATGTTGCCCCTCTTTCTTACACACCATATGTCAACAGTCAAAATTGGTCAAACGGTGAACGTATGTCTACGTCTACACCCCTCCAAAGGAAAAATACAATAATTATAATAAATCTCCGTCACACGTATAAAGAAAATGAAACGCGATTCCCTAAAGTAAGCCGAAAAGTAAGAAAATCACATAAATTGTAAATCCGTACACAACGCCATCTCTGATACTGAAAAATAACGTGGACAGTTACGCATCAATAATTGCTTCATTGTGTAATTTTTAACAAAATAAAAAAAAAATTAATTTAATTTAGCTAATAAGTTAACAAGTTCGCCGGGTCAGCTAGTATTACATAAAATTCATTAGCTTTACAAAATTTAGCAAGGCGGTAAGTGACGTAACAAGGTCTGCGCAGACCTTATTTATAATTTAACGAAACAATAAAAAATATGATTAGTGTTTGGTATATGTGAGACGTGTGAGTATATTTTTGATAGTTATATAGATAGATAAAAAGTTGGATATATTCATAGTTTGTTTGATATGACAGTAAGCGCGTACTTTTGGATTGGTGGTCCATTATTTCATGAGTGGAATTACCAACTATCTGGCCTGCATGACCACTAAAGGATGGAACTTCTCAGTCTTCCTTTTGGAAGTATTAAACTAAAATCAATTCAATTTATTACGAAAAATACTTTCTAACAAGCGTCCAATCACGAAAACACTCACCAACTAACTACCTGCAAAATATCTGTTTGGTCTGTACAGACCAAGTATACACATTGTTGAGTTTCTACACTAAATCAGTTTTGAACAATTCACTACTAACATTAATTAAGTATGTCTAGATAAGGCGTGTGGGTCTTAAAAATGACCCCGGAACCAAAAATATTGGTTTACAAAAATATTTATCAAAAAGAAAGTGCATTATCTTATGGATAAAAGAGCGCAAGAAGCTTTGGTTGGACTGCGTGATGCTATTTGTTTTCCAGCAAGTTCTTAGTAACGGTATCACTGAGTTTGTAAAGATCATTTTTAAAGAGTTAGAAATATTTTAAGTATGGGCTATCATGAACTTTTTAACAATATTATCAGCTACAGTAATACTTAAAAAAATATAAACACGACATATATGTAGATTCGAGGCAGCGTATTGAGAAAAGCAACATTGGATAAAAAATGTTTGATATCTTCCTAGCAATACAATTACGTCACTGAAGATGTGCGACGGAATTCGATGGGTAGTTGTTTTATGAAATTACTCATAAGGAGTGTTCTTTTATTTAAAAAAATAATCTATTTAATCTGTTTCTAAGTGCGTTGCGTTTGCCGCACCGACTTTGAGAAGTCATAAAACCGGTTCATTCTAGCAAGCCAGAAAAAAAAGTTAAGCAATTTTTAAAATCTAAAAGGTCTGACCAGATCTTATCGCTCATCGGAGGGATAAATAGGTTATTTCTTTAAATAAATTTAAAAAAAATATTTTTTAACTGTTATAAAATTATGTTTGCTGTCATAATATTCCCATACAAATTAATACATTTCTCCATCTTTTGAGTAAGTGACCGAGTCGTTAAGCTCTCGGACGATTCCGCGTCACCTTCGCCATAATATACGGGCGTACTTATTCCACTTAACGTCGGGGAATTTCTTAACACTTGAATGTTTATTATTTTGTCAAAGCTCGCATGTGTTCAGCCCATACTTCACACTGCGCATGCGTCGCGTCTTGTACACTTTGCTGGACATAATATTCAGCGGGTCTGCACATCGCACCTTGGATTATGCAACTGTATTCAATTTGATTTCAAACGTTCTAATGGAAGGATTTTAAACTTATGCTACACGTAAGAGTAAATAAATAATTAATAAATCCACGACGAAAAATTTGATCATGTACTCTGTAAACAACATCATACTATTTCTACCGTAATTAACTCTTCTTCCGAAATTAAATATCTCGGTGTGATCATTGATCAAAACCTGAAGTGGAATAGACACATTTCAGAGCTAGTGGAAAGAATAAGGAAATGTATATATATTTGTTAGGTTAAGAAATATTTTAATTGTGAAAATAATGAAAAATGTGTACTATGCCCTTGTTCATTCTTTACTTATCTACGGAATTATAGGTGGTGAGGATCTTATAAAAACAATCTAAACTCGGTAAAAGTTTCGCAAAGAATCATCATTAAACTAACATTTAAAAAAAAATCCTTCTCAACCTAATCACTTTTTAAATTGTTTACAGTTCCAAATGTCGATTACTTATTCAAGCAAGCTTCCATTTTTAAAATGTGTAAAGGAAAAAATAACAAAGAATATCAAGAATTTTACAAACTAATGATAAATGGAAACTAGTTTATTACACCTAATTTTAAAACAACTCAAATGCAAAATCATTATATTTTCCAAGCCATAAAATACTAATAATATCCAATCAAAACAAATAAATGAAATTAAACAATTTTTAAAAAAAAATTTACAGTAAAAAGTATATATTTTATACAAAACATATTATAACTTACAACCTAAGTAAGAATCGTGGCTCCCTTATCAGGCACAAGAGCTCCTCTTTTCTGATAAGGTATACATGAGCAATAACGACCTTTATTATAATATTTTGTAAAATATATATGTAACTCATATTATATGTTACAATGAAAAAAAAAAAAAAAAAAAAATCTGCGTGTACCTATGTACACGAACAACTAGACAAACATTAACATTTTATATACAATATTTCGTTCCAACTATAGTTTGCATTCCACAAAACAACGTTTACACAATATTCTTGGAGTCAAATAACAATATGGATGTATTTGACAACAATTTGAACTTGGCTACTATTTCTACCTATTTCATAAACTATTGTGAATACTATTCTAAACATTTTTGTAATTCAAAAACGCGAGTATGCTTTAGACCACACGACTGAAGTAAAACTACAAGACAAACCTCGCCCCATGAACCCAGGTATCCCTGCTAAGTTACCAAACGTAGCGAACGGGGAGACCTATGACCTAAGGGTGACATATGACATTGGGGTGAAATATGACCATGGGGTGACCTACAACCTTGGGGTGACCTACGACCTTAGGGTGACGTAGAACCTTGGGGTGACCTACGACCTTGGGGTGACTTACGACCTTGGGGTGACCATCCTTATCCTTATCACTCCACAAGTCAAGCGTGCGTAAAGGTCGAATGATGATGTAACAATATGTAAGAATATAACAATAAGTTTGTAAACAAAAAGAGGCAATAAAGTTTGAGCCAAGTGAAGTCAAGTGAATATAAGAGATTCGAGAAATTTAATAAAGTTTTAAGGGATATATATCAATATTGGATAACCATTACTGGAACACTAACACCTCTGCCGTAGGTCACCCCAAGTGGTTCGCTAGGTTTGGTGATTCAGCCGGGGTGCCTGGGTTCATGTGGTCAGGTTTGTCCGGGTTTTGATGAGGGATGCGTCTGCCCGCCAACTTGATTGAGGGAGATCTTTTGACTTCTCCAACAGGACTCCTCAGAATATTGCCTTGCACTGCAGTAGGAGAGATGGATTCAACCTCACTCTTCAATTCATCGTCACTCTTGGACCTCTGACCTCCAGATTCCTACCCATTCCTCACGTTATCTTCTTCCTTTTCTAAAAGACCATCCACACAGCCTCGCCGCGGTGAAACGGCCTGATTGTTAGTTAGGTCATTGTTATTTTGTCTTCTTAGAAAAATAACACGTATTCCACAGCTCTTTCAGCTTGTTGTACATTTGTTATTGTTACAAGTAAACATCCGTTCTTGTTCGCAGGTTGTATTCAGATAACCGGTGAACTATGGGGAGTATTGTATGGGGCAGCTTGATCAGCTCAACAATATGTATAGAAAACAAGGAGACCAGGGGTCGCTGTAAGAACTGACGGTACTTGAATAATTAATGTATGCAGGAGTCGTACAAGGAAGAGGAAATTGACTGCGGGTGGATAGAGTATAAATAACAGGAAAGTTATAATTCTCCTTTTGCACACAATTATTTTAATAATTTAGTTTTAATTAAGTCCGCGCCGGACCATATAAATAATAATAATAATTCGCCAGAGTCCATTCAATACAAAAACACATATTTATCACTTCAGTACATAATTTTTTATTCTTTATTAATCTATGCGATTGATTATTTTCTTATCCCGCAACTAGATAACAAAGTTATATCACGGTGCTCCAGATTTTATGTCCGGGTTAAATCTTTCACTACTTCTACCTTCAACTTTTATTATTACCATTTGGCTTTTATTTACCTTACCGGTTTTATTTTTATATTAAGTGCTCTAAGGGAACCTCAGTAAGATTAAAAAATGAAGCAAGGCAAGGGAAATAAATACATTTGGGTATCTACCATTTTCTCATGTCGCTTTTTATTCACTAACTTAAGATATATATTCAAATTGTTTTTAATAATTTGCTGCATCCTTTTCGAGTCAGATCCTATTGAGTTTCTTTGCCGGCTCCTAAAATTGGGGGACACGTCATTCACATTAATTATTATATTTTGTTATCACGCTTGAAGAATGTTTTGATTCTTGATTTTTGCAAGCGATCTAAATATAAGCATATAATGCAATAAACATAAGCATTCGAATATTGTTAAACATAAGCTCACTTTTTTATAATAATTATAATATTTTGTAATCACGCTTCTATGAGGAATTCATAATTTACACTTTTTTCCTTCTATAAATAATATGTATATAATTAAAAAATGTAAGATGAAATTATGATATGATTTAAATTTGTCAATTTGACTGGCCTAAAACAGGATCCATTCCTAGTTGGCTAGTCAAAGTTTCCACATGTCTTATTATATAATTTTATATGAAATAAATTGTATTTATTATTTTTAATAATTTCATTCCAGGATGTCAGGAAGATATTGCAATTCCACACGTTCCATGTAGTTATACATATTAACAGTATAATAAAATGTAAATTCAATAAATCTGAAGAAAAACATATAAAATATAGAAAGGTGAATAACGATCAATTTTCTAGGGCGTGGTCTTGAGTGAGCTCGGGTCCAGCGCTCACTTATGAGTGGCGCTTGGTGCTGAAAGTCTATAGTCACCATTGTGTTGTACTGGCTCCAGTCACCCGGTGTCTCATCAGACCGTCGATTCCATTCTGTCCTAGTTCCGTAAACATTGTTGATGCTCTGCTATATCTTCTGTATCCAAGTGTAATTCTGTATGCATTATTATATTGGATCCGGAGTCGTTCCACCATGTTGGACTCCATACGCAAGTGCTGTATGGAGTCCAACCTACAAAGTTCACATTCAGCGAATAGAGCGAGTTCAAAAACATTTTATGTACCACCTAGCGTATTCCGATAAGCGAGCTCGATCACTTCCTCACTACACCGATAGACTAAAATTCTACAATGTACGTACCCTTGAACAGAGAAGACTAAATACAGATTTAAATTTTCTTTTCAAAATTGTTAATGGTTTAATAAACTGCCCTTTTCTGCTTCATCAAATCAGGTACAATGTTCCTAGAATTGGTTCACGACTTATAATTTATGTTCCGTTACATATTAAAAAATATCGAACTAAGCTGGGGTATGACTCAGCTTTATCAAGAATGTGCCGTAGTTTTAATGAGGCTTATAAAAAACATTCCATTAATTTGACAATATCAACATTGGCCAACTTCAAATCTTCTCTTAACAAGATTTAAAGCTCCCTTTTATATTGTTATATAAACTTATAAACCCATAAACTAAACCTTTAAACTTATATTATAATATTATTGTTCTAAAAACTTGTTGCAAAAACTTATTAATATAATGTAATGATTGTATACATATGTAAGTATTAGGCGGGGTCCATTGCGACGGCAAACGCCAGAATTTTGCTTGACAGTCCTATACAACAATCAAGGTCACAATTTTTGCCTACACTCAAGGCCGCAGTGTTTGTGCTTCCCGTGTTTGGCGGAAAACAAAACTTAAACATCTCATCCCGGGTGAAGCGGGAAGGCAGGCGGGGTCGAGCGGGGGGGGGAGAATTCATTTTTTGACAGAAGTCGCGCGGTGCGGTCCGTGTATGTAGAAAAATCGGAACGGATTTTTGTGGTTATGTGCTATGTATGAGCGAACATAATCACGAGTTTAAAATATATTTATACCTAAATATAATATAATAATAGAAATATTTGATAATATAATATCAAATATTTATAATTATTCTGTTGTTGACGTAAATATTTACGTACTTTAGAGTAGAAATAGATTTTAGATAGATAATAGAATTTAGATTCTAAAGTTCTAAATTAGGTCGTGCAATAAAATGACGTTATTATATAATGTCATTGGTGCAATAATCGATATTAGTCGGAAATCTTTCCTGATAAACCCTGATCTGTGTTTTCTTCCTGATGCAGGTAGCATCTTTTCTACATCGAACGCATTTTAACATTTATGCAAACGATAAACGTCAAATTTTTTGGTGCGCGGACCTAATAATTATGATTTTAAGTTGTAAATAAACACACTGTCGTAATGGATGATTATTTCTTTCGTGAACTCACTTGTAAATAAAGTCTATTAATTTATTAATCGGTTTCAGAGACACGGGAGAAATTGACCATTGTAAATCGATATTCTATTTTTGATGCTACGTAATTATTTACGTAGCAACAAAACGTATTCACTCTAAATTCTTAATAAATAGTAACTTTAGGTCGTGCGTATTAGTCGGAAATCTTTCCTGATAAATAAATATCTATTAAAATATCTGTGTTTTCTCCCTGATGCATCTCTTTTGTCATCAGAACGCATTTTAATATTGATATAAACGTCAAACGTCAAGTGTGCATGCCGTGGACACGTCCGTACCTCAGATCACTTGTCAAATCGTGTGGACCGCGCGAACTTCACCCCAAACGATGTTGGTGTAAAGTTATGGCCTTGAGTGTTGGCAAAAATTATGACCTTGATTGTTGTGTTGGACTGTCAAAACTCTGGCGTTTGCCCGCGCAATGGACAAAGCTTTATATTATCAATGTTGTGTTTGTCTTTAATTAGTGATAGCATCAACCATGTTTATTGTAATTGTATCTGTGAAAGCTTTGATGTAAATCACTGTTGACAAACCTAATAAAAAAATAATAAAAAAATAAAATAAAATAAAAATGTTTCACACGTGTATAGGCTAGTAAAAAAGCACTGAACAATGTTTTTTTAACATAATTTCTCCATTAAAAGAATCTTAGGGCAACCACATTAGATGGTATAAGGATACTTCTCCTTTGTCAAATGTAAAATTCACACTTTAATAGCAATGAATCTTTTTTCAGCAAATACTTTTTAACCTTTGTTCTCTGCTCTGTGAGCTCTGGTTACATTTTTTTTGCTTTTCGAGAGAATTTTCAAGGATAACTATTTTGCACTATTTACAGTATCAATACTGTTTGAACTATTTTCCTCAGAATTGTTATGTGACGCTATTTATCGTGTCAATGTTGTTGAAAGTTTGAATTATTTTCTTTAGAAATGACATTTTGCTCTATTTACATTAGCAGTATTATGGAAAGTTTGAACTGCTTTCATCAGAAATGAAATTTTACTGTATTTACATTGTCAATATTGTTAACAGTTAGAAATTGTTTTCTCCAGAAATGTCATTTTGAACTATCTAATGACAATATTGTCGAAAGTTTGAACTGTTTTCCCTGAAATGTCATTTTACACTATCTACAGTGTGAATATTCTTAAGAGTTTTAACTGTTTTCTCCAGAAATGTCGTTTTGCACTATCTACAGTGTGAATATTGTTGAGAGTTTGAACTGTTTTCCCCAAAAATGTCATTTTGCACTATCTACAGTGTGAATATTGTTGAGAGTTTTTTGAGTATTTTGACCTGAGACCGACGTGCAATATCTACAAGTAGATGAAAATTCCATCTAATCAAGAAATAACGGCACCACAAGCGCTTTTGAAAAATGTCATGCCTTCGAGTTCTGGGCAGTCAACCGAGCACCGAGCACCTCCGCGCCGCGCGCCGTGGGAACCCGGCGCAGTTAATGGTTGAACGTTGAACGCTATCCCGCCCCGGGCCACCAATCCAATATTATTACTGCCAAGAAAGACTTGTTAAGTCACAAGTTTCTCTGAGGCATCCCATAAAGCACGGTGCGCCGCTCGGACGCTGGACGCTGTACACGCCGTGAAAGCACGGCCATGCGTCTTTGTAACAAACTCGCGCCCGTTTTGTCATCTCGGACTCGTGTTGAATGGTCGCAGTTCACCAGGTGAGAATGGAGGTTGTAATAGTCGTATGGATTTCTCGAATGCGTGAACAAGAATGGTCAAGGAAGTACGAATATGTCCAAGATTTACGAGTTTCTCTTAACCTTTCTTTCGCTCATTTCCCTCCAGTATTCCATCCCTAGAAGTCCTAGCATGGTGAAATCGATAGCTTTACAATATTGGATCGATAGGCGTAACTTCCGATGATTTTATATCAATTTCCCTAACACGGTTTCTCCGTTGACAGCCGAACCAATGTTGACAGGTAATAAATAAGAAATCGAAATACGCTAGCATCACTTAAGGTATTTTCTATAAATTTTCAAATTATTTTTGCACAATATTTTTAGAAAATAATGAGTCCTTATTGGGTAACCCGTTCTAATTTCATAATAGATTACGGCCGGAAAATTATAAAATAATATCTAGGAGAAAACACAATACGAACATTAATCTTTGTTAGGTTGGAAAATTGTATCTATGTTCTTCCTTCCCATGTCCATATTCCATATCTAAATGCTTCTTTTGAAGTCGGTTATTTTTGTCGGTTTGTTTTTTATTGCAAGAGGGGCTCAAGGGAGTATGATAAATAATTTTAAAGAGACATATTGCACATATATCTTTGTCCAAAATTAACACTACAAAATGTCAACCGACTAGCGATTGCGTAAAAATTTTAATAAATTGGCAGTTTTAAATTGAAATACTAAATATGAACTGGCAGCCAGCATTTACTGAAGTTGAAACTAAATGGAAGTTGATTAGTTAATGAAATATTTATTCATACTTGAACCATTTTCGTTTCTCAAAGACTGAACAGAATAAATTATTTAAGTCCATATGGATCGCATATACGACTTATTTCATTTCTAAGAGCTTCGTTTAAGCGTAGACCCGCCTCTTAAAGTTTTAAAGCTTTCGGTTTTTTTGGTAATGTGTTATCGATTATATCGAAGTCCTTATTTAAAAAAATATTTTTATTGATTTACGTACATTGCAGAAAAAAAACAATACTTGTAGCAATGCAATATAGAAAAACCAATTTACTTAAAAAAATATATAATATACTTATTTAAACAGTCAAATATTCAGTTCATTATTTAAATTGTGGATTAATTTTCTGATTTAAGGATTCTGACGCCATACTGGTTATTTGACACTATTCGTATGTAAAAAAACGAGTTTGCTTTAGACCACACGACTGAAATAAAACTTCACTAACTTATAAAAGAAGAGAGAAAGAAAATGTGCGCGCGCACTACTCTCTCTTGCTTCATAGTATGATACAGATAATAGGCCTGCACTGTGTCTTAGATATATGAAACGTAACTGGCTATGAGAGAAAGAGAGAAAGAAAATATGCCCCTATAGTAATATACGAAACGTAACTTTCTCTCTCTTTCTATCTTCACTAACTTATATCTTCCTCTCAACTTCAGTTCTCCTCGTCCGATCACCCTTTTCGTAACGCTCTCATCACGCATTCACCTTATACATACTCCCCAAGTCAAGCGTGCTTAAAGAAGTTTTACTGAAAACAAAAATTATTGATTTACGTACTTACATTGCAGAATAAAAAAAAAATTACTCAAAAAATATGTAATATACTTATTTAAACAATCAAATTTTCAGTTAAGTATTTAAATTGCGGATTAATTTTCCTAAAGATTTGGATGCCATACTCAATATTTTACACTATACCTACATATGTAAAAAAATATAATAAATGTCGGACATAGCCTGGTATTTCTATCAATTATCTTTCATAATTGATAATGTATATATCAATATTATTATTTACACAAACCCGTTAGTTTTCCATTGGATTTAATATGCACGCAGCACCGCAGTGAGGCGTTTCTGTTTGATCAAGGCGCGAAAACCAGTCCGATGTGATCCCGGCAACTTTAACTAGAACCATGGCTTTCCTGTAAAGTGATTTAGATTGGTTTGTTAATGCGATCAGCATGCGATAGCGGCCGATAACGGGGACGATAGAGTTGAACATTATAAATATGGTGTACATGAGATTACACTGCAAAATGCGGAATATAATTTAAAGGATGGTTAAACATCTTGTTTGATATACAAGACAATTTTCAATTATAATCATGCGGGTGATTATAAGTATACTTTGATATCAGAAAATGGAATATGTATTAATAATTTATTGGTGTGTTTAATTTGTGTAACTCTATTTAATTATTTAAAAACTAGCTGGTTCCCGGCATGCGTTGCAATAGCATCCCCTATCCTCCCACATTCCCCTTCCACCTTTCCCTCACCCTCTCCCCTCTCCCGCTTAACCGTCCCGTAAACCTCCCACCCGCATTCCGTATATTCAGTCGCAGTACATTCAGTTTTCAAACAGCTCGCGTGCTACCTTACAATTTTTTTCTTCAAATTTTGATTTTTCGTATATTACAAATAATACTCATTTTTGTATAATATAAGAATAATCAATCAAACTTGGTACCTAATATAGGTACCCATATAAAATATCTATAATTTAAAAAATCCATATACAATTCTTTAAATACAAAAAAAGCAGCTGCCTGCTAAATTCAATTTCATCAAGCGCGCGAACTTAACGAAATTAAAATACTCGTTAAGTTTTCTGAAATTATTAAATTTATGCCCAATTTTCTTAATTTTTCTTTCCGTTAGAACCTTTTACAAAGTATTAAAAAACATTAAAAAAAAGATGAATGAAATATGTAAAGCCGTTCTGAAGTTATGGCGTGACCAAGGGATTCGTTTTTATATACAATTTTTTATATATATAGATAAAATGAAAATCAAATTTAATTATGCTATTATTAAGTTCTTCTACAAGTTTTGTATCATTGTGACAGCTGTTTCGGCGTTCAAGACTATTTTCAAACTATGGTTAGGCCATGTTGAGACGACTTATTTATATGATTCTATTTGACAGTGGGGTCCTCTGAAATTTGTAGATTTCAAAGTACTGACAGTATAAAGAATCTATTATTGTAATCATTTTCTCAGTAAATTGGTTTAACCATTAAATAACCAAGTATTATTTGGTTAAAAGTCATTTAAGGTACTATGAACTTGCTGTTAATGTAATCCAAGCGATAACCGTAAAATAACATAACTGTGATATTCTAGGTAGTGGTTTGAGAGGTTACTTATAAATGGCACTAGATAGTAGTTTAATAGGTTACCCATAGGTAGCACATAGCTATCGATAATGCAGAGATTGAGAATATAATAAATACTGTTGCAACCACAAGGTCGGGGTCCAGATAATTCCTACCGCCTGCTAAATAATATACCAGAGCTCATTGTTACCTGAACCAAATGAGTACTGGACGTTAACTGCAAATAACATTAGAAGAAAAAATGTGTCTTACCAAAAATAGGTATTTTACATAGACATACAAATAACTAGACGAGAACTTACAGATGAGGGGTAAAAACCAACTATGGCGGGGCGAAGAGAGGAAAGAGACTTGTGATTCGCCAATAAATCAATCTAACAGTATATAGGCACCTCGCACTATAATATCACTATTTAGTTCTTGATAGTAAAATCTGCTTTTGAATGAATCGACCTTTTTATATGGGAGCGCGAATTGCATGCCACGGTATGAACAGATGTGTAAAATCCAAATTCGCAAAGTAAGGTTCAGAGTATTTTCATAGTGGAATATTTTGTTTACGTAGACACTTTTACAAATGTTTCATGATTTACTTGACCCAGTAAACAGCGGCTTTGTGTTTTGCATCGCTATGTATCTCGATGTCTAAGTATGTGTTTCATAGACATACAGCGTCCGTGCGTAAAATGTACGATGAGAGCACGACACTGGTCCGGACACGCCCAGCCGGTTCCGAAAAATGGTTCCAATGGGAGTGTGAAATAACACGTTTTTTAACACGTAAGGGCATGTCCATATATTTTGTACGTCCGTGGCATTTTACCAAACTCTTGCTGTCGCTGCCCTATCATAACCCGCCTCATAACGCAGTGGAGCTCTTGTAAGGTGTCACTAAGAAAACGTAAAAAGAATATTCGTTATGGTTACTAGAACTTGATTACTTCACAGAGTCGCACCCTGTGTAAAGTAAAATTGTACGTTCGCGAAGTAATACATTATAAATGTGTGCAATGTGCAATAATGTACATAGGTTCTCCTCGAGGAACTAAGTGCCCGCGTCCCTCTGGGGCTGAAGGCACGGCACGGAACAGACTAGAAATTTATTGGAAAAAAATTCTACGTACAGAAGTAAGCGGTTGGGGTCGCTATAGCCACACGATTCATGACCGCATTTATAAACAGCCAACACCAAACAGCCTTTTTCTGTTGGAGTACCGTTTTTGGGAAGGCTTTCTGGCTGATATCCGAGATGTGCTCAGCACATATTTCCTAGGTAAGAACTTACTAACTGCATATAGTTTTAATATCTTACAACAGATGTCGTTAGTATAGGTAGTTATTTATAGTTTCGAAGTATCTTAACAGAGGTCAGTAAAGTTGCACTTATGAGAGTCAACTGTATCCCATTCGGGTCTAATAAGCGAACGGTTACGGAGATAGCCATTGATATCCGACCGACAGGCGGCACCTTCAGTATCCAGTTCTCCTGCCACAGATAAGCACAGAGCATCCATAAGAACGGACATTAAGTCCAGTTAAATATTTATTGTAAATAAGACGATAATAAACACGACTCGTAACCTGTGACTCGTGACAGACCACCGCACTAAATGTTCTCATTATCAAAATTGGAACTGATTGCATTAAAAATTCAAACATGCGATAAAGTATCAGAACATAATTTTACTTGTCTTTTTCAGAATTGGAACTGATTTTACAAGAATTTAATTTAATCAATCAAGACCATCCTGTGATTTTTCGCGGTTCCGCGCTCATTTGTTATAAAAAATTAACTGAAAATAATAACATTCATGTATTTTTTAATTGCATTTTAGAATGTAACGTACCTACTCAAATCACATCTCAATCGAAATTATGTATATTGTTTTTAAATAACTAACATTTTTACATTCGACGCAGATGTTTATTGTTTATACATTTACAGGTAAGGGCCTTACTAATATATATATTTTAAATTTTATACAACTGACAAACATACATTAATAAAAGGTAAATGGTTGTTTATGGGTTGCGTAAAAACTAAAATACGTTGGTATAATATATTTTTTTTACTTTATATCACTAGGTCACAACAAACCATGTGACCAGCGAGCGTTTCCTGGAGCGCGTTGGCGACTACACCAGCAGTTTGGATTTGGGAACGAGTGAAGAAACACCCACCTTGCGAACGGAGGATCGCGTCTGGTTGCCGGACCTACAGAATTCTCCTGCGGAAGAGTCATGCTGTAGCCTTATCATCGCAATTCTACACGTAACGTTAATTAGCTTTAATATCATTTACCATGGTTTATCCTTTAACTGATTCTGATTGTTTTCTTATTCGCAACAAAATAAGATGGCGCTCAACCTTTACCACGTTCAATTCCTTAAACTATTAACTACCTACTTTGTTTAAACATTCAGAAATTCATAATCATTGACTCTTCGAGTGAATGACACGCCCTGTAGATTCTATTAAATATTTTATGTTGGACTTTGATTTAATAGTGTTAATTAAATTTTATATCTCATGCTCTGGGTTTTGATTTACAACATATTTCCTTGGTACCTACATTATCTTACATAGCATCACTTTATAAGCATGCTATTTAAAAAGAAGATACTATCTATTATTTCTCCGCTACAAAATGGCGCCCAACGTGGTTTAACCTCAGTAATTTCTGTTTCGTATATTTTTTTTTCATTGGGTAGGAATTTTTTTTTTTGGTATGACTCCGATGTTGAGATTCTGTGGGTTCCATGCGCATCTTCTGTTCGTGGGGTGAGTGTGTTTTATATTTTATTTATTATAATGTCCTTAAAACTTTTATATTCATTGTTTCCCACATCCAAACTCATTTTTTTTGTATTCGTTTCGTCATAAGTGTAACCGCTCACGAAGATACTTTAATCATTATATTAATTTTATATCATGTGTTCCCTTTTCAAAAAAAAAAAAAAAATAATACTTCAACGGTTCTTTCATTTTCACAGGTTTCAATATATAATAGCGGTTATTTTTGATTCGCATAATAATGTTGGTTGGTTTCCTTTTGTAATAATGTTGCAGGTTTATATATAATTAGCTATCACCGGTAGCTCCGTACATTATTAACGATGTACTTTATTGATTGCGATCGGAACAAATATGTACCTACGGTCATAATGGCACGCGCTGTACTACGTAAGTGTATTTCAATTTTATACTCTATCTTTTGAGTGAATTTTCATTATTTATTAATGCTATTGTGTTCCAATATCCTTCATAATTTTTATTGCAACATCTGGTTGATAAAATTTGCTTTTGAACGCTATGCTGCTCAACATTTTTTTATGAGGGACGGTCGATCTATGTCAGTATTAAATCTTTCTTTCAGATTATATTAATGGATTTCCAAGTTGATTAATTTTTGTTATTGATGTGATTGATAATTACTTTCCTATTAATTTTGAGTTTATCTTGCAACGAATTTTAAGGAATTTTTAAATTTAACCTTCATGTGTAGTATTGTTACAGTTTGATGGGTACTAATTTCAATGGAGTTGTAAATTTTATTGTCTACGCGTTAATAATTGCGCAAAAAAATTGTTACACTGAAATTATTTACATCGTAATTTAGGAATTATTTTCCTGTATTTCGGAATTTTAATTTACTTTATTTTCAAATGCGTCAAATCATGCGTTTCAGAGTTGCTGGTTTTCTTCACATGACTATTGGATATGAGAGACGTCTATTATTCAATGGAAATTGCCGAGTCCAGTTTAACATTGCTTCATGGATAAAAGGTTTTTCAAATAACTTATTTTTATTTTCGGTTGAGTTGTTGATTGATTTTACAGAAATATTTTGTAAATAGTTTGTGTGAATTTCTTTGGAATTCTTCAATAACTTTAATTGTTTATTATTAATGAGGAATTTATTGGCATTTTGTCACAGTCAAATCATGTCGAATTATTGTCGATTCTATTCAATATGCCTGAGCTCATGTATGTTGTTTAAAATTGCGTTAATTTTAATTTAATTTTTTAAAATTAATTTTATTAATCCTGAGTTAAAAAAAAAAATTTTTTTGAATTGAATAATACGCGTGTTAATTGGGTTGATTTTTTCTATAGTTTGGTTCCTGGCAGTATTAAATTTATCGACTTTACCCACTTGATAATTTTAATAGCTTCTTTGGAATTATATTGTGGGAATTATTTAACTTATTGATGGATCATTCACATATAACAATTTTCTCTCTTTTCGAAAACATTAAGCTCAATTTTAAGGTTTTCTAAAATTTTATAGTAGAATTTTTTTTTTCGATATTGTTACATTAGAACAATACTTAAATTTTTAGTTTGAAATTCAGTGTTTTTTGGGAATTTTTATTAAATTTGAATATATCATCTTTTTTCTCAATATTTCACCGCTCTCCTTTAATAATTTCAGGCTTAGCGGTTCCAAATAAATATAAATAACATTAATATTTAAATTAGTGGGAAGCTACTTTATTTTTTCAGATATTATGGCAGTTTTAGCAATCGATTCTTTGTTCACCTTATGGGATTTTATTGTCAATCAATTATATGTTTGAATCGTTATTTTGTCTTAGTAAATTTATAATGTTTAAAATTTAATTTTAATTTCAGTTTATTTGAATATTATTTATATAACTTAAATACATTTGTTTTTGTTCATTCTCAGCTTTAGGTTTGTGCAATTGCTAAATAATTATTATAATTATTTTCGCATTTAACGACATCTGTACGTCGCGCGTCAGGTTAAAATATTCATACACCTTAATGATTCCTCGTTCGTATTACAGTTTTGGTTCGAGGCTTTGCTTACTTATGAGAACTTAATAACATTATAAATTATTTACGGCGCTTTTCAAATAATAAATATATGAAATGGTTACAAATACTTTATTGGGATTCAACATTTAATTTATTTTAAACCAGATACATCATTTCTAAATAAAATAAATAATGCTTCGTTTCGGAAACACAATATACCAACCTTGGAAGTGATTTATACTCAAATCTTCTTTTACAATTATTTTTTTCTTTTAGAAAAATTTTCAGATAATTGAGAGATTTATAATAAGTTTACATCTTTAATTATTTTCTTTGGCAACTCAAGTTTTGCTATTATTAAACATTCATCAACGGTTATGTTGGGTTTATTATGGAAGTTTGATACAGCATTGTTGGTTGCTATAATTTTTTTTTTTTTCTCAAAAGTTTTATACAAATATTTACAGAAGCTTAAGAATTGTTATATCTCCGTTTTGTCTTCGAACAAAATTCGGTTATAATGGCATAAGTCAATTTAATCTTCGGAATTTTTTTTATTTTGCGGGAACACTTATTTTTTTGTTGTTGTTGTAGGATCAACGTTATGATATCAACTGTTATGTTGGATTTGTATGGAGTTTATGCAACGTTAAGTTGTTCATAAAAGATTTTAGTCGGATTCTATAATGGCTATTAGGTCTGATTTTGGTGTTAGATATACATCATATTTCGGGATTATTTTATTCCTTACTTTGACTTTCAATTTTTTTTTGAGCGGTTTCACTTTATTTGCGGTTAGGTGGTACTGGAAGGAGCAGCGTTTCACTTTGTCCGGCACGAAGAGGGATGTTATTCTTTCTAAAGAACACAGCATTCGATGTTCATATATGAACACGAGTATGAACTTCGAATGGTTGTTTTGTTTTTTTTTGTCTGTCCTTTCGTGGCGTCCATGTGATGTTTCTTTTGTTTTCTAATTTCGGGTCATAATTTTCATAACTTTCCTTTAGGTGGGAATGTATCGGCATTTTGGAAGCGATATGCGAATAATTACGAGCTTTCCATGTTTAATACCTCTGTGTTCGTGAGTAGTTAGTCTCGGGTTCTATGTTCTTAACCTCTGAGTTCTCGGACGCGATTTTTTAAAAAATCGTTTCGCGGAAATGGATTTGGGTTTTCCTTTCCTTTTCAATCGCAGGAAGACAGGGGACCTACTGATACAGATGTTTATTCCTGTAGTGGTGGGAGGCCTGTTGTCCTTTTCTATTTGCTATTTAATTACGTTAATATTGAAGACGTTTTAACGGTTCGTTATAGTAGGAAGTTTTCCGGGTTTTCCATCTCATTATGAGGATTTATATGGGAAGTTTGTTCAATTGATATTTGAACAACGTTGTTTCATTCGTTAATGAGACACTTTGGGGTTTTATAACATTTATGTTATTCTTGGGAAATGATTTTGCAGATATTGGTGTTCAGGGATTTTCCGGTTTTCCATCTCATTCTGAGGATTTAAATGGAAATGTTGGGCAAATTGTGTTGTTCAACAGTCGTTTTACTTTGTTCAGATAATTAATTTTGATTAAAAGATTATATGGGAATGTAGTTTTTGCGTAATGCATTATCGTTCGGGATGATATTTTAGTACAGTTCTTGACGTCATATTTTATGAACGTTTATTTGGGTGATTATCTGAACAATCTTTATTTTATGTTTTCGTGTTCATCTTCTTAAGCACTTCCCCTATCTTAGGGAAATTGCTTGACGAGTTTTTTTTTATATATGAATTAAAAAATCAATAATAAAACAATTTCTTCTTACGTCAGATATAATTTATCTTTGATTGTTGATTTCAATCATTACTTGCATATACCGTTGGTATTAATTTTGAATTTTCTTACAAAGGATATAATACATATATTTCAGTGGATTACACACTGTATTTTTAATGTTTTGGCAGATTACAATTTTCAGTAAAATTTTTGTTTTCAATATTTGAATTAAATTTAATTCTTTGCTAAAATTTATATTTAAACATAATATCGGTAATTTGATAACTCGGGTTTTAATTTTGTTGTAATATTCCTTGAGAATTCTTCTCTCACATATTCGGTATGATTAGGCTTTGTATGCCTGAATTTGTTTATTAGGCTTTGTATGCCTGAGTTTGTTTAATTAATTGTTTGATTTTGTTGTGATAACTTTTTGGTCATTATGTATAGGCTTGGATAGGCTTGTCACTTTGAATTTTATTGGTAAAATTCTATTTTCAATTTTGCAGTTTTAATCGCTTGCTAGCATTTCACATTTGTTGAGGTCAAATGTTTTATAGTTTTTTCCTGTATTTTGGGAGACTTTTTATTTAGATTGGTATGAAGCGCTTTAAATTTTTTTAATTGTTGCTTAAACAATGTTGTATTTTTTATTTGTTTCAATTTCCTTCCTGATAAACCATAAGTTAGGCAGTCTTAGCTGTAGAGAACATCAAGAAGATTGGACTCGTTACACAGCTTTTCATCATTCTGGTGTTTCATCCTGTTACATTTTGGTTTCCTTCATCAAGAAATTGGACCATTCACACTTCTTTCAAATACTGGCTCCACCTCCTGTCATGTCATGGGCTCTTAACAAAGAAGATATGAACTATTTTGGCAACATTGCATCCTGCTTGGACCTTCAATTATTACGTCAACCTACTTAAAGTTGCTCTTGAAAAGGCAGAAGTTTTAACTCCTACATTTGGACTTCAGCACTATTGGGTTCGTCAAATTTCCTGGACCTTCATTTATTATGTCAACCTACTTAAAGTTGCTCTTGAAAAGGCAGAAGTTTTAACCCTAACAATTGGCTTTCTTCCTGCTTGAATCAGTACCTTGGATGCAGCCTTCGGGATGGATACCTCATTAACCTGGTCTCAAGGGTTGTTGATGGCTTCTCCTCCTGATCATCTGAAGAAATGGAACTTCAACCATGTTCCTGTTGCTGTTGCTGTAATAGGCGCCTGGAGGGCCTACATTTCCTGCTGGAAATGTTCTCTTTGGGAAGGGGGTAATGTAGCGATTCGGCTCCCCATCCCTACAGTTTGTTGTATGCACATCACTAGGTCACAACAAACCATGTGACCAGCGAGCGTTTCCTGGAGCGCGTTGGCGACTACACCAGCAGTTTGGATTTGGGAACGAGTGAAGAAACACCCACCTTGCGAACGGAGGATCGCGTCTGGTTGCCGGACCTACAGAATTCTCCTGCGGAAGAGTCATGCTGTAGCCTTATCATCGCAATTCTACACGTAACGTTAATTAGCTTTAATATCATTTACCATGGTTTATCCTTTAACTGATTCTGATTGTTTTCTTATTCGCAACAAAATAAGATGGCGCTCAACCTTTACCACGTTCAATTCCTTAAACTATTAACTACCTACTTTGTTTAAACATTCAGAAATTCATAATCATTGACTCTTCGAGTGAATGACACGCCCTGTAGATTCTATTAAATATTTTATGTTGGACTTTGATTTAATAGTGTTAATTAAATTTTATATCTCATGCTCTGGGTTTTGATTTACAACATATTTCCTTGGTACCTACATTATCTTACATAGCATCACTTTATAAGCATGCTATTTAAAAAGAAGATACTTCTTTTATTTCTCCGCTACAAGCTCCGCTCAGGAGAAATAAATGATGGATAGGTAGGAATCTGGGGTCAATGTGTCCAGGAGTGACGGAAGTACGTATCCCCTTGGGTGCAAGGCGAAGGATCGAGGGAATCTAGGTGGAGAGGTCTAGGTTAGATCTCTCTCATACAGACTTTCCCGTTCTGTAGGTGGGCAACCGAATTCGCGCCAATAGAAAACCCTCTCCCCACGAATCCGGGCATCCCTGCTAAGTCATAAAATGTAACAAACCACTTGGGGTGACCTAGACAAGGGATATTGCTTTTCCAATAAATGGTTTCCGAGGCAACGGTACCTATACCCTCCTCCCAAATTAAAACGTGTACAAGTATGCGTGTATTGGTTAAAATGTTACCAGTCTCAAGATTGGTGAAACCGTTCGGTTCTTATCAAATACGAAGAATTTTTTAAAGATTATTTTTATAATATTTTTTTTACCTACACATTCTAATATTGTAATAATTATCTGCTGATTACCAACACCAACGACAATTTAAGAGGCGGGTATGGGTACCGCCGCCCCAGGAACCATTTATTAGATAAAAATTTTACATTTTAATTTTTTGGAAACAAATAATTTTTAAGAAAAATTATTTGTTTCCAAAATAATCCAAAAATTATAACCGTTTTCAATTTATTATTATGTTTTTCAAAGTCAAACAACGAAAATTGCCGATATTGCTTTCTTTGATAAATATAATTTAGTTTTTCGTAGAGTATTTTTAAGCCATAACCAAGGCGCCACCCAAACCTAAATAGAATATACTAGTTCATATGATCTATAGGAATAAAGGGAGATTTCCCATGAGATTTATGAATATTATAAATATAGAACAATAGAGCCGGACGTGCCCCCGGGCGACCGGGAATGTATCAATGCCATTGTTAGACCCGTGTGAAACAGGCTTTACAGATTTAATATTCTCAGTTTTACTACTATAAATATTATGTGTGTAGGCAGTGACGTCTACCTACTATCAGATTTATTGGTCCAGATGAAACCAGTATTTAAGTGAATACACTCAGTATCACCCTGGTAAATACCACCATTCGGAATCAAAAGTTTACTTGAAATGGCATTAGCTATTAGACATTAGTATCGTAATTTTTTTGGGGATATTATGCAGTATTAAGCTATCTCCTTCTTTAGCCAACGTTTCGGGCAGCATTACAATGTCAATCATCGGGGCAGAAGTGTAATCGATTGTGATGAAGTGTGTACTTATATGTGAAGATGCGCTTCTATGATTTAAAAAGGTTTTCTGCGTTTAGTTTTGGTGTAGCCGTCAATTACCGGATACTAAAAATTATTGGGCTCAGCTCTGTTATCTCTATTTAATTTTTTAAATTTAAATTGCCTACATAATTAGGCATGCTCTATGCGTTTTAGGTCTTCCCAGAACTTCAGAAACAGTTCCAAAGTAATGGCCGGTTTCAATTAAATGCACGATAATTAAATCCTCGAGGAATGAAGGAGGTAGCGCAACACGGCATAACACACTAAAAATAAATCGCGGTAATACTTTTGGCTGTTAAAATTCTTTTTGGGTTGGTTTGGGTCCTACCCAGGCGTTCCGTGCTCGATTCCTCGACTGGCTAAGTCCTCCATCACAACTCCAGCAACATTTTCGGCTTACTGTGATGGTAGTAGTAACCCGGAAATGTTTGTCTTTTTTTGAAAAAAAAAATTTAAAAATTAGCTACGTTTGATGACCAGATCTGAATAACCAGGTACTTTCCAATCTTCCCCTTACCAGTCTCGTCCCCCCCCCCCACTACCTTCAGCCTAAAGTAGAATAATGGGTTACTGACAAAAACCAATTTGAATATTTTTCAAATCTGAAACTTTTTACGAAATCAAATGTTAAAATTAATCACTCCATTTTTTAAAAATAAAATTAGCCCATTTCGAATAACAATTTTCTCTAGGCTATTTTTGTGTTGCAACATGACCAAATAAGATATGGCCTAACAGATACAAGACAAAAACATGGCATCGTTTCCATTTTTTACATTCTGATATGTAAATGAACATATTTCAAGCGAGTACGGCCAATAATTACCACATGTTTTCAAATAAAACCAATTAATTAATGTCCATCTCACTTATTGATCATGGAAAGAAACTTAATAAGTCATAATTAACTCCACGGACAATCAACACGTCTTTATTGACTTGTGGTGGTAACGCGTTTGACCCTGAACCTCGTCTAGACACAACCAAAAATATTCTTAAAAAGGGAGCTTTTCAAAACACTTTAAAAATCTTTCAGTGTTGCAAAACAGAGCTTTTTATACCTAGTGCCACGTGTTTAGTTTTAGTTATAAATTGAAACATTTTTGAGCTAATGATGCTGCAGCACCTTGTATACATTCAAACGAAATTATTGTTTTATTGTGAGAATATGTAAAAAGAGCTTTTCATATACTATTAACATTAAAATTTGGAGTGTTGTTGCTTGTCATTTTCTACTACAGGCTTTAATTTATGTGGAAACGGTAAGCTGAACGTGAAAGCCCATATCTATGGAAGGGTTTTAGTTGTAGAAATTCAAATTTAAATTGAATGAATATTATTGAAAAGGGTTTAACTATTTATATGCAGATAAGAATTTGATTTTTGTATTAATAGTACCTTTTATTGGTTGGTTTAATTTACTTGAGATTAGTTGCGGTTGTTGTCTGGAGTGTCTGACGATCGCTAGCGCGTCATTAAATGTTTTATCAGCGCCATTTATATTGGGGACTTAACACGTGTCTGTGGCGGGCTTCCCACGTGGAGCTCTGGGTGGTCAAATCACACCCCCAAACTGTGAGGCGTAGAATGAATGAGGTTTAGAAAGGAACCAACTTTTATTGAAGAGAAGGCATTATTGAACAGTGGAAGAGATTCACCAAATTTATTCTAAACTTGCTTTTACCCGCGGCTTCGCTCGCATGGTTTTAGGGGGAAATCTAAATAAAATCAAAATATCCTAGCTTCTGGGTTTGTAGTTCCCGGCAAGCATTGCTATGCCACTTAATAAAGATATTGATTCTCCCCGCGTGTCCTTTCCCTTTGTCCCATTCTTCTTCCACCTCCTATCCTCTTCAGCATCCCCTTCAACTCATACGTTCCCACTCTGCCGTCTTCGCTTTCTCTCCCCCTACTCCCCTCTCCCGCTTCCCCCGTCCCGCGAGTCCCCCTTCTGATTTCCCCTCCCGCCTCCCGCATTCCACACATTCAGTCCCTGTACATTCAGTTTTCAAACAGCTCGCGTGCCACCTATTGCAATTTTTTTATACAAATTTCATAATACCAGAGCTCACCAGTATATCTATATAAAATCCTTCGTTGACAACCTCACAAGAACTCACCAAAGTTTCATCGCAATCGGATGAACGGTTTAGCAACGCGTAACTTGATTATGCCAGAGCTCACTATACAGAAACCATCCATCGCGGGCATGCACACATCAAATTCCCAAAGTTTTATCGAAATAAATAAATCATTGTACCTTCTAATTACAGAACAGTTTCATCCTAGTTATGTGAGATAGATGGAAACTCAAAAATATTAAACACAAAAATCTATTTAATTAAATTAAGACAATATTAGCGAAAATCAATCGTAAATCTGGAAACAGAAAAATCAGAATTGAATATGGGCACATCTGGGACTCGAACCCAGAACCTTCGGTTTTCCGGCCGCAACTCTACCAACTAAGCTAATGTGACATATACAGCACTACACGTCCCGAGTGGTTAAAGATATATATATTTTTAAATCATAATAGAAATTCTGTTATCATGGATTCTATAGTTTGAGAATAATTATTTTGAGTGGGACCACCATAAGTCACGCCAGGGAGAGAATCGCCCTTTCTTACAAGATAAGCTATGGTCACACTTCAGTTGCAGTCCGCCCGGTCAATCCATCAGCTCGTTCCCGGAATGATAACTAGGTACCTATTAGTGTGAATGCGCCTTTACTATCTGATTGTGGGATATAGTTCCTGAATGTGGATTGCGTAGGTAGGAACAAGAAACACGGTAAATGTAATGCTCTTGTAAGGAAGTAATGTAGAATTATTACAACAATAGGTAAATACCAGTAAATATATGATGTTTGAAATTATAAGAGATGCTTTTTACCTAGTTATTTCCAAGGGATAAAATAGGCTCTTTAGTTAGTGCTCAAAAAGAAGAATACAAACCAGGTTTGAAAGGTAATAATGTAAATTCGAAAAGCTAATATTGAAAGAAAAACAATTATAATTATAAAAATCGCTTAACGCTTTACTGAACAACTAATATAGGTCTCATGAAATCGATGTTTCTTCCTTAATATTATGGTTATAAATATGATATAAACGGTGATAGAAAGGAAAAATACTACGCTTTATATTCAAACCTAAAAATTAACTATAAAATAGTTACAATGTACACATTCATCAAATCAAATTTTTGACTGAATTTAAAAAATTTTTACAAAGCTTTGGGAATTTTTTATTCATTATTTTTACATGAAATGATTAAAACATGAGTTAACGACAACGTTTCTTATACATTTGCTAAATAATATATGTGTGTGGTTTTAATTTTTTTCGTTATCACTAATTTTAGTTAGGAAAAATGTAATGTTTTTTGAAACTTTTTATGTTTGAATTCAAAATGTTCATATTTCAAAAATAATATATTTATTTCGAATTATAAAATTAAAAAGCGTATTTTATCACCTTTCAAATACAGTTTATAATTTTCGGATACGTTAAAAAATATTCCATTTATTTGGATTTTAATGCAAAGCGGAAATATTTTGACTTACTGAGAAAATAGACCAAAGGTCTGAAGGGTGCAAAATGTGAACAAATGTCTTAAATAAGCATTTAAAGAAACGTTGTGTTTTTTCGTTCCTGTAAATGATAAATAATGGAATAATAATTTATTTTTATGATTTTTTGAGCGCACTTATGAAGGGTTCGGTGAATGCGCCTATGAAACTGGTAAGGGGCAGTACCTTCAACAAGGTTAAGAACCACTGTTATAAGTTGTAAGTTTTTTTATGTGAATACCACACAAGTGTCCCAACTACTCCCATCTGGAGCCAGTGAGACTATGGCATTTCCAATTGGGGTATGTTTTGAGGCTGAAGGTAGTGGGGAAGGAAAGGGATGGGAAGGAGAGTAAAGCCATTTCAAGCAACGTTTCAATTCTAAATGGTGGTCTTACACCAGGACTATACTCATAGTATGCATCTGGAACGAGTCGTAAGTATGCATATTGTGATAAATAATTGGACACAAACACAAATATAAATAAAAAAAAATTATTATTATTTGGGCACGCCGGAATTTTAAACTGTGACCTTCGGATTGCTAGTCGAGCGCCTTACCCCTCGATCACGGAGGCTGTTGGTTTAATCACGATATATTATAGTATCATGTCATATATTATTTATGCACCCATTTCTATGAATAACATACTATCTACAGTTTATATAAGTGTTAAGGAAATTACAAAAATATTTTGTACAACGTACTTGAGCTGATCTTTCACTAAAACTGTACTCTACAAATTACTCCATTTTTTGCATTAACTCCGCACACACAACTGGTGGGCAGACCAAAACCTTGAAAAACCTCACCCCATGCAGTCTGGCGCCACTGTTAAGTCACCAAACGTAGCGAACCACTTAGGATGAACTATGGCAGAGGAGTTGGTTATCCAATGATTGGTTCCGAGGCCTCGGTACCCAAACTTGCCTCCCAAATTGAATTTGATTTTTTTTTTGTATTTATAAGAATTTTAATACTCGTACTAAACGCAATATTTTTATAAGCAATTTCTTTCATAGAAAAGTACTTTTTCGACATTTTAATATTTGTTTTTTTTTGTTTATTGTTTGAAACTTTTTGCAATTAAATTTACGGTTACAATTTTACAACATAATATTTCAATCACTCTCCTAATAAAGGAGAGTGAGCTTGTGTTTAGGAGAGGACCACTAAATATTTTTACATCTATTTAAATTAAATAATTATTTCAAAACTCTTAGTAATTTTATGATAAAATACAATAAAAGTAATAAAAATATAGGTTAATTATAAAAGATGCAAAGGATTGATAAAGGAAAAACATAAATTTAAACAATAAGTAAAGTTATGAAGTGGTATTACAGAATTTTCACTGTTCGCACCGTTATATTGATGAAGGTTTTAATAATTTTTATTTTATTTTTTTTCTATATGAGTAAAACCTCAAATTGTAATATTTAATTAATTGAATCCTGGGTTCAAGTAGTCAGACGTGCAAATATATTTTTCTGATTTTTTTGTTTTTAGAATTTCGATTGAGTCTTCATTTAATTAAACATAAAATGTTATGTCAAAATAAAATATAAGATATAAAGAAGAAAAGCGCGATTTCAACAAAAAAAGTCAAGGAAAAATGTTTAAAAGACAAAGATTAGAAAGAGAGAGTGGTTAATTTTTTAATAAAATACTCTTTTGTTTAAAACCACGAGATTTTAATTTTAATTCAAGTATTTTATTTTATTAAATATGTCAATCAACAAAGTGATCGCTTTCTACAATAATGGTTAATTTTTTAATTTTTTTTTCATTACCTCCACACAGTATAAGGAAAATAATTCCCCTCAGAGTTTACGTCATCTTTGCGGATGCTGTGTTTTTTTTTAATAGCTCCATTCCAGAGTGGAAGATACTCTTAGTATCGCCCTGGTGTAAGACCACCATTCAGAATTGAAACGTTGCTTGAAATGGCATTAGCCGTGTTTGGTGACCAGATCTGTCAGGTACTTCCCACCTTCCTCTTCCCTTTCTTCTACTCCTCCCCACTACCTTCAGCCTCACAACATACCCCAATTGGGGATGCCATAGTCTCACTGGCTTCAGACGGGAGCAGTTGTGCGGTATTTATATAAAAAATAAAATTAAAAAACCAGAGGGCCCAGAGGAAAATAATTCCACTTAGGACCAATGTCATCTTTGGGGATGTTGTGTGGAGGGTTTTTTAAAGGAAAGGTAGGAGGGGAAGTTTTGGGAAGGAAAATGGTATGAGGGTAGGGTAAGAAAGTAGGAGTCAGTAGGTCCAAAAACGACGGACATGCGAATCCTTGCCTCCCACAGCGGTGCAAGACAATGGGTCGAGAGAGTCCTACTAGAGAGGCCAAATGGTCGCCCTCAACCAGTCTTTTCCGATACGGCCCGCCACGCAGTATGTGGGCAGATACATCTTCCGTCAAGACCTACAAAAACCTTGTCCAATTAACTCGGACACTCCTGCTAAGTCACTAAAGAGGGAGTTCTGGGAAGAAAAAGGTATGAAGGGTGGGTAGGAAACTGAGGATCAGTGTTTCTAGAAGTCACGGACGTCTGAATCTATCCCTCCTTCTGCGGTACGTTTCGAGATATCCCTTGACCGTTATCTCCCGATCCGTCCTGCCACACAGTTAGTTGGCAGACGCATCCGTCCAAGATTCTGACAAACCCCATAAACCCGGATACCCCTGCTAAGTCACTAAAGGAAACATACCACTTGGGGTGACCTATTTTAATTTTTTAAAATGAATAATTTATTTATTGTTATTAAGTTTATTTTGTAGAACTCCACTTTATTTTTTTATTTTATAAATTCAATAATATTATTATTTAATGTGTAAAAACAGTTTATTATAAACGAGTTCTGCTTCGTAATTATTATAATGTATTTCAGCTGTTTCGCCCTCTGAAGGCATTATCAAACTGTGGTTGTTACCACCTAGAGACGATGTATTTATAATATTTCTAGATAGGTACTTATGACGAAAAAATTAAATGCTTTTATTTTTATAACCTGTCTCCCTTTTAACTTCCCAGTAAAATGATTGAAAATATTAATGGTTTAGTTTCCCAATTACTGCATTGTTTAATTTAAATTTAAAAAAAAATAAAAAAAATACATAAAAAATAAAAAAAATAATAATAATTTTTGCCCTCGAGTATTATTTCCACGCTACGCCACTACATTAAAATAAAATGATCAGAACGTGTCGGGATGACATTTGTTAATGTGTTACTCCGGTGGTCCAGTGGTCGAATGGTGCAGTGTATTTAATGTTGCCTACCCTGGGGTCTCGTGTTCTGGTCCGGTATTTTCCTTCCGGCACACCAGTCCAGTGCGTGTAATTAGGTAGGAAATGCCCCTGTTTGAAACGATTGGCTTCTGAATTCGGTGATTTTTGAATAATAATTTTGAAGGATATGTCAGGTGTTACATTTATTTTTAATACGAGTTTTTAAAGCAACGTTGTGGAATTTTTTGTTTTGATAAGATTTTGTATAATTTTATTGTAAACCTAAATCAATTACATTCGAAGTTTAACAATATTATGTTGTATTTCTATAAAATTTCAATCTAAATTTCTCTAATAAACAATAAACAGTGTTAAAATAAAGGCATACAAAATCATATGTTTTTTTTTTGAAAATTTGACCGCTTAGAAGTTTTATGGATGCTTCAATTAAATACTGCGTGTAGAACATATCTTGGCCCTTTAAAATGTCGGTCATTTATTTTATAAATCTTTTAATAAGCCTAGAAAAAAAATAAGGTCTATAAAAACACTTTACAAGTCCAAAATCTCCTATTTATAAACTTCTTTTCGGATATAATTTTATAATTAATGTGTCAAATTCAGTTAATTTTATTACAATCGCAAAAAATGAAATTTACGGCCGAACCTCACAAAATAAAATATAATACGCATTTTTGCGTTGTTATTTTTGACATCACGGCGACAATACGGCAATCGAAGAATGTGGGATTTTAAAGTGAACCTTATACCGTCCACTGAAGAACGACTGGCAGCCAAACCTATTTTCTGTCAGTACTCCTCCGGACGGAGCGGGGAAAAGATTTGTTAGGCTCCGCGTCGCTAATAAGCACACATTTCACCACTAACAATTACACATCTGCTGGATCGGCCCTGATGATGGACACTGCAACGCTGTCCTAAACGTTGGCTAAAGAAGGAGGTAGCGCAACGCGGCATAGCACCCCTAAAACAAATAACGAAAAAAACAAATTCTGATCTTTCTTGTAGAAGAATTAAGGAAGGCATTTGCTCTAAAAATACAAAAAAATTATTAAATTTCTACCTTTTATTTTTTTCATCGAACTGCTGTACCCTCCAAAGTTCTTTACTCCAAGATTCGGTGTGGCCAGGGGCATATATATTCGGTTATCAGAAATTTGTCATCGACATTATTGAAATGGTAACATTCTTTAATTGGTTTTAATCGCCGCCAGAGGGTTTTTATCGTAATAATTGAAATAACATTCGAGATTCGAATATTTATAGATTTGATCCAGGCATTTAATATTGTGGAAATTATCTTCTTCCCACTGAACGCATTCATTGATTGAATTTTGTAGATACCTAACTAACAGTTTCGTAAAATGATTTTTCAACAATTTTATAGAAATAGATCTGACATTTTGAGATTGCCATGGACAAATAAGGCGATTAATTTTTAGATTATTATACCGTATACGGCCTCCGTGGTCAAATATTAAGGCTCTCATGGGATCAGATCCCGGCGTACGCAAGTAATTTTTTTTTGATTTATTGAATTGATTTTATTTTATTTTTATTTAATTAAAATTTAAAAATAATATAAGGTATATTTGCGTGTAAGATAATCTTAGCATCGCGCTTGTGTAAGACGACAATTTAGAAAAACATGGCTTTAAACGTATTTGGTGACTAGATAATATGAAGCGGTGTGGGTACCGCCGCCCCGTGAACCATTTATTACCAAAACCTCTGCCATAAGTCACCCCAAGTAGTTCACTACGTTTGGTGACTTAGCAGGGGTGCCCGGGTTAATGGGGGTAAGGTTTGGCCAGATCTTTGCGGCGAATGGGTCTGTCCACCAACTGCGTGGCGGACCGGATCGAGAGAGATTAGTTGAGTAAGACCTCTCCAGCAGGACTCTCAGAACATCGCCTTACCCGCCATGGAAGGGATTGATTCATATGTCCGTCACTCCTGGACATACTGAACCCCAGATTCCTACCCACCCCTCATATCTTTTTCCTTCCCACTACTTCCTCCAATTCCCTAAAAAGACCCTCCACACAGCATCACCAAAGATGACATAGGTCCTGAGGGGAATTATTTTCCTCGGGGCCTCCTTTGTGCCTCCTAATGTAAAAAAATATATATATTTATATACACACACATGTATATATGAATAGCTATGAACTTCCACAACTTCATCTTCCCATTCTTTCCCTCTCTAGTTACCTTTAGCCTCGCAACGATTTAAAAATGATATATTTCTGTTTTTCTCTGGTTATACCCTCTTAACACCCTGTATGGGTGCTTTTAATTAACATTTTTGAACATTTTCTTTTAATGTTTTTACCAAGGCCTTTTTAGGATGAGCTCACCAATTTTTTATATATATATATAAACCTTCGTTGACGGGCTCACAATAACTCGCCAAAGTTTTATCGCAATCGGATGAACGGTTTAGCAATGCATAATTTCATGATACCAGAGCGCACTATTGTATACAGAAACCATCGCGGCCATGCACAAATCAAATCCCAAAAGTTTCATCGCAATCGGATGAATGGTGTAGCAACGCATAGGCCCCATACAAACATACAAACCCAGAAATAAACATAAACACGCTAAAAGCTCAAAGTTCAAAGCTCAAAGCTTAAAGCTCAAAGCCTAAAGCTCAAAGCTCTTAGCTCTCAAAAGCTCTTAAAGCTCAAAGCTCATTAAATACATTTTCATTTATATAAATTTCATAACGCCAGAATTTCAAAATTCAAAATTTCATAACGAACATTATATGTAGCCTATAACCTTCGCGGGTGTACGCACAATAAATCACCCAAGTTTCATCGCAATCGGTATGGCAGCGCATAACATACGAACAAATAAACAAACAAACAAACAAACATACAAACAAACAAACGAATAAACAAAAAAACATTGATTTTTATAAATAAGATATATGAATAGCTATGTACTTCCCCAACTTCATCTTCCCATTCTTTCCCTCCCCAGTTACCTTTAGTCTCACAAAGATTTAAAAATGACATATTTCTGGTTTTCTCTGGTTATACCCTCTTAACACCCTGTATGGGTGCTTTTAATGAACATTTTTGAAAATTTGTTTTTATTTTTTTGTACCAATGCCCTTTTCAAATTCCGAGGAAATTAAAGGAAATTATCGAAGCTAGAAAAGGGTTAGGGTACGTGGTAATATTGTAATATTTAAATTTTACTACAGAACGTTGAATAATAATAAAAATTAAAATTAATAAAGGAGACAAAAGACTGAACAATACTCAGGTTTGATGCCCAACTTGATTCACTTATTAAAGAATTATCTTTAGTTGACTGCCCTAATTTATTAGAATTAATCTGTATTAATGTACCTGCTAGACTTACTCGCAATAAAGATATTTTCAATTTTAACAATACCCTCAATACTAACTATTCTATTAATTCACCAATCCCTAGAATGCATAGCCTTGCAAATAAACATTGTGAATCTATAGATATATTTGGTGTTGACAGTTTTGCAATTTTCAAGAGACAACTCATCTCTATTTTATCTGTTAATAATTAACTTTTCTTATTTTTGTTCTTTTCATAATATATCCTCTCATTTAAAATCTTACCAGTAATTTATAACCTTATTTTATTTTATTTTATTTTGCTGTTCTATTTAGTTCTGTTTTATCATCATACATTATTATACACATATAATTGTTTGTTTATACCTACTAACTAGCTTTTACACATTGCACTTTATTGTATTTCTGGTCTTACTACTGATTTTTTCTTTTTACTCATAGTATTTCATTTCTTTTATGATGTTTAATTTTTTTATGTTTTTAATTTCTGTTGTAAAAGCCCACTAGGGCGTAAATAAATAAATAAATAAATAAATAAATAAAGAACGAAATCGCATATTTAAACTTTGGAAACAAAATCAAGGAAGTATTCCTTTGACAATAGAAAAAAATAAAGCTCGTAATACTGTCACGAATTACGGAAGATATATTAAATGCAAGTATTATACAAAATTGCTTAACGAAAACATGAACAAGCCACAAAGAACCTGGAAAACAATCAATTCCATTCTCACAAATAGCTCGCGATACCCAAAAATAACTTGTAAATCTCTAGTCATAAATGACGAAGAAGTAAAGGGACCAAAGAAGATTGCAACTGCATTTAACGCATTTTTTCTCTCAGTTGGGGAAAGTTTCAGTATCAGTAATAAAAATTTCAAAACTGATGTAAACACGATCTACACGGAACCTCAAGCAAAACAATCTTTTAACATGATCAGGACAAATAAAATTGAAATCCTACGTGTCATATCTAACCTTAAGTCCAAAGCGGCAGCTGGTTCCGATGGGATAACCTCTCTCCTTCTCAAAAATTGCAAGGAGGAACTGGCGGATGATCTTGTATTCTTAATAAATCTCTCTCTATCAAAAGGTATCTTTCCAGACAGACTAAAAATTGCGAAAATAATTCCTATTCATAAAGACGAATGCAAAAAAAAATGTCCAAAATTATCGTCCAATCTCTATACTTCCAGCTATCTATAAAATTTTTGAATGTATCATTAAAGAAAGACTATTGAAATATCTCGAACACAACAAAATTCTCACGTCAAAACAATACGGTTTCAGACGATGATCTAACACTAAATGTGCAGCTTTCGATTTTATATCAAATCTACAGAAACATATTGATCATGGGGATTTTACGGCGGCAATATTTATTGATCTAAAGAAGGCGTTTGAAACGGTGGATCACAACGTATTGATCGAAAAACTGAAACATTTCGGTATTGTTGGTCCTCCTCTGGAACTTTTCCGATCTTACCTATCAAATCGCGTTTTGGCAGTAGAACTGGGAGGAGAAACGAGTGAGTTGGGTAAAATAACATCTGGAGTGCCACAGGAATCAATTCTTGGACCGTTGCTATTTATAATCTATGTGAATGACATGACAAAGTGGGGTATTAAAGGAACTCTACAACTTTATGCGGACGATACAGTACTTTTTTACAATAAACTGAACCTAGCGGAGCTTGAAACGGAAATGAATGCTGATGTTTCTAAACTCACAAGCTGGTTAAGAATAAACAAACTAACTCTTAAGGTAAAAATAACTCATTATATATTTTTTGGCAACAAGAAAAATTTCAGCCTCAATATCAAAGTTGGTGATAACTGCCTCGAAAAGAAAATGAGCACAAAATATTTGGGCCTGATCGTAGATTCCCAACTCTCGTGGAATCTCCACATAAATCATGTAAATGAGAAAATTACCCCCATAACTGGTGTACTATATAGACTCCAAGGATTATTACCTATTCCTTTACTAACATCAGTGTACTACGCCATGGTACATTCACAACTTTCTTATCTCTGCTGTATCTAGGGATTTGCCTCAAAGAAATTGATAGCTGATCTGCAGGTGGTTCAAAACCGAGCTCTCAGAAATGTTTTTGGACTTCCATGGGACACCCATGTCAGAGACATCTATTCAATTTCCGGTATTCTTCCAATCACAGTCCTTCCTAAACATGAAATAACAAGCACCATCCTACAAACTACTCAACAATCAACTCACACTAACATCAAGCCACTTTACAATCAAGACATTCACACTCACAATACTCGAAATAGCAATAAAATCCGCATACCTCAAACACACACAACAAAATATGGGATAAAATCTCTGAACTATTTTGCCTATACACTATATAATTCGCTTCCAGATATGTACAAGGGAATCCAGCAAAATAAAAATGTTCAGAATAATGCTCTAAAAAAATATTTTTTAAATACGTTTAAGAATGAAACTATGTAGTTTTTCTTGTCATGTCTCAATTGTCTTGTTTCCTTTTCTCTTTTCCATTTATTTGTAATCATAATCATCCACATTTGTATAACCTTGTTCCTTGTTTCTTTAATTATTTTCTATTGTTGTTTGCTCACTAAACCTGTTTTATTTTTTTATTTTTAGTCTATGTTGTATGTGAAACTTATATTATTAATATCCATTTTCCAAGTAAAACTGTAACTATTTCCTCACACCCATGAATTTTCCTCCTGTCCTAAAATGAGTTATGTAACTCATCGGGATTGCTCCAGCAAGTAATAAAAACAATAATAAAAAAAAAGGTTCATTGGTGTTTCCTGATAAATAAATTAATAATTATTTAATTATTAAATATAAAAAATACGCTTTTAATTAAAAAGTTCAATTTCCTATATTTGAAAGATAAAATATTATGTAGGTTAAAATAAATACCTGGTATATGTAGTACTTTTGTGGGACTCGTGCAAGAGGTCTTATCTTGATTTGTTATAACTTTATCGGCGATCGGAATCATCGCTTTCATATTTCATAATTGAATTTATGCATATTGCTGGCATCAGCGTCCCTTTTCCTCACAGCTGTCACCGAGTCCTTGGATTATATGTCTGAAAAGGATGCGGCACAACAATTAAAGATATATGTTTACATTTTTTTAACATTATTTATTTATTTATTAATTAATTTACGGACAAAAGTCCATTAAAAACATAATAATAAAACGAATAAAAAAGCAGAGATGACACTGAAGGGAGAGCACATATAAATGAATAGCAATGACAATATAAAATTTAAAAACTACATATAGAAGACACTACAAGTCAAAGCATGAAAAAAAAGCAACTTTTACACCAAATAATTTAAGGCGTTGACAAGTCTCGACATTCTGGAATAAAGGAGAAGGGTATTCATAATAAGCAGAATATTGATTGAGGAACAGCAATTCATTATTTCGGAGTCTACGTGAAGGGATGTTGAACTGGATGAGTTGTAACAAAGCAGGTGGATCAGTAATACTGTCGATAATTTTAAATATGCAAATTAGATCAGAGTCCTTTCTACGTTTTCCTAAAGAAGAAATGTTTAAAATTTGTTCAATTTTATCATATGAGTACTCGCCTCTTTCAAGACCTAACATCCGAGCGATTCCTCTTAGAAAGCGATTATCTCCACACGGGAAAAAAATCCGAAGGATCGAGAGTGTTTGGCTTGAGAGGTCAAAAGGTCTCTCTGAACCAGTCTCTCCCGATCCGGCCTAGAAAAACCCAGAAAAATCTCGCCCCATAAACTTGGATAACCAGTCACCATTTATGGCAGGGGTGTTGGTTACCCAATAAATGGGTCCTGGAGCTGGGGTACCCGTGTCCGCCTCCCAAATTGAATAATCATCATCATCTTATTGGGGCTTAGCACCATCAAATCGATAACTTAACAATATCGGATCGATAGGTTTAACTGGCGATGATTTTATATCGATTTTCGGAGCACGGTTGCGCTCTTTAGGCGTTAATAATAGCCAAGCTGATATTGACAACGACATAAATAATAAATTGCCCCACGATTGCAACGCCAGCGGGTGTTGTCTTTGGATGTACATTCCTAAAAGTTAAAGTCTACGTCAAATTTCCCTACAGAGTCTCATTGTGTTTGAGGATGCTGTATGAGGGGGGGAGTATTTTTAATTAAAGGAAGGGAAGGAACTTCTACAAATGAAAAATGTATGAGGGATTGTGTGATGGATAGGAATAATGGGGTTCAGTGTGTCCTGGTCATCCACCGCCAAGACATAGACAAACCTTTCCCTAATGAACCTGGGCACCCCTCTTAAATCACCAAACGTAGCGAACCATTATAGGTGACATATGAAGAGGTGATGATCATCCCAATATATGGTTTCTGCGGTACCTATTGTGATGACCGTGGCCGGTTATCCCATAATAATCTGGACTCCCTTTGATGGATCCAGATTCCTCTGTATATGATGATCTCAGTACAGGGTTTCAAGACAATAAGAAGACGTAGGTAGTCTCGTGATGTTTATTCCGGGATAAGGTACAATGGTAATTCTTAGGAAGTCTGATGGTAAGAGGACGAATGGACAACAATCACACCCTTTTATACGTTCCTCATGTTGTCTCACTCATACACGCATGTCTCTTTCATACCGCAAGACATACGTTCACCACACCTATTCACGCCTGAATTGAAAGTACGTAAAGGGTAATGATTACACTTTATAATACTTTGATAATAGGTACTGGTGATAAATACTCGCAACTTACGTCCTCGCAATCGTTAATGTAAGAAGCCTATCGTAAAAATATATAGGTATCTCATCACTTTAAAAACGTCATCTATTTTGGTCAAAACGTTTCCTTAAGAATTGCATACGAGGGGGGACCTAAACATGGTAGTTGTGCTGTGGTGGAGAGGAAGAGTCGAGGGACCATTGTTGGTCAATCCTCTTGAGTCAGTGTGCGAAGTCGTGTCGATGTGCATCAGTAAAACCAGAGTCGACGAGTGGTTTTCACGTTTTAAAAATGGAAGAATTAAACACCAACTAAGTGCTAACACTTTCCCTACGCCCAAAATCACACATCCTCACTTCTTCCCTCAGTGTCTCAATCACGATTCCATTTCCCACGAGCAAGAAATTCGGCATACTATATAGTGGATAACGGCACGAAACCGGTCATTAGCCGACCATTTGTCCGAGGTCCCTCACAGTGCCGTCGAGCGCCGAATCATTGGCCAATCGACCATTTCTGCACTTTATTTTGCCTGCGGCGCTCCGTGAAAAATGATCCCCATAATTAGCGTGCCCTCACCGCCTCGTACTGCGACATTCGGTGCTTTCCGCACAATAATGCTTAATCGACAAGGCATTATTGTGTCGATTGACCAATTGACTTTCGCGCAGGTATATAACTTATGGTAAGTGTGACACTTAATTCAGGGGAAAGACCTTTCTTGTTGTAATTTATCACCCTGCCATCACCTGAAGAACGTTTTACATACATAATATTTTACTTCAATTCTTTTTGATTGATTAATTAATAAAACACTCGTGTTTCTCTGTAAAAACGAAGAAACGACATTAAAGTTTTTAAGTCAATTTCCTTTTATGTTTTATTCCTACAATCTATATTATTTTGGTAATGTAAAAATCTGACGCAAAATTGTCTTGGTTTTTCTGTTTTATCTTCCTCGTCGTACATTATCTATCAGTTTTAAAGTTTACATTCTAATTGTGAAGTACTGCTTTATCGATAATGCAATACATTTACTTTACACATACAAAGATATATGATCAATGATACAGTGGCGGATTTACCAGCAGGCTGAGTATGCTTGAGCCTAGGGCGGCGGACTTTAGGGAGCAACAAATTTGCCCCAATTTTTTTTATTGTCTAACAGAAATAAAAAAAATACCTAAATTTTATTAGATTTCACCACTTAACTTAACCTGTCAAAGTGGGGAATTTGACGTTTATCAATCTGCTAATACTTTTTTTTATACTACGTATTTGCGTAGGTAGTCTATTTGGAGCGCGGTGCAGAAACGAATGACATGACCATTCGTTAAGAGTGTCTGGCCGACATGAAAGCGCGGCCGAAATGAAACTTTCAGGATTAACACGTTTCTCGTCCTCGTAGATAGACTCTTGTCCGAGTTAGAAAAACGACAGGAGGCCTACAACAAATTTAACGAGAAGTTTTCATTTCTAACTAAAATATGTGAGTTGTCAACATCGACCCTAACGGAAAAAGCATATTTAATGGAAAAAATGTGTTCTAATGATTTAGAAACTGACCTAGTTCGGGAATACGTACACTTTCAAGGCCACCTTTCTTCTGAAAGAATTTTGATAGAACCAAATTCTGGATCATTAAAAAGTCTATCATCGTTTCTGCGAAATAGGAATTTGGAGAACCTTTATTCAAACTTGGATATAGCAGTTCACATGGCTCTGTGTACACCAGCGACAAATTGTTCGGGTGAGAGAAGCTTTTCTTGCTTAAAGCGGGTGAAAAACTATCAACGATCTACACTATGTCAAGAAAAGCTAAATGCCTTAGCTCTTTTGTGCATAGAGTCAGGACTAATGAACAAAATTTCATACGACGATATAATTGACGATTTGCGAATATAAAATCGGGCAAAAAGGTCATGTGAAACATTAATAACTTAATTGACTGTATTGTGATCATCAAGCAGATTGTTAGCAGATAATTTAATAGGAATATTGTTCGTATTGTTTTTAAACTATAAGTCCAATAAAAATATTTAACAACATTTACCGAATGTACATTATTTTGTAATCTGTGTTCATTCATATTGTCTAAGTGGTTTTAAGGCAAACTTTAGTCCATCTTATAAGCAATACATGATTGAGCTTTTCTTAGCTCAGAAATACAACTACTTCTTGTGTGACCTACACTAAGTCGTGGGTTCGTTTATCTTTTTTTGGCAACCATATATCAAAAATTAGTACAAGTATTCTTATATAGTTTAATAATTGTTTAGAAACTGTGCAGTTATTTTTTGAATCCAATGATGTTAAATATCAGTATCTTCACTTGCTTACTAGAAATTCATTTCATGGATTACATTATTTAGAAGCTCAGAAGATTTACCAAACTGGTTTATAATAAATGTTATTAGTAGACATCGGATTATATGCATTTTCATATTTGCATATGCAAATGCATATAACCCTCTAATTACGGCGATAATGCATATTTTAGCCTTTTTTTCCCAAATCGTGCATATTTAGCATTTGAAGACGCATCCATTAAACAGAATATCGCCCTCATCTCAACACATTTCCGCAAGTTACCATAGAAAAATTGGAAACAAAAAACCTTCCTCTACTTAAATCAATAGAAATATTGGAAACAATGATTGAACTCGCCAATGCCCTCTCCAATTGAATATCAGAAAACGTTCGTGAAAAGTTAGACGCTATTTTGTTTAAAAACCCGAGTCTTGAAGACACGAAGAACATTAATGCCTACATCAACGGCACAGGTCATACATACCCTGCCTAAACAGGTATCTCCAGAAATGGCGCCAAATTTTTAAAATTTTGTCGGATGACGTCAGTTGACGTAGAGAAGTCATTTTCTGCGTTTTGGGTGACAAACATCAAAAATTTTTGCTCAAAAATTTGGAAAAATACTTAATTGTATATGGTCACAAAAACTATGCATAATTTTAAGAATATTTCGCTGTTTTTGTATCGTCTTTAATTAAAATATATAAAAATAAAAATGGTTTTTTGATTTTTTATTGTGCATATTTTAGGCAAATCAAGAATTTTTAGTGCATATTTCGGCCTTTTTTAGTGCATATTTGCATGCATATTTTGGCACTTTGTTAGTGCATATAATCCGATGTCTAGTTATTAGTTTAGAAAATTTACTGGATAGGTTTAGAATTAATGTAATCAGTTCTTAATTATTCATAATATATACATATTTAAAATACAGAGAATCATTTTTTAGTCTTTTAATTCTAAAATATTTTCTTCCACCTTCTTTTGTCCGTGTAGGGTATCGAAGTTCAGAAGTGGCAGCAAAATTTGAACAGCCTACTGGCGGCAAATGTTTTAATCCGCCACTGCAATGATAATACAAATACGTAGACTGTTTACTGTCTCACGAAATTAAAACAAAATATGGCATGTGACAAATATACTTACTAACGTTACCAGTAAATTCTTAAGATATTTAAAAAATATGTGTGCATGAAATAGATACTCAGTTTACAAGTTTCTTAAAGTTGTGGCGAATACTAAATTCTTCATCACAGGTGTGATTGAGATAACAACCGCAGGCTTCTTGGCTTACTATAAGACGAATACGGAACGCTGTATGGACCCCACTGCTGGTAGTTTTAGCCGTAGTTTAGGTTAGGTTAGTTATCGGCAGTTTTTTACTGGGCGGGACTGTTTTCCTGGCGTCACCGATATTGTAAACCAATACTACTGCACACCTTAAAAAAATCAACTAAATGAACGAATTCTTTCCGTATTTAAATTATTCCCATTAAAATCTTCGAGAAAAAATGGAAATAATTGTAATATAATAATAATTAAGTCATTTTACTGAAACGTTATTCTTTGGATTTTAGTGGTGTTTACCGAGTAATTAAAACACTTTCTTATCACGCACGAGGGCAATTCGGCATTAATTAAATGCAATTTGGTTAGAAATCGCACACGACCTCACGCAACGCCTGATAGTTTAGTGCATAAAAAAACCAATCCCATTTAGTACAAGCGATGTGTAGTTCACGTGTGAAGCGCTTTGTACGGATCATTCCCCAATCTACGCGTTCTGCGAATGATTTGAAGAAATTAAACATACTCGTAACTTGCAGAAACTTCATACATGATCCAGGAAGCGTCAGTCGCGCTCGGGTGGAGTTTCGATAACGGGCTACGATACCGCGTTGACGAATTAACACATGTAAAAAGACGGAAGTTCTGAGAAGGAAAAAGGGTTGGTAGTAATCTGGAGGACAATGTGTTAAGCAGAAACCAATGTATGGATCCATCCCTCCTACTGCCGGTCTGGCTGGAGAGGTCAAAAGGTCTCCCTCGACCAGTCTCCCGATCCTGCCCGCCACGTAGTAGGTGGGTAAGAGCATCCGCTGAAAAATACCTAGACCCATGAACCCGGGCATCTTGCTCCCAAGTCACCAAACGTAGCGAACAATTGGGGGTAACCTATGGCAGGGGTGTTTGTTTTCCAATAAATGGTTTACGGCGGTACCCATCCTCGCCTCCCAGGATGAATTATAAAGCGCCAGTTTTCTAAAATATCGTCACAAGTATTAATAAATATATGTGAATGAAGTAAGGAGTATGTGCCTAAACTTGAAGCTTTTGCCTATTGCACCAAACGGAGGTGATTAAATTTTGAAATTTTGAACGTTTTTGAACTTGTCGATCATCCAGTTGGTTATTTAGACATCTCAAAACCAAAAATTTTGTTGAGGATATTTTATCAATTAATTATAATTGTACTTACGTTAAAGTATAAAAGCTGAATTTTATATATGTTACTTGAGGAACTATCAACATATGTCTTCTCAGTTATCAGACAGTTTTGATGGTTCCTTCACCTTGTCAGACACATTAAAAGTCTTCCGTAGGTGCAAGCGCGATATATACATGCAAGCGGGTGGGAGTGAAATAGCCGACCACTACCTTGTAAAAGGGCGAGCAAAATGCTCTTGAAATTGAGTTGCAATTTTATACACCTTTGCTACCTGCTATCTTTCAAGGCCACCGTGATCCAAACTTCATAGTTGGGGATCATCTTTCCTGTATTAGGGACATACATAGAGAAACGTTCAGGTTTTATAAAATAACGACGGTCTGATCGGCACAGGCTCTTGATATAGAATACTGCTTTTCCTTTTTATGTCAAAACTTAGTATTTGGACATGTCTGGACGGTCGATGTCTATGATATATTTGATTATATTATTGCATATGATATACTCGTGTTATGACCATGGAAGAATAAATATTTCCTCCAAGCGTATTACGTTTCATTTTGACGTGTTTCAAGAGGCGCACAGAAAGCGAAAACATTCTAAATAATGCATTTCCTTAAAAGCAATAACGTACATGCTGGCATTTTCCAAAAAAGGCAATATTTCTTCCATTCCCTGTTCAAGCCCATAACTTTACTAATTGACCAACGTCCTCTCCGCTAAATAATTTGCCTGTGAGTAGTAATACTATGTCTTCACCTCTAGGTATATTGTACAACAGTTGGCTTCATTCACTACCTCTGCAAAAAGTATTTTTATTTTTATGTTAGTATCGCACAAGAGTCCAAACTGCTCCCAACCGTCTGTAGCCAGTGTGATTTTGGAATTACCCAATTGGTGTAGTATGTTGTGAGGCGGAAGGTAGTCGGAAGGAGAAGGAGATGTGGACAAGACGGTGGGCTTGGACTTGACTATTACGATCTGATCACTTCTTTTAACTAACTTTTAGATTCTGAATCAGGGTGTTGGGACGTACTTGACTTATTTTATTCAGTGATTCCTGACATTATTACAGTCTTGAAATTTTGGTCTGCGGTGACATTTTTAATGTTTTTTTTTCAACTAAACACGTAAAAAAATAGTATTGGACATTTATGGTCGGGTAAGGGTTTGGATGGTTACTCGGCTGAGTTGCCAGTCATATGTGAAACAATGTTTTTCTTTCGTTTGGATTAAAAAAAAAACACACTCACACACATACAAAAAAACAAGGACATTGAGAAAGTTGAGATCTTATGTCACATTACTGCTGATGGCTTACAAGTTTCAAGACGGTTTATTATCAATACCAGACATTCCAGCTAAAATATGATTCCAGGTCCAGGATAATTTCACGCGAGGCCGCCAACACAAGCTTTCGATTTTTCCAGGTGCAGAACTAACCTACCAGTGGTGGCCCCAGAGAAAAATGACTAATTTAATGAACTGCCTCGCAGAGGATGTGGATGTTTTACACTTGTTCGAAAACGGATTTAAGCGTGAAGCATTATTTAAGATTTAGCTATGCGTACCTATGTGTAACCTTTATTGTCCCAAATGTAAATGTATTTATTACCTATGTCAAATATTCTTTTGTAATTTTCTTTAACGCTCGATTTTATACTGTTTGTGAAAATTAAATAAATAAACAATTACCAGTTAGTGACTGAGTAGATAAATGTGTTTGATTCCCATCCAGGAATTTTGAGTTTAATTTCTATCATTGTTTGTCCTCCTTCACTCGTAGGGGTTTCATCCAAAACTGCTTATGAATTACAGTTTTGGAGTAATAGACTATGAATATAAAAATTGAAACGAGACGAAATGATGTTTGATTTATGGATGATAGTGTGTAGGAAAAACCAAAGTATGTAAGGAAAAGAGAATGACCAATCACTTATCACTTTATCTCTGCGAAGGACCACACGACACAACCACAGTATACACTTCCATAGTGACATCTCGAGGTAATTATCGCCATAATAAAACGAATGAGTACAAAGCGATGTTCTGTTCTTCCGAAATTATGTACACGAAAAATACCAACAACTTACTTCCAATGTAGTTCCAAATCTTATTCTCTTTTGGAATGTTCTCACAAAAAAAGTAATAATAATAGTTTGGAAACTATTTATAATTGTGATTATAAAAAATCGGTTTCTTTTGTATTGATTGATGTCAAATATATCTGAGTGTTTTCGCACTGACAATACCAGTAACCCACGGGACATTTCGTAAACATTAATCTTGCCCGCACTGTACCGGTTGTGGTGACGTCACAGAAAGTGGGGAGCGAACCCAGGACAGTTGTTGTTATTGTTGCACTTTCACAATCGCGACAACAGAGCCGCGGACAACGGCTACAAGGATTTGCATAAGAAAGAAATAAAGAAATGCTGAACATCGTTGGGCGCCATCATGATTTCTGTTTATTTGTAGTCAGGTATTTCAACGGTGAATGAGCACTTTCTGATTGTTTATAATTATTTCAATTGTGACTTAAATTCTTACTTCATTGCTTTCGTTGGTGTAAATTACCCAAACAAACATGTTTTAATAAAACCTTATTTTGTTTTAAATTAATTTGTAACTACTCTAGAATGTACGCACTGATAAATCATTTTAAAGAAACCCTTGTTTGTGTAGGATGGATAAAAAATAAATAAATTCGATTAATTTTTCTTTTGTTAGAAAGCTGAAGAATGGAACAAAAACACACAAAAAGAACATTGTCTCCTTTTTTTTAATAGTAACAATACATCATAGGTCTTGACGAAAATAATTTTTCTCATGGCCTATGTCATCTTAGGGGATGCTGTGTGAAGGGTATTTTTAAGGAACAGAAGGTTTTGGGAAGAAAAAGGGTATAAGAGGTGGGTAGGATTCTGGGGGTTAGTGTGTCCAGAAGTGACAGACATATGAATGCATATCTCCAAATGCGCTGAATTCTGGGTTCGAGTCCCAGTTGCGACCATTGTCTTTTTTCTGTTTTTCTGTGTCTTGTTCTCTTTCATATTTTCGTTTAGATTATTATTGTTAACTTATTCTAATATGATATATTTCACTGATGGGAATAACCTTCAAAAAAGTATAAAAAGAAAGTTTTCTTATAAAAAGGCTATATATTATTTTAAATGAATAAATTGTGAAATAACACAAATTAATCAAATAAAAATTATGTGCCACTCCGGAATTTGATAAATCGACGATTGCGAGTCAAGAGCCTTACTGCTGGACTACGCCGGCCGCTACTAACGGGGCTATAGAATTTTCTTAATAATAAGCAGAGATCGTATTGTATTCAGACCAGTCAGCACTTTCATTTTGCAATAATACTTACAGTTACTGTAATTACTATGAATTATTCATACTCGCGTAACAAAATGTCAAAATATTTTCAAGAAATTCAACCCAATTTACTCGAGTAATGAAGTGTTGGCAGGAGTCACTCAAATCCTTTCAACATATTTCAATATTATTCATAATAAATAATAATAGTGGCGGCACTCGAAAAATCGCGCAGAAACTTTAAATGGAAGCGTCAAAGGGAACGTGGACCGAATTGACAAGTTCTTGAGGACCTTACCGAGAAAGCTTCTCGTCTTGCAGTTAGTTATTTATGTTATGTTGTATTGGGTGCACGCTTGCACTACGTTATATTTGAACTTTGAAAGATTCAGCTCGATGATGAAATTTTATTTACAAATAATTTATTTCTCAAAACACAGCAAACCTATTTTGTGGCACCATTTTAATTCTAAATTAATAGAATACTTAGTTTTTACTACTTTGATTGTTTATAATTTTTGTTTGAAAGTTTTTTTATGAACAATAAAAGTTGTAGAAACTAAGTATTCTATTAATTTCGAAATAATTTATTATTTGAACCATAATGTGTAATACAGTCCAATATCTTACTAATATTATAAATGCGAATGTTTGTATGGATTTTTGTTACTCTTTCACGCAATAAATACTGAATGGAATTTAAAAATTCTTTCACTAATCAAAAGCTACATTATTTGCAAGTAATTTAGGCTATATATAGCAGAGCTTACCAATAGGTATATAGTATACATATATTGGTAAGCTCTGGCGTTATGAATAAGCTGTGGTGTTATGAAATTATTTATTATACGTTTATTATCCAAACGAAAAGTGAAGCGTGTTGCTAAGTAATTGTTTGACGTGGGCTGTCATTTTGTTATTTGTTTAGGTTACTCTTGAGATTCCTTTGATAGCAAAAATTCAAATATCTGTAAAATAAGTACTAATCTACATTTTGAGCGAAGCCGGGGGCAAAGGCTAGTAAGGAATAATTCCCATAAACTCATAAAATACCCATTATTCCTTAATCACCTCTGTCGATATAAAATGAAAATTAACAAAAATTACAAAACACTAATCAGATATACATTATCTGTCTCTTTCTATCTGTTTCTTTATTTTGTTTTATATTTTGTCTTACTCCATATGTATAAAAGGGGCGTACGTAATTTACTTTCAGCCAGTGGCGGCTCGAGCACATTTTTGGTGGTGATCTACCTCTATTATATTGTGGAAGTACTTGACTTTCTTTAACCAGTGATTTCTGAAATTATTGGGGTAAAAAATGTAAATGAAAGTTTGATCTCTGGTGATATTATTGATTTTTTTCTACTAAAATATACCTACCGATCCCCCACTTCTCCCCTTACAAACCAACACCTACTATTTTTATATGTTTTAGTAGAAAAAAAATCAAAAATGTCAACGGAGGCCAACATTACATTTACATATTTTTACTCCAAATAATGTCAATCACTGCTTAAAGCAGTGGCGGCTCCTCACAAGGGGACCATAGGGACAGTCCCCACCAGTTATTCCAGAAACATGCTTAGAAAAAATTGACAATTCTTTGTGTTCACACAAATAATTAATGCGTTCTCAACATAAAAGTAATTAACAGTTTCAGAAATATTATCTAAAAAATTAATTTGGATATTTTTTAGGATCGAAATTTGAGGAGTTTTTGCGAACGAATGTGCGACAGCTCTCCTTTTTTCCTTAAAGTGTAATAATACTAGCGCAGCGCGAGCTGCGCGAGCGGCCGGCCACTTCGGATGTTCGAATTTGTTCCGATTCGACTCGACACTCGGCGCATAGGCACTAGATACTAGCGTCCACTTGACTGTGCGCACTGAGTTCTGCGCAGTTAAGGGACAGCACAGCGATTTATTTCTTCTAAAATGAAATATTTGCTCGCGTCATGGACATACAAATAAATGGACCTGCCCTAAGTGATAAAATTTAATATTTATGTATGTAGGTACCTAGTTGGTGTTTCTGGTAGGTGCGTGACTTATCCTCTGATCTATTTTACTTTATATACTTTTATTATACTTCTTTGTAAGAAATTGAAAATCTTTTAAAAAGAATTAATGAAGTCGACTTTCAACTGAAAAATATATTCCCAGTATACTGTTTGGTGGTGATACGGGGTATCCTCAATCTAAGTAGGTATAAGATTTAAAACTAAGTTTCTTATATATTTTAAACATTTATCAGAAAATTTTACAAAACACGAAAATTCATAGGACCACATAACAAACGCAAACAACAATTTTTTTTTGGTAAAACAAAAACAACATAAAAAAACGTGAAAGAATCTACACAAAAAGTGACGGTCCCCACCACCAAAAATGTGCTCGAGCCGCCGCTGGCTTAAAGTAAATCACGTACGCCCCTTTTATACATATGGAGTAAGACAAAATATCAAACAAAATAAGGAAACAGGTAGAAAGAGACAGATAATGTATATCTGGTTAGTGTTTTGTAATTTTTGTTAATTTTCATTTTATCTCGATGAAGAAACTATTGGTTTCGAAACGTTTAATTTCGAAACAATAATTTTGATTTAATAAGTGGAGTATAAAGTGATTTGTTGTAATTTATTTTATGTTATGTTTAATGTTCTCTCTTCGATATATGTTTTTCGTCCCTGTTATATTGTGTAAAATGGATATTTGGCACACCAACAAAGCCGCTTAATTGGAGTGCGACTTAAGCCCGACTTAAGTCGCCCCAAAAATCCTCTTCAGTGAGTGAGTCACCTCATTGCGACACCTCCTCCACAGGTATAGTAATGTCGGGACCTTATGGCCAAGTTATCAACTTATGAGTAATTATTTTGATTTGTTAATCCAAGATTATTATTGTCATGTTAACACGCTGAGATTCAGGACTATACTAAGGAAGAGATATTTAATTAACGTTATTTATTGCTTCTCAACCTCACTAGGACTGGTAAAGCCTATATTGAGGTTAACATTTACAAATTTGAGTGAAGCAGCATAACGCAATCGCAAAAATTGGGGACGCATTCGAAGAAGAACAACAAGTCAACCTTGGAGTTTCTCAAGGATCTGTTTGGGGACCGTTACTATTTATTATGTATATTTTGATGATATAGTTAAGTGCCTAAAGTCCTGTTCCATCAAAACTTTTTGAAGATGATACACTTTTATACAGTACTAGCTGGTTCCCGACATGCGTTGCAATGCCATGTTCAAAAAAATACATTGTTTCTCCCTGAATCACCTTTCCCGTGCGTTCCCGTTCCCCTCCAGCGTTCGCTTCGTAACTAGCTTTATAAATTATAACATTTATGTTATTCTAAGGTATGAGCTATATTATCACAAAGTTTCATTAAAATCCATTCAGCAGTTTTTGCGTGAAAGAGTAACAAACGCTCATACATCCATACAAACGTTTGTGTTTATAATATTAGTAAGATTGTACATAATATTGAAGACGCACCGTCAAAAAAACAAAAAGAAATTAACGAAATATCCAAATAGTTAAACATAAATAAACTGATTTTAAATTTAATTTAAGGTAAATTCATGGTATTAGGGAAAAAAGTAAACGAACCGATTACCATAAATATATACCTAACTTATGTATACACGTAACTTATTAACTTAAACATGTTCACTCTGGAACTTGCCACAAATACACTATATATTATTTTTTATGATTAAATTGTGAAATAAGATAAATTTATCAAATTAAATTTATTTGCGAACGCTAGATTTTGAACCCACGACCTTTGGATTGCCAATCGAGAGCATTTCCCTCGATCACGAAAGAGCCAACTATATAAAAGTAAAATGTTATTATAAAGACCATTCTAAAAGCTCCAGAACCCTGTATTATTAAAAATGTGAGTTTTTATTTAAAAATCCGTGGATGTCAAATATCTGATAATATATCTGCGTTTCTATTTTAGATAATTTAACAAATTGTAAGGAATACAAGCTGATAATTTGAGAATTAACCATCTATTTGAATGGAAGATTTTCTTATCAAATCTTTAAAATGCTTAAAAAATCTATTACATTACAATATCTGTACCTTTAAGGATAAGCCACACACAGCTATAGACTGACGTGGTTTATCCTTTAGGGTCATAGAGATAGGGTACAGATATATTTCCGAAGTGAAGATACTCTGGTGAAATATCATTATTTGAAATTGAAAACGTTGCTTGAAATGGTTTTGGCCGTGTTTGGTGATCAGATCTGAATAGCTAGGTACTCCCCCCTTCTCATTCTCCAATTGCTGATGCCATAATCTCAATGGAAGCTGTTGGTAATCAAATTTAAATAAAAACATCAATTTGGCGAAGACATTAAACAATGATTTAATTGACGGGTTGTGGCGAGTTGACTATTTTATTACTGGTATCATTGTTTTACAGTCTCGAGAAGGTTCGAAAAGTAAATAGCCCGCCATAGCTGTTTCTGCAGTAGGTCGGTAACACATGGCATTTGTCAATCTAAATCCTTCTGATAATTGTCGACGTTGATAATTTAATTTGTATATAACATGTTAAAGTTATAAAAAAATGCACTCACTATAGCCAAGTCTTATTATTCATACATTCCTGCGACCCATATAGCATGGTATATTCCAGGTAAGTTATATCATTCCGCAGCCATAGGGCTAATTAAAAACGAACCAAAATATAGCGATATCTAATTATTATAAATCGGAAAAACACATAATATTTAACTTCAAAGTCCGCGCACAGTAAATCCATTGTGTGGATTAACCAAAATGGGGTATTTTTTTAAAGCTTCCATTTAGAAAAAAAGGTTTTCTTATAAATTTATAAAAAGGGCTTTAATTTAATTAATTCAAGTGCCCATTGTGTCGGAATTGTGGCTCTAAAAGCAATAAAATTACACATGCAAAAAGAAACATTGAATTTCGAGCCCCGAAAAAAAGACTTAGCACCCAATTCAATGATTTTATTAATATCAAGAATACAAATAAAATCTAAAACATTTCATGGGAGAGAATTTTTTCACTTTATAAATTAATAAGTGTGAATAAAAGAATTTTACACGATCATGGCTCAAAAGTGCAAAACTTTTGAGAAAATACATTTTATTTATTCTAACTGACTAACCTACTAAGCATCACGCCATTTCTCTGCAGGGGTAGGCGGAGAGGACGGACCGCCAGACAACTTTCATAGATTCATGGGGTGAAGTTTGTCTGGGTCTTGGCGGCGGAAGCGTTTGCCCATCTACTGCGTGGTGGGAGGATCGGGGAAGACTGGTTGAGAGAGTCCTTTTGACCTCTACAGCCTGACTCTCTTAACCCATGCCTTGTACTGCAGTGGGAAGAGTAGATTAGTACGTTCGTCACGCCTGAAAATATTGACCCCAGATTTCTACCCACCCCTCATACCTTTATCCTTCGCTCCGATCTTTAAAAAGACCCTCCACACAGCATCCTCAAACATGACATTAGCCGTGAGGGTTTTTTTTCATTTAGGACTCCCTGAGGAGCTAATTTAAAAATACCTCGGTCTTGGCACATATTCCCTGTCTCATTCACATTCTTACATCGTCTCATACATACTCTTCTATTATTCTGACTCTAGTGACATGGCCCGACTCAATTATCTGATTCACTTAATCTTGACATGTCTCCCTCAGGCATTCCAGACTGCTTCTACCATTCACATTTGCGTCGTGTGTACACCTTACACTCACTTGAAAATCGTTTGTTCGTTTGCTCTACATGCCTCTACAATTCTCACACGATCATACATGGTTTTACCAAACCTACGCTTAAGGGATCATATTTCTTAAATGTTTTAAGACAACAATATACCCTAAAATATATTCAGAATCTTAACGACGCAACGTAAGTAAAGAAGCTGTATATACAAATAGCGACTCGCGACCCGTGTATTGGACGGACCTACTGTCAAATTTGCCATTTTAAAGAAAAGAAGAAGAAGACAAATATTGTGAGAATCTTAACGATATAAATGAAGAAAGCGTGTTAACAAATATGCACCCACGGCATGGCGTATTGGACGGAAGTACGATTGAATTCACCTTAGCAGGCCTGGAGATTCGACCTTTCCGCCACGTTCATTTTAATTAATTCTGAATAACGTGTTCCAAATATTTAAAATGTGTCTCCATGTCGCACTCCCGAAGTTATTAATTCATAGTCTAGAAAAATAAAATCTGGTGCTTACCGCTAACTTTATAGTTGAAAAACGGGTTATAAAGTTTTAAAATCGTTGTACGTAAAATATATGAATGTTAATGTATTGTTAATTAATCTTAAATACGAGGAACTTACAACCCCAATATTCTGTTTGAATAAAAAAGTTATAACAGTTACGAATTCACCGGAAATGTTTAAAATGTGAGTTTTGAGCAAACAAAAATTATTAGTTATTCGAAAAAAACTTCTTCGGAAAGGTTTTCACTTTGTGATGGCATTATTTATTTTAATAAAAAGACAAATAACTTTGTTTACATCACTATTATTTTATCATTTAATAAAAGTGATGTAAACAAAGTTATTTGTCTTTTTATTTAAAAAAAAAAAAAATTTTAGGGTTGTGTACCGCCTTAAATAAATAAAAAAGCTTAAATTCTGCCTATAAAAAGAGCGGAAAAATGCAATTTCTTAAGTTTTTTTTTCATTCAGAATTTTTGTCTGTTAGATAAATCACGAATGGGTAAACAAATATTGTGATGTGACGCACGACTCCACTTCTTGCTTCATTCACATTCATTCATGAATCATGTAATCAACCTCCATCATTCCGAATCTTAGCGTGACCAGTTTCAAAGATGTGATGTTTTCGGGAGCAAAGATTTCATGTATTCTTTCATTTATTTGTGCCTTTCGTTACTTCTTATTTCTATTCATAACGCTTTCATCAGCCTTGTATTCTGTCCGATTCTCCGCATCTCTAAAATATATATATTATTTTACTTCGTGCTTTATACTTTACACCTTCTTAAAACAGCGCATTATTATTAAACATACTATTTACGTGTGTCTGTATGTGATTGTAAATCTGGTTCAATGAACTTGGATATATTTCAAAATGATCCATCCAACCAACAAAGGTGCTTGCTTTGCAATTCGCCGCTCGTACGCTACAAACAGAAGGTTGTGTTGATGGGTGTTGTTACAAGTCCGAAGGCTCTACCGACGCGAAGACAGGACCACAGCCTTCCACTGCTTTCTACAGCCTTCCATGTCACTGGCAACCTCTGACCTCTTGCTGACACCAAGTGTCATCCTGAGTCCTGCCTGAAAACTGAATAATAATATCTGGCAACTTTATGATCTTTCGCAGTCTGTCTGTATGCACTTGGTATCCATATTTTATTTTGTACTTATCGTAAATTGATTTATTACAGTTGAGAAAGGAGTTGAAGTGGACAAGAGAGGATTTATTATTTTCGGTGGATTGATGATTGTTTGGTATTTTTAATATTTAAATCGCAAAATATCTGATGCTTTTGGAAGACATATAATTCTCTCTCAACCGTTTTTTTAAATAAATATGTATCATTTAGAATAACTTGTTGAAGTTAAAACTGCATTGTGATATTTAATAATTTAAATATAATATTCACAGCTATCAATGAAAATATGAAAATAGAATAATATATCAAAAATAAAAATATAAAGGTCGCAATTGGAACTCGAACCTAGATCCTGCAGTACAAGACGGAACTTATTTTGTTTTCGTATTAAAATTTGTCAGTTGTGTTTTGGCTAATATCTTATGGGATATCCTAGTTTTCCCATTCTTAAACAGCGAATATTTCAAGTTACCTATTTTTTCCAGAAAAAAGTCTTTTCTAATTTTTATGACAACAGAGTTAGAGGTAAAGTTAAAATGTCTGCTAAATGTCTACCAGGTATCCGAATTTGAAAGGTGGAAGTACAGAGGGATGACTGATCCGACTGCTTTAAAGATTCTGGTGAAAGTGTTCCATTAAGTGTTAATACCAGTGACGGACTAGGCCCGTCAGATGCCTGGGGCGGCTAAGCTGAGTGAGCCCCCCCCCCCGAGTTTAAGAAATTAATGTAGTTTTACAAGCTTTTTATTCAGTTCACACGGGCCTCTGGTCCTAGGGAGCCTCCAAACGTCTCTATGTTCCCTTGATCAAATCCTTCACTAGGCCTTAAAAAAAATGTTGTATTTTTTAATTTCATTTCCTTAAAGATACAATAATAATAATGCTCTCATCAATTGCTTTAAGGAAATTCGTAAAATTGATCTAGTTACGGAATTTTATAGGTTTGAAACCGTTTTAAACAGTTTTTTTTAATTATCGTTCAACAAGACTTTGAACGCGTTTTTATCGAAACTACGCATTTCAACATAAGCGTAAACATATTAGAAAAACTATAAATCCGATTTGCATGCACCAAGTCTTAAACTTTTTGAAAATCCAGTCACTATGGCACCATGTGTGGATTTTTTTAATAAAGGCCCTTTATAAAAAAAAACTCTTAAAAACGTGAAAATTTTCCATAAAAAATTGAAAATAAAATTCGCTGATCCGCCAATCTTTCTTTTTTTAAACGAAAAGGAGGAGGTTATCAATTCGACGGTATTTTAAATTTTTTAATTTTTTTTTATGTTTGTTACCTCAGAACTTTCAATTGGGTGAACCGATATTGATGAATCTTTTTTATTAGAAAACTGGTGCTTTCCGTGTAGTCCCATTTTAATTTGGTCCAGTTCTGGCAATGGGATCCATGAGAAAACCATATATGTCTTAAATTTGAAATAAGTATGTGCGCGACAAATGGACGAATAACTCAATATTACGCCAACAGATTATTTTTGAAGTAAAACTTCTTTACGCACGCTCGTCACTAAAAATCCAAAAATAAACAAAAATTTTAACAAAACAAAAAACGACTTTAAAAATGCACTAAAAAGTAAAAAAAATAATTTCGTACGATTGTTATTTTTGGAGTCGGTGTCAACCAAGATAACTACATACATAGGTAGTTATAGGTGATATGTGGAGATCTTGGCTGACACCGACTCCAAAAATAACAATCGTACGAAATAATTATTTTACTTTTTGTGCATTTTTTTAAGTTATTTTTTGTTTTGTTAAATTTTTTGTTTATTTTAGATATCAAAATTCCCCTACGCCACACTGGATTTTCGAACACCTTTCGAGACCTTGGTACATGCATCCGTTTTTTAGGAAGGTAATTAATAATCAAATAAATTTGAATAAAATCCAATCCTAAGGTTGTTCCCTACTGACAAAGAATATTCCCTTTCCCTTCCCAATTCTCCATCCACACCTACTTCCTCCTTCACTCGAGGAGTCCAGCCCATTTTGTTTTCAATCATATATTTATTTCTATAAAACATGTAAATTAATGTTAGTAGAGTATTATACTGCCCTGAAGAAGCTACAGTGGTAGCGAAACCCGGTCGGCATAAAGTATAAAAAATAGAAGTAGTGTTTACAAAGTTATTATTCCATTTTATATTAAATATTTTTATTTATAATCTGATTCACTGTTTTATTATGTTATTGTATAAATCTAACATTTAAATATTTATAAAAAATAAAGAACACAATAAAACTTTTTTTAAACGACTTCGAAAAGGAGGAGGTTCTCAATTCGACAATTATTTTTTTTTATTTTTATGTTTGTTACCTCAGAACATTCGATTGTGTGAACCGATATTGATGTTTCTTTTTTATTAGAAAGCTGGTGCTTCCCGTGTGGTCCCATTTTAATTTGTTCCAGTTCTGACAATATGATCCATGAGAAAACCATATTTGTCTTAATTTGGCAATAAGGATGTGCACGACAAATGGACGAATAACTCAATATTACGCCAACAGATTTAAATGATTCCTTTTTTTTTTGAGTAAAACTTCTTTACGCACGCTCGTCACTAAAAATCAAAAAATAAGCAAAAATTTTAACAAAACAAGAAACGACTTAAAAAAATGCACTAAAAAGTAAAAAAAAAAATTTCGTTCATTGTTATTTTTGGAGTCGGTGTCAGCCAAGATCTCAACATCTCACCTATAACTACCTATGTATGTAGTTACCTTGGCTGACACCGACTCCAAAAATAATAATCGTACGAAATTATTTTTTTGCTTCTTAGTGCATCTTTTAAGTAGTTTTTTGTTTTGTTAAAAATTTTGTTTATTTAAATTTAAGCATCTAGATTTTTTAATTACATTTTTTGAGACGGATCGATTCATCGATGCATCGATGCATTACTGAACACAATCAAAGCAATTTGGGTAAAATACATATTAGTGCAGATGAAATAAAATGTTTTTTGAGTAAAATAGATCCCAGTAAGGGCCCAGGACCTGATAAAATTCCTCCTTTCTTTGTTAGTTGCTGTGCAGACTCTTTATGTTTACCGCTTTTTATAATTTTTAATGCATCCCTTACCACGGGAACTTTTCCTTATCTGTGGAAAAAAGCACACGTGGTCCCAGTATTAAAATCGGGAGACCAATCTTTAATAAAAAATTATAGGCCAATCAGTATACTATCCTGTTTTGCTAAAGTTTTTGAATCTCTGATATATAAAAGTATTTTTTCACATTTTAAACCCCTTCTCTGCACTAGGCAACATGGGTTTGTTCCTCAAAGATCAATCAACTCAAATCTTTTGGAATTTTGTAATTATGTTTGTAATTCTTTTAATGAAAGATTACAAGTAGATACAATTTATACTGATTTCCAAAAAGCTTTTGATAGAGTTAACCACTCCATCTTACTAAAAAAACTTGAACAAATTGGAATACATGGAGACCTATTACGCTGGGTGAAATCATATTTGTATAACAGAACTCAATTAGTTCTTATTAATGGATACAAATCATCCCCTATAATTGTAACTTCTGGTGTACCACAGGGTTCAAATCTTGGCCCCCTGCTTTTTCTTATATTCATAAATGACCTTGGCTCGAAATTAAACTGTGATTATGCTTTTTTCGCCGATGATCTTAAAATTTTTCGTAAAATTAAGTCTGTTTCCGATCATCAGCTGCTTCAAAATGACCTCGACACACTCAATAACTGGTGTACTGTCAATGATATGCACTTAAATGTTGAAAAATGTTACATTTTAAACTTTACTAGAAATAGAATTATAAAGGATTTTTCTTATGTTATCAATAATATTATTCTCAAAAAAGTTTCTTCAATAAGGGATCTAGGAATCACTCTTGATTCTAAATTCATATTTGATGTACATATTAACAACATTAAGTGCAAATCATTAAAAATGATGGGATTTATTCACAGAATATGTAAACCTTTCAAAGATCCTCAATCAATTCTAACACTTTACAATGCCTTAATTAGAAGTAAACTTGAATATGGAAGCACTATTTGGAATCCACATTACTGCAAATATGAAAACATTGTAGAATCAGTTCAAAAAAAATTACTAAGAATGTTATCCTTCAAATGTGGACTACACGACCATCTCAGATCATACGATGTACGTCGTGATTACTTCAAGATTGATACACTTAAAACTAGAAGGCAATTGACTGATCTAATATGTTTACATAAAATTATTCACGGCCATCTTGATACTACATTATGTCTTAACAGTATTGAAATTAATGTCCCCAATTCCCATTGTTTAAGACGCCATAACATTTTTCATATGAATACATTTAAAAATAATATCGCCTACTTTAGCCCTCTGACCCAGATGTGTCGACTGTATAACAAGATAGAGTGCGCTGATGTGGATATTTTCGTTGACAATTTGTACGGATTTAAAAAAAAAGTTCTAGCGCTGTTAAAAAGTACTAACTAATTATGTTGTGTGAATTGTCTTTCTATGCATGCTCGCGTATTTCATATGTCTTTTACCACTCATTGCAATGTGTTACTTGAGTGACCTTGTATATAATTCTGTATTTTTATTTGTGATGTTTTTGTTTTTCTAATTGTATTTATTTGTATTTAATTGTATGTAATTGTAGATTTTTATAATTGTGTAATAACTGAGTTTTATAACTGGATTGTTCTCATGTAAGTGTAAACATCTGTAAAACCCAGTATAAATAAATAAATGAATATTATAAAATACATCAAACAGCTGATATTGATCCTCTTAGCAATTTTTTTTTCGTATTTGACCTAAGATATTCAAACATCAGATTCAATTTACCACATTCAGTAACCACAAATTTACTCAAATGTAATGTGTAAACAGTTCCCTGTTTTAACTGGGAATTTCCGGACACCGTGCATAATCGCGTGCATTTTAAACGTGTCTTTAAAAAATGTAAGATTCTGAGATTCTTTAAGACAGATAGTTTTGTTTTTGTCCATAAAGTGTATGTTTTTAGAATAAAGATGTTTAAATAATGATCTATAATAAATTCACTACAGCCTCTTTAACATTTGAATTGACACTTAATTCGAGCAAGTTGACTTAAAATCATGTTTAGAAGCAGTTAAGTCAGGTTGCGTCTTTTTTTTATCCGATGATCGCGATACGGAAGCAGTTTCATGTGTATTGATACCAAGGCCAGAACTTTACGTATCAATGAAGAATAGATGAAGTTGTATTTAATTTGAATAAGAGAGAAGTGATTACCTTTCTAAAGGCAACATGTTATTATTCGGGTACTTATAAAAGGTACCTAAAATTACCCCAAAAGGCTCCCGTCGTAAGAAATTGACTGTGCAATTATATCTTTAATAAATAAACATTATAAAAGAGATATAAGTATTATAAATAAATTTGGGAGGCGGGAATGAGTACCGCCGCCCCGGAAACCATTTATTAGATAACCAACACGTCTACCGCAGGTCACCCCAAGTGATTCGTTATGTTTGGTGACTTAGCAGGTACGGTTCTTGGCGATGAGGTTCGTCTAGCTTTGGCGGTAGATACATCTGCCCATTTACTACTTGGCGGGACGAATCTGGAGAGACTGGGGTCTAAAATAATAAAAAAATACAACGCATATAGTACAATGTTTGAAATATGCAATAACATTATTCTAATTGTGGTGTACTATTTTTCTAGTCTGTCTAGATAACGAGTCATGTTTATTTATTTATAACATTAGATTTGATACATTTGTATAGCAAAAATAACATAGTAATAATATTGCAAAATAACTATAGACATTAAAATGTGTACAAGTGTGTTTATGTCTTGTGGGTCGATATTAGTTCCTAGCTAGGCAGATTGCCCGTTCTAAGGAACCAAATGCAAAAAAGTTGAATATGCAAAAAAATTATTCTGTATCAAAATTTTGATATTTCTTTTTTAAATTAAATATATATTAATAAAAATGCCAAAAATTTATTCTGTAAAAAAATGTTTTTTTTCTCTTTAAATTTAAATACATACCTAGATACTAAAGTTTTACTAAACGTGCCGCTAATAGGTCATGTAAAATAGTCTTATTTTCAAGGAAATGCTCACTGCAGATCGGATATGATCAGTTATCTTCGTGTCTAACACCCGAACGGTTGACAGTTGTTTCTATCATATAGAACAACTACTGACCTCTGTTGAGACAAAACTAAAAAACCCTCTACACAGCCTCTCTAAAGACGAGACAATAAAGGCCAAAAAAAAAGAAGTAAGAAGAAACAAGAAGAAGTAAAAAGAATCTAAGTAAAGCTAGGAGAAGTAAGAGGAGGCAAAAAAGAAACCAAGTAAGGTAAAAAGAGCAAAGAAGGAGCTGTAAAGGAGAGTAATCAAAAAGCAAGAAGAGATTATCGAGGGCAGTATGACGCGGGAATGTTCAGAAAATGACTAAAAAGAGTAAAAAAAAATGAAAGCCAAGAAGAGTAAAAAAGAGAGAAGAAGAGACACGAAGAGCCAAGAAGAGACAATGAGAAGCAAGGAGATACTAGGAGAAGTAAGAAGGGGCAAGATGAAGCTAATAACGTGAGAATAAACAGCGAGTCAAAGAGCCAAGAAGATACAAGAAAACCCAAAAAGCAAAAAAGGACAAGAAGAGCAAAAAAGAAGCAAGTAGAGGCAACAATAAGCAAAAAGAGGCAAGAAGAGGGAAAGAAGAGACAAGAAGACCGAAGAAAAAGATGAAGCAATGTGGGAAGAAACTAAGAGAGTCAAGAAGAGTCGAGAAGAAGTACGAAGAATAAATAGAAATCATGAGAAGTCAGAAGAACTGAGATGAAACAAGAAGAACCATGAAGAGCCAAGAAGAGTAAGAAAAAGGGGGAAAAACAAACATACAAAATAAAGCTCAATCATTTCCTTCATGCCTGTCCACCCTAAATTCCAATAAATATTGTCTTATTAGGTTGCCATGTATACCCGTCGATTAAACTCCAATCTCCTTCCTATCCTCAGAGCACGTGTTCCAAGTCCTTACAAATCAAGTGTCCCTGGTGTACCGGTCTTACCGGGATAGCAGTGCTCCTGGCTGGGGTGGTACATTCATATCGTACCGTATCGTATCAGTATATAGTATACCCTGTATCCATATAATATAAAATGTAAGCTATTTTCTTTAATTACAGCAAATGAAATCTCCAAAATTTCACCGTTTATCTCATATTTTTTATTGTTTATATGTATTATACTAGCTTTTACCCGCGGCTTCGCTCGCATGGTTTAAGGGGAAAATATATATACGAGCAAAATATGCTTGCTTCTGGGTTTGTAGTTCCCGGCATGCGTTTCTATTCCACTTAATAATATATCGTTTCTCCCTGAGTGTCGTTTCCCTTCGACCCATTCTTCTTTCGCCTCCTCTTCCCCTCACGCGTTCCCATTCTGCTTTCTCCGCTTTCCCTCTCCCCACTCCCTTCTCACGCTTCCCCCGTCCCACGAACCCCCCTCCCGATTTCCCCTCCCACCTCCCTCATTCCACACATTTAGTCCCTGTACATTCAGTTTTCAAACAGCTCGCATGCCACCTATAGCAATTTTTCTTATACAAATTACATAATGTCAAAGCTCACCATTATATATATAGAAACCTTCGTTGACGTGCTCACAACAACTCACCAAAGTTTCATCGCAATTTCATGATGCCAGAGCTCACTATTATATACAGAAACCATCGCGGGCATGTACACATCAAACCCGCAAAGTTTCATCGCAATCAATCGGATGAATGGTTTAGCAACGCATGGGCCCCATACAAACATAGGTACAAACCCAGAAACAAACATATTTTGATTTTAATATAAATATAGAATAGATAGACAAGTAGGTGCATACATATGTTTTTTAATCTTAAATTTTATAATTGATTTTAATTTTTAAAAATCGCCTACATACCTACATTTGTGTAGCCATCGCTGAAATGGATGCTACAATAATTTATTCCTTTTTAAAATTAATTATTGACCAATCAAAAATTAACATCATCAATAAAGAAAAAAAATACTGGTTGAAAGTTTTATTCTCCAAATTAAAATGGAGGATTTTAAATGAAGATAAAACTGATAAATTAAGTTCAAATAGACAAGACGTATTGACTGCATTTCTTAATTGTTAATTTACACGAAGCAGAGGAAAGTTTTGAATTACACATCATAATAATAAAACATATAATGTAATTTCTAATTTATTCAATATTCATTGGCGTAGCAACAACTTGGGCAGCAGGGTAGCATAATATCATTTCGGAATCTTCGTCAAGAATTATTTATTAAACCTACATAGTTTAATTAACTAGATTTTTTAAACATTAACCTACACAGGAGAACCCGAGGAAAACAATTTCCCTAAGAGCCTATGTCATGAGAATTTTTAGGCGCCGCAACCGAGCTCAAAAAGAAGAAGATGGAGAGATATGAAATTACGAATGTCCAACATTATATTAATGGCAGATGTTGTGCCGTATATGTTGAAATAAATACATAAATAAAATCAATAAAAAATACAAATTCAGCGTTACGCCTCTGGTAATGTGGAACGTTTATTTGCCTTACTAAATTCACCTTTTTCTTATGCAGCCGAATTGGAGTTGACATCTCTTTGGTAAGGAACTATTAATTTTGTAAAAATGTACCATTCACAGCCTCCGTAATTAACTTTAAAATAAAAATTAAGTACAATGCATCTTAGGAAATTTTGCCTAAAACTGGCAGCAGAGCAATCCGAGGTATTTTAAATAGTGCCATATTATGGCAAAAAGCGCTCCAGTGGTTATCAGAATTATAGTCTTTATATTTTAGATAATGGAACATACTGTTACAAGTACGTATCATGTCGTTTTCATCTCTAAATCACGTTATTAATTATTGTGAAACATGGGACCCTTTTTGTCTAAACGTGTTTCTTTTTAGATTAACTTAAGAAAGGCTTTCGTTGGAATGATCAGCATATTATTGAGGTAGTGTTCAGCTCTAAAATTACTTCTGCCGGCAATAAAAGTTAGTTGAGTAGCCACTTATGATCAGCAATATTGAACTACAAATATTGTCAATTTCTTCAATCTCAGGGCCTACGTCATCTTTGAGGATGTTTTGTGGAGGGTCTTTTTATGTCTGAGGGGTGGGTAGGAATCTGGGGGTGAGTATGTCCAGGAGTGATTATCAAAAATGTGGATCAAATCTCTACTCATGATCACCCCTGCTAAGTCACCAAACGTAGCGAACCACTTGATATGATGTACGGCGGTTCCATGACAGTTCGTCCGGCGACAGTTCATCCGGCCTGATCATTTAGTTCGTCCGGCTGACAGTTCGTCCGGCGGACAATTCATCATTTAGAAGATTTTTTCTTCAAGTAAGTATGTAAAGAGGATATACGGCCATACAACCAAAATCGATATACTTGAAGGCATCTTGAGTGGAAATCCGCTGTTAAAAATATTTTTACTAACAGTGATTTCGACCCTCCGAAGATGCATTTTCTTTTTTACGTTAACCCCACACAGGAGGCCCTGAGGAAAATAATTTCCCTCAGGGCCTATATCATCTTAGGGTATGCTATAATAATAATAATAATAAGTAATAATAATAGCAAAAGTCGGTCATTTTAAATACATGTAGGATTACGAAAGATTTTTTAAATATTTATATTGAGGGATCAGTAGGATTTATCGGACCAGTTAGGATTTCATCAGAGCCGAACCCTCTGATATGAAAATATCTGGAGTCGGTGAAATATTTTCCCATTATGTTTCTGGTGGATTGACGTATTGTTCTTGTATTGTTTTATTCTTTTATAGTGCACTTACATTGCGTTCATTTACTAGATATTCATTTGTGGAAAAGTGTGTGGAAGGGTTTAGTCTTTCATTTGGGAAAGATTCAACCCGGACATAAAATCTGGAGCACCGTAAAAAAAAAAATAATTGGATAATTTATAGAGCGCCGTTTTTGTGAAAAATCACCTCAAGGGCGCTGTACAATTTATTCACAATTCTTAGGTTCTATCTAATTTTAATATTTACAAATGGATACAGAAACATACTTACCTGCAGGTCACTTCCGATAAACACTTTAATTAGAAAGTTTGTGCTTGGAGAAGATACGGCTTTGCACGCGGAGGGTATTATATTTAAAACACTGGACATTGCGTTGCTACCCCATCACTATAAGTATTACATTTTAAAAGATTAGTGGCAAAAGTGGAGTTGATAATATCAAAATATGTATTTTAAAAGACTGGAGAATTTAGGACTCTTTAGGGCTGGAGAATGTTACTGAAATGACTTTTAAAAACGCTTACAAATAGTTATTTTTTACTTTTTTATTTTTTTTTATGTGGAGGGTCTTTTTAAGGAGGGGAAGGATATGAAGTTCTGGAAAGGAAAAAGGTATGATAGGTAGGTAGGAATCTGGGGGTCAGTATATCCAGGAGTGATGGAAGTATCAATCCATCCCTCCAACTGCAGTGCACGGTCCGCCATGCAGCAGGTGGGCAGATGCATCCGCTGCCAAGACCTGGACAAACCTCACCCCATGAACCCGGGCACCCCTGCTAAGTCACCAAACGTATCGAGCCACTCGGGTTTACCTATGGCAGAGGGTGTTGGTTATCCAATAAATGGTTCCCGAGGCGGCGGTTCCCATACCCGCCTCCGAAATTGGAATTGAAATTGAAGCATGCGGCAATAACAAAATTCGACATGCTTATACATGCAGTTGGCTAAGCAAAAAACCGATAAAGATTCCTACTTGCATATAATATTACAACTGCTCCTAACCGTCTCGAGCAAGTGAGTGTCAATGGCATCTCCAATTTTGGTATGGTCATGATGTGATACTGAGGGTAGTGGGAAGGGAAGGAGCTGTGGAAAACGTACCTGGCTATTCAGATCTAGTCACTAAACACGGCTTAAGCCATTTCAAGTAATCAGACTAAACCAACATACACCGTACAACAGCGAAAAAATTTAAACAAATCATATGATATAACTTTTTATATATTTTTATTTTTATGACTTTCTACTACAACACAGGGGTCCCAACTGCTCTCAACCATCTGAAACCATTGAGATTATGGCATTCCCAATTTTGATATGTTGTGAGGCTGAAGATAGTGGGGAGGGGAAGGAGGTGTGAAAAAATCTGCTGATGTGAAAAAATGCTATTCAGATATAGCCACCAAACACGACGGTAAACATATCCGCCTCCTAAATCTTAAGTAGATGCACATATATGTAAGTATGTCGTGTTTTGCTATTCGTCAGTATTCATTCATAATTGAAACGTAACTTGAAATGGCTTTAGGCGTGTTTGGTGACTATATCTGAATAGCATTTTTTCACATCAACAGAATTTTTCACATCTTCTTCTCTGTGAAGGAGATGAGAAATGTTTCGTCTCTGTGAAAAAATATTTTTTTTTAACTAATAACTTAATCATAGAATTTTTTACTGATTGTACGTGGTTTAAATTAGTTTTGCAAGTGTCCCCAAGTAGTTAATCCATATCGTAAAGTTGATTCTGCGAGTGATAAGTAAATAATTTTTAAAATATTCACCGGAACGAAACATTTCAGTTTGTACAGCCTACACACTATCGCCCTCAGCCGCTTACAAATTTTGTTCATTTGTATATCCTATTTGAAATTACAATCAACAGTCAATCCCAAATAAACATATTCATTTACAAGTTCAATACTATCGCCCATGCAGGGCTGCAAAACGTTTTGATGAATACATAATATAAAGTCATGAGATATTATTTTAGGCGTTTTCTGAAATGAAGCATGTGGAGATCGTATGTGCATCAATTTAGTTGCCGCATGCTTCAATTCCAATTCCAATTTGGAAGGCGGATATGGGTACCGCCGCCCCGGGAACCATTTATTGGATAACCAACACCCTCTGCCATAGGTCAACCCGAGTAGCTCGCTGCGTTTGGTAACTTAGCAGGGGTGCCCGGGTTCATGGGGTGAGGATTGTCCAGGTCTTAGCAGCGGATGCATCTGCCCACCTGCTGCATGGCGGACCGTGCACTGCAGTTGGAGGGATGGATTGATACGTCCATCACTCCTGGATATACTGACCCCCAGATTCCTACTTACCTATCATACCTTTTTCTTTTCCAGAACTTCCTATCCTTCCCCTCCTTAAAATAACTCTCCACATTGCATCCCCTAAGATGACATAGGCCCTGAGGGAAATTATTTTCCTCAAGGTCTCCTGTGTGGTGCTAACGTAAAAAAGAAAATGCTTCTTCGGAGGGTCGAAATCACTGTTAGTAAAAATATTTTTAACAGCGCATTTCCCCTCAAGATGCCTTCAAGTATATCGATTTTGGTTGTACGGCCGTATATCCTCTTTACATACTTACTTGAAGAAAAAATCTTCTAAATGATGAATTATCCGCCGGACGAACTGTCGGCTGGACGAACTGTCGGCCGGACGAACTGTCGGCCTGGATGAACTGTCGCCGGATGAACTGTCGCCGGACGAATTGTCGGGTCACCATGAACGGCGGTTATCCAAAGTTGGTTATCAAATGGTTCTCCGGGCGGCGGTATCCATACCCGTTTCTCAAATTATAAATTTCATAACTTTCTCTTTATACATATTTTTGAAATTCGCTTTCGTTTTCTTGATTACATAAATAGCTCGAAATCTTTGAAATGGAAATTAACCTACTTTTTGTCGATGACAATGCATTTTATCAACTTGGGGGTGGTAATCACGCGTGCACAATATACTGAAATGCCATGACAATATAGCAGTTAATGTACAACAAATGTCAATCAATTCCTAGGTAGGAATGTAAAAGCAAAAAAAAAATTTAAGACATTTGAAAAAAGATGTACAATAGTAAAAAAAAAAAAATGGGTTGATTACTTGGCAAGCAGAGGATTGAACCCGCGACACTTGGTAGAAACCCGATGCTTTGACCGTTCGTCCAACTAACCGTTTAATACGTGATAAAGGTACTCCACTAAATGAGAGCACGCCGTATTATAATCAACACGGTAAGCATATTTTACGACATTTCTCAATGAAATACAACAAAGGTCTCAATATCCCGGCGCTCATCATGGTGCATGAGCGGCCGCCGGGTTGAGGCAGCGGGTCCCAGGTCCCAGGTCCCGGGATAGCACCGGGATAAATCATCCCGACGTGATTCCGCCGGGGTCTCGGGGTCACTCACGACCGCGGCCCGTCACTTGACACATCTGGCCGGCCGATGATTTGTTGATCGCATAGATAGGGAGGCGATTTCGTTGCCCAACATCGATATCTCAATCCAAGAGATTATTGCCTTATATATTAACCATAAACTCACTTCACGTTTTTATTACCGCTCTACGGTATTATATTTTGCTTATCAAGGTAACTTGAAAAAACTAATTCAAAATATTTCTAGGAGATGTATTTATTCTAAGAAAGGGCAGAAATGCAAAAATAATCAAATGAAATACGAGCCAAATTTGATTGCATTGAAAGAGAGACTGCTTAATTATTAATGCCAAAATGCTTAAAGGATGAAATTGATTTTAATAAAAATATACGTTATCACGAAACCAGAAATGTAAAGAGAATTAGATTGCCGCATATGAGAACAATATAGTCACATGTGGTCACATGAAATGTGGTAGTGGTATATATGAAATGTCTGAAAAGTTAATGCATTTAAAAAAATTGTGATGCTTAAGCCGTAAAAAGATAATTTTCTAAACAATGAATTGTAAACCTTATACATAATAGTTTATATACGAAAATGTAATATGAACTAATAACCAAATATAACAAAAACCCACCACAATTGTAGGATACTCTCAGTATCACTCTGGTTAACGACTACCATTATCTAGATAAACGTAGAGATATCGATTCAATAGGGATTCACAAAAATAACAAATGATCCAAATAAGACGTTAATAAATAAATCAAAGAAAAATAATGATTTTTTCACAACTGCTCAGTATTTTCAAGCCTAAACAATATACATAATTCCTATCGTGATTCATGTTTGAGTTATTATGCCATATTGTTCTACCTTCATCTTTAATCAAAATTTCGGGCAGCGTTATCATACAGGACAAAAATGTGACTCACATCTCACTAACTCTGACGTCTGACTCACATATGCACTGATTATAGACACGGTAATCCTGTTCGAACGTTGGCTAATCGAAATACAGCGTTAAAACCAAATTGTGTCTCTTATAATATGGTTATAATAACTGCTCTATGTCTTGGATGAAATCACTTACCGCTCTTTACTTCGCCTCCCTCATGCAATGTTTACAAATGCAATTTCTTGTCAAAGAGCTTCCATAATTTAGTAGTTCCATCTCAAAAACCATTTAAAAATGGTTCTTACGTATTTTTGTTGCTTCCAAAACGAATATTATCGAATTGATAACTCTTTCCGATGACTTTTTGTGAGTTTCGAAGACCCTCACATTTTGGCTTCATTCAGAAGAGAGTTCATTTTGCGGCGCGGAGACTGTATTGCAGAGCATATTGAAAGTGTTAAGCGATATAATTCTACAGTTTTATTATGTAATTGAACGTGTTAGATCTGAAACTGCACGCTAAACAAGAAATATGTTAAAACAGCTTCAAATGAAATTATAAGCGGACTGTAGCAATAATTGCCGACAATTCTGACGTTAGATTGAGTTGGGTGAACATCATAAATATACTAATCCCTAGATCGATATCTTCGGGTCTTCTCCATACTAGCACTGTGTTATCAACTTAAGAGGAAACCGGGTGGTGTTTTTTCCATACAAACGTATTCCTCATTTCCCTCTCTGAATTTTGACACTAGAGAAAATATTTTTTTTACATAATATGAATATTGACCGCAAGCGTGTCGGTACGTTTTGATTTTTTTGATAAGTTACTTTTTATAGGAGTTATAACCCTTCAAAAATTGTTAAAATTGCCTTTTTTTAACGCCATCAACAAACGTTCAGTATACAAATTAGACGATGTATTTTTAAAAAAAGCAAAAGTTACAGACATAGAATGTTTTCTTCCAATACATTTGGTAAAAAAAATCTTGGAAATTGGTTCAGTTTTGGAGTAGAAAAATGAGGACTACAAAACCTCGATTTTGACAATTTTATTTGGGTATTATCAGGCTGAGGTGCATGTGTCCCTTTCTCTCAGTATTCGGGGGTGAGGGGGGCGGAGAGGGTTTTGTTGAATACGTATACAGTCAACGAAGTGATGTGACATTCTCAATAATTATATCGATACACTAGTCCACTAGTGTTGTCATGTCCCGAGTTATCGATGTTTTTTTAAAATTATTTTTCTGTTTGGTGACTTATTTTGAGTGTGCCAATACTTACCGAGCTTATTTACTAAAGTTATTGTGACAAATTTAATTTGTTTACGTCAAATAAATTAATGGAAAAAAATTGAAAAAAAAACACCTGTTACAGACAGACCCCGAGATGATTCCGTTCCGTATTGCCGAGTTGGATATGGAACACAAAAATTAATTAAAATATTTTTTGATAACTTTTGAAGGTTGTACTCAACATAATATTATCCCTTTATAGGACACTTTTTTTAAGATACAACTACCGAACCAAAAAAAAACTTTTATATTTGACTAAATATATTGTTCTAGATTTTTTTTTCAAAAAAATTATATTTTACAAGAAAATGTGTGATGGTAAGTACATACACCACTGATCGTTTGATGGAATGCTGGTACAGCGTATGTTCAGTGGTACATGCATCTACCACATGTTGTTGAATCGATTATGTTATTATAATATCATATTATACAAATGAATATTGAAATCTATGTATAAGAGGCACCATATTGTTTATTGTGCTACATATTAGGTACATACACATAACTAGTTTAGTTTTTATTTAACTTTTTTAATACGTTATATTATTACAGAAAAATGCACTTTTGGGAATACCTCCTACATCACTTGACATTTTCAATCTTCTTCAATGATCTAATTTTTTTTTGTTTTTAAACGCTTTATTGTAAAAAAAATTACTGTTTAACATCTACACAATGAAATTAAAACAATTTATGGTCCAGACCTTTCCCTCGCCGGTAAATTTCTTGGTATGCGACCGTCAATTATTTCTGGTAAAAGGCATTGGTGGTAGAAATTTTCTAACAGTGGAACGATTTTTTGCCAGATTTCATCGTCCCTCTCAATTTTTTCATACAGCAAACCTTTTGGACTCCACACAACAAAATAACAATAATTACGACGAGTAATATGTAACTGGCCTTGTACTTGGTAGAAGTAATTATGATTCCGTTTTAATGTTAAAGAATGGTCTTCCAATTTACAGTAATCAATTATCTTTTGTGCAATTCCCTCTTCTGGTGACATATTTGCTATACTATAAGGGCATTTAATTTCAATTATAGAATCCTCACCGATAAGGCCATCCGGACTTGCCGCTAAAAAGTTTTTGGTTTTATCGATAAATAGCCCACAAGCGGATACCTGAAAACTTGTTTTTTTTTAACATTGCTCTATTGCTAGGCTTTCATTTTCTTTTCCATAATTTGTGGCCATAGTTCCTTTGAATTGTGAGTACAGTAAAGAGTTTAGTACTCCCGTAACTGAAGTTTTTTGCCGAAGCTTATATATTTTTCCAAAGTTAGACGCCGTTATCCGCTTACGTCTTTCAATTGCCCACAGATTGTTATTGCTTTGGCCTACCGTATTCCGTTCGAGCTCTTCCTTATTGGTTGAAGATAATTCTTTGAGAAATTCCTCTTTTTTCGTTTCAAATATTTCAGGTGGCATATCTGGTTCTAATTCCAATTGACCATAATTTTCATCGGGCCCTGTAACTTTTTTTCTTTTTTCTGTCGTATTTTCATTATACTTTAGTTTTTTTTTTCGACACATTTGTTTATTCTCCTTCGAACGTCGTTTTCTCTCTATAAAGTGCTTCGTGTATTTGCCGGGACTGTGGCCTTGGATTTTCTTTTGTATTCTTGAATGGGTTGCCAATTCACTATTCCACGAAGTTACTGCTCCAAAACATCTTGCTTGGTAAGATCCTCTTGTAGTAAAATTTACCCTTTTTCCACCTATAAATTTGGCGATAACGTTGTTGAATTGCTCCACAGTGTTATTTGTCACGTCAATAATAAGACTTTCTGCATTTGCTATTAGAGACAATAAGAATTGTTGGATATCAGTCCATATTCCACAATCTCGAAGATCGCTTACTAAATTTGGATCATCAGTATACTTCTCCGACTTGCAATAGTACGATGCACAATTTTTATGATCACCAAACACATGATTTGCGGTATTTTTTATGTCCATTTTCAAATTTTTTATTTTATCACTTTGTACTGTGTTTTCTTGCTCTTTCCTGTAATTTATTGCTCCAACTACAGCTCTTTTCATGCGTAAAACGTTTGCTTCAACCTTTTTCCTTATATGAACTGGTACAAAGCCTTTAGCGTTGTTGGTTTTTTTTCCAAGTGCTTTCATTTTGTTGCAAAAATTGCGGAGTAAGTGATTTTTGCACTCTATTTTTTGTACTATAAGGTTAGGACCATATGGCATTTGTTGCATTATTTTTTTCATGATGCTGGAGTCGCCATCACCAACTAGTTTGTTAAATTTCAATCCATGCATTTCCATGCTTCTCGAGAACCCTTCTGCTATAATGTGGGCTTCCATGGCATTAGCACTGTCACGCCAGTTTATTATTTATTTATTTATTTATTTATTTATTTATTACACGCCCTGATGGGCTTTTACATTATAGTTTATAAGTTGAGTATAAAAATTATGAAGCACCTGTGCTCAGAAGCAACTATGTGTAGTTTAGTAGCTCTAGCACATATGCAGCAGTATGAGTTTCGCACTCCCAGAAATAAAACCTTTTTAGTTCGTAGTCCAACTATGCACCCTGCACCAGATGAGGAGCTAAATCCACTTTTGTACGACCTCTTTGCCCAGGAGCCATCTGCAACCACCGTTACCAAAGGATAGCCACCCTCGTCTACGTCACCGTTTAAAATGGCTAGCCTTTTTTCTTCTTCACCAGCTGCGATCATTTCTTCTAAGGCACATTCTTCAATTGTTGGCGCTAAACATTGTTCTATGTTCGTGTAAGTCTTACAATCCATATTTGGCATATTTAAAACCCCACAAATTTCATTCCATTGTGAATACCCATTTCCTGTACACATCACTCCTTCGACGACAGCAGTATTTATAGACATTTTCCGTTTCGGGTCTTCGGAGTGAATGTATTCTATTTTCTTGCACATTTTGCACTCGAAAACATACTGGCTTAGAAGACCATTTCGTCGTTCCTTCATAAATTTTAAATCGGAAAATGTGCAGTTGGTGTGTTCGTGCTTTATATTTGATATCTCCGAAAACAAATATTTTATATCCACAATTCTGCGACCTTCGAAATTATCGGTTTCATCAATATGGTCTGGTTCTATCACCAAATCATCAAGCGTTGTTGATGATGATGAACTTGCGTTTTCGTCTATATTTGGAGCAAATGATTCATCCATGGAAGTTTCATGCATTAGTGAAGATGTAGTTAAGTTTCCAAAAGTAGTATCGATGACATCCATATCCCTGTAAATGCAAATGATTTATTTATTTAAATTTGTCCATCCCATTTTCCCGTTATACATGCTACATAATACACGGCTCTCATAGCATAAATCTTTAGGTTTTTCTCGTAAGTCGCTCACGTAAGAGAGTTATGGCAAAATTATCAATGTAAACGATACCCATTGGTAATTTTGCCATAACTCTCTTATGTGAGCAACTTACGGGAAAAAAAACTTTACGTACGTAAAGGTAACCTTAGGAAGGTTCAGTAGTAAGAGTGACAGGAAAGCGATATTTCGACTTACCTAGATGTCGAACGTGGTGCAACATGAATCTGTCGTTTGATACTAATAATCGGTTTTTTTCGTCTAGCAGATAAAAACAAACGCGCTTTGTTTCCATTTCTTTTACCCATTATTTATCTGTAAGAAAAAATTTTTTGAGTTGAAGGTAGGTAATATAGTAGTCGATTTTATGTAACTCAATTTCTAAATACACATATCTTATGCTACGTATATATTTGCGAATAGTGGCGTGCACAGAATTTGAAAATTTAAATTTCGGAAAAAAAATAATTTTCAGCTTCGACAACATCATTAATGTCGTATTTTCAATCTTAGGATTCTAGCCCACTGAAAAATCAGTGCACGCCACTCTTTGCGGACAGAGACGCGAGCCGAACCACGAATTATGGTAAAGGTACGAAGCAACCGCAAGCGGCGCAGCGTTTCGGGCAGTTTGCTTTTGCTTCGTTCCTTTCCCATAATCCGTTGTTCGGCTGGCGTGTGTATACGCAGCCTAAGACGTAGAATAATATTTATTATAGGTTACTAGATATGTTAACAAATGTACCGACTTGCACTAATGCACTTTATGCATACAGTCAAAACTGATGAATTTGCGTTATTCAGGGAGAGCCAAAAAACAACAACATTTTTAGCGATATTTATATGTTTAATTAAAAAAGGAAATTGTGTTGTAATATTGAGTTTTTATGAATGAATAGTTTATGTTTATAATAATAGTTTATGAATAATTTATGAATAGTTTAGTAGGTATCTACTCACCATATGTCCTATATGTGTAATTATATTTGGAACGGCCTATCTACCACCACTTTCTGACCCTCAAACATACAGAAACCACTGTGAAGACATCGAAACAATTTCATCAAAATATTCTCACTCGAAAATTGTTATCCTTGGAGATTATAACTTACCAAACCTAACATGGAAAGCAAAAAACTGTGGTCTCATCACAAACGAAAGTGAAAACGATCGTGCACGTGAAGTTTTGGACATGGTAAACTTTCTAAACTTTCACCAACATAATTTTATTTATAACAGTAACAATCGCTTATTAGACTTAGCTTTATCAAACTATCCTAAAATATCTGTAGAACTCTCAAATGATCCACTCCTACCAATAGATAATCACCATCCTCCCCTATACATTAAATTAAATATTACATGCGAAAATGAAAAAATACCTGTACAAAGAGTCCTAAACTTTAAACGAGCCGACTTCGACTCAATTAACAGCCATCTCTCAAAAACAGACTGGTCGTTTTTATCCGATGAAAACATTGATGAATCTTTAGACCAACTCTATTTATACTTTTCTAATATTATTGAATCCTATGTACCTTTTTATACACCGAGAAGCTATACCTACCCGGTTTGGTTCTCATCAGAGCTTACTGCCTCTCTTCAGCAAAAAAAGAGTCAACACAAAAAATTCAAACAAAGCAAATCCATAAGTGATTATAAAATCTTTAGCGAAACCAGGAAAAAATGTAAAGATCTTTCCAAACAATGTTACAAAATGTATATAACCTCTATCGAGGACACTGTCTTTAAATCCAAAAATCTTTGGAAATTTCTTAAAAAACTAAACAATGAAAACACAGACTACCCGCCAATAATGCAAATGAATGGAACCAGTGCAAACAATACACAGGACATTGTAAACCTTTTTTCGGACTTCTTCAAAGATGTATATGATGAAGAAACCCCAGATAACAAAATACCTGAATACAAATTTAGCAAGACCACACACTTAACAAATTGCCATATCACACAAAAATGTTGCGAACAGAAATTATTTTCCTTGGACACTGACAAATCCGCTGGCCCAGACAACATTCCACCAATATTCCTCAAAAAATGCTCTAATACATTGTCTAAACCACTCACATTATTATTCAACCGTCTCTTAACCCTTGGACACTTTCCAGACCGCTGGAAATCTAGCTTCATTACACCTATCTACAAAAAAGGAGACGACACTAATATAGCCAATTATCGTCCCATTTGTATACAGTCAGTACTACCTAAGCTTTTCGAATCACTGGTCCTTGATGAAATCTATCCCAAATTAATAAAATTAATTGACCAAAAACAGCACGGTTTTATCAAAGGTAGATCTACCGCAACTAACTTAACAATATTTCAAAACTTCATATTACAATCTTTTGCAGAAAATAAACAAGTCGACTGCATATATACAGACTTTTCGAAGGCATTTGACAAAGTATCCCATAAACTACTAATCCAAAAACTATTTGCTCTAGGAATAAGGGGTAACATGCTAAAATGGTTTACTAGCTATTTATTAAATCGTAAACTGTTCGTCAAAATAAAATCTTGGATGTCGAAAGCGTTCTGGGCTACTAGTGGCCTACCGCAAGGCAGTCACCTTGGCCCGGTTTTGTTCCTCATTTTCATCAATGATATAACCAATTGCTTCAATGATGTCGAGGTATTGCTGTTTGCTGATGACATCAAGCTATACAAGAAAATAACTGATATAAATCATTGCCAAATATTACAGTCGAATATTAGTAAGTTTAAAGATTGGTGCATTCAAAATAATTTATTTTTAAATGTAGAAAAGTGTAAAACCTTGACTTTCTTCAGAAATAAAAATCCTGTTTTATTCGAATATTCCATCAATAACACAGCTTTAGAAAGAGTCACGGAAATGAGGGATCTTGGGATCATTTTGGATGAAAAACTAAGTTTCGCCAATCATATCCACCAAATTATGAACAAAGGTATGAAAACACTAGGCTTCGTTTTAAGAACAACTAAAAGCTTTAATTCCATAGAAGCCATTAAACTATTATATGTATCTCTAGTTAGAAGCCAAATTGAATATAACTCGGTAGTTTGGTCTCCATCTTACAAAATTCACATTAATAATATTGAGCGAATACAAAAAAAATTTCTGCGTTTTATAAATTTTAAATTAAATATCCCACTAGAAGACTTAAAATATAATCTATTACTAAATATTCTAAAAATACACACACTAGAAGACAGACGTAAAATAAACGACTTGACATTTTTATTCAAAATACTTAACTCTAAATTCGACTGTTGCGAACTCCTACAACTCATAAACTTACGAATACCGACAGTAACCACACGACAAAACACACTATTCTACTGCAGCATTCATAAGCGGAACTACATTGCCCACTCTCCGATACAAAGATTTCACACTATGGGAAATCAGTATTTAAGTGATGTTGACATATTCAACATCAACTTGGCGAATTTTGTGGATCTTGTAAAAAACTTGTTCCAAAACTATTCCTAAACATATATGTATTTTTGTAAACTTATCAAATCGCTTTATTTTTGTATTTTTGTGACTTGTGTGCATTTTTATCTAATTTTATTCTTATCATTTCTCTATCTGTTGAAAAATCATCTGTTATATCTGTATTACTGTAAAAGCCCTCTGGGCGTTGAATAAATAAATAAATAAATAAATAAATAAATAAATAAATGTGTAAATCGTGAGAAATGACCAAACAGATTTCAATATTCAAGGGGGTTTCAGGGTCAAAATTCGAAGGTCTGTATTTGACGTAGAATAGTTTCCAGTAAAAAGGCTAGTCAAAAGCAGTAGAGTGATGCAGCCAGCGAAAAATAAAAACACTATACAATCACAAAGTACGTGATGTACCTACTGCGCCTATGCTGCCGTTTTATAAAAAAAGATGGTATGAATCTCCCGATATTACTAAACCAAAACAGCGTGCATCTTACTTTACTAATAGTAACAAGATGAATGAACTATGAGCGCAGAAGATATCTATTATATAGGAATACGCACGCTCAAGTCGCGACGCGTATTGACTTATCTGTTGCAGCAGGCAGCAACCTGTATACACGCACCCACAAGTCTCATTGACTTGTGCGTGTGCAGAAGATGAGCTCGGAGCAGGCAGTCACATGTATTTGTAGTAAGTAATAATAATAATAAAGTTAAGTACAATACAATATTAAATAATGTAGACCTCGCTATTTTATTACGAATATGTACCTAGGCACCTACTTAATTTTTGGAATAAATGAATAACAGTAAATGAAATAATAAGAACGCGAAGTCGCTGGCGGGCGCGGCGCGGCGATTCGTGCTTCCAACACCTGCAGCCACGCACACACACGCATTGGGGTTCACCAATACACCGATAGCGCTTTTGCTGTCCCCGCTGAGATGAACGAAATAGAAATAATTTTTACAAATACCTATCGTTAAAATTTCTCGGCGCTCCTGCGCGCTCTTAACCACGGATAAACCCATAAAATGAAACGAAATGGCGCACTAAAGATAGAGGAAGTTCATTTGTCTACAATAGACAATATAATTGCACTCTACCTACTGCAATCCATTAGCCCAATAAATTATTTAATTAAAAAATGCTTGGAATCAGAAAACGTTTGTTTCTTATTACATTAGACAAACGAAACACTCAAGGTACATCTTTAAATATTATGTTCATTTTGAGTAAAGACAATCGATAATAACACATAAAACACTAGGTCGCAAAACCGACTGAAATTTCTTACAACTAGGTATCCAAACCTCAAATTGATTTATGGACGAATTAAGCTGAATGTTGATGTTTTATATAATTACCTCATTCGATGTACATCGCTAAAGTTTTTATCATGGACTTTCGAAAAGACGAAGAGTTGTAGTGATCTGGCAGCGAATTTTCACTTATTATTAAACGAAAATTATTTAATAATAGCGACCGTTTCAAATAATTATGATAACGGTTAGTATGAAGTTAGTTGCAGATATAATTTTAGAAGCTTCATAGGCAAACAAAACAACCTTGCAAACCCGCTAAGTTACAGAGTAACGACGCGAATGTGCCTACTGTAAGTTAAGCTTTAAGCTCAGAGTAGGTACAGAGTCCAGTGGACTTCGGCTCGCGTGTGATGATGGTTATCTTGCTGACTGATGACTGATGAGTTAATGTTGTGAGATGAGATAGACGACGTGAATAATGGAGAGGAAGATTCCTCTTCAACTCTTAATTATGCAGTCGGTCAAGTGATTTTAAGTCAAAGGTCCTTAAAGCGATGGTTTATTAATAATGATTGATTGATTAACAGCTTAAAATCGGGCTTTAGCTGTGCTGCTGGCCTTTGTTTCGGTTTTTTCTTTTTCTTTTTTAATTATTCATCTTTACTTATTCTGTTACAATTCGTGATGTGCTATGCCTATCTTACTAGGAAATACAAATAACGACATAATTTTACGTTTAAGTAATTTAACAATTAATGCAAATTTAATATCTCGCTTGGTCTGGTGCAACAAGTGAATACCATATACCTATTTTATTAAAGCCTTTGTTTAGGTCTTCATCATACATTTATGTGTAAACTGCGATTGTTGAGCATAAAAGGTAAATTATTGAGTTAGATTGTCAGTTTCCAATATATTAGTTAATAAGGTTCTTAGTGTAAAAATTAAATATAATCTAATATATTGGAGACCACAAGTGGTGTTCCTTAGGGGTTCCACCTCGGCTCTATGTTTTTTTATTATTATTTATTAATGATATTATTAACAAATTTAAAGATGGTGAACGGTGTTAAAATTGAATTGAACCACTAATTAGCAATAATTTTCTATCAATCAGTTCCATGAGAGTGGTCATTGACCTTCCCCAGATGCATAATGTTATCAGGGATTCCGTATGTTTCAAATGTTATATATAAATATTTAAGCGCACTTGAATTGAAATGACACAAAACTGCGCTATATAAATATAAAGTTATCATTATTTAATTTTTTTTTCATGAACAAAGCATTTAAAATAAAGTAAGGAAGGTTTCATTGACGTTTGAAAAAAATCTTTCCTGTGATATCGGTGTTTTTCTTTGAAGATTTTAACATATTGGTTTAACAAAACAGCATGCGTCAAAATCCTTGGAAATCGGATGTACCATGTTCATTTATGTTGAATTGTATAAAAAGGGGATGGGAGGTGGCGCTAGTGAGCTAATGTTATTTGATAATAATAATAATTATTATTTTCTTCGACTCATACCGAATAAACTGAGTCTAAGAGATAAAAAGACAACTAACACAAAGGCAAATAGGGAGTAACAACTTATCATAGTGAATTTTTGAAAAAAATCGGTGAAATTATAGCCCAATTTCTTGATTATTCTAAGAAACTAACGACATCTTTTAAAAAAATCAGGAAGTACGTCAACAAGTACCGATCAATTCGAGATCGAGAAATGGCTACTCAGTCGCCACATACGACGTGTTTCTGAAAATATATGAGAGAGTTTCGGTAGTACCACGACAGACTATCTCAACAATCATGAAGAAGTTTTGAACTTACTTTGTAAAATCCAGAGAGAACTCGGCGCACAGTACAATATAATGTACAATCTTAAAATCGGAGAAAAAGTAACAGAAATAGTAACACAAAATAATTTTATAAAATTTATTATGATAAAACTATTCTAACAGAGAGAACAATTAGTCATAATAGACCCGATATAGTTTTACATGACAAAATTAAGAAAATAACTTATATCATTGATGTCGCTATTACAAATTATTGTAATATATATAATATATAATAGAAGCTACTAAAATAAAAGAAAAAATATAGGGAATTTTAAATACTATAATTAATTAACTGAAATATAAAATATTATAATAAATTAGAAATTTGTAACCTTAAATGTACAAATTACTAAAATAAATTTCGAATAAAAAAAATTTAAAAAAAAAGTCTTACTAAATAAAAATCAAAACAACATGCCCCGCGCTTAGTGTAACAAAGCCGACAACTTGTGGCAACTTCCGCCCACCTTCCGATTCAGGTAACATGCAAAAAACAACAAAAAAACCAAACCTCATCTTCTAACCCGGATAGTCACCGTGGAAGATGAAGATCAAAACCCTCTGAAGAGGAAATTCTAAGCTTCCTTAAAAATACAAGAAGTGATACAAACACAAGAAATCCTTAAACCGGCGAAGAAAACAAGAGATAAATAGAATAGGCCACTTGCATGGATTTCATAACGACTTGGAAAAAATCGTGTGGATAGATGTTTTTACTAAGATTACGAAAATGTTAGTAATTTTTTTTATAAATGTATGTTTTTTTTTTTTTTTTAAATAAATAAATCCATTATTTGAGCTCGTGACGTCACAACATGAAAATGTCCCAACTCCGATTATGATCCCTTAATTTTGTAAAATTCCACACTGATTACATTTTTTTATATGGCAACACTTTGATTTCCGGCGAATTTTTGAATTTGCGTTTAACGTTCACTAGATTTATTGTTTGTTCTATGCGAACTTATCCTTTGGTTTGATTTTTTGATAAAGATGGCGGTGTTTTTACAGATGTACAATTTATCAAAGAGAACCCCGTACAATTTTTCGAAGAGAACCCCGTACAATTTGTAGCAATTCATGTGGAAAACGTTCTTTTATTTTAAAATGATTTTCGGCTATGTAATTATCGTTTTTTCGCACCAATAAAATTATGTCCCGTCTTTCCGGTTTATAAAAAATGGTCTGACTTTTCAGATCGAAATTTTCAAAAAATCGCCAGGGTTTCAAAAATACGATTAAAAAAATAAAAAAATACGAAATGTCTTAGAATATTTGCCTAAACCGGATATTATTTTCAAAAAATTTGATTCAAGTGGCCTATTCTTTAGAGGAGTCCTTAACCTTCGCCTGAGAGAGGGGTTCTTGCTTATGAATAATTTAAGATAGGTACTTACATTGCATTTTTCATAAATAGCATTGAGTTTTGTTGTTTTCACTTTTTATAACTCTGTAGCATACCTATTTGCAAGAAAAAAGGCTTTTTTATTAAAAAGGGCAGTGCTCAACATGAAACGAAAAATTTGTGAAATATGGCTTTGAGTCTTCTGTTTAACGAAAAATAAATAGCGGTAGTCAATATGATTTTTTAAATTTCCTGGCATCAGGTGATGCCATCATGAGGGAAGAGGTTAAAGTGATGAGGGAAAAGGCTATCAAGAAGAGAAAAAAGATCGAAGGTTTCTAAAGTACCAGGCTTTTCAGATCTGGTCATCAAAGAAGAAATCAACGTTTCGATTCGGAATGCTTGTCTTTCACCGGGGCTATACTGAAGGTATTAAGATTTCTGGAATTTGCCGCAAATATGACAGGTACATATTTATTATTTATTTTATTATTTCACGTTTACCCTGAGAATCACCATTAGTTTTTTTTTTAATACTTCATCATCAGGTCTAGACTCAGGCTGGCTTTCTTCTTCTACTTTAGCAAGGAAGTGCTTGTGTTATATTATTTTAATTTATTTATTTATTTGTATTTCAAAATCAATAAATAAAACATTTCTTGGAAGATCGGTTAGTAGCTGAGTGGACAAATGGGTAGGGTTCTCGCTCAGATGTTGTGGGTTTAATCTTCTACTAAATAAGTTTTCCATTACACAAGAATGGGTTCATATTGTTGTGTTCTGTATGTTATATCTGCATTAGTTAGAAGCTTAGAATGTGTTACACGTGTTCTTGTCTTAAGAAAGAGGTTAAGGGATTAATTGATAACCTTTTTTCTTTTTCATTCAACGCATTGATAAATAAATTAGTATGAGAAATTAGTATCTAATTTTATATGTTTTTCGCATAGTAATTTTAAGGAGATAAGATAAATGATAAGTCACTTCCAGGAATCCTTCCTTGATGAAGTTAAATAAAATTGCCAGAATGTAATTGATTATCAACAATATTTATGATTGATTGATCAATTCGATTTATTCGTCATGAACAAACATGAAAATTTAAATTGAGTGGTGACATCAACTATAATATCCTTAATTTACTGTAGTTATTAATTAAATATTAGGTATTATTTTTTTACATTAGCTCCACACAGGAGGTCTTTGTCATCTTTGGGGATGTTGTGTGGAGGGTCTTTTTGAGGAAAGGAAGGAAGAAATTTTGAAAAAACATGGTTTGAAGAGACATGTTGTAGCAGGGAGGTAACCCAGAGCTGCTGAACTTAGAACGAGTCATAGAAATGACCAGTACTAATGTAACAAATGTCAAACGTGTTCGCGTTTCGCTTGTTTCTCGACTTGCACCGGTACCGAAAAAACAATGTCGCCCTAATCAATTTGGGAGGCGGGAATGAATACCGCCGCACCGGGAACCTTTATTGGATAACGGCACCCCTGACATAGGTCACCCCAAGAGGTTCGCTTCGTTTGGTGATTTAGCAGGGGTACCCGGGTTCACGGGGTGAGGTTTGTCTAGGTCTTGGAGGCGAATGACCAGGACACACTGAACCCCAGATTTCTACCCACCCCTTAAACCCTCTTCCTTTCCAGAACTCTCCTCTTCTTCCTTTCCTTAAACAACCCTCCACACAGCATCCCCAAAGATGATACAGGCCCCGAGGGAAATTATTTTCCTCAGGGCCTCCTGAGGGTGAAGGGTTTTTTCCAAGTATTTTGGGGCTTCAGACCAGAGGTGACTATCAAATTTTTTTAACAAGAATGTTTTCAGTTTTAACAAGAATGAATTTACCACCTCTGTCTTATCAATAAAGACAGTAATGTCTTATCAATAAAGACAGTAGGAAATAGGTTTTTGATTGCGATATATAGTCGAACAACTGAAGATATGTAGGTATCATAGATCAGTAACCTTTACAGTTTTTGGGCATGACTACTGGTAAGTTTTTCTCTCCATATAAGATTTTATCATGCAACAAAGCCTCTTTCATAAATGCATACTCGTACGTAGAGGGAAGCCTCTGTGTTTCCTCCTTCTTAATACATGGGTCTCTTCAAGACCAATGTTCATTCCTTCCTCTCCTCAAAAAGACCCTCCACACGGCATCCCGGATGACATAAGCACTGAGGGAAATTATTATCCTCAGGGCCTCCTGTGTGGAGTTAATATAAAATTTAAAAATAATAAACAAAAATTTTAACCAAACAAAAAACGACTTCAAAAAATGCACTAAAAAGTAAAAAAATAATTTCGTACGGTTGTTATTTTTGGAGTCGGTGTCAGCCAAGATCTCCACATCTCACCTATGTATGTAGTTACCTTAGCTGACTCAGACTCCAAAAATAACAATCGTACGAAATTATTTTTTTACTTTTTAATGCATTTTTTTAAGTCGTTTTTTGTTTTGTTAAAATTTTTGTTTATTTTTTGATTTTTAGTGACGAGCGTGCGTTAAGAAGTTTTACTTCAAAAAAAAGAATCATCGAAATCTGTCAGCGTAATATTGAGTTATTCGTCCATTTGTCGCGCACATACTTATTGCAAATTTAAGACATTTCTCATGTTTTCTCATGGATCCCATTGTCAGAACTGGACCAAATTAAAATGGGACCTCACGGAAAGCACCAGCTTTTTAATAAAAAAGAATCATCAATATCGGTTCACCCAATCAAAAGTTTTGAGGTAACAAACATAAAAAAAATAAATATATTTATATATATACCGTCAAATTGATAACCTCCTCAATTCCGATGTCGTTTAAAAAACGATTATTCCATAGGAAATGGTTGAAAGCACCAATTCGTCATAAACAAGTTTCATAGTTCTTATTTTGAAAATATTGCTCATGCGTTTGAATGTGTCATTTAGGTATGTCTGTTTACTGACAGTTTTTTCTATATGGTAAGTCCATTTGAGTTGGCAGTCTATAGTTACAATTAAGTACTTGATATATTTTCCTAATTTCACATCTTCACAGTTTGAGCATGTTGCAAAGTTACAATTAACATTATGGAATAAGGAGATGACTTTTGGGAATTATAGAAGGGAATAAAAAAAGTTTTATCATAATTTAGACTAAAAAGATTTCTATCTAGCCAATCAATGGTTGCAATGTATTTGTTGGCTTTACTGCTTGTATCTTCCCAAGTTTTACCTAGTATGGTTATTGCAGTGTCATTTAACATCCTTGTTACTTTATCTGATGGTTAAAATTTAATTTTAGTTTAAGGATCACGTTAGAAGTACCTTTACCTATATATGTAATACATACAAAATATAAAATTTAATGAGGATTCCGCGTAAGAGCTCCAACTTCTGGGCAACGTCTGGGGCCATTAGGATTATGACACCCCCGATTTGGTGAGTTTAGTGATGTGTGGCTGAGGGTAGAGGGGAGAAAAAGAGATGTGGTAAAGGAAGTTGAGGATGGCTAAAGTCATTTTAAGCAATGCTTCGATTCCGAATGGTGGTTTTTCTCCGGGGTGGTATTGACAGTATTGTCCATTCGGAAACGTGCCGCAAATATATGTTATTTATTATTTTTAGCGAATTAATTGAGAAAAAACACAAATTACATAAATTATGTAATTTTATTTGCGCACGCCGGGATATGAACCCGCACAGGTTGCGGGATATTTTTTCTTAACTTCATATTTTACAATCACCTTAATGTTTTTTGTTTGTTGTTTTGAAGGTTTCGTTAAAATGGCATTACAATTGCCATTAAAACAAACAAACACAGAACAAGATGCAGGACAAGATACAGAACAAGATCCAGAAAAATCTTCATCCCAAGATACACAAACACAACACAATGCAGAATACGACCCGGAAACGAATAAGAAATTAGGAATAGTCTACATGTTTATGCAAAAAGATTTCAAAGGTAAGTAATCTCGCCTCCATTTTTAAGTTGTATAATTTACATATAAAAGTACCCACCTAAGTGTTTTACAAAACTTGAACGATAGATAGCTTACTCCAAGGTCAGCGGATCTAGATGTAACCAATCGTTTAATCAAACGTAGCATTCTAGACTGATCCGCTAAGCTAGAGATAATTGGACTGGAAGACAAAGCTTTATCTTGGTTCCAGAGTTAATTAAAAAATAGAGAACAATACGTTGAACTAAATAATTCATTAAGTGAACCCTTGTCTTCTGAATATGGAATTCCACAAAGCGCAGTAATTAGGCCTATACTTTTCCTTATATATGTCAATGACATGTTCACTCTCCCTTTTAATGGAAGTGTCATCTCATATGCAAATGACACAGTCATCATAATCGAAGGAATAACATGGACAGAAGTGAATATAGCTGCGAATACTGACATTGACATATTGAAGGAATAGTTTGATGATAACTTACTTAGTCTTAATGTAGAAAACACATCATATATACCTTTTTACCTTAATTATCCTGTCACAGATTCCAATATTAGCGTGATAGTGCACAGTCGTTCGTGTAAAGGAGGAGAATGTAACGATAATAATTTTAAAATCCTGAAAAAAACCCCAGATGTCAAATATCTAGGGATCACTATAGAAAGTAACATGAAATTTAAGAAACATATCGATCACTGTGTAAAAAGAATTAGAAAACTTACTTACATTTTTTTACGATTAAGAAATATCCTAAATCTTTCAAATATTAAAATGGTTTACTTTGCTCTTGTGCAGTCAGTTTTGCAGTACGGAATAATCGTTACAAGAATAATCTGTATTTTTTTTTTTTTTTTTTTTTTTTTATTATTTCATAAATTTTTACAAGTTACATAATACAGCCAATTTTTTAAACTACCATACTAGGCTATTGCCCGTGCTGTGGTAGTCATATATGATACATTATTTTAAATAAACATGTAATAAAATATATAAAAAGGAAAGAAAAAAAGAACATATTTAGGGATAAATAAAATTAAAGATAAATACTAATACAGATAAAAATATAAGAATTAGAAGAAAGCTGAGAAAAAAGTGTATAAAGATATTTAAAAAAAGATTGAAATAAAAGATAGAAATAAAATTTGTCAAGTATTCTTCCCATTGACGTATGATATCTTGGTCGATGATTATGTTTATGTTCAGTTTTGAAGTTCTTTCTGCGAAAGAAATAGGAGAATATATGCGCCAGAGTAGTTTTTTTTTTAAATATAATGTTAAACTCTTATGTGTTTTTTGAAGAAATCTCTTCCTTTTTCAGATATCCAAAGTTTTAAATGGGATTTGAAAAGAGATTTAGAATTATGTGACTTTATGTCGGCACTCAAAGCATTATATATTTTAGGAGCGATGAACCAGAATTGTCTTTGAGCGAATGAGGTTTTAGTTTTAGGGACCACGCAGCCCAGGTTTGATGAGAAACGAGTGTGTGCTTGATGTTGTGGAGCAACCAGTTGGTTTTTTTGCCATGTGTAATATACGCTAATCTGAGTAAATAACTGTCGAATATCTAAGACCTTGAGTTTAGCAAAGAGTTCCTTTGAGGGATGGGTAGTTTTGCATTTAAATATGATTCTCAAAATTAGTTTTTGAACTTTAATAATTGGATTGATGATGGATTCAGCACAACCACCCCATCCCACAATACCATATGTTGCTATGGATTGGAAGAGGGCAAAGTATACGCTTCTTATGGTCTGTAAATCTAAGATAGACCTAAGGGAGCAGAATATATGGCAGAGTTTACGGAGTTTTTTAACTGTGTCACTGATATGGGCTTCCCAACGTAGTTGATTGTCTATGATTAGCCCCAGATATTTAACTACCTTTGATGATTTAAGGACAGAACAAGTGCAATTAATATTAGGTGTGGTTACGGGATTGTGTAAATTAAGTGAGCATGAATGAATGATTGGTTTAGGACAGTTGTTAGGTAAAGTATGTTGACGTATGGAAAATGTCATATATTGGGTTTTGTCGATGTTAAGAGTGAGGAGGTTAGTGTCTAGCCAATGCTTTACTATTATTAGGGCATTATTAGTTTTTTTAATGACGGATTGCCATGTTTCGTCTTCGAATATTAGGACCGTGTCGTCGGCAAATGATAATATCTTACCTCCAATATTCATGGCACATAGTGAGTTTATATATATGAGAAATAAAATTGGTCCTAGTATACTGCCTTGGGGTACACCATATGACGCAGGTAATTTATTGCTTATATGTATTTTATCAGATTGGATGAGAGTTTGTTGTGTTCGGTTTATAAGATAGCTTTCAAACCATGTGTAGGCTATTTCTGTTATTCCAATCTGCTGTAGTTTTTTTAGCAGTAAGGGATGGGAGACCGTATCGAATGCTTTTGCCAGATCAAGAAAAACAGCAAGTGGTTTGCGACCAATGTCAAGATTAAGGGAAACAATCTTTGTGAGGACGGCTATTGCATCTGAAGTGCTCCTACCTTTGCGAAAGCCATATTGGTTTTCCGACAGTATTTTTTTATCTTCGAGGAATTTACAGAGTCTACGTTTTACCGCTTTTTCTACAATTTTAGATATCGTGCTTAGTAGGGATATCGGTCGGTAGTTATTTACAGATAATTTGTCACCTGCTTTGAAGATTGGGATTATTGTGGCCTGTTTCAAGGAGTCTGGAAAAATGCCAGTTTTGAAACTTAAATTGATAATGTGTTTAAGAGGGGAGACGATATATTTTTGGATGTTTTTAATAATTTTTGCCGAGATGTGATCTATACCGGTGGAGTTACTATTTTTAAGAGATGCTATTAGTTCTATTATTTCAGGTTCAGTGGTGGGAGTAAAGTGAAATGGGTTATAACTCAGAGTATCGATAGGTATATTGTTGGCCAGGTCTTTCTCTGAGACGCAGTTTCTGTCCAAAATATTTTTTGCTAAGTTGGGTCCGATATTGGAAAAAAATTTATTGAAATGGTTAGATATTTTTTTAGGTTCAGAATTTACATGTATTGTTCGGTCTTCGATATCAACCTTAACAATAGGTGTGTCGGTTTTATTAATATTAGTTATATCTTTTATGATGTTCCAAATTTTTTTTTATCATCGGTAGCTTCACTGATTTTTTTTTTATAGTAGTCTGTTTTAACCTTTTCAATTATTTTTTTGCAATGGTTTCTATAACGTTTGTAGAATATGAGAGAATTATAATCATTGGGGTTTTTCCTGCAGAAGTTATGTATTTTATCACGTTTTCTAATACAATGGAGAATACCAGCAGTGATCCATGGTTTCAGTTTTGTTTCCGATCGTTTTTTTTTACATTTTGTATAAGATGTTGCATTGGCCAAGTGGTTTTGTAAAGTATTTATAAAAACATCGCATGCAGAGGTGGGATCAGTACATGAATAGGTAAGTTCCCAGTTTTCCTCCGAGACATGATTTAGAAGAATTTCATAAGAAATGTTTTCTTGGGGTTGAGTGTTTTGGGGCGGTTTATGTTTTTTTTTGGTGATGGAAGTGATAACTGCATAGTGATCTGTAATAGTTGATTGAAATATAATTGATTTATTGTCTAGTTTACTCTTAACAAATACATGATCTATACAACTGCCATTTTTTGAGTCTGGTTCTCGTATTGGAGCGGTGACAGCAGGGAAGTATCCTAATAAAGTTAATACATTTAGGTATTCATTGGCTTGAGGATGCATTTTGTTGATTATGTTTATGTTCAGGTCACCTATTATGTAGGTGTTTTGGCAGTGTTCTATGTTTGATAATGTTTCTTGTAGTGAATGTAAAAATGGGGTTATATTGTGTATTGTTGGAGATCTGTATATGGTAAGAATTGTTATGAGACTATCTAGTTGAATTTGAAGACAGTTTGCGTTTTGAATTCTGACCTCTTTGACTGAGTGTGCGATGTGGTTTTTAATGTAAACAATGACGCCATCGTTTTTAACTTGGTTATAAAGAGTGTTATAGTGATTGTAGTTTCTTAACGTTTTAGGAATGTAACATTTTTTAATCCAACATTCGGTCAAGATAATTAGATCGAAATCTAAGGCAAGATCAGTAAGAAGAATTAGTAGTTCATCAAAATTTTTGTTAATACTTCTTATATTCATAGAGAATATTGTAGGCGAAGAGTTACCTAGTAATAAATGACGAACTACTTCAGAATCATTAGTTGGTGTAAATGGGATTGGTGTTGAGTTATCTAGTAAATCTGCTAATTCTTCCATTTTTTAATTTTTTTTCTTTGATTCAATAGGTAATTGTAAAGAGCCAGTGAAAGTGATGTTTTTGAAAGGATTAAGTTATTGAAGAGACATAGTATGAACATATAATTTATACCGGGTTTTTTAAATTTATGAGTGTAGAAATAAGTATCGAAAGCGATAGTTAAAAGTACACATGTTATACATGGAATTCGAAATAAAGATTTTGTGATAAAGGTTGTGTTTGTAGATAAAAATAAGGAATGTTTAAGTACAGAAATGAAAAAATATTTAAAAATTATCTATTGTTGGCAGAACTATAAACAATAAAATTTGATAAGGTAATTACACTTCTGATAGTTATTTTAGTAATATTGTTTTGGGTGATTGTTTCAATGTTTTGAATATTAATAAAATAAATTGAATCATCGGTTTCTGTTGTAGGTAAGAGGTGAAAAGGATTTTGAGAGTTATTCGAAGCGATGACAATAATAGCAATAACATTGGCCTTCACAATGGATACAGAAACATAATAAGCAATAGAAGTGTTTTTTGTGATAATTACATTTATAAAATTCTGACATATGGAGTCAATATCAAAAATAGAAGATTTATCTTTATTGGTACTAGAACTACGTGAAATGTATAATAGGAATTTAGAAAATGATTTGTTGACAACAATAGTGTTTTTTGATAATAATAAATTACAGTTAAGTAATGTATGAAAAAAATATTTCAATAAGTATCTATTTTTGTTAAAATAACAATCATTAGAAATTAAAAAGTTATTTTCAATTTTGATTATATTTATAGTAGTAAATGAATGTTGTATATGATAAGAATTGTAATCATGGGTAATAGTTGCAGGTTGCATACAAATAAAAATAACCTGTAAAGTATTATTTAGTGAAATTATGCCATTGGTTTTTGTTGTTGGTAATAGTAGAGAAGGATTTTGACAGTTACTCAGAGCAATGACAAAAATACACAGTTCGGTGACCTTTATAATAATAGCAGAATTTGTTTTACAGTTAGAACCCATTTCAAAAATTCGAGATTTGTGTTTGTAATTACTGAGACTACATTTATTTTTTAAGTAAATATAATTATCAGAAAAACTAGTTATTAAATGATTCTTTAAAAACAAGTTAACTTTATAGTAATAATGTTCTGTGAATGTGGTATTACAAAATATGAGGGAGAGAGAAGTAACTGATTTCATAATATTGTTGAAGCTAGAGAAAGATAGATTAAAAACAAATAGATAAGCAACATTGTAGGGCGAGTAGAGTTTATGAGATGTTGGGGGGGGGGCGATAAAAGATGTTTGTTTTTTTCATTGATGAGTAAAACAGGCGTCCCAATGTCTTTTCGCACATACACCTTTCCCTCACGGACCCAGGCGAATTTGAAGATGTTGTCCCGTGAAGCCTTCCGTGCAAGATACCAAAGATGTTTCGCACGAAAAGTTAGGTGTTCGGTGATGTAGATCTGAGAGCGAGTTCCTGCCATTCCGATGAGAGAGGTATTAAGTTTATTGTCTCTATTTGTAGTTTTTTTGTTGTACGTTTTGACGTCGCTTAAGAAGTTTTCACGATCAATGTTAGTTTTAAATTTAAGTATTATAGGCCTCTGTTGATCTTTATTGTTTTGAGAGATACGGTATGCTGTATCTACGTTCTTGAGTTCCGTGTTGGCATTAGTTGTTTTTTGTATGTTAAATATAATGTTGTTCAGATTTTCACCATTTATTTCAGGAATTCCCCTGATTTCCACGTTCTTTAATCTATTTTCTCTCTCAATTTGTTCGAATTGACCTTCTAATTGTTCTAAACGATTTTCAAGGTCAACATTTTTTTTTCTAATTTTATGTTTGCATCTTCTAGTTCGTGCACTCGAAGTAGGATTTCTTCATATTGTTTACTCATTACTGATATTGTGTTGAGAATTTGGGTATTTTGTTCTATAATTAGGTTCTGTTTAGTTAATAGTTCACAGTCCTGAGGTGAATTATTCGCTATATTGGGATTAGCGGAAGACACGCCAGCTATGCATTTTTTGCATTTAATTTGAGCCCGTTTCTCCTTGCTGAGGCGTCGGAATGTGCTTTCAACCACTCCGCCACAGTTTAGGTGAAAAGTCCCTTTGCATGCGGAGCATGTAAACAATGATTCAGCAGAGAGAGTAGGTTCCGCACAATCATAACAGTTATTCATTTTGCAGTTTGTGGTTGTAGTGGAACGTGCAGTAGAGTAGTAGTGAGATCTCTGTACTCAACTGAGTAGTGGTGGGTCCGAAAACGACAAACATGTTTGCACAACACGTTTGGACTTTAAAAATGCCCAAACAGTTATCTATAATCCGGACAAACAGTTTGTCCGTTTTGTCGGCTCTTCTATCTTCTTTCTTTATATCACGAAAGCGCGAGAGTGGATGAGACAGAAGACAGAACCGCTCCAAACGAAAAACATTATTTTACCCTCTCGCACTAACGTCGTAATACTATGTGAGACTGTGAGAGGAGATAGGTCTGTTGCAGGCGAAAAACAGTAATAATATCCCTCTCGCACTAGCGCCTTAACATTATGTGTGAGTAAGAAGAGGCAGTAGGGGTACCTGTTATTTTGAAAAAAACATTAGCTTAACGTTTCACACTTAAGGCCCATATGGGCAAAGAGCGAGAAGGCAATCCTGTTATTTTTAAACAGGTTGAAAAATTGAAATCAAATAAATGCAGGGGTATTTCGCTGTTTTCCGTTTTCCCTTCTGTTTCTGTTCTAAGTGTTCTGTTGTTTACTTACAAAACGAAATACCAATACCAAGTAAACTAAACAGAGTAACAGCAAACCGGGCAAACAGAGACTTCACCAAACGGCAAACGGCTCGTGTAAAATATTGCCTGACTTACATTGCTATTATACCTACTATACTAAATGCTTCCTTTCAATCTTACCATCGTTCCATTCTTTCCGGATTCCCACATTTATCAAAAGTCAAGTTGTATAACAGAAAAAAAAAACAAATTTCAAATTAAAACAAATATATTTCTTTATTCGAAAAATAAACAACATGATAAATCTAAATTAAAAAAAAAACATTGAAAATTAAAAAATGAAATACAGGTTAATAGTAAGAATAGGGTAGAAGTGAGTACATACAATTCAAGAAGTAACTTATTAAAGCCATTTTAAATCCTTAATTAAACACAGGATAGTTAGTTTAGGTAAAATTAGGAACATTTTTTACATTAGTTCCATTCCTACTCATAGGGGGCCCTAAAAAAAAGTTCCCTCGGGGCCTGTGTCATCTTTGGGGATGCTATGTGGAGGGTCTTTTTGGGAAACCGAAGTTTTGGGAAGGAAAATAGGTAAGATGGGTGGATAGGAATGTAGGGTAAGTAGGGTTAATGTATCCAGGTGTGGCGAATGAATCCTTCCCACCCACTGTTGTACAAGACGATGGGTCGAGAGTCTGGCTGGAGAGATAAAAATCATCTCAGTCAACCAGTCTCTCCCGATCACAGCCCACTACGCAATAGGTGGGAAAAATGCGTGTGCCACCAAAACCTAGACAAACCTCACCCCCATGAACCCAAGCATCCCTGCTCAAACGTAACAAACCACTTGGGGTGACCTATGGCAGAAGTGTTGGTTATCCAACCTTTGGTTGGGTCCTGGGGCGGCAGTACCTATACCCATCTCCCAAATTAAGAATAATATGAAGCGGAAAATAATGGTGGATAAAGTATTAAAGTACGGGGGTGCCCGGGGAAGATGTGACATCATAAAGTTCATCAAATTCTTGAGTCGGGTCATGTCATGTGTCTGAATAATAGAATTGTATGTATGCGACGATGTAGGAATGCGAATGAAGCAAGTAGTGTGTTCCGAGAGAGATATATGGCGATCAATCCTCTCTGTCTACCCCTGTCGGGAAACGGCGTGAGTTAATCAGTTTATACAGCGCTCTTGATGTACGATTAATATTAAGTCATTGACAGGAAAAACCCTCTCACTGGATACAACAGTAGGATACTTTAACGTTTGTAATGTTTAGAAATGCGTACCTAGTACCTACCTATAATACGGCCAATTAAGAATGATATTAAAATTATATTTCCAAGAAAAGAACTCCCTAATTACGTATTCAGGTAAATCTGGTAAACTGCATATAATAATTAATAAATGACTCGGCAAAGTTACCCAGGACGGCAGCTTTGACAAGTATTTGAAAAACCCATTTCGTTGAAATTTTAATAGCATTAACTTAAGTGTTTGGTTTATGTATGCATTAACCCTATTACCTACTAGTGGCCTAGCTACAACGTATTAATGATTATGTTAACATTTGTTATGTTTAAAGAGCTCTTAATTAATTATCGGGGTAAACCTGGTAAATGAACAATAGTAAATATGATAAGTGAATCCGGCCGCTTTGAAAAATATTTTGAAATCCCATTCGAATAATGTAATTTTAATGGCACTTAACTTAGTCAGGGTTTTATTGCTATGGACGGACAGATACCAGATACTGGATACGGGGATATACCCACAGTTAAGCTACTGCTACTGAACTGTTAACCGACTAACCGTAACAGACAACAGACAGCTCTAGCTGCTATGCTATTTCATACAACTGCCTTAAAAACAGCCTGTTTTTTTTCAACAGTTTGGGAAAACAGTTGGCGTTTTACAAATAACAGTTCGTTTTCATTTTTTAAAAAGAACAGAAACGCCCACCACTACAACTGAGCTGAATTCCGTTTATGTTTATAAGGTATTATTTATTATTGTAATCTAGCGGGCGTGATCACAACTAGGCTATGTATTAGTAATATTGTTTATTAACAGGTGGTGCTATTTATTATATTCTAGATGATTTATTAAAATAATAAAATAAAAATATTTTTGGGTTGAGTGAGTCTTGAACTCGGTTGCTCAGGATGTCAGAGTCCAGTTTAGCAATCGAGTTGACCGCTAGGCTATCGCCGCCGTGTGACGTAGTGTGAGATATTTGTAATATTAATTGTCTGGCCACAGATAAGATTTTACGTGTTATGGTAAAACTAGTTCGATTAACTTAACGATTTCAATCGCTGTAGTTCACTGATATTTTAACACAGAAATTTACTAGAACGCGGTCGTTTAGATGGAATTAAATTGAGTTAGTCACTTCACTGAACTAAAGGTAAAACACCAACCGATAGATTGATCGATTATTTTGTTTTTTTAACTGCGAATTTAAATGATTTTTGCGGAGCAATTTTTTGGCGTGCGTACTGTGTACAATGTTATTGTTGTATTCGATAGTAACAACACAAAAAATGATCATCAAAGTTATTATTAAAAAACCAAGAATTTTTCCAACCAAAGAACTTTTTGAAAAATTTAAGGTCCTATCGGTTTCAAAACTATTTTAAAGAAATGCTATTTTAAAAGTTTTTAAAGAATCTGAAATGTCCTCAACGCGAAGTATAAGACCTAGAAATTCTGGGAACATATATGTACCTAGATACAACACGACAGCTGCACAACACTATTATGAATATGTAGGCCCAAAGTTATTTAACGATTTACCGGATTCAATAAAAAGTGAGAAAAACTATTCTAAATTTAAAAAAAAAAATTTCGTTGTATTTTTACAGAGAAGATTGACTCACTTTTATCGATGATTTTCAGATATATCCAGATATGTTGCTATTATTTTTGTCGATTTTTTGTTGATTTTTGTTGATATTCTGTTTCTTTAATTATATGTAATTTTGTTATTGTACAATATTTTTGTAATATTTTGCAGTATTTTTTAAAATATTATTTTTCCATTTTTGTAACTTTACTATCTATATATATAATTACATAGACTAGCTCCCCAGTTAGACCCGAGAATATTTCTCTACTAATTGGGTAACCAAAAAAAAGTGATGCCTGATATGAAATGTAATATATTATTATTCATTGTAAATATTTACTTTTTTTCTAAATAAAAAAAATAAATAAATAAACGTTCTAGATCAAATCGAGCCATTTACTATGATCGCTCTTTTCGTGTAACTGGCCTGCTCATTCCGAATAAAATATATTATTTTTGTTTTCATTAACTCCACACAGGAGGCCCTGAGAAAAATAATTTTCCTTGGGGTCTATCATCTGAGATGCTGTGTGGAAGGTCTTTTTGAGGAGAGGAAGGAATGAACATTGGTCTTAAAGAGACCCATATTGTAGGAAATAGGAAAAACAGAGGCCGGCAAATCATTCCACAGCCAAGCTGTTGAACTCACGAACGAGTCGAAGTATACTGTACATTCTTTGTTTCATATTATTTTATCAATATTTTGTAAGGACTCGTAAGGAACACTATAGTATTATTTGTGTATTATAGTTAAGCGCACTTAAAGTGAAATAACACAAAACTGTGCTAAATAAATTTTAAATTTTTTTTATTTACGGTGCTCCAGATTTTAGGTCCGGGTTAATTTTTTCCCAGATGAAAGACTAAACCCTTCCACACACTTTTCCACAAATGAATATCTAGTAAATTCACGCAATTTAAGTGCACTATATAAGTATAATAAATACAAAACAATACAAGAACAATACGTCAATCCACCAGAAACATAATGGGAAAATATTTCATCGACTCCAGATATTTTCATATCAGAGGGTTCGGCTCTGATGAAATCCTAACTGGTCCGATAAATCCTACTGATCCCTCAATATAAATATTTAAAAAATCTTTCGTAATCCTACATGTATTTAAAATGACTGACTTTTGCATTTTTAATTCTTTTTCGTTATTATTATTATTATTAACATTAATCCACCTTTCGTGTGATCGCGATGATTGCATTTCATTTGATTGCTGAAAATCAATCATAATAGGGTTCATTTGTATAATTATTAGTGAATAGAACGAACCGTAGCACGCCTCCTTGTGGAACTCCATATATATTATTATCGGCAGTGGTTTGCTAGAATGGTGATTCATGTTGGTGGTGCTGCGAAAACTAATATGGACCCTCTCAACAAAGCGCAAAAGGCCTTAATTAAAGTTATTACTAAAAAAACCTTTTAGATTCTCGACAATACAGTTATTTAAATACTTTTCTGTTTTAAACATACAGCAACTGTACATCAAAATTATAGCTATATATTACCAAAAAGACAACCTAAACCATCATACTGCACAACACAATTACGACACAAGACATAGACATCAACACATGACTCCGAAGACAAATATGGACCAAGACATAATCATAATCTAGCTCCAAATTTTTTTTATTTAATTAAAAAAGATGTTAAAGATATACACATAACAAAAAATCCAAAACAAAAAATTTATACGTGGATAATCGACAAAGGCATTGCATACTGCGGTCAGATAACTTGAACAATACAAGAACACACTCAACGCCTGTATTTTTCTCTTTTCCTCTCAATTGTTTTTATGTTTCTAATTTGTTTTTTTCATATTTTTTAAATTTCACTCTTTTCTTTTATTTTTCTTTTGTTGTATTTATCTATCTAAATTAAAATATTTGAATTTTTTAATCTTATTTTTCTTCCAAGATTAAGATATGAAAATTAGTTTAATTTCCTGCCACCTCGGAACAGGCTCAGCCTAGTGAGGTGGTTTATACCAAAAAATACTAAAAATAAAATGTACATTGTATTTTGTATATATGTATTGCAATATCTTGGTTAATAAATAATTTTAAAAAAAAATGAATTGTTGTGTTCTCTAACTCTTATAACTTTTCAATAGTTGGAGTTCATTGCCTTTGATACCAATGTTTTCAATTTTTTTTTAAAGGATTTTGTGGCAGATTAAAACAAAGGCTTTAAATCTTGGTATACTACTATGCAAATATGCTCTTGATCTAGGTAGTAGGTTGTATATAATCTATTGCATATGCCAATGCTTCTCTTGTGTCTCTTTTTTTTTATCTAAATCCAAATCGTTTTTCCGTTTCTTTCCATTTCTTTTTTTTTTGCTATTACTCTTTCGAAGATCTTTGGAACACATTTAAATTTATCAATTAGACTGGTCTATAGTTATTAATTGTTTTTTGTTTAATTCGTAGAACTCCATTTTAATTTTTAGAAATTTAATTAAAATTAAATTTTATAATGTTATTATCGAGTTCTGCAAGTATTTTAATATATATTTGTTTTTTATACGTGGCTTAACCACAGTTTGAAAATTATCTTAAAAGTCGAAACAGCTGTAACTAAAATACGTACTAAAATACTTGCAGAACTCGATAATATCAAATTTAATTTTAATTAAATTTCTAAAAATTAAAATGGTCTATTGTTATTTGAATTGTATCTCCTGCTTATAAATAGAAATCACCTGTCCTTGTTTAAGAGTACTAGGTAAGCAGATTTTTGTTATAGTAAGGTTGATTTAATATGTTTTGGGTTTTAATATTTCATATTTCATTTCCTTAATTCCTCCGTAGTTGGTTGCTTGTAAGCCTTTTTAGTACCTTAAAACCGCATAAACAAAAATTGTGACATTTCATTAAAGTGCCTCTCTTTGTACATTGGAGGTTGCCCATCCACTTTCCCACGGTGTTCTAAGGAAACAGATGGTTTCCTCCTTCACCGTACACCTCAGGACTCTAATTTTTGTTTATAAAGAAGCTACTTTTTATTTTAAAATGATTCTAGACCTCCAATGTCCGGGCATACATTGTTAGCAGGCAGTATGCGAGTGCGTACATGTTGTTAGTTATTTATTTCACAGTATCACGTCTCACCTCAGCCACTTGATGTAGCTGAAATAAAAGTTTATTATTATGCAGGAAGAAAAGTTAATAGAATAAAGAAAAAAAATCATATTAGATGAGATTGTTTGACTTAACCAAAGCAGCTGAGCTGCAGTCGTCCGTCAGTCCCGCCGAGGATAAGCGGAGCCATCAGTCCAGTCGCAAGCGAGACTCGGTGTCCGCGCCCCTAAGCCGGCTTCCTGGTAGGCCCTCTCTTTGTACAGTGTAAAGGCAGCATTGTGAGGCGAGTTAAGTAAGGGGTTGTAGAAAGGTATTTATTTATGCGGGTCTTGATTCCGATAGCTCAAGCCACATACGAGCCGACTTTCATAAATAACAAGTTGAAAAAACAACCCGGTATTATGAAGCCTTAGAGCAGGCTTCATTAAAATTGTACATTAGAGATGGTATCGGTCTGTTGGATGGTTAACGGATTGTCTATGAGACGGACCGACCTCTTTGCCCAGAATCAAGTAGGTTTATCAAGTTTTGTTTGACTCCAGCCAGAGGAGGCTCCCGAATTCAATTTTTGGGCGTACTTGAAATTTGTATTTTATTTTTATTTTTTATTTATTACATTATATTAGACATAGACAACTATAGACATTAAAATGTGTATAAGTGTTATAATGTCTTGTTGGTCGATAATAATTCCTAGCTAGGCAGATAGCCTTTTTTTAATTTAAATAAAGTTTTTATTTTATTTTATTTTATTTAAATATATGCTAAATTTTTATTAAATCTGCCGTTAATAGACCATGTAAGATTTTAAGTGACATTATTTAATAGTTTTTCAGATTCCACCCTACCCAAGCCAATCAACCATTTAGTTATTATTGAACCGATGTGGGACATTTTGTAAGCTTTAATATTTAATTCTGCTGGGATTTTATTATAAATTTTATTGCATTTGTATTTTAGTTATTCTCAGCTGGCGGTCTCTTTTGAATTATCTGCTTGCCTTGTACATACTTACTCTAATTAATGGAGTATTTATTGGGGAGGATGTACCTATATGTCGCAGGCCGATTGTAGAATCAGGCAGATCATGATGCGCCTCAGGCACTTCACGATCTGCCGCTGTTGCTAGGCGCATCATGATCTGCCTTATTTTACGATCAGCCTACGACATGTACATCGAATTGCACCAGACAGTCATTGATCTGCCTCTTTACCGTATTGTACTGCCCTAAAGAAGCTACGGTTGTAGCGAAACTAGGTCGGAATTGAGTATTGAAAAGCAACAAATTCATTTTTATAATTTTTTCAGCTTTTAGTTGCAATTTCTTTGTATTTGGCAGTACCTACCGTCATATATTATATTACTGAGAGTATATAATATTTCTATAATTTGAATATTTTTTTCTTACAGTAATTAAGTTGAATAAAGTATTGTTTTGTGGTAACTATGGGTGTTAAAATTATTTCTAAAAAGTTAAAATTTATCTTAAAGACAGTTTCCTCTTACCCCTTCTTGACTGAAACTGACCCCTTGTGAATGCTATAGCCACATCCATGACAACATAATTATATTACAGCGCCCTTGAGGTGATTTTTCACAAAAACGGCGCTCTATAAATTATCCAATTATTATTATTATTATTATATTACAAATAAACTGTTTCATGCGCTGTTTTAGATCATGTCCCGAGAAAAGAAGAAGATATCGAGGCAGACGTTCTGAACATTACAACATGTTTTAAGAAACTCGGTTATGATGTGGTCCTACCAATGAAAAATTGGAAAAAAGAAGAAATTAAAAATTATTTAAATGAAGGTATGTTGCGTGCATTATGTTTTTATTAAAAACTCATTTTACATGATTTCGGCATAAATTTACAATTAGAAATAACACGATCTGTTATTTTTTCACTACTCTACGAAGGTCTTTTAACCCTAGAAGGGTACGGTCAAATTGTAGGCGCTTATAGGTACCAGTGAGTAAATTTTACTCACTTCAGAATTTTTACATTATTATTCGATTTATTTTGCAAAGTAGTTGTGTTTAATGAAAAAAATTGAAAGACAGCATATAATATAAGTGTAATTTTTATTATAATATATAAAATAAGCAAAAATAATACATTTTTGTTGATTTTTGACGATTTTGAATACATAAAAATTGTTTGTCAAGCACAGTTAGGGCACTTTTTTAGTGCATGTTCACCGCAAATAGCTAATCCACAATTACAATAAGTGGTGGTGTATCTACGTTTGGTATAATTACAAAAATTACAATACTTTCTTGGCCCCTTTTGGTCTTCTCCGGCACTATGGGCCTCTTGGCTTGCGCCTACAATATTTTGAATGGACTTTCTCAACGCCAGGCTCATGTTCATGTATAATATTTTCTTCGAAATCATTTAATTCTTCCGGTTCTAATAGATATTCCGGATCTGCAGCACTGTCGCAAGTATCCTCATTTAAGTCACAGAGCTCCAACTCCAAATTGTCTTCTTCCTCAGATTCTATTTCAAGTAATTCATCCAAAATAATTTGTTCTGTTAGCCCGCGACCGGCCATTTATATGGTCTATAGTTTTCTTTACGGTAACCTAACAAAAAACATAATTGTCATAATTCAGCACATAATATATTTTTTAGACACGTAGTAAGCTACTGATAAGTAAATATGACTCACCCAAATTAGTATGTAAAGGGTACCGATAAGTAAATTTTACGCACTAACTTTTATTAAATTGTCCACAAGCGCGATAAATCAAACAACACCATTCAATGCTTGCGGCAGCCGACTAATGATAGAGTGGGCGGAGCACTGCTGGTGGCTTGACTTTCAGTGTTGCCAACCTGCTGATTTACAAACAAATCTATTCCTTATGTGAGTAAATTTTACTCATAGTACCCTTCTAGGGTTAAAAATTGAGTTATATTTTCCTTTAGTCATGTTCCATTTTGTCTGGTTCATTTCAGTACGCGATTATATTTCGAGTACGTACGAGCGAATGTTCGTATTTGTAGTTACGCACTCCAAAGGGCCCGGAAAACTTCTATGTGAAGATGATGAAATTAATGAAGAAGAAATTATTTCCATCATGAAAGGGGATGAATATGCTGAGCTGCTCAAACTATTTGTCTTTCAGGTCTCTATTCATTATTCATTATTATTTCTAATAACATGCTTAAAGCCAATTGATGTAACATTATTATTTGATTATTTCAGGCATCCCAAGCAGCCAAGGATCCTGGAGCTAAAAAAGAATTAGAGAAAGACGGAGGATTTTTCAGCAGTAGTTATCCTGATGAGGCTAATTTGTTTGTTATTAAGAGTTCATTTGAACTCGAATCACCAATAGAAAATGGGTCATTTTTCTTAAAAGTGTTTTGCAAATGTATGGAGAATAATGGAAATAAATCCTTATTCAATATCATGCCTGAAGTCCTTAGTGAGCTAAAAGCTAAAAGAAATAAAAGTTCTCCAGATCCACGAAATAACATACTGCCTGAAGTAACTAGCACACTGCTAAAGAACATGTTTTTCCGCTCTGAGGTAAAACCAACTTCTATCTACGAAGACAAATCTTTTTTGGGAAAACTTATTGTTCTTAATTATAACTACAACTGCGAAAGATCGCTCAATCCCAGTAAGTATTTATCCCAGTTACTATTTATTTTGTAAGTTACTATAGTAACGTTATTTTTAAATGTAGGTGGCTACAACCCTTGTATAGTGATATTTTCTTCAATTGAAAAAAGAGAATGCGGATTTACAATTCAAGCATGTATAATGAGGCGATAATTTTGATGAAAAAGAAGTACCTACGTGTAAAGAGCTATTAGAGAACTAGAGAACAATAAACATTTGTTTTTCGTAATCTTCAAAAATGAAAAAAAATCATAGAGAACTTGGGTAAAACCATAGAACTATGATTAAATGGAAGTGGCATCAATATTTTGTGCCGGGGTAGAGTGGGGGTATGGAGACGGAGGTTAGGTTAGGTTAGAAACTCCACACAGCATCCCTAAATATTACGGCATCCCCGTGTGTGGGGTTGGTGTAAAAAAAACACCTTATACATGGATATCTACTGGTAACACCAATGTGATTAATAGGAAAATATATCAACATGAAAAAAATATATATGTGTTACGTACTGCATTAAAATAGATATTTCACAGATTTCATTTATTAATTTCATTAATTTCACTAATTTAAATGATTCTTATTTATTATTTATTTTATATATTTATTTATTATTTATTTATTTTTACGGTGCTCCAGATTTAATGTCCGGGTTGAATCTTTCCCAAATGAAAAACCAAACACTTCCACACACTTTTCCACAAATGAATATCTAGTAAATTCACGCAATGTAAGTAAGTGCACTATATAAGTATAATAAATACAAAACAATACAAGAACAATACGTCAATCCATCAGAAACATAATGGGAAAATATTTCACCGACTTCAGATATTTTCATATCAGAGGGTTCGGCTCTGATGAAATCCTAACTGGTCCGATAAATCCTACTGATCCCTCAATATAAATATTTAAAAAATCTTTCGTAATCCTACATGTATTTAAAATGACCGACTTTTGCATTTTTATGTATAAATTTTTTGACAAATCTAATACGCCTACATTTTGAATGACAGAGCTAGGTATAATGCCAGTAGCCGAAATAACAAATGGTAATATTTTTATAGTCTGAGAATGCCAAATTCTTTTAATCTCATTTCCTTAATCTGTATATTTTCTTATTTTTTCAGAAACAGTTTTCTGAATATTACAAGAATTTGGAATAGGGACATCAATGATATAAGTTATTTTCTTAATTTTGTCATGTAAAACTATATCGGGTCTATTATGACTAATTGTTCTGTCTGTTAGAATAGTTTTATCATAATAAATTTTATAAAATTCATTTTCTAAAAATGAATTTGGTTCATATTCATAATATGGTACATTACGGCAGTCAATCAAGTTATGTTTAGTTACCAAACTTTGGTGAATTATTTTTAAAACTTGATTGTGCCTTATATTTAATTACAATTACATTTAATTTTTTTATTAATTTAATTTTGATTTCATTTATTAATTTCACTAATTTAAATGATTCTTATTTAATATTTATATATTTATTTTTTATTTTTAATTACAATTACATTTAATTAGAATTTAATAAATTACTTTGTTTTTATCACTATAGTTGATTATAAAAAACCGACATGTTTCGTAAGCCAAGCTTATTTCATCAGGGCTTTAATTATACTAATAAAAAGTGACATTAAATTAATTAATTAATTTATTTAATTTCTTAATTCATGCTAATTATTATTATTAATAATAATAATTACACAGCAGAACTTTTTTATAATAAACTGTTTTTATTGATTAAATAATAATATTATCAGGTTTTAAAAATAATTCATCAAAGTTTGGTAATTAAACATAACTTGATTGTAAAGCCTGTACCATGTTATCAAAATGAACCAAAATCATTTTTAGAAAATGAATTTTATAAAATATATTATGATAAAACTATACTAACAGACAGAACAATTAGTCATAATAGACCCGATATAGTTTTACATGGCAAAATTAAAAATATTACTTATTTCATTGATGTCGCTATTCCAAAATCCTATAAAATTCAAAAAACTGTTTCTGAAAAAATAAGAAAATATACAGATTTAGGAAATGAGATGAAAATAATCTGGTATTCTCAGAATATAAAAATATTACCATTTGTCATTTCGGCTACGGGCATTATACCTAGCTCTGTCATTCAAAATTTAGGCGTATTAGATTTGTCAAAAAATTTACACATAAAAATGCAAAAGTCGGTCATTTTGTGGGATTTAAAGTTAACATTGGGGGATCAGTAGGATTTATCGCTCCAGTTAGGAGGTCTACCGAGCTGAACCCTCTGATAAGAAAATATCTGGAGTCGGTGAATTATTTTCCCATTTGGCCTCTGGTAGATTGACATATTGTTCTTGTTTTATTTTGTATTTATTATACTTATATAGTGCAATTACATGGCGTGGATTGACTAGATGATCATTTGTGGAAAAGTGTGTGGAAAGGTTTAGTTTTTCCTGTGGGGAAGATTTAACCCGGACTTATGTCGGGAACCGGAAGCATATAAAAGAAATAAAAAATAAAATGGACTTTTACAAAATAAACTTGATAACAATAAACGATTTATTTATTAATTTTCAATCGTCTTTCCAGTTAAGGAAAACAGAGAAGGAACACAGTACGATGTTGCAGCGATTGAAAAATCCTTTGCTAGTGTTGGTTTCAAGGTCCAAGTAACTAATGATCTAGAAGCAGACAACGTCCGAAAAACTCTGGAGAAAGGTGAGTTCATTTATAATCGTGGGCATCTCTTACTACCTATTCTTAGTCGTAACCAGTGGGACTACGGCATCCCAAATCGGGAAGGAAACGCGCACTTCGAGAAATTTGAATGATAAGTATATTTAGGTGGCATACATTAATTACGTGAACTCGAAATGGGGGGGACGGGTCTAGTAAAATCTCATTTAAACTGAGGTGAGGTCAATAAAAATCTCACGTCAACTTTAAAAGAATATATATTATTATAGATGTAATACTCCAAAATGTAAAAAAAAACAATAGGACAGTTAAATCATAAATATCTCGGAGTTAATTTTTTAATTCACTACCTTAAAAAAATAGAAACATAAAAAGTAATATAAAAAAAATTAAAACGCAGTTTAAAAATTATACCAAAAATTTAAACTGAATTAAAAATAAAAAATAATAATAATAATATTGTTAAACCAATTTATAAAAAAAAAGAAAAACATAGCTTGGATTGACTAGATAAGCATTTGTGAAAAGTGTGTGAAAGGGTTTAGTTTTTCCTGTGGGAAGTTTAACCTGGACATAAAATCTGGAGCACAGCACCGTTAAAAATTTAACCAGTATAATAACACCCCCCCCATAAACACAAGTCCAGCTTATTTACGGGGGTAAACCTAATATATATGTATATATTAAACATTCTTTATCTAAGTTATTATATGCAACTAGTGGTCTACCGCAAGGGAGTCATCTCGGCCCCATCCTTTTCTTAATATTCATAAATGATATCATAAGCTGTTTCAACGATGTAGAAGTTCTGCTTTTTGCCGATGACATCAAATTATACAAAGAAATATCCAATATAGGTGACTGCCTAATCCTACAGTCAAACATCGACAAATTACAAAATTGGTGTGTCACAAATAACTTGTGCCTCAATATCGATAAATGTAAGACACTAACGTTTTGTCGAACAAAGACCCCACTATCTTTCAAATACACAATAGATAACAAAATCTTAGAAAAAGTCAATGAAATTAGAGATCTTGGAGTTGTGTTTGACACGCAATTAAATTTTATAAATCACATTCAACAAATAACCAACAAAGGCATGAAAACACTAGGATTTATAATTAGAACAATCAAAGACTTTAACTCGTTAGAAGTTATAAAAATCGTATATTTGTCACTCGTTCGCAGCTTGTTGGAATACAATTCCATAGTTTGGTCCCCATACTATCAAATTCATATAAAAAATATCGAAAGAGTGCAGCACAAATTTTTAAGATTTATTAACTTCAAGTTACACATACCTATTCAACACATTAACTACACATCCTTACTAAATACACTTAAATTGCATTCCCTAGAAAACAGAAGAAAAATAAATGACCTAACTTTTTTGTTTAAAATTATTCATTCTGAATTAGATTGTTGCGAACTCCTGCATCTCATCGATTTCAGGGTACCCAATCGAGCAACAAGGCAAAATGTATTATTCTGCAACAATAATTCTGGGACGAACTACCATATTCATGCACCTATTTCTCGACTTCACACATTAGGAAACAAATTCACCTCTAATATCGATGTATTTAACACAAGTTTATCATTATTTAAGAAATACCTGAACGATACTTTTATGTAGAATACTTTGATATTTAAGGAGCATCACATAGGGGCTTATGCATTTATTCGTATATTTCTATATTAATCCACAATGTAAAAACTTGTTACCATTTTATTTTTATGTATCTTGCATTTTGTCATGTATTTACAACTTACAACTTTCTCTTTTATTGTTAAGTATAATCTTTCCTTAATTTATCTGTATACTCTTTATGACGTGTACTAGTTATTTTTTATAGTTTATCTTTTGTTTTTAAAAACCTGTCTCTGTATTATAAACATGTAATGTAAAAGCCCACCAGGGCGTTGAAAATTAATAAATAAATAAAAATAAATAAATAAATAATGTTATTGGTTATTATATTAAATTTATTGTAATTTTATTAGGGTATCTTTTAGTAAATAATAAAAAAAAGAATAATAATAAAATAAATTATTATTTCGGCTACTGGCATTATACCTAGCTCTCTCATTCAAAATTTAGGCGTATTAGATTTGTCAAAAAATTTGTACATAAAAATGCAAAAGTCGGTCATTTTAAATACATGTAGGATTACGAAAGATTTTTTAAATATTTATATTGAGGGATCAGTAGGATTTATCGGACCAGTTAGGATTTCATCAGAGCCGAACCCTCTGATATGAAAATATCTGGAGTCGGTGAAATATTTTCCCATTATGTTTCTGGTGGATTGACGTATTGTTCTTGTATTGTTTTATTCTTATATAGTGCAATTACATTGCGTTAATTTACTAGATATTCATTTGTGGAAAAGTGTGTGGAAGGGTTTAGTCTTTCATTTGGGAAAGATTCAACCCGGACATGAAATCTGGAGCACCGTAAATAACTGTTTCACTTCTTTTGAAGTGTTCCATTTTTTTCACTGAAAAAATCTAATAGTTATTATAAAAATTATTTATTTCGAGAGTAAGAAAAAAAGTAAAAGAAATACTTTTTAGAAGAAAAAAAGGGCAGAGACAATATTGGTTATTTTCTATGCCCGGAATTCCCCGAATCGATACAAGTGCCGAGCCGAACAAGTGTCATTTTAGCAGACTATTCGCAGTAACTGTAGCAGTAACACTAACAACTTAAGTGTAAATCTCACGTGAGGTGGGGAGGAGTCTAAATTGAAAAAAAACAGCTCACGTAATTATTGTATGCCTCCTTACAAAACTTTTGCTCTCTCTATCGATGTTACCCCCTCCCCCCTTGAATCCTGAGCGAAAGGGACATCTGCATCTCAGGCTGACTTTACCTTAACAAAATCGTGAAAATCGACCAAAACTATTATTAGATACTATTAGAAAATATTTTGTTTGTCACTACACCAAAGCAAAATGGAATGCCATTAGATTTCAATACAACAACGCTCATAAGCAAGTCGGAATACTTAATCAATTGATTAAACACTCCAATACAAAAAATAGTCTGCCAAACCCAACTATGGTATCTTTTTTTATGAAGTTATTTATGTTTTGTTCTTCAAAATTGTTACTATGCCGTTAAACGGTAATTTGACAGATACGTTTTTAGATTTATTTTTTTTTAACTTTCACGGCCAAAAGCATTTTTGTTATTTGTTTTGGGGGTATTATTCCGTGTTGCGCTACCTCCTTCTTTAGCCGATATTTCGGACAGCGTTGCAGTGTCCATCATCAGGACATATCTGGCAGATCCGACAAATGCAATTAGACAGTATTTCATAGGATGTTCAATTTTAATATAAAGTATTCAATATTATTTAGAACCTATTTCGTTATTCGACCTGCAAAATTATTTGATATTTTTAATGTAGGTATTTATATATTTTTCTTTTTATTTTATTTGTTGTGTAGTGTTGATTGCCTTACTTTCTAATTCTAAAAAAATATTGTATTGTGTTTGCTATGCTAAAATGGACTTTATCGCATTGTTCAACCACTACACGCAATCCGGAATAAAATAATTATTAAATTGTATTATTATATCGCAGGATTTTTTTTTCCTAATTTACAATTTGTTTTTAGGTGTTTTGTGTACAGAAAGCTCTTGTAATCCTAAATGTGATCTTAGGCACAAGGGAGAAGCTCCAACTAACTACAGTGACGACACTTGTATAGCTATTGCTATAATGACTCACGGCCATAACGCCAGTATTAAAACAACGAGTGAAGAGATGAAATATACGGAAATAATAAATAGACTTATTCTTTCGAAAGGAAAACATGTGGAGAGAAAAGATCTCTCCGGGAAACCAAAAATATTTTTCCTGCAGGTAACTATTTAATTGACCAAATTATTTTCTATAAAACTCGGTCACATGCTATCAATGGTATGTTATGAATGAACAATATATTTTATTATTATTATTTATCTATATTAATTCCATTACTCACTGGGAATAACTGTAATATGAATAACAACGCAATATTACGTTTAAAATAAAAGAAAATCAGCATCGTACCATTTATAATAAAGATACAAGTAACAACACAATGTTACGTTTAAAATAAAAGGCAATCAGCATCGTACCGTTGGAAATGCATACGTATAAATTGGTTTTAATAAAATTTGATCATGTTAAATCTTTCTTCGATGATGATCCAAGACTTGATTTCTGATTTATATTTGAAATCAGTTAAATTCTGTCTAATAGTCAGGGGAAGTGCATTTTATGGCTTTGTTGCAAGGTATCTAAAATTTCTTTGGCCCAAAGTTGTTTTAGCGAAAGGGATAATAAGAGGTTATGCCCTTTGGATCAATTATTTTGAGCAGTTTAGACGTTTGTCGCAAGTTAGACGTTCGTTTTTTTTTTTTTTTGGTTCTGTGTTCGAAGAGATGTGCTAGTATGTTTATTGCATAAATTTGCCTAACGTGCAAATACAGATTCTCTTAAAGATTTAATCCGAACTGCTTATTATCGGTAGTTTCAATCTTTAAAATAATTTTCTGAGTTTTAAAAATCGGATCAATTGCTCCTCCACAGGCTATAATACCGTACTTGATTAAAGTTGACATGTAAAAATTAAATTGTTTTGGATGGACTCAAGTTAAGAAAAAGGATGTTTTTATTTTATTTTGCTGTAATTTTATATTTTATTTATTTGTATTTTTATAAGTTTGTTTACTGTAATTGTAACAGACGTGACGCCTTTACAAGAACTGTAAAATAGGTCCGGGTCTAAGTGCACGCTGATGAGGATGTATGATGAGTAAAATAATAAAAGCTGGCCTCCTGCACCCAGTGTCTGATGAGTAAGGGACACTGGATGTGCCTATTCTTCTGCCTGAGCCTGGCGCCTTGCGGTGTCCTGGAGTAGGGCCGGCTTGTCTGGAGGAGGTAGGCACCAGGACGGAAGACAGGCAGAAGTCGGCGGGAGGCAGCTGGTGTTGAAGAAAATACTTCTTAAGTAACAAGTAATAAAACAAGTTTTGAAGAGTCGAAGTGAACTGATTTATTTGAAAATTGGCATGGTATATAAAGGGGACTTGTACCCGACAGCGTTCGGACAGTGTTTTTTACAAAAAGTGGAGGGGTTTTCGTCCTCAGACCAAATGGTATAAATAGGGCGGCCATTATGTGGGTACCCTATTTTGCCGGTGTCACCGTTGAAGGCGGTCGCTTAAAATGTGTTTTTTATAATAATTCTACAGAGTTAATTGTGTACATATGTGTTCGTTATTATACAGTAATCATGAAATAAACCAATTGTCTATTGCTAGATTTTTAGTTAGAGACGTTTGGCTCATTTTTGAGCTAAATCGCATAAAATATAAATTGATTTGCCGTTTGGCTGAATATCTGGTTATTTATAGTTACAATGTTATTTTTACGAGGTCCCCCGTAAGATGTGTTAACGAAACCTGTTTGTTTCGCCATCTTACGGGGCACCTGGATTTTTAAAATCGGAAAAACGTATTTTTACCGAAATTTTTCTAAGTGTTTTTTGAGGGTCATTTATTGCCCTAGTTTGAGTAATTTAAGGGCTAGAGACTCAGGCTCTCTTTCCCTCGATGCCTTGTAGGACTGCGGAATGAAATTTCTTAGTTTCATTATCATACAAGGATCGTAACTAAAAATAATTAACAATATGTCACAAAAAAAGGAAACATAAAAAATACAAGTGAAATGATAAGTTGAAAAATGTCCCTGGTGGCAACCTGAGCATGATAGCGTTTATTTGTTGCACCGGGGGCATTGTACATATAAAAACGAAAGTATTTTATTAATACAATATTACAATTAGAATAACTTTTAAATTCTAATTGGAGCGAGGGAACAAAAAAAATTATCCAAGACATAATTAGACCATCCGAGCTAGGCGTACGCATCACTGGGATTCGCAAAATTAGGAACAAAGGTGTCCTTTTAAACACGGCAACCACAGGTGAGCAAGAAAAATTATTGAACGCACCGTGCTTTGCACTCAACTCAAGCACACTTAAGGCTCGGCTACCTACAAAACGACTCCCGAGGGTAATATTCTTCAATGTACCGCGGGACCTGAAGGACGCTGAATTCTTGAGGATCGCCCTCACGAGTATTCCCAATATACAGGACATCGAGGGAGAAATAAAAACGTGTAAGCTGAGTCACCTGGCCGGCGCTCGAAACGGAACCACCTGTCATCGCGTTTATGAGATGCCCGCTACACTACGAAAACTGCTGGTGGAACAGGAAAAAGTTTTCGTCAACTGGACCGTGTGCCGCGTCAGAGACTTCATTGGACTCACCGTCTGCACTAAGTGCCAAATGATTGGACACTCGTACAAATACTGCAGAGACACTCTCAGATGTGGACACTGTGCCGAAGAGAACCACACCACCGAATCTTGTCCTAATACCGCGGCCAAACCAGTGTGCGCAACGTGCGCTAGATTCGGAAAGCCAGCTGCGCATTCGACTGGAGATAGGGACAACTGCCCTGCCTACAAAGCTGCACTAAAAAAGGACCTTGCTACGATCGACTATGGCGTCCAATAATTATTATTTTGAAGAGGACAATGAGGTTGATTTTTTCAAAACCAGTGATCTTAAAAAATGGTTTGAGGACAAAACACACAGTGCTGCAACACATAAGGGTTGCAACAGGGAACAAGTAAATATTGTGCAACTAAACTTAAGGTCCATTTCCAAATACTGGGACACTCTTAACATCTATCTTAATACATGCTGGAAGCATATAGATATTTTGATGTTATGTGAAACAGCAATTACAAATGACCTTACTTGTCTCTACGAAATTCCTGGTTTCAAATCTTATAGCTATTGTCGAATAAAAAAAACAGGAGGCGGCATATTATTATATGTTAGAGATGAAATCACTTTTCTACAAAAATCACTAGAAACAAAATATTTTGAAAGTGTATTTGGCATCATAACTTTACCTAGTAATATATCAATGAACATTTTAGCAATATACCGCCCTCCAAATCATAGTAAATCACTGTTTCTGAATGAAATCTCATCCATATTATCAAATGCTATCAACCCCTTGGAAAATATTTTATTTTTTGGAGACATTAATTTAGATTTATTAAACCCTCAAAACCCGGTTATTATGTCATACGAAAACATATTATCTAGCCATTTTTTAATAAAGTGTATCAATGATGTAACAAGGGAAGCATTAGTAGCCGGTAATATTACACGCACATGCATAGATCACATTTTTGTAAGATTCAATAGCAGGCAGAAACAAGCTGACGTACTTTCATCTTGTATTTGTGATTTTACTATAGCGGATCACTTTGCGACAGCTCTCAACATTACATACAGTAGTGCAATTACAAAAACTAAACAACGCAGGGAAAGTATTTCAATATTATCTCAAAAACGAATTGATAAATACATACCTAGTTATAATTGGAAAGCCCTGCTTGCGGAACAAGATTGCGTTGACGTATATAGTAAATTCAAAAATATGTTTAATGACCTGTACGAAAAAAGTAAAATCAATTTCTATCCAAAACCTAAAAGAAGACCGTTTGCAATAAAATTATGGGTAACGGATGATATTTTAGAAAAAATTAAAATAAGAGACTCCCTATACAGAAGATGGAAAAACTCACCTACCAATAAAACTTACGAAATAAACTACAAATTATCCCGAAATACTGTTTCCAAATTAATCACAAAAAGTAAAACTGCATATTTTAATGAAACATTTAAAAACCATTTCAGCAATTCTAAAAAAACGTGGGATCAAATAAACAAGTTATTGGGACGTAAAACAAAAACAAACTGCGATGAAATTATTTCAAAGTATATGCTAAATAGTAACGGCCAAACAGAGGAAATCGTAGTAAATAGATTCGCTGAGTACTTTTCAAACAGTATCAGCTCGATGTTACACAAATGTGACTACAAAGCGTCTAACATAGCTCCCGTTGAGTTGCCGCATAGCATGTACCTGCCCAGAGCTACGTGTGAAGATATACGCAGGATTGTCGGTCAACTTAATAATTCTAAGTCGCCGGGGATTGACAATATTCGAATGTTCGACATTAAAAAACATATAACTATTCTATGTCCGGTAATTACCCACTTAATTAATAAAATCTTGTCGCAAGCAGTTATACCTGATGAGCTTAAATGTAGCATTATTAGGCCAATATACAAAGGGGGAAAACATTCTGAAATAGAAAATTACAGACCAATCAGTATACTGCCAGCTATTGAAAAAATTCTAGAAAAATACATCTCCGTAAATTTAATAAAATACCTAGAAAGTTTCTCCATTATTGATCCCAACCAATACGGATTTCAAAAAAATAAAAGCACAGAATTGTTACTGCAGGACTTTTCCAATTACGTAAATCAAGAACTCAATAATAAAAAACATGTACTGGTTTTATTCATAGACAATTCTAAAGCGTTTGATACCATTGATCCGAAAAAATTATTACAAATATTGGAGGCGATAGGAATTAGGGGAAAATTACTAGAACTATTCAAAAACTATTTAAACAATCGACAAATTAAAGTTAAACTCTTCCAAACTTACAGCAAAGCTAAATTTATGTCAACAGGAGTCCCGCAGGGGTCAATTCTCGGCCCAACATTATATATAATATTTGTTTCACTTATGAATAAAATTTTCACATTTGTTAAACACTACGTTTATGCTGATGATACGGCGCTAGTCATTTCGCATGAAGAATTATTAATTGCAATAAAACTCATGCAGCACGACTTCTTTTCCTTACAGAAATGGTCTCATGATGCGGGTCTTATAATTAATTCAAAAAAAACTAAATTAATGCATATACGATCTCCACATGCCAAATATACCATTACGCCTTTAATTAAGTCGCATACATTTGAGTGTATACACAATTCTTCACAGTCGTGCAAATGCGAAACCATTGAACTTGTGCAAACGTATGTATATTTGGGGATAACAGTAGATACGCATATGAAATGGGATATTCACATAAGCAACATCTGCAAACGCCTGCGAGCTATTGCGGGACGAATTTATAAAATTAAATATTTTATGCCCATAAGTACATTGAAAATAATCTATTTGTCACTAGCGGAATCTACTATCAGATACGGAATAACTTCTTGGGGAAACTCGTGCAAGACAAATATAGATTACATTCAAACAATTCAGAACTCTATGACTAAGCTCTTGGTAAGCAAAAGCATTTATGCACAAAGAAGAAACATAAAATTATTATATGAGTCAATTAGTATATTACCTGTGCGAGGGATATTATGGTTTAAAATTGTATGCCAAAACCTATTGTCGGATTCAAAGTACAAGGAAAAGGTAGATCATGCATATGGCACTAGATTAATTAAAAATGAGGGGTTGTCCATTCCCAAAATTGTAAATAAATACGGACAACGGACATTCGCTTATCTTGTCCCTACCATATTTAATAAGATGCCAATGAACATAAAAAACGAATCAAATTGCACCACTGATTTAAAAAAAAAACTGAAAAAATTGCTAATAGATCAAGACTTTTTATATTGAATTTTGTTTTCATTTTGTGTATATAACTATGAGTAATTTGCCTGTATTATATCTGTCTGTCTTTGTATTTTATGCTTTTGTATTGTAATTACTTAAAAGTTATTCTTCTGTTTCTATTTTCTATATTGTGGTTTCTTGTTATAATTGTTCTTCTGTGTTATATTAATATTGTTAAATCGACCTGCTGACAAACTGCTCTGGCAGTTTAGCGGGTGCTTAAAATGAAGAATAAAAAAAAAAAAAAAAAAAAAAAAAAACAAACATAAAAATATTTTCAACGAAAAAGATCGCTGGCGGTACGGTACTAACGAGCTCAGTGGCCAAGCGGGATTTTTGGTTTTCGAGCGAAATCCCAAAAAATGACCACTGAACTGTAGAGGATACCGCCAAGGATGTTTTTCGTTGAAAGAACATACGAGGATATGTAACACGTCCGTTACACTCCCCCCGTGCAGCTTGGCTGCACTAGTCTTCACGACGTGTTTGAGTAGAAGAAGCTGCATCGGTGGGCGGGGCTGGCAGGATTACAGCGAGCTTCACGGCAGGTCGTACGTAGACTCCGGTGCTCGTCTGGATTCGGGCGGTCCTTACTTGGCCGTCTGCAGCAGGGGTGGTGTCGAGGACTCGGCCGCGAGGCCAGCTGTTGCGGGGCATCGCAGGGTCCATGATGACCACCAGGTCGTCTTTCTTGATGGGATTGACGGTCTGGTGCCATTTTTGTCGAGTAGCCAAGGTGGGGAGGTATTCGCGGAGCCACCGCCTCCAGAACATATCAGCTAGCTGCTGACTGATGCGCCACTGGCGGCGGAGACATACCTCCTCCTCTTGTTTGCCGTATAATGACAACTGGGGCCAGTTGCCTGCTGCTCCCAATAGAAAGTGGTTGGGAGTGAGGGGCTCCTCGTCTCTCGGGTCTGCAGAGACGTGTGTAAGAGGACGGTTGTTGACGGTCCACTCAGCCTCGGCCAGTGCTGTTCGTAGGGTCTCTTCTCTTGGGGCCCTCTCCTTCAGGATGGCTCGCAGGGCGTGCTTGACTGAGCGCACCAGGCGTTCCCATGCTCCCCCCATATGAGGAGACATTGGTGGAATAAATTTCCATTCTATTCCTTTTGAAGTTAGATGATCCCTCATCCGGGCGTCATCTTTGAGCGAGTTCAGGGCGTCCTTCAGTTCATTGTCTGCTCCGTGGAAGTTGGTCCCATTGTCTGAGTAAATTGTCTTTGGTTGACCTCGGCGCGCCGTCATGCGTTGTAGGGCCATGATGGCTGAGTCGGCAGACAGGGAAGTAGCCAGCTCGAGGTGAATAGCACGTGTGGACAGACAGGTGAAGAGGGCTCCGTACCGCTTCTCCCGACGTCTGCCGACGGTGATGTCCATGGGCCCGAAATAGTCCAACCCGCAGTTTGTAAAGGGGGGAACATGGTGGGCGAGCCGTGATGGTGGCAAGGGTCCCATCAGTGGTGGAGCCGGCTTGCTTCTGCGCATCTTGCAGGTGGGGCAGTTGTGGGCGAGTCTGCGGATGTTTGTGCGCAGTCGCAGCACAAAGTAGCTGCCCCGTACCTCTGCCATTGTCCTCTCAGTACTCGGGTGGTCAGCCTTCTGGTGATGATGGTTCACTAGGAGCCGTGTGTAGGCGTGGTCTCCATCCAAGATTATGGGTATCCGCACATCTCGGGAGACTCTGCTGGTGGCCCGTATTCTTGAGTCCATCCTCAGCAGGCCATCGGGTCCCAGGAAGGGGTTCAGTGTTTTGAGCCGGCTGCCATTTGGTAAGGGAGCTCCTTGACGAAGAGCATTCAAATCGGTACCGAATGCGTCTTCTTGGGCTGCTTTCACCCATCGGATCTCTGCTTCACGGGTCTCCTCGAGCTGCAGGTATCCGTCCAGGGGCTTGTGGGGTCCCACACGGCATCGGTTTATGAAGCGGTGGACCCAGGCGGTGGCCCTGATGAGGCGGGGCCAAGAGGAGAAGCGGTTGATCTCTGGTAGAGCGTCTGACATAGTTGAGGTGAGCCCGACATATTGGGCCTTCACTTCAAGGACGCTGTCATCCGGCCGGTGCAGTTTGGACCTTTCGCGCGGCCATTCTGCCTCGGCCAAGGTGAGGAAGGCTGGGCCGCTGAACCAATGTCCTGCAGGTGATAGATCGGGAGTCTCGATGTCTCGGGTGCCAATGTCGGCAGGGTTCAGCTTTGTGGGAACCCATCTCCAGTCTTCAATGCGGGAGAGCTCATCTATCTCGCCAAGCCGGTTAGCCACGAAGGTTGAGTAGGTACGTGGGTCTGTGCGTAGCCAGCACAACACCGTCGTAGAGTCTGTCCAGAACACTGTTCGCGCAATGTTGCTGCGACATTCTTTTTTCAGTGTTGCTGCTAGTCTGGCCGCCATTAGAGCTGATTGGAGCTCGAGCCGGGGTATGGAGAGTGGCTTCAGGGGGGCCACCTTACACTTGCTGGCCAAGAAGGTAGCTGTGACTTCACCATTGATGTCTTCTGTGTGATAGGCGACCGTGCAGCATGCCTGTTCGGAAGCGTCACAGAACAGGTGGAGTGTGACGTTGCTTTGTTTACTTTTTAAACAACTTCTAGGTATGGCAACTCCACAGCTTTGGAGGAGTCCCAGCCAGTCCAGCCATCTCTCATTGTGATCGGGTTTGATGATCTCGTCCCATCCAGTGTTTGATCTCCAGACGTCTTGCAGCAGCATTTTTGATCTGACTGTGAGGCATGCAACGAACCCCACAGGATCAAAAATTTTCATAACAATGCTGAGCAGCTGACGTTTCGTAGGTCTGTTGATCAGTTCAGGTTCTGCGGCGTCTCTGAAGGCGTACAGAAAGCAGTCGGTCACTGGATCCCATAGCAGGCCGAGGATTCTTTCAGTCTCTGCTTCACCGCTGCTGATGCGTATGGCTGATCTGGCGCGGTCTTCAGGCGGGATGGTGGCCATGACCGCTGGATTATTAGAGGCCCAGTTTGTGAGATGGAAACCTCCTGATGATAGAACTGCGGCCACGTCTTTTACAAGGCCAGTGGCTTCACTGATGGAGTCCACCGCGTCCAGATAGTCATCCATATAAAATTTTGTTTGGATAGCGTCTGCAGCAGCCGGGAAGCTCTCAGCATTTTGTAGTGCCACTCGGTTTCGCACATATTGGGCGCTGCTAGGAGAACAGGTAGCGCCGAACATCATCGAGGTCATCATGTAGGTATGAGGCTCTTCTTGAAGTGTTGGTCGCCACAGGAACAGTTGTGACAGCTGGTCCTCTGCTTTGATTTTTACTTGTAAAAACATCTCTTTTATGTCGGCGGCGAGGGCTATTTTCCCTTCTCGAAACCGGAGAATGTTCCCAAGGAGTGACGTCAGTAGATCAGGTCCCGTCAGCAGTTGATCATTGAGGGAGGTCCCTCTGCAGCGGCTGGCGGCGTCAAATACGACACGGATCTTTCCTGGCTTATTGGGGTTCACCACGGCGAAGTGGGGCAGATACCACTTGCGGGCGGAGTGCTTTGCCGCCTCTCGTGCTGTGAGCTCCCGTGCGTGGCCTTGCGTGATGAGCCGGTTGATTTTTTCTTTGTACGCCACTGCCAGGTCCTCTTCCTTCAATAATTTCCTTTCCAGGGACCACAATCTTTTGAGCGCACATTTTTTGTTGTCGGGCAGCGTGATATTTTCGTTTTTCCATAGCAGGCCAGTCTGCCATCTGCCGGACGTCATCTGACAGGTGGTGTCCTCCATCAGCTGGTTGGCACGTACCACATGTGCGGTCACCCGGGAGGCTGATGTGATCCCCAGGGAGTCGACTGCGAAGTTTGTTCGTATCAAGTCGTTCAGCAGGTCATCTTTGTGATTTTCAGCGTGCAGGGCCAGAGTGGTGACCGAGTCTTCACTGGTGGGAGTCCCTCCTCCATGGGTAATCCACCCCAGGGCAGTCCGTGACAATATTCGCGTAGAGTCACGGGCTTCATGCACTTCCCTCGAGACAATGAGGTGAGCATTGTCCTGCCCGATGAGAAGTGTGGGTGTGACGTACCCGCCAGGAACCCTTTGTTCTGGGAGGCTGAGGCCCTTCACGGTGCTCGCTTTGATGTGGTAGCTGGTGCCTATCCCGGCGCCGCGCAGTGTGACCTGCACGCGGCGTGATGCTTGATCTGAGGAGCACATGCCTTTTGCCCCGTGGAGCCGTAGTCCTTGGACGGGTCCGGTAGCGCCAATTTTTTCTGCTGTGGCGGCGTCAATCAGTGTGATCGTTGATCCCTCATCCAGCAGCGCGAATGCGGAGATCGGCTGCGTGGGGCCCGTCAGCACTACTGGCACCACTTTTAGCATGGCGCCGTCGGCCTGGCGTCACATGTGGTGGACATCAGCTGTTGTGGTGTTTTTTACGAACGATGGGTCGTGCAGTAACTTGTGGTGTGGAGCGCGACAGTCTCCAACACCGCACCAGTCCCGGGATTTGCATTGTTTGGGCCAGTGTTTGCCATCTAAACATATACGGCACAATCCAGAACTTTTAACTGTCTCAAAGCGAAGTTTTACGTCCTTCGCTGCGAACTCACGACATTCACGGAGGCAGTGGCCCCTTTCACCGCACTGTACGCACCCTTCACGATTGTTAAAGTCACAGTGGGGTGTCACATTATCACTTCGATTTGTGTTTCGCGTACTTTCGTTTTTTCGCGGACGGTCATACTTTCGCGCACTTTCGTTTTGTACTTTTCGCGAACTTTCGTTTTGTATTTTCCGCGAACTGTCATTTTGTGGTGACTTACGACTCGTTTCACTATTTCGCGGCCCGAATTGTTCCGAGGTAGCAAAGGTTTGCTCGCGACGTGGTCTAGACCTCGCGGGGTCGACCATTCCCGATTTGGAGATGGCGTTCGCGACGGTTTTCAGGAAGGCGGCAAACTGGCAGATGGTGGCAGGCACTTCGTAATGCCGCACTTCCATCAGCCACGCCAACCGCATCGTGCATGGCATCTTCCCCGCGATGTCGCTGAGGAGCGCCGGGTTGGTGAGATATCCCTCATTGTTTAGGGAGCGGAGTGAAGCCACCAGGTTTTGCACAGTCCCCGAGAAGTCTGCTATGTCTTCTAGTGATGCCTCTGCCGTCATGTGTGGAAGCTTCTTGGCTTTGTCCAACATCAGGGCAGCCAGTGAATTCGTCCCTCCGTAGCGCTGCTCCAGCACGGCCAGTATCTCTGGCACTTGGGTAGGGTCCATCAGGAGGGGGCCCACAGCTTCGCGGGCCTTTCCCTTGAGGGCTCGCTGAAGTCGGATGAGGTTCTCGCTGCTGGTCATCCGGCAGGTTGAGGTTGACTGGGTGAACTGTGCCCTCCAGGTGGGCCACTCCAGCGGGTCACCAGAGAAGGTGGGCAGATCCTTGGCCATTGACTGCCTGGCGATGAGTGCTGCCATCCGGGGGTCATCCTCAATTGTGGGATGAGGGCTGTCCTGAGCCCTTGAAGCTCTTATGGCCTCGGTGAGCGCGCAGGTGAACTGAGCCATCGAGTTATCCGCTTGGTGGATCCAGGCGCTGGTGTGGCGGGCCGTCTCGTCCGCATTTGGTTGTGGAGGAAACATCGGCAGGCCGGAGCTCGGGCTGGAAGCGGGCAGATGCTGGTCATCAGGTTGTGCTGGCGCTCGGTACTCCTGTTCGCGCAGTGGTACCGGCGGCACATGTGTAGATGGCCCAGGATGTGTCCACTGCGAGTATGAGGCTGGATCCCCGTGATTGTAGTAAGGGGGTGGTGGCACAGGGGCTGCTGGCCCTGGCTGTGCTGATGATGCATAGGGTCCGACAGGCTTCTCCGGTACGGCTTCTCGTTGCCTCTGGTTGAGCAGAGGTACGGGCGGTACGGGGCCGGAAGGTCCAGGCTGCATCCATCCAAGGCTCCCATCATAGTGAGGGGGCTGCGGCGCTGGGCCTCCAGGCCCTGGCTGCGCCAGCGATGCGTACCTCTGGTCTACCAGAGGCACAGGTCCGACGGGCATCTCTCGTACGGCTTCTCGTTGCCTTGTATTGTGCAGAGGCAAGGGCGGTACGGGGCCGGAAGGTCCAGGTTGCAGCCATCCAAAGCCCCCATTGTAATGAAGGGGCTGCGGCGCGGGGCCTCCAGGCCCTGGCTGCGCCGGTGATGCGTACCTCTGGTTTACCAGAGGCACAGGTCCAGCGGGCATCTCTCGTACGGCTTCTTGTTGCCTTGCATTGTGCAGAGGCAAGGGCGGTACGGGGCCGGAAGGTCCATGCTGCATCCATCCGGGGCCCCCATCAGAGTGAGGGGGCTGCGGCGCGGGGCCTCCAGGCCCTGGCTGCGCCGGTGAGGGGTGCCTCTGGTCTACCAGAGACACAGGTCCAACGGGCATCTCTCGTACAGCTTCTCGTTGCCTTGTATTGTGCAGAGGCAGGGGCGGTACGGGGCCGGAAGGTCCAGGGTGCATCCATGATGCTTGTGGTTGCCAAGGTTCTCCTTGGTCCGGATGTCCATGGCTGGTTGGCTCCGAAGCAGTACTCGCTGCGATGAGTTGTGCCAGCCCTGCGGCACCGGGTTGTGCCAGCCCTGCAGCACTGGGTTGTGCCAGCCCTGCGGCGCCGGGTTGTGTGGGCCCTGTCGCATCTGGTGCAGGCCCTGCACGGGTTTGTGGTTGAAGGGCTGCCATCAGCCGTTCAATCTGCTTGTTTTGGTGGCGTAGCTGTCGTCGCAGTTGGCGCACCGTATCCTCGGTAGATGTAGAGGGCGGTGGCTCGTCATCGCTGTCTGCGGAGCCTGTCTCAGGAGTGGTGCTGGGCGAGGGCCGGGGCGTGGCATCAGATATGTCATCAGGCATGTCCAGGACTTCAGGGCCAGCGTCCGGGGCAGTAGGTAGCTCAGCAGCAGGGGGTGGAGGCGAGCCATCTTCTTGGGCCGTCTTCTTGGATCTCAGCGAGGGTGGAGACATCCTGGCGAGGACTGTAGATCCGGCTCGAAGGACCACTTGTAACAGACGTGACGCCTTTACAAGAACTGTAAAATAGGTCCGGGTCTAAGTGCACGCTGATGAGGATGTATGATGAGTAAAATAATAAAAGCTGGCCTCCTGCACCCAGTGTCTGATGAGTAAGGGACACTGGATGTGCCTATTCTTCTGCCTGAGCCTGGCGCCTTGCGGTGTCCTGGAGTAGGGCCGGCTTGTCTGGAGGAGGTAGGCACCAGGACGGAAGACAGGCAGAAGTCGGCGGGAGGCAGCTGGTGTTGAAGAAAATACTTCTTAAGTAACAAGTAATAAAACAAGTTTTGAAGAGTCGAAGTGAACTGATTTATTTGAAAATTGGCATGGTATATAAAGGGGACTTGTACCCGACAGCGTTCGGACAGTGTTTTTTACAAAAAGTGGAGGGGTTTTCGTCCTCAGACCAAATGGTATAAATAGGGCGGCCATTATGTGGGTACCCTATTTTGCCGGTGTCACCGTTGAAGGCGGTCGCTTAAAATGTGTTTTTTATAATAATTCTACAGAGTTAATTGTGTACATATGTGTTCGTTATTATACAGTAATCATGAAATAAACCAATTGTCTATTGCTAGATTTTTAGTTAGAGACGTTTGGCTCATTTTTGAGCTAAATCGCATAAAATATAAATTGATTTGCCGTTTGGCTGAATATCTGGTTATTTATAGTTACAATGTTATTTTTACGAGGTCCCCCGTAAGATGTGTTAACGAAACCTGTTTGTTTCGCCATCTTACGGGGCACCTGGATTTTTAAAATCGGAAAAACGTATTTTTACCGAAATTTTTCTAAGTGTTTTTTGAGGGTCATTTATTGCCCTAGTTTGAGTAATTTAAGGGCTAGAGACTCAGGCTCTCTTTCCCTCGATGCCTTGTAGGACTGCGGAATGAAATTTCTTAGTTTCATTATCATACAAGGATCGTAACTAAAAATAATTAACAATATGTCACAAAAAAAGGAAACATAAAAAATACAAGTGAAATGATAAGTTGAAAAATGTCCCTGGTGGCAACCTGAGCATGATAGCGTTTATTTGTTGCACCGGGGGCATTGTACATATAAAAACGAAAGTATTTTATTAATACAATATTACAATTAGAATAACTTTTAAATTCTAATTGGAAAACAAACATAAAAATATTTTCAACGAAAAAGATCGCTGGCGGTACGGTACTAACGAGCTCAGTGGCCAAGCGGGATTTTTGGTTTTCGAGCGAAATCCCAAAAAATGACCACTGAACTGTAGAGGATACCGCCAAGGATGTTTTTCGTTGAAAGAACATACGAGGATATGTAACACGTCCGTTACAGTAATCATAACAGGTTTTTTCCACTTTAAATTACTTTAAAAAATAATACCAAAGAACTTGATTTAAGTCGCCCATTCTAAGTAAAGGCAATCACATATAATAGCATTTGTCAGGGCAAGTACATATTTAAGTCTGATTTTCTGGAATCCTTAAGAAATGATTAATGTTAAACTATAAGCATTTAGTTTTTGTCACAGTTTGTTAGTAGTAGTGTTTTTGTCATTGTTAGTGTATTGTTGTTGAATCATCCTTTAATAACAGTTTTATCCCCTGTTTGCTTTAAAAAAAACATCATTCCATTTACATTCCAGTTACAAAGCCACTAACTTTTTTAATTCTCTCAATTTCAATGATAAGACTGTAGATTTACGTCGAACCCTAACACAATTTTCAATCACGTCAACATTTTTTTTTGCAAATTTAGGTTCAAAACTTGCAAAAAAAATCATTGAAATAATCATCTTCATGAACCTAGCGACCACTTAGCCATGATGAATTCCCAACTTAGATATCGATGCTGCAATTGTAGTTTCGCCGATATCATTCCTAATATTCCAAGCTTAAGACTGGCTGACCGTATATGTCAAAGGGGACGAAGGCGAATTGGCTTTATTCTAACTCATTGACACTAAATCTATGGAAAATATAAAACTTTGTAGTCCCACCAATAAACAAAAGTCAAATTAAGCCCATTCATACGAGCTTCATGCGCATAGCACACGCGCCGCTCAGGAGTACCCGCCATACTCGATATTCAAACGAGGCACTAATGTCAATATAAAAATAACAATTCTTATTTATAATAATTCGCAAGAGTTGAGATAATGTCACTGGTGTCCCGTTCACAGGCCGTCCATTTCATGGTACTTCTCCCCTACAAACTTTTACCTGAATTTTCTGTTTTTTTTGCGAGAAATTTCTTTCTTCGAGAGAAAATGCTACTTACCTGACAATCAAACTTATTCTTCAGGTTTTAAGACAAGTCAAACTTTTAAAAATATTGCCAAAATCATCAGAGACCGCCGTCAGACTATTAGTAAACTTGTTCATATAATAGTAATATTATTGTTTGTTGAAGGTTTGCCGAGAAACCAAGGAGCTTGTGCCGGCTAACCTACCGCTGGTCTACGACGATGTACTGGTCTTCCATAGTAGTTACCATGGGAAACATGCACAGCGAGATCCAGAAAGTGGCACATTGTTTATTAAGATCCTTTGCGAAAAAATTGACGAAATTGAGGTTGGCAAATTCGCCTCACTCATTGATATTCTTCAAGGGGTGCAGGACACGTTTGTGAACAGACATGGCTCAGCACAGATGCCTGTAATTTGTAGTACTTTGACCAAAAATATTTTAATTTCGAAGCATTCAACTCCTACACTGGATGTTGTTAAACAGTAATTATTATTCAGCTTGTTATACCTTTAGATATATTTTATTGAAAATGTTGTTATCGATAGTTACTTCCAGACGGATAGCACAAGCGCATAACGCAATTTTTATTTCTGTTACCGTCCTTCTAATGTAAAAAATATTTATTTTTTGTTATAATTGTAGTCTTGCTATTATAATATATTATTTATCAATTGAATTATATTCGATGGTCTCTTCAAGATCAATACGATAATAACAAATTTTGGAGTAAGTGCTTACTTTTCTTAACTGTCTCTCTCTCTCTCTTTTGTAATATTAAACTATCATATTATAAATTTATCGAACTGATTTGTATAACATTTTATGATAATGCAACTCATGTATTTTTAAATTTTCTATGAGTACTATTTATCGCTCCGTTAATTTAGCCACGTTCTTTAAAACTTGCATTGTAACAAACCATTCATTATGAAATTTATAATAATATCAACATAGTAAATACACATTCCTCTATAATTACTTTCATAGTACCTTCAGCCCTTCCATTTTATCATTATTATACTAAACTTATTAATCTTTTTACAACTTTTCATGATAATGAAACTACATACACACTGTACGTGCTTATAGCCTTAATGTTCAGTTTATTACGTTATGAACTAAGTATACACTTATTATTATTATACTCCTGAATAACTTATGTATCTATAATAACGTGATACTGTAAAAGCCTTCAAAGCGTGAATAAAAAAATAAATTAATAAATGAGTAAATAAATACATGAATAAATAAATAATAGATACTCATATATTTTTTTAAATAACAATTATAAATAAATACATAAATTAATAAATAAATGAATTAAAAAATATAATTATAAAATACCTAAATAAATCCATAAAAAAATTAAATAATAAATATAAAAATAAATAAATAAATACTAAAAACAAATAAATAAACAAACAAACAAATAAATAAATGAATGAATGGATACATTAATTAATGAATGAATGAATTAAAGAATGAATGAATTAATTAATAAATAAATAAATAATAAAAAACTTAAAATAATATTAATTAAACAATGAATGAATGAATAATGAATAAATGAAAGAAATAAATAAATAAAGGAATGAATCACCCTATTATTGCATCTGGTAAGCCACAACAGGTACCTTGTATTTACATATTTTAATATTTAGTTTACAGTATAATGTTATTTTTGTCATCAATGAGCATACTGCCCAGCTGTAATAATTTTTAATTAGTAATGTTTAAATAACTGTACTCAGTTCTTCTTTTGTAGGTTTATTATTATATTTCTTTTAAGTTTAGGTATATGTATGTTTCTTTTTTTTAAAATTAATTTATTGTAAAACTGCATATCTCGATACAGGAATGCCCTAGTGAGATGTGCAGCTTATGTTTTCATGTATTTCTTATTTTTTTCAATAAATAAATAAATCTATAAATAAATAAATACATAAATAAATAATCAAATACATAAATAAATTAAATAAAAATTAAATAAAAAATTGATGAAAAAATAAATAATGAAATAAATAAATAAATATATAAATAAATAAGTAAATAAATAAATAAAATTAAAATTAAATAGATAATGGATAATAAGAAACATTTTTTGAAACAACAATAATACATAAATTAATAAATAAAACCAAAATAGAAACCTAAATAAATGCATAAAAAAATGAAAAATAGAAAAATAAAATAAATAAAAAATAAACAAATAAAGAATTCATAGATTAATAAATACATAAATAAATAATTTAATAAATAAATAAATAAAAAAATAAATATATAAATAAATAAGTAAATAAATAAATTAATAAATAAATACAATAAAAAATAAATAAATAATAGGTAATAAAATATATTTTTAAATAACAATAATAAAAAAATACATTTATTAATAAATAAATAAATATATACATAAATAAATATATAAATAAATAAGTAAATAAATAAATATATACATAAATAAATATATAAATAAATAAGTTAATAAATAAATATATACATAAATAAATATATAAATAAATAAGTAAATAAATAAATTAATAAATAAATACAATAAAAATTAAATAAATAATAGATAATAATATATTTTTTTGAAAAAACAATAATGAATATATACATAAATTAATAAATAGATAAATAATAAAATAAATTTTTAAAAAAAATACCTCAATAAATACATAAAAAAATAAAATAATAGAAAAATAAAATAAATAAATAAATACAAAAATAAATAAATTAAAACTAAAAAAAAAACAAACAAACAAATAAATGAATAAATGAATGAATGAATGAATAAATGAAATAATGAATCAAAGAATGAATGAATAAATAAATAAATAAAAAACTAAAAGTCTAATTAATTAAACAAGGAATGAATGAATGAATGAATAATGAATGAATCAATGAAAAATGAATTAATTAATGAATAATGAATGAATTAACGAATAAATAAATGAATGAATGAATGACTAAATAAATAAATACATAATAAAATAAATAAATAAATAAGAAAATAAATAAATAGATAAATAAACAGATAGATAAAGAGATAAATAAAATAGAATACCCAACTCATTTATTTAACTTAGTTAAATTATTTTCAGTACGATACCTTTTACCTCTAATTGCTGATATGTGTATGAATGATTTGGAAACAATTGTTGAATGAGATTGTGTGTGTGTAGAGTGGATTTGATATTTGCGAAGATTGACTGACGAAGGACCTTGAATTTTGTGTTACTGTTTACTGCTTGGAATGAGGAAAAAACATATGCTGCATATAAAGGAAAGGACTCACCGAAACAGGATAAAGAACTTGTATGCTGGCAATTTTGTCTTCTTTCTCCCCGTCCAATTGGCACTGAAAACAGCAATAAGCGTGCGTTTCGTGTACACGGCGAAACGGCGGAATTAGGTTAACAGATAGCGGGAGCACGGTGGCTATAGTAGGTATGTTGCGGCGCGGGCTGTTGATTGCAGACTGACGTGGTGAAGGTAGTTATAGGTGCGGATTTTGGGAACAAGGTAGGACAGGATTTGCAACAATATTAATACCAATCCCAAGCAGTAACAGTATGTATGTGTGCTATGTAGGTGTGTGTATGTGTAGGTATATGTATTGGCGTAACCATGCCCCCCGCCTGGAAGGGGATGAAAGAATCCACTTCCATAAACCAAAAGAGTGCCAATACGTTTCAATGCGCAAACAAAATTATAATGACACGCGGTAGAATGTAATAAATTATGTAAAAGTTACGAAAATATTATGTAAGTTATATAAATGCTTTACCAAATGGTCAAAATGACTGATATAGCAAGGAAATAAAAAGAATAAAAAACATTGAAACGAAAAATATGACTTGAAAGGATTCAATAAATAATACTGAACCTGCGGTAGATAAAACTAGTAGGGTTTGGTACCTATTTAACAATGAAACTAATTTAATTGAATTTTAAATATTAAAGTATTATGAACTAACTTCTAAGATGTCGTTAAATCTATTGTGACGGTAAGGGACAGAGTTTAACAACGGCCCTGCGGTATGTTCTTTATATGATAGTAGTCTATTATTAAATTGACTACATTATCCCGAGCGGGCAATAGAATGGGATGACGACTGTCAAATTCTGTTTCAGCGTTACTCAATCTGCCTCCTACCCTTAGAATTCCGTCATGAAGAAACGGATTTAATTTCGCAATCGCTCGCCGAACCTTCTTCCCATCTTTGACTGCCTTTATATCTTCGGAGAAATGTTCTTGCTGTATAGAATTTATAACAGCGATTTCTGCAACTAAGATATGGCTTAATTCGAATGCTCGTTGTAATTTATTAATGAAACGAAAAACATAAATTACTATTCGAATTAATTTCGGCCATGAACTAACACGAGAAGCTAGTGCACACAATAACGGTGAAGCGATTGTTTTAGGGCGGTTATTGTCTTGAACGGACATCAAAATTTTTGTTTTTAATTCGGGTGGATCAGATATCGATTTCGTATCAAAACGTTGTAAAGGCCAATCACTTTTAGGTAATTGGGCAAATACGGGACCGTTAAACCATAACGGATGGTCTATTAGCTGAGCGGGAGTAAGACCCCGCGATAAGCGGTCGGCGGGATTGTCTTGACCTCTTATATAATGGAAGCATTCAGCCCCAAGATGGTTTTGTATTTGTGAGACGCGGTTGGCAACGAAGGTCTGCCATCTTGCAGGCGGTGAATTTATCCAAGCTAGAGCAACCGTGCTGTCGCAAAAAGCTAAAGTCGTATGAGCTTTTGAATTTGATGTGTAGGTATTACTGACCGTATGCATTAATCGTGCAAGTACTAGCGCTCCACATAGTTCTAATCGCGCAAGTGAAATCGTCTTAGCCGGAGCGACCTTGGATTTAGCGCATAATAAATTAATTGTGGTTTTATCGGTATTCGGACAGTAAACATGTAAGTAAATAACACCTCCATATGCGCGTTCGCTTGCGTCTGAAAACCCGATAAGCGTTAATACACATTGGGGTTCGATTCCTAAAAACCGAGGAATTTTAATAGATTGCAGTAATGGCAATTCCTTTTTAAACTGTCGCCAAAGTGTGACAACTGTTTCAGGAGGAGTATCGTCCCAATTCAGGTTATACTCCCATAGAGATTTAATTATCAGCTTAGCCAATAATACAACTGGTGCGGCGAAACCCATCAAATCCCAAAGACGAGCAATCGTCGAGAGAATATTTCGTTTAGTACACGTTCTTTCGTCGGCGTGTACGACAAATACAAAATGATCAGAAGCGGGTATCCAATGAAGCCCTAGTATTTTTAGGTTTTCATCGGGATTAAATTCCACATGTTCCTTAACACGACGAGCTGTAGGAATCGTGGATAAAAACTTTGGAGAATTAGAAGAGAATTTTACAAGGTCGAATCCTCCGGCAGCGAATAACTGAATTAATTCCGTCGACAACTCGGTAGCTTCCTCGACTGATGAACAACTGGTGACGAAATCATCCATGTAGAATGAGCCATTTTCCACCAAGTTTGCCGCGAGTGGGAAACGAGGTTTTTCATGCGTTGCGAGTTGACGCAGTGAACGCATAGCCAAAAATGGGCTACAAGACATGCCGAAAGTGACGCGATTAAATTCGAACAATTGTAAAGGGTCACTATTGTTAAATATATACAGCATGCGCTGATAACGACGGCATTCTTCTTGCACTACGATTTGTAGGTACATTTGTTTTATGTCAGCGGTTATAGCTATTGCGAACAATCTGAAATTGAGGATAATGCGAAACAAATCACCTTGTAAATTCTTTCCGGTATGTAGGATGTCATTAAGCGAATAACCCGAATCGGATTTCATACTCGCATCTAGCACCATGCGAATTTTAGTAGTAAGTTTATCTTCACGAACTACAATATGATGCGGTATAACGTAATGAGGTAAGTCAGAATTGTCGACCGGCGAAATGTACCCTTTCTGTAGGTATTCGCGTAATATTTTGTCATATTCTAACTTTATTGCGGGTTGAGATATCAAGCGGCGTTCGAGAGATCGAAATCTGCGTTCGGCGGCGGGTAACGATTCACCGAGAACAGAGGGACTGTTTCGAAACGGCAACGCGACGATATAACGACCTGCCGTGTCACGAGAGGTAGTGAGTTTAAAAATGTCCTCACACTCTTGTTCATCAGGCGTTAAAAACTTCTCATCTGGAATGTCTTCCAATTCGAAGAAGCGCGACAGGCAAAAATCATTATTTTGCGTGAACGTACAAAATGATTGCGTGGCGTTTATACTTGGGTTTTCAATCATCGTTGGGGCAGTACCCAAGATGAGATATCCCAAAGTGGTTTCAATAGCAAATGGCTGGCCGAGAGAACCTGATATTTTGTTTGCCTTTAGAATGCGAGCAAATATGTCACATCCTAAGATAATATCAATCTCACCGGGCGTACAGAATGTTGTGTCTGCTAAGGGCAAATTGTCAAGATACGACAAAGAGGAACGGTTAATGTTAACAGTAGGCAACTCACTGGTTATAGTTTCTACTACATATGGTTTAATCGTATACGACTGAGTGATGTCATAGCGGGAATGTAACTTTAAGCAAGTTACGCCATTTGTCACATTTCTTACGTCACCTATTCCCGTGACGTAAGTACTTGGAGATGACCGCACCGTAAGATTCAAGCGTGAACAGCATTTGCGCGTAATTATGTCCCTTTGGGAGCCGCTATCTATTAGAGCCCGTAACGTCTGTACCTGGCCCTTAGCGTCTCTGGTAGTGCAAACAGCCGTTCCTAAGAGTGCAGTAGTATTTGCACTAGGGCATGAATTTGTTACACATAGCGAAACCGGATTCAAAGAATTTAAGTTATCATTATCGGCATCTGCTTGTAACGCGGGAGATGGTATTGGGTCTGTTTGTGACTTTCGCCCATCAGTTTGTTTGAAATGCAATAAACTATGATGGTTGAGCGCGCATGTTTTGCATGTACTCTTTGATTTACAAGCTTTTGTGATGTGCCTAGTACTGAGGCAGTTCACACAAACTCGAATATTCGATGACTTAATAAAGTTAAATCGATCGCGTGGTTCTAGACTTGTGAATTTAGAACATTGGTATAAAGGGTGCGATCCCTTTTGACAACAAAAACAAATTTCGATGGAGTGATTATCGATTTTTTCGACATTAATAAATGCCTTTGCGGAATTAGTTTTTTGCGGTTTAGCGGTATAATTAATGTTTGAGCCAACGCGGCTCGAGGTCGGTTGCGTGAATTGCGCGCGGTTGAGAATTCGTTGCTGTTGTCTTACAAAGTCGATTAGTTCCGCGCTGGAAGGTAAATTTTCATTATTTTTAATAGAAGATTCGAAAGCCTTTACAGTCTCTATGTCAAGCCGTTTAAGACCCAGTTGTAGCAATATGAATTCTGCGAGGTCTTTTATTTTTAATTGCTTCAGCGCGGCGATGTTAGCGGAGTATGCATCTGCGAAATTCTCTAAAGAAGCGGGCGTGGCCGAGTTAACTGGAGGCAATTTCAGCAATCGGTCAAAGTATGATTCAGCAAGAACGCGTTGATCATTATACTTAGTACACAATGCGTCCCAAATAACTTGATAATTTGTACCAGTAGGCGTAATAGTTTTGCAAATATTTAATGCTTTTCCGGTCAATTTAGACATCAGATACTGCATCTTTTCAGTATTATCCAGAGAATCATTCAAATGTATAACCGAATTATATGTTTCATAGAAAAGAGGCCAATTATCTAATTTTCCGTCAAAGCACGCTATTTCCAAAGGCGGTAACTTAATTTGACGGCGAGGTTTCGCAACTGGATTGGACAGCATATTTGCTTCGGTATATTTAATAACCCCGAAGAGTTCTTCAAATGCATTTAATTGAGAGTATTCAGCAATTGCTTCCGGATTCAATTCCAGTTCGCAATCCACCTTTTCATCTAAAATTGTTATAAATTCAGAACGAATTTTTTCAACAGTAGTTGCGCCTGACAAAAAAGATTGGCGATTGCTTATGCTTTCCGAAGCTTTCCTTATCTTGTCATACACCGACTGTAAGCTTGCAAAGCTAGCTGATAGTTTAGCATTTAAACGTTTGAGACGTCTTTCGTCCCGAGACGACCCGGATGACGCGCTTGTAGCCATTTTATTTATTCCGGTTATATTTTACAAAATATGAGACGATAAACAACTAAAACTGCGGTTAAAATAATGTGTCTGTATTATTTATGCGGAATTAATTAATTAATATTTAATAAATATTTAATTACTTCACAGTGATAACCGCACGGGGTTAAATTGACTGGTGAGCTGTGAAAGGTTAACAGATGCGCCGTGCACTACGTCGGTAAATCATTAACAAATTATACATATTACGATCGTATTATTCTATTTGTAATGTAATCCAATAATATAAACAATACGAATATTAGGAAATAATCGTATTATTTATAAGGTAGGTAATGCGATTTGATTAGCAAGATATAATTACATGAGTTATCAGAAATAAATATCAAAGCAGTGTCTTGTATCTATTTATTCTAATAGCGGGTAAATATGTTATTTCCAACCATAATACGATAGGTATAAAGAAACAAAATTACTCATGTAGGTATATCAAACTGCGGGAATGCGGGTAATTATTTATATGCGGTATTGTAAAAACGTATTCACACTCTGCTGGATTATTATCTACTAATATTATGGTTCAAAAATGTCCGGCTCGTTTGGATCAAGATGAATGAGATTGTGTGTGTGTAGAGTGGATTTGATATTTGCGAAGATTGACTGACGAAGGACCTTGAATTTTGTGTTACTGTTTACTGCTTGGAATGAGGAAAAAACATATGCTGCATATAAAGGAAAGGACTCACCGAAACAGGATAAAGAACTTGTATGCTGGCAATTTTGTCTTCTTTCTCCCCGTCCAATTGGCACTGAAAACAGCAATAAGCGTGCGTTTCGTGTACACGGCGAAACGGCGGAATTAGGTTAACAGATAGCGGGAGCACGGTGGCTATAGTAGGTATGTTGCGGCGCGGGCTGTTGATTGCAGACTGACGTGGTGAAGGTAGTTATAGGTGCGGATTTTGGGAACAAGGTAGGACAGGATTTGCAACAATATTAATACCAATCCCAAGCAGTAACAGTATGTATGTGTGCTATGTAGGTGTGTGTATGTGTAGGTATATGTATTGGCGTAACCAATTGTTAATTCAAAATTCCCCTTTTAAGGATTTTTTTACTATGAAAGAGGTATGTGGACGACATCTTCTGCATTTGGACAGGACCAGAACGTCAACTCAACAATTTTCTTAACCTTTTAAATTCCTTTCATAATCAAATAAAATTTACGATTTTTTAGAATTAACTTTATCTATTATAAAAAACAAAATCGATTTTAGTATATTTCGCAAGCCCACATACACTGACATAGTAATTCATGAGAACTTATCTCACAAAAACACTCCTCCTTCCACTCATAATTTCCTAAATGAACTTTCTATAATAAGACAAATTGCTGTGAATAATGGAAATGAACCAAAGTTAACTGATAACATCTTAAACGAAAAAAACTTAGCACAATTTCAAAAAATAAATATCCATACGATAAATAATAAATAAATAATAATAATAACGATAAAGAATGGCGTAAAATTTTATGTATTAATATTTCTGTAGTTCAATGTTGCAAAAATATCCCTTCTAATAAAAAACCTGCTTTTTATACAAAAAATTGTATCGGTAATGGTTTGAGTCACGCTAAAGAAAAAGATCATAAATTTACTAATTCCGGAATATATAAACTTAAATGTAATGACTGTTCCTCATTTGCTAACGGAAAAACAACCCGCAATTTTGAAATTATAATAAAAGAACTTTTAAGGTATATTAATAATAATAATTTTTCATAAAATAAATATATTCCAAAAACAAAAATATATTTTAAAAAAGGAAAACACTTAGATAACTTAGAAGCCTTAGAAATAAATAAAAAAAATCCCCCACCCACTCTTATTAATTCCTAGCCACGCCCCACCCCTATCACAACACAACTTAGTAATAATACATTGTACTCACCCACTGTTTTGTAATTGTCAAGTCATTATAATATGTTTACCCTGAAGGAGGAACGATCGTTCCGAAACTGGTCAGCGTTAATACAATATATGGGTGGTTCTAACAAATTTATATTGTTTCATTTATTTAAATTATGATTATTTATTTTCATAAGCCTTAATGTTATTTTAAGGCTTTTCCAGGACATTACGCAGAGTTACAAGACGCCTAGCTTAAATTTTTTTTTTTACATTAGCTCCACACAGGAGACCCTGAGAAAAATAATTCCTATCAGGGCCTACGTCATCTTTGGGGACGCTGTGTGGAGGGAAAGGAATGAAAGAAATTACTGGGAAAGAAAAAGGTTTGAGGGGTGGGTCGGAATCTGTCTGTCTGTATGTTTAGAAGTGACTGATATATGAATTTATCCCTCATACTTCGGTGCAAGGCGATGTTCCGGAAGAGTCCTGCTGCAGAGTCTGCAAAAAGTCTTTCTTAAACGGTCTCTCTCGATCCGGCCCGACACGCATTGGAAGGGCAGACGCATCCGCCGCTAAGATCCGAACAAACCTCACTCCATGAACCCGGGCACCCCCTGCTAAATCACCAAAGGGGTGGCCTACGGCAGAGGTGCTAGTTATCCAATAAATGGTTCCTGGGGCGGCGGTACCCATACCCACCTCTCAAATTGTATAAGGAAGTTATAAAACATGATTTACTCATTCATAGCACACATTTTTTATTATACAAATCTATACAGTTGATCCGCCGACAATTGACCTCCCGAAAAATGATACTATCTACTTTAAAATTTTAATTTATTTGAAGTGGGGGAAGGAGCTGGCGGGAGAATTCTTCCAGAAGGGTATAAAGAAACTTGTACCACGGCTCACCAAATGCATTGAACGGGTTGGCAATTATTTGGAAAAATAGTCAACAGGTGTAGCAACAATATTCTGTAATTTTTTTTGTGTAATACACTATTTCAAAAAAAAAGATAAAAATTCAGTACACTTACTTTCTGAACATCCCTCGTCTATTATGTTCATTAAATTGATTGGAAAATTGATGAGTTGATCATTGCACTGGTTTCGAACAGACTTCTTTAACAGTTGATATTGAACGCACTGAGAGATCTCTGTGGATCATTGCATAGCACATAATAAACTGATTCTTTCTTGAAAGATCCATAATATTACAGGTAGATAGTCACGTAAGTAATATTGTCAGACAAAATAGGTTTTGAAATTAGGTAGGATGAATGAAATATAACTCTAAAAATTAGAATTTTATTGCTATTTTAAGCGCACAAAACAAATGCGAAGTCAGTCACTTTTGCTTGCATGTCCATGAATTACATAATCATTTGCATGGTGTTATCTTTCCCATGGTATTTGACGATACATCTGAGAATGAATAATTTGTATTCATTCCCTCTAAATTAGGGTTTGCGATTCAGTATCAACAATAATTACGACTGCAGGGGACAAGTTTACAACACAATAATTAATAAAACGCATTGGCGTGGAGTGATTGCATTAAAAAAAACTAAATATACATTTTTTTCATTTCTTTTATTAGTTAGTCGTGACAGCTCTTAACAAATACTCAGTTAGGAGGTAATAACTCAGATTATTTGTAATTACAAAAAATAACTCATTATTATAAAAAAAAGAATAAGATAATTAAAGTAAGATAATTAACAATGGGAAAATGATATTTTTTAATGTCGCACAAAACTCCCAACTGCTCCGAATTGTCCCGTGCCAGTGGTACTATGGTATTCCCAATTGGGCTATATCGTGATGTTGAAAGTTTAGCGGAAATGACAGAAATGAGGAAGAGGAAGGATGGGAAGAATCTGGCTTTTCAGATCTTTATTTTTTTATTATTTTTACATTAGCTCCACACAGGATGCCTTGAGGACAATAATTTCATTCAGAACCTACGTCATCTTAAGGGATGTTGTGTGAAGGGTCTTTTAAAGGAAATGAAGGAGAGGAAGTTCTGGGAAGTAAAACAGTATGAGTGGGGGGTAGAAATCTGGGGGTCAGTGTGTTCAGTAGTGATGGACGCATGAATCCATTGCTCCAACTGAGGTGCAAAGCGGTAGGTATGTTGAGAGAGTCCTGATGGAGAGGTCAAAAGGCAACCCTCAACCATTCTTTCTCGGTCCGGCCCGCCATGCAATGGTGGGCAGACCGAAATGGTTCCTAGGTGGCGGTAACCATACCCGCCTCCCAAATTTTCTAGTTACCAAACATGGCTAACACCATTTCAAGCAAATTTACGATTTTGAATGGTGGACTCTCATGAGGAACATTTTTTTTTTTTTTTTTTTTTTTTAATTCCTTTATTTTTCCCATATTTTACAATTTATATTTACATATTTGAAAATCATAACAATAATGTGGGAACCCACTAAGGCGCAGCCTGTGCGTGGGTAATATATTTAAAAAAAGTTTTTTTTTTTAGTACCTAGAAAAAAAGAAACAGGGGTATATAAAGCAAAAACAAAAATTGTTTAAAACATTTTGTACAAAAATTGTATACAATAGTGTACGGTTAAATAAGTGTAAGTGTAATTAATGATATACATTGTAGTATTAGGTGTAAAGTTTGTGAGAAAAGTGATATAAAACTAAATAAATAGAGTTTTTAGAAACATAAAGTGAAATAAAACTAAATAAATAGAGTTTTTACATCTGTATGGTTTAGCCATAATTTTAACTCTTTTACGAAATGCGGAAGTTTTGTTGCAACTTGAATATGTTTTGGTAAACTATTGAAGGTACGAGGTCCAATAAAACTACTGTGAGTTTGCATTTGTTTTGTGTGTGTTTGGGGGGTATAGAATACATTATTATTTCTAATGTTGATTCTGTTTACATTTTTTTCGAATTTGTTTACGTTTTTAAAGATATATTTCATAGTTTGCAGTATAAATAGTTTACATTATTTAGTACCTATCTCACTCTTAAAGGAAATGACAATTTATTTACCAGGTTATTTGTTATAAGGTAGCCAATTTTTTTTAGTATGTTTATTCAGTTTTAGTTTTACAACATTTTATTTTACAAATCTTACAAAACTGATCAATCAGTTTGATTTTAAAAAATCTCTCATTTTTTTTCTATTTAATTAATACAGTATACTTTTCAGTTTTACATAGTAAATACTAAATATAATACTGAATATTAAAATACTAATTATTACAAAATACTAATTATTAAAATGTTTAAGAATTGCGTAGTAGTAAAAATATTTTACACAGCTCAATGCAAATACATTTTTCCGTCTATCATTATTGATTTTCTGACTCTGCTCTTTAATTCGACAATGAAGATTTTAATGAGTGCTTTTTTTCGGAGGGGGGTGCAGATATATGTTCTCCCTTTTTCTCATTTTTCAATATTTGTTATTTAGTGTGAGAAAGAGCTGCAGCATTATGTTTTTTAGAGCAACGGCAATTGATATTTAGAATTCACTCACACTTCAATATTATCCTCGTATCTATATTCCGTACTTTCAAAATTATCGTCACGGCTAAAGTGTTAATGTAGGGTTCTACGGAGACGTCTCATTGCATTGTGTGACAAAGAAGCAAGAAAATGATTTCCTGCTTCCTTTTTTGTGATAAGTAACGTAAGTTTAATGCCTTTTTAAAACGACTTTGAAAAGGAGGAGGTTATCAATTCGACGGTATTTTTTTTTCTGTTTGTTACCTCAGAACTTTCGATTGGGTAAACCGATATTAATAATTCTTTTTTTATTAGAAAGCTGGTGCTCCCTGTGTGGTCCCATTTTATTTTGGTTTAGTTCTGATAATGGGATTCATGAGAAAACCATACATGTCTTAAATTTGCAATAAGTATGTGCGCGACAAATGGACGAATAACTCAATATTACGCCAACAGATTTCGATGATTATTTTTTTGAAGTAAAACTTATTTACGCACGCTCGTCACTAAAAATGAAAATTAAACAAAAATTTTAACAAAACAAAAAACGACTTAAAAAAATGCACTAAAAAGTAGAAAAATAATTTCGTTCGATTGTTATTTTCGGAGTCGGTGTCAGCCAAGATCTCCACATCTCACATATAACTACCTATGTATGTAGTTACCTTGTGTGGTGTATGTGTGTAAGAGTGACAGCATGAGAGCGAGACAGCGAGTACGAGATGTATAAAAGAGATCGTATGCGCGTCAGTAGCTCTCTCAGTCCAGACACTTGATAGTCACTAATAAATATTATTACAATATACCAAGTATTGTTTTCAATAGTATGTGCAGAGAAGCACATACGTTACAGTGGCGCAGCACGGTAGTTCGTAAATTATTAACATTTTACGGAGAAGAACGGAGAATCAGAAGATTCAAGAAGAATATTCGAATTTTTGGTGATCACAGTACAGTCTGGCGCTTTTTGGGCGTTGGATCGCGAAATTTTGAAGAAAGAGGAGACTATCAAATTGGAGAATTCACACGCAGCCGAGGCGAGTACGCAGATCGGGCTGGGCAAATTGCGCGGTAAAAACGCAATTATATACGTGTGTGGGAGCCGACATTGCAACATTTTGTCGAGGGTACACCGTTACACGGGGTACGCAGAAGATCGAGGATCAAGATCGGCATCAAAGGAGAATTGGCCGGAATCCGGGACCGGGGTTCTGTCGCTACAGCGGGAAGGAAGACCTTGGAAGGTGATCGATCCGCAGCTGAAGGGAGACGGAGCCAGAAAAGGGTGCTGAGAAGTTGGCGATTCACAGGCTCAGGGCTGGGGCTCGGAGCGTAACCTCTGGAAGTGCTGAGATAAGTAAAATTTATTCAACTTGTTTCAGTTCTTCTCCCAATGGAGGCGATTTGTAAGAATTTGGGGACGTTCTGTTACAGAACGGGAGACTGGTCACTGTTCAAGGAACGATTGGATCAGGCCCTCATTTTAAATGATGATAAATTGTTGTCACCAGAACGCAAAAGAGCATTTTTGCTGAGTTGCCTCACGGAAGAAACTTTCTCTCTATTATGTGATTTATGTTTTCCAAAAAAGGTTTCTGTTTGTTCTTTTGAAGATTTATGTAAATTATTTGATTCACATTGCAAACCAGTTAAAAATATTTTTGAGTCTCGGGAATTATTTTACAAATGTAAACAGTTTTCTAGCGAATCCGTTAAAGATTACGCGGCTAGATTGAGAGGGTTAAGTTTATCTTGTAATTTTGAGCTAAGATTGGAATCATGTTTAAAGGACATATTCATTATTGGGATTTTTAATGAAAAATTAAAACACAAGCTATTCGTAGAGGCAATTAATACTTCTTTTTCGGATTGCATTAATCTAGCGGCGACGTGGGAGCATGTTGTGGCTTTTAAAAAAGTAAATGCGAATTTAAATGTTGTTCATAAGGAAAATGAATATTTCCGGAATTCCAGGAGAGATAGTCCTTCCAGGAATAAAAATTCAATGCGAAATAAGTCACCGGTTGATGGTACGTTAAAAACTTGTTTTTTGTGCGGAAAAAAAAATCATTTGCAAAAAGATTGCTGGAAAAAATTTTTGTGTAATCGATGTAACAAATCTGGTCATCCTAGTAATTTGTGTAAATACAATAAAAATTATGTAGGTACTAAAAATAAACGGTTGAATTCGGTGTTCGTGGTTAATAATAAAACGGGGCCGGAACCCACATATGTAGATTTGTTAATTGGTAACATAATATTGCCGGCGTTGGTGGATACCGGAGCTGCAATAAGCGCGATACCGTATGAAGTGTATTTAAGATATTTTGTTTCTTACGATTTAGAAAAGTATAATGTTCATTTGTCAGGGTATGACGGAACGCAGTTAAATGTTTTTGGTAAAGTGAATTTAGATGTGTTATTTTTAGGTAAAAGAGCGAATACACAGTTCGTAATAATTAAAAATGGTAATTCTACAATAGTTGGTAGAGATTTTTTACATGTTTTTGGTATCGGATTAAGTGGAATAAATTCGGTAAAATTCAGTGAGATTAATTGTGATAATCACTTAGTTTTTCGTGATAGTTTAAAAAAGAAATATGCTGATGTTTTTTCAGAAACATCGGGTAGGCTTAAAAATTATGAGGCTAATATTGAAGTTAATTCGGACTTTAGGCCAAAGTTTGTAAATCCGAGGCCATTACCTTTTAGTTTACGTGAGAAAGTTGAAATTGAATTACAGAGAATGTTACAAGAAGACATTATTGAAAAGGTAAAAATAAGCGATATTGCTAGTCCGATTGTTGTTGTTAGAAAAAAAGACGGTTCAATTAGAATTTGTACCGATTTCAAGACAACATTAAATCCTATGTTAGCGAAGTTGAAGTACCCACTACCTCGTATTGACGAATTAATTTCATCTCTGAATGGTGCAAAATATTTTGCTAAGATAGACTTACGAAATGCATTTGGACAGATCTCGTTGAACGAAAAGTCTAGAAAATTATGTGTAATTAGTACACATATAGGTTTATTTGCATATAAAGTTTTGCCTTTTGGTTTAAGCACGAGTCCGGCCATCTTTATGCAAGTCATTACGGCGATAGTTGGTGGACTTAGGAACGTTCGTGTATTTTTAGATGATCTACTTTTATTTGGGAATTCTAAGGAAGAATTATTTTCTATTTGTGAAGCAGTACTTAGCAAGTTATGTGATTGCGGTTTAACTATTAATGAAAATAAGTGTTCTTTTCTAGAAACAGAGATAGAATATTTAGGTTATAGAATTTCGCAGAAAGGAGTTATGCCTTTAGAAAATAAAATTTATGCTATTACTCAAATGGGTGTACCGAAAAATGTTTCGGAACTTAGAAGTTTGCTGGGAGTTATTTCGTACTATAGGACTTTTATACATAATGTGTCAGGTATTTTGTCTCCTTTATACCAATTGTTGAGAAAAGGGATAAAATTTGTATGGTCTCAGGAATGCAATATTGCGTTTGAGCAAGTTAAGAAACTGCTGACGTCAGACAATATTTTAGTACATTTTGACCCACAATTACCTATCAAGCTTATTACAGACGCGAGTGATATAGGTATATCTGCTATTATATGTCACGTCTATGAGAATGGTATGGAAAGACCCATTGCGTTCGCTAGTCGTTTATTATCTAAAACGGAATTGAGATATTCTATTCTTGATAAGGAAGCGTGTGCAATAATATTTGGTTTAAAAAAATACTTTCAATATTTATATGGTAATAAATTCGTTCTAAATTGTGATAATAAGGCTTTGGTACATATATTGAACACTGAAAAACAGGTGCCAACACTAGCGGCAAATAGGCTACAGCGCTATGCGTTGATTTTACAAACTTTTGACTATAGTATAGAGTATGTTAAGTCGGGTGAGAATAAAGCGGACTTCTTATCTAGGTTGCCGGTTAATAGTAATAATAATTTAAATGATTGTGTCGACGAGGTCGACGGTAGCGAATATTTCTTAAATTACATTGGTTGTCTGAACGTGGATAAAATTGAATCGGATTTTTTAAATGTAATCGAGGCGGAGACAACAATGACAACAGAAACGATGAAGCAGTTTTCGATTAAAGATGTAAATATAGCAAGCATTATTGAGTTCGTAATTAATGGTTGGCCGCATAAAAAGTTTTTAAAGGATGATTTGTTAAAATTCTGGTATTTTAGAAATAAATTATCGACTTATGACTCGTGTTTATTTTATAATAATAAATTCGTTGTTCCGAGGGAACTAAGGGAAATCATATTGAATTTCATACATCAATCGCATTTGGGTATTGTTAAATCGAAATGTCTTGCTCGGAATTATTTTTTTTGGCTAGGTATGAACTCAGATATAGAAACAACTGTGAAACAGTGCGTTCGATGCATGGAGTGTTTACCCACTCCATGTAAAGTTGAGTTACAGCCGTGGCCGATCAGTGGATTAATATGGAATAGATTGCATATTGATTTCATGGGACCTTTTGGTGGTTATAATTTTTTGATAATCGTGGATGCAACTACAAAATGGATAGACTGTCACATCGTAAATAAAGTAGATTCGTTTTGTACAATAAAAGTTTTGAAAAGATTATTTTCTAATTTCGGAATTCCGGAGCAGATAGTAAGTGACAATGGTACAGCGTTCACTTCAACAGTTTTTAAGGAATTTTGTCATAATTATAATATTACATCGTTGACATCTCCTGTCAACCATCCAGCTTCAAACGGACTTGCCGAAAATGGGGTTAGAACGGTAAAGAATTTCTTAAAAAAAATTATGATAAATAATAAATTGCCTGCTGATTTTGAAGATAAACTCTTAACATTTTTGGTTGATATTAGGAATACGCCTTCTATGTCTACGGGGATTGAACCTAGTAAATTAATTTTGGGAAGGAAAATTAGATCAATTTTTAATACAATTATTCCAATATTAGATAATGTTGAAAGTCAAGGTTTTAAAGGGATTGATAACACGATTAAAGATAAGATGTTATTGAGTCAGCAAAAACAAAAAAAGTATTATAGAGGAAAGAAATTTAAAAAGTACTTTGATGTTGGATCTAAAGTTTTAACCAGGGATTTGAGAAGTGATAAAAACAAATGGATTTTAGGAAAAATTTATAAAAGATTGGGGAATAGGATTTATTTGGTAAAAATTATGTCTTCAGGACAAATTTGGAAACGCCACCATGATCAAATTTCAGAGAGGAAGGTTAGGTGGGGGGAGAGTGACAGGTCTGATGATTTGCTGGACCTGGGTCCACTCTCGGACGTGGACATGACCAAGTTTCCTAATTCCTCTAATTTTTGCAGGTCACCTACACCATGGGAGGGGAGGTTACGCCCTCGAGGACAACGCCCATGCTACACCGAATGAAGAGTCAAGAACATACATAATTACATATAAATTGGAAATTAAATATATAATGGAAATAATTAAATATATTTGGCTTATATAATTTTGTAAAAATATAAATATGTAATTAGGATTTAAGTGTGGGGGTGTGGTGTATGTGTGTAAGAGTGACAGCATGAGAGCGAGACAGCGAGTACGAGATGTATAAAAGAGATCGTATGCGCGTCAGTAGCTCTCTCAGTCCAGACACTTGATAGTCACTAATAAATATTATTACAATATACCAAGTATTGTTTTCAATAGTATGTGCAGAGAAGCACATACGTTACACCTTGGCTCACAACGACTCCAAAAATAACAATCGTACGAAATTATTTTTTTACTTTTTAGTGCATTTTTTTAAGTCGTTTTTTGTTTTATTTAAATTTTTGTTTATTGTGCCATCACGGTGCCGTAATTGTACATCGTCACGGTAATATTATAAGCTCTCATTGTAAAACTCTGTAGTACCTACCTAAAAAATAAAATTTCAGATGGAAGGATATTGAAAGTCGTGAATAAGTGGGTGCCACAGTGGAAAAGAATTGGAGAGCCACTGAATCCATTTTTATTTTGTCATAATTACAAAAGTCCCAATTGTCCGGTGAAATGCGATTATTGCGTTGCAATATTGGATGTTGTGATGATAAGGAAAAAGAGGAAGGAAGGAAATGAGAAAAAGACAGAAACAACAGACAAAAGAGAAGACCTGGTCGAAGAATGTCTGTGATACTGAGAGTAGGTATATACAACCCCACATCTTAAATTAATTTGGTCACACATAACTGAAATTTGTTTAAGCAATAAAGTGCCAAAACAAATCTTACAGGGGTAACAAATCTTCGGCAGAAGACCACAAGCGCAGTAATAAAAAATATTATTAATATCGGAGTGGAGTTATTTGAATTCAGAACATAGTATCCCCGGCCAATCAGGACGCGGGGATTTATGCGCATCGGGTTCTGCGCAATGCGATGCCGCCTCATTGTTGTGAACTTGGCAGATTTACAATTCAAAGTTACGGGACGGTATGAGATGTTCACTTTAATCGCCACTCAGTGGCGCTACGAAACACTTATTCGAGCTGAACTTGTAACTAAAAATTTGACGATTGCTTTCTCTTAGCGGAACATTTGACTTTTTTTTACTTAAACTGAATAACAAAAATGAGAGTAAATATGATGTTATACAATTTTTTCATGAAGATTTTGACAACAGCAAATATTTGGCAGTATTAGCTACTTCAATGTTCATTTATGCAAGATATTTTCTATATATCTACGTACCACATACATACAGGATATTTCTCCCCTATACCACGAACATTAATTTTTTTTTTTTTTTTTTTTTTTTTTTTTTTTTTTTTTTTTTTTCATTTATTTATTACAGAAGATACATTATTTATACAGCAAAAATAACATATAAAATATAATATTTATATTTCAAAATAATCTTTTTTTGATACAAATAAACTATATAATAAATTTTCACTGATATTTTTTTTTTTTTTGTATGATATTTCTCTTCTATAGAAGCAGACGCTTGTGATTAGAAGAGGGACGAGTATCGGGATGAAAAAATATTTAAAATATATTAACTAAATATATTTTGAATTTTTTGATTTAATTGTGGTAGATACTTAAAAAAAACATATTTACAAGTTATATAAGTTATGATGATAAATTTTATCAATTTGTTATTTTTACTTTAAATTGCTCTTTAATTGCTTTTAGTAGGCATTTATCGTCTTCGATTGTTCTTATTTTTTCAGGTAGGCTATTGAAGTATTTTTTTCCTAGATATGTGTAATGATGTTGTGCAAATGAGGTGTTACATTTTTGTGTTGGAAATATATGCTTTTGACGAGTACGACTTTCAGTTAAAAAGCTATGATTTTGTTTTTCTTTTATTATTTGGATTATTATATTTTTTCGAACTAGATCATTAAATTTTAATACTTTAAATTCTTCAAAAATAAGGTGAGTTGGATAATCTCTTCGTTTTTTCAATATAATTTTTATAATTAGACGTTGCACAATTTCAACAGGGAGTAGATTGGTTTTGTATGCAGCTCCCCAGCTTACTACAGAGTATTGGAGATTTGACTGTACTATAGCATGGTAGACTGATGTTAGATTTTCTAATGAGAGAAAGTTTCGGATTTTTAAAAATATGTAAATTAATTTCCTTATTTTGTTAACGGTAAGGTTGATTTGATCTTTCCAGTTCAGGTTTTTGTCTATTGTTATTCCTAAGTATTTGATTTTATTCGAAATTTTTAATGTGGAACAGTTTATTTTACAGTTATTTTTTTTGTGATCTTTAGAATTGTCATGTATAATTATATCAAAATTTACCGGAACGTCCTTTGATTTTATTGTAAATGGTATAACGTGAGTTTTTTCACTATTAAGAGATAGTAGATTTATATCAAACCAGTGTTTAAGTATGTTTATGTCTTCTGTTGCTTTTTGTTTTACTACTTGCCATGTGATTCCACTTTCAATAAGTACTGTATCGTCGGCATAAGAGGTTATACTACCATGAAGTGACTGTGAGAATATACCGTTTACATATAAGATGAATAATATAGGACCTAGCACAGTACCTTGTGGAATTCCATATTCAGATGTCTCTTCGTCGCTATAAATGTTATTTATTTTGACACATTGAGGGCGATTTTTTAGGTAGCTTTTTATCCAATTTGCTACGTTTTCATTAATGTTCAAATTATCTAATTTTTTCATAAGTTTTTTATGGGATATGCTGTCAAACGCTTTTCTCAGATCTATAAAAATACCTATACATTTATTGTTCATATCAAGGTTTTTATATATGCGTGATGTGACATTTGCAATCGCGTCTTGTGTGCTGCGCGCTTTTCGGAATCCGTATTGATTGTCGTGAAGTATTTTGTTATTTTCAATAAATTCCATTAGTTGAGATTTTACGATTTTTTCAAATATTTTTCCAATATTTGAAATGAGGGAAATTGGTCGATAGTTAGTTACATTTTGTGCGTTTCCACTTTTGAATATAGGTGAGATAATTGTCCTCTTATAATTAGACGGAAATATTCCATTTTTTAAACTTAAATTAATTAGGTGAGTTAATGGTTTTATCACGTGGCTTTTAATAGATTTTAACATATTTGCAGTTATGTTGTCAAAACCCGGTGACGACCCTCCTTTCATATTTTCAATAATGTTTAAAATATCTACTTCCTTGATCATTTTAAAATGGGACAGTGAGTTTACACTGTGTATATCTTCAATAATTTGTTGAGTTGTCGCTCCCTTTGTTACATTAATTTTTTTAGCGAGGTTTTGTCCAACTTTCGCGAAGAAGGAGTTGAATATATCCGCGCATTTTTTAGGGTTTTCCTCTGCATTTATTTTTACGTCATTTTCGTCTACAATTACCTTGATTGGATGTTTTTGTTTGTTGTTATCTATTGCACAGTTAATTGCTTGCCAGATTATTTTTGGATTGTTTTCAGAACTTATTATTTTATGTTTGTAATATTCATCTTTACTAATTTTTATTAAGCGTGTCAATTTATTTTTATATTTTTTATAATTAAATTCTATTTTTTTGTCGTTTGGGAATTTTATTGTTTTTTTGTAAAGCTTACCTTTTTCTTTGATTGAATTTAATAAACCCGGTGTGATCCATGGTTTCAAGTATTTATTTTTATCTAAATTACGATATGGAATATCTGTTTTTGAGTTTTCTACATGTTTGGATAAAATGTTTTCAAAGTACTTTGAGCATATTTCAACTTCTTCGCAGTTGATTACAGGTTGCCAATGTTCCGTTTTCAAGTTTTCAATTAATTTTTGCAGATTTATTCTGGTATATGATTTTTTTATTGATTTATTTTTTGTTTGTATTGTTTTTTCTTCCTCGTACAAAAATATACACGTATGATGATCGGTGATGTTATTTTTCCAGACAATGGTTTTTATTTTATGAAGATCTTTTATGTTAATATTCGTCCAAAAATGATCTAGGCAAGATGGTTTCTGACCTTGAATTTCGCGCGTATTTTCATTTATACACGATTTAAAGTTGTTTTCAGTCATACAGTTCAAATATTCATGTTTAATTCTATTGTCTATATTTTTGTTAATATTGATATTAAAATCCCCTGTTATTATGCAAGTTTTGTTTTTTAAATTTGATATTATATTTCGTATTTGTTCGATAAATAAATAAGCGTTCGATTCATGCGTTCTATAGATTGCTAACAAATAATAATTGATTTTGTTGTGGTTAAGATGGATTTCTATGCAGTTTGATGAATCTAAGTTGTGTTCTGAATGTGTAACAATATTATATTTCTTACTTACGAATATCGCAATGCCACTGTTTTTATTTATGTTTGTGTTTGTTTGCATGTAGATATAATCACTTAAATTATAATGTGGTGAGTCACTGTTTGTGTATGTTTCAGTTAATACTATAACATCCGGCTTTACATTAAGATTATTTATATTGAGTATAAATTCTTCTATGTTTTTTTGAAGGCTGCGGATGTTAAGATGGAGTATTTGTATACCAGAGAATTTGTCAGTGATGATTTCGTTGCACTCTTTTGCACTTTGACTATTGAATTCACTGATTTTGAAGCAGTTGTCCAGTTGCGTGTTTACGAAGTCATCCATAGTTGTTTGTTTTTTTTTTTTTTTTATGATATTGTAATATTTTTTTTAGTTCTTCTATGTATGTGGTTAAAGCAGAAGAATGTGTCCGATAAATAATAATTATATTAAATGAATAATTTATTAAATTTATCTCTAAGTTTAATAAATTGACAATATTCACCATTATTTCATTTACACTTGTGACAGCGTAAATATTTGATATAAATATGGCAACGCCGTTATTTCTGTTAATTATATATTTTGTTGCGTAGTACAAGTAACTCGGTATATTATAATTAATTTCATTCGATGAATGCGTTTTTGATAATATTATAGAGTCAATTTTATTTAATTGTTTAATAGTTATTAGAGATTCTTCGAATTTTTTTTCCAAAGATCTAACGTTCATGTGTATTATTATTAGGCTGACTGTAGGTTTTATATCAATAAAAACGTTTGTTTTATTTACCGTGTTTAAAATCCTTTCGTCTATTTTATATGAGTTATCTATTGCGTTTATTATAAATTCGTTCATTTCGAGGTAGTAATAATTATAACAATAATGTTGGCGCTGGGAATACACTTCACATTTGCAATTATAGTAGGTATTATATGTGTGTATATTATCACTGCGTGTTAACACTTTGCGGGCGGGCTTTTGGAAATATTTTTTTGAAATATTGTAGATATTATTTAGGTTTTCGTTAGACTTGTAATTAATAATATGCATAATTAGTCGTAATCGATGCGATCCCTCGCAATTTTCAGCATTTTGTTTCTATAGTTGCACTTAATACTGTTGGCTGTGTGGTCCGTGGTGTTTTTTTCTCCATATTTAGAATTTTGTCTGGTGCAGTTTACACACGCTGGTATTGTTTCTCTTCCCGGACATTTTGAAAGGATGTGGTCGCCCATGCAGTGTGGGCAAATTGGAGGGCCGGTTCGGTGTAGGCACTTTTTAGCTGTATGCATGAACATACAGCAATGAAAACATTGAGTTAATGGACTGCAATCTTCAATTTTTACTCGTTGAAACTGTATATTTAGTTTACCGAGTGCAAGAAGACTTTTCCGCATTTTGCCACTGGTTTCCAAGATGTAGCTAGTGAATTGGCGCTGTTGTTCATTTACGTTTGTATTTTTTATTTCCGTTATTAGTGTGATTTTATTGTCTTCACTTTCCTTGTAAACATCTTCAATTCCTTCGTTCTGGGTAATTATTCCGCAAACTATTTCGTCTTCAGTAAGATTTGATTTTAATCCTTTTATTATTATTTTTGGTCTTTTCTTTAGAATTTCATTTACCACCAATTCGGTATTCAGTTTTTTTATTTCGGCAGTTAGGGTATTTGCATATTCCTTTTTTGGGCATGATATTATTATTTTTTCTTCTTTTGTTTTTCTCAAACCATTTATTCCTATCTTTATGTTGCTTAAATTTATTTCTTTTTTTATTATCTTTTCAATTTCTTCTGCTTTAGCATTATTTTTGGTCGACGAAATGATGATTGAGAATCTCTCTTCTTCACGAGGAGTAACTTTGGTTGTTGATAATACCTGGGCATAGGATGGTATTGTTGCGTTTTTCATTATTTTTTCAATGTTTCCCACCAGTTGGTCGTTTTTTTCAATTAGTTTGTCTTGTAGTTGAATTATTTGTTGTTGCATTTTTAATATATCAGATTTTACTTCATTATCAAGATCACCAATAATTTTTTCGATGTTGGTTTTGGTTTTCGAGTCTTTAATCGTTTGGATTTTTTGAACTTCATTTTTTAATGTTATTAATAATTCTTCTACCGTCATGAAAGTGTTACGGTAACGCGAGCGCTAGGACAGTACCGAGGCACGGGCTGCCGTTACGAGCGTAAGAATATAACTCAATACAACTCAATAATGAAATTGACATTTTTAACGACCCATTTAAAAACTTTAAAAACCTATTTTCCATCAATCATATTTATTTTATTTTATTAGGAACATTTACAGATTAATAACATTACATGCATTAAAGAAAACAATTATAATAATAAGGTAATAATAATAGCAACGTAATTAATCCAATAACAAATGTTCACATCACGCCCAAATAGTAAATAAAAAAGTCAATAATTATTACCTTTTTTTTTTTTTTTAATTAATATTATAGAGATAGGAACTAGATAAACTGTCTAATCATAATCTAGATATACTGTCTGACACTGTGTAATATCTAAAAGATACAGATAAGATATGATAAGAAAAAAAAACAAGAAAAGTAGAAAAAATAATATATGTATGTATAATAATAATGATGAAAACTGAGATACACCAGACGTAGGGTCGAGAAATAATATTTACATTATTAAAAAATAATAAAAAAAAACAATTAAAAGTAAAATAAACGTAAAATGATAGTACTCACAAAAAAATAAAATAGTAAAATATAGTGTACGCATAAGGACATATACGTATTACATTCTTTTTAAATTTCAAATACAAAAAATACATGAAAAAAGTACGGTATCAATTTTTTTGTTTAGTTACAATGAGTTAATCTACGAGTATTTAGTAATGATTTGTTCATTATAAGAGCTCCATGAACTATGTATATGTTTGAAAAAGCTTTAAGTACACGACAAGATATCAGCATCGATACATTTTTTGTTATAATGATTGCAAGTTCTTAATAAGAAAGAATTTTGCCTTAGACTAGTTGAAGCAATTTCGACATGAAACAGTGACTTGTCTCTAGTTTTCTTACTCGGGACTCTAATATTGATTGATGACAAAAGAGCTGGACAGTCGATATGACCATTCAAGACTTTGTGTAAGTAAGTCATATCCGTAATGTCTCTCCTACTTTTTTGAGTTTTGAGTCCATAATGTTTTATAGAACTGTCCATGTCATAATAACGCACATGTCTCTTGAAGTTCAGGTGGTGTACAAAGGTGGTGTATAAAGCTGATATTGCAATGAAGCCCTTTATTCAAAGACAGGCAATATTCTACCTACCAAATCATTGTCTCGTCAGCACAAGTGCCAATAATAAATTGTTGGTGATATTTTTATATTCTACCTTTTACTCACTCTTGTTTGCAATTCACTTTTGCATATTTTGCTAATTATTTTTGTTACTATCATTGTTTTAATTTCTGTTTTTCATCGTATTTAAATCAACCATGTATATACATTTTTAGGAAATATGCCTGTTTTATGTACTTAAATAAAAATAAGTAAATATATGTGTTATGTAAAAAAAGCTCACTGATACACTAGGTTATAGTTATTTTGTATGTGTAATCACTGGGATACCACAATTCCACTAAGGGTTAACAGTGAGAATAAAAAATGGTCCCTTTGAGAGTCCACCATTCAAAATCGTAACTTTGCTTAAAATGACTATAAGCTATGATTGATAACATGATTGATAACAAGATAGCCATAATAATAATTAATCTGAGTTTTAATCTCCCAAGTATTTGTTAATAGCTATCACCACCAACTAAATCAAGAAGTTTTAAAAATTATATTTGTTTTTTAATCCAATCACTCTACGCCACTGCGTTTTATTAATTGAAAGTGTTGTAAACTTCTCCCCTGCAGTCGTAATTATTATTGATACTAAATCGCGAACCCTGATTTAGAGGGAATGAATACAAATTATTCTTCCTCAGCTTTTCAGACCAATACCATCATGGGGAAGGTAACAACATGCGAATGGTTAGCTAATTCGTGGATACGCAAGCAGAATGGACTAACTCCAAAAATCCAATCCTGAGACTTGCGTTCTTACAGTTACGGGTTTTTGAAGTAAAACTTCTTTACGCACGCTTGACTAGGGGGGTAAGCTGGCGAATGCGTGACGAGAGCGTTACGAAAAGCGAGGCAAACGCTTCATATATTACTGAAGGAGCAAGAGAGAGTAGTGTGCGCACACAATTTCTTTCTCTCTTCCTATCATATAGATGGAGCAGAAGTTTTACTTCAGTTGTGTGGTCTAAAGTAGACGTGGGCAAGATTGAATGACTGAATTAAATGAATAAATTCAATCTTGTAACACACTCCATCTGATTCTCAATTTTAAAAGGAGTTGTTTCTTCATTCCTTACATTTGGACTTGTATCCTACGATTTTTAACGGCGCAATATTTTTTTCCGTTTATTTTACTGTTAAATTATTTCAATTAATTATATGTACCGTAAACAATTGAAAAATTATAATGTATAATTTTTACTAGGTATTTAAATATTATTCTATGGGCGGCGCGCCGCGAAGTTGCCTAAAGTAAAATACATATCCCATTCCCGCGCCGCCATTCATAAAATCACGCATATGTGTATCATTGTCCCCCGCACAAGCAAAAACCGGCAGCGAGTCAGAGGCTCAGAGGATTTAGTTCCGAGTTCCAAGCCACGACGTGTCGTGTCCCTTTCACATGTGCGAAGAATCAATATAATATGTATTCGCTATTCAGTATTGTCCCCGTCACTCTGAGGTCCCACCCGTTCCAGATCCGCGTGTCTAGTCTGTCGCTATCGAGTTATGTCCGAAGCGCTCTATTCGGGAATTAACTTTAGCGTCTTGTTCAGTTGACAGACAAATGACCAAATGTTCAAACGAATCGATGATGAGTCGATCATGAGTGTCCAAAACGCTAAAGTCTTTACTTGGTCCGCAGCTAGCGAGTTACTGCAGACACTAGTCAAAAGTTACTAATTCATTCCTGAATGCCTGCCGCGAATCCGCCTGTGGGGTTCATCATAAGTTCCTCTCCGTGCGCCAAGCCGTCAATTTCATTACATTGTTGGTTGTTTTTTTGGTACGTACCAAAACTATTGGAATTTAAGTACCTACATATATTTAGCAATTTGCAGATATTATAAGGCCAATCGGCTCGGTGGTGGTAGTGATATCATCATATTGTTAAAATGTTTATTTATATTAGATCACGTGAGGTAGAACAATTTTAAGATGAAGCCATACTAAATAATGCAAATCATACAAAATCGTATGTTTTTGTTTTGAAAATTTGACCGCTTAGAAGTATTATAGATGCTTCAATTAAATACTGCGTGTAGAACATACCTTAGCCCTTAAAAATAGTCTTTTAATAAGCTTAGAAAAAAATAAAGTATTAGGTCTATAAAAAACATTTTTAAGTGCAAACTCTCTTACTTATAAACACTTTTTCGGATATGGTTTGATTGCGTAATGTGGCAATTTCAGTTTCTTATATAATTATCGCAAAAAAAAATTAAATTTACGCCCGAACCTCACAAAATAAAATATAATATGCATTTTCGCGTTGGTATTTTTGACATCACTGCGACAGTACGGGATTAGACGAATTTGTTATATCAAAGTGAACCTTATACCGTCCACCGAAGAACGACTGGCAGCCGCCCCATTCTTCCGTCATTACTCCTCCGGACGGAGCGGAGAAATAACGTGTTAGGGTCCGCGCTGCTTGTTTTCGTGAAATCAATTTAAAAAATCCGTTTTATTACAATAAACAATGCATAAAAAAGGAATTAATGTTTTTTACAGGCCTTTACGAAATCAACATGTAAAAAAAAATCTCAAATATATTTTCCAACCTTTCCAAAAGCTTTTTCTCAAGTATTTTTAAACTCCTCCCATAAAAGGGCGTGAATTCCGATTTCGATTTTTTCCTGTACTAACGGATCCCCTTAAGTTTAATAAATTAGTAAAACTTTAGGGGTGAAACCACAAACTGTTTAATTTAAAAATTTAATTGCTAGCTTAATGTAATACATTTTTTGTCAAAAAAACCTTTTGTTATCAATATAAGACACATTAAAATTTTACGTTAACCCCTTCGCGCGTCGTTAGTACAATTTTTCAGAACGATATAATTCACCCTAAGAAGAGTGCTTTGTGTTCTTTAGCACCGTTGTTATTTGAATCTCGATAAAACGAAAAAAAGACACTAAAAAGAGGCAAATACATACATCGGTAGGATTTAGTCTGCGAGAGAATGAGACAGTATGATAGTATAATCGGCCTCCTCTTTGTGCGGTGCTTCGTAGCTTCCCCGCTCATGTCTACTTTTGTTTTCTGAAGGTTTCACTTTTACAGTATGTAGATAATATATACACATTTTTTTTGGAATTGAATTAAAGGAATGAATAAAACGAATCAATTCAAAGGGCTAGTAGAATCAGACCAAATCGATTGACTCCTGGGAATGAATCTGCCCATGTCAAGTCTAAAGTCTAAAGCACACTCGTTTTTTTTTTGTGCAAAGTAGCTATAAAATCTTTAATTTTAGAGAAATTATTGACGCAGCTATGTTTATACCTTCCTTTATCCTACCTTCTTTCAAAACCTATCCCGTCTGACAATATGTGCCAATATTACCTACGATAACTTCCAAGGAAGAATCAGACTGTTATGTGCTGTGCAATGATCCACAGTGATCTCTCGGTGTTTTCAATATCGACTCCTAAATAAGTCTATTAGGAATATTGGAGGTTATCCACCACTTACTCGCCTTGGTATAAGTAACAGATGGTTACTCCTTCAAGCTTCAGGGCTCTCGCAAGGACTCTAATTTGAAAAAACGAATCTACATTTACATTTAAACGAATCTAGACCTCCAGTGTCCCTGCATACGGTGTTAGGAAGCAGTACGCAAGTGTTTAAATAATATACAAAATGCGAATAACATAGAGCAATTCAGGGATAAACTTATTTAAAAAAAGATAACGGATAAGCATAAAAGGTATTGGCATGTTGCGTATGCTGCAAGCATCTGCAAGAAAAGATAATGAAAACAAGTATTGTGATATGAAGAACACTCATCCGTCATCCGTCATCCGGCAGTACCAGCCAGAATGTGTATGGTGGTCAATCTGCCGTGAATGAATTCCAACGTCCGCGCCCTTTAGCCGGTTCCTCGGTTGTGCCTTGACGATAGTGATTGGGAAGTAGGGGAACGTACCCGAAGACCCTAAGGATAAGGAGACAGGGTGGAAGGACGCCGAGTTCGCCCAGCCAAACCTCTGGCCTACACATGTCACTGGGGAAGGCGCAGATGAGTTGTAAGGATTCCATTCCGAAAAAAAAAATTCACCAGTGTATGTAGGAGCGAGGTCTAACTCACTCCCAAAATGGGGGAAGTTGACATTAACAGAACATTTACAGTTCCGTTTCAGCCACAAGGGTCAGAGCTTGTGATGATCTCGCCTTTGGGCCTACGAAATAATTCCTTTAAAATTGAGAGATCGATTTAGAAATATATTTAATTTTGTAACATGGAATGTTTTCAGCATACGATTCTCTGTTTCCAATTCATGGGGGTGATTTATGGGTCCTTACCACTAAGTAACCACATGTGTTTGCGTGCCCCAAGTGCATGCGAGCCCCGGCAAAGGCCATTCTTCACAAAACTAAGAAGGAACCCAGAAGAACATTTAAAGGATATATCAGGATCGTTAACAAAACCAGAGGCGGCCGATGAATATTTGCCCGTGTGGTGATTGATCTTAAAGCGAGCAGATTGATTTGCGAAACAATTATCTGGTGAATTTTCTATGGCAGTGGGGAGTTGAAAAATTAGGCAATAAAGATTGATCGTTGGTGCATTTAAATATACGAGAGCGACGCGCCGATTAGGGGTTAAAATATTTAACATATTTGTCAAAATAAGATTGCAGAATTCGTTAAATAGTGACGCACGCAGAAAGAACGAAAACGTGTACAGACAATGCTTATATAATGTTATTATATAACCAATAAAGTCGACGCAAGTAATTAGGACGAGTAGTGAATTGAAGTGCGCCACTGAGCTCTTCTTTTAAGCGTTATTGGGATAATTTATGACTCCGGCGCAGACAAAATTAGTTTGTATTTTGTTATGTAAGGTTACACACAAAAAAAATAGCAAACATGAAAGTTGCACTGAATTCTTGGAATTTGGGACCTAATGTGACAGAACACTATTAAAACGATTGAAATATGCATATTGGGAGATGTGTTTATCACTTAAGATTTGAAGAAGTGGCTAATATATTATTGAAACCACACAAGTAGATGGGTGGGAGTCAGGGGGCAGAGAGTTGGAACAGATCAGTCGGGGTAGAGAGGTGTTGGTGGAGAGTCGGGGAAAGAACCTAGCTGCATCTTGGAATAAATAACTGCATGACGGGTTGTGTTTTAGAAGTGCTTGGTTGAATTAAATATTATTGTAGTGAATTGATTTGTGAAATTATTTTGTGCAACATGGCGAATTTGGTAAGTTTGTATAAAATTATTAACATATTTAGTACGGGCCTTGCAGGAAAGAGTCAATTAGGGTTTATATACAAGCCTTAGGAATCTAGGACCTTTTTTTTGTCGAGCGGAGCTTTGCACGTTTCCGGGTTGACCGGCTAGCAAGTACCTTTGTTGGGTGAAGTTATTCTTGAGACAAGACCGTTGTAAAATAATAATTTAGTTAACTAAATAGCATTTGAAACACAAAGTGCGCTTTCGGGCAATAAATCTTAGACGAGAGACTTCATTTAAAAGACGGGATTTTGAAACCACAAAACAATAATAAAATCCTTTAAAAGTGCTTTGTTGGTGATCTAGAAAACTAGGTTACTGGGTATTCTCCAATACATAACGGGTACCAAAATACATAGGTATAGAATGTAGGTATAAATTAATGTGTAAAGCGCCTTTGAGGTGATAATTATTATTTTCGAGTCTCGCATTAATATTTTAAACGTAGCTAGGGGACTATATTCAGGAAGGTTTTTTTTGAAAAGGCATTGGGTAATATAACGGTTTATGAAGGGTGCGTAGCATGGACATTTTTGATTACTAACAAAATCTGACATAATTAAATTCCCACTCCAAAAAAATTTCCCATATCTTATCCCAAATTTTAGGTATCACGACAAGTCTATTACATAGGACTTTGCATAAAATTGGTTCGATATCTTATCATATAATCACCTTTGGTTCACGTTCAGGCATATTTCCTTCGATATATTCAATTTATCAAAAAAAAAAAACTTTCATATTGTCGGTTGAATGAAGCCGTCGGTAGGTATTCACATTTTAGCGTGATGCGCTATATCCACCTACTTAATTAACAAACTCCTTTTCTTCAAACTTAATTGAGCGGGTTACGACTCGAGAATGGACGGCGGTTGTCGAATGGACTAACGGGTCCGGCTTTCCTATTCCACCATGAGGAAGTATCTCACGCGACTTTATCGGGGGCGATGTGATCGAAATGCAGGTGGGCTTACACTATTTTTCTAATGTGGAGGCGAAGTAAGCGATGGTCGTGTCTGGTCCGAGCAAATTGGAATCCCTTGTGATCACATCTCGGTAACGTGGATCTCGTACCCGCTCTAGACTGGATTGGAAGCGTGGCCGGAGCCATTTCATGATGTCGACGTATGTACGTCACTAAGGCATTGGGGGACTTCAGGAGAACAAAGGACGTGCACCCATTTCCCCCTCCCTCTACCGCCGCTCCGAGGTACCAGCGGATAAAAGTTGTCGTCGCGGGAGGCCAGTTTGATGCAGGACGAAGATTACGATCTGGCCGGACTACCTTCGTCATGGGGGAAACGAAGTGACGAAATTTGCGTGGGCTTCACTACCTTTTAGGTTACGCTCGTGTGGGGTCTGCCTTGTCGGCGGAACGAAGGGAACATGACATATGGAATCGTTTGGCAACCGATCGGCGGTTCTTTGTTGGAATCCGGATAAGTTTTCTTAACTACTTTTTGGTTTACGCTTAGGATTTAGGTATATCTCATTCGATATTCGATTTAGCAAAAACTTTCACATTGTCGGTTGAATGAAGCCGTCAGTAGGTATTCATATTTTAAGCGTAATGCGTTATATCCACCTACATAAGTAGCAAAAGTTCTCTTAACTCCCTCACACTAGGAATAGGGATCATCCAGCATCAGGGTGGGAATGTACTCTGGACGAAAGCGCAGCCGGGGAAATAGAAGGGAGGGAAGCCAGATTCACGACCTGGTGCCTTTCATTCTTGGACCCAGCACCCTGGACGCCGAGCTTGACCTTCCTTCTTTGAGCTGATATTTGAGTTTGAGCTTGGGGTACGCCTATCGTAGAGCATATGCCCGTGACACATATAGGGGAAGGTCCCAAGTTACGCCTGTGTATGTTATGCGAGAGGACGTATTTTTCATTCAAATCAAATATCGATGACCATCGCGATTGCAGGCTGGCGCATGTTTCTGTAACGTGCCTAGAAAAAACGTAATCAATATTTCTACTGGTTCGACGTTTCTTTGTTGGAATCCAGATAAGTTTTCTTAACTCCCTCACACTAGGAATAGGGATCATCCAGCATCAGGGTGGGAATGTACTCTGGACGAAAGCGCAGCGGGGGAAATAGAAGGGAGGGAAGCCAGATTCACGACCTGGTGCCTTTCATTCTCGGACCCGGCACCCTGGAAACCGAGCTTGACATTCCTTCTTTGAGCTAATTTTTGAGTTTGAGCTTGGGGTACGCCTATCGTAGAGCATATGCCCGTGACACATATAGGGGAAGGTCCCAAGTTACGCTTGTGTATGTTATGCAAGAGGACGTATTTTTCATTCAAATCAAATACCGATGACCATCGCGATTGCAGGCTGGCGCATGTTTTTGTAGCGTGCCTAGGAAAAACGTAATCATTATTTCTACTGGTTCGAGGCGGCGTGCTGGACGGAGAACGGGACTATTGAGGACATGAGTGACTGCCAAGGCGAGGATCGGTGACATCAAAATCTTCCTTAATTAAATTCATACATCGCCAGATCAGAGGAGAGAGCGGCCCCACCGATCTCCTGACATTGCCGATTGTCTAATCAACTTCGGTTTAATGTTTATGCCGGTGCTTTAGGAGTAAATGGAACTCAAGTCATCGGCATGCTGAAGAACTTCAAAATCATCATCATCATCATCAATCCAGAGTAGGATGTCACGATCTAAAACCTCGTGCCACCCACGCATTTCCTGAACAGTTCCTGACATCGGCTATCACGCCATTAATCGGAGCAGACCCTCATATCAAACGGTATGAGATGACCTTTCATCATCATCATCAACATAGTTATAATTTGGCTGCGTATTGGTCGATATTATTCCCATTACCACCCTATGATCCCGAACCACACATCAAACCCTCTCCTGACAGGAGGCAAAACATGTCGATTTTCATTCGTCGCTTGCGACCTTAACATTCTCTGGAGGAGTTGGAATTGGAAGCTGATTTGGCGGTCTATGACCATCACCTTATCAGTTGGGCTATGGAGGAGTCCAATTATTTAAACAGCACATGTTCTGTCTCATGTTAATCCAAAATACCTACCCGTAGAATCAAATTAACAAAATAAAACAAGCTAGCTAACTAACAAACTGCATCTAGAACTGTGAGTGTAGAATTATTGCACTCCGTACTGCTTGAGTGTAAATCTTTTGTTAGAATGTACATAAATGTCAAATTATTTTCATGATAGCATTTTATAGAGCTGCAGAGAGTACGTGACATCGCATCGAAAGGTAGGATCTTCTCAATTCGCCGTTTGAATGTAAATTTATATATTAGATGCTAGGAGGGAAAATGCAGATTACTTCAATAAAAATAGTCGTCGATGAGCGTAGGTGTATAACAGGTGCTAGGGGAGGAAGCTGAACGAATATAGATAGATAATTAGTTAATTTTTAAGCTAGTCAGACTCAGTCATTGTTATTCGAAGCCTTGCAAATTGTAACACGCCATATCTAAAAGAACAAAGGGTTTACCACAAATAAATTATTAATTAAATTGGATTAACTATACCAAACCACTAAAACAAAAAAGTACACAACGTTGTGGGGTTAATTACAATTGATTAATTGAGAGCATCTCGTCACGTTTGCATAAAAGTATTACGTGATGGGGTTGAAAAGGCGCTGCAAAAGAAATGCAGGGGAGAGACGCGAGAACGGGCGAGCTACGAGCTTTTAAAGGCCGACCGGGGTTGCGCCTGTAGCTGTAGCACTGAAGCACCATTTCGAAATAAAAAAGATAGGTTTTACTTCGTAGGGGGGGGGGGGTTTATCACAAGCTTATTGCTAAATTGCTAAAACAGAAAAAAATAGCAAAGAAAAAAAACTTAAAGTCTGTTAGGAACAGAGCAATGATCATGACCAACTCATATAGGAGTTAATTCTTAGTTCTAAATATCGATTCAAACAGAAACTTGTGTATGTGCTCAGCAAAGTGATTTATCAGTGATATAATAACACAACAAGAACGCGCTATGGGAAATCCAGGTGATTCAGATTCCCTTCCAATGTACACATATCCTTATTGTTGGCAAAATGTTAAGTACTAAATGATTTTAAAACAACACAACACTCAGGTACGTGGGGTGAACTTTGTCTAGGTCTTGGCGGCAAATCAGTCTACCCACCTACTGCGTAGTGACTGCAAAACCAGACCCTTTCTGATATTTCAAAGTTGAAGTTAGTGTATGAAAAACTATGAAATCTGGGATTAGCTATATAAAATCTAAAGTACCATAATTATGTAAAAAAGAAACACTTAGCTTTCGTTGTGGGCACGTTAAAAAAGTCCAGGAGAAAAATTGCGATGTACATAAATTTTACTTTACGAGCGAAAAAAAAGGAAAACGCACTTGTAGGGATGTGAATTTTTACATAAATAATCGATTATTAAATTATTTTTTCACAAAGCGTGGCGGGGCTGCGAAATAAAAAATCAGCACTGTAAAAAAAATCGATTGTTAATTAATCGATTTAAAAAAAAAATTGAAATCGATTTTTTTCATAATTGATTATTTTTTCACATCCCTACGCACTTGTGTCTCATTCGGTCGAAATTCTTTAGTCCCCCTCCCCCTTTTCCCTAAGACACCTAATTTTCGTATTTGAATTCTTATTTTTTTAATGTGAATATCGCACAAGAGTCCTAATTGCGCCCGTCTGGAGCCAGTGTGACTATGGTATCCTCAAATTGTGTTATGTTGTGAGATTGAAGAAAGTGGGGAGGGGAAGGAGATGGGGAAGTACCTGGGTATTCAGATCTGGTCACCAAATAGGGCTAAAGCCATTCCTTCAATCACAGTTCTTACACCAGGGCGATACTGAGAGTATCTTCCACTCGGGAACGTGCCGCAAATATACTATAATATATTGTTTTTAACTGCGCACCTAGGCATTGACGGCACGAAATCACCAATATACGTAAGCGAACACCTCTCTCCCGCACACAAGGCCCTGCACGCAGCTACAAGGATCGGAGCCAAAGAAACTAATCATAAATTTGTGTGGATCAGAAATGGGCGTATCTTCGTTCAAAAGGATGAAAACTCCGCGCGCGTGGTGTTAATCCGTAATCATGACTCCTTGGCTTCTCTTACCTAATTTATCTATTGTTATATAACTATATAATGTATAATATTTATGTCAAATTCACAACAAAATGGATATTAAAATTTTCTATCAAAATGTAAGGGGAGTTAGAACAAAAACAAACGACATAAAAAATGAGATTATGATCAACAATTACGATGTTATCTGCTTCACTGAAACTTGGTTAAATTCATCAATATTTAGCAATGAATTGTTTGACGAGCGTTATCTAGTTTTTCGAAGAGATCGCGAATCCACTAATTCTACATCCAAAGAAGGCGGTGGAGTTTTAGCAGCAGTCGATAAAAAACTAATAACAACAAACAAATCATCTTGGGAAAGTGATGGTGAGGATCTATGGTTATCGATAAAACTGCATGAATATTCGAACTCATTTATTTACATATGTACCTATACTTTATATTCCCCCCAATTTGTCTGTTGATGAATACTCTAAAAGAATCAAGAATATTCAGGATATTTATTTACAACATAGTAATCCCAAATCTAAATTTTTAATTATTGGTGATTTTAACTTACCTGAGATTAAATGGACACCTGACATAGCATTTAACAACAAAATTCTTGCTCCGTCAAACTACATTAGCCATAAAGCTCACTGTGTTGTCAATTTGGCCTCGGTGTGTAACCTTCACCAATTTAATTATGTTCTTAATGGAAATTCTAATATTCTTGACCTGATTTTTTGCGATCATTGTAATATTAATCTGTCCAGAACAACAGGGTTATCTAATGTCGACATTCATCATCCCCCTTTTGAAATCATTTTAAAACATGAAAAATTAAAATACTTAAAAGATAATCACTGCCCTTTTAAATACAATTTTAAGAAAGGAAATTATGAAGGATGTCGTCTGGACCTGTCAAATGTTAACTGGATCTCACTTTTCAGTAACTCAAATGTCAACAATAAGGTACAATTATTCTACGATACTTTATGGGATATTATTGATAAACATATTAAAAAAAAAAGACACAAATTGGAAATCACTACCCCAGATGGTTTAGTCAGTCTCTTATTAAGCTCCTCAAAGAGAAAAATAAGGTAAGACTGCGGGCTAATAAATATAAAAACCCACTAGACTATGCTGAGTTTGCTATTCTAAGAAAAAGATCGAAAAAAATGCAAAAAGAATGCTATTTATCATACATTAACTCTGTTGAACAAGGCATAAAGGAAAATGTAAAAGCTTTCTGGGCATACTCAAAATCAATGCGCACTACTAATTGCATTCCCAAATTAATGCACCTGGACTCTATATCTGCAGATAATGGACAACAGATTGCCAATCTGTTCTCTAATTATTTTGCATCCGTTTATTTTTTTATTTTTTTTATTTATTTAATATTTGTTTGTTTTTACAATAATTATACATTTTTTTTACATGTTAAACAGATTTGTAATATTAATGTAATAAAAGCCTTTCCTCACCATAAAGAGACAAGGCTCTTGTGTTTGGTGAGTGAATTCATACTCAATTATGTTATCAATGTTATCATTTGAGTAGGTGAATAATAATATTGCAACTATTAACAATAGATATAGTAAGAGAAACTTGAGATGTGTCGATTAACAGATTTAAATGAACTGAAATAGTAATGTAACTCTTACAGTTGTTTCAGGTAATTTTTTAATTTAGTTTGGAATTTACTTTTATTTTCAATAATTTTTACTTCTAATGGGAGTTTGTTGAAATAATTTATACCATGATACAGATAGGAATTTTGGATGTGCTTAGTATTAAATTTTGGGATTTTAATATTGTTTTGATATCTTGCTGAGATATTGAAATGTAATTTTTTTAGCTGTATTTCTTTGAAAGTTTGTAGAATTGAATATTTTTTATATAAATTGTCTATTGTAGTTACTTTGAATATTGAAAAGATTTTTTCGGTAGAAAATGTAGATGGTTTTTTCAATATAATCTTAATAATTAATCTTTGAACTATTTTGAGAGGATTTAAAATAACATCATATGTTCTTCCCCATCCTATAATACCGTATTGTAATATAGATTGAACAATTGCATAGTACACTCTTTTTAGGTTTTCCAGTCTAAGAATATTTCTGAGTCTTATAAATATGTATATACATTTCCTAATTCTTTTGACAAGTTCACAAATATGTGTTTTCCATTTAAAATGTTGATCTATATATACACCAAGATATTTAATTTTGGAAGTTGAATTCAGTGTAGAACATTCTGGAGTGCAATTAGTTCCACTACATTTACTCTGATGTATTAGAATTTTTATTTCTGGTTTAGATTTAAATTTATTGATAGAGAATGGGATAAAGTTTGTTTTTTCGGTATTTAAAGAGAGGAGATTTTTATCGAACCAGTTTTTCAGTGTATTGATGTCAATATTCGCTAGGTTGTTCACAGTATTCCAATCAGCACCTTCAATTATTATGACAGTGTCATCAGCATAAGATATTATTTTTCCGTTTATTCTTTGTGTGAATATATCATTTACATATATGATACCCAATCTAATCCCTTATTATATACTGCCACGCCGAAAGTTATACAAAACAACCAATTTAATCTTGGCAAAATCAACGTTAGCATGGAAACCATCAAATCTTGTTTAGAAAAAATTGATACATCCAAAGGTCCAGGACCTGACAAAATACCTCCCTTGTTTGTAAGATGTTGTTCCAGCGCGCTGATTAAGCCACTTTTTATAATTTATAATGAATCATTAACTACAGGAACTTTCCCAGATTTATGGAAAAATGCAAATATTGTTCCAATACATAAATCTGGTGATCAATCTTTTGTGAAAAATTATCGACCTATCAGCATTTTATCGTGTTTTGCAAAAGCCTTTGAATCTATAATTTATATTTCTGTATTTTCACACTTTAAACCCCAATTATGCATTAATCAACATGGATTTGTTCCCAACAAATCCACAAACTCAAATCTTCTCGACTTTTGTGATTACGTTTGTAATGCTTTTAATGAAAGAACTCAAGTAGATGCCATTTACGCAGATTTTCAAAAGGCGTTTGATAAAGTTAACCATTCTATTTTACTACAGAAACTTGACCGAATAGGTATTCACGGTGATCTATTTAGATGGTTTAAGTCTTACTTGGAACATAGAACACAATTAGTACTTATTAATGGGTACGAATCACCTCCCGTAATTGTAACATCAGGCGTACCCCAGGGGTCTAACCTTGGCCCTCTACGATTCTTAATCTTTATTAAGACCTTGGCCCCATGTTACGCTGTGATTTTGTTCTATTTGCCGATGATCTCAAGATCTACCGTAAAATTTCCACTGATTCTGATCATGTTGAGCTTCAAGAAGACCTTTACACACTAAATAACTGGTGCATTCAAAACGATATGTTTTTAAATATTGAAAAATGTTACATTATTACTTTTACTCGTAACAGAAGACGAAAGGATTATGCATATTCCATTAATAATGTTCTATTAAATGCAGTCACCACTATAAGAGATCTAGGAATCACTCTTGATTCAAAGTTTATGTTTGATGTACACATCAGTAAAATTATAAGTAAATCATTGAAAATGATTGGATTCATCCATAGAATATCAAAACCATTTAAATACCCCCAATCCATTATAACCTTGTACAACTCGTTGGTCAGAAGCAATTTGGAATATGGGAGTGTTATCTGGAATCCACATTATTAAAATATTCTAAAACAATTGAATCTGTGCAAAAAAAATTCCTAAGACTGCTATCATTTAAACTTGGATTTAATGCCATACTCCAATCCTATGAGGAACGATTACAACACTTTAATTTTACAACATTGGAAAAAAGAAGACAATTTGCTGACTTAATATGTTTATATAAAATTATTCATGATAAACTTTTAACCACTCATTGTCTGAGCAACATACATATTAAAGTTCCTAATAGACGTAACTTAAGAAGTCAAAATATATTCCATATTGAAATATTTAATAACAATATTGCATACTTCAATCCACTGTCTCGAATGTGTCGTTTGTACAACACAATTGAATGTGACCTTATTGATATCTTCGCAAACAGTCTCGAATATTTTAAAAAACAAATTAAAAATCTTCTACCATGATATGTCATGGAAGAAGATTTTTAATTATTGTTAATTGATGATATGTCATGATTGATGATATGCTACGATTGTTAATTGCTTTATTATTATGTCTTTTTTTTTATTTTAACTTTATTATCCTTTCCAGAAACGCTTCTTTCTCTGTACACTTACCATGTTTTAAATTTCTTGTCTTATATCTCTTTTTTATTATTATTATTATTTCTGTTTTCTTTTCACTACTGGCATCTCCGTCTAGCAACAACTAAACCTTAATTACGCATGCTGTGAACATTTCTAATTGGAGTGTTAATATCAGTTCATATTCCAACTTAATAATATTAATGCAATAATTTGTTAACACTCTGTAAATGTTTCAAACAATAAATAAATAAATAAAATGAATAATTTTTGAAATAACACAAATTAATCAAATAAAATATATTAGGTATCTCACGACGGGATTTGATCCGATTCGATTACGATTCGAGAGCCTCACCAATCGACTACGGAGGCCATCTATCTGCCCTGTAATGAAGTACTATCTTGAATCTTAACTTCCTACCCCTATAAGATTATTTCCGTCTTTAAGTACTAAATTTAATAATATTAGTTGTCAAACGTTGGCAACCTTGGCTGAACGCTTTGATTGGCCAGGAATTCAGTGGGGGAGGTGCGAGGCGAGCGCCACAGGGCTGCAGGCACCTTTCCAAACTCTTCTTATTTTAGCCTCCCTAGGGGTTGGTCACGAAATCTTCATAGTTTTCTGCGATCCTTAATATCACACCAGTTTTTTGTGTTTAGAGATTAAAATAAATTCAGTGATTTATTTCTGACGAAGAGCCAGCTCTGCAGATGTAACCCGTGCGAGATAACGTACGTAAGCCTTATTTAATTATGTTATCAATTCATTCCTTTTATTTTGGTTTAAAATCATTAACTTTCCATTCACAAAGAGATAAAAAAAGCTTTTTCCTAGAAGCGTCGAAGCATAAATAAATTCTTCAGTATTTAAAGCGACAATCAATCTTTTAATTTATTACACCTTACCTGTATAAATTCTACCAATGAAGCGATAATTGTTCTGATTCAAGTACCCGAGCGGACTGCAAACACGATAATCTACCGAATGAGCTAGCGGTGAGGATTCGTAAGTATTTTAATATAACATTGTGGTCTTATTCTTTATTAATTTACCAATAAGTCTGTAATCAAGCGGTTCAAAACCGTAATTATGTAGCACTAGCGCCTTCCAACGTGAGGCCAACTTGATTCGGGATATTTATCGCTTCTTTGATTTTTTCATAACTCCATATTTTTTTCGTGATGTATGTATACGTATGTAAATAATTACCATTTTTTCCCTTTAAATATATAGGTAAATAAGTGATTGTGATTTGTTAATTGAACTGTGAATCCACGCGTTTTGTTTTAGAAACACGCCGTTTTTTAAAGAGATATTTTAAACCGCTATCATCCATTTTGACCCACGTGTTTTTTTCAAACGCCGGTATTTTAAATCACGCATCTCAAGTGTTCGCATTTTAAAAAGTTCGCGCGTCTTTTCAAATGCCGTTATCTTAAACCAGCATGTGTTTTGACCGTTGAATAATCAAAATCGACAGGCTCTGTTTTGGAAGCACGCCGTCTTTCGAAAGAACGCCATTTTAAACCGTTGGTCCACCCAGCGTTTTGGTTTTACCGCCAAATTTGAAACTTAAGACGTGGTGTGTCCGCTCGAAAAGAGGAAGAGACCGTTTTTAAATTCGAATGTTAGAGACAGTGCGCCAATATTGAAAACGATAATATTTAGGCGAAAATTGTGAAGGTGTTTCATAAAACATGACTCATTTAAATTAGACCTAGAAACTCGTGGGGATCCTCTAAGACAACTAGAAAATGCGCGAGCATTATTTGCGTTTTTTTCTGTAGGAAAATTTTGTATAATTGCCGTTTCGGCGTGAAAAAAAATGTAGACTAAAATCTATGTTTTAAAGAGCGAAAAAAAATGCGATAAATCGGTAGAAATACGGGAAGCCGGTTGTAAATGAAATACGTTACCACAGCGCATTTAAATCTTTTGTAAAATAAAACTATAAAAGTATTTTGTAGGTTCAGTGTCTCCCATCACGATGAAAGTGGTGTTAGACCAGCATTCTGAATCGAAACCTTCCTCGAAATGGTTTTAGACATATGCGGAGACCACATAATGTGAACTTCTGCTAGAATCGACGTGATTTGAACTCAGTCTAAATGATAAAAGAATCTGAATATTATGGATTTATTTATATAGTTTAAGACAAACTAAATGTAAATCTTTTTAAACGAGATAATATTTCCAGATTAATAGTAAAAACAAATATTATGTTTATTTGTAATTATTCGGCTTTCGGCATTTCAGAAAAACCCATTGCCAATGTTAATTTTATGGCACCCCAGAAAGGTCTTATATTTATAACATATTCTTAAGACTATTTTTCGGAGAGCTCCATAAAGCTTAGAGTTATTTTATGACCGGGTACCTAGGTAAATAATGGAATTCGAAATTTTTAAAAAATTTAATGTAGACACCCTCATAAAAGTTAGATAAAGCAACAGACCAGTTTATGACCGGTCGGCAGATGGCTAACGGATATTTTGGGTCCATTTGTAAATAGAAAGTTCTATTGTCTGCTAGGATTGGAGAAATGCACTTTTTATTATTTTCTGGGATTAGCATTTATTTCAAATATGGGAAAGCAGGTACTTGGTCCGATATCCTTTCAGAGTGAAGATATTGACTAGTGTTTAATGATATTGTATTACATACGATATTAAAAGATAAGTTTGATACTTAGAAAAGTTATAGGTAGCTCGAATTAGCCTTGTGGATCCAAGTTTGATTGACAAAACAGTATATACTTTTTGAGAGTTATACCTACCAGTTAAAATGACGACAGAAATAAATAACTGTCCTAAATTCGAGTTCAATCCTCGTGATATAACGGTGAAATATCATTTTTAGTGTTCAATGATACTGCATTCTTTATAGGATTTAGATATTTCTCAGTTCGAATCTAGAACAATATAATGCAAAGCACACCGATGTAATCAACTTACTTTAAGATTCAGTCGCGGGTTCGATCCCTTGCGAAGTTATACATCTCCAAACAAACCGATCTCTCTAACGAAGAGTAGAGACTTATTTACGATTAAATTTAGCTTCACACAGGAGGGCCTGAGGAAATTAATTTCCCTTAGTGCCTATGTCATCTTAGGGGATGCTGAGTGGAGGGTCCTTTTAAGGAAAGGAAGGAGAAGAAGGAAAGAGGTATGAGGAGCGGATAGGAATATCGTGGTCAGTGTCCAGGAGTGACAAATCTAGGAATTAACAGAGGTGCTGGTTATAGAATAAATAGTTCCCGGGGTGGCGGTACCCATACCCGCAACCCAAATTGATAGGAAAACGAAATCAATGAAAACGCAAGTACAATGGCTGATTTTTTTTAAATAGACTGATATAATTGGTATTTATTAATTAATCATATTGTAGCAAAGGAGGTGGGTTCGATTAATTATTCGGATTTTTATTCGATTTATAATGATTAGATTAATACATAAAGCTCAGCATAGACCATGTGTCTGGATTCATTCAACTAACGGGGAAGACTGATTGCATACGACATCAATAGGCATTAATGAACTTTAATGATATTATTCGGAATCACCCGCCGGTGGTGATAAGGAGCGAACTTATTTACAAGAATTTGATAAGTTGATAAGAAGATCGAGATGGAATCCAATTAGAAATGTTGGCCCATACCAAGTGGAAAATTCTCCAAATAATTTTGAATTTTTTTTTGTTTTGCGACGTGAATCGTGTTTCGATTGATTTATCATTCAAGTGGTTTTGTAAGAACATGACAAATCAACGCATTATGAAAATAAGATATGAAATTTACACTACACATATCCACACACCCTTTTCACATAGCACTGTTTTGAAAGGACGCTTTTGAGACAGTGTGTACATACAATTCACCCTACAATCGCATCGGAGTAATTAACCGAATGCGATGACCACACTTCACATTTTATAATACGGCTATAGCATACAATATTTTTATTGTATTTTATAGTAACAATTACTTAATCTGAATATTGCAGTTCTCTGGTGGGAGTAACGCGGGTCATTGATACCCTCGTTATTTTGATTCGAGTTTGTCTTATTCTCGGTACAAAAATAAGCTGGCGCCCATGACGTAGTTCATTATTCTTATGTTATATATTCTAACACTATTTTCTAGCCAACATTAAATAAAATCTGAATTACTGTTATTGTTGTCAGCATTAAAAAGATACCCCTAATGCTCTGAGTATAATAATCATAAATATTGCCTTAAAACGCAATACATCGACGACAATTATTTTGCAGTGAACTGTGATAAAACTTGTGGTATTATTAATGTGTGGCTGGAAATTTTTGGGTGGCCTTAAGTAAGAAGGACTCATTCATTTCCAGTGTTTTCCTGAATTATAGGAAGGTATGAGTGTTGTCCTGAATTATAGGAAGGTCTGAGTGCTGTCCTGAATTATAGGAAGGTATGAGCGTTGTCCTGAATTATAGGAAGCGCTGATTGTTGTCCTGAATTATAGGAAACAATGTGGATCACTGAAATACTTTTATTTTTTTGTTGTCTGTTTTATTGTCTGTTTTGTTTTTAATATGTCTTAAACCAGTAATCTGTACCATTAAAAGGTGGAATACTGGCTACACTTAGACATTGCCTGTCCTTTAAAAGGGGGTTGATGTTCTTCGTATGCTCAAACGATATACATACATCACGATAAACATAAAATGTGGAGTTCCCCTATGCTCTGATCTCTTGTTGCAAATACATTTACCATTCAGATAGTTTTGTTTACTCTATGTGCCTCGGTGCTTAAATGTTTGTACTTTTCTAATTATGTTATTTTTTGCTTTCATGTTGACGCCAATCCTTGAGTCGTTCTCCGCTGCTGAAGATCGTCACTGTTGCTCTGGATGCCCTGATGGACATTATCTACTGCCTGAAAGCTGCGTTTAACGATGTTCCTGCTAGGCCACTTGGACGTGTTGATTTTGCTGTTTTTTTGATATTTTTTATGTAGACTGTAAACTTTATAACTTATTATATTTATGTAAACTGTACAACTTTTTGCCTAGGTTTTTTAATGCCGAATCTCTATGTGAATGATGTTTTTTTGTAAAGTTTATCGTGGGAATCCTTTGAAGGGTTTAAAGTCAAAAAACCTTCGTTACAACGGCGGTTTTTTGCTGGTGTTTTCGGGGATGTGTTATGAAGTACTTTCTTGAATCTGAACTTCCTACCCCTATAAGATTATTTCCGTCTTTAAGTACTAAATTTAATAATATTAGTTGTCAAACGTTGGCAACCTTGGCTGAACGCTTTGATTGGCCAGGAATTCAGTGGGGGAGGTGCGAGGCGAGCGCCACAGGGCTGCAGGCACCTTTCCAAACTCTTCTTATTTTAGCCTCCCTAGGGGTTGGTCACGAAATCTTCATTGTTTTCTGCGATCCTTAATATCACACCAGTTTTTTGTGTTTAGAGATTAAAATAAATTCAGTGATTTATTTCTGACGAGGAGCCAGCTCTGCAGATGTAACCCGTGCGAGATAACGTACGTAAGCCTTATTTAATTATGTTATCAATTCATTCCTTTTATTTTGGTTTAAAATCATTAACTTTCCATTCACAAAGAGATAAAAAAAGCTTTTTCCTAGAAGCGTCGAAGCATAAATAAATTCTTCAGTATTTAAAGCGACAATCAATCTTTTAATTTATTACACCTTACCTGTATAAATTCTACCAATGAAGCGATAATTGTTCTGAATCAAGTACCCGAGCGGACTGCAAACACGATAATCTACCGAATGAGCTAGCGGTGAGGATTCGTAAGTATTTAAATATAACATTGTGGTCTTATTCTTTATTAATTTACCAATAAGTCTGTAATCAAGCGGTTCAAAACCGTAATTATGTAGCAGCCCTCTAAATGTAGTAATAAGGAAGCATTTCCATTTTTTATCAACGTACACATTCCATCTTAAATACTAGTATTTTATTTATTTTTTTAAAGCTCGTTTTCATAATTTAATCAATTCTCCAAGTTTAAATTTTATTAAGTCCGTCAAAACGAGTGGAAGCGGTGTGTGTGACGTCATTTGGTCTCTGAAAAACAAGTCACTTGTGCATTTTGTATGGAGATATTTTAAATTTTCAATAAGAAATTCCAGTCTTTTTTTATCGTTGTTGACCGTCTATCGGAATTAAAGGTATTTAAAAAAAAAACGATCAAGATTTCATAGTTAAATTAATTTTTAAAGTTAGAATTTTTGAATAACGACTCCTACGTGAATCAATTCTGAAAACTTAAGCTCGCAGCTGGCGCCACACGCTAACCAGTAGCGAGGCAAAGTTGACCACCTTTCAACTTTTTTCATATGTTGTCCACAATTTGCTAGTTAGCTAGTAATACAATTACACTGAACGAGTTTAATAACAGATAGTGAATTTCCCAGCTAAACTAAAAATAGCAAGCAAAACTGTTTGGCCTACACCTCTCTCATCATAAACAAACCATCTCTCATGTAAGTAAAAGAAAGAGATGCAAGATCATGATTCCTATGATTATGCAGATCGTTGCCTTAGTTCTTAATTGTCTAAACGACCATTTTAGTTTTTTTTATTCTCCACTTTAAAATTAAAAATAAAGTATAAAAAAATATAGTTAATCACTAAACTAAGAATTATTAAAACTAATGAGACCTATACCTTTACGAAAATAGCTTTATCTTACATACCTATCGTAATGCTTCGTCGAAATAGTGAAAGAAAACCTTCTACTCCTGTAAAATTTTCTAATGGTCGTTTGGACAAGAACTAAAGCGACGAGATGACGTCAGAATTCTTTCGACCAATCATGAAGCGTTTTTAGTTTATAGCTTTTTAATATTTTTTTAAGAACGTTTTAAGAATAATAAGTTTATTTATTTATTTAATACATTGTAATGTGTTAAAATCTTCAAGCAAATCCTGGGCAACGCAAACCATATCGGAACGAGTAAACAAACCCCTCATTCCGCTCCTTCCCGGTTCGCTCTAGGGACAGGATCACGCGGCCGTTAGATTTTTATTATTTATTTATTTATGCATCTATACAATAAAGTTGACATTTTTTTTTTGGCCTTGCCTGTCTCACTAGGAAATCCTGTGTCGAGACAGACTAGAACATGACCTTGCGAATGAAATATCCATGGGCCACCTGAGTTATACTCCATTCACTTTCACTCCCACCACAGAATTGGAAATTACAGAAATCATCTCTACATTAAAAAATAGCCACTCAACAGGAATAGACAAAATTTCTACTAAACTTATGAAGCATTTAAAAAACCTTATTGCCACCCCTCTCCAACATATTATTAATTTAAGCTTCCAATCAGGTATATTTCCAAATTCTCTTAAACATGCCTCAATCATCCCCATTTTCAAATCAGGTGACAGATCATCCCTAAATAATTACAGGCCTATATCGCTATTAAGCACAATTTCCAAAATCTTTGAAAAGGTAGTAAAACTAAGACTCCTTAAGTTCCTCGAGATCAATAAAATCCTCTCAAAAAACCAATACGGTTTTCGCAAAAATCTTAGTACTTCTGATGCAATCGCAACCTTTACCAAACTGATATCTGATAACCTCGATAAAGGCAATAAACCACTTGCTGTCTTTCTAGATCTGTCTAAAGCCTTCGATACTATTTCACACCATATGCTTCTTAAAAAAATGCAACAGATTGGGATAGAAGGTACTTCCCTGAAATGGTTTGAAAACTACCTAACACAAAGAACACAAACAACTGTCATTCAGTCAAATCAAGAATATAGGAGTAAATGTTTACCAATCTCCTACGGCGTGCCCCAAGGAAGTGTTTTAGGTCCGCTCTTATTTCTCATATATATGAACTCCTTATTAAACTTGAATATTGACGGTAATATAATATCTTTCGCCGATGATATTGTTATCATATTTACAAGTAAAACGTGGAAAACATCAATTGAGAAAGCAAATTGTGGACTTAACATAATTAAAAAATGGTTAGACTCTAACCTCCTTACCTTAAATGTTCAAAAAACACAATACATACTTTTTTCTATCCGAAAATTATCTCTCCCAGAAAACCTTCCTAAACTAATTATCCACACTTGCCCACAAAATCTAGACACTTCCCCACTACTTCTTATAAACAGCTGTTCGTGCCCAATACTTAAACCGTCTAATGAAATAAAGTACCTAGGTGTCATTATAGATTACCAATTACGGTGGGAGGCCCAAATTAGCTCCATAACACAAAGACTCCGTAAGTTATGTCATATTTTTTACTCTCTACGATCAATTCTTGATGCAAAAACTCTGAGAAGTGTGTATTTTGCTCTATTCCAATCTATATTAACATACGGCATTATAGGATGGGGAGGTTGTGCAGCATCCATTCTCTACCCTCTAGTAACCGTTCAAAAACTTTTGCTAAGGATCATCTTCAAATGTACCCCCTCTCATCCATCAGAGCCACTTTTCAAGAAGCTCGCAGTACTAGACATTCGTCAACTGTATATGAAAATAGCTCTCATATATATATGGAAAAATGGTCTCATAAACTCCACACAAAAAGATATACACACACGCTACTCAACACATGGAAAATGCAAAATACCTAAAACAAAAACCACATTTTCACAGAGACAATACTCATACATCGCACCTAAAATATTCAACGCATTAAATAAGAACATCAAAAGATCTGATACAATTACTCATTTTGCATGCGGTGTCCAACAATGGATATCCGGAAAGGGGCGAAGTTTCTTTAAAGATTTTCTTCAAAGAATATAGATTAAAACATTTAAATAGCCGTAAAATAAAACTTTATTTTTTTTTTCTATTGAATTCTTTTTACAATTTTCTTTTTCACTCATGACTTTAAATTATTTGGCACAACTGATATGTTCAATGTACTCTACTCACTCTACTGCCTTACTTGTATTCTGCTGAGATAAAAATTGTTAAAATAAGAATTCACTGCAGTATAAATAGGATAAATACAGGAATTTATTTGTACAAAAATTACTAAAAATTAAAACTCCTTTTAGTTATTATTTATTTTAGGGAAATCAACACTTTACAATTGGATTAATTTATACATGTATGATTTACCAAAACGAGAAACCAATTATAGATTTTCGCATCATACCATTATATTGTGTCTAGAAATTAAATACTAATCTTGCAATTACATTATTATAACAAGAGGGAAGTAGTACAAAATATATGTCAATATATTTATGCAGTTTTGTACTCATTTAATACATTTCTAATGCACTTTTGACGGAGTTTTTATATTTATATTTATTTTTTTATAATTATGTTACATTATATTACACGAACGTCTGATTGTTATTGCACTTAATTATGTAAAATCGACCACCATAACACGGGCACCAGCCTAGCATGGTGGTCGAAAAATCCACTAATGTTACCCCAATTTTTGTATTTAATGAATAAAGAAAAATTAAAAAAAAAAAAAAAAAGTTTACAAATATTTTTTATAAATATTAAATAAAATACATTTTTCAATTAAGTAAAAATATTTGACAAAAAATTTCAGGTTGGTAGTAGTGGTAACAATAACAATAGTTGGATAGGAGTATTATATTTGGGTGAGGTGACTAATTATTGCACGACCTTTTTCGATGATCCATTTTTTTATCAGAATTTTGTATTTGTTAATATTATTCGATTGTCTTGTTTTGTCAGGTAGGTTATAGTATATTTTAGACGCAATGTATTTGAAATTTCTTTGACCAAATGTTGTGTTTGTTTTATGTGTTTGTATGAGTTCTTTGGTTTTGTGCCGCGTGTTTACAATATTTTGGGTATTTTCATAAAATGTATTTGTTTTATTTTTAAACAGATGAGTTAAGATTGTTTTTGTGTAAATTTGTCGAATATCTAATACATGGAATTTGTTGAATATATCTACAGTACTTGTTATTATGGGAACTTTAAGAATAACTTTCATAATTAATTTTTGTGCCTTCGATAATGAATCTATAGCGGATAGTGTTGCACCTCCCCATGCGATTATTCCATATTCAATGATTGATTGACAAAGGGAGTAATAAACAATTTTCATAGATTTGGAATCTAGTATGTTTCTAATGTTTTTGAAGAAATAAATATGTTTTCTAAGTTTATTCGTGATGAGTAGGCAATGTGTATTACACTTAAGATATTGATCAAATGTAAGACCAAGGTATTTGATATGGTCCGTTCGATCTAGGCAAGGACATTGACAGAATGTATCATGAATACAAGAACATTCATGTACTTTTATTTCAACATCTTGATTAGGTTGGCCAACGATATTAATACTAAAAGTAATGTATTTTGTTTTGGTAGTATTTAGTGCAAGAGAATTAATATCTAGCCATTTTTTAACAGAGTTAATTGATGTCTCAGCCATTTTGTATGCGTCTAACCAAGTGTCGGATTGAATGAGTAGCACAGTATCGTCAGCAAAACTTACAATTTTTCCATCTATCTTTAGGTTACAAAGATCGTTTATATATATGAGAAACAAAGTAGGGCCTAATACGCTTCCTTGGGAAATTCCGTAGGTTATAGGGAGGGGTTGGCTGAATTTGTTTTCGATTTTAACACTTTGAGTTCGATTAGTTAAGTAACTTTGAATAAATTCTAGATCTTTCCCTCTTATACCAATTGTGTTTAGTTTATTAACAAGGATGTCAAAGGAGATAGTATCAAAAGCTTTTGAGAGGTCTAGGAAGATAGAAATGCATTTTTTACCCTTATCTAAATTTGAAACAAGAAAGTCTGTAACAGCAATAATAGCATCGGCAGTGCTCTTATTTGACCGAAAGCCAAATTGATTTTCGGAGAGTAGTTGCTTGCTTTCCAAAAATGTTTTCAGTTGTTTGTTAATTATTTTTTCAACTACTTTCGAGAGTGAGTTAAGTATTGTTATGGGCCTATAATTGTTAATGTCCACTTTTAGACCACTTTTGTATATGGGTATGACGAGCCCTTGCTTTAATTGTTTAGGAAAAATTCCCTGTGATATGCTGAGGTTAATTATGTAAGTGAGAGGTTCCAATAGTTCATGAACAAGTGTCTTGAGTAAATTTACGGTGATGCCATCCATACCGGCGGACTTTGTGTCTTTTAATGAGTTAATTGTATTCTTAATATCGTCATGTGTAACCGTTTGAAATTTAAATTGTTCAGAATGGGGTATATGTGGTTTTTCCTGTAATTTTGTATCAGAATTCGGGGAGGAAATTTTGTTTGCTAATTTTTTCCCGACATTAGTGAAAAAATCATTGGCATGGTTTAGAATTTTTTCCGGATTCTTTGAGAAGTCGACAGTCAGTCCATCAATATTGAGTTGTTTTAGGTCAGTGTTTAAGTTAGGCTTAGTATGAGTAGCTTCGCGTAAAATGTTCCACATTTCTTTTGGATTACCTTTGCTTTCTTCTATTTTATGTCTGTAATATAATTCCTTAGCATTTTTGATGACTTTTGTACATATGTTTCTATATCTTTTGTAAAAGTTGTTAAGTATAGTGTCAGAAGGATTCAATAAAGTTTTTTTATGGAGTAAGTTTCTTTTTCTTATACAATTTATAATGGTGTGATTTATCCAGGGAGTTAGAGGTTTAAATTTGTGAGGGATTGTTTTTACTATAGAATTAGTGTTGTTATTTATTTCAGTTTGTAGTTTGTCTATGAAGTAAGACCATGCATCTTCAGCGTTGGGTATTTGTAGTAAGTTGTGCCAATAATTACAGGAGAAAGATTTTTTTAGATTCTCATAATCAACTCGTTTTATGCAATAACTGTGTTTCATTTTTGTTTTTTGTGACGGTGTGTTTAATGAAATCATAGTTGCATAGTGGTCAGTAATAGTAGATTCAAAAACAAGTGTTTTAAATGGATTATTCGTTTTTATCATAATATGGTCAACACAAGAGCTGGATTCTTTGGTGACCCTAGTTGGGTGATTTATTGTAGATACCAATCCATGGTAACTAAGTAGGTTTAAGTAATCTTGGCATTGTGGGTTTGAATTATTTGGTAAAGTATTAATATTAATGTCTCCGACTAAAATTAAGTGTTTTTTATGCGCAAGTTGTGATAATTTTTCATTTAGGCTTTGTATGAATGGGGTTATATTGTGGTAGGAGGGAGATCTATACATTGCTAGTATGCACGTGTCACCGTACGATATTTGTAGACAATTTGCACCCGGGATTAATATTTCCAAAGTCTGAACATTCAGTACATTATTCACATATATAATAATGCCGTCATTCTGATTGTGATGGGTTTTTGTGGAGAAGTGAGTGTAATCGGGAAGGTGTTTTGGTACATATAGTTCATTAATCCAACATTCTGATAGAATAATTATATCAAATTTAACCTTTAGATTATTCAGTAAAGTGAGTATTTCTTCCCAATTTTTATTTATGGATCGAACATTATGGTGAAAAATTTTTAGGTTCGTGTAGTCTTTCATTAGTAAATTACAAAACTTTATATCTGAAGATACATAATTATTAATTTTATCAGAAAATACTGTTTCATTATCAAAAATCAGTCTAGCCATTTTTAAGAACAAGTTACAATGGAACTTTATTATGTCTTGGGAGCCCCGTCACAGTGCAAAACTGGGAGTTCGCCCTATACCCGATAGTAGTACATCGGTAAAATATATGATTTCTGACCGTTTGGAAACAATCATTGTAGAATGATTTCACAACAAGAATTTCAGTGAACAGTCAGGATCAGGTTTTGTATGGTAAGAGCGATCGGTCCAATGTTCGACATGTGACAGAGCTCTTCAACCTCCTAAATAATTTTACACAATGATCAGATGCATCACCAATATGAAGCAACGGACAGGAAATTCCCCATGCCTCCCTATACCTCCGGTCAGATCTAGGGAGCGAATAAACAAACCCCTCACCCCGCATCTTCATCTGGTTCGCCTCAGGGAGCGAGCACGCGACCGTTAGATGGACAATTAAGCAACGGACAGGAAACTCCCCACGCCTCTCCATACCTCCGGTCAAGACTAGGAAGCAAGTAAACAGACCCCGACGCCCCGCGCCTCCCCAGGTCCATCGCAAGGAACAGTCGTCACGTACGCATAATTGCGGGTATATAAGCTACCCGAACGTCCGCTTCAAGCAGTCGCACCCAGAATCCCAGATAATAAGGTCACGTCAGTACGTACCGCACCTACGTGGGCCCGGAGCGCAAAGCTCTGGGCTGCCGCCCAAACTTGTTACGAAAAGTGCAATGTGAATGTTATTGCCCCAAGCACCGGCAAAATACGGACCTCAGTTAAGTGAACCGACCATTTAATCGGATCAATTTCTTACTCCGTCAGCGCGCACATATACCTAGACTATTTACCTAAGTGATAATAAAGTGATTTCACCAATAATCCATACACAGAAAGACTCTAATAAACGACTTTAATAATAGCGACTAATTCGTACGCAAACGTTCGTGTAAATACCTAAGGCCGACTAAAGCTCAACGAACCGGAGGGTCTGGTCCCGGTTGCGAGCTCGTATGGACACTTCTGCGTCACTGGCGAGGTGACCTAACTGCGTACTCACATCCGATGCCTGGGCATCCAGCCTGCAGGCGTCGGTACTCCACATCTTCGGCTGCCCACAACCGCTACCGGATTCACCAAGAAAGGACCACGGCAAATCGTATGGTTTCCCCTTTAATGTTATTGTATAGAATTCGTATTGAGCCAATATAGGTAGGAACACTTTCATACCTGTCATACATACAGATTTCGCAATACATTTTTTAAAGAAAATAACCTGTTTGATTTGACAATAACCTGACCTGAACAATGGTATGTGGTGTTATGGTCACCGATGTTGGCTACTCAAACCAACACCAGCTCCGGGGCCAAGGGGGCCCTAACATGTCCCAGGCTAGCTCTCAGCGGAGACAATGATCCTCTCTATTCAGGGAACAGGTCGCACAAGGCTGTAGAATTTCTCCTTACCCTTCCGGCGTCTGGCGGGATACACTCTAGTCAATAATCCTCCTGCCGTAGCAGAATAATAACAAGATTGAATCAATAGGTCATGTATTGTAAATTCAAACACAGTACATAGGTCTCTACAGTACAATTCAATACAAGAAATGCAATTTACACAAACCTAGCTAAAGTGTTCAATTCTCATTATCTCTCTCTGAAACGAAACTCTCCGAGTGGCGATTTTCGCGGGGCCCTACATTTCACCGCTGCGGACACATTTAAAAGAGGAAATCAATGATACAGCTTACATGTGGGATTTGCAGGGTCCTCGTCTTCTCTGGAGCTCAACTAGGGCACTTCCCGAGTTAGAACAAACCGAAGTTATCACAGCACGGCGTGAGCCGGCTCCAGCCCGTAAGTTATTTCTATAAACATCGCGGGCTACATCTGAGTTGGAGCGGTCGCCCGGCAACAGGCCGCGCACGTGTGCTCGCAAAGGCGCCCAAATCTCGTCTGTTGGCGGCGGCCGAATCGGCGGGTGGCAGGGCAAGCGGAAAGGAAGCGGCGGAGCAGGAAACAGGGGGGGAAGAGGGGAGAGACCGTGTTGTGTGGACTTGTCCCGCGCTCTAGGATTTGAATCTACTCGCTACAGGGCGTATCGTAACACTTCCCCCCGCGCTTGGAAAAAAAGCGACGTGGCAATGGAGCTGTAGGAAAAAAAAATCCTCTTATGTTTCCATCGGGGTTTTTGAGAGATTCGTTGCTTGAGAGATGCCTAGCTAGAACATACAGTTTATGTTAAAGTTTAGGTCACAATGTTTGTAGGGAATGGGTGGGGGGTACATACAATGTTTGGAAAAGACAATTTTGGGAAAAGTACATGGTGTGAAACAACATACAAGGTTATGCAATTGAGAAATAACAATACATGGTTATGCAATTGAAAAAATAACAATACATGGTTATGCAATTGAAAAAATAACAATACATGGTTATGCACAAGAGAAGAACAAAAAGCAAAAACAAAAAATGCCTGTGTGATTCTAAGGTTTCATTGGTCTGGGAGCTAAGTTTGCGAAGCGTGGATTTGTTTGGTTTCGGAGAATTTCGAAGAAAAGGACGTGGTTTCACAGATTCAAAGGATTACATTATCACTGTAATCAGACCCATTTGAGATAACACTCAGGAGTACACTTAGGCCTTAGAAAACACTTGGTTTTGTCGAAGACGTCGAAGTTTACGAAGTGCAGACTGTGGTTGCTGTGCCGCGACTATGGTTACAGAGGTCATTAAAGAGGAGAATCCGGTATCTGCAGACATGCCAGTACGAATTCTAAGTGTTATTATGGTAAACACGGATCGTATATAATGGTTATTGAAGCATAATGTAGCTCAAAATAACTTGTATTGGTACGCATTCAGCGAATACTGGAGGTCAAGGTAATGATGGTTTACACATGACGATATATGCGTCACTGCATGACAGCGCAAGAGACGACATGGTTGGCATTGATAGCAAGAGTAAGAACAAACCTAGGAGCTAGCGTGCCCAAAAGGTGGTTCAGAGTGTCATAATGTATAGTGGGACAACTCAGCTTGCTGTGGCACGACAAAACAACATACATATGAGCGGTGTGGTCTGTGCTTTCAGGAACAAATGCGTAGAAAAATGGCAGCAGGAGGGACCTAGTAACCACAGCGCGTGCTGTCAGGAAGTGAAACTCAGCTTGGCTGTTGGTGATGACATCCGCCTGGGCTTCTTTTTAAATCCGGGAGAAATTATTACTAGAGCAAAATTCTTGAAGTTTACCTGCCTAGGGACCAATGAAGAAAAGGTTTGGAGAGAAACAAAATGTGTCCAGATAATGAAATAAACTAAATTTTAACCACCGACCCAGAGAGTGACGAAGAGAGAGATTTCTAACTAAATTGTGATTACATGAACATTTTCCTTTACCAGGATGACTTGGCGTTTGCCGAGTGACAATATGTCTTGGTTAAAAAACAACCGGCCCTCTATGGCCTATGCTAACATGAGATGGTAACATTTTTGTAGAATTTCAAAGAACAAGACAAAGAATCGTGAACTAGTCACGGCAAAGGGAAACCAATTCATGAATGAAGGTAGTCAAAAAAAGGAGACAGACGGTACGCCAAGTGCATATCGTACATATTCAACATTCATGAATGTGTTTCGTAAAATTGAGAAAAGAGAACAAAAGGTGAGACATATGCAAAGAGTGAGGGAGAAAGCCTGCTGATAATTGGTTAATTTACCGATTCGCACTCCCAGTGAGGGCGAATTATGGTCAACAACAGATTTTCCTCTTCATAACATAAATCTGAGAACAAGGGGGGTGGGAGGAAGGAGGGGACAAAGGAAACGAGATACGAAATTTGCTAGAGACTGGACTAATTTCCAATTCAAACTCTATGTGAGAATGAAACATAATCAACCAGCAGATTTCCTGACTCTTTACATTTATCAAAAAGGATGAGGAGAAATTTGAATACACATTATATCACAGAGACTAATCTTTTGCGTGTATTGGGCAAAAGATTAGGGGTCATTTTAAAAACTTCTTCATGATTGTGAGAAAAGACAGACCCTTGCTCCAATTTCACAAACCTGGGGGTTTTCTTTTTCGTTCCTCAGACAACGAGTTGGGTGGTTTTGTGCTCAATCGATTAACTCCCACAGCACTATGCCCCATAGTTAGCAGTGAAACTACAAACTAGTCCTTTTGGGATAGTAGATATTCCTGGGCTTCTTTTCTTTTTGCAAAGAAGTAAAAAAACAGGAAGTCCACGGGCATTGGCGTTGAATGACAACAAAGGGTTGTGGACTACATTTCGTAGATCGCACACAAAAGGTTTGATATTATTTCGTTCGCACGACTCATGGTAAGTGTTTTAACGTCTCCACGTATAGTGTACAAAACATGTAAGTACATACAAGATATAACTCAATTATAGACAGAAGTCAAGAGTTTATACAATGCCTCTTAAAGAAGATGGCAAAGCCAATATTATGTCGTTCGCACGAATCACGGTAAGTATTGTTATTACGTCTCCACGTCTCGTGTACAAGGTTGTACACAATTATACATAAAACGGTACTCATGACAAATAAATGACACACGACCAAAATACAAAAGCGGTACTCATGACAAATGAATGACACATGACCAAAATACAAAAGCGGTACTCATGACAAATGAATGACACACGACCAAAATACAAAAGCGGTACTCATGACAAATGAATGACACACGACCAAAATACATTATACAGAAAGGGTGGTACTCGTGACAAATGAATGACACACGACCAACTCAATAACATTTAGCTATGAGCAAAAGTGATTATGACGAACTTCTCGTATCGTGGCAGGTATTTTAAGGATCCCTCCTATAACGGTGGATGTTCTAAGGATCTCTCCTATAATGGTGGGTTACGTTTAAATACAACACAATAAACGTTAACGATGCTTGTTTTAACACAGAATATGAAGATTTGTTAGATTAACTAACTCCGTAGCCCAAAAGCGTACGATAGAATAACAGAGAAGATAGACAATTTGATGTTACTTCACATTGTACAAAGTACGAGGGTGATGGCAGAGTATAATTCTACTTACACCAAGTACTTAAAACAAAGACAGACCTATAATGGTTTGACATACTGCCTATTGTAGCAACCTTTAGTGAGGAAAACAAAAGGACCGATTATGGTTTTACATACCTTTTGTATAGCTACAAACGTACCGCGTGATGTACAATTTTTAAGTTGTAAACACTTGGTTAAATGAACACCTAAAAGTTGTGAATTCGGGAATCATGAGGTTTTATTAACCTGTCCCGTAGGGTTGAAACGTGCCATGCAAGACATACGTAACGTAAAAGCAAAAAAAACAAAATAACAAAAAAACAGTGACTTTGTTATAACAACCAAAGACCGGATGATTCGGTTTTACGTACTTTAGTTGAAACGAGCCAAATTGATTTATATACAGGATTATAAAGACCAATCATTGGGTTTATAAATACGAGTTCCAAAATGGACGTGTCGATATCCAATTTGGGTACAAAAGCATGAATTTGGGTAGGACGCCATCAATTTTTAATTTAAGAAGAAAAAATTGAAAAAACTTATATACACGAGAGGCGACTATGTAAGTAACCACTATTTGATTTTCATACAAGAGATACCTCGGAAGGTTTTACAACTCATGATGAACAAAATAAAAGGAAAAATTATAAAAATAAATAGTTAACTGGTTCTGAGTCGGAATTTAACACTTTGGAATTTACAAACCCGACTTCTAGAACGACACGCCGATGGCAATTGTCAACTACTTTACATGAACAAAATAAAACAGGTGAGAAAGTTCCTTTCCACACGACAAAAATGCAACAAAAATAGGAGAAAAGTTACAAAATTACATGACAAGGCAGGATATGACATGGCATGAACATTGCATAGTGTACGTGTTGAGACAATAAATGGGCTCGCGACTTCCCAAACATTGAAACTCGAAAAGTGTCTCCGTTCCAAAGTGATCAGTTTTAGAACAGGTGAGAAAAAATAAAGAAAAAAAAAAATTGCCGTGAGGGAAAGAAAAACAGTGCAAAACAACATTTGAAAGTACCTTCAATGAGAGTACGCATTAATTTACAAAATAATTTACAACTTGTTTCATTAACGAAACGATGGACATGTAATTGACACATTACACGCCTGACGTAGTAAGACTTTGTAAGCTTACAAAAAAAATGTGATACACACTGGATCATTTTAAGTTTGCTGAGATAGTGGGGGCAGTTTTACTTGACTCCTCACTTCCAGATTTTACAATATCCTTAATGTGGTAATTATCTTTATGTTCTTCCTATCCTGGTACGATTCCAGGAGGAGACAGACTTCGTTTAACTGGGCCAGGGATGCAATTTTCTGTGAGGTGATGATGTTCTCGTATTTGCTTAAAAGGCCATCAGTTATGACTGGTAATAGTTCAGCTTCCGAAACAGGATGTGAAAGCTTGATGTTGATGGACTCAGCCCTTTCTATGAATGTTGCCACAGGTTCATCTACTAGTTGTTTAACAAATATTATAATCAATAATTATCAGCCTGAAACACTTATCTACATTGAAAAAATCTTCCGAGAAAAGATACTGGCCGCCAACGGTATCTTTTCTCGGAAGATTTTTTCAATGTAGATGAGTGTTTCAGGCTGATAATTATTGATTATAATATTTGTTATATACCCTTTGTGCTATGCATAAAAATCTTGTTTAAACGTTAGTTTATCAATTAAAAATAATAATTACTAGTTGTTTAATAGATAGTAAAGATAATTTAATCCGGTGCTGGGCCTCCTTTTTTCCAAAGCTAGAGATTAGGGCAGATCTGAGTTTATTCCAATCCTTGCATTTAGTCTTTTGGATGCGGTGCCACGGTATTAATTCTGGGGAGATGAGTTCTATAAAGTTTCTTCGTAGAATCTCGAATGGGATATTTTTGATTGTAGCCGTTTCTTCAATATGGTCAATGAAATCCAGCACATCGGAGACGCCATTATATTTGACTTTCCAAGAGGATAAATCGTAAGTTTTATCTTGTGTCAAGGTGGGTGCGATGTCCTGTTTTATCATTACATGCGGCATAGGTCCTTTGTCAAGATTATCCAAAACTTGCGTAGCCGGACGTGAATTATTTTCGCTGGAGGGAGCGAGGTTTATTCTCCTAATGTACTTTTTGTTGAATAAAAGTGCATATGCCTTTAGTGTAGATTTAGATTTGCTTGATGGCGAGAGTCCTCTATCCCTTAAAGCAGCTTGTAAGTGGGCTTTGTATAAACTGTGCACGTTGGGAATAGTACCCAAGTTGGATGGTGTAATAGCTTGATTGTCCTCCATTGTGAGTTTTCTGGGTGGTGAGAAAAAAAATTGACCAGGGGTTTCCCTTAGTAAGCGCAAAATTAATTTTTGTGAGGCACTTTTCACTTGGTAATCACTGGTTGGCACTTTCAAAATATGGTTATAGAAATTCCATATTACAATTTGGTATATATGACACCAGAATTTTGTCCTTAGTAGACCTTAGTAGTAAAGGTTTTTGTGTTTCACTGACCATTTTTGAGAAAAACTGTGACATTCACAAGTATTTATTTATTTTTGAAAAATTTTGCCAGGACTGACCTTTAGAAAATGGATTTTTTATTTTTCACAAATCACTTTGCACTGAGAAAGACACTAAAATTCACAAAAGGCACTTTTCTGGCAAATAAAGGACCAACTTCCGGATGAAAATAACTGAATATGGGATTCATTAACCATATTAAAATTATTTTATTTATCATGGAACCACTCATGGGCTTTATTATTATTTCACTTTTCACTTATATAAGGAAAAAACACAATTCACTTTCACTTATGCTGAAAAAAATACGGTACCTATAACATAGAATGGGGAAAGAAAATTATTATTTTGTCCATTTGGTGGAATATAAGTTGTACCAATTTGACAGACACAACAAGTGGGCCTATTGGTGTATTGTGCAGGAAAAAACGTAAGTGTGAGATTTTTAATTAAAGAATCCACAAAATAATTGGGGTTCCAGAGCCAAATTTATAATAGTAATCTTCATTGTTATCCGATTCAGTCATAAAGGGCGATTTCGATCACAAACGCTGCATAGTAACAGGCAATTAATTCGCTTCACTCCAACGGTTTTTTTCTGTTGGGTTTTGGCGCGAGGCAATGCACTTGCGTGCGCAACTCAGAGAATAGGTATTTACATCGCGTGAAACATTTGCCGTTGAGATTGGCGCGGAATTTACCGTTGCTTGGTTTTTGGGGCACGCCTGCGCAGTTAAATTCCCGGTCAAAGGTTGGCGTTTTGGGTATCCAAAATGGCCGTCGTTCCAACTGCGATGCAATTCATAGTTTTAATCAGATCTGTGTTATGGATCCAATTTACACATAGATTTCTGTGGTTTTTTCTCACAGAATTAATTGTTCACTGGGTGCAGAACATCAAGGCATAATTAATGTTTACAAAACAATTCCTATGCAGGGAGGATTTCGACAAGTGGATAGAAAAAAAATTCCGAGCCTCACGTTATGGCGCCAATTGTTATGGTCACCGATGTTGGCTACTCAAACCAACACCAGCTCCGGGGCCAAGGGGGCCCTAACATGTCCCAGGCTAGCTCTCAGCGGAGACAATGATACTCTCTATTCAGGGAACAGGTCGCACAAGGCTGTAGAATTTCTCCTTACCCTTCCGGCGTCTGGCGGGATACACTCTAGTCAATAATCCTCCTGCCGTAGCAGAATAATAACAAGATTGAACAATAGGTCATGTATTGTAAATTCAAACACAGTACATAGGTCTCTACAGTACAATTCAATACAAGAAATGCAATTTACACAAACCTAGCTAAAGTGTTCAATTCTCATTATCTCTCTCTGAAACGAAACTCTCCGAGTGGCGATTTTCGCGGGGCCCTACATTTCACCGCTGCGGACACATTTAAAAGAGGAAATCAATGATACAGCTTACATGTGGGATTTGCAGGGTCCTCGTCTTCTCTGGAGCTCAACCAGGGCACTTCCCGAGTTAGAACAAACCGAAGTTATCACAGCACGGCGTGAGCCGGCTCCAGCCCGTAAGTTATTTCTATAAACATCGCGGGCTACATCTGAGTTGGAGCGGTCGCCCGGCAACAGGCCGCGCACGTGTGCTCGCAAAGGCGCCCAAATCTCGTCTGTTGGCGGCGGCCGAATCGGCGGGTGGCAGGGCAAGCGGAAGGGAAGCGGCGGAGCAGGAAACAGGGGGGGAAGAGGGGAGAGACCGTGTTGTGTGGACTTGTCCCGCGCTCTAGGATTTGAATCTACTCGCTACAGGGCGTATCGTAACAGTGGGTTGAGAATCCGCCCCTGAGAGAGTCATAGCCTGGGAGAGAGTTTCTACATAATGAGAAAGAGATAGAAGGAGATAAGGTAAGAATTCCATAATTTTAGAACCTTAATCTGACAAAGATATGGGTTGACTAATAGCAATAATCTTTGTGACGTTACAACATAAAATATAGAAAGTAAATAATTTTTTTTATGATATTTCACTCTCAACATTTCAACATATTTAAACAACTGGGAATCATGTAATTTAACGTTCTTTGTCCATATTTATTTGTATGCTTAGGTACAATTAGTCCTTCATTAAAGTTAAAACGAGTATTATGGTTGTGTTCCAGCCTGTTAATATATAAAGGATTTTTTTTTTTTTTTTTCAAAAGAAGCAAACACATTGTGACTTGACATTTTAAATAAATAAAAAGAAAATACTTTGTTTTAGGTCACTTTATTGATATTTTATAGTCTACCGGTTTCGGTACCTCCGTACCATCTTCAGGACTGTTATAAAAATACTAACAAATACAGAGTAATACACATATATATATACAAAATTGTTGAGAAAGAAAGAGACAGTAAATTAGAGCGGGACAGTGCGACAGTCGTGCGGGGGAGGGGAGTGTGGGATAACGGGAAACTTACTTATAATATATATAAATTGTTAAGAAAGAAAGAGACAGTAAATTAGAGTGGGACAGTGTGTCAGTTATGGGAGGGAAGTGGGGGAGGAGAGTGTGGGATAACGGGAAACATACTTATAATAGGGCTGAATGTTAAATTAAGTTGATTATTGATGATGTCGGCCTTTGAATTAACCGATTTTTCTATTTCCAACGCCTCTAAATTATTTAATCTTAAGCCTATCCCATTTTTGTGTAGCACTTTAATACCCGTATCCCGGTTAAACGTGTGATCTTTATTAATTAAATGTTCTGCGAATTCCGAAAAACCTGAACTTTTTAGGCATCTTAAATGTTCTTTAATTCTAGTTTCTACATTGCGTGACGTTTGTCCTATGTAGAACGCGCCACAATCATTACAATTAATTTTATAAATGCCCGAGTGGCTTAGAACATCCTCTTTGTCTTTGGCATTAATTAAAAATTTTCCTATGTTGTTATTAGTATAAAATGCTGGTTTGATTTCAGGTGGGAATTTAATAGTACATGAAGAGGAAAGGTTATTAATATACAAAACTCTTCGCCATTGTTGGTTAAGGTTATTATTGTTATAAATTACTGGACTATTGTAAACGTATTTATTTATGGAAATTAATCTTAATGTTTTTGCTAGGATTCTATCAATAAGGCCTGTTTCAAATCCATTATTATGAGCTATTAGTTTTATTGTACTTAATTCATTAGCATAATTAACATTTGATAAAGGAATAATGACTAATCGGTGGATCATAGAGTGGAATGCTGAATGTTTATGGAAGATTGGGTAGTTGGACGTATTATGGATTACAGTGTCAGTTAAGGTAGGTTTTTTAAAAATATTAAATTGAATTTTATTATCAATAATCGATAAGGTGAGATCTAGAAAGTTGAGTGTCGAATTTATGCCTACTTCTAGTGTGAATTGGATCTGAGTATGTAAGGAGTTGAGGAGTGTTAGGAAGGAATTTAGCTGACGCTCTGTACCAGACCATATACAAATAATATCGTCTACATAGCGCTTCCATAGAATTATATTTTTTAACAATGGTGATTTAAGTTCAAAAATATTGTTTTCAAAGTTATTCATAAAAATGTCTGCAATAAGCGGACTTGTGGGTGCCCCCATCGGTAATCCATCACGTTATCGGTGCATTATATTATTATATTTAAAACTATTTTGGTTCAAGCAAACATCGATAAGTTGGATAATATCTACAGCAAAATCTTTATGTAAGTTAGAACTATTGACTAAATTGCTTATAATATTTTTACATTCTACTATCGGAATACTGGGAAACAAATTCACTACATCAAAAGAAATGAGTTTACAGTTGCTAGGGATAGTTAAATCTTTTAAGTGGTCAATTAGTTCATGGGAATTTTTAATTGTGTGTCTTGGAAGAAATATATTGGTATTCTTAATTACCTTTGTAAGAATAGAAGCAATTTTATAATTAGGGGCATTACAACATGCTACAACCGGCCTAATGGGCCTATTAGCTTTATGAATTTTGACAAACCCATATAACCTGGGGATTTTTGGGTTCTTTGTTAGGAATTTAACCTGGTGATCATCTGGTAATCATCTTTGAATATTGGGGTTTTACACGCGTTTAATGTACTTTTAAGGGTTTTTTGGTATTTTTTCATCGGATCTACTTTTAAAACTTCAAAGTTATCAGATTTAAGAAAGTCGTTGATTTTATGGTTATATTCTATTTTGTCTATAATGATAACTGTATTACCCTTATCCGCTCTAGTTAATATTAAATCTTCTTTCTTCAGTTTATCCCGGATATTCTTGGCGTGTATGTTTTCTTGACCCTGCTTCGGCTGGTATCTTGGGATAAGGTCTCGTAAGACCTCGGCACTTTTGTAGAGGTAAGGTTTCGGAGCTTTAAATAATGCTGTTTCCATGTCTACCGCAACGTTTTCCACAGCACTATTGTAAGTTTTAGTAGTATATTTAAGGTTATATTTTAAACCTTTGGAGAGCAGTTCCATTTCTTGTTGAGAGAACTGTACCGAGGAGAGATTCTGTACGCGTTCATAAAATTTTTGAGATGATGTTGTCGTATGTTTATTGATGTGTGTATCCGACTCGCACAATCTTCTGAGTTTATTTTCCAGGGTTATCTTCTTTTTATAAGCTTTCACTGACGCAAAACTTCTAATTTTGTCATCAAAAAGATCCCATTCTACTGGGTGGAGTTCATAGACTAGTTCGGTGTGAAGGATTTTAATATTTTGTTTTAAGTTATTTCGTTGTTTGTAAGCAGTTTTCAAGTCTGCTTTTAACCACGCCATTTTAGTTTGATGTACAGGATTTGTTAACACACTATTTTTATTGTTATTATTAGATATTCGGTTAAATTTGTCATTCAAATAATTCGGGAACACTTTAAACTTTATGCAATGTTGGTAGAAATGTATATTGATACATATAACTCTGTATTTTGTAGAATACTTTTTATATAATTTTGTTCTCCAAAGGTTTAAAATATAACCTAAAATATACTACTAAAACATACAATAGTGCTGTGGAAAACGTTGCGGTAGACATGGAAACAGCATTATTTAAAGCTCCGAAACCTTACCTCTACAAAAGTGCCGAGGTCTTACGAGACCTTATCCCAAGATACCAGCCGAAGCAGGATCAAGAAAACATACACGCCAAGAATATCCGGGATAAACTGAAGAAAGAAGATTTAATATTAACTAGAGCGGATAAGGGTAATACAGTTATCATTATAGACAAAATAGAATATAACCATAAAATCAACGACTTTCTTAAATCTGATAACTTTGAAGTTTTAAAAGTAGATCCGATGAAAAAATACCAAAAAACCCTTAAAAGTACATTAAACGCGTGTAAAACCCCAATATTCAAAGATGATTACCAGATGATCACCAGGTTAAATTCCTAACAAAGAACCCAAAAATCCCCAGGTTATATGGGTTTGTCAAAATTCATAAAGCTAATAGGCCCATTAGGCCGGTTGTAGCATGTTGTAATGCCCCTAATTATAAAATTGCTTCTATTCTTACAAAGGTAATTAAGAATACCAATATATTTCTTCCAAGACACACAATTAAAAATTCCCATGAACTAATCGACCACTTAAAAGATTTAACTGTCCCTAGCAACTGTAAACTCATTTCTTTTGATGTAGTGAATTTGTTTCCCAGTATTCCGATAGTAGAATGTAAAAATATTATAAGCAATTTAGTCAATAGTTCTAACTTACATAAAGATTTTGCTGTAGATATTATCCAACTTATCGATGTTTGCTTGAACCAAAATAGTTTTAAATATAATAATATAATGTACCGACAACGTGATGGATTACCGATGGGGGCACCCACAAGTCCGCTTATTGCAGAAATTTTTATGAATAACTTTGAAAACAATATTTTTGAACTTAAATCACCATTGTTAAAAAATATAATTCTATGGAAGCGCTATGTAGACGATATTATTTGTATATGGTCTGGTACAGAGCGTCAGCTAAATTCCTTCCTAACACTCCTCAACTCCTTACATACTCAGATCCAATTCACACTAGAAGTAGGCATAAATTCGACACTCAACTTTCTAGATCTCACCTTATCGATTATTGATAATAAAATTCAATTTAATATTTTTAGAAAACCTACCTTCACTGACACTGTAATCCATAATACGTCCAACCACCCAATCTCCAATAAACATTCAGCATTCCACTCTATGATCCACCGATTAGTCACTATTCCTTTATCAAATGTTAATTATGCTAATGAATTAAGTACAATAAAACTAATAGCTCATAATAATGGATTTGAAACAGGCCTTATTGATAGAATCCTAGCAAAAAAAATAAGATTAATTTCCATAAATAAATACGTTTACAATAGTCCAGTAATTTATAACAATAATAACCTTAACCAACAATGGCGAAGAATTTTGTATATTAATAACCTTTCCTCTTCATGTAGGTACTATTAAATTCCCACCTGAAATCAAACCAGCATTTTATACTAATAACAACATAGGAAATTTTTTAATTAATGCCAAAGACAAAGAGGATGTTCTAAGCCACTCGGGCATTTATAAAATTAATTGTAATGATTGTGGCGCGTTCTACATAGGACAAACGTCACGCAATGTAGAAACTAGAATTAAAGAACATTTAAGATGCCTAACAAGTTCAGGTTTTTCGGAATTCGCAGAGCATTTAATTAATAAAGATCACACGTTTAACCGGGATACGGGTATTAAAGTGCTATACAAAAATGGGATAGGTTTAAGATTAAATAATTTAGAGGCGTTGGAAATAAAAAAATATCGGTTAATTCAAAGGCCGACATCATCAATAATCAACATAATTTAACATTCAGCCCTATTATAAGTATGTTTCCCGTTATCCCACACTCTCCTCCCCCACTTCCCTCCCATAACTGACGCACTGTCCCACTCTAATTTACTGTCTCTTTCTTAACAATTTATATATATATTATAAGTAAGTTTCCCGTTATCCCACACTCCCCTCCCCCGCACGACTGTCGCACTGTCCCGCTCTAATTTACTGTCTCTTTCTTTCTCAACAATTTTGTATATATATATGTGTATTACTCTGTATTTGTTAGTATTTTTATAACAGTCCTGAGGATGGTACGGAGGTACGGAAACCGGTAGACTATAAAATATCAATAAAGTGACCTAAAACAAAGTATTTTCTTTTTATTTATATAAAGAATTATTTATGTGCTGAAATATAATTTTGTACCACAGAATTGCTCTCACTGAAAGAACTTTGAGACTCTGATAAAAGTATGGAATATTATGCCTTTCTTTGTATACATTTTTTTCAGCTAATAATTTAACCAATGAATGATATATGGTTAGATTGGGTTACAAGAAGAAGATGAGGAAGTTAGAGAATTCTTAGAAAATGAAAAATTTGAAGAGTCGTTAGGTATAGATCACACTTATTTATTTATTAACTAGCTGATCCGACGAACTTCGTACCGCCTCAGAATCAATAGCTGTTGAATTAAATTCAGTTTTTTCATTAAGTTAAAAATTACACAATGAAGCAATTATTTGTCCGTTTTTTTGTTTTTGTCAGTATCAGAGATGGCGTTGTATACCGATTTATATATTTTATGATTTTCTTACTTTTCCGCTTACTTAAGGGAATTTGGGAGGCGGGTACGGGTGCCACCGCCCCGGAAACCATTTATTGGATAACCAACACCTCTGCAATAGGTCACCCCAAGTGATTCGCTACGTTTAGTGATTTAGCAGGGGTTCCCGGGTTCATGGGGTGACGTTTGTCCGGTTCTTGGCGGCGGATGCGTCTGCCCACCTGCTGCGTGGCGGGCCGGATCAAGAGAGACTGGCTGAGGGAAGATTTTTTACCTTTCCAGCCGGACTCTCTTGACGCATTGCCTTTCACCGAAGTTGAAGCGATGGATTGGATGGATTCATACGTCCGTCACTCCCAGACACACTGACCCCCAGATTCCTCTACCTACCCCTCATGCCTTTTTCCTTCCCAGAACTTCCTATCCTCCCCTTCCTTAAAAATACCCTCCACACAACATCCCCTAAGATGACATTAGTCCTGAGAGAAATCATTTTCCATAGGGCCTCCTGTGCGTTAAAGTACATTTTATTTCAGAGATTTATCATAATTTTTGTATTTTTCCTTTGGAAGGGTGCAGACAGGGTCGGATCTCCCTAGATCAGGGGGGGGGCAAACCGGGGCGCATGCCCCGGGCGGCAGTCTTAAGGGGCGCCAAAATGGTAATTTACATTCGAAAAAAAACTTGATTCACAAAGCGCCTGGCATCCAGAGCACCTTGTTCTATCGATTATTCATTTGATTTTAAAACGCCCAGTTGGTTTTTGAACACATCCTAAGTTGATCTATGAACGTATCCTAACCACTGTCCACTAGAGCGACGGCGCTATTTTTATTTTTTTCCTCGGATTGCTCGTGATATTTTGGTGACCGTTTTGAAATATTTTTCGCCCACCTTAAAAAAATCGTACCTCCGAATTTTAATATGGTTTACAAACTGATCATAGTTCTGTATAGTCAATGAATTCACCTTTCTTTTGTTGACTATATCATATTCCTAGAATTTATTAAAAAAATATTATAAAATCGTAAACATTTTAAACGGAACTATTCTCAGTAATTTATCCCTATAAACTCGCATAGGAAGTTTAATTTTGCCTCCCATTAAATATTTTCTATTAGGTTTCTTTTAAACGGTCTAATTCTTGGTTCGAGGCTGGGTGCAGATATACGTTCACAGCTTGTCTCATTTTCGGCTATTGATACTTAGTGTGTAAGAAAGAGGGGCAGCATTACACGATTAAGAACAAAAGAAAAACAATTAGCGCATTGACATTTGACGTTTTTGAATTATTGGAATTCACGCACAGTTCAATATTATAGGTACTTATCACAAAATGCCCGCTGCTCTTTCAAATATGAGAATTCGTTCCATACAAAATGTATGGGGAAAAGAATTTTCTTAATAACTATATTTTTCGTTAATTTTTGTGATGTTTTAATAGTTATTATCCTATCCGGGGCGGAGACAAATCCAACAAATTAAAGATTATCAAAATCGGTGCAGCCATTCTCGAGTTATAAATAGTGTAACTAACCCGACTTTGTTTTATATATTAAGATTAACTTATGAAAGTATTTTTCACTCAACTTCCTTATTAATAACTTCTTTAATAGGTACTCGTTTTTCTAATTCTTACTGTTAGTATCAGCAAATTAATTATCAAATGTATCGCTGGAAAGTGACCGTTTCATTTTCACCCCCACCCATTCCACTTACCTTTTTCCTTCACACAACTTCCTCTCCTTCGTCAACAGTATCTACGAAGATAACATAGGCCCTGAAAGAATTTATTTTTCACAGGGCCGCCTGAATGGCCCTAATGTAAAAAAAAATTAATGAACCCTTTTATTTCCATTCTTATGTTATCTACGAGGGAAGGCTGAAAAATAATACACACATGGTTGTACAGTGCGAACAAAATGATTTTCAGAATATACGTATGCGCAAGTTTGAGGTCATTGAATTCATCCAGTGTATTTTGAGAAGCGGAAGTATAGAGACGTGTTTTAGTGTTATGTTAACGCAAGGTAAACAGCGTGCAGTTAACGAATTTTTAACCGCTGAAAAAGTGACTCCTTCTGAGATTCATCGTCGTTTCAAAGATGTTTATGGTGACGATGCTGTTGATAGGTCTACTTCAAATCGACGAAAAATAAAATTTCATGATTGTGAACCTGTAAAACACGCAGCGGACGCCCTATTTTGATACAGACGATGAACAATTTAAATATGTCCACGATTTGATTCAAAATGACCGGCGAATCACTCACAAGCGTATTACAAAACATTTTTAATATCCAAGGATCTTGTTGGCTTTATTGTCGAACAATTAGGATACCTTAAAATCTTTCGATGATAGGTATCACGCCGTTTCACAGACGAGAACAAACAGCGTCGATTGGAGCCTCTGCAAAACCTGAAGTTTGAACCGATTCCACACCCTTCTCACTCCCCCGATCTTTCGACTTGCGATTTTTATTTTTTTCCTCTACTCAAGAGACACCTCAAGGGTAATCATTACACCTCGGACGATGAGGTGAAGGCACCTGTCAAGTCCTGGATTCGAGAAATGTCGGAAGAATTTTTCAGTTACATAATGAAAAAACTCGTTAAACGTTGGGAGAAATGCGCTAGCCTTAACGGTGACTATGTTGAAAAATACATATATGAATTTGAAGCTTAAGAATCGTTCTTTAATGAGCTTTTTGCCCGATCTTGCTATTTGTTTTTTTTCGTGTTTTACAAGCATGTGTGCATTACTTTTCAGCCTACTCTAGTATTATAAGAATTCTTCCATAGGCTGCCGTTTTCATTTGTCTATTGTTGTCAAAGTACTTGCGTATGGATATTCGAGAGTTTAGAGTCGTTCAAAATGGTTCCATGACAGTTGCCCTTCTGCACACTTATATACAATATGCAATCGGATTAGGGAAAATACGGTAAACCTAATTACACAAAATATAACTAAGTGAAGAAACGAGCAGAGAGGATGTACCGCCGAATAACAAATTAAAAAAACATATTTTCATTCAAATTCACCAAGGAAAATTCTCCTTACCAGCGCATAGGTACTAAAAATCGGCACTGTAAATATATTCGTTTTCATATCATCTTATTATTAAGGGTATTTTTTAAGTCGATTTTACGTTTGATATTAGTAAATAATGCACAAAATATAATAATTTCAAAAATATCATTTGCACAAAAAAAATTATCTTATAGCCCAATCATGGATATGTTCCCCACCCCCACTCTTAAATAATCCCTAGCCACACCTCCACCTTTGTAATAATTTGCACAACACTTTGTAACAATATATTGTGTCCACCCACTATTTTGTAACTGTCAAATCAGTATATGTTTGCCCTGAGGAAGGAACGGTCATTCCGAAACCAGTCGGCTTCAAACAAATATACAAGTGGTTCAAATAAAGTAACATTGTTTCATTTAAATATTATTTCGTTTAATAAACAACGTTTGCTATGAATAAAGAAATTAATCATGTGTCCTTACAACTTCCTTTTTCAATTTAGGAGGTAGATTTGGGTACCACGGTTCCGGGAACAATTTATTGAATAACCAAAACCTCTGCCACAGGTCCCCAAGTGGTTCGCTACGTTTGGTGATTTAACAGGGGTGTCCGAGTTCATGGGGTGAGGTCTTTCCAGCAGGACTCTCTCGGAACATCGCCTTGCACCGTAGTACGAGGATAGATTCATATACCACCCACACCTCATACCTTTTTCCTTGCCAGTACCTACTTCCAGACCATCTTTTTCTAAAAAAAACCCTTCACACAGTATTCTCAAAGATGATATAGGCCCTGATGAGAATTGTTTTCCTCAGGGCCTCCTGTGTGGAGCTTATTAAAAAAAAAATACAAAAACTAGGCGCGCCGACCGATGGTTTGGAAAGTGGGGGGATCCGCTTCAATGTTAACACTTGGTTTCGAAAAATCTGCGTCCTGGAAGCCTTAAAATAACGCCGTTAAGGCTTTTGATAAAAAATAAACATAATTAAAATCACTGTTGAATCCTCTTGTGCACTGGTTATCAAAGTAGGAGTCACGAGACATCAATAAATAAAATAAGAAAAATGTTTTTTTACTTTATTATAACAAATAGGCGCCTGCGTGACCGTGTTGAAGTAACTATTGATAACAACATTTTCAATAAAATATATCTAAATATAAAAAAGTGGAGTGTAATTACTGTGTAATAACATCCAATAGTGTGGGAGTTTATTGCTTCGAAATTAAAAGATTTTTGGTCAGTGTGCTATAAATTACTGGCATCTGCGCTGAGCCATGCCTGTTCACAAACGTGTCCTGCACCCCTTGAAAAATATCAATGAGTGAGGTGAATTTTCCAACCTCCATTTCGTCGATTTTTTCGCAAAGGATTTTAATAAACAATGTGCCACTTTCTGGATCTCGCTGCGCAAGTTTCCCATGGTAACTACTATGGAAGACCAGTACATCATCGTAGTCCAGCGGTAGGTAGATAGGCTTTGACTCCTTGGATTTTCGGCAAACCTTTAGGAAACCATAAAATTATTATTAATATTGTCAGGAACTAATAATAATATTGTAACGTTAACCAATGAAAACAACTTCTACCAAACGAGGACATTAACTTCTGTTAACGTACTCAACTGGTAAAACGAACATAATATAACGTAATCATAATAAAACATTGCTTGCTTGTTCGAAATTATCAACGCACTGATTTGCAATATCATTAAGTAGGTAGAAGGAAGTATGTAGGTGAGTAGGTGTGTACGTAGGAAAAGGAACAGGATAGATATATTCCGAACATACCGCCCACCAATTTTACGTAGGAAAATTTAACTACTTAGGTAGAAAGTAATTAAAAACCAAAGAAGTGGTTTGCTTAAATTTAAAAGATAAACGTACATATGTAATAAACGTAATTTTTAACTAAGGCCTTTTGTGCCTTTTTTCATCCTTTTAAATTTCGCTTTAATTTATGTAACCGTCTGGATATGAAGTTATAGTTATAGAAACCATGCTCAGGTGTTTCGGATTTCACGACTGTCACCGTGTTGATAAAGTTTACGTTTGAAGATTTCTTACATTTGACGTCGTCAGGTTTTATCTATTATGTAGTAGGGGTTTCTTTAGTAGTCCAAAATCTTCATTGTAAATCCTCAAAATCATAAAAATATTTTGTAACATGTCAAATTTTAATGGAGTATGGTATTATAGCCTGGGGAGGAGTAATTGATCCGATTTCTGAAACTAATTATAAAGATTATTCTAAAACTACTGACTACGATTAGCTCGGATTAAATCTTCAAGAGAATCTGTATTTTGCACATTAAGAAACTTTATACCAAAAAATTACTAGCTTATCTCCTCAAACGCAGAACTGCTTTTGACAATGTCCGAACTGCTCGAAATAATAAATCCAAAAGGCGTTATTATCTCTTAATCTTAACCTCTTATTATCCCTTTTGCCATAACAACTTTTGACCAAATAAATTTGGCTGCCTTTTATTTTAAACATAACATCGTGTTATTATATCTATTTTTATTATAAACTGTTTACGTTATGAACTGCACCTCCATTTATAAACATGCATTCCCAATAGTTCCATGCTGATTGTCTTTTATTTTAAACGTAGCATGGCAGTACTTATTTACAATACTTTCAAGCATATGGTATCCCCGATGATCCGGACGAAAACTCTCCGATTGCTCCGAAATGACGAAGCAATTTATTCCGCTTCTAGTACTCGATTCTCCCGGTTGTACGTGCAACTTACCTCTCTAACCGTTCGCACGCGAACGCATATTTCTTGTAAATAATATTCTAAATAAAAGTTAATATCGCGGACAAATAAGTGTTATCAATTGAACATCATCATAATTATAAGTTTCTGAACACCGGATCACGGCTTGGAAGTACCGTGGTCCCAAGGAGCATTTCAAACCTCTGTATTGGTAAAGTATGAAGGCTACCCTGCCTGACGTGGAGAGGATCACCACACCAAACACTCTCCATCCACTCCTACACTAGCTAAACAAACACTTCCAACAGTAGTATTGTAATGTTATTCGTATTTCTCTTAAAAACGTTTTTTTACATTAGCTCCACGAAAAAAGGCCCTGCAGAGAATAATTCCCCTCGAGGCCTATGTCATCTTTGGGGTTGCTGTGTGGAGGGTCTTTTTTAAATGAAGGAGAGGAATTTCTGGGAAGGAAAAGAGTATGAGGGGTGGGTAGGAATCTGGGGGTCAGTATGTCCAGGAGTAACGGACATATAAATCCATCAAACCGTTCAAGGCTATGTTCCGAGAGAGTACGGCTGGAGAAATCAAAGGGACTTGTGGGTTTGCTAGAGTCCTGATATTTAAAAAAATGTTTTTTTTTTAAATAATTTTTTTGTATGAAGACTTTCAGAAAGTTTCAGCTTGACCGATTTTTGAAAAAAATATAAAAATATTTTTCGCATACGACAACATCCATGATGCCATTTTTTAAATATTAGCACCCTAGCACACCCAAAAGTCACGAACCGCCACGACCATTCTCTCTCGATCCGGCCTGATATGCAGCTGGTGGGCAGATACATCTGCCGTCAAGACCCAGACAATCCTCACCCCCCATGAACCCGGGCACCCCTGATAAGTCACCAAACGTGATCGACGGCAATCCCATAAATGATTCCCAGACCGGCCGGCGGTACTCATACCCGCTTCCCAAACTGTGCCTGCTCTCAACATAGGAGTTCTTAGTGAGACAGGCACGGCACATCACCAAATGTAATAGAATTAATAAAGACGAAATAATAATAAAATACATGCCAGGATACGCGATAAGTGCGAGCAGGACTTGGATGACACTCAGTTTGGCTTCAGAAATGCGTTCGGTACGCGTGAAGCATTATTTTCTGTCGACGTACTATTGCAAAAGTGTCGTGACCAAAGAAAGGAAGTCTTTGCCTGTTTTATTGACTACGAAAAGGCATTTGACAGGGTAAAACATGCTGACCTAATGAAAATGCTTGCGGATTGTAACGTTGACACCAAAGACCAGAATTTCATTAAAAACCTGTATTGGTTCCAAACAGCAGAAATAAGACATGGGAATGAGAGATCTAATGCAATCGCCATTCAGCGTGGAGTACGACAAGGATGTATCCTGTCGCCACTATTATTTAATCTTTATTCCAACTAAGTATTCAAAAGAGCCCCAAGTAATACCCAGAAGGGTCTCAAGATCAACGGAGTTGTCATTAATAACATAAGATATGCAGATGATACTGTGTTACTAGCTGACAGTATCAGGGACCTCTAAGACCTATTAGATCTTGTTAATAATGCTGGTGAGCAACTGGGCCTAACAATCAACGTTAATAAAACAAAATGGATGACTTTTGGACGACTAGATCACTCTGGATCAATGATTCAGTTAAATGGTTGTAATGTCGAAAAGGTGGAGAGATTTAGATACCTCGGCAGTATCCTCACGGAGACTCTTGACCCAGATATAGAGATTAGGTGCAGAATTGAAGCAGCAAGAACTGCATTCATAAAAATGAAATCCCTCTTCTGCAATGACAATATAAGTTTAAAACTAAGGCAGATAATGCTAAAATGTTATGTGTGGTCGGTCTTACTGTATGGTTGTGAAACATGGACCTTGAAAATAAATACCATGAACAGGTTAGAGGCTTTCGAAATGTGGCTTCACCGGAGAATGCTCAAGGTCCCATGGACCGACATGATCACCAACATAGAAATTCTCAGGCGGGCTAGAGCAGATAGGGAACTGCTTACATTAATTAAAATTAAGAAAATTTCATATCTGGGTCATATACTTCGAGGGGAGAAGTATCACTTGCTCCATTTAATATTGAAAGGCAAGATAGAGGGTCGCCGAGGGCCTGGTAGGAGACAAATGTCTTGGCTGCGAAACATACGAGAGTGGACCGGCATTAGAAGTGTGGAGGAGCTATTCCGGGCAGCGCAAGACAGAGAGACATTTTCAAGAGTGATCGCCAACGTCGTGGGGACCTGATAAGGCACATAAAGAAGAAGAATAATAATAAAATGTTTTCATTTATATATGACGAACCATTGCAAGTGAGGGAGAATAACAGATAATAATTTGGTCAGTTAAATAGTTACCTCCAGCATAAATATTTTTGGTTTCCCGGAGAGATCTTCTCTTTCCTTGGGTTTTCCTTTGGAAGAAGAAAGAATAAGTCTATTTATTACTTCCGCAATGGTCATATCTTCACTCGTTGTTTGTATACTGGCGTCATAGCCGTGAGTCATTATAGCAATAGCTATACAAGTGTCGTCACTGTAGTTGGTTGGTGCTTCTCCCTTGTGCCTAAGATCACATTTAGGCTTACGATTACAAGAGCGCTCTCTACACTTCACTCCTAAAAAAAAGTTTTGTAATATAATAGATTAATAATAATTATTTTATTCCAGGTTACGCAACAATGCCATGTATTTTATATTGGCATAGCATACACAATAAAATATTTAAGAAAATTAGTAGGGAATTTTTACCATAAATATTAACGTATTCCCCATATTTCCTCGCTGGATTTTTACACTAGTGCAAATATATATATATTTTTTTATTAACATTCAAACCTGCTAAACTAGGTATCTGCTTGTGCAGTGTGTCAATAGTTTCATAATGACAATATTTTTTGCAATATCACGGTATATTTTCAAATGGTATATAATCTAGGCCTGAACAAAACTGTAGACAATAAGCGCTGGCACACAGAGACGCCCGACAATCGAAATGTCTTGATAGAGATGTGTTCTCGCCTTAACAGCTGTTAAAGTTCCGTAGCATGGTCACAAGCGTCTATGCTGGACGGGCATATTCTGCGCATTGGGGTGGAGTGGTATTGCGTCTTCCACCGTGCATTGTGAGATGGGATCGGAGCATGTAGGCTGCGGTGGACGCTGGTTGCTAATAATCGAGACGGGCTGCGCCCTAGATGGTATATATTCTCGTGGGTTGCTGCATATCTGGCATCAGCATCCAGGGGGTGGTCGCAGCAACTCACATGTTGATTGGCTTCAGGATAATCGGTCTGCTTTCTATTGGGCGTGCTGCGAGTGTATAGCACGCCTCTCCAAATGGTGTCATCATTTGACAGGCGTGGCGTCATCGTCAGGTAGTTCTGCATTCTATTGGACGTAGCGGGACTGCTGGGGCAGTCGCAGCCACTCACATGTTGATTGGCTTCAGGATAATCGATCTGCTTTTATTAGGCGTGGCGTGAGTCCATATCATGTATCTTGCTCAGGCGTTATCATCAGGACAGAGAGATGCAAGGCCCGATGCAAGGGGGCCCAGGGCTAGCAGCCCTGAGCAAGATATTCAGGGGTAGCGCAGCGTCTTCAAGGGCTTGGTAAGAATCAGCAAGTTCAAAGAAGCCCGAAAGTGGCCATGGGGCTCAGGCGTCAGCGTTTTGTAGGTATTATTCAGACACATTGGCAGGCGATGTCGCTCTGACGAATTCTTGAGGTCATAGGGACTGCAGTCTTGAAGTTCCAACTTGTAACGGCGATACTGACGTCTTGAATCGAGTAAGTTCTGTAGAGATATTGCCACAATAACTGATGACTGATGACTGGATGCAGTTGCCCCTTTGGTACCGGCTTTTATAGTAAAGGTCCGGTGTCGGGTTATTCATGTTTTAATAAATATTGTGACATCGATATTTTCGTACCGCCGCGTAATGCAGAAATAATAATGCAACAAGGTTTTGGCTGTGAGTCATCTAGATTGCATAATACGTTCGATACATATATGTTGATGATAAATTAACAATTTGTTGGATTAATGAACTGTATGTACCAAAACACCTTCCCAATTACACTCACTTCTCCACAAAAACCCATCACAATCAGAATGACGCCATTATTATATATGTGAATAGTGTACTGAAAGTTCAGACTTTGGAAATATTAATCTCGGGTGCAAATTGTCTACAAATATCGTACAGTGACACGTGCATATTAGCGATGTATAGATCTCTCTCCTATCACAATATAACCCCATTCATACAAAGCCTAAATGAAAAATTATCACAACTTGAGCATAAAAAACACTTAATTTTAGTCGGAAACATTAATATTAATACTTTACCAAATAATGCACACCCACAATGTCAAGATTACTTAAACCTACTTAGTTACCATGGATTGATATCTACAATAAATCACCCGACTGGGGTCACCAAAGAATCCAGCTCTTGTGTTGACCACATTATGATAAAAACGAATAATCCATATAAAACACTTGTTTTTGAATCTACTATTACTGAACACTATGCAACTATGATTTCATTAAACACACCATCAAAAAATACAAAAATGAAACACAATTATTGCATAAAACGAGTTGATTATGAGAATCTAAAAAATCTTTTTCCTGTAATCATTGGCCCAACTTACTATACTACACATACCCAATGCTGAAGATGCATGGACTTACTTCATAGACAAACTACAAACTGAAATAAATAACAACACTAATTCTATAGTAAAAACAATCCCTCGCAAATTTAAACCTCTAACTCCCTGGATAAATCACACCATTATAAATTGTATAAGAAAAAGAAACTTCCTCCATAAACAAACTTCAATGAATCCTTCTGACACTATACTTAACAACTTTTACAAAAGATATAGAAACATATGTACGAAAGTCATCAGGAATGCTAAGGAATTATATTACAGACATAAAATAGAAGAAAGCAAAGGTAATCCAAAAGAAATGTGGAACATTTTACGCGAAGCTAATCAGACTAAGCCTAACTTAAACACTGACCTAAAACAACTCAATATTGATGGACTGACTGTCGACTTCTCAAAGAATCCGGAAAAAATTCTAAACCATGCCAATGACATTTTCACTAATGTCGGGAAAAAATTAGCAAACAAAATGTCCTCCCCGAATTCTAATACAAAATCACAGGAAAAACCACATATACCCCATTCTAAACAATTTAAATTTCAAACGGTTACACATGACGATATTAAGAATTCAACTAACGCATTAAAAGACACAAAGTCCGCCGGTATGGATGGCATAACCGTAAATTTACTGAAGACACTTGTTCATGAACTATTGGAACCTCTCACTTACATAATAACACTCAGCATATCACAGAGACTTTTTCCTAAACAATTAAAGCAAGGGCTCGTCATACCCATATACAAAATTGGTCTAAAAATGGACATTAACAATTATAGGTCCATAACAATACTTAACTCACTCTCGAAAGTAGTTGAAAAAATAATTAAAAAAACAACTGAAAACATTTTTGGAAAGCAAGCAACTACTCTCCGAAAATCAATTTGGCTTTCGGTTAAAGAAGAGCACTGCCGTTGCTATTATTGCTGTTACAGACTTTCTTGTTTCAAATTTAGATAAGGGTAAAAAATGCATTTCTATCTTCCTAGACCTCTCAAGCTTTTGATACTATCTCCCTTGACATCATTGTTAATAAACTAAACTAAACACAATTGGTATAAGAGGGAAAGACCTAGAATTTCTTCAAAGTTACTTAACTAATTGAACTCAAATTTTCAAGATCGAAAACAAATTCAGCCAACCACTCCCTATAACCTACGGAGTTCCCCAAGGAAGCGTCTTAGGCCTCACTTTGTTTCTCATATACATAAACGATCTTTGTAACCTAACGATAGATGGAAAAAATGTAAGTTTTGCTGACGATACTGTGCTACTCATTCAATCTGACACTTGGTTAGATGCAAACAAAATGGCTGAGAAATCAATTAACTCTGTTAAAAATGGCTAGATATTAATTTTCTTGCACTAAATACTACCAAAACAAAATACATTTTTTAAATACAAAATAGAGAAATCAACGCATTCATTGCGATGTCATATTTTTTCAATTATTTTTTCGGATTTATTTTTTTAATTGTATGAACGAGATAAAAAGTGAAGTGACAGTTTTATTCCAAATTCATAAAGTAGGTAGACTGTTTTAATTTTGAATTTTCGTAAGTTTTTCGGCCATTTAATAGAATATGTTTACAGTCAGCTGTTTTTTTTTTAATTTTTTCATTTTGAAACTTAAAATACTGCAATTTTCAAACACAATCGTAAATGTCAGATACAAAAATCTAAAAGGCAATTCTATTTACTTTCTATAAAGATATATGCTTTTACGACATCTTCAAAAATAAGAAACATACAGAACATTCGCTTGTGTCATACCTAAATTCCCATACAAATGACCCAAATGACGTACAGTGATCAACATCGTGACGTCACCATACAGCATTACACAGCACACCAACTTGACGCTGTGTTTTAACAAGAATATTAAAAATGCACTTTTTAACATTTTCTGTACGTTTAATATTATTAAAAAAGACTTATATATTCAGAATCAGCGTTTATTGGTCTATGTGAACATATTTTTTTAAAGCCATAATATTTTTCACTGGAGTTCCTTATTGGTGATACTATAGTTCCGGCTAAGTCTAAGGTATTATGGGATGCCCACGATTATGAATTAATGAACTCACCTTTCTCCAGAGTTGTTTTAACGGTGTCCGCTCCTAGATCATTATTTACTTGGACCTTGAAACCAACACTTCCAAAACTTTTTTCAATGGCTGCAACATCGTACTGTGTTCCTTCTCTGTATTCCTTAACTGGAAAAACGATTGCAAAATTATTTTTTTATTTTTATTTTATTTTAGCGACTATATAAAATAATTGTTACATACAAGATATAATGGTGAAATTAAGTATAAATTATTGTATTTCTTAGTCCTCCTCACTAGGGGGTCCTGTGCCGAGGCGGACTAAAGTTATTTAAATATGGTTTATTTGTCTTCTATGTCGTTTTTAGTGTCTTCATTAGGGTTTTTTCGTTGACCTCTTTTAGCCATATTTTTATTCTTGATTTGTATTCATTAGGATTTTTCATTAGTGTTATGTCTTGGGGAAGGATGTTATGGAGTTTTGTTGCAAAGTATGTATAGTTTCTTTGTCCGAAAGTGGTTTTATAACTTGGAATATTTTTTATATCGTTTTTATTCGATCTAGTGTTATGCATACATGGTCTAGTAGAGGATTCATTTTTTTTAAAAGATTCAATAATTTATTTTTGGCATATATTTGCTGTACATTTGGTACGTCGAAGCTATTGAAAATTTCAATTGAAGGCGTTCTAATTGGTACTTTCAATATGGTCTTTATGATTCCTTTTTGAATCGTATTCAGGTTGTGGAGGTACGTATGTGTAGCAGATCCCCATCCTATGATTCCATATTCAATTCGAGAATGACATAACGCGTAGTAGACCTTTTTCATATCCTTTTTATTTACCATGTTTCTTAGATTCTTAAAGAAATATATAAGGCTTGTGAGTTTTTCCGTAATACCTTTAATATGTAGGTCCCATCTAAGATTTTCGTCAATTAATTCAGTTAGTTGAATTAAAAACGAGTCACTTCGGTACATGTCAAGGAATAGTCCTGGGATCGTTACTCTGTGTAAATGATATATTCACACAAAGATTCAAAAATATATATATCTTATACTGACGATACTGTCATAAAAATTGAAGGTGCTACTTGGAATACGGTTATTAACCTAGCAAATACTGACATAATAACTGAAATACTCTAATCCTTAAATACTGAAAAAAATTGAATTCATCGCACTCTCTATCAATAAATTTAAATCAAAACCATAATTAAAATTTTTAATACACCCAGATAATGTGGCGGAACTAATTGTAATTAAGCATGTTCTGTACTTAGTCGTCATCCTGTAACTATATCAATTACACATTTACCCTGATGATGGACACTGAAACGCTGTCCGAAACGTTGGCTAAAAGAAAAGGTAGCGCAAGATGGCGTAACACACCGAAAATAAATAACAAAAATACTTTTGGCCGTGAAAATCCAAAATCATATCTGATTATCGAAAATAATCATGACTTTTCCTTAAATTGATAAAATGACTTACTGGAAGAGTTCATATCTGTTTATTTCTTTTAAATGTATTATTTATTTATCTTGAGTTGTAAATCCACCTACCTATTCTTCCTATATTGAAGCAAATAAAACATAATATAAGGGTTGCAAGCACCTACACTAAAAAATTAACGTTACGATGGTAACTTACAAAATAAATGGGAAAAAAGTTTTATAATTTCAGTACTTACCGGGATAAAGCGTTCTTTGGCAGTTATAGTTATAATTAAGAACAATAAGTTTTCCCGAAAAAAATTGGTCTTCGTAGACAGAAGTTGGTCTTCCATCAGAGTGGAAAAACATTGGCTTTAGCAGAGTGCTAGTTACTTCAGGTAGTATGTTATTTCGTGGTTCTGGAGATATTGAATACTTTCTTGTAGCTTTTAGCTCGCTAAGGACTTCAGGCATGATATTGAATAAGGATTTATTTCCATTATTCTCCATACATTTGCAAAACACTTTTAAGAAAAAAGATCCATTTTCTGTTGGTAATGCAAGTTCAAATGAACTCCTAATAATAAACAAATTAGCCTCATCAGGGTAACTAATAGAAAATCCTCCGTCATCCTCTGACCCTTTTTCAGCCCCAGGATCCTTGGTTGCTTGGGATGCCTGAAACAATCAAATAATAATATTGCATCCATTGGCTTAAAGCATTCCATTAGAAATAATATAAGTAATAGAGCACCTGAAAGACGAATAGCTTGAGCAGCTTACAATATTTCTCCCCTTTCATTATGGTAATTATTTCTTCTTCACTAATTTCATCATCTTCACATAGAAGTTTTCCGGCCGCTTTGGAGTGCGTAACTACAAATACGAACATACGCTCGTACGTACTCGAAATGTAATCGCGTACTGAAATAAACCAGACAAAATTAATCATGACCCAAATAATTTATAAGTTATAACTCCACTCTTATCCGTGGCAGAGTAGGGAAAAAAAAACACATCGTGTTAATTCTAATTGTAAATTTAAGCCAACGGAAGTTCTAGTAAAAATATATTGCACGCATCATACCATCATCTAAATAATCTGTAATTTTTTTTTTTTTCCAATTTTCCATTGGTGGGACCACAACATAACCAAGTTTCTCGAAACTCGTTTTAATGTTCTTAACGTCTGCCTCGATGTCTTCTTCTTTTCTCGATAAATGATCTAAAACAGTACATGTAATATAATTATATTATCAAGGACATGGCTATAGCATTCAAAAAGGGATCGGTTTCCACCTCGGGGAGGGTGTGAGACAGGGTTTGGGGTAAGGGAAAAAGATTTTTAAGGTACATTGACTATTTAGGCCTATTTATCTTAACCCACACAGTTACTGTAATATATTCAAAAAGCTTTCATGTTTGTCACATAGAGGGCAGTGTTAAAAGCTGTCGCAAAAGTGCGCTAGATGGCAGGTAGTTTAGTTCGGAGTTTGGGCACCAGATGGACCAAGGGCGCAGGCGCAGTCTTTGGGAGTTCAATCGCATAAGATTCCAATTATCCAGTTTCCAGATAGGTCGATGATCGTGGTCACCGCTTGTTCACGCGAAGTGTCATATTAACCCAGATTAATACAAAAGAACTTTATTCTTCCCAAATAAGAAATCTCCTTCCAAGGCGAGTTGGAGAACTGTTGTTTAAACACTACAGTTACCAAAGCAATACGAGTAAGAAAAAATTATCGGAAATATAAAATGGATACAATAATTTCGTTCAAATATGTACGGATAATTTTCCTTGTAGTTTGAGGCCATCTTGAATATTGATAAAAAAAAAATATCTACTCTCAGTAACACATGACGGTAGGTACTACTAAATACAACGGAATCGGAACGAAAAGCTCCAAATCTTAATAAATAAAAATAAATGTTTCTTGGTTTGTCCCTTGTGCGTTCCTAAACCATTCATTTGATTGCGATGAAACTTTGGTGATTTGTCATGTGTATACCCGTCAAGGTTTCTATATATACTGGTGAGCTTTGGAGGTATGAAATTTGTGTAAAAAAATTTCAATAGATGGCTTCCCAGTTGTTTGGGGGAAGACGGGGAAAGTGAATTAGGAGGTGGGGAGTTGCCATGAAATTTTGCGCGAAGGAATATGTTATTTATCAAAACGTAATTCTTGAACATGAAGCGTAACCTATATCGCCACAACATCGTGTGTTTTGTGGGAAATTATTATGTTGACTCAGACTTTTATCAGAATCGTATCGAAATCCATAGACGCTCAATTGCAGAGAGTGGCCCTCAAGGGATATTCTCTACCCAAGTACGTCAATCGTACAACATTAAACAGTAATTATTATTTTTTAATTGGTAAACTAATGTTTAAGTCAAGATTTTTATGCATAGCACAAAGGGTAACAATTATTATAAGCAATAATTATTAGCCTGAAACACTCATCAACACTGAAAAAATCTCCCGAGAAAAGATAAATGCTGCCGACGGGACTTGAACACGCGTCCTTCTGATATCCGGTCAACTGCTTTACCAACTGAGCTACGTCGGCTTATCTCCCACCCGTCAAATAATTCAATATGTACTAGTGTTTCATTCAACAATTACTGCTTATTACATTTTTCACCTGAAAACAACCAACTTTTTTTTTTGTGAGAAAGGCATTATAAGTGCTAACTCTCCCACTAGATGGCGTCGAGACAAATTATGTCTACATTTTTTGGTGAAATACTTTAACTTGTCAAATATTAATTATTATTTTTTAATTGTTAAACTGAAGATATTTATATATGGATATCAGAAGGACGCGGGTTCAAGTCCCGTCGGCGGCATTTATCTTTTCTCGGGAGATTTTTTCAGTGTTGATGAGTGTTTCATGCTAATAATTATTGCTTATAATAATTATTAAACAGTATGTACAAAGCAACGCCAATAGAACAAGAATTAACAATAACAGTGCGGTTATAGCACAGGACAATAATAATATAGACAATAACGATTCACAACTAAAATGTACCTAATATAAAACAGGAGGCAGTTTACGTCTAAGAAATGAAAAATATTGTGAGTGGACATTAAACATAAAAGTACAACAAAGAGAAACCGAAACCAAACAATTATTTAAAACTTGAGAATATGGCATTGCAGTATATTGAAAAGAAGTTAAGATTCATGAAGGATATGAATTTATAAACAATTTTTTTAAAGCCCGTATAAATATAGCTAAATTCTGGATATTAGTAAGAGCTGCGGGAAGTATATTCCAAATGAGCGGGCCAGTTACACGAAAAAAGCGATCACAGTAAACGGCTCGATTTGATCTAGAAGGTTCGATTAAACGATTGGTCACATCTAGATTTGCTGACCATAGAGTAAGGTATCTATCGCTTTAGTTTAATCGGACACTTTGTTAAGTGGGTACTTTTACATATAAATTATGTTAATTAAAAAATGTTTTAAGCGAGATTACTTACTCTTGAAATCTTTTTGCGTAAAAATGTAGACTATTCCTGGTTTCTTGTGCGTTTCTGCATCTGGTTCTGCATTTTGTTGTGTATCTTGTTCTAAATATTGTCCTGAATCTGGTTCTGTTTCTTGTCCTGTATCTTGTTTGGTATTTTGTTCTGTGTCTTGTGGTAATTCCATTTTAACGAAACCTATAAATTAACGAATAAAAAACCTTAAGTATGATAGATGATTGCAAAAAAGAAATTGCTACCGAAATAGAAATAATTAATATTAGAGGTAAAATAAAATTTAGGTATTTTTTGTTTAATGGTTATTACAATTCAAGCGAACCAGCGAATAATATGTGAGTAAATTTGATATCCTCCTTTGTCGAGGAGAGTGCCCTAAAACAAGAATTTGTATTGTTTCCCAATCAATTCGTTAAAAATAAGTAATTCGTTAAAACTATTCGGTGAAAGTACACCATTCAGAATTCAAACTTTGCTTGAAATTGCTTTTGCCGTGTTTTGCCATCCCCACTTTTCACTACCACATCTTCTTCCTCTCCTTCCCTCAGCCACACAATACCAAAATCACCCAATCAATCGGAGATGCCATAATCTTAATGTTCCCGACGATTGGGAGCAGTTGGAGCTCTTCAGCGATAGTCATATTAAATATTATATGTAATACGTAATTTATATCAAAAATCATTTTTTATTGAGCATGAAGTATTTGTCGAGAGTCGAGACAGAGTTGTATGCAACCCTAATATTACTGCCATCCACTTTCGGAAAACGCGTAGATGTTGATTATTTTATTCAAAAAATTAATTACGCTAATTACTTTCTAATAAAATCTAATGCTGCTTTAACACTTACGAGCCGAAGCGCGAGTCAAACTACGAATTATGGAAAAGGAATAAACCAACCAAGGCATTATACATTTTATTATAGAAAGACAAACATTTCCATATTACGAATAACCTCAACATGTTTGAACTCTTTCTTCAATACTCATCACAATAAGTGAAAAAGCTTGAGCAATGATACTTATTAAATATGTATTGGTGGGTATTTCTAGAATCTGTTCAACAAAAAGCTTAATCGTGAACTAAATTTAAATTTGAATATAAAGACAAATTACTTTAATTATTATTTTTAATTGATAAACTAACGTTTAAACAAGATTTTTATGCATAGCACAAAGGGTAGATAACAAATATTATAATCAGTAATTATCAGCCTGAAACACTCATCTACATTGAAAAAATCTTCCGAGAAAAGATACTGGCCGCCAACGGGAATTGAACCCGTGACCATCTGATTGCCGGTCAGCAGCTCTGACCACTGAGCTATGGCGGCTTATCTAATACCCGCCAAATAATTCAATATATACTAGTGTTTCATTCGACAATTACTCATTATTACATTTTTCCAACTGAAAACAACCAACTTTATTTTTGTGAGAGAGGTATTTTTAATACTAAATCTCCCGCTAGGTGGCGTCGAGACTAATTATGTCTGCATTTTTTTGCTGAAATACTTTAACTTGTCAAATATTAATTATTATTTTTAATTGATAAACTAACGTTTAAACAAGATTTTTATGCATAGCACAAAGGGTAGATAACAAATATTATAATCAGTAATTATCAGCCTGAAACACTCATCTACATTGAAAAAATCTTCCGAGAAAAGATACTGGCCGCCAACGGGAATTGAACCCGTGACCATCTGATTGCCGGTCAGCAGCTCTGACCACTGAGCTATGGCGGCTTATCTAATACCCGCCAAATAATTCAATATATGCTCAGTGGTCAGAGCTGCTGACCGGCAATCAGATGGTCACGGGTTCAATTCCCGTTGGCGGCCGGTATCTTTTCTCGGAAGATTTTTTCAATGTAGATGAGTGTTTCAGGCTGATAATTATTGATTATAATATTTGTTATCTACAAATTACTTTGTTTACATCACTTTTATTTGTATACAATCAACATGTTTCGTAAACAATATTTACTTCATCAGGATCAAACGGATACTAAACTTAAAAATTAAATATAGATTATCTACACATGGAAGGAAAGGGTAGAAGGGAGGTGGAGGGGTAAGAGTGGGGAAAGTTTATCAATTATGGATTTCAAAGCCATTAGCAGGGAAATACCGATTAAGTGGGAAAAGGTTCAAAAGAGGGTTTATAAAAATTTGCTGCTTATTAATTATGTCTACTTTATTATTTACTTTTTTTTCTAATTTCTAAAATCTCTAAATTATTTATTTATCTGTGATGCCTTATAGCCTGAATGTAATATTTTAAGTCCATGGTTTTTGTCAAAATTGTGATTATTTTTTATTAAATGATCTGCGAACTCAGACTCGCTGCTGCCATTTAATGCCCTGAGATATTCTTTAACAATATCTTCAAAGTTTCTACCTAGGTATATAAAAGCTCTCACAATCTTTACAATCGAGCTTATAAACGCCCGATTTTTTTTTGATGTCGCTGTCTTTGTTGTTAAGGATGAATTTTTTTAATTTGTTATTTTTATAAAATACAGGTTGTATATTATTGGGAATATTTTTGCTAATTATTTTTGACATATCGTTATTAACAAGTAGAATTCTACGCCATTGATCATTATTATGTTTAGAAAAAGGGTAGATATATAGTTTTGAGAATTTCTGTTTATTCTTTTTATTATTTCATAATTTATTCATTTAAAATAATAAATAGTATGTTTGCGGCACGTTCCAGAGTGGAAGATATTCTCTGTATCGCCCTGGTGTGAGACCACCATTCAGAATTGAAACGTTGCTTGAAACGGCATTAGCCGTGTTTGGTGACCAGATCTGAATAGCCAGGTACTTCCCCACGTTCCTCTCCCCTATCTCCTTCCCCTGCCCACAACCCTCATCCTCCCAACATACCCCAATTGGGGATGCCATAGTCTCACTGGCTTCAGACGGGAGCAGTTGGGACTCTTGTGAGGTATTCATGTAAAAAAAAAATTAAGTATTTGATCTATTAGTTTAGTAGAATAACCATTATTAATTCATTTTTAGTCAGCATCGCGTTCATTGGTCAAAATATTGTACATATATTTTCGATTGGTGATCAATGAACCGGTGTATGCAATTTTTAGCCGTAAGTTGTTTTTAATTGTTTGTCTAGCTTGTGGTATTTCTAGATTTTAGGCATGTATGGTAAGTTTGTACAGCGCCGTTGAGGTGATTTTTCACAAAAACGGCGCTATATTAATCGTCCAAATATTATTATTATTATTAATATTAACTGCTATTTGTTTAATGAGATTTAATTCCAAAGTAAAATTAGGAACAGACAAAGGAATCGCAACTAATCTATTAACCATAGAGTGAAAGGCCGAGCGTTTCTGAGTTAAAGGATGATTAGATGAATTATGTATAACAGTATCGGTGTACGTATCTTTACAGAAAATATTGAAATCTATTTTATTACCTATTACTGTTAAATTTAAACTTAGAAATTTAAACTCTTCTCTTTACCTATTTCTAGTGTGAATTGAATGTTTTTATGAAATTTTATTTTAAAAGTTTAAGAACATGTTCAGTTGCCTTTCTGTACCTAACCAAATATATATTATATCATCGACATATCTTTTCCAGCAATATACGTTTTTTAAGTAAAAGCGCACCGCTATTAAAAATCTTATTCTCTATATTATTAACAAAAATATCTGCAATCAAAGGGCTCGTACTACTACCCACCGCTAAGCCATATTTTTGTTTAAATTTTGTATTATTGAATTGAAAGTAATTCTCTTTAAAAATAACATCAAATAATAAAATTAAATCATTAATTAAGTCTTCCGGCAAGTTCGGAGAATTTAACAAATTATTAATAATGGTTTTACTTTCTTCTATTGGAATATTTGGGAATAAATTAATCACATCAAAGGAAACCAACATAGCGTGGTTAGAGATTTCCAAATCTTTTAAGTAATTGACTAATTCTGACGAATTCTTAACTGTGTATGTTGGTTGAAATACATTAGCATTCATAACTTCATTATTTATAGTTGATGCTAATTTAAATTTTAACCGTCAGATAAAGTAACAAGGGTGTTAAATAGGGGTGTTTCAAGTGTACTTTTGTTAAAGTAATGATTCTTAGTTTGGCCAGTCTAAAAAGCAGAATATTCCTCGAAATTATGTGATAAAAAACACCGCATTATTTTTAGGTGCGGCACACTATAAATTAAACTCGAAAACCAGAACAACTGTAATAAATATCCGACTGTATTTTGTTTCGCGTCGTTGTACGATCTGACAGTTTTATTCCTATATTTTTTTTTATGTGAATACCTCTCAAGAGTCCCAGGTACTCCCGCCTGGAGCTAGTGCGACAGAAGGCAGTGAGGAGGGGAAGGAGATAGGAAAACGGAAAGTATGGAAGTACCTGGTCACCAAACACGACTTAAGCCATTTTAAGCAACGTTTCAATTCTGAACAATGGTCTTACACCAGGACGATACTTATAGTATCTTCCACTCTGGAACGTGCCGCAAATACACTATATATTATTTTTAATGAATTAATTTTAAAATAAAACAAATTAATCAATTAAAATTTATATTCGCATTCCAGGATTTAATCCCACGTCCTTGTGTTGTGAGTCAAAAGCCCTACCCCTTGACTACGGAGGTCATCTATAAATATTAAAAAATAATATTCACATTATAATGTTCACATTATAATAGGGGATCACTCTGGATCAATGATACAGTTAAATGGTTATAATATCGAAAAGGTGGAGAGATTTAAATACCTCGGCAGTATTCTCACGGAGACCCTTGACCCAGATATAGAGATAAGGTGCAGAATTGAAGCAGCAAGAACATGAAGTACCCTCTTCTGCAATGACAAAATGCTATGCGTGGTCGGTCTTGCTGTATGGATGTGAAACATGGACCTTGAAAATAAATACCATGAACAGGTTAGAGGCTTTCGAAATGTGGCTTTACCGGAGAATGCTCAAGGTCCCATGGACTGACATGATCACCAACACAGAAATTCACAGGCTTGCTAGAGCTGATAGGGAACTGCTTACAAACATTAATAAAAATCAAGAAAATTTCATATCTGGGTCATATACTTCGAGGGGAGAAGTATCACTTGCTCCATTTAATATTTAAAGGCAAGATAGAAGGTCGCCAAGGGCCTGGTAGGAGACAAATGTCTTGGCTGCGAAATATACGAGAGTAGACCGAGAGTGGAGTGGACTGGACCATTAGAAGTGTGGAGGAACTATTCCGAGCAGCGCAAGACAGAGAGACATTTTCAAGAGTGATCGCTAACGTCGGGGGGACCTGATAGGCGCACAAAGAAGATAACAAGGAAAGAACATAGTTTATTTTCCAGTAGTTGTTTTATTTTACCCATTAAAAATTTGAGATCGTCCCAATTAACCATATGGTTTTTGGTTTTCGCTGCAAGTCATAATAATGGATGTGGAATTTATAGTCACTATCATCATCATGTATAATGATTAATACTCAATGTTGAAGCGTGCAATTTCATACCCTACCTCTAATAGTACTGTCATATATGTTAAAATTTCGGAGTAACTCTTAAGTAACTAGCGATTTTCGGAAAGTAAAAGCAAAAGTTAAAAATGACATAAAACAGGCGGTTAAATTGATTGAGAAACCAATTTTTGTGATATTTAACATTAGCAATTTTTTTATTCTTCTTTTACTCTAGCAACCGTTGAATCAGACGGACCCTAATGTTTTTACCGAGGTGTAAATATAACGTGGCGCTTAAGGCCGGAATTGCGAAAAACTTGAATTGTGTATGGTCGAAATCCATAAAAAACGGTCTTCTAACAGGCAGGACTCCTGGTAGAAGACCCATGTTCACTCCTTCCTCTCCTCTAAAACTTCCTCCATACAGCATCCACAGATGACATAGGCCCTGAGGGAAATATTTTTCCTCAGGGCCTTCTGTATGTAGTTAATGTAAAAAAAGAGGAACACACAAGTCAAAAATATGCGTTTTCATTAAAATTAGTATTCGGTATAAAAATCGCCCGGCAAACGGAATCTATAAACGGTTGATTTAAGGCTCAGTTCCCGGCCCCAAAAAGCAGAAGATGGAGTGATATGAATTTACGAATGTTAGAAGAGCGCGCTAACGTTTACAGCGATAAAATTGATGCAAAAATCATGAAAATCTTTAATAAAACGCGACTCGTTAAAAATAGAGCAAAAATCTCGCGATAATTGTCTTTAATTTTATTTAAAGAAACGCTGTGATTTTTTTCATATATATAACATGTAAAATAACCAAAACAAACGTGTTTATAATCATTTTTGGAGCATACTTTGCGATTTTTTTCTATCGAGGTAATTTTATATAATTTGCGTTTCGGCGCGATAAATGTCTAGATATTATCTTCAAGAATAACATATTTATTTTTTTAAGAGCTTAAAAACTTCAAATGTTTAAGGGAGGTTTGCAAGAAATCGGTTGAAATTCGGAGGACCGCCTCTTAAGCGTAAAGGTGGTTTTTATTTAGTAATTAGTTGTTTCTTATACGCGTTTACCGTTTACACATTACTTATGAAAAAAAATGTATTTTGCGCTTATAAATTACAAAGTTATTAACAATTTTATTAAATTCTTCTCAAGAGAAGTGATACAGAAAAATTTAGTTTATCTTTAGTTTTTAGTTTTTTTTTTTTAATTTTTTCCACTTCAAATGTCGATGACATATTCAAGCGAGCTTCCATTATAAAAATGTGTAAAGAAAAAAATAACATACAATATAAAGAATTTTACAAACTTATGAGAAATGGTAACAAATTTATTACACCTAATTTTAAAACAACGCTGTATCATCAACCAATCGGAACAAATAAATAAAATTAAACAATTTAAAAAAAAATTAGAGTAAAAAGTAAATACTGTATTCAAAAAATATTATAATTTACAATCTAAGTAAGAATCGTGGCTTCCTTATCAGGCACAAGAGCTCCTCTTATCTGATAAGGTATAAATGACCAAAAACGACCTTTATTATAATAGATTGTAAAATATATTTGCATATTATATGTAACTTATATTTTTTCATATTACAATAAAAAAATGAAATAAAAGTAAATAAAAAATCTACAAGATGTACTTTTAACATTCATAATGTAAAGATTAATTGGAAATAGTGATCTCATATTAAATAATAAGTAAGTTATTAAGTATGACGGATTGAGTACAGTAAAAATAATTTAAAAAATTTTCCACTAAACTTGTTTATTTATCAGACCGGACTGGTTTCAATCAATTACGGTCATCCCCACTGTTTTCATTATACGCATCACAGAGGAATTCTACCAAGAACTTACAGTTGCTAAACAGAGAATTGCATTAAATTGGAGAAAAATTGACAACCGATGTGTTCTCACATTCTTCATACAATAACAGCGGATTAGCATATGTAACGTACAATACAACGAAATAAAGTCTAAAGAATAATGGCAAATAAAAATATAACGATTATAAATTCTGTCAACGTATTTTATAAGTAAGGTTTTGTGGCGAGAAAAAAAATATGAAGAAAGAAAAAACTTACGCACTAGTAACGCCCGAGTGCCATACAGGCCACTGATCGATGATATCTTCAACTATCATATTTTATCTCTTGTATCTTTCTTATTATATCGCTATCAAAAAAATATGTTCCTACTGTCTTTATTGATTTTAAATCAGGGGTGACAAACTCAATCTTGTTAAAAGTGACATTGTTTAACTAAAGTTACAAAACGGCGCACTTTTTCGGAGATTCAGATACTTGTCAGCATTATTCTTTTCAAAATAGCACTTTAAATAAAATTATCAAAAATACTTAAAAACCATTTTTTATAATTGGTAAATTGGTGAGTTTATAAATTGGTTAGTTGGTAAATTTGGAAAATTTGTAATTTGGTAATTTGATAAATTGGTAAATCGGTCACATGGTTAGTTGGTAATTTGAAAAATTAGAAAATGGAAATTTGATAAATTTGTAATTTGGTAAAAATAGGCAAATTGGTCATTGTTCTTGCAGATTAGAGAAGAGAACATTTATCATTTTTTTTATTATGAAAGCTGGTACGTTTAGGTGGGTCACGACTTTATGGAAAAAAAATCTTGTTTTGATTTGTCTAATAGTGATAAAATGGTGTTAAATGAAGATATAAAATAATATTGGATATCATATTCCTCCAGATTGACTTTGAAATTTCATATAATAGAAAAATACCCACCCTTGTTAAATCTTAATTTTTTTTTAGATAAACTATTAAAAATTATCTATTTTTTAATAAAACACCAAATAGAGGGAATATTTTGATTTTTTTTATAAAAAAATATAAATGAATATAATTCAAATTATCTCAAGGCAGTGTATTGAGAATTTTGCTTTTGAAAATTTTGCTTTTCAAATGGAAATACCAGCAAAATCCTTCTTAATCCCTAATTTCTGCATCATTTTGCGATACTCAATCTTGGGACTTTTTGTAAATGATTTCTTAAATATATACTAAGTGCGTTTGCTTTGAAAGATTACAAAAAATATGATTTAAAGGATTCATAGTAACTTTAATATACACTAGAAAAAACCCCTTACAATGAAAACTTTGAAGTGAATCCGGAGGGAAAAGATTGAATCGGAAATTGAAACGCGTTTAATATAAAAATTTAAACGCGTAATTTTGAGCCAATTTGGCACCCTTTTATCGCTCTTAGAATAAAAAAAAATAAAAAAAAAAAAAAAACTAGATGACCCGCCTTATTTTACATGTGAAAATGTATTTATTAAATCACATTTGAAAACAATGCATAAATGAATGATCGAGCTTCTACTGATAACTGTGATCCTCCGGTGTCACTGTGATAATAGTATTATGTTTATATCATTTTTTAAAAGCGCATAACCCTCACCGTTTTAATAAATATCTGCAAATTAATATACAGGGCGTTAAAAGACGTACTTGATCTACTTTAACAATTGATTCCTGACATTATTTTGAATGAAAAATGTAAGCGAAGTTTTGGTCTCCGTTGACATTCTTAATGTTTTTTTTTCTACAGAAACATAAAAAACAGTAGGTGTTGGACAGTTGGAATTGGGGTAAGGGGTTGGTCGGTTACTCGGATGAGTGAGCAATGACGACATGCGGAAGTTTGTTTTTGGTATGATATTTAAAAAAAAATAATGTTTTTTCAAGTTATAAAAGAAGTCACCGGAGATCAAAATTTCGTTCGCATTTTTTATTACAATTTTTTTTTATTTTATTTATTTGTTTATTAAGACATGCACAGTACATTATAATTCAAGTTATAAAGTATTTCATTTTAACGTAGTTATGTACCTATTACGTAAGTCCATAAATGTCATTTGGTAGTTTCGTCTGACATGTGAACGGGTTTTAAAACTTAATTAGTGAATGAACAAGTAAAAATAATAAAAAGAGAGAAAAAAAAGGGGGGGGGGGAGATAAAGAGACATTTTAAATCAAAAAATATGCTCACTAATTGTAATTGACTGATTAAGATTTAGTGAAAGGTTAAGTGTAAGTAGTTATAAAATTTATAATATGAATTTGTATCACGCCAAGAAATTTAATAAGTTAGTTTTGTTTGCTTGCAAGGAAGCATGGAAAATGACTGTGTAGTAATTTTAAGTGGGTATAAGTTGTGATTGCGCGAGTAATTTGTGAATTACTTGCTGCATTAGTGTTGTTAGCTTCAATATGAAAAAGGGAAGTGTGCCTGGTACTCCTCATTGGGACATTAAAACCAATGACGGGTAGCAATTGAGGACTATATATATATTATATAGTATTGTTTGGTTTTTCAAAAAACTCACTTTTTCCTTGATGCGAAAATCGACCTCACCGCCCCTCGCGTTTCACCAACCTCAAGGTTCTCTTTGGCTTGAAGTCTAGAATTGTCCCTTCGGCTGACACGCGAGAATGGACATTAGCGCTCGCTATTTTGGAACGCTTCAAAGTTCACAATCCTTCGAAGAGTCGATTATTTTCCAGCCACTAGCTTTTGTTTCTTTTTTGTTAGGGGAAACATTTTTCATCGTTATCAATATGTTTGCCAAAACTTTACGGGAGACTTCTAGCGGTGCGGAATACAAGTATGGATTATTCACATTAGAAAAAATCAAATGTCTATCGAATACTGTTGTAGTTCTATTTTCATCCGTTCGAAATGGCAGCTTCGTCTGAATTTAAATAAATACGCTAGCTTCACGATTTTCACAAAAAAAATAGACTAGACAGGAAACTCACATAAAATTGAACTGATACATTTTAAGAGCGAAAAATAATATAAATTTGCGGCGAAAACTGGAACTACTCATAAAATCACTCAATTCGGCTAGGTTATATTTTCCGCCGACAGGTTCGCCCCTTTAAAAACGTCGGATCGAGAAGGGAAGTAAAAAAAAGTTAGTTTCCCATACAAAACTGATTTCGCTAGGAATTTATTCTAATTAATTAAACGGTTTTGAGAAAGTACTTGAGAAAAATTGACATTTTATAGGGGCATTACGGAATTAAAGATTGCGTTAAAAGTACACCTTCCGGCGGAGATGTTTTTTAATAAACATAAACAATACAAGTTTTAGAAACTTTTAAAACCAAAACATGTTTAGCTCCCCCTTGAAAATGTTTCACAATATTGCATTCAAATTCGACATTTTTCTGACATTTGCGAAAAATTCACTTTCATAGATAATGTTAATTGTTTGCAGCCTGTAAAATCGCTTATAAAATTCGGCAGATATTTAAATTTTCCCCAACTGTGCAACACTGAAAATGGAATGATATTCCAATTCTCAACATACCACCTCAAGCCCTCGGCAAGGCCAGGACAGCTTATTTGTATGGAATTTTTTTTAAAAACGATGCCTTTATTCGATTTTCAGGCCTGGTTTGAGGTGCTTTTTGACAATGTTTTCCGTTGGTCTTGCCAGCATTGAAAAAAATAATTTTAGAATATTGAGATGAACTAGGTAGGGACCCGATAAATTATATCTACGAGTATTTATTTATATTATTATTACATATGAATTGTCGAAATATGTCCGCACATAACTTCCAAACGATTGAACCAAATTGAATAATTCTTTTTACGTTGTGATCCTTATTGTTTGGACAAGGTTTTTATAAATTTACCGGTGAGCTCTAGCATTATTAAATTTGAATAAAATGAATTACCGAAGTTTATGTACGCTCATAACTTCCGAAATACTGTAACAAATTGGAAAATTCTTTTTTTGTTGTGTTCGTTATTGTTAGGGCAAAGTTTGTATTAAACTAATGGTGAGCTCTGGCATCATGAAATTTGTATTAAAATGAATCCCCGAAATGCATGTACGCTTATAACTTCTGAACGACTGCACCAAATTGGATAATTCTTTTTATGTAGTTATTGTTATTGTTAGGACAAGGTTTTTATATAACTAATTGCGAGAACTGGCATTATGAAATTTGTATAAAAATTAATCGCCGAAAAGTATGTACACGCATAACTTTCTAACGACTGCACTAAATCGGATAATTCTTTTTATGTTGTGTTGGTTATTGGCTGGTGAGCACTGTCATTAAGAAATTTGTACAAAAAATTTCAATAGGTGGCACGCGAGATGTTTGAAAACTAAATGTACCGGGAATGAATGTATGAAACGCGGGAGTTGTGGGAAGGGGAAACAGGGAGGGGGGAGGGGATTTCGGGAGGGGGTTTACGGGACGGAGATGGGGGGGGGGGTGATGTGAAGGGGGTGGAAGGGGGGGGGGGGGTGGAGTGGAAATGCGAGAAGGGAAGAGGACGCGGGAGAGGAAGGGGGGGGGGGGGATGGGGAACGGGACGAATGGGAAAGGACACGCAGGAAGATTTTTTTATTAAATGGCATAGTTACGCATGCCGGGTAACAGGTATCTTTTATATATGTAAAAATCAAAAAATGTTTGCATGTATGTATGTATGTCCGCTTAGCATTGCTAAACCATTCATCCGATTGCGATAAAACTTTTGGGATTTGATGTGCGCATGCTTGCGATGGTTTCTGTATACAAAAGTGAGCTCTGGCATCATGAAATTACGCATTGCTAAACCGTTCATTACGATTTGATGTGTACATGCCTACAATGGTGTCTATATACTAACGTATGGCAGGTTTTTGCTGCTAGGCCCTGCGGGCGGCTTTGTGTTTATTTGTATGTTTAACCGCTAACCGTTGCTACACCATTCATCCGATTGCGATGAAAATTTGAGGATTTGATGTGTGCATGTCCCCGACGGTTTCTGTATACAAAAGTGAGCTCTGGAATCATGAAATTACCCATTGCTTAACCGTTCATCCGATTGCGATGAAACTTTGGGGATTTGGTGTGTGCATGCCTACAATGGTGTCTATATACTAACGTATAGCAGGTTTTTGCTGCTAGCCCCTGCGGGCGGCTTTATATATATTTGCATGTCTAACCGCTAAGCGTTGCTAAAACATTCATCCGATTGCGATGAAACTTTGAGTTTTGAATTTTTCGCCTTATCCACATTCAAACGTCGTTTTTTTCTTCATATATTTAGTTAAACACCCGCTCCTCGCTTCATCCACGTTCACACGTCAAATCGCATAGTGTTTTAACCCGTTAGTTGCATTTGCAACAGGCAAAAGCTAGTTATATAGTATTGTTTGGTTTTTCAAAAAACTCACTTTTTCCTTGATGCGAAAATCGACCTCACCGCCCCTCGCGTTTCACCAACCTCAAGGTTCTCTTTGGCTCGAAGTCTAGAATTGTCCCTTCGGCTGACACGCGAGAATGGACATTAGCGCTCGCTATTTTGGAACGCTTCAAAGTTCACAATCCTTCGAAGAGTCGATTATTTTCCAGCCACTAGCTTTTGTTTCTTTTTTGTTAGGGGAAACATTTTTCATCGTTATCAATATGTTTGCCAAAACTTTACGGGATACTTCTAGCGGTGCGGAATACAAATATGGATTATTCACATTAGAAAAAATCAAATGTCTATCGAATACTGTTGTAGTTCTATTTTCATCCGTTCGAAATGGCAGCTTCGTCTGAATTTAAATAAATACGCTAGCTTCACGATTTTCACAAAAAAAATAGACTAGACAGGAAACTCACATAAAATTGAACTGATACATTTTAAGAGCGAAAAATAATATAAATTTGCGGCGAAAACTGGAACTACTCATAAAATCACTCAATTCGGCTAGGTTATATTTCCCGCCGACAGGTTCGCCCCTTTAAAAACGTCGGATCGAGAAGGGAAGTAAAAAAAAGTTAGTTTCCCATACAAAACTGATTTTGCTAGGAATTTATTCTAATTAATTAAACGGCTTCGAGAAAGTTCTTCAGAAAAATTGACATTTTATAGGGGCATTACGGAATTAAAGATTGCGTTAAAAGTACACCTTCCGGCGGAGATGTTTTTTAATAAACATAAACAATACAAGTTTTAGAAACTTTTAAAACCAAAACATGTTTAGCTCCCCCTTTAAAATGTTTCACAATATTGCATTCAAATTCGACATTTTTCTGACATTTGCGAAAAATTCACTTTCATCGATAAATGCAAATCGTTTGCAGCCTGTAAAATCGGCTGGTATATTAAAATTTTATAATTTTTCTCGAACTTTGCAACACTGAAGATGGAGTCGTGATGGCGTTAAAATCCACTACCACCTTAAAAAAAGCAGACCCCGCCCTAATAGGTTTTGTGTGAAGAATTTTTTTTTTTAATGGCGGATTTCAAATTGCATAGCTCGACAGGGCCTAAATTTAAGCAGGATTGGTGCAAATTTGTGCATCGGTCTTGCCTGTTTAAAAAATATAATTATGGAATATTATCTGTCTGTGTATGATATAGTATAGGTAAGTACCTAATACAAAAGCGCTAGATTTACCCGCGCTTCAACAGCAAATTGAAATGTCAAAAGAAAACGGATCTCTCAGCGGTTTGGGTTGTTGTTTTTCGGGAAACGGCATTGCGGCCGGAAAAACGATTCTGGCTTGGATGTTTTTGGAAAATACGGTACCCTGAAATATAAGGCAACTTTTAACAGTAATTTTACGTGTCCGTCTTATGAAAAAATGTTCATGAGGATATGATAAACATATAACATTTTCCAAAAAAATGAGGAAAACGCGTGCCATAGATTTCAGAAGTGGAGATTTTTACTGGCCAGTTTAAATATGTTCATACAGGGTAGGTACTTATTTCAGTGGTATTGCAAATATGATGAAAAAGCAAATATTGCCGGAATTTTAGTAACAAATGCGGAGGTACCTACCCGAATACGTAGCTACACAATTAAATGCAATACTTAGGTTAGGTTGTTGTACAACGATACTGAATAATTCAACATTTTTTTAAGGTTCATTTTCAAGTTCTTCGTAAGTTCTATTCAAGTTCTGTTATTTTATCAGTACATGCCAGTTGCATCATAAAACTGAAATAATAACTGAACTTGAATAGAATTTGAACCGAACTTTTACAGAACGTTAAAATTGACTTGAAAAATTGAAGAATTTTTAATTTCGTTAAACAACCCAGCCTAAATATGTGTTTTTTTTTTTACGTATGTATGCAAGTACCAGCACTCAAAATTTAGGTAGGTACCCATCTGCATATAACAACTCGGTATCATCCGACTATATTGCATACGTATTAGTTTTCTAATTTTACAATGAAATTACTCGAAGTTGAACGGGATATTTTTTAAAAGTATTAAATTCATATAGCGCTTTATTTTAAGCAGTAAAACTACTGGTGAGTTCTGGCATTATAAAATTTGTATGAAAATGTACATACGCTCATAACTTCCGAAAGACTGCAACAATTTGAAAAATTCTTTTTTTGTTGTGTTCGTTATTGTTAGTACAAGGTTTGTATAAAATTACTGGTGAGTTCTGGCATTACGAAATTTGTAAAAAAAAAATATAGGTGGCGCGCGAGCTTTTTGAAAAATAAATGTACCGGGAATTAGTGTATGTAATGCGGCAGGTGGGGGGGGGGTGGAAACAGGAAGGGGGAGGGGAGCCTGGGAGGGGGGAGGGGAACTCGGGAGGGGGTTTACGATACGGAGAAGCCTAGGAGTGAAGTGGGGTGAGGGAAGGTGAGGGAGGCGGAGTGGAAAGGGGAAGAGGACGCTGGTGAGGAAGGGGGGGGGGATTCCTGGTTCCTGTATACAATAGTGGGCTCTGGCAACACGAAATTACGCATTGCTCAACCGTTCATCCGATTGTGATGAAACTTTGGGGATTTGATGTGTGCATTTCTACAATGGTGTTTATATGCTAACGTATAGCAGGTTTTTGCTGCTAGGTCCTGCGGACGGCTTTATACGTAGTTGTATGTTTAACCGCTAAGCGTTGCTAAACCATTCATCCGATTGCGATGAAAATTTGAGGATTTGATGTGTGCATGCCCACGACGGTTTCTGTATACAAGAGTGAGCTCTGGCATCATGAAATTACGCATTGCTAAACCGTTCATGCGATTGCGATGAAACTTTGGGGATTTGATGTGTGCATGCCTACAATGGTGTCTATATACTAACGTATGGCAGATTTTTGCTGCTAGGCCCTGTGGGCGGCTTTATATATATTTGTATGTTTAACCGTAGGTACCTACCCGCTTACTACGAAATATTTTTTTTTCTGTTAGTAAGTCAAGTTAGTTTTAACCCGTTAGTTGCATTTGCAATGGGCATAAGCTAGTTATATAGTATTGTTTGGTTTTTCAAAAAACTCACTTTTTCCTTGATGCGAAAATCGACCTCACCGCCCCTCGCGTTTCACCAACCTCAAGGTTCTCTTTGGCTTGAAGTCTAGAATTGTCCCTTCGGCTGACACGCGAGAATGGACATTAGCGCTCGCTATTTTGGAACGCTTCAAAGTTCACAATCCTTCGAAGAGTCGATTATTTTCCAGCCACTAGCTTTTGTTTCTTTTTTGTTAGGGGAAACATTTTTCATCGTTATCAATATGTTTGCCAAAACTTTACGGGAGACTTCTAGCGGTGCGGAATACAAATATGGATTATTCACATTAGAAAAAATCAAATGTCTATCGAATACTGTTGTAGTTCTATTTTCATCCGTTCGAAATGGCAGCTTCGTCTGAATTTAAATAAATACGCTAGCTTCACGATTTTCACAAAAAAATAGACTAGACAGGAAACTCACATAAAATTGAACTGATACATTTTAAGAGCGAAAAATAATATAAATTTGCGGCGAAAACTGGAACTACTCATAAAATCACTCAATTCGGCTAGGTTATATTTCCCGCCGACAGGTTCGCCCCTTTAAAAACGTCGTATCGAGAAGGGAAGTAAAAAAAAGTTAGTTTCCCATACAAAACTGATTTTGCTAGGAATTTATTCTAATTAATTAAACGGCTTCGAGAAAGTTCTTCAGAAAAATTGACATTTTATAGGGGCATTACGGAATTAAAGATTGCGTTAAAAGTACACCTTCCGGCGGAGATGTTTTTTAATAAACATAAACAATACAAGTTTTAGAAACTTTTAAAACCAAAACATGTTTAGCTCCCCCTTGAAAATGTTTCACAATATTGCATTCAAATTCGACATTTTTCTGACATTTGCGAAAAATTCACTTTCATAGATAATGTTAATTGTTTGCAGCCTGTAAAATCGCTTATAAAATTCGGCAGATATTTAAATTTTCCCCAACTGTGCAACACTGAAAATGGAATGATATTCCAATTCTCAACATACCACCTCAAGCCCTCGGCAAGGCCAGGACAGCTTATTTGTATGGAATTTTTTTTTAAAACGATGCCTTTATTCGATTTTCAGGCCTGGTTTGAGGTGCTTTTTGACAATGTTTTCCGTTGGTCTTGCCAGCATTGAAAAAATAATTTTAGAATATTGAGATGAACTAGGTAGGGACCCGATAAATTATATCTACGAGTATTTATTTATATTATTATTACATATTTTTTTTTTTTTTTTTTTTTTTAGTTTTTATTCCAGCAGGGCTGGGAGGGTAGTGCAATCCCAGCCTGCCATATTACATACAGAGTAAATAAAAATCATATTATTAGGTAGGAGCCTAATGAAAATAAAATTTGAACATAAATAACAACAACAAAAAAAAAAATAACTATAAAATTAAAAATTAAATAAAATTAATTAATTATTTATCGTCCATCAGGGAGGTCGCCTCATCATCTGCATCCATCGCTCATTTAGTGGGGAACTGAGCCACTCGGATGCAGCCACGACAATGATGTTGGTTGATTTCCGTGTCCTGCTCCAGAAGCTGGCTAGTCGGTGGCGAAGTAAGGCTGGGAATGAGTGCACCCTCCCTTCGGTGAACATCGTGGAGGCGCTGCAGAACCTCGGTAGTTGCATAAGTTGCCTGTATGCATTGTTGTAGCACACCCTCAGTTTGTCCCATTGCGCTGCTGGATATTGCGTCCACAGTTCAGATGTGTACAGGGCGGTGCAGTATGTCTTGAAGAGTAATTTTCTGACGTCGTCGCTACAGTGGTAGAACCGCCTTGATAGCATTCCGGCCCGTATGTTAATTGCTCTCCTTTGTCGTTCCATATCTTCTACATCCTTCATGTCTTCGGTTAGGATATGTCCCAGGTACTTAACCTGTGCGGCCACAAGCAGTTCGTTTCCTTCTAGATATATTGGAGGAATATTTAATGGCTCCTTATTGTGTTTGAAAGCGACGATGACTGACTTTTTAGAATTGTACAACAAGTTATGAGAGTTTGCGTACTCTTCGCATATTTGCACAAGTCTTCTCATCGCTTTAATCGAAGGTGCAAGCAGCACCATGTCATCCGCATAATTAATGTTATTACTGCCTTGTCCGCAGATATGACATCCGATTCGTGTATCGTTCAGCTCCTGTAAGAGGTCGTTAATGTACACATTAAATAGAGTTGGAGACATATTTCCCCCTTGCCTGACTCCGCTTTTAAGGAATAAAGGTCTTGAAGAAGCTCCTGCCCATTGAATTTGATTTTCCTGTTGTCCGTACCAAATAGCCAGCATATTGACCACTGCTTTGTCCACGAAATTGTCGAAATATGTCCGCACATAACTTCCAAACGATTGAACCAAATTGAATAATTCTTTTTACGTTGTGATCCTTATTGTTTGGACAAGGTTTTTATAAATTTACCGGTGAGCTCTAGCATTATTAAATTTGAATAAAATGAATTACCGAAGTTTATGTACGCTCATAACTTCCGAAATACTGTAACAAATTGGAAAATTCTTTTTTTGTTGTGTTCGTTATTGTTGGGGCAAAGTTTGTATTAAACTAATGGTGAGCTCTGGCATCATGAAATTTGTATTAAAATGAATCCCCGAAATGCATGTACGCTTATAACTTCTGAACGACTGCACCAAATTGGATAATTCTTTTTATGTAGTTATTGTTATTGTTAGGACAAGGTTTTTATATAACTAATTGCGAGAACTGGCATTATGAAATTTGTATAAAAATTAATCGCCGAAAAGTATGTACACGCATAACTTTCTAACGACTGCACTAAATCGGATAATTCTTTTTATGTTGTGTTGGTTATTGGCTGGTGAGCACTGTCATTAAGAAATTTGTACAAAAAATTTCAATAGGTGGCACGCGAGATGTTTGAAAACTAAATGTACCGGGAATGAATGTATGAAACGCGGGAGTTGTGGGAAGGGGAAACAGGGAGGGGGGAGGGGATTTCGGGAGGGGGTTTACGGGACGGAGATGGGGGGGGGGTGATGTGAAGGGGGGGAAGGGGGGGGGGGGGTGGAGTGGAAATGCGAGAAGGGAAGAGGACGCGGGAGAGGAAGGGGGGGGGGATGGGGAACGGGACGAATGGGAAAGGACACGCAGGAAGATTTTTTTATTAAATGGCATAGTTACGCATGCCGGGTAACAGGTATCTTTTATATATGTAAAAATCAAAAAATGTTTGCATGTATGTATGTATGTCCGCTTAGCGTTGCTAAACCATTCATCCGATTGCGATAAAACTTTTGGGATTTGATGTGCGCATGCTTGCGATGGTTTCTGTATACAAAAGTGAGCTCTGGCATCATGAAATTACGCATTGCTAAACCGTTCATCCGATTGCGATGAAACCTTGGGGATTTGATGTGTACATGCCTACAATGGTGTCTATATACTAACGTATGGCAGGTTTTTGCTGCTAGGCCCTGCGGGCGGCTTTATGTTTATTTGTATGTTTAACCGCTAACCGTTGCTACACCATTCATCCGATTGCGATGAAAATTTGAGGATTTGATGTGTGCATGTCCCCGACGGTTTCTGTATGCAAAAGTGAGCTCTGGAATCATGAAATTACCCATTGCTTAACCGTTCATCCGATTGCGATGAAACTTTGGGGATTTGGTGTGTGCATGCCTACAATGGTGTCTATATACTAACGTATAGCAGGTTTTTGCTGCTAGCCCCTGCGGGCGGCTTTATATATATTTGCATGTCTAACCGCTAAGCGTTGCTAAAACATTCATCCGATTGCGATGAAACTTTGAGTTTTGAATTTTTCGCCTTATCCACATTCAAACGTCGTTTTTTTCTTCATATATTTAGTTAAACACCCGCTCCTCGCTTCATCCACGTTCACACGTCAAATCGCATAGTGTTTTAACCCGTTAGTTGCATTTGCAACAGGCATAAGCTAGTTATATAGTATTGCTTGGTTTTTCAAAAAACTCACTTTTTCCTTGATGCGAAAATCGACCTCACCGCCCCTCGCGTTTCACCAACCTCAAGGTTCACTTTGGCTCGAAGTCTAGAATTGTCCCTTCGGCTGACACGCGAGAATGGACATTAGCGCTCGCTATTTTGGAACGCTTCAAAGTTCACAATCCTTCGAAGAGTCGATTATTTTCCAGCCACTAGCTTTTGTTTCTTTTTTGTTAGGGGAAACATTTTTCATCGTTATCAATATGTTTGCCAAAACTTTACGGGAGACTTCTAGCGGTGCGGAATACAAGTATGGATTATTCACATTAGAAAAAATCAAATGTCTATCGAATACTGTTGTAGTTCTATTTTCATCCGTTCGAAATGGCAGCTTCGTCTGAATTTAAATAAATACGCTAGCTTCACGATTTTCACAAAAAAAATAGACTAGACAGGAAACTCACATAAAATTGAACTGATACATTTTAAGAGCGAAAAATTATTTAAATTTGCGGCGAAAACTGGAACTACTCATAAAATCACTCAATTCGGCTAGGTTATATTTCCCGCCGACAGGTTCGCCCCTTTAAAAACGTCGGATCGAGAAGGGAAGTAAAAAAAAGTTAGTTTCCCGTACAAAACTGATTTTGCTAGGAATTTATTCTAATTAATTAAACGGCTTCGAGAAAGTTCTTCAGAAAAATTGACATTTTATAGGGGCATTACGGAAATAAAGATTGCGTTAAAAGTACACCTTCCGGCGGAGATGTTTTTTAATAAACATAAACAATACAAGATTTAGAAACTTTTAAAACCAAAACATGTTTAGCTTCCCCTTGAAAATGTTTCACAATATTGCATTCAAATTCGACATTTTTCTGACATTTGCGAAAAATTCGCTTTCATCGATAAATGCAAATCGTTTGCAGCCTGTAAAATCGGCTGGTATATTAAAATTTTATAATTTTTCTCGAACTTTGCAACACTGAAGATGGAGTCGTGATGGCGTTAAAATCCACTACCACCTTAAAAAAAAGCAGACCCCGCCCTAATAGGTTTTGTATGAAGAATTTTTTTTTTTAATGGCGGATTTCAATTTGTGTGATTCGGCAGGGCCTTAATTTAAGCAGGAATTGTGCAAATTTGTGCATCGGTCTTGCCTGTTTAAAAAATATAATTATGGAATATTATCTGTCTGTGTATGATATATTAGGTAAGTACCTAATACAAAAGCGCTAGATTTACCCGCGCTTCAACAGCAAATTGAAATGTCAAAAGAAAACGGATCTCTCAGCGGTTTGGGTTGTTGTTTTTCGGGAAACGGCATTGCGGCCGGAAAAACGATTCCGGCTTGAATGTTTTTGAAAAATTCGGTACCCGAAAACATTTCGCGTCTTTTGATACCAATATGAGGTGTCTGTCCCATGTAAAAAAGTTCAGGGTCGCCGAAAAACCTATAAAATTTTCCAAAAAAAACAAGAAAATTGGTGTCCATAGATTCACTTCAGTAGGGTGGATATTTACCGGCCAGTACATTGAAATGTTATTAATTCAGGGTAGGTACCTACTTATCTCGGTAGTATTGCAAATATGATGAGAAAAGCAAAAACATTGCCGGAATTTTGTAAGGAAATGCGCCGGTACCTGCCGGAATGGGTAGTTGGACAATTATTTAGGTTTAAATGCAATTTAATTTACTAAGGTAATGTTGTTTCACCGATACTGAATAATTTAACAATTTTTTAAAGTTCATTTTCACTTTCTGTGTAAGTTCTGTTTTTTTATCAGTAAATGCCAGTTGCATCATTAAACTGAAATAATTACAGAACTTGAATAGAATTCGAACCGAACTTTTACAGAACGTTAAAATTGACTTGAAAAATTGAAGAATTTTTAATTTCGTTAAACAACCCAGCCTAAATATGAGTTCTTTTTTACGTATGTATGCAAGTACCTATACTCAGAATATAAGTAGGTTCCTACCTGCACACAAACACTCGATATCATCCGACGATATTGCATAAGTATTAGTTTTCTAATTTTACAATGAAATTACTCGAAGTTGAACGGGATATTTTTTAAGTATTAAATTAATATAGCGCTTATTTTTAAGCAGTAAAACTACTGGTGAGTTCTGGAATTATAAAATTTGTATGAAAATGTACGTATGCTCATAACTTCTGAAGGACTGCAACAAATTGAAAAATTCTTTTTTTGTTGTGTTCGTTATTGTTAGTTCAAGGTTTGTATAAAACTACTGGTGAGTTCTGGCTTGACGAAATTTGTAAAAAAAAATTGAATAGGTGGCGCGCGAGCTGTTTGAAAACTTAATGTACCGGGAATTAGTGAATGTAATGAGGCAGGGGGGGTGGAAAAAGGCAGGAACCTGGGAGGGGGGAGGGGAACTCGGGAGGGGGTTTACGAGACGGAGAAGCGTAGGAGTGAAGTGGGGGAAAGGGGAAGCGGACGCTGGTGAGGAAAATGGGGGGGGGGGGGAAGGGGATTGGAACAAATGAGAAAAGACACGCAGGTAGAAACATTTTCTTTATTAAATGGTATAGCAACGCATGCCGGATACCAGCTATCTTCTATATGTATAAAAATCAAAAAAATATTTGCAAGTAAGTATGTATGTATGTCCGCTATGCGTTGCTAAACCATTTATCCGATTGCGATGAAACTTTGGGGATTTGATGTGCGCATACCCGCGATGGTTTCTGCATACAATGGTGAGGTCTGGCATAATGAAATTACGCATTGTTGAACCGTTCATCCGATTGCGATGAAAATTTGGGGATTTGATGTGTGCATGCCTAAAATGATGTCTATAACTAACGTATGACATGTTTTTGCTGCTAGGCCCTGCGGCCGGCTTTATATGTATTTGTATGTTTAACCGCTAAGCGTTGCTAAACCTTTCATCCGATTGCGATGAAAATTTGAAGATTTGATGTGTGCATACCCACGACGGTTTTTGTATACAAAAGTGAGCTCTGGCATCATGAAATTACGCATTGCTAAACCATTCATACGATTGCGATGAAACTTTGGGGATTTGATGTGTGCATGTCTACAATGGTGTTTATTTACTAACGTATGGCAGGTTTTTGCTGCTAGGTCCTGCGGGCGGCTTTATACATAGTTTTGTGTTTAACCGCTAAGCGTTGCTAAACCATTCATCCGATTGCGATGAAAATTTGTAGATTTAATGTGTGCATGCCCACGACGGTTTCTGTATACAAAAGTGAGCTCTGGCATTTTGAAATTACGCATTGCTAAACCGTTCATCCGATTGCGATGAAACTTTGGGGATTTGATGTGTGCATGCCTACAATGGTGTCTATATACTAACGTATGGCAGGTTTTTGCTGCTAGGCCCTGTGGGCGGCTTTATATATATTTGTATGTTTAACCGTAGGTACCTACCCGCTTACTATGAAATATATTTTTTTTCTGTTAGTAAGTAAGTCAAATTAGTTTTAACCCGTTAGTTGCATTTGCAATGGGCATAAGCTAGTCTATTTTAATGTTTAGCACGTTGTATAGAAACAACACATCTGATAATGTACGTCTTTTTAACATGTTATTTGTAGTTTTGTTGTATGTCTTGTGTAAAAATATCAGGAATCATTGGTTAAAATCAAGTACGTCCCTTTACACCATGTTTAATAGTATACATCTATTAAGCATGTTTCTTTTCCAAATGTGTATAAATATCTTTATTAATTTTGGATGTTCCTTGATTGAGATTGTATAATGATTCGTATCAAACTGGTTGGCCGCTCACGCTTATTTTAACTTGCATTTTCTATTATCGCCAAAAAACATCGGAACGATAACGTTTCCTGACTAATGGCTGATTTAAAAACGTGTTATGATAACATTTCAGTAACATAAAATCGTTGTAATAAAATAAATTCAAAAGATTTTCTTTCAGAATCTGGACATACCGCACAGGACCCGCAGATACTGCTAATAGTACACAATCGAAAACCCCGTAGAAATCGCAAATTCACCCAATTGTTGAATTTGACAGCCACCACTGGGTCTGGTCTGGATTCCAAAAAAATGAGAAAAAATCCTTCATCCTTGAGTGAGAATGCTCCGAGGAAGTTGCGTCATTGTCCCTTCGGTGCCGGTGCAAGTCGCGAAACAAGCGAAAAGCGTATACGGTTGACATTTCGTCACTTTATTTGGATAGGGTTAACTTCACTTCACTTTGTTCTGAGATATGATATGTCAAAGTTTGCAAAGACATGCACTCATTATCTATTAACATAATTATTTACAAATCTTGTGTAAAGTATTTTAAATGGACATATTTTAAAATAATGTATTTAAATAGAGGGTTTACTTACCATTTTATAACATACCTAAACATGTAAATAGAACCTTGTGCAACCAGTTAAAGAATTCATTGCACAAGGTTCTAATTACATTTCTCTAATGCAATTCCTAGCTAGGGGCACGTCCTATTTAATTATTTTCCATTAAAACATGATAAACTAAAATACTTTAACTAAAATTGTAAAATAGGTTAAGAAAATCTGTCTTTGGAAACTTTAGAAAATGAAAATTAAAAAAAAATTAGAAAATGGTAATGCGTAGTTAGAACCCTACGCAAATGAAATGATGAACCAACTGATGACTTCCTATCCAAATGAAGTTATGAACCATAATGCGCCTCGTATTTACGATTAACAGTCAAATACAAACAAAATAGAGAGTGCAAGTGATGATAGAACCTTGTAAAATGAATGATTATTGAAAATGTTTGATGTTAGAACTTTTTCATGCATATATATATTAAAATACAACACAGATTGTTCTGAAAATTATTTTGGTTATTATTAAATGCTTTGGCGTACAAAGGTCATTTTTGAAAATAAATGTCCGTTAGAACCTTACCCAAATGAAGTGACGATTTGTTGCATTGGAACTGATCGTTTCTAGACCGTTCTTGAGTTCAGCAGCTCGGCTGTGGAACGATTTGCAGGCCTCTGGGTTACCTCCCTCCCACAGCATGTCTCATAAAACCCATGTTCTCTTCGAACTCCTTCCTTCCTCTCCTCAAAAAGACCCTCCACATAACATCCCCATATACGACATAGACCTACTATGCGCATCTAATGGAAAAAAATGTATTTAATAATTAATAACTACGATAGATTAACGATATTATAGTCGTTGTCAACTCTCAATTTGAATGTTCGTGTTTGCTCATGTCAACTAATCACAAATTTTAATATTGTCAACAATTGTGGCAGTGTTATTTTTTGGGAGCCAGCACGAATACCAGTAAGTGGCTTATCTTTTATTTTATCTTATCTCCTTAAAGTTACCGTGCGAATATCAAGAAATAAAAATAGAAAATGGATAATAGTTTCATTATCAAAGCCATGAATGAAAAAGAAAAAAAGGTAATCGATTAATTGCTTAACCTCTTAAGACAAGAACGCGTGACTCACATTCTGACCTTCACCAAATGAAAGTACAACATACAGAGCGCATTAGACGAACCCGACAGAGTTAACACATTCACTGCCAATAAGAATAAAAGGGTTTTCGTACTTATTAGCAAGCAAAGTTGGTTGTTTAATGGTTGAGGACTTACGCATTGTTCACTCAACTACTAACTAATCATCCATAAAATGTTTTTTGAAATACAAATAAATAAAATAATATAACACAAGCACTTCCTTTCTAAAGTAGGGGAAGAAAGCCGGCCTGAAATCCAGACCTGATGGCCGAAACTAATGGTGATACTCGGGGCAAACCAAACATGAAATAAAATTAATAATATTTACCTTTTTTATTTGCGGCATATTCCAGAGATGTGGATACCTTCAGTACAGCCCTGGTGATAGACCTGCATTTGCAGAGATGGTTTACAATTAGTTCCCGTGAGTACTTAGGCCGTAGACCCATTATACTATCTCCCATTTTACCTTAATCCTTTAACAATAACCCAATCCCTTTAATGACGTTCACAAGAGTTGTCATTGGATATGTGGCTAAGTCTTCTGGTTCCATAATGTGCCTCCCCAGGTATCTGAGCCTAGTTCCCACCAGGGCAGGACATTGGCACCTCAAGTGAATTGGAGTCTCTTTATCCTGTTCACATTTTCTTCATCTATTGGTGCTTTCCACTCCCAATAGCTGCATGTGTCTTCTGAGATGGTGGTGTCCCGTTAGAAGTTCCCTCAGCGAGTTTCTGTCCATATTTATGAGTACTTTGGATTGCCTCATTCTGGGTGTCCTGTCCCATTCCTTCCAGTGCTGGGATTTGACCCACCTCTCAATATGTAATTTGGTTTTTTTTTTTTTTTTTTTAATATATTCAATAATTTTATTATTAAATGAATAAAAACAGTTTATTTATAAACAAGTTCTGCTGGTAAAGAACTTGTTTATAAATAAACTGTTTTTATTAATTTAATAATAAAATTATTGAATATATAAAATAAATAAAAATTAAAATGGAGTTCTACAAATTAAACTTGATAACAATAAATAATGTAATTTGGTGTTTCAAGGTGCTACTCCTACGGCCAGCTCGGATCCCGCAAGTGGTGTTTTCACCCCTTTCCTTGCTAGTTCGTCAGCCCGCTCGTTGCCCTCAATACCCTTATGTCCTGGTACCCATATCAGGGTTATTTTATTGATGGTAGCGAGTTCTGGAAGAACAGTCCTGCATTCCATCACCAGTCTAGAGTCGCATCGGTTACTTTCCAGTGTCATCAGGCCAAGATGGCCTGCCCACAGGAGAATATACGAAGAATACAGGAGAATAGCCTGGTACTTTGGAACCATCATTATTTTCTTCTTTCTTCTCTTCTTCACAACCTTTTCCCTCGGTAATTTAACCCTTTCCCTCATGATGGCATCCCTGGTGCCAGGAAATTTCAAAAATTATATTGACTCCCGATATTTATTTTTCGTCAAACAAAAGACTCAATCCTCACAAATTTTTCGTTTCATATCGAACACTGCCCCTTTTATACAATTCAACTTAAATGAACTTGGTAGATCCGACATTATTAAAAAAAATTATATTATGTCAAATATTAAAATTTTCAAAGAAAAACACTAATATCTGCGGCAATTTTTTTTTTTCAAATAACAATGAAACTTTCCTTACTTTATTTTAAATGATTTGTTCATAAAAAAATATATACATACATTTTGAAACATGCGGCATCCCATGAAAACTTCTGGGGAAGGTCAATGACCACTCTTATGGGACTGATTAATCGAAAATTATTGATAACTAGCTGGTTCCCGACATGTGTTGCTATTCCATTTAATAAATAAATTGTTTCTCCCTGCGTGTCCTTTCCCATTCGTCCCGTTCCCCTTCCGCCTCCCCTTCCACTATCGCGTCCCCTTTCCCTCTCGCCATCCCACTCCACTCCCCCCCTTCTCCCTCACTCCCCTCCCCCTTCTCTGGTTCACCTGCCCACACCCCCCTCCTGAATTCTATACATTCAGTCCCGGTACATTCAGTTTTCAAACAGCTCGCATGCAACCTATTGCAATTTTTAATACAAATTTCATAAATCCAGAACTCACCACTAGTTTTATACAAACCTTGTCCTGACAATAACGAAAACAAAAAAAAGAATTATCCAATTTGGTGCAGTCGTTCGGAAGTTTTGTGCGTACATACATTACGGCGATTAATTTTTATTTAAGTATATAAAAAAAGAACATTAGTGGTACAATTCAATTTGAACACCTTTCAATTCATATAAAAAATTAATAACAGAAATCAATTTAATAACCAACACATCTTTCAAAACAAAATTATTTATTTTTTAAAAACTTTTTTACCTAAATGATATTTGATAGTAACAAATGTGATTTTTTGTAAACCTACGGGAGGGAGTGGGGGGAGATAATTTACCTTGCATCCAGTATTTTAGCACAATAATGTATATTTCGTTATGTATATTATAAATGTACATTTCTTCATAATTTATTTAATTAATTGATAATTCTGACTATTAATAATCTAAAGTTGGCTACTTTGATGAATGCATGACGAACACTTATGTTGCTACGTTCCTAAACATTTTTGTAGTTGGTCTATAAAATTTGGCAATCAGATACATTTCGTTTTCTTATATAGTTTAAGGTGGTCTGCAAGTAGTATGAATTGTACGTCTTTAAATTTGTTAACAACATCATTAATAAATAAATATATCGGGCCGAGGGGGAACCCTTGAGGAACACCACTTCTGGCCTCAAATATAACTGACTGATGCTAACTGACAATCTAACTCAATAATGTACCTGTTATGCCCAACAATCGGAGTTTATATGTAAGTAAGCGATGACGAACCTTATCAAAGGCATTACTAAAATTGGTGCATGTGGAATCCACTTGTTGACTCAGACCAAGCGATTCGGATATTATGTTAGCATTATTTTTTTTAAATTACTGAAGTTAGAGCGACCTCTGGTGAATCTACATCATTTCTGCATACACGTAATAGAATTTAGTAATTTACTGTTTAAAATAATAATAATAAATGAAATATTATTAACAATTCAAAATTTCTAATAAATTTATTAAAGGCATGTTATTATGCATAATTACAATTCAAAACCACACACAACTCTACTATGCAATTAGTGCAAGTTTGTTGTAAAGCGAGATCACTGAATAACATTGAAAAAAGGCTTTTACCATTGGGCCCCGGGCCTTATTGTAGGCTTTATAGGAGGAGTGTGGGAGGTAGCCGCACCACGTGACCTCTTCCCTGATGGGGTCATGCTAGGGCCCGCCTCACACTCGACCGGAAGCGGTATGAATACCATACTGATTTATTGTGAAGGAAGTAACTGATATTGTGGAGAAAGAAAACATTTTTATAAACCCAAGATTTGAATTAATACATTTTAAACATGGTATGTTGGTATGCACAACACCCACACATTCGTTTATTTTCTTTACTGGATACTTTTAAAAAATAGTTTATTTTTTATTATATTGACCTCACTAGGTATTATATTTGCCTAATCTGAGGTCTAAATAATATCATTGTTATTTTGTGTATCGCGATTTGATCCTCTAATATAAAGTAAATAATTAGTAGATCCAATATAAAGTAAATAAAGAGTAATTCAAATACAAAGTAAATATAGAGTAGATCTAATATAAATTAAATAAAGAAGTAGTATAAATAGTAGTAGGAGTAGAAGGTTGTATTTAAGTACAAATACTACAAATTAAAATACTTACAAATCTTATGATTTCATAGAAAATTTTGTTTTTTATTTATTAAGTAAGAAAAATAAACATAATTTTTTGACATGAGGTCTGCTGACGGTTCGTAGAACTAATTAATAATAATAGATACTAATTTTATTTATTTGTTTATTTATTGCTTCTTCACAATTAAAATACATTGTTTAGCATGTAATTATTAACCCCATGCAATGGGGTTCGCCTGTATCGAGTTTAATAATATCACATTTAATAAAAGTTACACATATAATTTAAAAATTAACAATGATAAATGGATTTGTAGAAAAAATTATGAAAGAATTAACAAAAAAGTGTTGAGAGATCAAACAAAACGTTATTATTAATTGTGTCATTAGTTCATACCATTTTCAATAATAGAGAAAATTAAAAAATGTATATCCTTAAGGTTTATAAAAAATATACGTAAAAAATAACATAATGAATAACAAAGATTTATAAGTTATTACATATTAAAACCGAATCTTTCTTTAAAGACAACAAGTGATTTTGATAACCTACGTTTAAGACACTTAATGTTTTTAAGCTCTTAAATATATGTTATTCGGAACGGTGTATCCGTTCAAAAGGGAGAAGATGGAGAGATATGTAAATACGAATGTTAGAGAGAACGCGCTCATATAAACGATAAAATTTAAGCGAAAATTGTGAAAATGTTTAATAAAACACGACTGGTTTAAAATAGATCAAAAATTGTCGTTGGTCGTCTAAAATGGAATTTAAAAAACTCTGTGAATTTTTTCATTCCAAAAATAATTGAAAAAAACCTGTTTGTTAATTTTTTTTCTATCGCTGGATTTTCATATAATTACCGTTTCGGCGTGGGGAAAGTAGAGATATTTATTAATCTATCTACAATTTTAATTATCTTCAAGAATAACATTTTTTTTTTTTTTTAATTTATTTAATATAGATATATAAGTGTACAAAGGTGTTACATAAATTACATATCGGTACAGAAATTATTTAAAATTGCAATCTCATCAAAGAAGAAGCTAGTTCTTGTGCTTGATGAGCGAGTTACATTAATTATAAATATATATATTAACATAATTTACATATATATTAACATATATTAACATAAACATATATTATGTTTTATTAGCGCTTTAAAATTTAAAGTATTTAAGTAAAATATGTAATAAATTTGTAGAAATGCGGGAAGAATATCTTTGCATTTGCCTCGCCGAAACGGTAATTATATGAAATTTCCTCGATAGAAAAAAATCGCAAAGTATGCTCCGAAAATTATTATAAACACATTTTTCTGTAAATTTATGTAAATGAAAAAACATAAAGTTATAGGTATGTATGAAATAAAGTGTTTCTTTAAATGCTACTTAAAACAATTTCGTATTTACATATCTCCCCTTCTTCTTTTTGAACGCTTACTACCGGGCCTTATGGCCGTTATACACGACACCTTTTTTCAGCCCGATTCCAATTAGAGACAAAAGTCAACATTTTAGGCTTTACGCGATCGCTATTTTCACCTCTATTTTCATATCTACGATTTCAATTGTCATCACTGCAAACAACACATAAACCATACTGTTTGTTGTGATGACAAATGAAATCGTAGATATGCAAATAGAGATGAAAATAGAAATCGCGTAAAGCCAAAAATGTTGACTCTTGTCTCTAATTGGAATCGGGCTGAAAAAAGATGTCGTGTATAACGGCCATTAACGTATGTAACAAAGTCGTGTTTTAATCCCTTTATAGAACAAAACATCATAACTACCGCGTTTTATATGATCAACTCGTTTATGGGTTCAACGAAATTATTTTACGTCTGGACGAAATCATAGAATAATAATTCAGATCTTCCTACTCTCCACCTACCAACCACAATGAATGACGAATAAAACAATAATGTTAAACGCCATAGATAATATTATTATAGATAGACAATAAAAGATATTTATGGAGGAAGTTTCCCTCGGAGTATTCTGATATTCTACCATAAATCATGGGCACACATTGTAAAACACTAGGAACAATGTGGCTCAGTGCTTCAGTCTTCTGAGTGCATCCTTCAATGGGCTTCTCAAAATGTACGATCATTTTGTTATTGAACAAGATGCTTTTTATTATATGAAATAACAAAACTGATAAATAACTATTTTTCTTCAAATACAGCAAACTTATTTTGAGGCACCATTTTAATTCTTTGAACGCCGTCAACAGACGTTCAGTATATAAAAGAGATAACTTTTTTTTAAAAAGCATAAGCACACACAGAAATATTTCTTTCTCATACATTTTAAAAAGGTCCTAACGGTATTTCTCAAAATATGACACTACTAGCAAGTAGTTCAGTATTTGCCCTAAAATACGAGCGGTGATCCGGCTTGGTAGCTGCTTCAGTGCGATCTTTGCATCTGTTTTCGATCGACGCTCCTCTGTCAAATCCCGCCGCCTAGGCCTGTGAGATTGCGCTCAATTATTGCTTTCTCAACTGAGAGGGAGTCCGCCCTGTTGAAGTTCCCAAAATGCTGAAAAGCAAAATCGTATGGAAAGTGCTCGGATCTCATCGAACCGTTTTTTCCAACCAATCGAAACTTTTTGGATTGTAACATGGGTTCACCAAGTAACCCCAGAATCAAAAAGGCAATCAATGACCTAATTTGCATCATTTTCTTCACCTGAAGCAACATTTAGCAGGAAAACATTTGGAGACCGACTACGACGCAGATGAAGAAGTAATGGCATATTTGGCAAGGGAGTTTTGCGATAACGGAGTCAAGGACCTAGTGCCACGGCTCACCAATTACATCAGTCATATGTCAAAAAATAGTTGGAATATGTACCTAAAATATTATATGTTTTTTTTTTTGTAAATATAAATGTTTCCTGATTTTTTAACAGTACTTAAAAGCCCAGGTTTTACAGGAATGCTAATTATGTACATTTTAAATTTAGGTAGCTTCCTAAAAGGGATTATACTTGACGCTAGCGCCGCCAATATTCAGTCCGCGCATGTGCGATATAAGATACAGACTTGTGTTTCTGCGTGAGGCTCAAAAAAATCTATGGTTTATGTTTTTTCATTGTATTTTGTTGTTTTTTTTTGTAATAATAATAAGTCTGTATCAATCTCAAATAGTTATAAGCTTGATAGAAATTGGTTAGATTTTTTTTAAAGTTTTCTTTTAAAAAAGTATGATTCAAAATTCTTTGTTGATTTTTAAGCTTTTACATTGAAAATAAATACCTAAATTTTAAGATTTCTTTTTATTTCAATGCAGTCATTATCACCTGACTATAATCAGTTAAAATAACACATAAAATGTAAGCTATAACAACAATTTAATCATATTTAGTTTTGGGGTCCTCAAAGACCCCGTGCGGCACCTTGCTTTATAAAAAAGACGCGACGAGCGGAGGGTTTAGAACGGTCTTTAATTCTTGGAAAATGCTTTTAGGTATTTAGAATTGATTCAATTTTTAAACGACTTCAAAAAGGAGGAGGTTCTCAGTTCGACATTGTTTTATTTTTATTTTTTTTATGTTTGTTACCTCAGAACTTTCGATTGGGTGAACCGATATTGATGATTTTTTTTATTAGAAAGCTGGTGCTTTCCGTGTGGTCCTATTTTAATTTGGTCCAGTTCTAACAATGGGATCTATGAGAAAACCATATATGTTTTAAATTTGCAATAAGTATGTGCGTGACAAATGGACGAATAACTCAATATTACGCAAACAGATTTCGATGATTCTTTTTTTGAAGGAAAACTTCTTTACGCACGCACGTCACTTTTCAAAATAAACAAAAATTTTAACAAAACAAAAAACATCTTCAAAAAATGCACTAAAAAGTAAGAAAATAATTTCGTAGGATTATTATTTTTGGAGTCGGTGTCAGCCAAAATCTCCACATCTCACCTATAACTACCTATGTATGTAGTTACCTTGGCTGACACCGACTCCAAAAATAACAATCGTACGAAATTATTTTTTTAATTTGTAGTGCGTTCTTTGAAGTCGTTTTTTGTTTTGTTAAAATTTTTGTTCATAAAATGACGAAATTGTTCTAAAAACATTTTGCATTTGAAGTAAAGTAGACATTTCAGTGACAACCATTGAAATTTGACATTTTTGCGTACGTATTCAGAAACGAGCAAAAACAAAAATTGATTATTCCAAAACAACAGCTTTGGACTTGTTGCAGTTTAATAATGCGCCATCCAAATAATTTCTCCAATTTGATAGGCCTCACAGTTAGGACATTTCTGGAGCATGTGGGTTGAAATGCTTTTCAGTCTGGCGCCGGAAGTGTAGGTACTGTGGTTCAGTGGGTACCTAGTTCAGTATGTAGGTAGGCACCATTCTGGGTACAATATGATCATAATCCAAGATATTTTCTCTTTTGTTGTATTTATTTATGTCCAGTCGAGTGTGGCGCAAGTTGAGACGTACCCGCGAATTAATGATGCATTATCAAGCTTGAAAAACGAAAACTCTTCACATAAATCATAAATACATTAAAAACATTTTTTATAAAACACAGAGTATGCGATTCACACGCGTTAAAAGTGAAACTTTTAGAAAACTAAAATACATAAGATTTGGGAAGGCTACGAAACACCGCACAAAGAGGAGACCGATTATACTATCTCGTTCTCTCGCAGGCTAAATCCTATGGATGTATGTGTTTGCCTCTTTTTAGTGACACTATTTTTCGTTTCAAATCACAACGGTGTTAAAGAAGTTTTCACTTCAAAAACAAGAAAGATAATCTAGTCTCCTTCAACGGAAGCATTCTCCCAAACAGGACCTCCATTGATATGCTTGGTGTAACTCTAAGTGACCAGCTCAGGTATGGGGGCTCCATCGAAACCAGAGTTAAGTTAGCCTCTCAGAAACTGGGCGTACTGTACAGGGCCCGCAGATACTTTAATAGTACTCAACTGCTAACCCTGTACAAATCGCAAGTGCGCCCCACGGTTGAATTTGGTAGCCACCTCTGGTCTGGAGCTGCAAAATACCTAAAAAAAACCCTTGACTCTGTGCAGAAACGGGCGGTCCGTTTGATAGATTCTCCCATCTTAACAGACGGATTGCAATCTTTAGAGCATAGGCGTCAGGTGGGAATGCTGTCCTTGTTCTACCGGTACTACAATGGAAGATGCTCCGAGGAACTAGCGTCATTGATCCCCTCGGCACCGGTGCATAGTCGGGAAACACGCCAAACACGCGCCCAACATTTGTACACTGTTGATATTAGTCACATGAGAACGGGTCGTTTTTACGATTCGTTCTTGAGTTCAACAGCTCGGCTGTGGAACGACTTACCGGCCTCTGTGTTTCCTCCCTCCTACAACATGAGTCTCTTCAAGACCCATGTTAACTCCTTCCTTTCCTCAAAAAGACCCTCCACACAGCATCCTCAAAGATGACATAGGCCCTGAGGGAAATTATTTTCCTCAGGGCCTCCTGTGTGGAGTTAATGTAAAAAAAATATATATATATATTTACTTACATATGAGTAGGTATTAACTTTTGGAGGCGGTTATGAGTACCGTTGCCCCGGGAACCATTTATTGGATAAACAACACCTCTGCTACAGATCACTCTAAGTGGTTCACTACGTTTGGTAACTGAACAGAGGTGCCGGGGTTCATAAGGGGTGAGGTGTGTCCGGTTTTGGCAGCGGATGCGTCTGCGTGGAGGACCGGATCGGAAGAGACTGGTTGAGAGAGACCTTTTGATATCTCCAGCAGAAAAATTGCCTCCGTTGGATGCATATGTCCGTTACTCCTGGATCTACCCACCCCTCATACCTTCATTCATTCCCCTTATCCCTTTCCAGAACTTCCTTTTCTAAAAAGACTTCACACAGCATTCTCAAAGATGACATAGGCCCTTAGAGCAATTATTTTTGTCAGGGCCTCCTATGTGGAGTTAATGAAAAAAAAAATCACAAAACATGTAAGGCATATAAATAAATTTTTATTTTACTACAAAAGCCGTTTCCCAGGATTTTATACGTTATCACAGAATAAATAAATATGCCAACCGTTTTGCCAATTGTTGAAAAATAATTTCAACAATTGGCAAAACGTTTTCAAATTTTATCTACAAAATAATCTCTTCTTAGAATTTTCAGTTGATGTTATGAATACGTTATCACACAACAATATATATGTTTTATAATTGTTTGACATACGAGTATGAATAATTTTTATTTTTTTTATTTTTTTTTTTATTTATTTATTTATATACATGTATATTAAATACATTACAAGTGATACTTTGTCTGTCCAACTGGGAAGGATACCCGTTTTAGGACAGCCAAATTGCATATTTAGTTCATAATATTATTAACAAATATTAATCGAAATAACTATTAAGAACATAAAATTTTGTTTTCTGAACGAAGCGATGGTTTCTATATGCCTTTGAAAGAATCGCAAAGATGTGTTTTTTTCAAGGTCAATTTTGAGGAACATTAATACTTGCATTCAGAGTGGATGAGTGGTTTCTTTAGTGATATCACAAGTAGGAGATTCTTTCCAAGTCATTATAGAGAACATTTACAATTGCATAATTAGGATTTACATATATGATATAAATTCCCAGTGTATTTATGACTTTAATAAAGTACTACAAATTTTATAATTTCTTAAGTAGTAGTATTTACACATTTATAAAAACAATATATGACAAGTGAAATTTTCAGGCTCGTTTTGGAGAACATTAATTTATTTGGTTGTTTATTTATTTGTTTTATGTTTTATTTTACGCCCAGAGGGCTTTTATATAAATAATAATAAAGGCAGTTCATCTTTACCATGAGAAAAAAAATAGAACAAATAAAGTTACGATGGAATAAAAACATTTAAATGAAATAAAAATATGAGTAATAAAATTTTTAAGTTCATTATATATATTGTTTTATTTTTTGTCTCGTTTGTTTTTTTAAATTCTATGGTCTGGACTCGCCTGAGCTTATTGACAAGTGAATTTAAAAAAAATTATATTGAAGAATTCGCTGGTCACACAAGTATATTAGTAGTTCTATCATCTTATTTCATCTCAATCGCATAATTTGTTCATGGATCCACCGTTGTAACATCAATCTTCAAAATTGACCAGCAGTTATATAATCCTCGGCTACGAATCCAGAGAGTTGGAACGTAATTTTTATTTTAAAAAAATGTTCCCATTGGCTGCTTTTATAATTCCCGCGGTTACGGCAAGGCGACGACACAGAAAAGCAATAAACGTACTTTCCTTATCACAATAGTTTTGCAGCTCTTTCTTACAACTAAATAATAGTGAGACAAACGATGAGATACACAATGTACGTATCTGGCATCTCATTTTTTGTTCTCAATCTTATTAGGTTTTTTTCTTTTTTTATCATGTTTATCTTTGAACATTAATTATCCGATTTCATAAAAATGAATGATTTTTGTAGTATAGGTAGGTACATGTTTAATATAACATTTCCTGTCCTAAATCTTTAATCTCTGTTATTTTTAATTCTTTTACTTTAAAAAAAATATTACCAACTCCACTTTATTTTTTATTTTTTTTCATTTACTCCACACAAGAGGCCCTGCCTATTTCATCTTTGAAGATGTTGTGTGGAGGGTATTTTTGAGGAAAGGAAGGAGTGAACATGGATCTTGAAAAAACCCATGTTGTAGGAGGGATTGTATTATGTTTAATCGTGTATGTTTTTCTGTGTATAATAAGAATTTGTAACAGAAAGAAATGTAACATGTCATTATTTTGATAAAATATGTATAACTGTTAGACTAATAAACACAAAAAATAAAAAAATAAACACGCGTGAGGGAGATGCAAAAAAGCGATAATTTTTTTCCTTTGGAGTAAGCAGATATACGTAGGTACCATAGACATATGAATATTAGTAGACCTGCCCTAAGTGATAAAAGCGTATTATTTCCCCCTCTCATTGGAACCATTCCATTGGAACCGGCAGGGATCGAGTATGGGTTCGCGTGATTCTAAAAAATGTGACGTCATCATTCTTCTGCGAGCCAGCGTCGAGCACTCATCGGTACATTTTACGAAATAACACGGTAAAAACAGTGCTTTGTGTTTTGAAAACGTGTAAAATAGAAGTGAAAAAGAGAATAAACCCAATTGTCGTATTACATTCCATAGGCAAGCATTATTTTAGACTATTCTAAGCTAATTCAGATCGCATAGTATGATCGTTTTTCAAAATCCACTATCACTCGAGATACATGACGTATGCCCGTCGTTTTTTACTGGGGTAAGTAAATTATGAAACATTTGTAAAAGTGTCTTAACTGAATACCTCAGCAAAATATTGAACTCGACCTTATAGGCGACCTTTCTTTGCTTATTTAGACTTCGCAAAATTGTTCATTGCGCGGCGTTAAATTCGCGCTCCCATGTAAAAAGGTCTATTCATTCAAAAGCAGAGTTTACCTTTAAGAACTAAATTGTTATATTACAGTGCCAGATGCCTGTATACAGTCAGATTGAGTTTTGACGAATCACATATCACCAAAGCCACCTTCCAGCTCTTCGTCCCGCTGCAGTTGGTTTCTGCCCCTCACCTTTCTGTTCTGGTCTATTAATATTCATATGTCTATGGTAGGTACATTGTGTAGCTCATCGTTTGTCTCACTATTATTTAGTTGTAAAAAGAGCTGCAGCATTATTGTGATAAGGAATGTACGTCTATTGCCGTTTTTGTGTCGTCGCCGTGACATAACCGTGGGAATTATAAAAGCGCCCATTTGTTTTTCGCAGTAATGAATACTATTTTATTTATTTTTATTCCAGTTAAAAGAAAATTACGTTTTCACTCATTTAACTAGAAATAATTATACAAATTAAGATAAACTAAATATTTAAATACAGCGCTATTCTATTTCATTATTTTGTTTATCAAGAATAAATATATATATATATATATTTTTTTTTTAATTTACCCAACTTATTTTCGTTTTTAATGTCATTTGGGAGGCAATTATATAAGTTGCCCTCCTCGTAACCAATGGATTGTTTACCATAGTTAGTGTGGATGGTGTTTAAATGTAAGTTATCATGTTGTCGTGTAAAGTGTTTATGTACCTACTTGAGACATTTTAATGAATTCTGTGTTTGTGTGTACGAGATTATTTTGTACTAGCTTTTACCCACGGCTTCGCTCGCATAGTATTAGTAGAAAATTACTGGCATAATTATTGGCATAATTGTTATTATTCTTGCTATTTTGTCTAATAGAAAATAATTATTATTTAATAGAAAATTTCAAAATTTGAGAATGACATTTCGCAAATAAAAATTCTATTTTAGAAAATATTTAAATTATAGAAATAGAAATTTATTTTAAGTACCTACTTCCTTTATTAGTATTTTATTCATATTTGAATCCAGAGTAACCTAAAAAAATAAGAAAATGACAGTTTACTTCAAACGCTATGCTTTATAGCAACGTTATGCTTTTTGTTCGGAGAATAAATATTTTTAGAGATTACGACGCCATAAAAGTACTCTTTTTAATCACAAAAAAGCACTCTTTTTAAGCTTAAAATTTAAAAAAAAAAACATTGTTTCCAAGGTAACAATTTGTTTGACGTTTGCAATAACTCGATTTTGTTAGGGACAGAAAACGTATGATACATAATTTCGTAACGCCACAGCTCATTCATAACGCCAGAGCTTACCAATATATACCTAAAGCCGTTGTTACTTGCAAATAATGTAGCTTTCGATTAGTGAAATTTTTAAATTTAAATTTTGAAATTTTGAAATTCCATTTGATATTTATTGCGTGAAAGAGTAAGGACCATCCAACCATCCATACAAACTTTCGCATTTATAATATTAGTAAGATATAAGGAGACATGTATTGTATTTATATAGTTTTCTTAATGTTAATAATAGTTTTGTTTCCACATATAATTTTTTGTGGATGTTCTGGGCTTGTAGTTAAATAGTTTTTTGATTACCTTGTTTTGTATTACCTGTAATTCATTTATATATGTTTCACATGCATTTCTCCAGATTTCAATCGAAACTAGATTTGCCTCTATTGCTGTTCGTTTAAAAAATTATCTCTCTTATTAAAGGCAGACTTTATTACGAAAGAGAATTTTTTAAGAACTACATGAAAAAATGAAAGTTTTTCTTTTGTCGTCAAATATACGTAATCACCAGCGTACGCGTGCCAGCATAGTACATAAAGACCCTTTAGCTATCAAAAAATCTTTTTGGTTCAAAAGGTCATAGAAGTACACAGAGAGTTATCTGATACTGCTTGGAGGCAATTATCCAAAATAAATCCATACATATCGTGGCTGACGACTGGTGAAATTGGTAGATGCAGTTGATAAAGTTCGGATTTATACGGCGCGAGTGCCCGGGGTGCAGAAGTACGACCGGGTGATGGACGACCCAACGGGAAAACAAAATCCATATTCAATAAGCTGGAACATCTAATTACGGGAACGGTAAATCACGAGATGCTGTGTGCAGTCATTCGCCCCTCGTTAACACCGCGCCGTATGCGAGTGCATTCTGCGCTTTCTGTAAAGAGCCATGCGTCATTTTGCTACCCTGGTACTTTGCATATTGCATTTAAGTGGAAAATTACTGATTTTATTGACTGTTAGTAAATAACGCCTTCCTAAAAATAGAAAAAGCGAAGACCCTTAAAAAATTGATTTTACTTGTCAAGTTGATCAATTTGTTCTAATAGGTACATGGAACCATTAGAAATATAAAATTTGGTTTTCGAAATTTAGTGTTTGGTTGGTCTAGTAGTTGTTTGATTTGGGATTTTAAAAGTTAATAATTTTTTTTAGATGATATTTTATATGGGAGGGCGTTAAAAAAAATTATACCTTAATTGGTTGATTTATAAAGCACCGTTTTCGTGAAAAATCACCTCAAGAGCGCTGAAAAGGGACCTTGATAAGCACTTAGAAAAAGATGGCTTAGGCCTCGTGGGAAATTATTTTCCTTAAGGCGCCTTGTGTGGAGTTACCTTAAAAAAAATTAAGAATTAATTGTCACTGTTACAAATTATCCAATTATTATTATTATTAAAGTAGTAACAAATGAGGAACGATAATGATAGCTTACATACAAATCAAACAGACGTTTAATCATTTTCTTGATAGTAATCTTAAGCAATCACAACGGGTTAAAAACCCAAACCAAATGATTGTATCTCCTAATAGGAAGTTCAATAAATTGAAGTGCTTCAGGCGCTCACATAAATCCTATAAACAATACAAACCATCCCCGAGACTTGATTCTACCTTTAGCAATTTGGAAAGAACTAAAGAGAATAAGTCGCATAGTCACACGATAAAGATCTACCACAAAACAACTTGTTGAGAAGATCGAAAAATTAAAAAAAAATAATTGTTAATAAATTAGAGTGTTCAATTCACACGCGGTAGAAGTGAAACCATCAGAAAACTGAAGTAGACAAGAGTGGGAAGAGTACGAAGCACTTTTTTATCAATATGAAGGATTATGTTTTCATATTTTGGTTGTCTAATTCCAGTGCACCTTTTCTTATACATTTGGTCTTCTTATAGGTATTTGTGTTTTATTCTTCGGAGTCGCTGATGTCACTTTCTTTTGTGTTTTCTTTGCCTGTTTATTTTGGAGTGGTTTGAAGATTGGAAATTAATTTTACAATTTTTTTTTTCATAGGATTCGATATTTGGTCGCTAAGGTTTGTCAGACGTTTTATACCTCTTGACTGACTAGACAAAAGGAGACTTGCATGGGACCGTGGATTTATTGTATTATATTAGAACCGAGTACCCGTGAAATAAGTAAATCGATAGTTTATTTCTACATAATTCTCTCGCAGGCTAAATCCTATTGATGTATGCGTTGGTCTCTTTTTAGTGTCGCTCGGTGCTAAAGAAGTTTTCACTTAAAAACAAGATGTTTAAAAAATACCATTACCTACTACCGTTGCCTTTAGATATGTTCGGAGCTTTATTAAACCCTGCTGTCATATCTGTTAATAATTACATACTGTAGTTCGTTTCTTGTGTTATTAGTATTTTTTTAAACCTGTTACGTTATATATGAAATAGGATTTCATATATCTTCTTTATTTCTAAAACGTAAGCGGTACAAGCAATTCCCTGAGAAATACAGGGAGGCTGAGCCGGTATTCATCTAAGTAGAATTTAAAAAGTGGAAGTCACAGTGTAATTGTTTTAATGTGAATAAAAATCCAAATACTTACTATCTGGAGTGTTTTTTTACTAATGTGACCGTAAAACTTAACAGCAACAGAGTAAAGAAACCTCGATTAACCAAAAACTTTTCTTGAAATGGCCTTGGTTGGTGACCAGATCCGAACAGCCAAGAACTTTCCAAACTTTTCTTGTCGGCTTCTTCCTTCTCCAATCCCTTCAACCTCGCAATATACCACAATTGGGGATTCCATGGTTCCATTGGCTCCGGAGCATCCGGATCAGTTGGGAGTATGGTACTAAAAACACTGGAATGTCTTGAATCTGTCGATAATTTCTAAAATGTTGGATATTCTTGTCATTTATGCAATAAATAAAAACTATTTATATGTTAACTAACTAACTAACCATCACGCCGTTTCCCCGCAGGGGTAGGCAGAGAGGACGGACCGCCACACAACTCGATCTTGGCACACACTCTTTGCCTCGTTCACATTCATACATCGTCTCATACATGCTCTTCTATTATTCCGACTCTTCACATGGCCCGACTCAAGTATCTGATTCACTTGATCGTGCCATGTCTTCCTCGGGCGTCCGCGACTTCTTCTACCATTCACATTTGCATCATATATTCTCCTTACACTCCTTTCCTCGTTCATTCGCTCTTATATGTTAACTTCTAAAAAAGTTTATTCCCTATTAACAAGGGTAGAATTTGAAGCCGAGTATTTAGTGAAACTTCAACACATTTATAAAATGACTTTGTATGATTTTTTTTTTAATTTCTTCGTAAATTTTGCTCTTCACAGCTTACTTTGCTAATGAAGTATGTTGATATTATTGCATTCACATTTTCACGGTACACCTATATCCTCGACGAATTCCATCGTCTTTCAGAATTCTCTTCATTTACTGGCTCAGTTCAATTCAGGACTCGGGTTCATAATAATAATAGTTCCTATATCCTACCTACCTTTAAATTCAATTATACTTGCCCGACATTTGAAATATCGTTCATCTAAAACCAGCAATTATTCCAGAGAAAGATTTGTATTATATATTTTTATATTATGTAGAGATATGCATTTTTCCAATAGAACGCGGCTGGCCCAGTATTAACAAATAAATCAGATCTAATTCAGCATTGGATTCTAAAAATCAATGTTTTAAAATAGACAAACTGTTACACTAGGTTTAACCATTATTTTAGCAGTTATAATATCATATTCTCTAATAATAACCGGCCAGTGACTGAATTGGCAACGCGTCGGGTTCCCAACGGCTGAATCCTTCATCATGACACTAGTAATATTTCCATTTAGTGTGATGAAGTAGGAGATTTTCAAATATAGTCAAACCGGGAATGTTTCTCATTATTTAACAAACATCTATTAAATCATTAAGAAGTTGTAGTACCTACGTGTTGGTCGACGGCGAAAAAATATCAGGATTAATGCTCGGTTAGGGGTTGACATTATTTGCTGATCAATCTTGTTCTGATGGAGAACTACAGTCCAATTTTTTTTTATGAATAATGACCTTCTAACTTAAATAACTTCGTATTTTATTTTTTATTTTTAGAGTTAGTTTTAATAGTTAAAATAATTGTCAAAGTTTTAATTTTTCAAGATCCCCGAAAACCACCGTATCTATGGTGAGTCGTATGACGTCATCAATCACGTCATCTACTATAGATCGCGCAATCAGCCATTTTGAAGTTTGGAGTTCGAAGGAATCTCCCTACAAGTAGCATTACTATTTTTTGTACAGTAGTTTTTGAATATTTTCAATAATAGAGATAAACTACTAAGAGATAGGTACCTTTATTTTTGAAACTGAATTATTTAGGCCTAAATAATGTTTCAATAAACACAACAACTAATCTCTATAAACAGTATGTAAATAAACGAATAAGATGAAATGTTGTTAATACGATGGCTTGTGTCATACCTATATTCCTGTAGAATGACTTTACAGTGATCAGTGATGTCACCACACACCACTTAACATTTTAGTAATACCAACTTGACGGCGTGTTTCAAAGACAATATTAAAAATGCACTTTTTAATATTATTAAATAAAACTTATATATTCAGAATCAGCGTTTATTTGTCTATATGAACATATTTTTTTAAGCAATAATATTTTTCACAGGAGTTCCTTATTACTGGTCACAATTGGCTGCTCGACTTACTGTAGTTGCCGGCAGAAAACATTTTAGAGCTGACCAATCCCTCAAATTGATGCTGAGAGGTGAAGAAGGCCACTGCACTGTCTACGTGAGATTTCCTAAAGCTCTGTATAAGAGCTTTAGGAAATCGCAACGCCAGGGTTTTCAGCTAGTTTATTATTTATTATTATTTATTATTACACGCCCTAGTGGGCTTTTATTATAAATTTTTTACAAAATATTTGTATCAAAGTAAAAACTTAAAAATTTAAACAATGAAGAAAAATATAAAGATAATGACAAACAACGTTGAAACAAAACACAAAACAAAATACATAGATAAAAATGTAAACAGAAACTAATAATCCTCACAATTGAATTTAAAAGATTCTACAAAACAAAATAGTAGCAGCATAGAAGTTATTTGGGAGTACGAGTATGTACCTACCAAATAACTTCTATGCTATGGTTTACTCGTGTCTTAAAGAATAAAAGTGATAAAATAAACAACATTTATACTGGTTAGTTTTGAGATGAAATATATCGCCCAGATCAGAATATTTATTTCCGAGACTGTGAAGTCTCGGAATCGGAGAATTTTGATAAGCTGACAAAATTGTCTAAGAGAGACCAATGCGAATGTCCCTGTTTCGTTTAATGGTAGAAATGTAAACCTGTAGGATGTGGGTACCTTTATACCATTTTTTAAACTTTAATTCTATAGAAGCCATTAAACTATTATATGTATCTTTAGTTAGAAGCCAAATTGAATATAACTCGGTAGTTTGATCTCCATCTTATAAAATTCACGTTAACATTGAGCGAATTCAAAAAAAATTTCTGCGTTTCATAAACTTTAAATTAAATATCCCACTTAGACTAAAAATATAATCTGTTACTAAATATTCTAAAAATACACGCTAGACGACAGACGTATAAATTTTATTCAAAATACTTAACTCTAAATTCGACTGTTGCGAACTCCTACAACTCATAAACTCACGAATACCGACAGTAACCACACGACAAAATACACTATTCTACTACTGCAGCTATCTACTGCAGCATTCATAAACGAAACTACATTGCTCACTCTCCGATACAACGATTTCACACTATGGGAAATCAGTACTTAGGTGCTGTTGACATATTTAACATCAACTTTTATTTTTATTTTTTCTGTATCTGTTTAAAAATCATCTGTCATGAATTAATTGTACTACTAAACATGTAAAAGCCCTCTGGGCGTTGAATAAATAAATAATTTTTTAACAGTAAGTTTCTGGCGTTCATCATTTAAGGGTGTTTTTGTTTAGTTTGATTACATTGTTTTTGGTCGAGTTAGATAATAAAATATTCAGATGACGTGCTTTCAAATCGACTTGATCGAAGTATTAGTGTAATCAATTAATCGACGTCTATGAATTACTGGACACGCTTCAGACTTCAATAAGTTCTGCACGAGTACCCGGGATGTTCCTTTGTATTCCGATACCTACCCAGAGAGTTTATGGGTTATGGGTACCTAACCAAAGAGCGGTAAGTTCCTGGTTGCCTACCCAGAGAGCAGGGAAGAACAACGGCTCAGTGATAAATTGTACTGGATATAAATATTGGTTATTGCTTTCCTCTGTGACCAATTTATTTGACCGCCCTAGGGAATTGGTCGGGTCAGCCCGTTGCGATGCCAAAGATAAGCTTTCGCGTCAACAACCAAAGCCAGGGTTACGAATACAGAGGTTGCGGGTTCAAAACCTATCGATGTAAAATCGAACACATTGCGTTATGTTTTTTCCTTTTATCCGGGAGCGCTGAACATAAAAGCCCTAGATGTGTGCTTTATAGTAATTTCAATCGTTGAAAAAATGGCCAAATTTGGACCTAGTAAGAAAGACTTTTTTTGAAAAATTTGAAGAATTTGAATTAAGTACTAGATTCAATATGCTAATTGACTGAGCGTCTCGAAGTTAACTCGATCGTTTTGCATTTCGTCTGTCTGTAAATTTGTTTGTGTTTTCCGTTTCTGTTTTCGAAAATCTGCTGCATACGTACACTTAATTATTCAAGCAAGCCTTATGTTGATTTTGGCTTACTGGTTCAGCGAAGATTCTTTTTTCAAATGTGAAATCGTTTGTTTATTTGGACTTTCTTATTCGATTTTTTTCGATTTTATAACTAACTAAAAATTAAAAAAAAAAAATTTATGTCTGAAAATGTAAGTTTGAAAAAAGCATTGTCATTGAGTTAGTGACAAATTGTATAATATCTTATTTGGAATTGTTTTAAAGATACATAAAATACACGGATTATAGTTTTTTTTTCTTTAAGAAAAGCAAACATTCCCGGATTACTAATATCTTGACAATAATTTGAGAATCTCCTACTACCACCGCAGTAAGCGGAAAATGTTGCTTGTGTCGTGATGGAGGACTTAGCCAGCCGAAGAATTTAACTTTGCGTGGGTGAAACCCAAACGCGATGCCAACTCAGCCACTGATTACCCAATTCAGTTTCTCAGTATTTAAGTACCTACTTATAAATCTTATGATTTCAGAGGAAATTTGTGATTTTATTTATTAAATAAGAGAAAATTAGAAAAAATTGTTAATTGGGATAGGTCTACTGTTGACAGAACTACTAGTAAATTTATGGAGTTGTTTTCATGTGAATATCGCTCAAGTGGCAATCGCTCCCAGCCAGTGGGACTATGGCACCCCCCGTTAGAGTATATTGAGGGCTGAAGAGAATGCAGAAGCGATATAACAACATGCTCTTCTGTCCTGTTCAGGGTGGATTCTTGCCTGAACAGACTATGCAATAGGTATAATAATACATTATCCATTGTGGACATTTTTAATTGCGAACTTACCAAATATAAGAGGTCCATAAAAGAATATTTCTCTGATGTTTCGTGAATAATATTATGTTTCTATTGTTTATATTTCTGTTATGATTTGATTTGTATGTACAACCTCTTTCCACGGCTACCAATGTATTGATAATTTTTTGTTTTGTAATTTTTCGTTTTACTTATATAATTTTTTGTTTTGTATAATTTTTGGCTTCATATTCCTTTCTTATAAATTTAATTTACTTATCATGCTGTCTCAGTAGAGGTACAGTCACAAGGAGGAAATCCATAATTGGTTTTATTTTGGTTAGTAACCAAAATACTTATGTACAATCTGAAAAAATTTAAACTATCGATTACCCGAAAATTAATAAATAAATAATAAAGACGAAGGTTTAAAAGTAGGCTCCAGGCTATTCAAAACTGGCCAGTAAACACGGCCAAAGCCTTTTCAAGCATTGTATCTGTTATGAATGGTAAACTTTTATCAGGGAAATACTGAGAGTATCTAGGTACTACTCTAGTATTAAATAAGAGTGGGTAATAATAAATGGGTAAGAGAAAAGAAAATAAGCGAAGTAAAGCAAAGAAGTGAAGAAGAAAGAAATTACTATATTCTGAATCTGCATATTTTTTTCCTAGAAATTTTATAGAAATCACTTTGTGGTTCGATTTCAGAAATCTTTGATTAAATAACTAATTTATTTAAAACTAACAAAGATGAAGTCATACTAAATAATGCAAAATCATACAAAATCGTATGTTTTTGTTTTGAAAATTTGACCGATTAGAAGTATTGTACATAGATGCTTCAATTAAATACTGCTTGTAGAACATACCTTTGCCCTTAAAAATATCGGTCATTTTCTTAATAAGTCTTTTAATAAGCTTTGAAAAAAATAAAGTATTAGGTCTATAAAAAACATTTTTAAGTGCAAACTCTTCTACTTATAAACACTTTTTCGGATATGGTTTTATTGCATAATGTGGCAAATTCAGTTTCTTATATAATTATCGCAAAAAAAATTTAAATTTACGCCCGAACCTCAAAAATAAATATAAAATAAAATATAATATGCATTTTCGCGTTGGTATTTTTGACATCACGGCGACAATACGGCAGTCGACGAATTTGTTATATCAAAGTGAACCTTATACCGTCCACCGAAGAACGACTGGCAGCCGCCCCATTCTTCTATCATTACTCCTCCGGACGGAGCGGAGAAACAACGTGTTAGGGTCCGCGCTGCTTGTTTTCGTGAAATCAATTTAAAAATTCCGTTTTATTACAACAAACAATGCATAAAAAAGGAATTAATGTTTTTTACAGGCCTTTACGAAATCAACATGTAAAAAAAAATTCTCAAATATCTTTTCCAACCTTTCAAAAAACCTTTTTCTCAAGTATTTTAAACTCCTCCCATAAAAGGGCGTGAATTCCGATTTCGATTTTTTCCTGTACTAGTGGATCACCTTAAGTAAAGAAGTTATTCCCTTTACTTCCCGTCAAACTTTCCCCCTCCACCTTCCCCGTCTTCTCTACTCCCCTCTTCCGCCTCCATCTTCCCGTGAACCCCCCTTCCCTCTTTAATATTTTTAACCATTTTACATTTCAAAAAAAATCCGTCAGACGCAAAAAAAATATCCTCTTTGAGCTTTTGTTTAATGTTTTTTATTAGATTAGCAACGTTCTCCTCGTAGACTGTCGTCTTCATTTAAGAAAAGTAAAATAATATAAAAGATATGATTATTTGATGATGACTATCTTCCATTTTTATAACGGATAAAGTCAGTACGTAGGTGTACGAATTATCGAGAAATTAATTAACGCGAGAACAATCACCATAACATATAATTAATTACTTGAATATCATTCGCTTCGCGCCCGGGGGCCGCCGTAAATAACGCGCCTGCCCAAATCATCTTCATTGTACGATTCGTTGGAGAACAATGTATCAATTTAATATTGAACCATAAGAAAGTTATTGTGTATATTAAAAACGTGAATTATATTTAAAACATGAATTTCAAACATTCCCGGGTTAAGAATAACCTGACAAAACCTCCCCAATGTTTGTAGACATCTAGGAACTATTATACTAGCTATCGTTGATAGGAATTGTAAAATAAAATATTTCGTACAAACCTTAAAATTAATCTACTCATCTTTGGCTGAATCTACTATCCGATATGGAATTACTACTTGGGGACACTCTTGTAAAAACTAATTAAGTTACATCCAAACATTACAAAACTCGATTACACAAGTACATAAATATACTAATGCCTAATGCACACAGAAGTAACATTAAAATAATATTCAAGTCTCTGTATAGTTTACCTCTTAGAGGATTATTATTGTATAAGATTGTAAGACAACATGTTATGTTGTCTGATTCCTTTGTAGAGGGAAAGATTTTGCCATAAACATTATACAAAATTCACTAAAAAATAAGGATTGGTTGTTACGAAACGTACAAATAAATACGGTGAAACCCTATACTCTATTGTGCCCATAATATTTTAAAAATACTACCAATGACAATTAAAAAAGTACCGTTTATAATGCTAAATTCAAATATAATCTAATAAAAGGTCTCTTAGATACAGATGAATTATATTTATGCCCTTGTATAGTTAATTGGAATTCACAAAAATACTTTTAATTTTATTATTACCTACATCTGATATGTGACTTTTTTCTCTTTGTTTTACAATTTCTTAGAGAAAAATGTGTCCTTACTGGGGTACTACGTTCTAAGGTCACATTGTACATGTTTATTTTGTTTTAAAATATAAGTAAATAACTATATTTAAATATTACATGAGGAAAATTATAAAGTTGCATCCAAAAGAAAGCACAATACAAGCATTAATCTTTGTTAGGTTGCAAAATTGTATCTATAGTCTTTCTTCCCATAATAATAATAATATATTTGGATGACTTGTATAGCGCCGTTTTTGTGAAAAATCTCCTCAAGGGCGCTGTACAAATTTATCTACACCGGTACACCCATGTCCATAATCCAATTCTTAATGCTTCTTTTGAAATCGGTTATTTTTTTAATGGTTTTTAATGCAAGAGGGAGCATTTTAAATAATTTTATAGTATTGCATATTTCTTTATCCCAAAGTCGTTTTAGTTGTAAGTTGGTGGAATGTATGTTGTAATGTGGATCTTGTGAAGCGGCCCGAGTTTGTCTGCATAAAGCTATCCTGGTTTTTTAATGCGTACATTAGAATATCTTTTGTGTTAAATTGTTTCGGTGACATTAAATTCAGTGCTTTAAAAACGTAGTCTGTAGGAGTTCTGGTGGGGACTCTCTAAGTATAATTTTCAAAATCGCCCTTTGTGCTATGAGTACTGGTTTTATAGTGGAATCTATAGCTTCCCCATCCGATAAGGCCATATTGTACATAGATGAGATTGGGCTAATGCATAATAAATTATAAGTAGATGTTCTTTATCTAAAATATTTCTTATTGTTTTGAAAAAAAAGGTTAGTTTTTTTTTAATTTGTTGCTCACATTTTCCACTCGGGAGTTCCAATTTAAGTTTTGAAAAATAATTAGGCCAAGGTATTTTATTATTTGTATTCCAATTTTGGGCAGTTGCAAGGAATTTCTTGGTTCACGTATAAACAGTATACCTATATTAATAATTAATGGAGTATTGAATGCCGTTGATGGCGCTAAGGTCCAAAGAAGAGAAGGTAGCAGTCCACAATGAAGTGCTGGTACATATACCCTAATGTATGGCAGTGAGACATGGAACTGGCAGAGGAAGGATAAAAGTACACTGAATAATGTAGAAATGAGATCCCTGAGGCGTATGTGTGGTAAAATCATGTATGATGGTGTGAGAAATGTTGAAATCCGCACTGAATGCAAGGCTGATGTAAGCGTAATGAGTAAGATAAAGAAAGGTACCATCGGGTGGTTTGGGCATGTAGATCGAATGAACGAAGAAAGGAGTGTAAGGATAATATATGACGTAAATGAGAATTTCTGAAGAAGTCGGAGACTCCCGAGGAAGACATAGCAAGACCAACTGAATCAGACACTTGAGTTGGGCCATTTCATTGTCAAAATAATAGAAGAGTATGTATGAGACGATGTGTGAATGTGAATGAGGCAACGAGTGTGTGCCAAGACCGAGTTGTTTGGCGCTCCGTCCTCTCTGTCGATCCTTATTATATACGTAGTTTTTAGTAAGTATTTTAGCAGGTTTGACTCATAATAAATAAATAAAAAAAATCATTAAATACGAAAAATGTTGCTTATGCAGTAGTGGAGGACTTAGTTAGACGAGGAATTGAACTCACGACGCCTTGGTGTCAATTGTCAACTTGGCCCCTAACCAGTCTATATAAGAAGGTTTCATCCCGACTCAAGTGTTTGGGTCTAATGATCGTATCATGTCTTCCTCGGGCGTCCCCGACTTCCTCCATATTACAAAATATATATAATCCTTGACCTCCCTGCTATTTTAATTTTTATTAATTTTATTTTACTTTATTAATCTTACTCATTACGCTTACATCAGTCTTGTATTCTTTTTTCTAATTTCCACATTTCTCGCACGATCGTGCATGGTTTTACTGCCACACACGTCTCAGAGATCTTATTTTTACATCATAATATTATGTAGACTACTTTCATTCTTCCTCTGTCAGTTCCATGCCTCATTGCCGTACATCAGGGTAGGTATCAGCACTACATGGGGGACTGCTAGCTTCGCTTCTTTGAACCATTTTTTGTCAGCGCCAACCGCATTCAGTACACCATTTATATGCAGTTTCCCGCGTTTACCCTTCTTTCAAATCAACCTTCCCATCTCTCTTAAACATAGGTACTTACTTCCCAAATACACAAATTCATTCACCTGCTCCAAGTATTCATCATTCACAACTTTATTGCAAACTGTTTTCGTACTGTCTCTTTCGAACGACTTTAGATGAAAGACTTTAGACTTGCTTTCATTCATTATTAACAAATTCTTCACAAACGCTTCGTTCATCCAAGTAGAGACGAGAAACTGTAGACCTTCCATAGGTACTTTAAGAAATCAGCACCGCATCATCAGCATACAACAGGCAACATACTTTCAGATTACTTATTACTCATTGCTCTACAATTCTAAAAATATATTCATGTTTAGGAGCATTTATCTATAGATTTATTTAAGATCTCCAGAAAGCGGCTAACTTATCCCTTATTTTAGTGAGTTGTCAGCAACCAAACCAAAAAAAGGTTTTATTCATTTCCAATCGAAGAGAATATTTTAACATGAAAAAAATAAACGTCAACAGAGCTGTTTATGTGTCCAAGGCGATTTAAAAATACATTTTTAACAAATAGATCCACCCTTAAAATAAATACCCTTTACCAAGAGGTTTTTTTTAAAACGAGTAAGAACTTATTTTATCAAATAGCTTGTGTATCCTTTTTTATTAACAGCAACCTGAACTGTTTTAATCGATTCAAAAAGAGCCCGCAAAATGAATTCGAGTAGTTTCCACGCTCATCAAAAATACGCAATCAACAAATGGTACTTTTATGTGATTCTGGTCGAAGGGTTATCTCTTTTGACGACGTCACCTCAAATCAATGTAGACTTTTTCACGATTTATTGAATTAAATACGGTTTTGATAGACTCTTACGTTAGCATATTGTAGAGGGTGAAGTTTTAGGATGAGAATATTTTGAGAAAAATATTGACTTTTTGGGTTTAATCCACTTTTCTCAGTCACTATCCGGTATCCGGCCAATCCGAAAACATCATTACTATCCGGCCAGAAGCCGGATAATAATCCACTATTGGACGAAATCGTGTTGTTGAAAATCAAATAAAACTTGCAGGTGATAATATTAATAATTGTGCGGCGTCCGTGGTTGAGGGATAAGGCTCTTGACTAGCGATCGTAAGGTCCCGGGATCTCGGCGCACGCAAAGACTTATTTGATTAATTTGTGTTATTTCACAATTAATTCATTTAAAACAATATTTTTATTTCTTATTTTTTATTTTATGAGTAAAACCTCAAATTATAATATTTAATTGCATGAAGACAAAGTTTGAGTCCCAGAGGCGCCAATACCTTTTTCTGATTTTTCTGTCTCAAGATTTTAAGATTGGGTTTCGCTAATATTGTCTTCAATTAATTAAATAAAATAATATTAGCTGAACGTTTCAGATTGGAAGATATTCTCAGTATTGTCCTGGTGTAACACCACTATTTGGAATTGAAACGTTGCTTGAAACTTGAAAGGCGGGTATGGGTACCGCCGCCCCGAGAACCATTTATTTAATAACCAACACCTCTCCCATAGGTCACTCCAAATAGTTCTTTACGTCTGGTGACTTAGTAGGGGTGCCCGGGTACACGGGGCGAGGTTTGTCCGGGTCTTGGCGGCGAATGCGACCGCCCACCAGCTGCATGGCAGGCCGGATCGAGAAAAGGGAGTCCCTTTGACTTTTACAGCCGTACTCTGTCGGAATATCATCTTGCATCGCGGTGGGAGGGGTGAATTCATACGTCCGTCACTCCTGGAGACACTGACCCTCAGATTCCTACCCACTCTTCATACCCCTTTCCTCAGAACTTCTTCTCCTTCTTTTCCTATAAAACCCTCCACACAGTATCCCCAAATATGACATAGGCCCTGAGGGGAATTATTTTCCTTAGGGCCTCCTGTATGGATCTGATGTAAAAAAAAGAGACTTTATCGTTATTTGGTGATCAGACCTGAACAGCCAATACTTCCCTTCTGTTCTCTAACCCTTCTCCTTCCCCTCCCCACTACCTTCAGCCTCACAACATACCCCAATTGACGATGCTATAGTCTCACTGGCTCCAGACGGGAGTAGCTGGGATTCTTGTGAGGTATTCACATAAAGGAATAAAAATAGAAAAGACAAGCTTTTCAGCGTTTAGGGGTAATACACGATTACATTTAATTTCGTATAATTTGCCAGCTTCAAAAAAGAGTCTCTTGCTGTATACGATGATTAAAGGAGATTTTATATAGATATATCTTAGATATCAGTTCTTGCGAGCACAAGTCAAGCTTAGTACTGGCCGGATATTTGGCATCCGGATATCCGGCCGGTACTATTGCTTTGATTCGGCATCCGGATATCCGGCCAGTAGGTACTATTGATTTTATTCGGCATTAGGATATCCGGCTCTCCAGTCAGTTCACACAACGGATATCCAGTATCCGGCCTATAAGGCGCTCATATAATATCTTTAAAAAAATATATTCCTACAGAATATGGAATAATAAACGCTGATTCTGAATAAGTTTTATTAAATACTATTAAACGTAGATTTTAAAAAAAATTATTAAAAAGTCCATTTTAAATCGTGTAATTAAAACACACTGTCAAGTTGGTATTATTGAATGTTTAGTGCTGACGTCACTGCTCTCCATAATTTTCCGGTCACCTGGTGATAGCACATTGAAGTTGTATTGAAATATGTGACGGAAGCCATTCAACATTTCATGGTTTATTTACATAATGTTTATGGAGATTTAGTCTTATAATAGTTGTTGTTTTTTTGAAACATTAATAATGCCTAAATAATTCAGTATCAAAAATAAAGGTACTTATCTCTATTATTTAACATACTCAAAAACTTTAAAACTTACAAAAAACATTCACTGTGATCTTTAAAAAAGGACTGTTAGTCTTTTAATCAAACAGAATAGTACTGAGATACCGGCCAGTACTAATAATAAAATACAATGTCTCTTTAGTGGAATACAGAGAGATTTTATAAAAACTTAATCAAATTTGGTACATTTATTTACACGTCGAAGCAAGAAGGTCTCTTGGAGGTTCAATCCTCGGTAGTTGGGAGACAGTTTTCTATACAACATTTAGACATTGTCGAATAGTGGAAGATTCTCTCAGTATCGCCCTGGTTAAAGACAACCATTTAGAATTGAAAAGTTACTTGACTTAGCTCTAGCTTTAGTATTAGGTGACCATAATAGCAATATCAATAGCCAGGAACTTCCCATTTTCCTTTTCCCCATTTTTTTCCCGTACCCCAAATGAAAATTCAACCCTTTCGCGGTACTGACGAAAAATAATATTTTCGGTGCTCGAAAATGTTTGGTCACTTTTACCCGAAGCAAAATAATAATTCTTTATTTCAGGATGTGGAAAGGAAAATGCAATCTCACACGTCCCATGTAAGTTATACATATGTACAGAGTAAGGATATAAGTACACTCAGTCAGGAGTGGCGCTTGGTGCTGGAAGGCTGTGGTAACCATAGTGTTGTCGGAGGCCATTACCCGCATCCTGGCTCCAGTGACCCGGTGTCTCATCAGGCTGGCAAATCCATGCTGTCCTAATTCCATTCCTAATGCCATTCACATTTTTTGTTGGTACTTGCCAATTGATTCGAGATGTATTATATTTTTTACGTTCTACATTTTATACAGGTGCTTGCAGGTTTTATTTACACGATGCAATGCCGCCTTATGGAACCTCAGGAATGAGTTTTTCTTTTGCCTTGTTTAATTCATATTTGTGTTTTTAACCTATTATTTGCATTTTGTTTTTCCTGTTAAGTACTTGCATACCGTTTACTAACAACGTATGCAGGGACTCTGGAGGTCTAGAATCGTTCAAAATAAATAAATGTAGCTTCGTTTAACAAAAAAATTTGAATCTTGCGAGAGCCTTGAAGGAGTAACCATCTATTACTTATACCAGGGTAGGTAAGTGCTGGATATCCTCCAAAGTCCGAATTCCATAAACATTGTTTATGATTCTGTATCCAAATACAATTCTGCATTCATTATTATATTAGATCCTGAATCGTTCCATCGAGCTGATTCAGTAGTGACACCATGTTCCACACGTTTACAAGCTTGTTCAAAATGTATTGAGAAATGCTTTTTTACATTATTGCTGCATTTGAAGAATCTTTGGGCAATCATATAAGACACTATACCTACTGATACTTCTCTTTTCAGAGGAGAAGTATATATATGTAGCTTCGATCAATAAAAAAAGAGTCTTGACGTGTGCGGTGAAGGAGGAAATCACATGTTTCCTTAACGCCGTTGGGAAAGTGGTAGGGTCCCCTCCAATGATACTTCTCCTCTGTTTAGATAAAATAGAATTTACTTCGTATACACGGGCACGCTAATAGCACACTTACAGCACGCTCACAGCACGCTCACAGCACGCTCAGGGCACGCTCACAGCACACTTCATTCAGTTCTTGAGAATCACTGTTCTGGATTAATCTTTACTACGAATCGGTTTACATACCTACTACAAAAAAAAATGTATTTTTGTTCATTAGAAATGTATGCACGCGTATAAGAGCCAACTTTTTAAAAACATGATTTTATGTCAGTTTCCATTGATCAACATTTTTCTATCTTACAAAATTTGAAATCGTGACCTCTAGCCCCCGTTTCCCAAGGATTTTTTATGCCTATTACCTATATTCGTGGTGATATAAGGCGCACTAAGAATACATACACTTTTGGCTTGTGGCTTCGTCTTCAATGGTTGCAAACCACGCACTGTGGCAACATCCTCTGTAGTTTTTTGACCACCAGCCGTGGTTAGCAAATCGGCGGCGTGCCGGGTGCATTTGGGTGGTCCCCGCTCAAATTATGTATTATTAAGGAAACAAGAATGGGAATTTAATTATTGTTCGAGAGATCGCGGGGAGTAGCCGAGACAAAATGCGATGGAGCTAAAATCTATATTGATATATTCTGCACTTTAGGCACACGATCACATATTTCATTGGTAAAGTTGCAGATCAAACCTTAAACCTATTTTGCATGAAGTATAAAACATGTTTTTAGGTCTGGGTTTTATTTTTTTACCACTTTTGACATAATTTGATCATAAAAAAATCCTTTCTAAAACAAAAACTAATTTTAATGTTTATGAAATTGGAACATAAGTAAGTGGAATATTTACCAGTTCTGCAAATTTGAATAGTTGTTTCTTAAAGTAAGTAATTTAAGTTGAAACGATGTGACAGATCCCCTGCAAGAACGTTGAAAGTCACAATTTTTTTGAAGTTATGAATGCCATTTGACAGCTAAGTTTGCAAACCAATTTTGTATGTTTCTATAATAATTAATATTGCTCACAGTATCGAAAAAAATAACCTTTTCTAAAAGCAAAAGACTGGTGGAATGCTGACTGTCACAAATGAATGATTGACAATCACCGTTCTAGGATAGTAAAATGGACAATTATCGTTTTTGAATGTGTGTTAATATGGACTATAGTTGTTCTTGAATGTGTGTTAATATGGACTATAGTTGTTCTTGAATTGTAAAATGGACAATCATCGTTCTTGAATGTGCGTTAATATGGACTATGGTTGTTTTTGAATAGTAAAATGGACAATCATCGTTCTTGAATGTGCGTTAATATGGACTATGGTTGTTTTTGAATAGTAAAATGGACAATCATCGTTCTTGAATGTGCGTTAATATGGACTATGGTTGTTCTTGAATAGTAAAATGGACAACCATCGTTCTTGAATATGCGTTAATATGGACTATGGTTGTTCTTGAATAGTAAAATGGACAATCATCGTTCTTGAATGTGCGTTAATATGGACTATGGTTGTTCTTGAATAGTAAAATGGACAATCATCGTTCTTGAATGTGCGTTAATATGGACTATGGTTGTTTTTGAATAGTAAAATGGACAACCATCGTTCTTGAATATGCGTTAATATGGACTATGGTTGTTCTTGAATAGTAAAATGGACAATCATCGTTCTTGAATGTGCGTTAATATGGACTATGGTTGTTCTTGAATAGTAAAATGGACAATCATCGTTCTTGAATGTGCGTTAATATGGACTATGGTTGTTCTTGAATAGTAAAATGGACAATCGTCGTTCTTGAATGTGCGTTAATATGGACTATGGTTGTTCTTGAATAGTAAAATGGACAATCGTCGTTTTTGAATATGCGTTAATATGGACTATGGTTGTTCTTGAATAGTAAAATGGACAATCATCGTTCTTGAATGTGCGTTAATATGGACCATGGTTGTTCTTGAATAGTAAAATGGATAATTATCGTTCTTGAATGTGCGTTCATATGGACTATGGTTATTCTTGAATAGTAAAATGGACAATCATCATTTTGCAATGGAAACTTCGAAGAAGAATGACAACATTTTTGATTGGGTGCATAATGTAACATTTTATAATAATATACCTATTTGTTAATATACAATTACTTTCAGTATTGCCCTAGTGAAAGACCATTATTGGGTATTGAAATTCAGGTTGATAAGGTTTTAACCATGTTTGGTGAACAGATCTGAACAGCCAGGTACTTTTTTTGTACTATTTTTTTAAGTAAATAAGCAATTTTGATAGGCAGTCGGTTCAGGGAAAACATGGTGTACCTACTTACACAAAATAATTAATAACAATTTGTTAGAGAGGGTGTACCGCCGAATAACAAAAATATATTTTCATTCAAACGCATCAAGGAAAAAACTATTTGTCTATATACCAGCGGATAAGTAAAAAATAGATACTGTAAATAAATTGGTTTGATGTTCATAACAGCTTATTATTAAAGGTCGATTTAAGGTTTGAAATCGGTGAATGATGCATAAAAAATTATAATTAATGATTATTATTATAATTTATCAACTATCGGCTCACCAATTTATATACTTCGAGTGGTAGATGTTTTAATTTTTTTTCATCGCAGACAAAGTATTAATGTAAGTAGATATTTAATTTTCAGCTACACCCTTCGGTCGCAACAATTTACACTAGCCATTTTCTTAAATCATTTTTATAGCGGATTTTTCGGCAGAAATTGAATATTAATACGCCAAAAAAATTTACTGAAGCATTTAATAATCGTAAATTATTTTCGGATGAAAAGTTACACGGACACTCCTCGTATGTTTTGTTTTGGAAACGGCGCAATTTACCAATTCAAATTAACTTTAACACTTTTTAAAATTAGTTCAAGGAAAAAAATTAAGTGCTCTGCTAGGAATATACTTGTACTTACGACCGTTTGAAGATTACATGACAGGATCAAGTGAATTTAGGAGGCGAGTATTAAAGGCGGGTTAACCTGCCATAGATCGCCCCAAGTGGTTCGCTACGTTTAATGACTTACTAAGGGGGGCCGGGTTCATGGGGTGAAGCACCTACTGCGTGGCGGGCCAGATCGGGAGAGAGTGGTTGAGGGAAACCTTTTGTCCTCTCCAAGCGGACTCTTTCGACCCATAGCCTTGCACCGCAGTGAGAGGGTGGATTCATACATACGTCACTCCTGGACATATTGACTTCCAGATTCCTACCTACCACTCGTATTTAATCGGGCGGCAATATCTGGTGGACGAAGGGCAAGTATTCTGCCAAACCACGTTCCCACATACTAATCTTATAGGTATATGTGAAGATATAAAGACGCTAGAATCACCCTCATCTTCTCGCGTCCCAATGAACATATTTATTTTTAAGAACTATGTCCTGAGCTGCCATCAAAGCCTCACTTTGGAACTCTGCCATTTATTAATATAATTAAGATCTGTGAAGGGTAAACTTCACAATTTATTTACTTTTTTGACAAAGTTAAGAAAAATATTTATTTACTTTTCAGGTTCTCCATAAAACAGTTATACGGAAGATTATTGCGGAGAAGATTACAAAATTTAAGAGAAAAAAAGTCCAAGGGGGCAGTTTCACTATGTTGAGACGTATAAAATTTATTTTTATTTCGATTTTAAATAATAACATCGATTGTACTGAACTACTTTCCCTAATTAATTTTAACATACCATTAAGACGTACACGCCATACAGAACTATTCCACACGTTTAATTACAAGACAAATGCAGCAACTAATTCGCCAATCAATCGTGCTCTTCATATATTCAATATTATTAATCTAAATTATAATATTGACATTTTCTCCGATTCACTGCCCAAATTTAAAAAGAGCATCATGTCAATCATATAAATTGTTAAATGTGCATACTTACATACATACATACACACATATTCACACACACACACACACACCCTCTCTTACACACACACACACACACCCTCCCTCACACACACACACACAAACACACCCTTCTCCCTCAATAATTTACTAATTTAATATAGGTAAAATTTATCATTTATCTCAGCACATTTAATTATTCAATTCTATATATTATTCAATTCTGTATTGTGCCGGATGCGCCACTGTTCGCCCTCTTTCACGGGTCCACATATTCTTCTCTATGGTTTATTTATTTGTTTGTTTATTTATTTTCTATGATTTAAATGCCCATAATACGGAAAAATGCATGGGGTCATCAGCCGACCCAAATGGTTATGGACGTTATGTTTGGCATCTTGGCCTGTCGATAGTTGTATATTTATTGCATTTTTTTTATAAAACAGCGTATTATTATGAAATCATAAAATATTTAATTAAATGTACCAAATTTTTCCTGCCGGAGAAGGGCATGAGCAGATTAATAAAAAATAAATTATTATTACTTATTTATTTTCTTAAGAACATATGTATTATTTCCACTTCATTTTGTCCAATTAGCGCCATCCTTTTCACAATGAAATTTTTGCTTCTTTTATCAGTGGCGGCTCGAGATTGTTGTGTTTGCTGTGAATGTAAAATACAAAAATATTAAGGTTTTTGTAGCTGGAAATGGGTTTTTTATCAAATAAATTTTATATTTGGATTTGAAGCCAAAATACACAAATAAACTGAATAATATTTTTTTATCCCGAGGTGTATTATATATCAACAAGACGTTGCGATATATCGCTGAATCGATACGATTGGTTGCGATACGTATCGATACGCTGTATCGATACAAACTATTATTTTGGACATCTTTACAAAATAATCGAGACACGCAATGACGTTATATGTATGTAATTTATAACAACTTCGTCATTGCCGACAATCTTTCTAAATCAAGAAGGATACTTGAAGTTATTATATATTGGTTCTTAGCAAGTTACAGGGAGAAATTAACCCCTTTGTCTTGCAAACTGTAGTAATGTCAAGTGATGGATTTTTTTTTAACCCGATGTTCGGGCTGCCTTGGGCAAGATGAAGGGCATTCATATTTTTTATTGCTTGTTTTAAATCTGCGAGTGGCATATATTTTGTATAGATATATGCACACATACAGACAGGATACTTGAAGAAGTAAATCCGTAGCACTTATACACAGGGGGAATTAATCACACGCGATTTTTGACGGAAGTAATGGCATCTCGTGACGAATTCTTGAATTTAAAACCAAACTACAACAGTAGCTTTGTGTGAAACTCCACGTACACAGATGTTATTTGTGGCGCAGCGTATAAGGCGTGACTTCGGACACGAATAGATGTCGCGTTCTGGAATTCAACCACACGCAGACGATAAGGTATTAATACTGTTTGATGATTACAGATATCGATCGTCTAGTTGATTATCAGACATCTCCAAATACTAAGTTTTGAGATAATGAGGAAAGCAACATTCGAATTTTCACCATTAATCAAATATTATTTACACTTGTCTGTGTTTGACATTCTAAAAATGATATGAAATAACACCTGGAGGCATAACAGTCAGGTAGCATGAAAGCTTGAAATATCCTTCTAGTGATCCAGAAAAATCAATATTTTTTTAAATTCACTACAAGCTTTTCTGCATTATATTTGATTTGTTGTTGTTTATGAGTAATCTGAGTTTTGCACCAGATGGGGGGTACGCTTTCACATGTAACTGCGTACTTAACTTAACTTTAGATTTTTCGGAGATGTCTGATTAATCAACTGGACGATCGATATGTGTTTTATTTTATGACTTCTTAACCATTAAAGTAATAAATTTTTCATAATTTTAGAAGTAACTTTAGCTTTTTTTAAGGTATTTTATCCCGCCATAGTAAAAGAATATAATTTTTATATGAGAGGTGTCAATCTTCACAGCATGCTAGTTGAGTTGTATGCATCACATTTGCATTGACAGTTGTCAACGGGTCGTTTCTACGACTCATTTTAATAGAACTGCTGTGTTTTTTCTGAATCTTTAAGATGGAATCTAGGAAATAAGGTGATTATCATAACTATATAACTTGTGTTTTATGGTGATAAAAAATATTGAAGTAACGATTTTTCAAAATGTATTTTTCCTTTAAGTTTAGAATTCATCGAGACTTTTTTTCGTTTTCCGTGTTTAATGGATATTAATGTGTCAAATTAATTTTAGTTTTGTGATGTATTCAGGGTTTACTTTAACAACTTAAAAAATTTTAAGCACTTAGGCGATGTTTGATACACAGATCGATATATATATAAACTTCATAACGCCAGAGCTTACCATTATATATATAAATAATTTTCTGCTAAAATACAATGTTCTGTAAACATTTTGAACCAATCTATCGATAACTTTCCGAGATTTGCGATATATATATATAGATAGATAGATTGCTGTAAGTATTAAAAATTGTATCAGGTGGAATCGCGCAATATATATTTTTAAACCATTTTTCATATAATGATCATTTGTACTGTCCCAAAAACATACTAAGATAATAAAGTTGCGCTAGATGCTAAGAACTACTACTTCACTGATCTGTTCCGCTGAAATTATTTTTTTTCTCTCTATTATTACTATGTAAGACTTTAAGTTCACTTTCGCACTGTTCTATTCATATTATGTTTTGTCTCTTTCTGTGTGTAAATATAAGCTCAAATATTTTTTTTTCAGTTTAATCTTATGCCCTGAAGATGCTTAATCGTGGCTTCAAAAAAAAAATATTTTATTTCAGTTTAAATATATTTATTTTGTTATGTTAAGGCGAGGCATAACCACGTTTATCGGCGGTTTGCCCAAGGCTCACATTTTAATTTATTTCGATGAATTCGAAATTGGATTATCATTTTTATTTCCATGTCCCACAAGGGATGCGAGTTATTTATATTTTAGATTAATACTTGGTACGTTGCCATCATTTTTTTTAACGTACAATGCCTTGTGATACGTTGTACAACTAAAGATAGCGGTGAGCACCAGATTTTATTTTTCTAGACGATGAATTAATAACTTTGGGAGGTATTCATTTAGAAACATCTTAAATATTAGTAACATGTTCTTCAGAATTAATTAAAATAAATGCGGCGGAAAGGTCGAATCTCAAGGTCTGTTAGGGTGAATTCGACCGTACGTCTGTCCAATACGTTGTGCACTGTGAGCATACTTGTTTACGCTTTCTTCACTTACGTCGTTAAGATTCCCACATTATTTTTCTTCTTCTTTTCTTTGATAAAGCAAATTCGACAGTAGGTCCGTCTAATACACGGGTCGCGAGTCGCAATTTGTATTCACGGCTTCTTTACTTACGTCGTTAAGATTCTGAATATATTTTAGGGTCGTCTTAATAAGATAAATACTCACCGGTGCAAGTTGGGGTGTAGGACCACTGGTTGTTTTCCTGGCAAATGGAATATTGTTCTGACAAAACATAGCCATTATCGCAAGAATATATCAGGAAGGTGAAATCAGCAGCCATGTCTCCCGGTTTAACATTATTTTCATCCTCAGCAATTACTGTATAGTTCCCTCCCTTTGGGAATTCCGGCAAATAACAACCAGACCTAAAATAAAATAAAATGTAATGGGGTATTTCCGTATTTCCACAAACGAGGGATTCTGTTGAAAATGTATGGAATATTTAAAGATAATTTTTCTGATTTTAATCATCGTACGAAAAATGTTGTTTTTTATGTTTTCATTTTTTTTTTTTACACTTTACAAATACAAGACAAAAATTCCCGATAAACTACTTTTTAGCAGTTTGTCTAACGGGTTTTTTACGTTAAATATCTTATTATAGTGATTTAATAGTTACATTTTTACAATTATATAAAATAATTTTTTACAAAAATATAGATAAAAATAAATATTTGGAAACATAAATAACATTTTTAAAGTCTTTAGAATAATATGTCATTGCAAGCTAATACAAATTAATTCTATCCGTAAGCCAAGTCTTCAGTAAATTCATCAATTGTTTGTTTTGGGCACAGTTTTTAATTTCAGCAGGTAACATATTTAAACAACTGGGAATCATGTAATTTAACGTTCTTTGTCCATATTTATTTGTATGCTTAGGTACAATTAGCCCTTCATTAAAGTTAAAACGAGTATTATGGTTGTGTTCCAGCCTGTTTATATATAAAGGATTATTTATGTGCTGAAATGAGCATTGAATATTATTGATTTTAATGATTATTATTGATTTTCATGATCATTCAATATTATTGATTTTAAAAACGATCTAAAACTGACAAAATCAAAACAGCCCGTGGTTGGCAAATCGGATTGTGACATCACACGTTAGCCCCGCCCCAAAATATGGTTTTAGCGGTAATTCAAAAATGAGAAACTTTGATTAGCTGTAGAAAATTTATTCGTAAACATAAAAATAAAATAAAAATGCCGTAATCATCGTATTTTTTTTGCTTAATTTTTTTTAACCAATAAAAACACGTGGAAATACTCTATTGTTAAATACACAAACGTGATCAAAAGAACAATCGCTTCGTACTCACGAGTTGCTCCCATTTATCAAATAAATATTGTCGACGCTCATTGCTAAATCACTATCTTATTAATATTATAAACACGAAAGTTTGAATGGATGTATGTGTGTTTGTTACTCTTTCACGCAAAACTACTGAATGCATTTTAATCAAACTTTACAATAATATAGCTCATACATCGGAATAATATATAGGCTATAATTTATAAAGCTGGCTCGGATGGGGACTCGGGAGGGGAACGGTGATGATGGGAAAGGTGTTTCAGGGAGAAACAAAGTATTTCTTTGAATATGGCATTGCAACGCATGCCGGGAACCAGATAGTGTTAAATATATCTTAACAAGAAATCGGTTTAAATTTTAAAAAAGTATGATTTGGATAATTTTTTTCTACCATTTCCATTGAAAAGAATTTTTTATTTATTTATTTTATACACTTTACAAATACGAGGGCTGTCCATAAAATAAGGTCTCCAAGGTGCTGTGGTTGCGAGGAACAATTTTACGTGAGATCCGAAAAAATTGGCATGTAGCCTGGTTTCGCTACGCCAAATCGCCATAAAGATGCACTCTTAGTCTTAGTCTCGACACTTAGTCTCGGCGTGGCAACCGTTTACGATGAAGCTTCCGCTCGCCGCACCCGCCAATTTTGAATTACGGTCAATGGCTCAGTAATTAGATTTTTTGTGCGAAGAACAAAACCCCGGTAGAAATTTATTCTCAGCTCTTTGAAGTGTACGGAAAACAGTGTATGAGTGCGAAAACGTGCGCAAATGGTGCAGAGAATTTAAAAACGTGCCGGACGGCCATCGGTTTCAGATGAAAAAATTGAAAAAGTGGGAAAAACAATGATTCCAAATCAACGGGTGACGATTCGGGAGCTCTGTGATATGATCCCTTATGTCAGTAAGACCACTATTGATAAGATTTTGACAAAAAATTTGGGAGACCACAAAGTCTGCCTAAGGTGGGTCCCAAAATGCTCACCGAAGATCACAAAGAACAACGGGTTGAAGCAGCCCGCAGATTCCTTGAGTGCTACGACATCAATGGCGAAGAATTCTTGAACTCAATTGTGACTGGAGACGAGTCCCGGACACACTACACGACCCCAGAGACAAAGGAATAATCCCAGTGTCATCAGTCAGATTTGTCGATGCAAAGTTTAAAAATAAATTACAGAGCGTAACTCATACCTGGCGGGGGCGGTGAGTGGAAGCTTCATCGCGAATGGTTGCCTCGCCGAGACTAAGCGTCACAGAGGGTGCAACGTGGTGGGGATTTGACAAGGGGAAACCAGGCTACACGCCAAGATTGCGCGTAAAATTATTCCTCGCGACCGCAGCGCCTTGGAGACCTTATTTTACGGACAGCCCTAGTACAAGACAAAAAGTCCCGATTAACTACTTTTTAGCAGTTTGTCTAACGGGTTCTTTACATTAAAGATCTTATTATAGTGATTTAATAGTTACATTTTCACAATAATATAAAATTAAATTAATTTTTTTTCAGAAATATAGATTAAAAGAAATTTATGAAAACAAAATGAATGAAAAAAAAAAAAAATAATAATAATAATAATGAATGAATGTATATTTATTTCCTAAAAAAACTTAAAAAAATAAATTTCTTAAGTCTTTAGAAAAATATGTCATTGTAAGCTACTCATAATACAAATTAATTCTTCCGTAAGCCAAGTCTTCAGTAAATTCACCAATTATTTGTTTTAATATAAGATTTTTGATTACTTTATAAAAAACACTAGCTGGTTCCCGGCATGCGTTGCATCATTTGTGGATTTTTCGACCACCATGCTAGGCTCATCCCCGTGTTATAGTGGTCGATGGTTTTGATTATTAGTTTTATCTTCTTCAATGACGTTTTTTTCTTTAAAAAAATCTCTATAGGTCATAATGTAACATATATTTTGAAAATTGACCTTTGCAAATAAATACCAGGTGATGAAAGTGAAATTCTTAGATCCTTGCAAGGCGCAGTAATTTTCTACCAGTTAAATTAATTTTTTTAAAACCACTGCCAGCATGACGCACGCTAGCTTCTTTTTGTCGGAAAAACTTACATGTTTATATATATATATATTTAAAAATCATATTAAATTCCCTCCCCCCCCCCCCCCTCTACCACCCACTGAGTGTGCCACTGATTATTGTAACATCAATTATGAATATATAGAAAAAAATGCTTCTAACCTGGCTTCAATTGGTTTCTCAGAAACAGGTTCTGGTGCCCATGTGTGAGATTCTTCTGCTAAACCACCTGGTTTAGGTTCAACTCTCGCACCACCACTTGCTTGACTACTTGGTTTAGGTCCAACTCCCGCACCACCACCTGATTGACCACTTTGTTTAGGTCCAACTCCCGCAGCACCACCTGCTTGACTACTTTGGTTTCCACCTCCTCCAAAACTAGGGTATCCACCTCCTGCACCACCTCTTCCACCACTTGAAGATGCAACTGGTGCGCCACCTCTTCCGCCACTTGAATATCCACCTCCTACACCACTTGGGTATCCACTACTTGGGTATCCACCACTTGGGTATCCACTGCCTCCACCACTTCGGTATCCACCTCCTCCACCATTTGAGTATCCACCACTAGGGTATGCACCTCCTCCACCAGTTGGGTATCTATCACTTGGGAATCTACCTCCTCCCCCACTCGGGTATCCACCACTTGGGTATCGACCTACTGCACCATTTGGGTATCCATCTCCTCCACCATTTGGGTATCTACCACTTGGGTATCCACCATTTGGGTATCGATCTACTGCACCATTTGGGTATCCATCTCCTCCACCACTTGGGTATCTACCACTTGAGTATCCACCACTTAAGTATGTACTTCCTCCACCAGTTGGATATCCATCACTTGGGTTTCCACCTCCTCCATCACTTGGGTATCTATCACTTGGGTATCCACCTCCTCCATCACTTGGGTATGCACTTTCTCCGCCACTTGGGTAACCATCACTTGGATATTCATCTCCTCCACCACTTGGGTATCCAAATCGTCCACCATTTGGGTATCTACCACTTGGGTATCCACCGATTGGGTATCCACCTCCTCCACCATTTGGATATCTACCACTTGGGTATCCAAATCGTTCACCATTTGGGTATCTACCACTTGGGTATCCACCTCCTCCATCACTTGGGTATCTATTACTTGGGTATCCACTTCCTCCACCACTTAGGTATCCATCACTTGGATATCCATCTCCTCCACCACTTGGGTATCCAAATCGTCCACCATTTGGGTATCTACCACTTGGGTATCCACCGAATGGGTATCCACCTCCTCCACCACTTGGGTATCCACCTTCTCCACCATTTGGATATCTACCACTTGGGTATCCACCAATTGGGTATCCACCTCCTCCACCGTTTGGGTATCTACCACTTGGAAATCCACTTTCTCCACCACTTGGGTATCCACTACATAGGTGCAGGGCTTCACCACATGGGTGCAGGGCACCACTTTTGTATCCACCACATCGGTATTCATCTCCTCCACCACTTGGGTATCCACTATTTGGGTATTCAACACTTGGAGATCCACCTCTTCCACTACTTAGGTATTCACGTCCTGCACCACTTGAGAATACACCACTTGGGGGTCCTCTGCTTTCTTCCTCTGAAATGATATAACAAAATATTTTCTACAATAGACTTGACGTACAAACACATATTATTATAGGTATGTATGTACCTCTATGAGTAACGAGTATGTTAGTCCATGGGAAAACACTTCAACAATAATAAAACCCCTCAGGCTAGTTTGTTCGGTGCTGTGGACAAACAGATATAACCCATAGGTTTTGTTCGTTTTTGGAAACAGCTCATATGGCATCATAAAAATCGTTGAATCTCTCCCTTAATGTCATGGTGAGAAATATCATCTAGACCAGTCATGCCCAACCTGCGGCCCAATTGAAGATTTTTTGCCGCCCAAAATGAAGTTTTTAGCTTTCTATGTTTTGGATTTTGGTATTCATACAAAAACATATAAAAAAAAGTTCTCACATATTTATTATACATTTTGTGAAAGTAGAACTTTATTGGACCTCGGACTCTCAATGGGGGTTTTGATGTATTGCTTGAAAAGCGCCAGGCGCATGGCTGCAATAAGAATTTATTTTCGCAATCAATTCCAACCAGTATATTTTTTTACACATTTCTCGGAAGGTCGAATACAACTGATCTGATTTTGAAAAGTGGAGGGGGAGTGCAAAGGAAACACATAGGCGCATTTTATGCATCCTGGTATTGAAGGTCGAGGTTTCAAAATACAACTGAAGAAATAAAATATGGGAATAGATAAATGACATGCCGGTAGGAAGTAGGAACCAACCATAGTCTCATTTCAAGGTCAAACAACAAATATTATTTAAACAATAACTTACCATTCTCTGAGACCTCCCTGCAAGCTGGAAAAGAAGACCAAGAGTTGTCCTCTCGACACTCTGAAAATATTTCAGCAGTGGCTTTATAGCCGGCGTCACAAGAGTACTTCAGATGAGTGGGTGGCAGTACTGAATCTCCAGGAACTAAGTCGTCCTCGTAACGTCCTAAGATGATGTATTTTCCGTGACTGGGAAACTCCGGGAGAAGACAACCAAGACTGGTAACAACCATACTAACAAAGCTATGATAGAAAGTGGACCACAACGATTAAATTTTAGTTTTTATTTTTATATATTTTTGTATTTCTTGGACACTGTGTAAAACTTTCTAAACATTTTTAAAAGCAGTTTATTTATAAACAAGTTGTATTGTGTAAATATTAATATGCCTGGCTACTGTTTCGCCTTCTGAAAGCATTAAAAAACTGTTAAATGGAATGTATGTCGAATGGAGTTCTACAAATTAAACTTGATAATGATAAATAATCAACATTATTTAACAGCGCAGAAGAAGGCATAAAATAATCTTATGTAAAAAAAAACTTTTCATTAAATTTTCTATGGTTATGAGTGAAACATTTTTTTTTTTTTTAATATTACAAATTACAAGCTGACCCGGAAAACGTTGTTCTGCCATAAAAATTATTTCTAGTGAATATTTGGTTAACAATATAAATAATTTATTTCTTTAGTAATTTAAACAAAAATACTAAAATCGTGATTAAAAATGGGAGGGTGGGGGTAGGAGGGTGAAATAAGACTTGAAATACAATAAAGTGCAAAAAAATACAATAAAGTGAAATACAATAAAATACAAAAAAAGGGAACATTCATTGTGATACTTCTTCAGTAGATCTTGGTAACTTGTGTATTTAGACTGATATGTACCTACTGCGGCCCGTGCCATCATCATCAGTCTATCTTTTATTGTCTTTACCCGACTCTCCAAGAGACTATCTTTCTGTGAGATGATTTTCCTTTCAAAACATATTTTATTGCCGCCGACATATTTTCTTCATTTATTATTGGGCATCTATTTCTTATAATTCCGGACCATTTTTTACAATTTTTTTAAAGTGAAAAGAAATTCGTTAATACGAATATGCCCCTGGAAAAGGCGTACGAACGTGCCCCGAAGGTCAAAATAACAGATTTTTACCGACACATAAATCATGCAGAAAAATCCAAAAAATAGATACATTATTATTATCTTGATTGTAGTCACTTAACATTGAGCAATAATCCTATAGAATTTGATGCCTCACTAAAGCACCAACAACATCGACAAAATATTTATTTTGAGAATGCGCAAACACATTACGTCCTCTCGTGACGCTCGCAGCGGGCGCAATGGCGGCTAACTTCGTGGACAACTGACGGTCGCCCGCGCCTACCCACACACGAAAAGCTAAATAAATACGCTGTTCTAACAAGCCATAGGAGTGACTGTGTGAAACTTCCCCGTGTATGAATGGTGCCAATCTTCCCCTAGGTACCTACCTTTTTTTTAAATTGGAACTGATTTGATAATAATTTAAACTATTCAGTGATTTTTCACGGGTCTGCGCTAGTACAGTTATTAATTGTAAGCTTTCTTGTCAAAAAATGTGCGTGTTTTACAATTGTTGTTCTTAGTTCTTACCTTCTGTCTAATTGTGAACGTGTCAATGTTTCTGGAACTGCAAACATACAATATTAAAAACAGAATTTTATTAATATTAAAATCAGTTAACTTAAAGTATATAGTTTATACGCGTATATTTATTTATTTTTATTTTATTTTTTATTTTATTCAGTAAAAGATTATACATTTATAGACATTATTTAAGAAATTTTTTGACTGCCCTACTAGGAGGATTCCCGTTTTAGGACAGTCAAATTAGGATAAGTATTAACATTCGGAACATGGTCTGTAAATAATATTAAAAAAAAAAACAAAACAAAAATAAAAGATTAAAACAAAGTGAATGTTCTTTGTTTAGCAAAGTTTAAAAAAAATAATATTTATTACTTAGGTAGGTACTTAATTACAGAGGATTAAAACATATAGATATAGAACAAACGTGTAATTATTGCATATCATAGTCCTACACAGATGGGTTGTATAAAATAAAAAAAAGAAAAGAGAAAGAATAAAAGTAAAATAAAAAAAAAATTATAAAATAAAAATAATAATAATAATATTAATAACCAATTAATACAGAAAAGATAACCGTGGTTTGCTTAGCATAGTTATTTAAATTATCATAAAAGTTATATATACATGCTTAAAAGTAAATTATTAAAGCATAATGGTATCTTGTGTTTGCATTTCAAATAATACCTAGTCCTACATACACATTTTATACAAATGAGAACTAGAAAGAGAACAGAAACAATAAAATGAATCAAACATTTGATAGATGTTTATTACTGTTGTTTGATTAGTATAGTATTAAAATAATAGGTATAATGTGTACTTTTAACTGGTGTTGCATTGCATAAGCCTATTAATATATTTTGTATAAATATAAATAACAAAGAGAAGAAATAGAAAAAAAAAATTAAACAATATTTACGTAATAGGTAGGTACATATATACACATAATGATAAAGATTAGAAGATAAAGGTATCTTTTACATGTTTTTTTTTTTTTGAGTTTTGGTTGTTGTTTTTGGTTTGTGTTTGATTTCATTTTTTGTGTAGTAAAAGTTCACTCTCCTTTCTACCTAATTGATGAAACCAATTAGTGACCAATTTACGAACAACACCTGTGCTTTCGTTTTTCCAAACATCGGGTATTAAGTTGTATAGTTTTGGACCTAATAATGAGAAGTGTCTTTGAGCGAGAGATGTTTTAGTTGTGAGTGGTACAATTGGATTTCTCCGTGAGTGGCGGGTGTCGTGAAAGTGGTTAAACGATGGGTAGAGGTGGCGTTGTTGATGGGTGCTTAAAATTATTTTTCTCATGTACAGTTGTCTTACATCCAGAACTCGGAACTCTTCAAATAGTGGATCGCTGTGATATCTAAATGGTTTTTTGAGAATTACCCTTAGCAGAGATTTTTGAGCTTTCGCTAATTTGTCCAAAACAGTTTTTGCACAGCCACCCCAACCTAAGGATGCATAGTCTAGAAGTGATATATATCGACATGCGATGCAAAGCCACTAAACGAAAGATAGTGTTTGTGTTTTAATTATTTTGTGAGAATAATGCATTTTACAAATGTATCACTTGCTACCCCCTACCGCTGCAATCACTCCTTCTGCCCCCTTCCCTGCTTATCCTTTCCCATGCGTCCCCGTTCCACCCCCGTTCCCCTTCAACGTCCCCTTTACCTCCCGCGTTACGGCTCCCTCTCTCTCATGCATTCCCCTCCCCACTCCCACAATCCCCTCCCCCTCCCGCCTTCCCTCACTGCCGCTAAACTAAATAAAATTCACACATTTTTGTAATTTTTTTTTTCAAAATTCATAACGCCAGACCTCACCATTAACCAAAAATAAAAACCATCGTAGCCGTCGGCACAACAAAATGCACGAATTGTTTGGTTTGCGGAAGGTAGAGAAGGCGGGAGGGGGAGAAGGGAACCAAGAAGAGAGGGGATTGGTGCCACTCATAGCTGGAGAGGATTGACGGAGGAGTGGATGACGAGAGAGGGCAGAGAGAGTGATTGAAATGCTTCTCTCACAGTTAGCTGCATGTGTAAAGGTGGCGCGCCGCGACCGCGACCCGCGACCGAGACCCGCGACCGAGACCAAAGACGGAGACAGTAGACCGCGACAAGTGTCTCGGTCTCTTCCGCATATACTGCGGGTGGAGACCGAGACGCGAGACCGCGATCGCCTTATAGCAGAGTCTGCCGATGGAATCAGTTGTATTGTGCTGTCATTAATTTACACTGCAATGGAAACCCAAGTAAAGTTACTAATGGAAGAAGAAGAAGACGATAATTTGTAAGTACTTATATTAGTAGATTTTGAATGAGTTTCGCTAATATTTTCTTCATTTAATTAAATATTATAATTTGAGATTTTACTCATAAAGTTAAAAATAAAAATAAAAATAAAAATTATAAGTTGTTTCTACCTAAGTGTTTCCTTCGGAATATTGAATAAAATGCAAAATACATCAATTAAAAATAACTCACCTATTTTATTTAGGCTTTCCGCTACGTTTATCCAAATATTGCCCTTTAAATTTTCGTCTCTGTAGGAATCTAATTGTGCATTGTATATCGGAGGATACTGTCTGATCAGTTGAATCAGCTTCTCACAGTCTTCGTCAGAAAAAGCAGTAATTTTTACAACAATTCGCACGTGCTTTTCAAACGCGACGCGAGACACTACTAGTCCGGGGCGGCGACCGTCTTGCTGTCTCCGGTCTCCCGTCTCTGTCTCGTGTCTCGGTCGCGCACGCGAACTGGCCCCCATACAAAGCTAAATGACACGTGCCCGTTGCGGTCGCCTGTCTCCGTCTCTGGTCGCGGTCTAGAGTCGCAGTCGCAGCGCGAACCGCCGCGTAAAACTTTCTGGATTTTTTGTGTACGCACCAGACGGAAAAAAATGTATATCCTAAACACTTCAATAAACAGAATTAAAACACAAACACTTTAATTCTTTGAGTGGCATTGCAATGCATGTCGGGTACTCGCTAGTAGATAAATAAATATAGATTCATGTAAATTCATGTAATTTCATTAAAATAAAGAAGAATAAGCACAGATTTAATACTATTACATAAAATACTGTATTACAAAATTGACTGTCCTGAATTACTTCAATTTATCAATATCCATGTTCCCAAAAAAATATGCCGACATTTATTACCCTTTTACTTCAATAACACCAGGACACTAGCTCATCAAAATTCTCCGATTCCGAGACTTCACAGTCTCGGAAATAAATATTCTGATCTGGGCGATATATTTCATCTTAAAACTAATCAGTATAAATGTTGTATATTCTATCACTCTTATTCTTTAAGACACAGATAGACCAATGTGCCTACCAAATAACTTCTATGCTTCTACTATTTTGTTTTGTAGAATTATTTAAATTCAGTTACTTGCGTGAGGATTCTTAGTTTCTATTCACATTTTTATCTGTATACTTTTTTTTGTGTTTTGTTGCAACCTTTTTTGTCTTTATCTTTATTTTTTAATTTTTAAGTATGTAATTTGATGCAAATCGTTTGTTGAATTTTATAAGAAAAGCCCACTAGGGCGTGCAATAAATAAATAAATAAATTACCTGTATATCTAAAAGTACCGAGATAGATTTCACGTTGCGCCAATAAATCATTTATCTGTCGCTTGATCCATTTTCTCAGAGCAAATACCCTTGTGAACGCCGTGTACGTGTTGTTCCTGCAAGTGAACTTATTCCATGGCCCAACACTAAGGATTCCTCTTAGCCACCAACGCATCTGTCCTCCTTGGGGGTAGGGAAACACTAAGCCAGCTCCACTATCGCCATTACATCCTGTTGAGCCTAGGATTTAAAATAAGTATCGAATGTCATTAATAGGGAAACTTCTGTACGGTTGAAATTTAAGAACCCGGCTTCGAGTGCATGTCTGACGCCGCGCCGTACGTTCCATTCACACATCTATGTACGTGAAATTTCAAACAAAGCTACCGTTGTAATTCAGTTTTGAATTAAAAAACTGGTCAAAGGATAGCGCCACTTACTTTAGCAGATTTCATGAGGACATGCCCCTGGCAGGTTTAAGTACTACGGATTTGTAAATTTGAGTATCTCTCTGGATATGGAAAGATTGACAGTAATACTTAGAGTTGTGAATAATAGTATCACGCGGCTATATATTACACATGACGTAATTGCCTGCCGCAGTCACTTTGTCCCGGTGACTAGCTGTCACTGGATTACAGTGGATCCGAGGAACTGGATATTTTTGGAACCAGTTCCTATCGGATTTATAAAATCGCCAACACTCAAACTTGGCGAGCCAAACCAAAAGCCGCCCGCAGGGTCTAGCAGCAAAAATCGGTGGATTGGGTTTTAAGTGCTAGTGTGATTAATAATACCGAATTATTTAAAAGGAATCGCGGGCGTTATTTTGTTGGTGTTCCCTGATTTACTGTCTGAATTTTGACACAAGAGCAAATATTTTTTAACATAATAAAGATATCAACCAGTGGCATGTTCCTATTGCTCTTTTGATAAGTTTTTTTGAAAGTTATTTAGTCAAATTTATCTGTGGTCGCGTTCCTCTTTAGAGGAAACGGTAAGTGAATCGTTCCCTAGTATGCTATGGGTCCATTGTACCATCTCCCATTCCACCTCAATTCTTTGTTTGTTTACAGGTCCCGTGAGGGTTCCTGTTCCCCGCGTATGGCCCCAAGTTTTGTTTGTTTGAATGGTTCATTTTTGGATACGATAACTCCAACGGTCATCTACATAGACATTATTACAAAAGAGAAGACTTGCCGTCACGAAAAATCTGGGAATCGTTGCGATGAGCAGGAGGCAAATCATAAGTGACCATCTTTTTGGCATCAAGAGGGTTCGAGAATGTGTTGAATAAACTACGACATCAATAGACCGGTCAGTGGTTGTGGGCATAGTGCTTGGGTCCCACCTGGGCGTCGCATGTTCGATTCCTCGGCTGGATAAGTCCTCCATTATAACACAAGCAACATTTTCGGCTTTCTGTGGTGGAAGTAGGAGATTTTTAAACATTGGTGGGTTATTCGTAACCCGGGAACGTTGGTCTTTCTTAAAAAAAAAATTAAGAAAAACTTTTTTTTTTAATTTTAAAAATCGTACGTTGTCCGCCGAAGAGCGCGCATTAAAATAACCAGACCCTGCGCGGATAAGTAAAGTTTGCTAAGGTACGATAGGACTTTTCTGTGCAGGTTCTGAACCCTCTGCAAATCGGGTTGCGTAGCGTTGCAAAAATGGGTGAGGTGCGCATATTTTAACACATTTGGAAAAGTGTCAACTAAATAGTGAATTAAAATATTCGATTTTGGAAACAAGCCCGAACTTTGGTTTACCCGATTTAGAATTTTGCAGTTAAGGTTTTTACGCAGCCAGTAATTTGCGAGTTATTGTAAAAAGAGCTAATTTTTGGTAAAGCCTCGATTACATTGAGCGAGTTTACAAGCTACTCTCTGGGAAATTCAACATCTGGGAAACTCACTATCTGTTAGTAAACGTTTTACTTGCTAGCAGCTTGTGGAAAATCTACGAAAAAAGTTGAAAGGTAGTCAACTTTACACGCTACTTGCTGAAGATGGCGGCACACCAATAGCTGATTTTTAAACTGTCAGAATTAGTTCTCGCGGGAGTCGTAATTCTCGCTACCATCTAGCGTGTGGCGCTAGGTGCAAGCTCAAGTTTTTTTTTTACAAAATGTCGATAGAATTGGATCGTGTTCGTTCGAGTTGAGTCGTTCTTTTAGCTGCTACTGTCGCTACTGAGCGAGTAGACAGTGATAATCTCACTTGCCGATTCACCCACTTTTAAACTTACCGGCTAGCTTGTAAACTCGCTCAATGTAGTCGAGGCTTAAGCAGATTTTATCGTCGAAGACTAGTTACTGATAGGACGATACGAGTTGCCCGTATCCTGTCATAGTCATTTATTCACAAATCACTTAAAAGAGAGACAGTCATACCACTGCCCGCTCTGTTGTTTGTCCCGCTGGTGTGTTCCCCTTTACCTCACGGGGAGATCTATTGTTTTGTATGTTTATGATCATCTGTAATTTTTAAGTCCAGCAGAGTTAAATCTGACCTTGATTTAGATTTGAACTTATTAAATAATTAAAAATACTTGTTAACGCACCATTAGTGTAGCCAGCGCAGATTTTATCAGCCGTGACATATCTCTCGGAGTGGTATTTCTCATACTCTTCGACACACTTCCCCTGGTCGATGAAGGGGACGTTCAGCACCCGTAGTTCTTCGGACGTTCTCTCCTCTTCCGTTACTCCCCAGCCGGCAAACTTAAATAAATAAATATATCAATAATTCAAGCAAAAGATTTGTGGATATGGTAGGGAATAGCAATAAAAGCTTATATGAATTTTGACGTCCGATGATATTTTTTTCCATTAAAAACAAAAAATATATTTTTCCATCATATGTCGCTACTGATCCTACCCCAATATGTCGCGATGGGTTTGAGTGATACGCGCGCTTTTTCATGTGTTACCGTGCTGCTAGAACGAAACGCAACGCTTATCAAGTGACAAGCTAAGTAATTAATGCGCCACTCTCCTCACTACTCAGTTGCGACGTGTGATTGAAAAGATATTCTTAATGTTTTTAATCGAAAAAAAATGTCATCGGACAGCAAAATGCCATCAACAATTTTACTCCAAATACCATCAGGAATTGCTAGATAAAATCCTTCGGGTACGTGCTTACACTTAGTATTAAATATTACACTCTGTAAAATATTTTTTTTGTGTCTTGTTCTATTTCATATTTTCGTTTAGATTATTATAACCTTCAAAAGTTATGAAAAGAGAGTTGTTCTTAAAAAATATGTATTATACATATTATTATACACATCGCTTCATAATTTCTTGGAGGGCAGGACTTGAAAGAGGCGAGTACTCGTATGATGAAATTGAACAAACTTTAAACATTTCTTCTTTAGAAAATCGTAGTAAAGAGTCTGATCTAATATGCGTTTTCAAAATTATCAACAGTATTACCTACACACCTATATGATCCAGAATGTCGAGACTTGTCAACGAAAATCAAAGCATTGAATTTTTTGGTGTAAGCTTAAATGACTTTCGGCAGTCGATACGCAATGTGATTTTTTAAAGTCTTTAATCCATCTTCAAGCTACTTGTAGTTATCTTCTATATATGTACTTTTATATGATTTTTGTCAATGCTCTTCATCTATATGTACTCTCCTTTCATTGTCATCTCTCTTTTTTTATTCGTGTTATTGTTGTATTGTTAATGGACTATTTGTCCGTAAATAAATAAATATTGTACACATGTTTTCGTATCAGTGATCAATGAACCGGTGGATGCAATTTTTAGCCATGAGTTGTTTTTAATTGTTTGTCTAGTTTGTAGTTTTCTAGATTTTAGAAAAATGCATTATAAGTTTGTACAGCGGCGCTGTATAAATCGTCCAAATATTATTACTATTATTGAACCAAATATTTGAGCAGGGCCAAGTCAAGTGTATGTGTGAGTTTTAGGGTGGTATTTCCTCTCTGCATACCCCTGCGGAAAAATGGTGCGGGGTGATGGTTAGACAATATTATTTTACTGTAATTAAATGGAATTACCTTGGCTTTGATCTTTGAGCTTGGTGAGAGCTGGAACTGGTCGAATCGTTGGTTCACGAAGTCGTAACAAATGGCGCCGACGGTGTTCGAGAACTCGAAAGGGGTCTCAAGAACTAGTAGAGCCACGTCGTTCTGATGGTGGTGCAATTCTCCCGTGTACCATTCGTGCAGGCGAATTTCAGTAACCTGAGACATGGAAATGCAAAATGATGTATATAATATATGGTTTTGAGGCCCTCATAAGAAGCCAGTATTAAGGGATAGGTTTCAGTAGGTAAGGGATAGGTGGCAGTATTAAGGGACAGGTTTCACAACTCCAGAAACGATCTCATTATGGAATCTCTCCAGAGTCCAGAATTTAGCATCGAATAACAGTGGAAAATGTTATTGGTCCCATCAATCTCGAATAATGCTACAAACCATTAACCTTTATTAATTCCATATGTACTATGTATCTAGAAGGCCCTGGACCTAGTGAGAACAATTTGAAACCACGGGGTGCGGGGGAAGATGTATGAAAATAAATATGCCTACTTGTGTTTTTTAAAGATATAACCCATTCCCTGTCTCATCAAATTGTAGCATCATGTGTCTCATAAAATTGCAGACCTACATGCATACTGTTGACAATTCCAAACAGTTTGGAAAGCCGATTCTTGATAAAATAACTAGCTCATTTAAAGATAGTATAATGTCCTGAACAGCATGGTTTTATAACCGGCAAATCAACACTAACTAACTACACTCTATATCAAAATTTTATTTCTGATGCAATGGCGAAAAAGCTTCAAGTTGACTCAATTTATACTGATTTCAACAAGGTGTTCGATAAGGTTTGTCACGCTATTCTTGTGGAAGAATTGTTTAAAGCTGGAGTTCGTGGAAATATGTTGCTTTGGTTTATAAGCTATCTTTCAGACGGAAAATTTAGTGTTAAACTAAAATAATGGGGAATCATCATTTAATTTTTTTTCATCCAGTGGTGTTCCGCAAGATTCCCACATCGGACCTGTATTATTTATCTTTTTTGTGAATGACATAATATTTTTAAAGACATCGACGTACTTATGTTTGCAGATGATTTGAAACTTTTTAAAGCCATTCGAAGTCTGGACGACTGTTATATTCTCTCAGCAAATTTGTCAAAATTAGTTGAGTGGTTGTGATATACCCCTTCTTCTTGTCTCTGCCGTAAATTTCACTATTTTTAAATTCTTTCATCCTTTCAAGTTTTCTTGAACTTTTCTTTTGGCTCTGATCGATATTTAATTTTCTCTAAGACTTTATATGTATGACACACAAACCTTCATGAAAATGTGACCCTTATTTTCTTTGATTACTACAGGAAGCTATTTAAAGCTCCCTTGTACTACATATCTTTATAAATATAAGTACTTAACTAATTAATACGTTATCTACGACCTTGAACGTAAATTTTCGTATTTATGTTGTAAATAAATTCCACCAAACGTTGTGTTATTTTTTTATTTATGGTGTGGGAACTTAATTACTTTTGTTTTGTGGTACCCTTTGATTCTGAAAGGAGCGTTGAGCATCGAATTTGATTGGTCTACTTCTTGCAATTCTAAATTTCATTTTATTTTCTTTAGGAACTAAACTTTCCCTAAACACTATTTCGATTTCCTACCTCTAATGAATTCGTAATGTACCTATAATTAATGACATTTACCTGTTCAATTGTTTGTATAATTAAGAATGACTCAAATGGTTAATTGTTAGTGAAGTCTTTCGTTACTCAAGATTTATTTACTGCTTGGCTCTCCCCTATTTTGGTCCTAATGCTATAACGTAAATATGACATTGTTTTAGTAGATTATTGTTATTAATTGATTGTCTTTTAGAACGAACTCAGAAATGCTCTTTTGCTTGCATAATTTGGCTCCATTCCTCGTGCAGATAAACAGGGTGGTCAAGGATCAACTAGAACTTCGCACAGTCAGCCGACGCGATTTTCCAGAGGGTCTCAGTACCTTGTTCTGTCAATCTTCCATGTCGTCGTGCACGTCACTCAGGTATTTCCCCAAGCCCCGAAATCTCCAAATTCCAACTCCTCCGAAGTCTACTATTTACTTAGAGCGAACCGGTTTCGTTCTATACACAATCATATACTCACGGTTTTTGCAAGAGTTCGAGTCGTGAATTCTAAATCTCGCATGCAAGAGACGATGTGAAAGTGACTCTGTCGAGTCTAAAGCGCTAGCTGTAAGCGAGTCCACATCATCCAATGCACAGTACATAGAAAGATATATATGTATGCATACGTTTGGTAAGGATTATAACTCGCAATGTGAAGCTAGCTAGCCTCGCATTCCAAGCTTGGATTTCGTGAAAAGAAATTCTGCACAAAACCTTAGCCGATGACCGAATATATACATATTAAAAGTAGGAAATATCAATATATAAGAATAAACTAAGAATATTTATTAGTTTTATTAATGGAGAGCTAATAACTCCAGGTTTTTGTTTGTTTGGTTGACAATTTTATTTCAGAGATTGCCATCTCTATTGATTTCTTGATTTGTTTGGTTGACAATTTTATTTCAGAGATTGCCATCTCTATTGATTTCTTGATTTGTTTTGTTGAACTGTTATTCTAGATTTTCCCCTCCCCAGGTTCAACTCTTTGATATAAATTTTTACTATCACGTGATTTTTCAAAAGTCTCATGTAAATGTTTGACACTTGTGAGGTTTTTATTCCCATAACTTCAAATGTTTTCATGTAATTCCTCAATTCATTTTTATACTACTATCCCGTGATTTTTCAAAAGTCTCATGTAATTATAAACTGTAATTTAATCTTCTTGTTAATTTTTCAAATCATATTTCGCTGCTATCCCGTGAACTTTCCAAATGCTTCAAATAGATGATTTGTATTTTTTTTTTTAAATAAATACTAATTTCACTTTATATAAATTTGTTTTTTTTAATCCTTTTGTATTTTAATTTCGTAGTAATGTTAGCCCGAAGCAATTAAAGAATGTCAATTGTTTATTTTACCTTTAAATTCATAAACAAAACCGTCACTGACTTCGTGACCCACTAACCCAATAACATACTCTCGAATAAGTACATGAAATGACACGTGTTTTTGTTTACACTATGCATTCCAAAACAATTTGCCCTAATTAGTTCCCTTTATTTCATTGTATTGGTTTCACTTTATATCTGATCGAAGCCCCGTCTGCTAATTTATTATTCAGTATATATATATAACTATAATTATATAGGCTTTATACGTAAATAAATGTGGTTTATATTCTAAATACACATATACATATATTACTTATACAGAGATAATTTAGCACAGAATAAGATAACATAAACTACATATTTTTAATAAATTATATATATAACATTTATAATACTATAGGAACTCGGAAATTAATCAAGTGTAGATATTTTTGTAGGTAGGTATCTAAGATAGATATCACCCAAATTCAATATAAAAGATGTTTTGTTTAATTAACCTCTTTGTTTCTGGGAATATAAGTATATATATATATATATATATTATTACCCATATATATATACATAGCAAAATAAGCAGATATAAGATATATATATATGTCATAAACATTTAATCATAATTGTGCAATATCTCTCTGAGATATTTTATTTCCGGAATATATATATAAATACATATACATACATACAATTGTAATTCGAAATACATATTATATACATTATTTTTAATATACATATATAGCACAGATTTGAATCAAGTAATATTTTGTTGTAAAAATATAAATTTTTATACCGATGATCAGCTGTTCTCTCCTCGTCCATGACTATGAAAATATTTATACTTATGAAAACTTACCCCAAAAGGTCAATTCTGGTCGGGTGCTACACGACCAACCCTTTTGTTTATATATTTTTTTCTAACTAATTCAGCTATTGTCTAACTAAATCTAAATTAATCCTTTCGATTTATTATTCCGCTATTTTGTTAAATCTAAACTGAATTAATTGACGACTAATCTTTATCAATCGAAATTTATTTTATTTTCAAAACTCGTTGGTTAACTTGACGCTTTGTTAAATTAAATTTAACAAATTCATTCATGATTATTATCCGGAGTAATATTATCATTATTTATTTTGTGTTCGTTTTTTCACCGAAATTTAACTAGCAACAAAGTATTATACAATTAAATACCGAATAGATTTTTATCATGTTTATGTATTTATTATTTATTTTAACTTCCAGATTTATTATTATAATTATTCCATTATTAAAATAACATTCTGCTTAAATTGTAATTTTTAAGCGCTAACCACTTCACGATTATTTACGAAATAATAGATTTATTATTATTTAATCTAACAATAGATTACTACTTTGTGATAGAAATATTCCGTTCAATCGTACGTTATTTAGCCGAACTTACCCGATGTTAATTTTTTTTTTGATTAATGGGTTTCGAAAATTATTATTATCCGTTATCAAATTCTCTAAACACTTTTTTTAAAATCGTTACACTATATTATAAACTCTTTTTTTTATAAACTTCTTTACACTGTTAACTTTTTATTATAATTAATCATTTCACTGAATATAATTTTTATAAATGATGAGAATGGAATTTAAATAATTATGATTTAAATCCATTATTATTATTATTCACTGCTGTTATAAAATTATTTAAACACTGTTGTTTCTTTTTGGATTCGCCACACTATAATATAAACTTTTTATTTTAATGACGAGTTGAATTTATTGTAAAACTATATAAAACACCTTATTTAATTTTCAACACTCCATAGATTTAATCACTAATACTGACTATAATTTTCTAAGTCTCAGGTTTTCCACCCCAAATTTTTTAAGTTTCAAAATTTTACAACACTTAAGAAATTTTCAACTAATAACCGTTTTAGACGTCACGTCACGTAACTTCCACGTTTTTAATCCGACGATTGATCCCCGACGACTGATTCCCGACAACTGATCCTGATTCTTCCTGAAGTCTTTAGTTTTATATGTACCTCCAGGACTAGAAAATCTTAATTACGCGTTCATTGATTTTCTAATTCAAACTCTACCAACTCGAGATTTCATATATCAATTCTGTCATTTTTGTATCAACGTCTTAAGTCCGGCCTCCCTGTCTTCTGTCTCTTACGTAAATTGTTCCAGGGTCGAACCTACAATGTTATGTCAAATTGCCCTGTCGTTCCTTTGTCTTCTGGTCTTACAAATTTAGTTTAAATATCATGATTTTCGTGTCCTTTTTTCTCTCAATATATAATAGGTACGTCTTCAATAAACTGTTTATAATTCTCAATTTTGTTTATCGCTACCAGAACACGAACAAACTCATGTCGAAATCTTTATTATGCATTTTCCAATTTCCATTTTCCTAAATTTCTCCATATTTCCATGTTTCCAATATGAATCAATTCAATTTTAAACTGTATTGTCTCTACTTATGTCGTAGACTTGAATTTTCCTATTTTCTTTCAATTATATTTTATTTACGACGTAATTTTTATGATTTCTCTGCTTCATTCTTATGTCATTGTCCATAACTATATGATTAGTTATACTCCAAGCCAAATTTATTATTTTCATCAATATTTCGGAATTTCCCTGAGTTTTCCTTACGGAATCATCTTTCAATTGTCTTTACTTCATTCTTTACCATCATTTGTATAATTTCCAATGTTTATCTTCTCTTAGAAAACTTCACCTTCTAGCCATAAATATTCAATCTGCTATTTTTTACAATTTTTATGGAAGAAAATTCCAAATTGACTCTGGGATATGTGTCAGGTCAATTGATTTGTATAAAAACGTGTAAAATTGCGTCTCGTTTCTCATTAAAATCCCATAAAGTATTCTCGTTGACACATGTTTATGCTTCGATTTCTACGTACTCGGTCGTAAATAAGAAATTAATATTAACTCGATAAATTTTATCTCTTTTATCTTATCCAAATATTGCATAAGCCCCATGTTAATTTTTATTGCCCCAAAAGCCATTAAAACTGTCTGAATCACCAAAAACCATGTTAAAATCTCATTGTTTAAACAACAGAATCATGTGTGAGCTCGACAACCTTTTTTTACATCAATTGTCTCATCAACTTGCTCCATCGTCTATAGTATTTTCTCATAACAAATGACGTAAAACGATCCCTTCCTTTGAATTAATTTAACGTAATATAACTAGAATAACCATCCTATTTCAAATATATAACGATATCTATTTAATCTCGTCTGAAAACGCAAAATTAAGTCAAAATCTTATATTGTTCAATAAACATTTCCGTTTAAATGTCCATTTTTTACATTAGATTTTCTTTTCAAATCGTTTTCCCTGACTTAATTGCTTCATCTAAAAGTGACATTCCTAATTTCCAGCGTTTTTCTTTCTTTTAAATACCAAACGTACGTTTTCCTCTGAATCTGGCCTCCTTTTGTTTTTCACGTACTCGTTATACAATTGAATATCCCTACAGTAGCTTTTCCTACGTTTTTCAGGTCTTTTCTTTAATCTTCCCCTCGTTATATTTTTCTTGCTATTTTCTTGCATCATTTTTTTAACATAAAATGGATTTATTTGTTCGTTAACTGCGGTTGTCGATTCCTCTATTGTACCGATTGCTTACTTTACATCTAGGGTCATTGTACCAAATGCCCTCGGCCTCGAGACAGTTTATAAAACCGAACGTTGACCCGCCGTTCCCGTGAGAATAAAAAAACACATCAATTATCCATCTATGTCCCAGTTCAAAGTCCATCTCTTTGTTCTCAAAAAATGGTAACGCCTTCCTTCTCTGATTGGTTGATCAATCTAAGTGTTTATAATTGGATCCCTCTGTGTTCTATTTATCAAAACTGGACATGAATTTAATCATTTATAGATCTCTGCAGTCTCCATGTCCCAATCAAACTTAATCCGCTAGGTGTCGCTAGTGTGTTGATTTCGTTATAATTTTAAAATATTATTTATTCATTTGTAAGGTGGAAGCTACGATATTTTCGTATCCACTGCGATTCATCACATGGTTTAGCAATAACAAGCTATACCTTAATATTAATAAATAATAATCAGTTTTTATTTCTCCTATAAAGTTGTCAAAATTTACTAAATTGACAAGTGGTTTGTTAAACTGGTGGTAATATCATTTTGAAAAAAAAAATGGTTTTTGAAAAACTCGGTCTTACCTCCGACTTAGGGACGTCGGTCTCGTTTGGATGTTCCCATGACTGAAAATGTTTGTTGGCGGCCACGAGGAAATGCTCCGCAGGCTCTGGACGTTTTTGAATCGGATCATAAAAGCAGTGCGCCGCTAAAAACATAACATCTTCTCTTATTATTTTATTTTATTTATGAGGTAATACAACTTTTAAGTGCGTATAATTCACCTATTACTTGAGTGTTTACTCGTATACCTTAAGTGTAGTTGCAGATAAATTGCAAACCAATTGGACAGTAGCCAATAATTTAGATTTTTTTTTTAAATGGCTTTTTAACATGACACAACTAGGGGAATATGTGTACAGTGGACACTGAAAGGGAATGTGACTCACCTTGATTTCCCACAGTGTTATTATTTCCCACTTGTTGCGTTATTATGGCATCGATAGACAGTGGCGTAGCGTGGACATCGGCCACCCGGGGCGGAGAAAAATTTCGCCGCCCCCTTATTTCAAGCAATGGTGGGGGGGGGGGGTATGTGGAAATTAATAAACATATGAATATTAGTAGACCTGCCCTAAGCGATAAAAGCGTATTATTTCCCCCTCCAATTGGAACCATTCCATTGGAACCGGCTGGGATCGTGTATGGCTTCGCGTTAATCTAAAAAATGTGACGTCATCATTCTTCTGCAAGCCAGCGTCGAGCACTCATCGGTGCATTTTACGAAATAAAACGGTAAACATAGTGGCTTGTGTTTTGAAAGCGTGTAACAATAGAAGTGAAAAAGAGAATAAACAAAATTGTCGTATTACATTCCATAGGCAAGCATTATTTTACACTATTTTAAGCCAATTCAGATCACATAATATGATCATTTTTGTAACATACACTGTCAGTCGAGATACATGGCGTGTGCCCGTCCCTGTTTACTGGGGTAAGTAAATTATGAAACATTTATAAAAGTGTCTTCACTTAATACAGCAACAAAATATTGAACTCGACCTTATAGGCGACCTTACTTTGCATATTTGGACTTCGCAAATGTGTTCATTACGCGGCGAACAATTCGCGCTCCCATGTTAAAAGGTGTATTCATTCAAAAGCAGAGTTTACTTTTAAGAACGAAAGTGTGATATTAAAATGCGAGATGCCTATATACTGTCAGATTGAGTTTTGACGAATCACGTATCACCAAAGCCGTCTTCCTGCCCTTCGTCCCGCTGTAGTTGGTTTCTACCCCTCACCTTTCTGTTCTGGTCTATTAATATTCATATGTCTATGTGGAAATCATATTTTTTATTACGACCTCATTTTCTGCTATCGGAGATCGAGAATGGTATCCATGTAAAAGGATTTCGCATCTCGAATTTATACACTGTGTTTAGAACACAAGGTTTTAATTTATGTTTGATTCTGCGTAAGAGTCCCCAAATAACGGTTACATACGGTACAATTTTGCAGCATTTGGTATGCAACTTAAATGTAAAGCTTCACTCGGTACACTATGAATATGCAACTTGTTATTTATTTATCGTTGTATTCTGAACCTAAAACTAGTTTAAATTAAATCTGTATGCGGTGAATTAAAATTACACTCAGAACACGAAAATGTTTTCCTTTGATTCTGGCAGCACATACATAGCCTGCAACTAGAATATTATAACTGCACTTCGAATAAGAGAATGTTTTCTTTGGAAATGTGTCAGCAAATGAATCCACAACTGTTGATTTTTACATTCTGAACACAAAACTGGTTTAAATTATATCTGTATGCGGCGCTTGCACTTCGAATAAAATAATGGTCTCCTTCGAAATGTATCAGCAGATTCATACACAACTGAAATTCAATCTTTACATTCTGAACACAAAAATCTGTATGCGAGTTCCCAGCTTTAATTATTGTTACTCTCATAATATGCGTATGATTTTCCTAAGAATTACAAAATTTGCAGCTTAAAAAAATATAATTATAGACATTTATAGGTGTCTAAAATATCTTTAATTATATTTTATATATTCGCGAACGAAAGTATCGTCAAACATTTTGAAAAAATAATTTTACCTTAAAAAAAAAATTTACTTTACAGAAATTTATTTTTTTGATTTTTCTTTATTATAAATTAAAGCTTGAACAACGAATCATATAGTCAAACACACAAAAACATTTTTAAAAAAATCGAGTGCTGTTAACACGCGGTAGAAGCGAAACTTTACCAAAACAATCTCAACCACCATTCAGAATTGAAACGTTGCTTGAAATGGCATTAGCCGTATTTGGTGACCAGATCTGAATAGCCAGGTACTTCCCCACCTTCCTCTTCCCTATCTCCTTCCCCTCCCCACTACCCTCAGCCTCACAAAATACCCGAATTAGGGATGCCATAGTCTCACTAGCTTCAGACGGGAGCAGTTGGGACTCGTATTCATATTAAAAAAAATAAACAATAGCCTTGAAAAGTGAGGTCATATTCAAACCGGCCAATGAGCGCAGACCTTGCGTCATTTTTATTTTATATCTCAACTAATAGGAGCCTTGATAGGAGTTTGATGCTTCGCAGGTTCTGCAATGCGTCATTTCCGCTTCACTCGAATTCCAAATCACAACAGGGCTATAGAAGTTTCACTTCATTAAAAAAATGTAAATTAAATATATAATACTCACGTCGCTAGTCACTCATGATCCAGCAATTAATGAAATTTTCTTAGAATTGTCAATCACATCACATTGCCCACGGACTTCTCTCAATCATTCTCACTGAAAATTAGTCATCATTAACAATCCAAGCGCAAAACAGAATACGGGCAATTCTTGCAATGAACTACAGAAGGTGTTGCCAGTCGCTACAGTGATCGAGATGATATTATCATACATTAATTTTAAGAAGGGGAATTCCCGGTTTTGTCACAGAATAAGTAATGAAAAATTCCGTTCTCATTTCAATCGGTCCGAATCGTAGGTGGGACATAAATATGAAATGATATGATTAAAAATTTTAAAAGATATTATTATTACTTACTAGCTGGTTCCCAGCATGCGTTGCAATGCCATGTTAAAAAAATACATCGTTTTTCTCTGCATGTCCTTTCCCGTGCTATCCCGTTCCCCTCCTGCATCCCATACCCTCCCGCGTTCCCCTTCCACCCTCCCTGCCTACCCTTTCCTCTCTTCCGCTCCCCCGTCCCGCAAACCCCCCTTCCGCATTCCATATATTCAGTCCCAGTACATTCAGTTTTCAGACAGCTCGTGTGCCACCTATTACAATATTTTTATTTAAATTTATTGTACCTATTTAAAATATTCTTTAAGTTTTCTGAAATTCTTTTTTTTTTAATTTTCTTAATTTTTCTTTTCGTAAGAACATTTCTACAAATTATTAGAAAACTTTGAAAAAAGATGAATTAAATAGGTAAAGTCGTTGTGAAGTTATTGCGTGACCAAGGGAAACAGGGATTAATTTTTATATTATATTAATTTGCCGCAGATGAATTTCAGAACCCAGCCACGAGTTCATGTCGACGCCACGCTTAACGGCCGCGCCTCAAATAACATCCGTGTACGTGGAGTTTCACACAAAGCTACCATTGTAGTTCGATTTCTAATTTAAGAATTCGTCACAAGATGACGCTACTTTCGTCGGCAAAACGCAAAGGGATGTTCCATTCCTAGGTATAAGTTCTACGAATTTGTGAACTTGGAGTATCTCCCGGATTTCGGAAGATTGAAGGTACTTAATTCTCAGTTGTATAAAGCGGCTGTTTATTACATATGACGTCATCGTTCGTCCCGGCGGTGATTGACCATCACTGGTTGACGCTTTGAAACTGTTGACAGTGGATATATGGGCTAATTTTAGAACCAGTTCCTATTGGATTTACAAAATCATTTTAGTTAAGTCTGTCTATCTTACCACTGATAACGATTTTGGTGGTGAGAATGGTTCCTCCACATATAAAAGTGATTTCAGGTTTTCTTTCATATACTGCCACGTGCCAAGGTAAGGTGTCCAACTTGGCTACAGGTGCATTGATGATAAATGTAGCGCCGTCGGCAATATCAAGCCCGCAGTCTATAACATAGGAAAGTATTCTCTTACCAATACAAAAATTAAAGTTTACATAATTACGGCTGATTTATTTATTTATTTATTTATTATTTATTACACGCCCTAGTAGGCTTTTCTTATAAAAAATTTACAAACTATTTGTATCAAAGTAAATACTTAAAAATTTAAACAATAAAGAAAAATATAAAGATAATGACAAAGAACGTTGAAACAAAACACAAAACAAAATACATAGATAAAAATGTAAACAGAAACTAATAATCCTCACAATTTAATTTTAAAGATTCTACAAAACAAAATAGAAGCAGCATAGAAGTTATTTGGTAGTACGAGTATGTACCTACAAAATAACTTCTATGCTATGGTCTACTTGTGCCTTAAAGAATAAAAGTGATAAAATAAATAACATTTATACTGATTAGTTTTGAGATGAAATATATCGCCCAGATCAGAATATTTATTTCCGAGACTGTGAAGTGTCGGAAATATTGAATTACTGGTGTTATTGAAGTAAAAGAGTAATAGTTTTTTGGGAACATGGATATTGATAAATTGAAGTAATTCAGGACAGTCAATTTTGTAATGCAGTATTGTATGTAACAGTATTAAATCTGTGCTTATTCTTCTTTCTGAAAGTTTCAATAGTGACATTAAATTTTATCCAATTTTTTGTATAGGAATATGCAATTTAAAGTTTATAAACCTGAAAAACTTACGTTGAATTTTTTCAATGTTGTCTGAATGAATATTTTAAAAGGTAGACTATAACGTAGAGTTATACTCAAGTTGGCATCTGACAAGGGTTTTTTATAACATGATAAATGTACACAAATAATTTAAATCTTTTGCAGCTCTCAATACAAAACCAAGAGTCTTAGGAGCCTTATTGATAATATTATTAATATGACATACAAAGGTGAGTTTACTGTCGAGTATAATGCCTAGATCAATAATTTCGCACAATTTAAATTTTCATCATTTAATGAATACTGAAATAATATAGGATTATTTATTTTGGAAAAACGAATGAACTGACATTTATTTATGTTCAATGCTAGTTTGTTGACAGTGCACCATCCAAAAAGATATCTCAAGTTAGTTTGTAGTGTAATGCAATCATTAATGTGGTTTATCTCTTTATATAGTTTCACGTCATCTGCAAACAGTAGATCGTTTATATCAGTAAATACATCAACAATTTCATGTATGAATATTAAAAACAAAATGGGCCCTAAATGAGAGCCTTGTGGCACTCTACTTGTCGCCATAAATTCGTATGAATTTGTGCCATTTATTTTTACACTAATACTTCTTTTCAACAAATAACTAGCAAACCAATTTAGTAAATTACCGGAAATTCCAAGTTTTTCTAATTTATTCATTAATATTTTGAGACACACCTTGTCAAATGCCTTGCTGAAGTCAGTGTATACTGAGTCTACCTGGTATCTGTTTGCTTAGGATTTAGATATAAAGTTTTCGTATATTAGTAAATTAGTTAATGTTGATTTATTTGAACAAAAGTCATGTTGGTGGGGAGTTATAATTTTTTTATGTATGTTGATATTTTATCGAGTACTATTTTTTCAAAAAGTTTAGGTATCGATGAATGGATACATATTGGTCTGTAATTTGTAACATCCGTTTTGTCCCCCTTTTTAAAAATAGGTGTAAGAAAACTATGTTTCCATATATAAGGGAAATAACCTGTCTCTAATGATTGGTTAAAAATTAGACAAAGAGGAACAGATAAGCTGTTTTGACATTCTTTAATTAACACAATGGCACTTTTACTAGCATCTAAAAAATTTACATGCTTTTTAATATCATTAATTTCAATATGTATTTCAGATATGTTCAGACTAAGATTAGTGGAGAATTTGGGAATTTCATTATCAGGCATATCCTTTTCATAGACAGACTTAAAATAATTAACGAATAAATTTACAATATTTTGAACACTACATCCAATTTTTCCATTGAAATTCATAGAAATTGGAATACCCGAATTATTATTTTTTGTGAATTAGTGTAGTTCCAAAATTGTTTAATGTTAACATGAATATCATTTTCAATGTTATCAATGAAATTTTTATAACACATTTTAGACATTTTACAACACTCCTTTCTTAACAATTGAAATTCAATATAATCACTTGACAATCTCGACCGTTTGTAATTTTTATGAGCAATTTTTTTATTGTATATTAAAGTGATCAATTCAGCACTAAACCAATTTGGAAAATTAACCAATTTATTCTGTCGGAGGGGCACAAAATTTGCAATAGCCTCCTTTAGAATATCATAAAATTTATTTACGTTGTTATTAATGTCTGTGTTTTCCAGAAAGGATCAATCAGTTATATTTAAGTAATTAGAAATATTTGGAAAATTTGCTTTAAAGAAGTTATAACATGACTTGACATTTTTATGATCATTATTGTTAAGGCGATCCACTAGTACAGGAAAAAATCGAAATCGGAATTCACGCCCTTTTATGGGAGGAGTTTAAAAATACTTGAGAAAAAGCTTTTGGAAATGTTGGAAAAGATATTTGAGATTTTTTTTTACATGTTGATTTCGTAAAGGCCTGTAAAAAACATTAATTCCTTTTTTATGCATTGTTTATTGCAATAAAACGGAATTTTTAAATTGATTTCACGAAAATAAGCGGCGCGGAGCATAACACGACCGCTCTCCGCTCCGTTCGGAGGAGTAATGACGGAAGACAGGGGGGCGGCTGCAAGTCGTTCTTCGGTGGACGGTATAAGGTTCACTTTGATATAGCAAATTCGTCGACTGCCGTATTGTCGCCGTGATGTCAAAAATACCAACGCGAAAATGCATATTATATTTTATTTTGTGAGGTTCGGGCGTAAATATCATTTTTTTTTGCGATAATTATATAAGAAACTGAATTTGCCACATTATGCAATAAAACCATATCCGAAAAAGTGTTTATAAGTAGGAGAGTTTTCAGTTAAAAATGTTTTTTATAGACCTAATACTTTATTTTTTTCTAAGCTTATTAAAAGACTTATTAAAATAAATGACCAATATTTTTAAGGGCCAAAGTATGTTCTACACGCAGTATTTATTTGAAGCATCTATAATACTTCTAAGCGGTCAAATTTTCAAAACTAAAACATACGATTTTGTATGATTTTGCATTATTTAGTATGGCTTCATCTTAACGAGGGAGATAATTATGTCCAGAGGAGGATGATAAGCATCTACAGGTAATAGCTCTTCTACAGATTTACATACCGTAGCAGAAGTACTGCAGAAAACTAAATCAAGAATACGGTTATTCACATTAGCGATAGTGTTTAATTGTGGGATTGATAAGTAATTAGACATACCCAGTATCTCCTTCTCACTAGGATTAGCAGTAGACATATTGATACCAGATAATTGAGGGTCATCATGGTTCTAAGATACATTTGGTAAATTATAGTCTCCTATTACAATAAATTTGGCACTGGGGTACTTAAATCTTAAAATTTCCGCATCTTCAACATGATTCATATATTTTTGTGGAGCAGAGGATGGCGGGAAATATACGCATCCTATTATAAACTTGCCGGCGTTTTTATTTTGAAGCATCACAAAAAGTTGTTCAACATCATGATGTTTGTGTTTAATAATTTTAGAACACATTTTTTTTATTTATGGCGATGGGTACTCCACCACCCCGCGTCTTCCTACTGGTGGACGAATTTCTATCAAGGCGATATACGTTGTAGTTAGACATGCCTAACTCTGCTGTGTTTATATCGGGGTCGAGCCAGGTTTCTGTCAATATTATGATGCTATGATGAATAGTAGGTCTGGATAATCTGAAGTTCTGTAGCTTGGTGCGCATTCCTCTCAGATTTTTGTAGTACATCGGAATTTGCTGTTTAGAGGAGTTGTTTGTTAGTTTTTAGCAGTATTTTTAGCTTTTATCCTCGGAACTGAGTTGTTATATTTTATGGTGAGGTTCAATTTCATTGGTCCTCGTACATTTAACCTTCTACCACTACAAACTCAAATGATAAATAAAATGATAAAATATATAAAAGAGGTAAAATTATGGTTGAATAATGTAGATATTGAAACGCTTTTTCTATAAATTTATCCATCTTCATACAACTCATTTTCTGTAACTTTCTAAACTTTAGTACTATATGTTTTGTTTATTTTTTTTTTAATAAATAAAAAAAAATATATATTTAAAAAAAATATTTAAAATCAGTGTGTTTTTCTCCATATTTTTATTTTACTTATATAGTAGTCGAAAAAGACCTTTTTCACTTATTCTACCTATGTAATACTAACTTTATATTTTATATGTTTTTTTTTAAAGTCTATTTTATACTTTGTGTACTTGGAAATATAGTATTTTGTTTTAATATTACCCACACTCAGGCAGTGCCTTAGTGGGTTTTCATTTCTTGTTCATACTATATGATATTATGTTTTATGCTATAATATAATATTTGCTATTATACATTATATGTACAAAGAAATGAGAATAAATAAAGTTTAAAAAAAAAAAAAAAAAATACCATCCTTAATGCGTGCATTCAGTTCAGATCGTAAGTCCATCAATTGTTTTCGCTGAAGAAGTGTTTGGTCCTGGTTAATCCTTATGTAGTCTGGTAGTTTTTGTTTATTATATAATATATGCTTCACCGTTTGGTGGTTCACGAGCTCAATTTTTATAGGTCTGGCCTTGTCGCCCTTCCTAATTTCGAATCGATATATCTTAATATTATCCTAAAGGTTTAAATCGTCGATATTATTAAGAATTTTTACAACATTGTTAGTAATTATTTAATTAATTGGGTCATTTTAGAACTTTCCGGAAGATTGTGGATTATGAGGTTGGAAGCCCTCACCTTCCTGTCCTCCCATCTCGTGAAGGGTTTCAATAATCTCGGCACTTTGTACAGGCGGAGTCTGCATGATGGGCTGAGGATTTAGTGCCATTTGTTTATAAGCCGTCAATTCACCTTCTGTAATCCCCATCTTTAAAGCCATGAGACCAATAGTCCCAAGTAGATCAGATGTTTTTGGCAGTATTTTGGCCACTTGTTCTTTAGTAAACTTGTTACTAGGATCCATAAGAATATTGTTAATAACATTGATTAGCTCCTTCGATTTCATCTTAAAATCCTGAGCGGAATCGTCTTGGCCCATGTTTGTAATAAAGCCCATTTATCCGCAAACACAATAACAATTATTGTAAAAGTGTCGTCACTTCTGACCAATGATTGACTTTGGTCGATTTGGTCACTTATTACAGACTCGGCGTAAACAAATATTAGAAATAAACGATTCACTGGACACTCGGGAGTAGAACACAACTGATTAGAAATATTAAAAACTTATTAAACTATTTTGATATGATATCTCAATTTGGGAACCATTAATTGGATAACAAACACCCCTGCTGTAGGTCACGCCATGTAGTTGGCTACGTTTGGTGACTTAACTGAGACAACCATTAGTGAGGCGGCAAATTAATGTGACTTCGGAAATAAAAATCTTTATTAAGTTCCAGATACGTGGTGGATTGATTCACTCAGAGTCAACCTTTAATTCCAGTATTCTGATCTTTTGGAATTTATTTTGCTCATATGCAGGTTTTGAGCAAGGATCCACTCATCTCTTGAAGTTACTACAGAGTTTTTTTCTATATGACCTCTCTAATTTCCGCTAAATCTCTTCTGGTTTCGGCATTCATCGTCAAACCAGCCGTCAGACTTTTAAACTTTCAAAATTTTCGTGTGTATACCTATTATCTAATGATACTACCCTCTTTTTCTATATTTTATTTATCTTTATTTCCTGCGTTTCTTTGTTTTATTTTTATTTTTAGTGTTGACTTTGTTTCTTTACTCTTATTTATAAATACCTGTGATCTTACTGTTTGTACCTATATTCTCTATGGAATGTGTGGGATTGCCTACCCTACCTTACCTCCCCACATTCTAAAATATAGACCTTTATTATTACGTGTGTATACACATTGATTGCTTCGTGTCAAAAAATAGTTATTTAGATAAGTTTTTTACCTGCTTCGCATTCAGGCAATGGAGTGCTCCAGACACCATAGTTACATCTCATCTCGTCCAGGGTCTGCGTCTTGGAGAGGGTGTGACCAGTTTTACACTCGAAGAGGACCGACGATCCGTGCGGCATATCAGACTGACAGGACATTACCAGGTTTTCAGAACTGTAACAGGTGTACTCCACCGTGTATGAGGCAAACAGCTTGCATGGTTCTGCAAAAAATACGGTTTATTTATATATTCTATGTAATGTATTGAAAAAGCTTCCATCTGATGCCAGCAGGGAAAGATGTTCTGTCAGTAACCGACAGATGACAGCAAGGGGTGCCCGGGGAGCAGTGGCAGTCGAGAGCGGTCTTTCGACAGCCTACCGATTAGATTCAATTAGCAGCCAGTGTAGACAGTTCGCGTCACCGGTAGTATATATTGTAAGTACGTACACTCGTTTGTATCAAGGATCTATTGCTATTGAGAAGTACCCCCACAGGACAAATAGTGATTGATTGTAAATAACACACACATCGCATTCCACAAAAAACTACTGTGATTTCAGGGATTAAAATAAAAATCAAGATGATAAGTAGCGTGAATTTATTCACAATGAAACAGTTAACATGATGATTTTCACTTTTTTAAACTCTATCCAGATGAAAGATGACTAGGCCCCCTCTGTTAGTTTTGAATGAACTGCTTTGCTACGCGTACGAAAAAGAAAGAAGCACGTTTAATGGAGCCAATTGTATTTATAAAAACAAGGGTAAAAAAACCAATCCAACAACAAACGCACTGACAAATACCGTGTTTACGAGTGAGCCATAAATATACCAAACCACCCATGAGCGAGCCCTAAAGTAACACTCCAGTAAGCACCAAGGGCCAAAACCGTTTTAATTTTCATGCCATTATCTATAATTTCTATACCAGTCACATAGTAGGGGAGGAGGGGGCAAGACGGGGTAGCCGACATTTAACGATAAATAAAACATTGTTATATAAATATTACAACATTTTATGCAAATAAACTTTAGTCATGTATAAAATGCTAATAGATATTTAAAAAAGCTATAAAAAGGGTAATTAAATAAAACTATCCATCATTTTCCCCGCCTTGCCCAAGCAGGAGTTTAAGATGGGGTAGACCACCGGGCAAGATGATTCACACTTATGGGATAAAGAAGTATTATTGACTCCTGGTCTTCACCTTCGACACATGCACGGGAACAATTGGCAAGCAATCCATCCTCCTACTGACTCCAAATACCTCCCCTTACAATAAAGGCAACATGTTTTTTTTCGACCGCTTGACTTTTCTCAGTTTTTTTTGCTGTTTGCAGCTTTCCATTTCGTATTTTATAATTAATAAATAAATAAAATAATCATAAGGAAGGAAGGGGATAATGGAGAGGACAAGATGGCATTACCCTATCATGCCCACAGGCGTATTTTTTAATATAATAAAACTACTATTTTGTATTTTTTGTCCAACTTATCAAAACAACAATAAGCCATTAGCTGCTGCTGGCCTGATTGATGACACTGGTCAGTAGCTGTCGCGGGCCGGATTGATGACACTGGCGGGCCGGATTTGTCCCGCGGGCCGTAGTTTGGAGACCACTGCTCTACGTTAAACTACGCTAAACAAGAGAACTGCCTTACCATTAAAAATGTCAGCTGGGTTTAGTCAAGCTCCAAACCTAATAACTTTAAATTTTACCCAATAGAGGGCAATAGTAGTTACATTGTAAGCACATTGCTTTTTTAAGAATAATCCTTCATAATACATGTTTAATCAAATAATATAATTCATATATAGTCTTAATATAGTTCTTTTGTTAGTTGGTGGTGTAATGGTGAACAAAGTTGCCTACCAAGCAGTTAATCTGGGTTCGATTCTCGGCAATTTTTTTTATTTAATTAGAACAATTTTTGAAGGGTCTGCACTAGTGAAAAAATAGAATTAAATATTTGTTTTAAAATACTCAATAGCAGCAAATCACTTCAATTTTAGAAAAAAAATTACTAGAAATATCCCATCTTAAAGATTTTTTATATTATTGTTACAATAAAAACTTTCCGTATAGCATAAATACCAAAAAAGCAAAAAATAAATAAAAAGCACCTCATAAGTCACCCCGCGTGGTAAGCTGCGTTTGGTGAGGTTATCCAGATCTTGGTAGCGGATGCGTCTGCCCACTAACTGCACATTGGGCCGGATTGGAAAAGACCGGCTAAGGAGTCGCGTTCACCTCTCCTGCTCTCTCGACGAATCCCTTTGCACTGCAGTGGGAGGTATAGATGCATGCATCCGTTTCTCCTGGATACACTGACCCCCTAATTCTTACCCATTCTTCGTACCTTTTCTTCCCCAGAAACACCTCTCCTTCATTTCTTTCAAAAGACCGATGAATAATCAAATGCCTTCTTCGTGGAGCTAATGTAAAATATATATATTTATGAGTGTACCTACCCCTAGTTCAGTATAAAGTCCTGTATACTTACTGGTACAAGTCGGTATCGGTGTCCAGACGTCATATCCTTGGCACACGGACAGTTCGTAACTGAGGATGAAGTCAGGACTGCAGGAGTAGTGGAGCACGGCAGGCTTGCTCACCTCATCTCCTGGGACGAGATTCTTCCCCTGGCCCTGGAGACTATACCTTCCATTTTCTGGGTAGGGGGGCAGGATGCAGCTTCGAACAACACATAAATCACATTGCAAAAATTATTACGAAAACATTAGGATTTTTGCTAAGATCAATTAAAAACTTTAATTCACTTCATTGGGTATAACTCCGTATTTTTTCACAGTGGAATAACTGATTAAGTAAAACATCAATCTTAATATAAAGGCAATATTATCAATTATCAAACAAAAAATTTTAAACAAAAAAGACAAAAAAAGATTTTGTCGCATCTGGGATTTGAACCCAGAATCTATGCCTTGCCGGGATAGTACTCTAACCACTGAGCTAGTTCGACTATATCAACCATATTCCATCATTTTTAACTTCTACGAGCCACCAACGGTGTCATCAATTTTCAACGCATAATTTTTGGCTGCTGTCTTTCAATTGATACATTATACAAATTTTCAAAGAAACTTCACTATCTCACATACAATTATTTTTCAAACTTTCTTCAGGCAGCTACCTTAATATAGAAAAGCTCGGTCAAAGTTAGCCATCTACTCTCCATTCAATTTTAAATTGTTCTGTTTATAATTCTCACCCTCCCGTAAACGAACCTACATTAAAACATTAAATACCGCTATTTAAGTAAATTATTTAAAATTTATTTTCCACCTACCTGACTTCAAATACTTAACTTTTTTTTATTACAGAAAATAGGTTTCTTTTCTTGTTTACACCTGCAAAGCTACTGCAAGTAACTTGTCGGCAGGAAAATAGTGTGGACAAAAACATAGTACGGTATAAAATGTCTTACAATAGAAGAAAAAAATATTGCAATTTAATAAAATACGAGTACATAATAGATAAATAATAATAGATAGTATAAATAAGTATTAAAAAAATATGAAGAAAACGTCTAAAAAAAATAAAAACGCACGAGGAGTCAGTTAATACAGAAAATCTGATTCCAACAGCCATGTTTTTAAAAATAGTGCAAATTTAGGTGTAGAGCAACATTTTTTCAAATCATATGGCAGCATATTAAATATAAGTGGTACAATGTATTCAAAAGTTCGCTGGCCATGTTTATTAGAAAATCTAGGTTTGTGTAAGCTTATTTTGTGTAAGCCTAGTATTGTGCACGTGATCCACCATTGTTTTGTATGGGCTATCTAGGATATGTTGCATACAGATTTTATGCCATAAAAGAGCTCAAATAGGTAAAACATTTATGGATTTATACATTCTTGTGATATTTTGACGCTGGTCATAAACTGCTTTGCTGACGAGTAATTTGACCACGGCGTTTTGAATTGACTGTACATGTTGGATGTTTGTCTTACATGAGTGCCCCCTAGAAGTTATTCCATATCTCACATTAGATTCAGCCAGGGATAAATAGATTAGTTTCATGGTTTTGATGGGCACATAATATTTAAGTTTATACAGTTTGCCTACAATCGTTCGAAGGCGCTTAAATAGCTTAACAATATGGATATCCCATTTCATATTACAATCCACCGTCACCCCCAAGTAGACATATTCTTTTACTAGGTCAATACTTCCACAGGCGCAGGGCTGTGTACAGTTATTATGTATGCAGTCAAAGTTATGTGATACTATTGAAGGTGCTATTGTATATCTGGCTTGAGGCGATTTTATGTGCATTAGTTTTGTTTTTTGTGCATTTATAACTAAGCCAGAGTCGTGAGACCATTTTAGAAATGCTATGAAATCCTGCTGTAGCATATTCATGGCAGTGAGCAGATCCCTATGTGAGATGACAAGTGCTGTGTCATCCGCATATACGTAGTGTTTGATAAAAGAAAATACTTTATTCATAAGAGAGACAAATATTATATATAGTGTTGGACCTAGGATAGAACCCTGCGGCAAACCGGCAGACAATGATTAAAATATATCGAATATCATTGTGAATTGGAGTTTGTGTACCACCTACAAATAAATAAAACTGATCAACACCAACATTCAGTAATTTTGTACGTACATTGTTTTATATGTGCAATGGGTTGAAATCTCAAGACGCGGGAATATGATACGACGACTCACGAGTTACTGAGCCAACCGAGCAATGGGCGGAACAGCACGCTGGTGAAGGGACGAAGAAAGCGGTGGTTGCGCGCAGTACGAACAAATAGTATCTAGTACGTTAGCAGGATGATCTAAAGTTGGTTGGAGAATAATCAAAGTGAGGCTTTCTTGAATAATAACGTTGTAGATGCAGCTGACTTTCAAAACCAAAAACGGAGCGTACAAACAAATTTATTGACAGATGAAATGCCAAACGGTCTGGTTAAAACAGGACATCACTACCTCAATCCCTAATTAGTAAAGCAGCAAAACACTGTGTAGCATTTTTATATTTATAAAATGTCTATAAATTGAAAGTTATGATATAACTTACCTGGAATCAAAGATAGTCGCTGATACCAAGTTTTTACAGGTGTGCGGAAATTTTGCCCACCAACAGGCGCCATAAATTAGTAAAATTGTAAATAAAAAAAACACACCCCACCTGAACAATTTTAAAGAACAAGAACAAAATGGACAAAAACATGGAACTATTTATATTTATACTTGAGGAGAAATTAGAGAAACAAGCCAAAATAATAACTCATTCGGTAACTAGAAATGTGATGGAAGCGCTAGATGAGAAGATATATTCTTAAAAATAAAATATCAGAACTAGAACAAAAACTTAAAGCAGTAAATAGAGAAAAACGAAAAAATAACCTGTTCTTTGGAATAGAAGAGAAGGAAAAATCTGAAGGAGACCTAGTAGACTACATTAAGCACCTCATAGTAGACATGGGAGATGGGAGTACACTTGGACTGCCAAGAAATGATGAACGTGTATAGAATAGGGAAAGAAAGCTAAAACAACATTGGAAAAAACACCCTATACTCAAGCACAATTGATGTGAAAGAAGATTACGCGAAGTAAATCCTGTAAAAACCAAAAACAGCTACAACCTCAACTAGAAGATGAAAAAAGGAAATTGCTTACATAAAATATGACAAACTGTTAAAACCGAAGGACAACATTAGCGAAAAGAGAAAAAGAGGAACTTCGGATTCTTCGAAGTCATCAGCACTAAAGAAAGTAAATACAAACAAAATTTTGAGCAATCCTTCACAACATCTACCCAAAATTGGCACGAAAGAGATCACCAGATCTAACATACTGAACTATTTCAACCGGGCAAGTTCTGACTCACAATTAAATGCTCCAAAAAACTAATAATTGTCTCGGAAAATCGGAAACAAACAATATTAATATCAAATAAAACTATCAACCAAAACCAGGTCACATGATCCGCGATCCACAAGAGAAACGGTGCAAAAACGTCACTGACTGGTATCCCAGAGATGGCAAGAGAAGAAGAGGACGTCAACAAATAAAATGGGAAGACGACATAAAACTCACGGCTGGACGATGTAGAAGAGTAGCACGTGACGGGTCCCAGTGGAAAATGTTAGAAGAGACCTATGTCAAGAGGCAAACTGAGCTTCGGGATATATTATGACAAACAAGAACATTTTTAGTATTCATACCTTACAGAAGTCCAGAATAAAAAGGCTTATTATATTATTTTTTAGATGCAGTTGACTTTCGAAACCAAAAACGGAGCGTACAAACAAATTTATAAACAGATGAAATGCCAAACGGTCTGGTTAAAACAGTTCATCACTGCCTCAATCCATAATAATTAAGCAAAAAATACTGTGTAGCATTTTTATATTTACAAAATGTCTACAAATTGAATGTTATTATATAACTTACCTAGAATCGGAGATGGTCGCTGATACCCCTGGAAAAAAAGCATTCCATTAGATTTTTTATGTGAATACTGCACAAGAGTCCCAACAGTCAGGAGCCTGTGAGACTATGGCATTCGTATTATAGTTAATTTAAAATAAATATATATATATATATTGTTATTTTATTTTTGGAAAAACTTAACGAGTAATTTGAAGACATTGGAGATTATCCACCACTTACGCACCCTGTAACAGATGGTTACTCCTTCAAAGCTCTCGCAAGGACTCTAACTTTTGTTAAATGAACGAATCTACATTTAATTTTGAATGAATCTAGACTTCCAGCGTCCCTGCATACGTTGTTAGTAAGCAGTATGCAAGTGCTTATGTCACAATAATAATTATTAAATTCGAATAATTATTCTCGTGACCTACTTAACTTTCACCTGGCCGCTCGTGTTATTTGTTGAACCGCCTTTGGTTTTATTTTTGCGGGTGGCAATGTTAGTTTCTAGTTTCCGGACTTCTTAAATATCCGCCGTTACGGCAGCCGACGGATATTTGATTCGTCACTTAGGTGTTAGTTTTTACAAGTTTTTAACATGGGATAATCCCTTATATTTATATTTTAATATTTAAAACCACGAGCCGGATAGTAAAAATGATTTTGGATAAACGCGACCCGAAGTAATTAAGCGGGCGTTACGGCCGTCGGTGGGAGAATTACTTGTGCCACGCGATGTTTGCATTGAAATAAATCCGCGTAATCGTTTGTCGTAGAGTGACATAAAACACGACGGAACACCTTTGTGCCCTTGCCTGCCGTCTGCCTCGAGTAGTTGTGGCGAATTCCTGGCGGAAAGCCTTTGACGTGGCTCTTGCTTTGTGCTTGGCAAAATGCCCAGAGTTCCTTGATGCCTTCAGCCGGAATCCTGGTCATCCGGTGGAACCTGCTGCCCGGCTGCCCGGCTGCCCGGTTAGCCAGAGTCGGCGGACTATGCGCTGGCGATTTGCGGTTGCGTCCCATGGATGCGCTCCCCGATTACTTCCCCACGTCTTCGCGGCGACAGTTCATATAAGTGTTCTCGAGTGTTAGTATTATTTTAGGGAACATGACTTGGTCCAACAGGTATGCGATTTGCTATTTGTTTTTTTAGTTGATTTGTCGCCCTTACTGGTGTTGTTTTGGGGTAATTGAAACCCCTGGTTATATGTTTTTTGAAATACATATTTAATTTTGTTATTTAGAAAAGAACTCTTTTATTTAAAAAAAAAGAATAAACCTAATCATGCTGGGGAGAATCCCGTATTTCCATCCACAATCCTGAGGAGACTCGCTTGCTCTAACTATTTATATTTATATATAATACTATTAAATGGTTCCCCGAAACTATTTACGTTACACTTAGCAGGAAATCAAGATACAATAAGTGTTAGTATGACCATAGACAAGATTGTTGATGGTCTACGAGGAGGCAAGCGCTGGGTGATTGTATCCAGCGTATCCTGCAAGCACGTGTAAGGAGGAAGACAGTACATAATTAATAAAAGTATAGCGCTGGAGAACGGGTGGGATTCCTCTCCAATCAATTGGCAGTCCCAGCAAGAATGCGCATGACGTTCGATCTAGCCGTAAACTACACTCCGCTTCGAAGACCCTAAGGAATTCGGCGTTGGGAAGCCGGAGGCAGGGCGAAGGAGAGCCGAGGTTGCCCGACCAAACCTCATACCTCCACATGTTGCTGGGGATGGCGCAAATGGCTTTAGAGGAAATGTGCCATCGTCGTCCGACTCCTGTCCATGCAAGGACGAGGTCTAGCGCACCCCCAAATGGGGAAAAAGACATTACTAAACAAAAAGGTTCACTTCATTTCAGCCTTCCGAACAAAGCAAAGCGGAGATTTTGGGCTGCAAAGAAAGAGAACAAAAAGAACGATACAAAGACAATAAGAAAATAGATAATAAAGATTAGATCAAAAAAGAGTTCCTACAACAAAGAATATAATACAATAAAATAATAGAGTGGTATCTTAATAACACATCCCCGGGTGTAAGTCAGTGTAATCTAAAATAAACAGTGTAAAAATAAATAAAATCAGCGAAAAGATAAGTTTAACAGAGTTAGAAGAAACAACATTTTATATATTATAGTTCCCAATTATGTCCTCTGCGTGCGAACTGTGTCTTAATTGCTCTAAATAAACAATAACAGTGTTAATCTCTAGTGACCCTCCAGGTCTTGTACATATGTTCTGCCTGAACAGTGCATTTTTACAGCAGCATAGCGTTCATTGGTCAAATCATTGCACATATAGTTTCGTATCGGTGATCGATGAACCGGTGGATGCAATTTTTAGCCATATTTAAAATTTCTAATAAAGTGTGTTTTTCGGAAGTGACCTGCAGGTAAGTATGTTTTTGTATCTTTCTGTAAATAATAAAATTAAATAGAACCTAGGAATTCATAATGAATTGTAAAGCGCCCTTGAGGTGATTTTTCACAATAACGGCGCTCTACAAATTGTCCAATTATTATTATTATTATTATTATTATAAGTTGTTGTTGTCTATAGTTAAAATAAGATTGTATAAACATTTTATAAATTTGTACAGCGCCCTTGGGGTGATTTTTCACAAAAACGGCGCTATACAAGTCATCCAAGTATTATTATTATTAGAGATAGAGATAAAGATAAAACTGAGCAGTAAATTTAAAGGGGTCAGCAGGAGCAGATGCACCTGGCACCTAAATAATTTTACAGTTAGTCAGCGACTCAAGAACAGGCCATCTCTCAACCCAGACTTTCGTAAATTTCCTCAAGCACTCAAAATTCACCTTATTCGAAACGATATCCGCGTTCCAAGCTGGTCTCGTAGTCCCTTGCAAACCATCGAGCATCCGCCAAAATCCCGCAGTGCCACATAATGTGCTCGACTGTTTGATCGGTATTACCGCAAGCTCAGTTTGAACGGGGTGATACGTGATGAGATACTGTGAAGTTTCCCTCTGAACTCCCCATGCTCAGACAGTAGTTGTGTCACATGGTAATCCTTTGTAATGTAAGCCCCTTCCATTCTGAGTTTAAGAATTTTTGAGAATAGGTCGCATCGTTCTTGCCATTCTCTCAACGTTGTGACTCTCAAAGTAAAAGTTGAAACAGAAAAATCAGGATAAGATTCGGTGGCATCTAGGAAATGAACCCAGGGCATTAGCCATATCGGGGCTCTTCTCTAACCAGTGAGCTAATTCGACTTGATACCTACTTATTAATACTTCGACTAAGAACTGGCTTATTGACTGCTATCTTTATGTATGATTGCAAGTTTACGGTCCTTCCTGGATGCGATCGTATCTTTTTCTGATTGTTTGTGTTTCAAATTTTAGTTTCATGGAGAAACAGAATAGGCCACTTGCATGGATTTCATAACGACTTGGAAAAAATCGTGTGGATAGATTTTTTTACTAAGATTACGAAAATGTCAGTAAAAATTTTTAGAAATAGTATAGTTTTTTTTTTTAAATTAAATAAATCCATTATTTGAGCTCGTGACGTCACCACATGAAAATGTCCCATCTCCGATTATGTTCCCTTAATTTTGTAAAATTCCTCACTGAATAATTCTTTTTTTTATGGCAACACTTTGATTTCCGGCGAATTTTTGAATTTGCGTTAAACGTTCACTAGATTTATTGTTTGTTCTATGCAAACTTATCCTTTGGTTTGATTTTTCGATAAAGATGGCGGTGTTTTTACAGATGTTACGAAGAGAACTCCGTATAATTATTGCTATTCGTGTGGAAAACGTTCTTTTTTTTAGTGATTTTTGGCTATGTAATTATCGTTTTTTCTCACCAATAAAATTATGTCCCGTCTTTCCGGTTTATAAAAAATGGTCTGTTTTTTCGGATTGAAATTTTAAAAAAATCGCCACGGTTTCAAAAATACAATAAAAAAAAATGCAGAATGTCTTGCCTAAACAGGAATTTTTTTTAAAAATGTGATGCAAGTGGCCTATTGCCAACGCAATTGAAAGTTCGGGAGCCACTTCGATGGCAACCTGTTAACAATGCAAATGAAAGGCGACTGCCACACGACCAGTAGTGCAGTTGCGTTGACAACTGGTTTCATTTTAGTTTCTCTATCTCTAATATTGTCTTCAATAATTAAAAAATAATCATTCATCGATAATAAAGACCTACATAATATTATTTTATATATTTAAGCATAGCGCAATAAAAAATTAATCGAAAAATGTATGCGATTCTGAAATTTAACTCTACCACTCTATAACTTTCAATTATTTTACAGATTATATATTAAATGTACACCTACTAATATAATCTTATAATGAACATCTTCGCCAACCAAAATCGGTAAATATTAAAAAATTCATTTTAAGGTATAAACTATAGATAATAGACATCGACTGGCTTCCAAGAAACTGATCGTCCTGTGTAGGGCAATCAAATTCTTCAATAGTGACCAGCTGCTAATTCTGTACAAATCTTAAGCACGCCCAACAATTGAATTTTGGATCCACCTCTCCGCTGGAGCCTAACAATTCTTGAGAAACCTTTTTTTTTGCATTAACTCCATGCACGAGACCCTGAGGAAAATAATTTCCCTCGGGACATATATCATCTCAGATGCTGTGTGGAGGATCTTTTTGAGGAGAAGAAAGAGTGAACATTGGTCTTGAAGGGATCCATGTTGTAGGAAGGAGGAAACACATAGACCGACAAATCGTTCCACAGCTGAGCTGTTGAATTCAAGAACGATCGGTCAGTGGCTGAGCTGGCGTCCCACCCGGGCTTCACGTCTTCGATTCCTCGGCTGGCTAAGTCTTCCATCACGACACAAGCAACATTTTCCGCTTAGTGTGGTGGTAGTAGGAGATTTTCAAACATTGTTGGGCTTTTCAAAAAAAAAACGATTCGAAGAAACGAGCCGTTCTCATGTGACAAATGTCAACCGTGTTTATATGTTAGGTTTTCCGGTTATGCACCGGTGCTGAAGGGATCAATTACACTAGTTTCTCGGAGCATCTTCCATTGAAATACCGGTAGAACAAAGATGGCATTCCCATCCGACGCCTGTGCTCTAAAGATTGCAATGTTAGGAGAATCTATGTGGGAGAATCGATCAAACGGACCGCCCGTTTATGCACGATGGTTTTTTTCAGTTATTTTCGAACTCCAGACCAGAGGTGGTTGCCAAAACCGTTGGGCGCACTTGTGATTTGTACGGGGTTAGCAGTTGTGTGCTATTAAAGTATATGTACGCCCGGTTTTTAGGAGGCAAATTTAACTCTGGCTTCGATCGAGTTTCCATACCTGAGCTGGTCACTTATGGTTGAATGGTCGGCCTGTTCGAAAGATTGCTTCCGTTGAAGGAAACTAGATTTCCATTGAAGATTGACTTATTTATGATCCTCTTGGTTTCCTTTGCCATTTTGTTGTGTTCTGTCTTCGGATGTTCTAGATGTGTTATAGGCTCGGTAAGCCACGTTTTGTCACCGCACTGCTTCAGAGAACCACGGCTTTGAGCGCACACCAGTTGATGAAGCCATCCATCGCAGATGTGATGACTTCACCAATTTACTGGTCACATCTTGAGGGATCCGAAGTCCGAAAACAGACAGCTGACCACGGGAAAGCATTGAAATGTGCCCTGAGACCGATCCAATCTGCTGAACTATAGAGCCACACTTTCCTCTTCAGCCTCTCCTTTGGCAGTCTGAAGTTGATGGGTATTGAGGTTGTCACCAGGCAGTGGTCTGACGATCTTTTGGCGCTGTGGCCTCAATCTTGTAACCGTGTGGCACAGTGGTTAAAAATAGGTCTAACAGATTACCTAATAGGCGGCTATACACATGCCTGTAAATGGAACATTAGCGTGCATGCTTGTTAATGGCATGTAGAAGTTACTGGCTCAATGTGGATACATATGCAAGTTAAACTTGCATGTAATTTGCGTCCTTGCATGCCTGTAATTTGCAATTTTGCCGGTTTCGTAGCCCCCGCGTCCCCTCCCTCATGTTGCATGCCAGTAGCCGCCTAAAAATCAATTGTTGTGCTATCTACCTGCATGGCAGATACAGGCAAGCCAGTTAGCGTATACACATGATAGTAGGTGGCATGTGCAAGGAGCTTGTATGCAAGTGTGCCAGCTACAGTCATGTGTATTCCCGGCTTAATGCTTAGATTTACAATAGGCCTAAGTCTATAGAAGCGACGTAAACCTAAGCCTTTACGTCGCTTCTAAACCAGTTGAACGAAGAAAATAACTGTAGAAAGAATATATTTATTGTTATTATTAACTACATGAAAATATTTAATACATAAACAATTAGAAGGCTGCAATCTTGACATTGCGCGACTTTACACGTTGACTAAACAACACTTTACACGTTGACCACATCACAAATGAGGAGGTTCTCCAACGAATCGACGGAGGAAGACACCTGCTCAGGACCTTGTCCGAAAGGCGTTCAAGAAGGATCGGCCATGTTATACGACAAGAAGGCCTCTTGCATACCATAATGGAGGGTATGACCGAGAGGGCAAACTCCAGGGGACGCCCACGCCGAGAGTACCTGGAGGACCTGCTGGTCCTGTAAGATTAGAGGAAATTGCTGCAAACCAATCCCAGGATTGAAACCAGAGAGAGAGACACGTTGACGTAATAAATTGACATTTCCGTGTGCAATATCTATAACCTATTACCGGAATTCCATTTGAAAATAACGTGTCCTACGGCTCACACCTGCAAACCTATGATCTATAATATAATCATTACGTATTTACCTCCGTACTTACTAATGATCAGATCACGCACAAGGTAAACTGCGTCGTGAAGATTTCCACTTAAGGAAAAATCATTATTGACTAAATTTCACAGTTGCAGTGGCTACCTATCTATTACCATTCCTTACAAAGTTTATTTATTTGAGAATAATAGTACAGATAGGTACATTATAAGAAAGTTTTGACTGTCCATCTAGGAGATGTCCATTTAGTTTAGTTCACATTCGATAGCTTGCAGTTATCGCAATCATTTAAAATTTCACGGTAATAACCAGAAATATTTGCATAATGTTTTCATGTACAGAAGCAATGATAAAAGAGAAAAAAATTATTGCTAAGTTTTTTTTTCGTTTTAATCCGCGATTTCGCAATATACTGGGTTTTAAGGACGTACTTGACTTACTTTTTTTACCAGTGAGATAAAGAAATTTTAGTCTCTGGTGACTTTTTCGATTACTTTTAAAAAAAAATTTTTTTTCTTCAAATTAAACAAAAACAAAACTTTCGCATGTCGTCACTGTTCATATAGCCAAGTAACCACACAACCTCTTACCCCGTCCCGTAGGAGTGCGTACCACGTGACACGCTAGATCCGTGGTTGTCAAACTGCGGCCCGTGGTAGATATTTGCGCGGCCCGCACAAATATCTACCGCCTTTTAATACATTTTTTTTAAATATATATTTTTTCATTTACTTTTATTACTTTTAAATATAGGTATGGTAACCTGATTTTTCTTTTACATTAAAATATTTTGTCTTTATTTTATGATTTGAAACGTTGATTTTAATTGTTTGACATTTAATTTCAAACGCTGATTTTAATTGATTGACATTTGATTTTAAAACGCTGATTTTAATTGATTGACATTTGATTTTAAAACGCCCAGTTGGTTTTTGAATAATGAATTTTGAATGTGTACGTCGTAGGTTCTCATAACGCCCCCCCCTTGTGGGCGATTGAGACTTTCAGGGGGGGCAGTATAAGACCCAGAGAAAATTAGGGGTGTTGAGATGGCACAGTGAGGGCGTGGGCAGGTTAAAAAAATGATATAAAAAATACCAAAAAAACACGCAAATCACGTACCTACTAATAAAGCAAAGCAAACTTTAATATTGGCTAATTTTTGTTATGAATGTATTGTAATCATTTTTATCATGTGTGCGAAAGTTCGGAATGGAAATTTAACGGAAAGATTCCATTACATTCAGGATCTACATAAAATTTAATGATATGAAATTTTTATGTGTATAATATTATTTTTGATTATATAATATTATCATCTTAATTATATTATTAGTAAGAATTATTGTATCATAAATGCAAGAAAGAAGAAGGTGGCAACCCGGTAATTAAAATACAAAAGAATAGCTTTTTTATCTTCCTAAAAAATAAGGAATAACAAATTGTTTAATACATTTTTAATCGAATTATTGATTCCGTGACAGTACTCTCTCGGAACATCGCCTTGCACCGCAGTGGGAGTGATGGATTCATATGTCACACCGACATGTGTCAAAAAGACCCTCTATACAGCATACTCAAAGATGACATAGGCCCTAAGGGGAATTATTTTCTTCGGGCCTCCTGTGTGGAACTAACGTACAAAAGTAATAATAATAATTAATAATGATTACGTATAAGATGTGTGGGAATAGGGAGGGGGTATTATGGATCTAGTTCAGCGGTTGTCAACCTTTTTGAGCATGCGCACCCCTTGACTCTTACTACAAATTTGTTGTACCCCGTACCCTTTATCTACCTTGTGTATATATGTAATGAAAGACATGTTTCATTTGTAATTTATTAATAGTCACGTTATTTTATGAATTCAACAGTCAAGTCACACAAATATAGATAATGTAATTTTATACAGAGTGTAACACGACTTTGGGCATTTTTAACCAGTGATTCTACATGCTAAATTGAACAAATTTTGTTTCACATCTTTTTATTTCGATGAAATTTGATAAGGTTGAGCTGGATTTTAAAGCCTACCACATTATTGCGTACTCCCAATTTTTGCTTCACGTACCCCAAGGGGCACGCATACCACAGGTTGAAAACCGCTGGTCTAGCCATGGCGTAGCGCGGGGGGGGGGGCGGCCCGCCCCGGGCGGCACTTTTAAGAGGGGCGGAAAATTTTCAAAATAATGTTTAAAAATTATTTAAGAAAATAATTATTATCATTAGAGAGAAACATAATGTAAACATCGTTGTACCTGAGTGGCGTAGCGTGTGAAGAGTAAGTTTTTTTTTTTTTTTAATGTAATAATTATTTGGAAATGTTCTACGACACTTTCGTTTGCTAATCCAACTCTTTCTTTTATTATTTATTATAAATGTCAATAATTATTTTTTTTAAGCTGCAAATTTCGTAAGTCGTAGGAAAACCGTACGCATATTATGAGAGAAATACTAATTAAAGCTGGGAACTTGTGTTCAGAATGTAAAGATTGAATTTCAGTTGTGTATTTATCCGCTGATACATTTCGAAGGAGACCATTATTTTATTCGAAGTGCATTGGAGGTTATCCACCACACACCCGCCCCTCTATTAGACCTAGAAACTAGACCTTCCTCTCTCGAAGTGCAGTTATAAAATTCTTTTTGCAGACTATATGTTGCCAGAATCAAAGAGAAACCATTTTCATATTCTGAAAATAGTTTATATTCGCCACATACAGATTTAATTCAACCCGTCTAATCACAGAGACGCAAATTGTCGCACAAATTTAATTTTAAAATAAAATTGTATGAATGCGATAAAAACTGAAGAGAGAGTTTTATTTAAAAAAAAATTAAGAAAAAGAAGCTGTAGGTATTTAAAATTTTAAGTTTATTCCATTTAAAGTGCTTACTTTAATTCGAATATTCGCAGTTGCGTACTTTCGAGCCAATTTACATTTTCGATATAAAATTTTTAATATTTAGAAACAAAAATTTTCTAATAAGCACGTCGGAAAAATTATTTTATCTAGACTTTTTAACAATTTTGTTTTTTGCAAAAGGGTAAAAAAAACAATAAAAAGGGACCTTTAAATGCATGGGAAGAACCGGGAATTTTGTGCGCAAACCTTGACAGGCAAAAGTTTATAAATATATTTTTTTTATTATTCGAAGGGTTAAACCAGTTTTCAGAATGTAAAATTCCAACTGTGGCTTCATCTGCTAACACAAATCGAAGGAAAACATTATCTTTTTAGAAGTGCAGTTATACAATTCTAGTTGCAGAATCTGTATGTGCTGCCAAAATCAAAGAAAAACCATTTTGATGCTCTGAGTGTACTTTTAATACGCCGCATACAGACTTAATTTAAACCAATTTTGTGTTGAGAATGTAAATTTCCAGCTGTGGATTCATCTGCTGACACATTTCGAAGGAAAATATTCTCTTATTCGAAGTGCAGTTATGAAATTCTTGTTGAAGACTACATATGTATGTATTGTTAGAATCAAAGAAAAACCATTTTCATGTTCTGAGTGTAGTTTTAATATAATTTAAACCAGTTTTGGGTTCAGAATGTTAACTTTCTGTTGTGGTTTCATCTGCTGACACATTTCGAAGGAAAACATTCTCTTATTCGATGTGCAGTTATAAAATTCCAGTTGTAGACAATTTATTTAATGCCAGAATAAAAAATAAAAAAATACATTTTCATATTCTGAGTGTAGTTTTTATTCACCTCATACGAACTGGTTTTGTGTTCAGAATACAATGATAAATTAAATAACGAGTCGCAGATTCATCGTGTACCGAGTGAAGCTTTACATTTGTGTTGCATACCAAATGCTGCAAAATTTTGAGAAATTGATTGTTCCGTGTGTAACTATTATTTGGGGACTCTAACGCAGAATCAATCATAAATCAAAACCTGCCTTGCGTTCTAAACACGGTATAAAAGTTCGAGATGTGAAATCATCCTACATGGATACCATTTTCGATTTCCGACAGCATAAACGTGATTTTCGTTGGAAGAATACTCGTCGTATTCTAATAATAAAATGCATAACCCGCAAATGAATTTCGTTGAATGGTGACAGGATTCGATAAATATAAATAGTTACTAGCAGACCCGGCCACACGTTGTTATGGCTAACGAAACACAACGTGATTACCCAACCTTTATAAAATCCACACCACCCGCTTGCCAGTGCCCGCTGCCTGAATTGAATATTTGAATTCCTCGGCTTTTCTCTACTACAATAAGCATGTATTATACATATAAACCTTCCTCTTGAATCACTCTATCTATTGGTGAAAACCGCATCTTAGAAAATCCGTTGCTTAGTTTAAAAGATCTAAGCTCACATACATTTTGAGCGATTTCCTTTTATACTATATGATGAAGTATCGAGAGATCACCTGTACGACTAAGGAGTGTCGTGTGGAGTTAAAAATGTCAAAATGTGAATAAATTGTATTGAAAATGTGTGATGCACGATAAATGGAGGAGTTTTCCTTAGAATTAGTGTTACATTGATGCATGTCAAGGTACTTACTGTACAGGGCCCGCAGATACTTTAATAGTACACAACTGCTAACCCTGTACAAAACCACCTCTGGTCTGGAGCTCCAAAATATCTGAAAAATACCCTCGACTCTGTGCAAAAACGGGCGGTCTGTTTGATAGATTCTCCCATCTTAACAGACGGATTGCAATCTTTAGAGCACAGGCGTCGGGTGAGAATACTATCCTTGTTCTACCGGTATTACAGTGGAAGATGCTCCGAGGAACTAGCGTCATTGATCCCTTCGGCAACGGTGCATAATCGGGAAACACGCCAAACGCGTGTCCTACATATGTACACGGTTGACATTTGTCACATGAGAACGGGTCGCTTCTTTGACTCGTTCTTGTGTTTAACAGCTCGGCTGTGGAACGATTTGCCGGCCTCTGTGTTTCCTCCTTCTTACAACGTGGGTCTCTTTAAGACCAATGTCCATTTTTTCTTCTTCTGAAAAAGACCCTCCACACAGCATCTCAGATGACATAGGCCCTGAGTGAAATTATTTTCCTCAGGGCCTCCTGTGGGGAGTTAATGATAAAAAAATGCCATGCGTTGATGTCAGTTGGTGTAGATAACTACTTTAAAACACGAATTACTACTTATTATAACTACTTACATATAAGCCTACTAGGCGTTCATGAACGGCCATCAGTTTGTTGTATTATATTGAAGTTTATACGTGATGACACTGATGACATTCTATTCGCAAGTGTTCCCGTGAATCATCTCTTAACATGGATTAATAATCAAATAAATTATAGATCACGTTATAAAACACAATAAAAATAATGTAATAAGGGAAAAACCGACTGTAATTTATGAATTGCATGTTGTTATATTTTCTTTGTTTTTGTATTGATTAACTTGTGTAATTTTCTTGGCCTCGTTCTATTGTATTTATTTTCCATTATAAGCCATTATTAACGGTATAAAAATCCAAAAAATAGAGATGAAAAGGGTAAAAAGATACAATATACACGTATCCATACATTCAAAATATAGTAAAACTTTAAATAAAATGTTACAAATTTATAAATTGTATTAATGTATACCCCAAACTTAAAAGCCGACCTTCATACGATCTATTCTGGCGCAAGTATAGTCACTTTACTGACTTTATAACTACCGTAAGCGAAAGAGAAAGATGCGTTAAACCAACGTGCGACAGAGAAAGTCTTTTATTTTAACAGAGAAAGGCATGTATTTTATGTACCTTAAACTCACATTTTGCGACGATTCTGTATCAACGTCAGGTCGGTATTGTTTTAGTTTTTTATAATGGCTTTTCACCCCAAAGGAGTGTTCTGGCCAGTGTCAAGTGAATGATTTTTGTGTGTAATTTTATGAGTGTACTTTCGGTCAATATTTACAATTTTGGTATCAAGAACATATCTACATTATATAATAATACTATACAAATAATAATAATAATACGCTTAATTTTTACAACACGAGATGATTTTAATTATGTACATATGTATAACAAGTGGAAGCAACAGGAAAATAATAAATATGCTTACTTAATTTATTATACATAAAAAATAAACTAAATAATGAAAAATGTGAAACTAAACTTACAATTAGCCTAAAACCAAAAAAAAAAAAACTTACAATTACAAATTGATGCTGTTAATATTCAGGAAATTAGCCAATACTCTATAAACGCGTTTGTTTTGAGAAGATAACAGACATGCAATGTTGTAGGGAGGCATTATGCCCGTACTGATAAGGTGAGGGATGAAATTTATGTATGAATTATTTATAGGGCAACTGAAAAAAATATGATTGAGGTCCTCTTCACCAAGACGACATTCACACATCGCAGAATTCTTAACATGAATATTTGTCAAGTGAACATTGTGGCAGCAATGCCCTATCCGCATGCGGCAAATCGAGGATGTTGAGAATTTGTTCAAAGAGAGTCTAGAAAACCACGGTTTTGAAGGAATCGTTGGCTGAATTATGAAAAAGTTATATTTTTTGTTTTACTAGACTCATCCCAATGATTCTGCCATGTGGAAATCATGTTTTCGTTCAATTTAATGAAAATGTCATCGGGGTTTAAAAAAATATATAAAATATCCCCCGAAATAATGACATCTTTCGCCAATGAATCTGCCTTTTCATTTCCAGGGATACCGCAGTGACTAGGTATCCAAGCCAACACGATTTCTTTGCCAGAGTCGGTTAATTTATGAATTAAAGTTCGGATTCCAACACAGAAATCGTCTTCTGGGTAATGGAAGGGGGAAGTCAGGTCGGTATTAAAGTTTAGCGTGTACTATAAACTTAAAGTTACTTCAGTTCAAATATTACTATATACGGAATAATGAATATTTTCGTATTTCACTAAGGCTGATTGTCTCTACAATGCATCACGCAATAATACGGTAGGGAGGCGAGACAGCTGCCGTTTTCACGTGTGCGGAAGGGAGTGGGAAAGTCACATGATATTATTTTTTTTACATTAACTCCACACAGGAGACCACGAGGAAAATAGTTTCCTTCGGGGCCTAGGTCATCTTTGTGGATGCTCTCTGGAGGGTATTTTAGAGGAGAGGAAGTTTGTCTTCCAGACCCACACCCAAAAACGACCCGTTCTCATGTGACAAATGTCAACCGTGTACATATATTATGTTGGGCGCGTTTTTGGCATGTTTCCCGACTATGCACCGGCACCGAGGGGATAAATGTTCTAGTTCCTCGGAGCATCTTCTATTGAAAACGACACCAGTTATGTTTCATAATATTTTATACTAGCTTTTACCCACGGCTTCGCTCGCATAGTATTAGATGGAAATTACTGGCATAATATTTGGCATAATTGTTATTATTCTTGCTATTTTGTCTAATAGAAAATAATTATTGTTTAATAGAAAATTTCAAAATTTGAGAATGACATTTCGCAAATAAAAATTCTATTTTAGAAAATATTTAAATTACAGAAATAGACATTTATTTTAAGTACCTACTCCCTTTATTAGTATTTTATTCATATTTGAATCCAGAGTAACCTAAAAAAATAAGAAAATGACAGTCCACTTCAAACGCTATGCTTTATAGCAACGTTATGCTTTTTGTTCGGACAATAAACATTTTTAGAGATATGTAGATATTAACTACGACGCCAAAAAAGTTCTCTTTTTAATCACAACAAAGCACTCTTTTTAAGCCTAAAATTAAAAAAAAAAACATAGTTTCCAAGGTAACAATTTGTTTGACGTTTGCAATAACTCGATTTTGTTAGGGACAGAAAACGTATGATACATAATTTCATAACGCCACAGCTCATTCATAACGCCAGAGCTTACCAAAATATAAAGCCGTTGTTACTCGCAAATAATGTAGCTTTCGATTGGTGAAAGAATTTTTAAATTCCATTCGATATTTATTGCGTGAAAGAATAACACTCATCCAACCATCCAACCAACCATCCATACAAACTTTCGCATTTATAATATTAGTAAGATGTACAATACAAAAAACGTGCAATTCTTGAGAGTTTAAATAAAAAAGTCTTGATGAACTGCAATTAAATTATAATTTGTTACAAGAATTTATTCTGAACTGATGGAAAATATTTTATACATATATAAAAATTTCACAAACAACGTTATTCCGCCAATTTTTTTACTCTCCGTATGTTACAGAAGGCAACAAGCTCTTCTAACCTTTAAGTACCGACGTGTGGTCTGACAGACACTTCGAGCATTCGAAAAGTCTAGTTACCTATGTTAGCGTAGTGGTATTACCCTGCACTTCTCTCTATCAAACGACTAGTCGCCAAATAGCGTTCGTGGAGAATGGCAGTAGGCATAGTTGGTATAAGATCGCCAGAATTACGCTTGTCTATAAAAGGAGTTCTTGAGTCAGATGAGCCGGAAAATTTAAGGGAAGGAAATGAAATGGAGGGTAACCGCTAACGTTACTTTATACATGTCCTTGATTTATTTGAATTTAAAAAGGATTTGAATAAACCAAGTCATTTATCTGTCATGAGATCAACTAACAACATTTATTTTTAAAGAAAAACAAATATTTCCGGGTTACGAATAACCCGACAATATTTGAAAATCTCCTACTACATACTACCACCACAGAAAGCGGAAAACTTGCTTGTGTTGTGATGAAGGACTTAGCCAGCCGAGGAATCGAATACGCAACGCCCGGATGGGACCCAAACGCTAGACCAACTCAGCCACTGACCAGTCAAAATATTATTAGAAAATAGACATTATTTCACGTTTTTGTTTCAACAGCTAAAAAGCAGGCTTAATGATATTTTCTAATATATTTTTTTAAATGACAAATACTACACATCTGCATCCTTCAGCTTCTGGGTTTTGAATTCTTTCTAGTTGAAGCCATAAGATGTTCGTTTTCTCCCTTTATTCCCATCAATTAAACCATGCTCAGTGATCATGATTAATATCATTATACAACGTACATCCACAAACCAACGTTTAAAATGCCGCCACAGGCAAAAAAAAATAATTTTCACCATAATCCCTACCTGGAACTTGCATATTATTATGCCCAACAATATTCCATTAATGGCTCAATATTGATAATTTGTTGGCTAAAACACTTTTTATTTATTTATAAACGCCCTTTTTAGGGGCTTTTACATACATATGGACAGTAAAAATTATAAATTATTTAATGTAAATGACTGAACTGAGTTAGTCAGTAGCAACATTTTGTATTTGTTTAGTGACAAAATGAAGATGTCCACTGAATTGGTATAATTATTTCCCTCCATTATTATTCTGGCCAAAGAGTAATACATATCTTAGCTAGTCCCTGAATTTCGTCTTCTGGGTAATGAAAAGGGAAAGAGCTAATTTTTCGAAGTGCACTCAGGGAATCGGAGAAAATTAAGAAGTTTCCAATGTGATCATCGTCAAAGTATTTTAGGGATTCAGAAATTGCAATACATTCAGCAGTAAAAACGGAAGCCTCTTTTGGAAGTTTTATTTTTTATTGACTTGATTTGATGGGCAATGAAATGCCGCTCCCACATTGATAAGGGAGACTTGGAACCATCACTGAAAATAATTTTAACAGTCAAGTCCAATAAGCTTGTTTTAGAAATCGTTATAACTAAGTTTCTCTTCTATTTACAACCCTCAAACAAAAAAGAATATATATAATAAAACAGCTACCAAAACGCTTCACATTTCTATTCAACGTTGTCCATAGAAATCATCAACAGATAAAAAAAATACTTATTTTGTAGAAACAGTTCTCACCCGCCAAATTGCCTACGCGCCGTTAGACATTTTAAATATTTTTGTACGAAATGGTAAAAAATTGAATAGACAAAATTGTTTATAATGCATTTATACGATTGGAAAAGTTGGTTTTTAACATAATCCGTGATTTTAGTACCGTTTTCACATAAAAACATCACGTGAGTTATTTTAACTTTTTTTTTATGTTGCCATTCTAAATTTTAATATTTATTTGAATTAAATTCAGTTTTTTTACTAAGCTAAAAATTACACAATGAAACAATTATCGATGCGCAACTGTTTGAGTTTTTTTTTCAGTGTCAGAGATGGCGTTATGTACGGATTTATAATTTTTGTGATTTTCTTACTCTTCCACTTATGTACTAACGGGAATTGCGTTTCATTTTCTTTATGCGTGTGTGAGGGAGATTTATTATAATTTTTGTATTTTTACTTTGGAGGGGTGCAGAAATACGTTCACCGTTTGACCCATTTTCGACTGTTGACATTTAGTGTGTAGGAACGAGGATTATATGTTTAAGAACGTAAGCAAAACAACCAGCGCATTGAAATTTGACGTTTTTGAATTTTTGGAATTCACTCACTATTCAATATTATACATTAAACCTACTTATTTATTTATTTATTATACCTATTTATTTATTTATTTCTATATATTACAGTATTTACATAATTATTAACATTTTTACATAATAGGTATAATAAGCTATATTTTAAGCTATATTTGATATACAATCCATATTTAATTACTGTGTATGTACTTAACTTATTTATTGTTATGTACTTTTTAATTTGCTTATTGTTATAAGTATTTACTTATTATTATCTACTTATTTCGTATCATAATTTACTTACTATACAATATTATAATTGTTTATTAGTATTTACTCATAATTATTATGTACTTTATTTACTTATACGGTGCTCCAGATTTTATGTTCAGGTTAAATCTTTGACAAATGAAGGACTAAACCCTTCCACACACTTTTCCACAAATGATTATCTAGTAAATTCACGCAATGTAAGTGCACTATATAAGTATAATAAATACAAAACAAAACAAGAACAATACGTCAATCTACCAGAAACATAATGGGAAAATATTTCACCGACTCCAGATATTTTCATATCAGAGGGTTCGGCTCTGATGAAATCCTAACTGGTCCGATAAATCCTACTGATCCCTCAATATAAATATTTAAAAAATCTTTCGTAATCCTAAATGTATTTAAAATGACCGACTTTTGCATTTTTATATACAAATTTTTTGACAAATCTAATACGCCTAAATTTTGAATAAGAGAGCTAGGTATAATGCCAGTAGCCGAAATAACAAATGGTAATATTTTTATAGTCTGAGAATGCCAAATTCTTTTAATCTCAATCAATGATATAAGTTTTTTTTTTAATTTTGTCATGTAAAACTATATCGGGTCTATTATGACTAATTGTTCTGTCTGTTAGAATAGTTTTATCATAATAAATTTTATAAAATTCATTTTGTAAAAATGAATTTGGTTCATATTCATAATATGGTACATTACGGCAGTCAATCAAGTTATGTTTAATTACCAAACTTTGGTGAATTATTTTTAAAACTTGATTGTGCCTAAATGTATACTCGGACGGCGCTAATACAGAACATCCCGATATAATATGTTCTATAGTTTCCGGAAAAGCCAAATATTTTCTACATAAATCATCAATTTGATTTGTATCTTTGATGATATGCTTCCTATAATTTTTAGTATTAATGACTCTATCTTGAATGGCAAGCATAAAGCCTTCTATTTCTGCGCTCAACTCTCCAATACTCAACCATTTGTTTGACGAAAATTTTTCAACATATGTTTGGTTGAGATAGTTGAAGTGTTTTGCGTGAAGAATTTTATTTGACCAGGAATCTAATAATTCTTGGTTGGTATTTATAAGAATGCTGGCATTCTCGTCGTATAAATTTAATGGCGAAATATTTCTATATACCTTGCAAATTATTTTGTGCATTTCTGAACTATCAGCTTTTCTATGGAAAAAATTTCTTAGCATTTCTACCTGATTATGTTTTAAAGATGTTATTTTGACTATACCTCTAACTCCTAAATTTCTAGGTAAATTAATTCGTTCCATAGCTGAATTTTGATTGTGGCAATTAAACTTTGTTAACGTAGTTCTAATATCGTTCTAAGCTATATAAATCTGTATTAGACAAAATTTACTTATTATTAATAAATTGTTTATTATTGTTTAGGGGTCGTCCATTAATCACGTGATGTTTTTTAGCAACTTTTTGACCCCCTCCCCCCCCCCTAGTGATATGTGGTGAGGTTTTAGGCTATCTCCCCCCCCCAAAATCACGTGTATTTTTTTTAGTACAAAATATAGGACGTTCACCTTTAGAAATCGTGCGTTCAATGAAAAATAAATACACGTGATATCTCATTTTACCCCCCCCCCCCCTCGTGATCTTTCGTGATTTGTTTGACCCCCCCCCCCTCTTTCAAGTCTTACGTGATTAATGGACGACCCCTTACACATAATTATATTATATTATATTATTTGTTTAATTTATTAATATCTACCTATTTACTTAATATATTATATTTATTTCATAAACTATATATAAATTTATTACATAATTGTTTATTATTATTTATTTTTTGTTAATAATTTAATGCTACCGTGGTATGATCACCCTATTATTGCATATGGTAAGCCACAACAGGTACCTTGTATTTACATATTTTAATATTTAGTTTACAGTATAATGCTATTTTTGCCAACAATGAGCATACTGCCCAGCTGTAATAATTATTAATTAGTAATGTTTAAATAACTGTACTCAGTGCTTCTTTTGTAGGTTTATTATTATATTTCTTTTAAGTTTAGGTATAAGTATGTTTCTTTTTTTTAAATTACATTATTGTAAAACTGCATATCTCGATACAGGAATGCCCTAGTGAGATGTGCAGCTTATGTTTTCATGTATTTCTTATTTTTTCAATAAATAAATAAAATAAAATTTGAAAGCATTTAAAAATAATAGGTATATTTTGAAAATATTTTTACATAATATATTTTTCAATTTTATTATGTTGGGTGTAAGGTAGGTTTGTGAAGGTGAAACTGTGGATGGGTATTGTTGAACACCTCACTAGGAGAACCTGTGCTGAGGTGTTTATGTGTTTCTTTATGATTAAGTGTGACAAGTATTTATGTGTTGTAGTAGAAAGTTTATTTTTATTTTTTATTTGTTTTAATGGTTATTGTTCATTGGTTATTTAGAAAAAAAATATATATATTAGGTCCTTACATATGAAATTGGCGTTTTGTATGGGAGCTTTTTCACCTTCCCAATTTGCTTCAAGTGGATTAAAACAGTTTTATCACTAACACCGCAGCCTGCAGCTAACTCGGACGTGGTTTGCGATGGATCCGCTTCCACAATAGCCTTCAATTCTTCATTATCAACTTTGGCCTCCGGCCGTCCACGGGGCTTGTTCTGCAGGTCGAAATTTCCAGAACGAAAACGTTGGAACCAAAAACGCACTGTGTTTTCTTTTGCGGCACCGTCGCCATACATATCATTAATCTTTCGAGCCGTTTCTGCAGCACTGGTGCCACGGTGGAACTCATACTCGTAAATAACGCGATATTTCAAGTTTTCAATTTTGTAAACTAAATGACGCAAAGAAAAAAAAACAATTAAGGAAAAACAAATGAATTATAACTTTCTAAACACAAATACATCAGTAAATAGCGGTATAAATTTGAATTTGGAATTCCTAACCAAAGAGAAGATATTTGAGATCAAAATTGCCAGTACGGCAAAACGCCAATTACATATGTAATGACCCAATATTTATATATTTAAAAAAATTATAAAATGTATATAAACATACACATACATAATATATAGATATATATGCACATACATACATACACGTACATACACATATGCACACTTACTATTCCTATTCCTGCAGCTCTTTCAAAAGATGAGAATTTGTTCCATACAGAATGTACGAGGAAAGAATTTTCTCCATAATTTTTTTTTCATGAATTTTTTCGATGGTTAATAGTTATACTGCTATTCTGGGTGGAGACAAATCCATCAAATCAAAGATCATAAGAATCGGTCCAGCCGTTCTCGAGTTTTAAATGGTGTAACTAACCGGACTTTGTGATAAAATTTGAAAGCAAATTTTATCACCTTTTAAAAACAGTTTTTATTCTTCGAATACGTTTAGAAATATTTCAAAATATTTATCAAATTTGACAGTTCAAAAAGACAAAAAACCTATGAAAAGGCGATAGACCCAAGTGGTACAAGAAAAAACAACCAATTGAAAGGAAACAAAAAACTGACTCACCCTGAGTAAATAATTCTCTAGTAAATAATATTATTAAATACAAGAACAACATGTTAATTCATAAGCAGTCTCGATGGAACTGCATCTAATAGCTTTTTATCTCCTAGGTTGCGTAAGGTCTGACCTTATAACCAGTTATACCGGCATTAGCCATTGGTTCCCACACAGAAGTCGTGAGTTCAATCGTAACTTCGAAATGTTTGTCAATTTAAAATGGGCTCATTTTTTGTAAAAAAAAATACTTCAGCATTGTCCACAAAGTCGTAGTACAAGGTGAATCTTTTTTTTAAATTAGCTTCACACAGGAAGCCCCGAGGAAAAATTCCTTCAGGCCTTATGCCTGCAGGCCTTCGAAGGCCGGCGTAGTTCAGCGGTAAGTCTCTTGACTCGCACTCTGAAGGTCGCGGGATCGAATCCCGGCGTGAAAAATAAACTTTATTTGATTAATTGTGTTATTTCACAATTTATTCATTTAAAATAATATACCTTTAGTATACTTGTGAGTATAGAGACTAATGAGTGGAAGGTACCCTCAAGATCGCCCTGGTGTTAGACCACCATTGAGTATTAAACATTGCTTGAAATGGCTTTAGCCGTGTTTGGTGACCAGATCTGAATAGCCAGGTATTTTCCTTCTCTTTCCTATCTTCTTCCCCTCTCCACTACCTTCAGCCTCACAAAATACCCCAATTGGGGATGCCATAGTCCCACTGGCTACAGACGGGAGCAGTTGGGACTCTTGTGCGGTATACATGTAAAAAAAAAAAGATCCCATTATTATGTTGTCTTTTTAGGAAAAGGAAGTAGTTGAGGTAAATGTGTCCAGGAGTGACGGAGATATATCTCTCACTGCAGTGCAAGGCGGTGGGTCGAGAGAGTCCGGCTGAAGAGGTCAAAAGGTCTCCCGCAACCTGTCTCTCCCGATCCGGTCCGCCAGGAAGTAGGTGGGCAAACGCATCCGCCGCCAAAATCACCTTCACCTATCTGTTGCTCCAGCCTGCCGTTTCAGCACATTTCAGTAGCCGAGGGAGCTGACCGCACATCTCCGAAGGCAGCAGCACGATCGCCTACACGATATGGCATCTCCCACACATCAACTTCTCAAGATAAAATGGTACTAACGCTCCATATTGTGGCCATTGCAAAACAATCAGCGCATTGACATTTGGCGTCTTTGAATTTTTGGAATTCACTCACTACCTACTCAATATTATACTTATTACAATATTCCTGCAGCTCTTTCAAAATATGAGTACATATTACTCGTGTACATACTACTCGTGTACCGCTACTAAGGATTAATTGGCTAAATTAGCAAGAATTCACGTACTTAGCAAGTAAATTTAAATTTAATAGTATATTAAAATATAAGTGGATAAACAGGTCTTTAAAACACGCGCGATTTTTCGAGCACGACGGCGTAGCCGAGTGCTCGAAATAAAGCAAGTGTTTTAAAGACCAGTTATCCACGAATATTTTACGCTATTTTTTTTTATTGGTACACTTTGAAAACATAAATATTGATATTATTATTAAAAATTTGGAAATAAAACTATTAATGAATTCGTGATGTGACATCACAATATCTTGTTGTCATGGAAATGAAAAACACAAACATTAATTTGCAATCTGTCACATTTGACGTTTAAAATATTCCTGTCAGATTTATAGTTAAAAGTTGAAATTTAGACTTCACATTTTGTTGATTTGTTGATGTTGCCATGGTAACTTTAAAAAACGCGCGTTCCATAAAGTGATATTTAAACACGCTAGAGCGTACTTTAAATGAGTAAAAAAGGGCACCAATAAAAAAAAAAATTAAATTTTATTTTTTTACTCGTACTTAGAGAGTAAATTTTCTTAAATTTAAATTTAAGCTAGGATTCACGTACTTAGCGAGTAAATTTTCTTAAATTTAAATTTAAGCTAGGATTCACGTACTTAGCGAGTAAATTTTCTTAAATTTAAATTTTAGCTAGGATTCACTTACTTAGCGAGCATAAAGGGCAACTTACTGATATACCGGCACTTAGATAGATGTCATTTGGAAGATACTCATAGATAGATCATCCATAGTATGTAGTTCTCGAAAAAACCAGTTGCAGTCTTAAGACAGGGGTGGCTATATGTCATCCTCTTCTCTTCTTACCTACAAGGACGGCCTGCGTGGCCGAGGGGAAAGGATCTCGACTAGTGATCTGGTTCAAATCTCAGCGTGCGCAAGTAAATTTCATTTGATTAATTTGTTTTGTTTCACAATTTAATCATTTAAAAATAATATAGGGTAAATTAGCAGCACCTTCCAGAGTGGAAGATACTCTCCGTATCGCTGTGGTGTAAAACCACCATTCAGAATTTAAACGTGTTTTAAAGGAAAGAGAGAAAGTTCTTGGAAGGAAAAAGGTATGAGGGGTGGGTAGGAATCTGGAGCATCTGTTAGGATCTTCCCACTGCGGTGCAAGGCGATGAATCGAGAGTCCGGCTGGAGAGGTCTAAAGGACTCCCTCAACCAATCTATTCCGATCCGGCCCGCCACGCAGTAGGTGGGCAGACGCATCTACCAAGACCTAGATAAACCTCGCCCCATGAACCCGGGCACCCCTGCGACGCCACCAAACATAGCGAACCACTTGGGGTGACCTATGGCAGGGGTGTTGGTTGGTTGCTTGAAATGGCTTTAGCCGGGTTGGGTGACTAGATTTGAATAGCCGTGTACTTCCCCATCTTGGTCTTCCCCATCTCCTTCCCCTCCATGTTGCCTTCAGCCTCAGAACACATCCCAATCGGGAATGCCGTAGTCTTGGTGTTGGGAGCAGTTGGGACTCTTGTGCAGTATTCACATAAAAAAGGAATAAAATCCTATTAAAATGGTAACTAATACATACAAGGGCGGATCCAGCTTTGGCGCCAGGGGAGGGTCACAAGAAGTTTTAATTTAATTTTGATAATAAAAGAAATAAGTAAGAAGTAGGTATTTTATTAAGCACTTAAATAAAATCTATATTATGACAAAAAACAGTTCTTTGTTTTCTGTTATAAAAGAAAGACAAACATTCCCGGGTTACGAATAACCCAACAATGTTTGAAAATCTCCTACTACCACCACAGAAAGCCGAAAATGTTGCTTGTGTTGTGATGGAGGACTTAGCCAGCCGAGGAATCGAACGCGCGACGCTCGGGTGGGACCCAAGCGCTATGCCCACTCAACCACTGGCCGGTCTGACATTAAAACATTATATTTAACAATTTTAATTAGTGGTCCACCTGTCCACCTAGGTCCTGGACCCAGCCCAGGGGGGGTCATGACCTCCATGACCCCCCCCCCCCCCTGGATCCGCCGAATACATATGGGTAAAACCATGGAACTATGATTGAACTGATACTCTCAGGGTAAAATGGTTACATAATATATCAATAATAAAAACACAATTATATTGTAAAAAATATAATACGTACATTTAATTAATTAAAAGCATTTTAATTTTTTTTGTGAGAAACAAAGGCATCAGGGCATTATCATAACTATGTTACCAAAGAACTTGTGTAACATTTAACACATATTTATTGGGTCGGATTTTAGGGGGCGCCGAAATCGTAATTTATACATTTGATTGAAAAAAAACTTGATTCACAAAGCCCTGGCTTCAAGCGCACGTCGTTCTATCGATTTTCCATTTGACTTTCAAATGTTCAGTTGGGTTTTTAACACATCCTAATTTGATTTACAAACTAATCCGTATCCTAAATTTTTTAACGCGTGCATAGTGTACGTCACAGGTGCTTAACGAGGGCGATAACGCCCCCTTGCGGGCGTTTGGGACTTTCAGGGGACAGTAGAAGACCCAGAGAAAATTAGAGGGCGTTGAGATGGCACAGTGAAGGCATGGGCAAATAAAAAATATAATTATCTAAAAAAACGCGCTTATCACGTACCAATGAAGCAAAGTAAACATTAATATTGGTTTTGGTTATTGTATGTATTGTAATCATTTTTATCACTTGTGCGAAAATTCACATATTTCAGTAGTTCGAAAAATGGATGAAAATTGAACTGATAGATTCCATTACATTCAGATTTACACAAAATTGGATATTATGAAAAAAAAAATTATATAATATTTTCATCTTGGTGTATTATTATCATTAAGAATTAAGAAATTAATTAATTGTTAAGGTACAGTTTGGCAAGAAAGTATAGAAAATAAATGATGGCGCCACGATCGTTTTTTAGGTTTTAAATGGCAACACCAAGATGGCTCATAAGACAATGAATATAAGTTTTAAAAAAACACTTTGTTCAAAATGCATATTTCATAATGTATTTGTATTCTCAAAAATTTTGCAAAAAAACTATAATTTAATCGAAGTAAAATTACAATTTACTATAAATAAAATAACACAAAACAAATTATAAGTGGGCTTGTATTTCGTTATAAGGTAATAATAATAATATTAATATACGATGGGGCGGTATATATACAAATCAAAAACAAACAATTTTCATAGGTATCACAAAAATTAATTATAAAAACAACAACCTTACTCATATTCGTCAGAACTTTTATTCAAACAATTTAAGGTCAGAAATTTAAGTGCATTATACTTTTATCATGCAACGTTAAAAAATTTATAAAGATAATATTCAAAATATAGTTGAACCCTTTAAAAATAACAGAAATCTTAGGCAAACCTCAATACTTCGACAACGAAAATTTGTATCGCCAAAATCTAAAATCATTAACAGATGTTGTGTCTGCAAATGTTTTAAATAACGAGAACAGTAATATTATGGTCCCACTGTTTTATTAAATACTAGCTGTTTCCCGGCATGCGTTGCAATGCCATATTCAAATAAATAAAATGTTACTCCTTGCATGTCCTTTCCCGTGCATTCTCCTCCAGCGTTCCACTTCCACCTTCCCCGCCACCGCTCTCCCGCTCACCCGTCCCGCCAACCCCCCTGGCACTTCATTTCTTGACTCCTCTCCCGCCAGGCCCGTAGCCAAAACTTTTTTTTAATACTAACATTTTTAAACTCGTGATATCTTTCTAATTAAATATCCGAATTGAAAAATTCAAAAAGTTAAATAAAGGTATTGAAGCTGTCTTGAATATGAAGTAATTTATTTTGATAAGGATTAAAACCAAGATACAAATAAAGAGCCTTTTCAAGCGGCGACATTTTAATTAAATTTTTAAAATAAAAGAATACTTATTGTGGCATAACCATAATAGTTAGACATATGTTGTCGGGACCCTTTTTGTAAATAATGATGTGTTCTACAAAGTCGTAGTACATTATTTTATTCTATCATCAATAGTTTTCGCAGCGCACGTGATGTAAAGAATATTTTAGGTAATTTTTTTACACCTTGGGTTACATTATTGAAGTTTTAGTAAGGATGCCTATTTTTTTTTTAAATATAATATAGCCTATGTTACCCAGGGATAGTGTAGCTTCCCAACAGCGAAAGAATTTTTCAAATCGGTTCAGTAGTTTCGGAGCCTATTCAATGCAAACAAACAAACAAATCTTACCTCTTTATATAGTGTAGTAGATTGATCAAATTGGTTCAGTTTATTCAAATGATAGATTTCAATCAAAATGTTTTTTTTTCAATTTCTAGGAGACTTGCCTATTTCGAAACGCTTTAGCGGTTTGTAATAAGCACTCTTCCATATCTCTGGATATACTCCGGCAAAACCTACGAGTGTCAAGAAACACTGCTATGCACATTATCAATGAATTGGAAAAGTGCAATTTGTTCTATTCCACAAGTATTAACCCAGAAGAGTAAGTCATCAATTTACTGCAAATGTGTAACTACCAATTACCTGTCAGTAATTAACTATGAGTCCTCTTTTTCAGTGTTACTCACCGCCGACTAATAAACCACACTGCGTTGCAAACAAATATACTGCCGAGGTATTTCAGCAATTCCCGTGGATCCCGAGGCAAAGGCCCTAAGTCGTTGGATCATAACATCGTAGAGGAACCGAATGAAACCCCCAATATGTCATCACAGCAAGACATGGATTACTGTAATCCACAGCTGGATTCTTCTTCTTCTTTCGAAGAGGAAATATCGGCTCTTCAGATAAATCCAATTCTCCCAACTTCTCGGAAGAACATTCTTCGAAAGAGAAAAGCCGAAAGATTCACACCGGAACCAAGTTGCTCTCATAAATGGAAGAAGGTAAGGTGGAGCCATCAACAAAACTGAGTTTAAGAGGGTGCAATAAAAAATAAGTTTACCAATCACTTTTTGAAGATAAGATAATATTTAATATAAGCACCCTTGTATGTGTGAAAATATTTTGATGTTGGTAAACGGTTGTGAATTCTACACGCTTGTAAAATTACATATGTAATTACAAAGTTTATTTTAGCATAGTTTACTTTAAACTTTACTTATTACTTATCTACTGTCTACTATCTACTACACTATATAAAGAGGTAATATTTGTTTGTTTGTTTGTTTGTGTGTTTGTTTGCATCGAATAGGCTCCGAAACTACTGAACCGATTTGAAAAATTTTTTCGCTGTTGGGAAGCTACACTATCCCTGGGTGACATAGGCTATATTATATATATATTTTTAAAATAGGCATCCTTACTAAAACTTCAATAATAAAACCCAGGATGTAAAAAAGTTACCTAAAATATTCTTTAAATCGCGTGCGCTGCGAAAACTATTGATGATAGAATAAAATAATGTACTACAACTTTATAGAACAAATCATTATTTACAAAAAAGGTCGCGACAGCATATGTCTAACTATTATGGTTATGCCACAATAAGTATTCTTTTATTTTAAAATTTTTATTAAAATGTAGCTGCTTGAAAAGGCTCTTTATTTGTAGCTTGGTTTTAATCCTTATCAAAATAAATTACTTCATATTCAAGACAGCTTCAATTCCATTATTTAACTTTTTGAATTTTTCAATTCGGATATTTAATTAGAAAGATATCACGAGTTTAAAAATGTTAGTATTAGAAAAAAGCTTATTTATTTGAATATGGTATTGCAATGCATGCCGGGAAACAGCAATATATTATAAAAGTAAAAAAAACATGCGGACCGCAAAAACTCAGAAACGAGTCCCGGTTCGATCAAGGGAGTTATATGGTGAGGTAGATCTCTATGAGTAGTACAAATTAGAATGTAATAATTTCAATTAATTTTTAAAGTTTAATAGGTGTAATAAAAATTAAAATAAATGTATTTTTTTCTATGTTTTAAAATAACAATATCCTCACCTGTATTGAGGATTTAATTTACAAATAATAAAAATGAATTAATTATTGATTGGAAAGAATTGAGTAATAAAGATTATTGAGTTCTAATATACCTATAAGTAATAAGTAGAGTTTAAAGTGAATGAGTAGTAAAAATTAGAATGTAATAATTTCAATTAATTTTTAAAGTTTAATAGGTGTAATAAAAATTAAAATAAATGTATTTTTTCCATGTTTTAAAATAACAATATCCTCACCTGTATTGAGGATATAATTTACAAATAATAAAAATGAATTAATTATTGATTGGAAAGAATTGAGTAATAAAGATTATTGAGTTCTAATATACCTATAAGTAATAAGTAGAGTTTAAAGTGAATGATTAGTAAAAATTAGAATGTAATAATTTCAATTAATTTTTAAAGTTTAATAGGTGTAATAAAAATTAAAATAAATGTATTTTTTTCTATGTTTTAAAATAACAATATCCTCACCTGTATTGAGGATTTAATTTACAAATAATAAAAATGAATTAATTATTGATTGGAAAGAATTGAGTAATAAAGATTATTGAGTTCTAATATACCTATAAGTAATAAGTAGAGTTTAAAGTGAATGATTAGTAAAAATTAGAATGTAATAATTTCAATTAATTTTTAAAGTTTAATAGGTGTAATAAAAATTAAAATAAATGTATTTTTTTCTATGTTTTAAAATAACAATATCCTCACCTGTATTGAGGATTTCATTTACAAATAATAAAAATGAATTAATTATTGTGGAAGAATTGAGTAATAAAGAAAATTGAGTTCTTATATACCTATAAGTAATAAGTAAAGTTTAAAGTAAACTAGGCTAAAATAAACTTTGTAATTACATATGTAATTTTACAAGTGTGTAGAATTCACAACCGTTTACCAACATCAAAATATTTTCACACATACAAGGGTGCTTATATTAAATATTATCTTATCTTCAAAAAGTGATTGGTAAACTTATTTTTTATTGCACCCTCTTAAACTCAGTTTTGTTGATGGCTCCACCTTACCTTCTTCCATTTATGAGAGCAACTTGGTTCCGGTGTGAATCTTTCGGCTTTTCTCTTTCGAAGAATGTTCTTCCGAGAAGTTGGGAGAATTGGATTTATCTGAAGAGCCGATATTTCCTCTTCGAAAGAAGAAGAAGAATCCAGCTGTGGATTACAGTAATCCATGTCTTGCTGTGATGACATATTGGGGGTTTCATTCGGTTCCTCTACGATGTTATGATCCAACGACTTAGGGCCTTTGCCTCGGGATCCACGGGAATTGCTGAAATACCTCGGCAGTATATTTGTTTGCAACGCAGTGTGGTTTATTAGTCGGCGGTGAGTAACACTGAAAAAGAGGACTCATAGTTAATTACTGACAGGTAATTGGTAGTTACACATTTGCAGTAAATTGATGACTTACTCTTCTGGGTTAATACTTGTGGAATAGAACAAATTGCACTTTTCCAATTCATTGATAATGTGCATAGCAGTGTTTCTTGACACTCGTAGGTTTTGCCGGAGTATATCCAGAGACATGGAAGAGTGCTTATTACAAACCGCTAAAGCGTTTCGAAATAGGCAAGTCTCCTAGAAATTGAAAAAAAAACATTTTGATTGAAATCTATCATTTGAATAAACTGAACCAATTTGATCAATCTACTACACTATATAAAGAGGTAAGATTTGTTTGTTTGTTTGCATTGAATAGGCTCCGAAACTACTGAACCGATTTGAAAAATTCTTTCGCTGTTGGGAAGCTACACTATCCCTGGGTAACATAGGCTATATTATATTTTTAAAAAAAATAGGCATCCTTACTAAAACTTCAATAATGTAACCCAAGGTGTAAAAAAATTACCTAAAATATTCTTTACATCACGTGCGCTGCGAAAACTATTGATGATAGAATAAAATAATGTACTACGATTTTGTAGAACACATCATTATTTACAAAAAGGGTCCCGACAACATATGTCTAACTATTATGGTTATGCCACAATAAGTATTCTTTTATTTTAAAAATTTAATTAAAATGTCGCCGCTTGAAAAGGCTCTTTATTTGTATCTTGGTTTTAATCCTTATCAAAATAAATTACTTCATATTCAAGACAGCTTCAATACCTTTATTTAACTTTTTGAATTTTTCAATTCGGATATTTAATTAGAAAGATATCACGAGTTTAAAAATGTGAGTATTAAAAAAAAGTTTTGGCTACGGGCCGGGCGGGAGTGGAGTCAAGAAATGAAGTGCCAGGGGGGTTGGCGGGACGGGGGAGCGGGAGAGCGGTGGCGGGGAAGGTGGAAGTGGAACGCTGGAGGAGAATGCACGGGAAAGGACATGCAAGGAGTAACATTTTATTTATTTGAATATGGCATTGCAACGCATGCCGGGAAACAGCTAGTAGGTATATAAGAACTCAATTTTCTTTATTACTCAATTCTTCCACAATAATTAATTCATTTTTATTATTTGTAAATGAAATCCTCAATACAGGTGAGGATATTGTTATTTTAAAACATAGAAAAAAATACATTTATTTTAATTTTTATTACACCTATTAAACTTTAAAAATTAATTGAAATTATTACATTCTAATTTTTACTAATCATTCACTTTAAACTCTACTTATTACTTATAGGTATATTAGAACTCAATAATCTTTATTACTCAATTCTTTCCAATCAATAATTAATTCATTTTTATTATTTGTAAATTAAATCCTCAATACAGGTGAGGATATTGTTATTTTAAAACATAGAAAAAAATACATTTATTTTAATTTTTATTACACCTATTAAACTTTAAAAATTAATTGAAATAATTACATTCTAATTTTTACTAATCATTCACTTTAAACTCTACTTATTACTTATAGGTATATTAGAACTCAATAATCTTTATTACTCAATTCTTTCCAATCAATAATTAATTCATTTTTATTATTTGTAAATTATATCCTCAATACAGGTGAGGATATTGTTATTTTAAAACATAGAAAAAAATACATTTATTTTAATTTTTATTACACCTATTAAACTTTAAAAATTAATTGAAATTATTACATTCTAATTTTTACTACTCATTCACTTTAAACTCTACTTATTACTTATAGGTATATTAGAACTCAATAATCTTTATTACTCAATTCTTTCCAATCAATAATTAATTCATTTTTATTATTTGTAAATTAAATCCTCAATACAGGTGAGGATATTGTTATTTTAAAACATAGAAAAAAATACATTTATTTTAATTTTTATTACACCTATTAAACTTTAAAAATTAATTGAAATTATTACATTCTAATTTTACTACTCATTCACTTTAAACTCTACTTATTACTTATAGGTATATTAGAACTTAATAATCTTTATTACTCAATTCTTTCCAATCAATAATTAATTCATTTTTATTATTTGTAAATTAAATCCTCAATACAGGTGAGGATATTGTTATTTTAAAACATAGAAAAAAACACATTTATTTTAATTTTTATTACACCTATTAAACTTTAAAAATTAATTGAAATTATTACATTCTAATTTTTACTACTCATTCACTTTAAACTCTACTAATTACTTATAGGTATATTAGAACTCAATAATCTTTATTACTCAATTCTTTCCAATCAATAATTAATTCATTTTTATTATTTGAAAATTAAATCCTAAATACAGGAGACCCCAGTGAGGATGTTGTTATTTGAAAATAAAGAAAAAAAAAATATTTGTATTTTTATTACACCTATTATAACTCTAAAAATTAATTGATCCTATTGTAACAGTTTGGAATTACAATGCAAATAATCACCCAGTACCTAACCAAGTTGTCTACAAATTGATAATAATTCAAATCGACTTTATTTCAAATGAAAACAAAATAGAATGCTAGTTTCATTTATTGGAAAACAGATTATAAGCACAAGATTTTTTCCAAAACCAGTTCCAAATAGAAAGCCGGAGGGTCTGTTCCAAGGAGAGAGGCATACTTCGATGGATCCATCATTTCTGGGAGCTAATTCCTTCTACGTCAGTTTAGAATTTTATTAATTATAGCTGGGTTACCCGGCTTCGCTCAGGACAAAATTCGAGAGTGTTCTGGAATGTTCCTCAATGATGTTTCCGATTCCCCCGAAAATTTCACGACATACTCCGCCACATCTTCCAGAATTTTCTAGAGCTCTGTGGAACCTTACAGAACTTTCCGGAAGACTATTCTAGAAATTTCAAGAGGGCGAAACTTCCAGCCCTTACATCTTCAAAAGCACACCCTTTAGGTAAAAACGGGTACCCTTATTCCCTGGTGGGGATAGAGATCTACCTCACCATATAACTCCCTTGATCGAACCGGGACTCGTTTCTGAGTTTTTGCGGTCCGCATGTTTTTTTTTTTTACTTTCTTTTATAATATATTGCTGTTTCCCGGCACGCATTGCAATACCATATTCAAATAAATAAAATGTTACTCCTTGCTTGTCTTTTCCCGTGCGTTCCCCTCCAGCGTTCCACTTCCACCTTCCCTGCCACCGCTCTCCCGCTCCCCCGTCCCGCCAACCCCCCTGGCACTTCATTTCTTGACTTCTCCCGCCCGTCCCGTAGCCGAAGCTTTTTTCTAATACTAACATTTTTAAACTCGTGATATCTTTCTAATTAAATATCAGAATTGAAAAATTCAAAAAGTTAAATAATGGAATTGAAGCTGTCTTGAATATGAAGTAATTTATTTTGATAAGGATTAAAAGCAAGCTACAAATAAAGAGCCTTTTCAAGCAGCTACATTTTAATAAAATTTTTAAAATAAAAGAATACTTATTGTGGCATAACCATAATAGTTAGACATATGCTGTCGCGACCTTTTTTGTAAATAATGATTTGTTCTATAAAGTTGTAGTACATTATTTTATTCTATCATCAATAGTTTTCGCAGCGCACGCGATTTAAAGAATATTTTAGGTAACTTTTTTAAACCCTGGGTTACATTATTGAAGTTTTAGTAGGGATGCCTATTTAAAAAAAATATATAATATAGCCTATGTCACCCAGGGATAGTGTAGCTTCCCAACAGCGAAAGAATTTTTCAAATCGGTTCAGTAGTTTCGGAGCCTATTCGATGCAAACAAACACACAAACAAACAAACAAACAAATATTACCTCTTTATATAGTGTAGTAGATAGTAGACAAATAAAAATTAATTAAATTGAATTACAATTTTAGTATTTTAGTTAGGTCTGGTCAGCATACCAAAATAATTAAATAACAGAATTTTATTAGCAAGAAATAGCATAGAAATAATAATACATCGTCTACGTAAGTTCAATACAGAGTGCGTGCCAATAATTTAAAAATAAGTTTTTTTTAGCACGTTCAGTTGAACAACATGATTGGTGCTTTCAAATTTTTAAATTGACCAATAGATTGCCTTGGGTTACGTCTATACCGCGAATGAACCATCCCCAGTATAAAAGCAAGCAAGAGCGAGTATGTTCTTTGATAGTTTTTGTCCCTCCTGAACCTTTTTACAAACGGTTCTTCCACAGTATTGAATTTACACTGACGATATATGCATCGCTCGTACAACACAAACAGCAAGTTGAATTTTTAATACACAAGTTTCTTATTTTACACGATAAAATGAGTAAGTGAGTTTGGACACCGCTCTTGAAAAGTATGTACATATGATGTACATAAATTACCCTTTGTGATAAATGCATAAAAGGAGCAACGTCCGTAGCAGAATGGAAAGATACTTGTCTCATGACCCGGTGGTAATGGATTCAAAACCCAGCGCATGCAAATAAAAATTCATCCAAATTTACATGGGATTCATCAGAAATTGATTATTATTATTCAGGAAATTTATTCAAATTAATTTATCACACTAGACAGGCACTTCCCAACCTTCCTCTGCTCCATCTCCTTCTAATCCACCACTTCTTTCCACCTCACAACAATCTTTGTTTAAAAATTACCATATTTTAATAAAGTCTGTCTTTTTTACTGGTGGTTTAACACACTATTATTATCACCTAGGATTCTTGAGTTGAAATTTTTAAAAACCACCTTATCACAAAATAATAAAATCTTCAAAAGCGTACAATTCTTTCTCATCGTTACACTTCCAGACCCATTCGGGCGGCATAAAAGAGCATTTCTTTGACTTTCCCTCCCTCAGCTTCTCCGCCCACTTGGCTGTAGTTACGGCGACGTCTATCATCTTATTCGGCCACGTTTCCAAAATCTCCCCTTTATACGCCAGTACGTACCGTTTAACTTCGTCCACATCGTATTTGGCTTTCATCAGATTCGGATCAATGTAGAACTTTATACCTGAAAACAAGTCTGGCAAAACATCGTCGAGACACACGTCGTAAAATTCTTCATTGCCATCATGTTTACTTGTTTCATTGTTGGGTAGAGTTTTCTTTGAATCATTGAGACCAACGCTGTCTTTGCTTGAATTATTTTTATTTAACGTTGAATTTTTAATTTTACCTGACTCGTTATCGCTAGAATCGGACAAATATAAGGTTATGTTACGCGAGTCGGTGGATTCCCTTGGAATTTGTGTATTGCTTCTGAATTTTTCCAGTACGTCTTCGTCAATATCTGTGGCAGATTCAGAGTCGTATGTAATATTTTTCGACGGTTTGTCGTTGTCTTTTTTGGGAGATGGTTTTTTAGTTTCTTTTGAAAGCGTCTTGGTTTCTTTGGAATCCCTGACCGCTTGTTGCAGCATGGCTTTTTCTATTTCATCATCTGTGTCTCCATCTTCATCAGAAACTGTATAAAAAATAAAATTATATTAATGCAGGAAGTTGAGGTATGGTTGTTTTAAACTATTCATCGGTTATCAAAATTTTGATTTTGAAATTTTAATGGTTCCCCCCTTTGAACACCGATTCCAAGCCGGTTACAGCTGATTTTCAAATTGTGATTAACATGAAATATAAATATGCTGATATGATAGTCAGCAGACCACAATTCGATAAAAATCTGAAACAGGCTTTGAATCGAAGTTTAACATGAATCGTTTAAATCAGTCTTTCTCAAAGTGGGCGATAACGCCCCCTTGTGGGCTCTGGAGCCTTTCAGGGGGGCAGTAGAAGGCTCAAAGAAAAATAGGGGGCGTTAAGGAAATCTAAAGGGGCGACGGCAGACAATGAATGTCAACAGGATCATTGCAGTTAGAAGTACAAGATATAGAACTGACAACAAACTTGAATTGAAAATTATATTCAAGAATGGCTACCAAGAATTTCAACTGCAGAAGTGAATTTCTCAACTGTACCCTGGGTTGTGGTCGGTTGTTCAACGATTTTTGATAGCATTCCCATCGTCGTATTTGTATGAACGTGGATTTAGTGCTGTAGCAACATTGCTAACTAAAAAGAGAAATCGGTTACTAAACATGGCGACTTACGGCTGTTTTTAAGTGAATTCGAGCCTGATATTAACAAACTTGTCGAAATGCATCAGATTCATTATTTACGAGAAGTTTTAAATTCAAAGCCGTCTTTTAATGTCAATAAAAATACTTCTAAATAGATTAAGTATGAGTTTTATTTCTCTCATTGAAAAATTCTTTGTTTGATCTCAGAAATAGGGTATGGGTCACACCCTATCTATCATATCCATATATTATAATAATGCATGTTTAAAAATTATATGTATTTGCAATAACTGTTTACACAACTGATGGTAATGTAAAAAGGAAAGTGAAAAATATGGGGGGTACTAGATTTTTTTAAATCTCAAAGTGGGCGGTGGTCGAAATAAGTTTGAGAACCTGTGATTTAAATGGTGCCAATCGGTAAATTGTTACGATACAAATAATTTGATGGAGTTTTGATACAAAAACATTGTATGTATTTTGATGCATGGATTTAACCAGGACTTCAATTAATCATGAACATGGACTTGTTTGCAAGTAAGCAAATAATCAAAGTACCAGCATTAGAACTAGCCGCTGGTTCAGCCGGTTTCCTTTCAGCATCAACCTTTACAGCATTATTCTTCTCCTTTTCCTTGGGCAGTGGACCCTTGGGGCGGCTGATCCTCAACTTGGAGTCCATGGCATACCACTTCCAGGGCAGGTGCGCTTGCTCCGTCACGCACTCCTCGATCCACTTTCCGCTGACGATGGAAGCCTTAACACCAGACTTCTTGACCTCATTGATTTTGGGAGTGTTGGCGAAAGCGCAACTGAGAGAGGAAGTAAAATGAGAACATTATTTACGCATAATTGGAAAAATATGATTTTCTATTAATCACATTATGTCTTATGATAGATACCCACTTGTTTTTTTGTTTTTTTTTACAAAAGTAGGGCACTGAGGAAAATAATTTCCATCAGGATCTATGTCATCTTGGGGCATGCTGTGTGGAGGGTCTTTTACAGGAAAGGGAGGATAAGAAGTTCTGGGAAGGAAAATGGTATGAGGGGTGGGTGGGAATCTGGGTATCAATATGTCCAATAATGACAGACATACGATTCCACCCTTCCCACTGGGTCGAAAGAGTTCAGCTGGAGAGGTCAAAAGGCCTCCCTCAACCAATCTCTCTCGATCTGGCCTGCCACTCAGTTTTGTAGGGGAGAAGCATGCGCCGCCTACACCGGGACAAACGTCACCCCAGGTACCTGGGCACCCCTGCTAACCACTCCTTGTTTGTTTTATTTAAATGATTTATTTTCAATTAGATCAGGCCACTAACAATAGCACTCTTTATGTAGAGGGCGAAAGTTAATTGTTTTTTTTTTTCAAAATTTAAATTGATTTGCATATTTTATAACTAAAAAATGATTATAATTCCACATTTTAAATATGTATTTCTTTTGTTTAAATTTCTTAGGGTTTATGGCAGTACTTATTCACAACACTTTTTCACGCGTATGGTATCCCAGATGACCGGCACTAAATCTCACCGATTGCCTTCATACCTTACCAATATTGAGGTTAAAATGCTCCTTGAGATCACGGCACTTCCAAGCCGTGATACTGTGTTCAGGCTTATAATAATGATGATGTTTAATTGAAAACACTTAGTTGTCCGCGATATTAAGTTTTATTTAAAATATTATTTACAACAAATATACATTCGCGTACGAACAGGTAGAGAGGTAAAATTGCCATGCAACCGCATGGATCGAGTACTAGAAGCGGAATAATAATATAATCGCATCTCGGGGCAATCGGTGAGATTTAGTGCCGGTCATCTGGGATACCATACGCGTGAAAAAGTGTTGTGAATAAGTACTGCCATAGGTTTATCTTAGTAAGTAAAGTTAGATTTGCAATTTTTCCATTTTCAAAAAAGCTTTATTTACTAACTAACTAGGTTTATTAACATAAATATGCTGTGATTTTTCACAGGTCTGCAGTTAATACGTAGTAAAAAAAGACATCTTACACGAGATGAGTGCAATTGGCGCCCCAATCCGGACTGTACCGCGCCCCCAGCGAGATTGCAGCATCCCTCAACTGTCCACGTTTAGGATTGACATATCCACTTAGCACAAACACAACGCCGTTCAGACACCTCGGCCCCCGTGGCATCTCCAGGTCCTGGGAATTTTCACTGTCCTCTTGCACGTCAGAAGCCCTTTGTTTTTTGCCTGGACAAAATCACACAAAATTGATCAATTATATATAAAAAAAAACAATACCCCAACGGAAGCGACCCAAAGATAGACCGAGGAAAAGTTAAATAGAAAGCATTGAAGAGGATTTGAACAGTGCAGGAAGAACTGAGGACTGGAAGGGAATGGTGAGGGAGTAGTCAGTGGGGAGCATTTGTGGATTTTTAAAACATTAGCTTAATACAGGAGGCCCTGAAGAAAAAAAATCCCTCAGGGCCTATATATGAGACATGTCCAGAAAGTAAGTGTACTGAATCATCCCGTTCAATGCATGTGGTGAGCCTCGGCACAAGTTTCTTTATTCTCCCCTCGAAGAATTCTCCCGCCAGCTCCTTCCCTTACTTCAGAACCTCTTTCTGCACCTGCTCGTCGGTTGAAAATTTAATTTCATCCATATATGCCTTAAGGGAGGTGAAAAGATGATAATCTGAAGGCGTCAAGTAAGAGGAATGCGGGGGGTGGTTCAAAACATCCCAACCAAATGAGTCCAAGAGCGTATTAGTGGCTAAGGCTGTGTGAGGATGGACGTTTTCGTAAAATAAGCACACTTCTCTGGTCAGCATTCCCCTCCTTTTGTTTTTGAATGCTCTTTTAGAGTTTTTTTAGGGTATCACAATATCGTTGGGCATTGATGGCCTCCACCTGAGTCAGATATTTGACCAAAATGATGGCTTTTCGGTCCCAAAACAATGATGTCATGATTTTTTTGCCTGAAAATGTGGTTTTAATTTTTTGGCAGATGGGGAATTGGTGTGACGCCTGACAACTGTTTTTTTTTCCCAGGAGTGTAATGAGTCACCCACTAACACTATTACCTGAGAAATCCTCACCTTTTTTTCTTGTAGGTGTTAATCCTTCCGTGAGTAAAAACGAATTAAAGCACTTGGCGGGATTTTTTGATCTTTCACGCAACTAGAGTTTACGTACTACCATGTTCCTGCGATGCTCGTTCTGGTCAGGGCCGCCAACCCCAAAGAACAAAAAACCACAGCCCGTTATGGTCACATTACACTTACTTTGTGAACATCCCTAGTATATAGACGGTCCCGAATAATGATGTCGTATGTTTGATTTTGTAGTTTTACAGTAGGGCAGTTTAAAGTTTTATTTCTGCATTTGTACCGTTTTTGACATCAAGAAATAAAGTGCTGCTTTGATTTTTTGCATTTTCTTTAAGAATTCCGCAAATACAGACTCATAAATCAACAAAATATGCCAACGGAACGATTTTCAATTTTTAGCAGATCCAACATTGTTCTTCGGAACCGTTGATACTATTTACTATTTCCTTGCCAAGCAAATAAAATACATATATTTTAGTATGCTGGGAGTATTTTTTAAGGTACAAAATCCCACAAAAAAAAGCATGTTTTGGCGATCAACAGATAAAAGTTTTACCTTGCCGACAAGCAATGTCGGCACACAAAGGGTTAAGCTTGAAGAACCTTATAAAAATAGTTTAATTACTAACTTGTATTGGCTTCATCTCGATCTGTGGAATGCTGTCTTTTCCGATCTTCCTTCTTGCCCCCACTATCCGTGACATCTTTGCTCCTATCGACATAAGGCTTTGTAGGTCTCGGAGTATCCACGTGAGGCTTTGTAGGTCTTGGAGTATCCACGTGAGGCTTTGTAGGTCTAGGAGTATCCACGTAAGGCTTTGTAGGTCTCGGAGTATCCACATGGGGTTTTGGAGCTGGCTTATCTTTCTTTACCATCCCGTCATCGTCATCATCGTCATAGAAAATATTTTTACTTCTTTTAGGTGTTGTCTTAACATCTCTAGAATCGTCATTATTTTTCTTAACCTTTTTTTCATCGGTTGCTTTCTTGCTTTCATGTTCTTTTGCTTTCTCGTCTCTATCTCTTTTTATAATTCTATCTATTTTATCGCTCTTAGCATCTTCTTCCTCGTTGTAGAATATTTCGTCCCTTCGTCTGCATTGTTTGTCTTCACTGTCAGATGATTTTGAATCGCTGCTTGTCTTGGTTGTTTTCTGAGGACGTACTGTTTTGACAAGAAGGTTCGATTCAGTTTTATTTGAGTCTAAATTGTTTGAAGAACCTGCCTGACGTATCTGCGCATCTGTTAAATAATAAAAAATAAAAAACATATTTAATTTAGCTTACCATAGAAGAAGTACTGGTATAAACATAAATAGTGCAATTTTTCAGATTCAAACGAATTGCATCCCCAACAAGTTGGCCAACTTTTAACGTGTTTTTTATTTTTTTTATATGAATACCGCACAAGAGTCCCAACAGCTCCCGTCTGAAGCCAGTGAGACTATGGCATCCCCAATTGGGGTATGTTGAGGGTAGTGGGGAGGGGAAGGAGTTAGGAAAGAGGAAGGTGGGGAAGCACCTGGCTATTCAGATCTGGTCACCAATCACAGCTAATGCCATTTCAAGCAACGTTTCAATTCTGAATGGTGGTCTTACACCAGGGCGATACTGATAGTATCTTCCACTCTGGAACGTGCTGCAAATATACTATATATTATTTTAAATGAATAAATTGTGAAACAACACAAATTAATCAAATAAAATTTATTTGCCATACCGGGATTCAATCCCGCGACCTTCGGTGTGCGAGTCAAGCGCCTTACTACTACACTACGCCGGCCGTCAATGTAACAAATACCAAGTACTTTATTTTTATAACTTCTCAACAGGTGCCCCTATTACTCCCGCAAATATGAATGGTAACTTCATTGTTCTATCTCCCATATTTCGCTATTTTTCTTTGACAGCCTAGTCGTATGTCTTGTTATCCCATCTGAGTCCCATAATAAGGTTCTGGTAAACGAGCAAGATAAATTGCCTATTATTGCCTATTGCCAGACAATTATCTTGGCCGTCAAGTCTTGCAGGACAAGATGTTGGCTGTCAATACTGGTAACAAGCTCACTGTTCAGACAGGACATTACATCGACAAGAATAGGGAATACACGAAAATTTTGCGCAATCTTGACAGACTACGGAAATATATTGTTGGCAAGAAATTGCTCATTTACCAGAGCCTTAAGGTTTCTTCTGAATAAAATGGGACATTGGACATAGATAGAAGAAATGGAACCAAAATGAATCGGTATTTATTTATCCAGAATGTCGAGACTTGTCAACGCAAATCAAAGCATCGAATTTTTGGTGTAAGCCTAAACGACTTTCGGCAGTCGATAATTTAAGTGATTTTTTAAAGCCTTTTAAATCCATCTCCAAGCTACTTGTAGTTATTTTATGTGTACTTTTATATTATATGTATTTTGTCAATGCTCCTCATCTATATGTACTCTCCTTTCATTGTCATCTCTTTTTTTTATTTGTGTTATTATTATATTGTTAATGGACTATTTGTCCGTAAATAAATAAATTCTCTTCATGTTTCCTACAGTTAGTGCTTTCCACTCCAGTTAAATGAGTGAATGAAATGTCCTGTTAATAATCCTACTAGCTTCCTCAATGGGTCTTTTGAAACATGTACACATATAAGTATTTTGTATTATTAATATTATGTACCTGTGGAAAGAGTTCCCTTCTGTTTAAACCTGGCAAACAGATCTCCCGGTTTGGCATCGTCCTCATCAGAAGACATATCCCTCAGCTTGAAGCGTCCTAGCATTCTGCTGCCACTGCCACCAGAGCTGGTCTGCGATGAGACCGGGGAGACACTTACAGCAGACGAGGGTTGCGAGTCGGAGCTGAACAGTTCCACAAAAGATAGGCCAAACTGAAAACAAGACTATTTATTTAAGTTTAACCGTTGGAATGTCAGGAATAAAATTCCAATCGCTCGCTGTAAGCCGGTTGACACTATTTTCATAATAACTAACTTACTATATCAAAAGAAGAAAATCAGAAGGATGTTATGTTGTTGTGCACGTGATTTTTTAAGCATTTTAGTGAAATTTTACCTCACAGGAAAATACAAAACTGAGACCTTCATTATACAGGCAATAATTTACAGGTTTATGATAATGGCAGGAACTAATTTCTTAAACAAGAGACTCCATTATTAACCTGAATGTGTTTGTTGAATGGTTGCGTGCAGACAATTCTCAAGCGATCCCACTTCTTGGACTGAATGGCCGGAACCATGTGCTCCTTGCTAAACGATCTCACGCGAGATATATTTTCAGAGTTGCGGGAGTCAACTGGGTTCATGAACGAACTGGCACAAATAAGAACCTGAAAAAGAAGATATTATTTCTGTGGTATATTGTTGGTAAATATTCGGAACAAACGTCAACGGTTAATACCATTGACGTATTAATTGATCGAAGGTTAATACGCACTTTTTTTTTGATAAAACCTTTAGCTTCATGTCATCATAATTTTAAAAAACATCCCAGGTTTTGAATGGTTTGAGGGCAAGGCAGGGTTTATCCTAGCGGGTTTGTGTAATTATGATTATTGTTATGAAATAAATATTCCGTATTAACCGTTGACGTTTGTTCCGAAGAATTACCATATTGTTTACTAGTTGTAAGTTCAAGAAATTTATTAATTCATACTAACATCATACTAAATGGTGTATTTCTTTTTGTAAGAAAATTGAATATTGCAACAAAGCTATGTAAAAATATTAGTATTTTAACCAATATTGTAAGCTGTTTTATAACTGCGTAACGACTGAGGTGCACATAACATAGAAAAAAGTAAGTAAATAATTATTTAAAAAAATTTACTAAAGCATGTTATGATAAACCATATTATTTATGCTTACTCGTTAATTTGGAATATTGTTTATTCAAACAGTTAGATTTAGCTTTATTATTACGAAAAGTGAGTATTTATATCGGGGGAGACAAAGATACATGCAAAAAATATGCATTTAACATTTTAATTTTGTTTAAATTAATTCGCTTACGCGGTAACGCCATTTTATATTTACTGTTTTTATTTAACATTTGATAGACAATAAATCAATGCTGCCAATCACAGAAAAAATATTATTGCCATATAAAACAAAGTGAATGCGTTATTGACAAGTTTATATCTGTATTTATAACACCTGAATATGGAAAGAAATGTATTAGAATAATTACACATACCCGCTAGACAAACACTGCTTTGCCAAACAAACCATTGAAAACCTGGGATGTTTTTAAAATTATGATGTAATGCAGCTTTCGTAGTTTAAACCTCAACCCCATAATTCGAAGTAGGTACTTTTTGTTTTTATTTTGACGAGTATTTATTTTATAAGATTGGTACTTCCGACAAATGTCATATTTGATTGTCTATAGGCGGCCCCTAGACGATACAATAACATTGTACAATATATTTTATCGTACAATAAGATTGAAAGGCGCTTAGAATCCAAACGATCAATTATATTGCCCAACAAACAATAAAAAATATTGATCAATTATATTGCGCAATGTTTTAGAGTATTTTTATTTTATTAGTTTCGAGTGAATATTGCGCAATACTGACCCTACACAACGCAATGGAAAAATATGGTGTAATAAAAATTAAGCTCACTCAAACTTTTGTTCAATCATTGCGCAATCTTCAATATTAACCCCAAACGAACAGGAATAAGAACATAACTATTTGCTCTGATAGCCAGGCAGCCCTAATGGCACTGGAAAGTAACCGATGCAACTCCAGACTGGTGATGGAATGCAGGACTCTTACAGAACTCGCTACCATCAATAAAATAACACTGATATGGTTACAGGACATAAGGGTATTGAGGGCAACGAGCGGGCTGACGAACTAGCAAGGAAAGGGGCGAAAGCACCACTTGCGGGATCCGAGCCGGCCGTAGGAGTAGCAGCTTGCCACACGAAATTACATATTGAGAGGTGGGTAAAAATCCCAGCACTGGAAGGAATGGGAGAGGGCACCCGGAATGAAGCAATCCAAAGTACTCATAAACGGACCGGACCCCAGACGGACCAGGAAACTACTCAATATGGACAGAAACTCGCTGAGGGAACTGGTAGGACTACTAACAGGACACTGCCATCTCAGGAGACACATGCAACTATTGGGAGTGGAAAGCACCAATAGATGTAGAAAATGTGAAGAGGATGAAGAGACTTCAATTCACTTGTGGTGCCAATGTCCTGCCCTGGTGGGAACTAGGCTCAGATACCTGGGGAGACACATCGTGGAACCAGAAGACTTAGCCAAATATCCAATGACAACTCTGGTGAACTTTATTAAAGGGACTGGGTTATTGTTAAAGGATTGAGGTAAAATGGGAGATAGTACAATGGGCCTATGGCCTAAGTACTCACGGGAACTAACTGTAAACCGTCTCCGCAAATAAAAAAAAAAATAAAAAAACCCCAAACGATCAATATTGCACAATTCGTAATATTGCTGAATATAATGGATCGTCTATGGGCCGCCGTTAAAAAAGGAATATTCCATATTATCTGTGCATCAAACTTCAACAACACGAACGTTCCGTATTATCCGTGAGGCGGACTCAATGCATATTTACCTAAACCATAAGACATACAATATAATGTTAGCCACTCATTTTAAAAGTTTGCTGCATTAAACAATTTATAAATTTACTAACACGGAATTAAATAATTAATGTCCACCGAGTGATAGAGTAAAATATTTGTACTTTATGCGGGAAATCACAACCGGTTTTTTTTCTGTTCCCTTCTGGAAAATGGACAAATATGACTTTCCTGAAAATTGACTCATAATGAAGATATAATAAATAATGACTATTAAGTTAATTCTTACCTCGAAAGGTTGACTGGAAGCCTCTGATCGCCCCACCAATACGTCTATCAGAGCAGAATGGTAAGTTCCAATAGATATTGATGATATTTGTGAAGATTTTTCTAATTGCAAAACAACTGAATTGGACGTTTCTCCTTTCTGTCCAACCCAGCGATTATTATTAACAATGTCATTGGATAACAGGTTGTTTGCTGGATGATTCTGAAACACAACAAATCCGAACTATTATGATAAAAACGATAGATTATCTGGATAAAATTGATCGAAGATAATACTATCTAGAGACAATACCGTTGAAGTTTTGTTAGTATTACGTTTGTATTTTCGTTGAGTGACAGTCGTTAAATTTCATAACACAAAACTCTTTAGAATAGAAATACACATAAAAAAGCATATAATTATCGGAATTATTGATTGGATTCGTGTTTAAACTTGTTACAAATAAATTAAATGTTGACTTGTTGGATTGGCATTGAAAAAATTCTAGGTTATTTTGTTATAAAGTGGGATACAAAAATATTATATTACAGAATCTTCGCTGCTAAAGCTCACAACACAACTAATCTTTATTTTCGGCATTGTAAGGCTTTAAAATCAGTTATTTTAGTCAATAAATAACAATATTAACAATAAACATAAAATCTGAAAACGAAATCACATTTCAAATTTTATTGTAAACACAAGGCATAGACTATAGACAATGAGAATGAATAGATGTTTTTTCTAAAATATTATGGCTACTAGGTAAATAATAAATCCTACCCAAGTAACGATGATATTATATTTACTTGAGAATGGCTGTATTTAATTTATTTTTCCTTTTACCATATAAAAAAAATTACTCGTCTCATCAATTTGCAATTTCCATATTTTTTTCTAGAAGTTTTCACCCTTTTTTTAAACTCGTAAGCTTTCGCTACTTACCGCTAGGAGACGTGTTCATATAACCGCGTAACTTTTCCGAACGGTGGTTATTCGATTGTAAACTTTCTAGCGGTTGAGCAAAGAAAATGAAGTAGGTGGTCGCATTTTTCAGTCAGCTGTTAGTTGTTGTTCTGTCAGTTCATTTGGTTCTGTGTCCCTAACAAGTTCTACGCACGACCTGGTAAGCGATTTATAATATTACTGGCATTTTAATTAACGAATGAATTCTACTACTTATTGTGAATAAGACTTTTTCAATTATAAGCTTTTATAACTTTTTTTACTTGTTACAACTGGAAAAAAGTTAAGCTTTTTATTAAAAGATAATATTAAAATTGCGTTTCACCATTGATAATGAACTATTTCGAAATTAGAATAACGAAAGCTGTAAACAATTTGCTAACTTTTCACACGTAATTTAGAGTTTACAAAGTTTTACATTTGACATCATTGATGTTTTATATTGCTGACATAGGTATATTATGATGTTGTTTTTAAATCCCTTTTAAAATAGTTATGGTGTATTTTTATTCATTTTCAATACCTCGATTACATACTAGTACCTACCTACCAACTACAATATGCGTAGGAACCTTCATCATTAGGTACCTACATGGAAAATCGATGAAATAAAACCAAAAAAAATTAAACTCATTAGAGGCAGTTAAAAATATATATTTGAATTTAGTGTGTTTTTAACCTTTCTATGTGAAAGTTTTGAATAAAAAAGCTATTACTCTTACTAAAGCTGTTACTTAAACTTGACGCGGTTTCCGCAGGGGTGGGCAGAGGAGAGACCGCCACATAATTCTGTCTTGACTCACACATTGTCTAATACATAAGTAGGTATCTACTTTTCCGGGTAAATATCCAAAATAGCTGAACATAGCTTAGGTATGTGTAATAAGGAGGTTTTTTAACAACTCCTCACAGGAGGCCCTGAGTAAAATAATTTCCCTCACAGCCTATGTCTCTTTGGGGATGCTGTGTGGAGGTTATTTTAAAGGAAATGATAAAGAGGAAGTTCTGAGGGGTCGGTAGGACTGGGGGTCAGTGTGTCCAGGAGTGATATACGTATGTAGTCACCCCCCACTGCGGTGCAAGGTCGAGAGAGTCTGGAGAGAGAAGTTTTTCGTAGTTAAAATAAAATATTTATACTTAATTCTGTCGATAAAATCTTTTTTCATTGAGAGTTAAAAAGTTGTTTACATGGTTTATTGTACAACATAAAGTGAATTAATAATTTTCTTACTGATTCTGTACTCAATGGTAATGTGTTTCATAAATATCAAATTCTTTCAAAATTATGGAAGTTTCAAGTCAAAATGTTTCGGAAAGTCTTTTAGTTCAATATTTTCATGTTCGATATCGATTTTTTTGTTTTGTTTTATTTAGAAATATCAAAATCGAATTCAAATACAATCATTGTAAATACAATTTTATCTAGTTTGTAATATGGTTTTGGTTTTTATATAACTATATGTCGAGTTGGCATGAAACCATGTAATACATACGCCCACAAGGCACTTCTAGTATAATTATTTATTCTGTGTAAAAAGCATTATCTTCATTAGATTTTTTCGTAATTTTTTTTTTTGCCTTTTTACATTTTCCCACTGGGTTGGTCGGTATCGGTTCTGAATCAAGATCATGTACAGAAAAGTAAATAAAATTCACCAAGGCTTGCAGCGCAGCCATTGTCGAACTTTTCCAGAATAAAGCCATACGAATAGCCCTGGGGGCCCCCAGATGGATGAGGGTAGCCCAACTTCACAAAGACTCTGAAATCCCCTTATTAAAAAAACACATTTTAAGTGTCCTGGAAACTTTTTATGCGGGAATTCCCACCCATGAAAACGCGTCCATAAACTGCCTCGCCCGGTACGACGAAAACGTACGTATCACACATAAAAAATCTAAGCAAATCCTCCGTAAAGTCTAACCTCTTCATATTGCAGCCATGTATGTACCTTTGCAAAAAAAAATTTAAAGAAACAACTAAAAAATCAAAATTTTCAACAACCATAAATATAAATTCATGATGAAAGAGAAAGGGGCCTTTTTGGCCCGGAGCTCTGTATGCCAATATTTCAAAAGTCAAAAGTCAAAATTGTCGAACTTTTCTGAGGAGTGTCTCAGATTTTTGTCAATTCCTAAGGGAACCTACCTGAAAATACTGTACATTTTTATGAACCATTTGTTGATTGATCATAAAAAGTGAACAGAACTTGTAAACTAAGTGCTTCGGTAATTTTTGAATTATTAATATTTACGCACGTGCCAAGTGGCGTTTCAACTATTTACTCAAGGTCAACTAAATATTAATGAAGGTCTCTAGATAGGGTAGAACAAACATTATAATGAAATACGTTTTTTTTTAAACTGTAATTTATGTGCTGATAATATAAATATGCTCATTTACTCATGGCGAACTCTATACTTTATATATTTATTGTGATCCGTTAATATTTATCAAGTATCGTAATATTTATTGAACGTTTGGGCTAGATTCCGTATTGTGAACCCACGGATCGTTATAAATAATGAGGCCTAGGCTACACGTTCAATATTTATCACTTGCCTATCAATATTTATATCGCCACAAATATAGGTAATAGGTATAAAAATCACTTGGCAAACGGTATCTTTTGGTCGCGATTTGATGCGCGAAAGTGGTTTTTATTTAATTTGTGAATAGTCTTATAAGAAAAAAAGTTTATCAATTTAAATTATATTATTTAATTAAATGAAGACAATATTAGCGAAACTCAATCAAAATCTGAAGACAGAAAAATCAGAAAAAAGATATTGGTTCCACTGGGACACGTGATCTTTTTCTGATTTTTCGGTCTTCAGATTTTGATTGAGTTTCGCTACTATTGTCTTCATTTAATTAAATATTATTATTTGAGTTTTTACTCATAAAGTTAAAAATAAAAATAAAAATATTCATCCTAGACTTGCAGAAAAGTCAATAGATGTCACGTATTAAAAATAAAATGGATAAATATTTATCCAGACACTATAATAAAGGTAGCATTTAGTTCGAGTTGAATCTTGCCAACATATATAAAGATAGCAGCCAATAATATATGTGCGTTAAGAAAAATGAAGATAGTGTTGGTAGTTCTTAGTCGAAGTATGATACAGTTAAAGGTGACCGAATTGGAAATAGGTTCCATAGCTCAATCGGTAGATCAGTTGGCCATGAATGCTAAGGTATCTGGGTTCGTGTCCCGGTGGAACCAATATCTTTTTCTGTTTTTTCTGTTTTCAGATTTTGATTGATTTTCGCTAATGTTGTCTTAATTTAATTAAATATTATAATTTGAGTTTTTACTCATAAAGTTAAAAAAAAAAAAAAAAAAATATTTTTTAAAAGTTGTTTCTTATATGCGTTCATACATTTCTAATGAAAAAATGCATTTTTTAGTAGTTTACGCTTATATTTTTTGTAAAGTAATTAACATTTACACTGCTCAATAGAAATTGTAGGAAAGCTTCTAATTTATCCGAAACATATTTTTTTCTATTTATAATGTAAACCGATTCGTAGTAAAGATTAACAGACCTCTGCCATAGGTCACCCCAAGTAGTTCGCTACGTTTGGTGACTTAGCAGGGATGCCCGGGTTCATGGGGTGAGGTTTGTCCGGGTCTTGGCGGCGGATGCGTCCGCCCACCAGCTGCATGTTAAGGTTAAGTTAAGGGAGTCCCTTTGACTTCTCCAGCCGTACTCTCTCGTAACATCGCCTTGAACCGCAGTGGGAGGGATGGATTCATACGCCCGTCACTCCTTGACACACTGACCCCCAGATTCCTTATCACCCCTTCATATCCCATTCCTTCCCCGAACTTCCTGTCCACAGCATCCCCAAAGATGACATAGGCCCCGAGGGGAATTATTTTCCTCGAGGCCTCCTTTGCGGAGCTAATATAAAAAAAATTACAAACAGTTTGTTTTTTTAAATCAAATATTTATTATTAACTGTGTGAAAGCCAATCAACATGACAGGCACAAATAAAAAATATCTAAAAAAAATAATTTACGTGAATAATGCAATCAATTCAATGACTAAAAATAAAACATTTTCATGCAAGATAACTTTTTATTCCAGTGACGAGATTTTTTTTATCAGGAAGTTATTTATTTATCCTGTGGTTCTTACGTTCACATACAAGGTATTAAAATCCATAGATGTATTTATTATATAAACCGAAGTCCTGTTTTAACTCGACCGTTTTACATTTTTTTTGTCTGTAAATTGTTTATACCTACGTTTAAATAAAGATTCAGTAAACATAATTCTTTTCAAATGTAAAACGTCGAGTTTTATTTGGACCTTCTTATTCACTTTTTTTTTTCAATATTTTGATACCTACCTTCCTGAAAAAATTTCGAAAAAGTATTTGACTTTGAGATATGACGTTTCTTTGTACGATGTAAATAACAACGTAATTTTATAAATGTTGCACACATAAATTATATGGTTTATAAAAATTAGGCAGGTATTGAAGTACCTACAAATCTTATGATTTCAGAGGAATTTTTGGTTTTGATTTATTAAATAAGAGAAAATTAAAAACATCCTTAATAATAGATATAATAAAACACATATAAAACTTTCCACTTAAATTATTTTTGACCGTGACCGGTTTCAGCCTGCGAAAGCCATCTTCAGACTGGTACACGTAATTTTGAATCTACAGTTTATATACATATCATATGGGGGAGAGGGAAGGGGGTAGTCTACAAGGATTTTATTAAATTTATATGGATTTTCCATATTTGTTGCAATGTCGCCTTTGACGGTTGCATTTTTAGTTATTTGGCTATTAGCAGAAGCCAAATAACTAATATCCAATATAACGAATAGCCATAATAGCCAAATAACTAAACGACGACATGGCAACAACTATGAAAAAAAAACATATACATTGAATAAAATCCTTGTAGACTAACCCCCTCCCTCTCTCCCATATGTTACGCATATAAACTGTAGATTAAGAATTATTTGTAGCAGTCTGAAGATAGCTTTAACAGGCTGAAACCGGTTAAGGTAAAAAATAAATTAGGTGGAAAGAAGTTTAATATGTCTTTAATTATATTACTAGCTGGTTCTCGGCATGCGTTGCTATGCCATTTAATACAGAAATTGTTTCTCCCTGCGTGTCTTTTCCTATTCGTCCCGTTCCTCTTCCACCTTTTTACTCTCTCGCGTTCCTTTTCCCTCTCGCGTTCCCACTCTGCCTCCTACACCTTCCCTCTCCCCACTCCTCTCCCGAGTTTACCTCCCCCCTCCCAGGTCCCCCTCCCCCTCCCAGGTTCTCCTCCCCCACTCCCGCGAACCCCCTACCCGAGTTCCTCTTCCCCCCCCCCCCTCCCCCGTCCCCCCTCCCGCATTCCATACATTCTGTCCCTGTACATTAATTTTTCAAACAGCTCGCGTGCCACCCATTGCAATTTTTTTATACAAATTTTATAATGCCAGAGCTCACCAGTAGTTTTATACAAATCTTGTCCTGACAATAACGAACAAAAAAAAAGAATTATCCAATTTGGTTCAGTCGCTCGGAAGTTATGCGCGTACATACATTTCGGCGATTATTTTTTATTTACCTATATAGAAGATAGATAGATAGATCATAATGGAATTCCACGACGAATTATTGTCAGTATCTAAAACAGAAACATCCTTTTTTTTATTTTATTTTTTTAGTATACGTTTGCCCTGAGGAAGGAACGGTCGTTCCGAAACCGGTCGGCTTTAAATAAATATACAAGTGGTTCAAACAAAGTAACATTGTTTCATTTATAGAAACATCCTTGTTTAGAAATGAGGTCTACTGTTCATATAACTACCAGTGTAATAATACCATAGAAGAATAAAATAGTAGATAATAATACCATAGAAGAAAGAAAGCTTATTCGTATTTTTATAACAAATAAGCTTGCAAAGATACAAGACTTTTCAGATAAATGTGTCTTTCTATTTCTATTGGGTAGGTACCTACTTATTGCCTTGAACACCCTTACAAACAACCTACGCCGGGCGTTCACCTTTCAGTTCCGAATATGTTTTCACTCGAATGAAACTTTAAAATGAAGTTGGTGTTCCTGGAACAGTGCCAGCCTTACCGCACGCGAACCCCGCCTTTACCCTGCCACGGCTCAGAAGCCGGGAGTTGGGTAGGCCTGAAGGCTGTCGGTAAACAGGGGGTAGTGCGTGCATCGTTTCAAATTGCAACCTGCAACTTGCAACCCCGAATTAGGGTGCTTTAACACCCCCCTTTTATGGGTTTTCGTGCTTTTCACTTTTCTGTAGCGGATACTTACATATGTTTGTATACAATGGGTTGGTTGCTTTCTTAATTAGGCTGTTTTTATGTTTTAAGTTCACGTATGCCATTTATATGGTGTGATAAATGTGGATATCCGCAAAGAATGTAAGGCTGTAAGGCAAGGTAAGCGGTAAGGCTCTTGACTCGCACACCGAAGATCGGGGGATCGAATCCCGGCGCACAGTCGGTAATTTTGAGTATCTAGTTCGACTTTATTATTTTAGTTTGTTTTTGGGATAATATAAATTATCGTTATATGAAAATATTGTTTAAAAAATATATATTGTGCGATGTGGCCTGATACAGTCGTTTTTAATACCTATATCAATCTATACATATAAAAAATTAGGTTCCGTATGTTTGGGTTCGCAGATCTCGGAAAGTAATCGATGGATTGACTCAAAAATGTTACAGAACATTGCATTTCAGCAGAAGAGTGTTTCTATATATAATGGTAAGTTCTGGCGTTATGAAATTTGAATAAAAAAATTACTACAGACAAAAATCGCCTTAGTGCTGAAAAAATTAAAAATTGTTAAAGTAAACCCTGAATATTTCACAAAACTAAAGTTGATGTGAAACATATCCATTAAATACAGAAAACGTAAAATTTTGCCGGATACATCCGGATACATTTTTAAAAGTCTCGATGAATTCAAAACTTTAAGAAAAAATACGTTTTGAAAAATCGTTACTTCAATATTTTTTATCACACTAAAACACAAGTTAATATTTATGATAATCAAAATATTTTCTAGATTTTGTCATAAAGATTCAGAAAAACACAGTAGTTATAGTTGAATTATCACGATGACGTCCACACGTCCATCTGCGGAGAGATCTAAACTTGACTGATATAAAATTACTCGTTCGCGTTTCGAAGTAGTGCGTATTTGCGATGGTGCCATAGGTCGCAAGCAGCTAAAATGTTATTTTTTTTTTTAAATTCTAACAAGATTAGACATTTAAGTACCTAATTAAATTAAAATGAAATCCAGAAAGAAACCTAGGATTTTATAATAAAGTCGAGCTAGATACCTTGAATTGCGTGGCAAATAAATTTTATTTGATTCATTTGTGTTATTTCACAATTTATTCGTTTAAAATAATATACAGTATATTTGCGGCACGTTCCAGAGTGGAAGATAATCTTAGTATCGCCCACCATTCAGAATTGAAACGATGCTTGAAATGGCATTAGCCGTGTTTGGTGACCAGATCTGTCTCTTCCCTATCTCCTTCCCCTCCACAACTACCTTCAGCCTCACAACATACCCCAATTGGGTATGCCCTAGTCCCACTGGCCTCAGACGGGAGAAGTTGGGACTCTTGTGCGGCATCATATAAAGAAGTAAGATTAAAAAGGGACCCTCAGATGGTTTGGACATATAGAGCGAATGAACGAAAAAAGTGAGTAAGAAGAATATATGACGCAAATGTGAATGGTAAAAGAAGTCGGGGACGCCCGAGGAAGACATGGCACGATCAAGTGAATCAGATATTTGAGTCGGGCCATGTCAAAAGTCAGAATAATAAAAGAGTATTTATGAGACAATGTATGAATGTGAATGAGGCAAAGAGTGTGTGTCGAGACCGAGTTTTTTGGCGGTCCGCCCTCTGCCTACCCCTGCGGGGAAACGGCGTGAGGACATGGAACAATCTAGTGAATCAGATACTTGAGTCAGAATATGTCAAAAGTCAGAATAAAAGAAGAGTTTGTATGAGATGATGTACGAATGTGAGTGAGGCAGAAAGTGTGTGCCAGTCTTGGCAGTCCTCTCTGCCTACCCCTGCGGGAAATGGTGTGATGGTTAGTTAGTTAGATTGTACCAATTACCTAACTCCATTTTTAGCCTGCAAAATATCAATCATTCTTTCCCAACCGTTTGTTTTTCTGACACGCTATTTGCACTTGCTGTATAAAGTCGGTCGTTTGTTGAATTTGAGAAATAATTGCGAAATCGACCACCACGGGCAATGTGCCTATTATGGTGGTCGAAACAATCCTCAAATTATGTAATTTAACAAAGCAGTGAAAAAATAAAAATGAATAAAAATAACATTTCATATTTAAATATTTAATGCTTCGATATCAATATTACCCATATCATAAATATCTCTTATATAGGTTATTTAAGGCAACTGGATCTTTTTTATGTGATGAATACCCCAAAAGAGTCCCAGCCACGGAAGAATCCTCCGTGGTCCCAGCTATTCCTCCAAGGTCTCAGATGTCTGAAGCCAGTCGGACTACTGGGTCTCTAAATGGCAGTGAAGGCTCGTGACTTTTATGTGAATACCGAAATTTTGGCGGTCTCGTCTCCGAGGGGTAAAGTTCTTGACTCGCAATCCGAATGTAACGGTATAGAATCCCGGCGTGTGCAAATAAATGTTATTTGATTAATTAGTGTTATTTGACAATTAATTCATTTAAGGGGGCATCCATTAATTACGTGAGCAGTTTTTCTTCCCATCTGGACACCCCCCCCTCCCCCTCGGTGAGATAAATTTGACCTAATTCTTATATTTTTTTCAAGTAACGGGAGATTTTGCTGGACCCCCCCCCCCCCCTCCCTCCCCCCGTTTGTGAGAGCAGAGTAGAAGATAATCTCAGTATCGCTCTGGTGTAGGACCACAATTCAGAATTGAAACGCTGGTTGAAATGGCCGTGTTTTTTTACCCGATCTAAATAGCCAGGTAATAATAATAATAATAATAATTGGATAATTTATAGAGCGCCGTTTTTGTGAAAAATCACCTCAAGGGCGCTGTACAATTTATTCATAATTCTTAGGTTCTATATAATTTTAATATTTACAAATGGATACATAAACATACTTACCTGCAGGTCACTTCCGATAAACACTTTAATTAGAAAGTTTGTGCTTGGAGAAGATACGGCTTTGCTCGCGGAGGACATTATATTTAAAACACTGGACATTGCATGATTTTACATTTGCTACCCCCATCACTATAAGTATTAAATTTTATAAGATTGGTGGCAGAAGTGGAGTTGATAATATCAAAATATGTATTTTAAAAGACTGGAGAATTTAGGACTCTTTAGGGCTGGAGAATGTTACTAAAATGACCTTTAAAAACGCTTACAAATAGTTAGTTTTTACTTTATTTTTATTTATTTATTTTTTTATTATTATTATTTTTTTTTTATTTATTTTTTTTTTTTTTTTCATTTTTCTCTACATTTTTAGGTTAGTTATTTACAGTGTCGCGGGCATTGAATGTGAAGGTGAAAGAATTTGAGTTTATGGATACGACTGTCTGAAAAGGTGGGTTTTAAGTTTAGCTCTAAATTCTGCCGAGTCTGTGATAGTTCTTAAGTCATATGGCAGTGCATTCCAGGCTTTAGGTCCCGACACTCCGAAAGCGCGCTCACCGAACTTAGTATCTGGTGTGCGCTTTGGTTCCTTTAACCTTCCAACAGATGATGACGCTGCTGACCTTAGGGTTGACTGTCGAGAATTGGAATTTTCTGGAATACACAATTCCGATAAGTATGCCGGAGCCATTCCGTTAAGGGACTTAAATACCATCCAGCAGAGCTTGAACTGGATTCTTTCAGGACATTTGAGCCATTGAAGATTTTTGAGATGCTCTGAAATATGGGAATATTTAGATACGCCGGTGATAAGTCTTGCCGCAGCGTTGAAAACGGATTGTAATTTGTTGATTTGATATTTTGGAAGACTTGCATATATTCCGTAGCAATAATCTAAACGTGAAACAACATACGAATTGACTAGTAATTTAGTCGCTTCTGTTGGTAGATTTCTCCTTACTGCTTTAATTTGCCTTAATTGAAAGAACCCCGTGCTTACGGTTCTGTTCACTTGAGTTTTAAGGGAAAAATCAGCGTCCAGATTGACACCCAGTAGTTTTATGTACGTCTTTGGAGTGATGTCGCTTCCTGAAATGGTTATTGGGGAGTTATCAATGTTATGCTGACGTCTGCTTGTGGCGGTCCAGAGAAACTCAGTCTTTGACGGATTTAGTTTCAATCTATTTGAGGTCATCCAGCGGGTAATTGCTTCTAGACACTCAATTATGCGAGTTTTTAGACTGTCTACTTCCTCTGGTAAGCAGTAAAAGTAAACTTGTTGGTCATCAGCGTAGCAGTGAGATAGAAGGCCAAATGATTCGATTATTTTAGCGACATCATTTGTGAAGAGGATGAAAAGAAGTGGGCCCAGAACAGACCCCTGGGGTACTCCAGATGAAAGGGTTGCATATTTTGATTGATTTTTCCCTACCTTTACGGCTTGTAAACGGTTGCCCAGATACGATGTTAGCCAGGTTTTAACGCCGCCGTTTAAACCAAAGGATTCTTCTAATCGTTTAATAAGAAAATCGTGATCGATCGTGTCAAAAGCGGCACTCATGTCCAAGACTGAAAGGAGTGCCAATTTTCCCGACTCGATAGCAAGAGTTATGTCTGACAGAACACGTAGTAATCCAGTTTCCGTTGAATGAAACCTTCTATATGCAGATTGGTATTTAGTTAGCAATTCATTTGAGTTTAAGTGACAGATTATCTGTGAAGCAGTGATTTTTTCTAAGATTTTGGAAATAAATGGAAGATTTGAAACGGGTCGGTAGTTTGAGAGATCTTCAGCGTCCAATTGCGGTTTTTTCATTAGTGGAGTTACAACAGCTGATTTAAGGGGTTTTGGGAAATCACCCATGCTGAGTGACTTATTGAAAAGATGAACTAGAAAGGGAGCTATTTCCTTGCAACACTTCTTCAGTAACCACGTTGGAATAGGATCGAGTGAACACTGCTTGTTCGGTGAAGTAAGTATTAACTTCGTTACTTCCTCGATGGTTGTAGGTTTGAAGGCAGAAAAGGTTCCGCTATTGCTTTTAGTAAACGATGGTGGTGGGGCGGAGGCTGTTAGGGCACGTATTGATTTGATTTTGTCAAGAAAAAATTTGGAAAAAATTTCCGGAGCTATGTCGGTTGTATTTTGTGCACATACATCGGCAACGACTGTCTTAATAGAGTTCCACAGACTTCGCGGATTTTGACGCTCTGAATTGATCCTACTTGTCCAATATTCAGATTTTTTCGAGCGAATTAGTAACGAGTACTCTTTTTGAGCCCGTATCCAATCGTCCCGTGAAGTAACGCCCGAGTGTCTGTAGGACCTCTCCAATTTACGCATTGATCTCTTCTGGCTCCGACATTCTTCGTCAAACCAGTCATCAGAATTTCGCTGTCGCCGAGTTTTTGTAGAAGTTGGTGCATATTTATTTAGAAGAGTTGAAAGAAAAGTGTTGTAATATTCTGCCAGTTTGGTTGTTGATTCTGTTTTCCAAACGCTTTGTGTACAAAGTGGAGAATTTTTTAGTTCAGACAGGAACTCATCAAAGTTAAAGTTACGCCATGCTCTTGACGTAATAGTTACGTATGGGATTTTCGGAGGGTTAAAGTCGATTTCAGTGCGAATTAGCCTATGATCTGATAGCCCTACATCCACGCTAGCCGCTACAAGCGGCGGGCCGCTCGACTTTGAGACAAAAATATCCAAAGTTCCGCCTGCATCGTGAGTTGGAGCACTAACCCATTGATGGCATCCAAAGCAGTCTAATAAATCGCAAAATTTAATTGTGTTGGGTGAATCCGGACGCTCTAGGTGTACTTCCCCACCTTCCTCTTTCCCATCTCCTTCCCTTCCCCATTACCTTCAGCCTCACAACATACCACAATTGGGGATGCCGTGGGCTCACTGACTCCAGACGGGAGCAGCTGAGACTCTTGTGAGGTATTCACTTTTTTTTTTTTAAATGGGTCCTAGCTTTTCTTCCAAGGTTCCAACTGTCTGAAGCCAGTCGATCTATGGTATCTAGCAGTGGCGACTCGTGACTTTTGTGAGCCTGTGTTCTAAGATTGAGAAATACGACTTAATCGATGCTGCAGATGAGAACGATTTTTTTCAAATTTTAATTTTTTGTGGGTACGAAGATTTTCAGGATTCCATCAGTTAAGTGGGGATATTAATCACTTGTTTTATTTAGACTTCACTTCACTCAAATTTTATTGTCTCTTGTTAAAAGTCTTACCAATATATATTTTTTTTAATTTTACATAGCTGATACACTACAATAATTTATGTGACTCAAACGTTTATTAAATTCGTGTAAAATTTGTTATGTTAACGGTTGGTATTTGTACTTTATTATTTCTCTATTTTTTTTTTATTATTAACCCCTCAGGCTAAGGAACAGCTCACATAGGTCTCAAAGAAATCGTTGTATCTCCCATGCTGTCATGGTAAGAAATATGATCTACATGGTGTTTGAAAGAGAAAACATCACGCTCTATTTTCAAATCTAAAAGTTAACCACAGAAAAATTAAAATTTACACCTCAGTGAAACCAATCTCCGACAAAAAAAAATAAAACTTTGTGAATTTTTTATTAATTATTTTTACATGAAATGATAACAAAATGAGGTAATAATAACCTTTACAATACGTATGTCAAATAAAATAGGAGTGTGTTTTTTTTATTTTTAATAATCAATAATAATTACAATTAGATAAAACATATGGTCAGCCATTTTTAAACCTTTTTAAGTGTTTGCAATCAAAAAATTTAATAGGAGAAGAAGAAGTAAACAATAATAATCTAAACGAAAATATGAAAGAAAACAAGACACAGAAAAAGACAATAGTCGCAACTGGGACTCGAACCCAGACCTCTCGTCTAACCGGTGCGTGCGCGTTAACCAATTTCGCTATTGCCACCTTATGTCAAACCGTCATATTTGTCAATCTCATATTTTCAAATTTTAGAAATAACATTATTATCTACAACTAATTATTTTTCCATAAAAAATTGAAATTTAAAATATATAAGTTTGTTTCTAATAATAAAATTTGAAAGCGTATTTCATCACTTTACAAAAACAATTTTTATTTTCCGGATACGTTAAAAATCATTTAATTTATTTGGACTTTATTGCAAAGCGGAAACATGTGATATAAAAATGTCTGATAGAATATGCCAGAGGCCAGAGGGTTTAGTCCTCTGTTTGTTGTGTGGTTGTATTAATAAACTAAAATAAATAAAAATAAAGTGTATTACTTAAAATAAGCCATTAGCCAGATTGGTGAAATTGCATTATATATATATAGTTCGGGTGTCTAAAGCAGCCGACCCATTCCCCCCCATCCCACTAATAAGTAGATTATTTTATGTTCTGCCACAAGCATGAGTTGGTTCAAGTGCTGGGCGATTTCAGATAGGCGTAATTACTCTACTTTATATGAATATATTTTCTCCAAGCACTAGTTCGACCATTGAAATGAAAGGGACTAGCGTGGTATGTGAGTTAACAAAATTTTGTTAGAGCTTTTTTCACCAACACTCCCAATAATAGTTGTGTGGTAGTAGACCTCGTGTCCAAAAATAATGTATCTAATTTTCCCTTACTTACTAATAAATCATAATCAAAATTTCCAATAATTTTTGGAGCATACTTTGCGATTTTTTTTCTATCGAGGGAATTTCATATAATTTGCGTTTCGGCTTGGGCAGCATCTAGACATTATCTTCAAAAATAACATATATTTTTTTAAGAGCTTAAGGGAAATATATAAGAAATCGGTAGAAATTCGAGTTGCGGCCCCTTGAACCATATATTTTTTAATTGTAAACTTCTTTTGCACCGTTGTGATTTGAAACTCGATGACACGAAAAAAAGCAACACTAAAAAGAGACAAACACATACATCTATAGGATTTAACCTGCGATATAATACAATCGGTCTCCTTTTTGTGCGGTGTTTTGTAGCCTTCCCACTATTATCTGTATTATTATTTATCTCGTTTATTGTCAATACACAGTTACAATAGTTTTTTTTTTTTTACATGAATACCGCACAAGAGTCTCAATAGCTCCCGTCTGAAGCCAGTGAGACTATGGCATCCCCAATTGGGGTATGTTGTGAGGCTGAAGGTAGTGGGGAGGGGAAGGAGATAGGGAAGAGGATGGTGGGGAAGTACCTGGCTATTCAGATCTGGTCACCAAAGTCAATTCTGAATGGTGGTCTTACACCAGGGCGATACAGAGAGTATCTTCCACTGTGGAACGTGCCGCAAATATACTATATATTATTTTAAATGGATAAATTGTGAAATAACACAAATTAATCAAATAAAATTTATTTGCCACGCCGGGATTCGATCCCGCGACCTTCGGTGTGCGAATCAAGCGTCTTTCCGCTGCGCTACGCCGGCCGTTAAGTTACATCCTGGATGGCGTTAGTGGTAGCATATTATTTTGTTATATTCTAACAGTTTTCTGAAGGTTTACTTCTACCGTGTGTGAATTGCACACTGTTATTTTTTTAAGTAACATTTTTTTTTTAATAAAAAATTAAAAAAGAAATTGTAAGTACAATTTAAACTATTCAATTTGAAAACGACTTGTAATTTTTACATTAGCTCCACGCAAGAGGCCCTGAGGAAAAAATCCTCAGAGCCTTTTATCATCTTTGGGGATGCTGTGCTTAGAGTATTTTTAGGAAGAGGAAGGAGAGGAAGTTCTGAGAAGGAGTGAGTAGGAAATCGGGGTTCAATGTATCCAGGACGGATTGAGAGAATCCGGCTGGAGAGGTCTAGGTTAGGTCTCCATCAATCCGTCACGCAGAAAGTGGGCAAACGCATTCGCCACCAAGAACCTCACTCCAAGAACCCTCCACCCCTGCTAAGTCACCAAACGTAACGAACCACTTGGGGTGACCAATGGCAGGGGTGTTGTTATCCAATAAACGGTTCCCGGGGCGGCGGTACCCACAACCGCCTTCCAAATTAAAGTATGATGAAAAAATGTATGACTAGGAATTTGTTTGTGTGCATTACCACTTTAGGTTATTTTTGCTTAGAAAGGGGTCACGTGTAGTTGTATGCATCAATGGCCCAATGCAATAATTAGGTAATTAAACAGAGCATACAAGTTTCATAGAACGAAATCACAAGTGAAATTTGGGAAAAGCTATCTAGAACATTCACTGAATACTTCAAGACTAACTTCGTTAAACTATCTACCCACTATTTATTTTTTATATTTTAACAAAATCTAGTCATCTTAACAAAATCTTACATTGTTAGTGTTAACATATATTGTATTCAGTTCGCCAAATTAGAATTTTCACGAACAACGCATAATTAGAACGTTCTTACAAAAAGTCACTGAGAAATAGCCTTCCTTTCTGGGTTACGCCTACTAATTATTACTGGCGTTTAGGAGTCAACGAGGAACAACATTTGACGATTTTAAATATTCAAAAGGATGTTTGCAGTGTATTTCTTTTATTTAGTCGAAAAATACTGAAACAAGCGAACCTTTTTTATTCTTAGGAAAATGTCATATTTATTTATTTTTAGTTTTTCGAAAAGTCGAACATAAATTGTGTGTGAGTACTGTTTTGATTGTTATTTTTAATCTTTAATTTACTTTCTAAGCCCAAAAAACTAAAGATCAAAATCTCCTACCTACGAACCCCTTTTAGGTTATAATTTTATTGTATAATGTAGAAAACAAAATTCTTTATAAAATTATCGTAAAACATTTTAATATTTGTGACTGAGCTTCGCAAAATAAAATAAAACGCGCTTTTTGGCGATGTTTTTTTATCGTGAACAAATCAAAACAGGCGGCTGGCGTTAAACGGGAATTTAAACCTTAACGCCATCTACCTAAGGAGTGCTATTGTTTTTTGCCTAATTCCGAATTTTACACGACGCGGGCTCAGCCTGAGCGGTCATGGACTATACTGTCTTTTCTATTGAAAAAATCTCGACATACTGTACGCAAGTAATTACTGGTTTGTTATAAAATATTTAGGCCTGCAGGCACCAAGTTCTGATAACATCGCAAAGTTTGTGCCTTGTGGTGCTTTAACCCGTCAAGTCTGTTTGTTTAGTTTTCGAAACAAATCATACAGGCCTCGTAAAATCGTTGTGTCTCCCTGGTAAAAAAATGTTAGAAAAAGAAAACACCAAGTTTATTTTATTTTATTTTAAATTTTTATTTACTCGTTGGTTACATTATTTGTGGATTTTTCTACCACCATGCTAGCTAGGCACATGCTAGTTATGGTGGTCAATTCAAATATAAAATTTAACCACAAAATAAGCAAAATGTAGACCTTTATGAAACCAAGTTTCGGATCCCAATTTGAAATAAAATTATGAAAGCTTAGGGAATTATAATTATTTTTTAAATGGAACGACAAAAATATGAGGTTCCAATAACCTTTGTAATATACGTGTATAATAAAATGTGTATGTTTTTTTAATTTTTTTCGTTATCAGTAATTTAGTAATTTTGAAACTTTTTATGTTTGCATGCAAACATTTTATATTTTAAAAATTATATGCTTAGGGGGCATACATTAATTACATGAGCTCAAAAGGGGGGGGACTCCAGCAAAATCTCACGTTACTTAAAAAGAATATACGAAGTGGCCCAAATGTATCTCTCCAAGGGGGAGGGGGGGTCTAGATTGGAAGAAAAACTGCTCACGTAATTAATATATGCCCCCATTATTTCGGTTTATAAACTTGGAAAGCGCACTTTATCACCTTTCAAAAACAGTTTATAGTTTTCGGATATGTTCAGAAATATATATCTTTTATTTCGATTTTAGTGTAAATCGGAAATATTTTGACCCTAAATCGTCGAGGTCTGAGGGGTTATGTATCACAAAAAGACGCCCTCTGCTTAGGCCCAGGGCGAACCAGGACAAAGAAAACGCCAACGTAAAATAATTTAACATTGAACAACCCCTTTCACTATTCACTATGTACACTATACAGTTTATACATTAAAAATGAAAAGGTTAGCATAATATTCTCAGTGGATACAATTACCAGGTAATTGAAAGTATGTATTTCAGATTCCTTTGAAATTACCTCAATACGGCGTTTGCTTCGTGAATAAAATATCTTCTATCTATATTTATATCTGTCTATCTATTTATATAAAGATTCGTGTCTGTGGAGGGTAGACATTTTCATTTTTAGACAAATCTGCGGAGATTGATGGAATTTTGCTCACAATAGAAGAGAAAGGTCGCTCTCTATATTAGATTTCGTAAAACTCTGTGAAAAGCTCTGGCAGCGCCGCGCAGCGGGAGCGTATTTCCTTTTCCGTGTTCAATACGAGGCAACCATGCCTCGAAACAACACGGGTTTTTAATGCCATTTTTTTCCCAAACCCGTGTCCAGTAGAAGGCAAGCGGCATCCTATTGTGCACGGGTTTGTAACGCCAATCCCTTCGCAAACCCGTGTTCAGTACGAGACACGCGTCCTCCAAACGTGATTATAATATAAAAAAGGAATTGTGTGCGTTCACGCACAATATAATGGATGGGCAATAAAACTCAAACAGCCTGACTAATAAAATAAATAAAAACACTTTATAATAAAGTACTTATAACACTTTATAGTACCAATCTTATAAAATAAATTCTCTAAAATAAAGTCACATGTCATCATAATTTTAAAAAACATCTTTTGAATGGTTTGTCAGGCAAAGCAGAGTTTGTCTAACGGGTATGTGTAATTATTCTAATACATTTCTTTCCTTGTTCTGGTGTTATAAATACAGGTACAAACTCGTCTATAATGCATTCACTTAACATGCCTCCTACTGAACACGGGTTGGGGAAGGGAATTAACGTTAGAAACCCGTGCACAGTAGGATGCCACTTGCCTTCTTCTACTGGACACGGGTTTGGTGGCTAAATGGCGTTATAAACCCGTGGTGATTTCGAGGCATGGTTGCCTCGTATTGAACACGGAAAAGGAAATACGCCGCCGGGGTCTTCAGCTAGTCTTATCATTTTTTATACTGAGGTTGATGAAATAAAAAAAATACTTACATTTTTTTAAAATTCTTTTCATAATAAGCTCGAACACAACATGCTAGTATTAAAGTATTCCGTATTCTGCGTAAGAAAATATATTTTTTTGATGTGTTCGGTTTTACGTTGGATTTTTATTTTATAAACAGCTAGCTGACCCGGCGAACTTCGTACCGCCTCAGAATGAATAACTGATTAGCTATTTTAAATTCAGTTTTTTATTAAGTTAAAATGAAGACTCAAAATAATTTCAATAATTTTCCTCCAAAGTACTACTTTTTTGCGACGGGAATTGCGTTTCATTTTATTTATACGTGTGTGGGAGATTTATTATAATGAATGTATTTTTCCTTTGGGGGGTGCAGACATACGTTCACTGTTTGTCTCATTTTCGACTGTTGTAATTTAGTGTGTAAGAAAAAGGGGCAGCATTATAATATGTTTAAGACCAAAGGCGTTTGACGTTTTTGTTTTTGGAATTCACTCACACTTCAATATTATCTTTGTATCTAACTATATTCCATACTTTCAAAATTATCGTCACGGCTAGTAATATTGGTAGGGGTCTACGCAGACGTAAAGGTGCGGTGTGTGATAGAGATGGAAGAAAATGATGACTTTTTTCCTTAGGAGTGAACAGACCTACGTACATTGTGTATCTCATATTTTGAAAGAGCTGCAGCAATATTGTAATTATAAAATTGAAGTGTGTGTTAATTCTAAAAAAGCCGTTCCATACAAAATGTGTGAGAAAATGAATTTTTTTAATAGTTATTCTGCTATTTGGGGTGGAGACAAATCCAAGAAATCAAAAACCATTAAAGTCGGTCCAGCCGCTCTTGAGTTATAAATGGTGTAACTAACCCGAATTTGTTTTATATATTAAAGATATTTATTATTGGCTTCCCTAATATTATATGATATTAAAATATGTGTCTAAAAAATTGAAAGAAAGTACTTACCTAAAAAAAAACATTGAAAAAATCCTAAAAAGATCAACTAAAAATTACTTAGCCATTTGTCACAAAAAATTCTTCCTTAATTCTCCGCGGAACAATACCTATGTTGTTTTTTAAAATCACCGTATATCTAGTATCATAAGCAAAAACGCGGTATAGTTTAAGCATATTATGAAACTTGATAAACTGTCGTATTGCTTAGTTCTACTGCCATTTTTTGTGAAAAAATTAAAGGCATTTCATTTTTAACACTGAAATAAGTTTTATATTGCAATTACAAGATTTTCAGAATTTGATAGAGAAATATTTATTCATATTTAGTTAAATTTGTCATTTTTGTTGACTTTTTTCTCGTGACTTGTCAAATTATTATTAGACGTTATTAAACATTGTTTGCAGAATGCAATCAATTTAGAATAAGACCAACCTTTATTTAGGGTACTAAGGACTATCAGCTGTTGAACATCCTGCCACGCAGTGGCGTACACAGAGTTTCACAGAGGGCAGGCAGCAGGGAAAATAGCGAATTAATTGACATAAAAGTTCTTACAGCAGGCTTACTAAGTTTTCGCAAATAAAGGCTAAGCTACTGGGGTTTCAAGTTTATTTATTTATTTCTATAGAAATATTACAGTATTTACCCAATTATTAACATTTTTACATAATAGGTATATTTTGAAAACATTTTTACATAGATAATATATTTTGCAATTTTATTATGTTGTGTGTAAGGTAGGTTTGTGAAGGTGAAACTGTAGATGGGTATTTTTTTGTATGCTTCGTGAACACCTAAATAGGAGAACCTGTTCTGAGGTGTTTACCTGTTTATTTATGATTAACTGTGACAAGTTATGTGTTGTAGTAGAAAGTTTTTTAATTTTTTTTTATTTTATATTTATTTTAGGTTTAGCCGATATGTTCGATTGAGATTGCAGCCACATCAAATAACAGCATCATTTATGCATATTACCAGCCACTGGATAAAATATAAAATGTTAAAATATTTATTTTATATTCTATTTTAATAAAAGCCGAAATAACATAAAAATCTGTAATAAACTTGTACTAATTAATAAAGGTACCAATAGATGGCATTAATTGCTGTATTTGTGATGTGTACCGAAAGGCACGGCCTTTTTCGACACTGACCCAAACAAGTCTTCCCTTGAATGCGCATTACGCACACCTATACATTATGGTGACCGGACAACTAGATCATGCAACTTCAACACTTCCTTTTAAAAGTCATTAAAAGTGGTTAAAAATATATATAAGGTTAAATAGGTTACGTTAGGTTAGGTCATGGACTATTTTTCAAAAAAAAAAATCTTAACTTTCTTTTCAAAGGGGTGTTGAAAGGGTGTAGGGGTGTAGAATGCAGTCCATATTTGAATATGACATAATGTGCGTCATTTTGCATCTTATTTCATGCTTTTGACACGTCATAAAAAAGCCGGTAGGGCGTGTGAGGCGCTGTGGATCGTGCATTGAACTTCGTGCGTATTTTTTAAAGTTAAAATTATAACTTGTGATAGTGTTTATATTTTTAAGTGAGAAACCTAGGGTCATCAGTGCTTTTGTGCCTATTTGGAAGGAACGCCCCTGCTATCACGTCAGTTAGTAGTTACCCAGTTGTCAGTTGTCAGCTGTCAGCTGTTGTCAGTTGGGTGTCGCGTCTGGCGAACCAATAACAATAATTACGGCACGGTCCATCTGACTACTGGCGACATTGTTTCGTGGCGCCAACCAATTAGTATTCTCAGCTCTCGTCACAATAATAATATCATTATATGCGGTGGGACAGTTTACAGTCGGAATTCTCACGAGGGGTTTTTTAGAAGCGAAGTTGAAATTTAGCTGAAATTCACAATATTTTCTTGTACTTATCTTCAGTTCGCTTTGTATGTTAATATCTCACAAGAGTCCCAACTGCTCCCGACTATGCATAGCCAAATGAGACCTTCAGATGTTTGAGAATAAACTTTAATAACAATGAACGTCTTGAGTACAGGAAACCGATACCGTCGATACAAGAAAGAAATTTAAAAAAAAAGACACAAGATGAAGTGTGTCAGATATTTTAACGTGTATTTTTTTCTCTAATTATGGGTTGGTTGCATGATAAATATTTTATTTTATTTGAAAACTTCCCATCTGCTCCCGTCCAGAGCCAGTGAGACTATGGCATCCACAATTGGTGTATGATGTGAGGCTGAAGGTAGTGGCGAGGGGAAGGAGATGGGATAAAGGAAGGTGGAGAAGTACCTGGCTATCCAGATCTGGTCACTAAACACGGCTAACACCTCCCTCTCCCTCTCACAGTTCCAAAGAGAAGAAGGTGGGAGAGGAAGGTGGGAAAGTACCTGGCTATTCAGATCTGGTGACCAAACGCGGCTAAAGCCATTTCAAGCCACATTTCAATTCTGAATGGTGGTTTTACACCAAGGTGATACTGAGAATGTGTTCTACTATGGAACGTGCCGCAAATATAATATTTTTGATGAATTTTAAATAATTGTGTAATACACAAATTTATCAAATAAAATTTGTTTGCCCAAGCCGGGATTCAATCCCGCAACCTTTGGATTGCGAGTCCCTTGCCTTACCCCTCGACCACGGAGGCAAGTGACTCGTAAGAAGGGTGGAATAATTAGTTTCTTTTTATTTATAAACCCCTCAGGCCTTGAGCATATTTTGCCAGATGGTCAGATTAGTTTCGCTTTGCAATAAAATCCAATTAAATGGAATAATTCTGAATGCATCCGAAAACTAAAGACTGTTTTTGAAAGGTGATTAAATACGGTTACAAATTTTATTATTAGAAATATTCACATAATTTATGAAATATAAAAAAAAAATTATGCAACCAAAAAAAAAGTTTAAAAATTGCTCACGTCATTTTTTTTCTAACTAAAATTATTGATACGCATTTTATTAAACAACTATGTACTTATCATAAATTTTATTTTCACTTCTCTTTTTTGTGGTAATATTAATGAAAAATTCACTATAAATGGGAAAATATTTTTATTATTTATAATTTTTAAAAAAGTCGTCGATCAGTTTTTCCAAATATGGGACCCGGTCACGCGTTGCTGTGGCTAACGAAACACAACGCCATCTACTGGATGCTTACCCAACCTTTATAACCACTGCGTTAATTTGCATACTAATCAAATCCACACCGCCCGCTTGCCAGCCCGCTCGTTCACTACATACAGACATTCTCCTATATTATATATTTCAACCAATTTATACAAAACCTTGACAAATTATACACCTAAACCGTCCTAGTGAATCACTCTATCTATTGGTGAAAATTGCAAGAAAATCTGTTCAGTAGTTTTTGGGTTTATCGCGAACAGACAGACAGACGCGACGGAGGATCTTTAATTTATAATATGTAGAAATATTTCAACCAATTTATACAAAACCTTAACAAATTATATACCTAAACCGTTCTTGTGAAATTCTATTGGTGAAAAACGCATGAAAATCTGTTCAGACGTTTTTGAGTTTATCGCGAACTGACAGACAGACGCGACGGTGGACTTTTATTTATAATATTATGTATAGATTAAAGACATTTCAAAACCAAAACAAGATTTACAAGAATTGTGAAAATAAGTGAATTAAATACTCGTATTATAATCGGGCTACAAATTATTGCCTCTTCGCGCTTTTCCTTTAAAAGCTCATCTCTGTTCGCAATTTTTACGAGTATTTACACACTTTAGATGTGTTTTTAATGCATGTTAAATATCCACCATAAATTTAAAAAGTTCACTGTGAATACTTTTGCTCAGACCAAATATAACATTTTTAACACCGGTGATTCGGTATGGCATGATTTATGATGCTGATTTTATTATGTGGGTGAAATAATAACTTGCCTGCGTGTGTTTTTTCTGTGAATGAGAGAGCGTGTTTCAAACGTAAGGACTAAATCGTGTAAATGAATCATGAAACACTAAGGTAGGTAAACGTAAAAAACAAAGAATATTTACTTAAGGCGCCGTATCACCGCTCAAAAAGAAGAAGATGGAGAGATATGTAATTATGAATGTTGGAGAGAGTGCACTAATATTTAAAACTGTAAAATTGAAGCGAAAATTGTGAAAATGTTTAATAAAACACGACTCGTTTAAAATAGAGAATAAAATCTCTTTTGGGCTGTCTAAAATAGCATTTGAAGAAATAACTTGTAAAATAACTGAAACAGACGTGAAAATAATAATTTTCAGAGCATACTTTGCGATTTTTTTCTTTCAAGGCAATCTCATATAATTTCCGTTTTGGCATGGGGAATGTATAGATATTATCTTCAAAAATAACATACATTATTTTAAGAGCTTAAAAACTTAAAATGTTTAAGGGAGATATGTAAGAAATCGGTAGAAATTCGGGTAACGGCTGCTTAAATTATCATGTAATCTTGTACACCTACCGACACGCAACGTATCCCATTCCCTGTCTCATCAAATACCCTGCCAAAAAAATCATAAACCGTTAATGCATTAATAATGTAAAAAATATAATATTCAGGGTGTTAAGAGAGACGTATTTGATTTTCTTAACGAGTAAAAAAATGTAAATTGCATTTTGGTCTCCATTGACATTTTTGCTGTTTTTTTTCAATCAAAACATAAAAAAATCACTAGATATTGGATAGTTAGGGACGGGGTGAGTAACCAATGATAGCATGGCCATGGATGGAAAAAAGACATAAAAAGTCACCGGAAACCAAGATTTCATTTTCATTTCTTACTACAAATAATATCAGGAATCACTGGTCAAAGTAAGTCAAGTACGTCCCCTGGACAAATATATGAATTTAAATAGTTCATTCCATACCACTTTTTTATTTTCTTATTTAAACCAAGAAGTTTTGCTAATGTAATTTTATGGACATACTAGCTGAGCCGGAGAACCTCTAACGCCTCAGAACAACTGTTGTGTTAACTTATTAGCCGAATTAAATTCAGTTTTTTTATTAAGTTAAAAATTACACAATGAAGCAATTATCGATGCGCAACTGTCCTTATGTTGTTTTGGTCAGTATCAGAGATAAAGTTGTGTACGGATTTATATTTTTATATTTTTTGTGATTTTCTTACTTTTCCACTTGCGTTTCATTTACTTTACACGTGTGGGGGAGTTTTATTATAATTATTGTATTTTTCTTTTGGAGGGGTGCAGACATACGTTCACCGTTTGTCTCATTTTAGATTATTGACATTTAGTGTGTAAGAAAGAGGGGCAGCATTGTGTGTTTTAGAAAAAAAGCAAAACAATCAGCGCATTGACATTTGACGTTTTTGAATTGTTGGAATTCACTCACTATTTAATATTATATTTATTACAATATTGCTGCAGCTCTTTCAAAAGAGGTGAATTTGTTTAATACAAAATAGAGGAGGAAATGAATTTTCTTCATAATCATTTTTTCGTGAATTTTTCCGATGTTTTAATAGCTATTCTGTTATTCGGGGCGGAGAGAAATCCAACAAATTAAATATCATAAAAATCGCTCCAGCTGTTCTTGAGTTATAAATGGTGTAACTAGCCCGACTTTGTTTTATAAAATATTAAGATTTAGATAAAATAAGATATGATTCTGTGGGACCTTTGGATTCTATTATAAACAAAAATTTTAACAAAACAAAAAAATGACTTCAAAAATGCACTAAAAAGTAAAAAAATTATTTCCTACGATTGTTATTTTTTGAGTCGGTGTCAGCCAAGGTAACTACATACATACATAGGTGAGATGTGGAGATCTTGGCTGACACCGACTCCAAAAATAACAATCGTACGAAATTATTTTTTTACTTTTTAGTGCATTTTTGAAGTCGTTTTTTGTTTTGTTAAAATTTTTGTTTATTTTTTTATTTTTAGTGACGAGCGTGCGTAAAGAAGTTTTACTTCAAAAAAAGAATCATCGAAATCTGTTGGCGTAATATTGAGTTATTCGTCCATTTGTAGCGCACATACTTATTGCAAAATTTAAGACATATATGGTTTTCTCATGGAACTCAATGTCAGAACTGGACCAAATTAAAATGGGACCACACGGAAAACACCAGCTTTCTAATAAAAAAATAATCATCAATATCGGTTTACCCAATCGAAAGTTCTGAGGTAACAAACATAAAAAATACCGTCGAATTGTATATTCCTCCTTTTTGAAGTCGTTTAAAAAAAGGATCATCGAAATCTGTTGGCGTAATATTGAGTTATTCGTCCATTTGTCGCGCACATACATATTGCAAATTTAAGACATATATGGTTTTCTCATGGACTCCATCGTCAGAACTGGACCAAATTAAAATAGGACCACACGGGAAGCACCAGCTTTCTAATAAAAAAATAATCATCAATATCAGTTCACCCAATCGAAAGTTCTGAGGTAACAAACATAAAAAATACCGTCGAATTGTTTATTCCTCCTTTTCGAAGTCGTTTAAAAATATGCTGGTTCGGAGAATTAAATATTGTAGGCGAAAACGCGTGGCAATACAAAGTGAAATCCTTAAACTAAAAATAGTAGAATAAGGATTCTATCAAACAATAACGAAACAAATCTAAAAAAAGGTTCAAAAAAGTTTTTCATTTCTGCCTAAGGCCTAATTCAGATCGTTATGAATTAATTCACTTGAGATCCAAAAATAATAAAGTACGTGGGCTAAGGATTGGCATGCAGACCTTATTATATGAGGCATTTTTGTGTATCGATATTGCAGATCGTTTATAATAGGATGATTTCACATTATTTAGAGTTTGATAAGAAACGTGGGTTTAAAGAAAATACTCGTTAAATTGACATCCCACGCATCACGCTGTTACATCGATGAACGTTTTTGAAATATGCATTTTTTTAATCAACTTTTTATTACGATATCTTGAAACATGGAGATTACATAAAAATAATTGAATATTGGAATTTTAGAACTTGGAAGAAAAATGTAATGGTTTATGGTTTATTTAATGAAGATCGTAATATTAACAGGATGTACTTAAAATGGCGACGTCTGGATTCGTCAATATAATTGATTATGAACATCTTATATCTGAAAATGGAAATAAGTTTGAACATAATAATGAGGTATTTTCACAAACGAGGGATTATGTTGAAAATGTACGGAATATTTAAATACCCCAAAATATCGTTTTAGCGGTGATTCAAAAATGGGAAACTTTGACTCGCTGTAGAAAACTTATTCGTCAACATAAAAATAAAATAAAAATCCTGTAGTCATCGAAATTTTTTGCTTAATTTTTTTGAGCAATGAAAAAAACATGGAAATATTCCATAAGCGATGTTTGCATAGCTATAGCAATCACATGAGGGAGGGGGGGTTCGATTCAAAGGGAAAAGGGGGGGGGGTTGATCCTGGGGGTGGGGGAGTAAGTTCGAAACGGGTGGGGATTTTAAAATTTATTGGAAAATTTGTTGGGACCTCTGCAACTCTTTATTTATCACATTGGTAAACGAGATGGTACATAAGATATTGCTGCATTTTCCAGGTATGTAATCTACCAGTACTTTTCTCTTTTTTACCTACGCAATACTGAGGCATATGGGGGGTTTTAGTACCCTAAACCCCTCACCCCCTTGTATACGCCCTTGGGCGTTAGTAACTGTTGGTTCTACAAGATAAAAATACTTTGAAAATTCCCGCAATGAAGCGCATATTATAATATACTAGCTTTTGCCCCCTGCTTCGCTCGCATATTCCCCCCCCCCCCCCTTCACTTAATCAATCAACAATCAAATACGCGCCGTTTCGCATTCATAATATTAGTATAGCTGTTGGCTTACGTCAAAATGTAGATTAGTACATATTTTATATCTGTACACTAAATATTCATATTAGAATACTCATATTTTAATTTTTGCTATCAAAAAAACTCCATAGTTACCTAAACAAATAACAAAATGACAACCCACGTCGAACATTTACTTAGCAACACGCTTTGCCAATAAACGTATAATAAATAATTTCATAACGCCACAGCTTATTCATAACCCCAGAGCTTACCAATATAAATATATATAGCCTATATTACTCGCAAATAATGTGCTTTCGATTAGTGAAAGAATTTTTAAATTCCATTCGGTATTTATTGCGTGAAAGAGAAACAAACATCCATGCAGACAAACATTCGCATTTATAATATTAGTAAGATTTATGTACCAACTAGTTTTTATTGACTACATTGTTCCTGATTTTACTGGTAGAAAATAAGAGTAGCAAGAACAATAATTACACGAGAACTATCTTTTTAGTCATATTATTAAATCGTTAACAATAGTACGTTAGTTTTTCTGCTCACAGTATTAAAAACTTTAGTATCATAGGTTTCCTCGATGTACATAACTCTTTGATTTGATTCGCACAGCTGCGTGGGTTATCGCATCCGCTATCGATGTTTTCGGCGCGCGGAATCAAAGGCAGGCAGTGGCAGCACTTCCGGATTCCCCCTCCATCTTGTTACCCCTTCACCCTGTTGTTATCCCCCCGATCTCCCTCCCGTGACCCCCATTGGCGCCCCGTCTAGACATGTTAACGAGATAGGCGCCGCGCTTGTTACCGACTGGATTAACTGATGGTCTCTGCTTTTACTGCCGTTCTTATTCAGTAGTCAAGAAACGTTTTAGATACGTCAATAATAATTGACTGAGAGTAACAAAGTCCTGTTTTTGCATTTCGTCTGCCCGTAAATTTGTTGGTACGTTCCGTTTCCGTTTCAAGATGGTGACTGACGACTGTTCTAACTAACTAACTATCACGCCACTTCTCCGCAGGAGTAGGCAGAGAGGACGGACCGCCAAACAACTCGGTCTTGGAACACACTCTGACTCTTGACATAGCCCGACTCAAGTATCTGATGCACTTGTTCGTGCCACGTCTTCCTCGAGCGTCCCAACTTCTTCTACGGTTCACATATACATCATATAATATCCTTACAGCTCTACATGCCCAAACCATCTGAGGGTCCCTTTCTCAATCTTAGTCGTTACGCTTACATCAGCCCTGCATTATTTGCGGATCTTCACATTTCTCACATGAATTTATACGTAGTTTCACCACACGTGCGCCTCAGGGATCTCATTTCAACAGCATTCAGTCTACTTTCATTCTTCTTATACCAGGTCCATGCCTCACTGCCATACTCAGGGTAGGTACCAGCACTCCATTATGGGCCGCTAGCTTCGCTTCTTTTGACAGTTTTTTATTAGTGCCAACGGAACTCAGTCCACCATTAATGGAGTTACATGCATTTACCCTTCTTTCAATGTCTCTATCAGAATTCCCATGCACCTGCTCCAAGTATTCATCATTTACAACAATATTGCACACTGTTTTCGTACTCTCTCTTGATTGAAGCTGAATCCGTCAAAGACTAAGTTTCTCCAGACCGGTATAAGTAGACGTCAGCATAACGTTGATAACTCCCCAATAACCATTTCTGAAAGTGACATCATTCTGAAGACATGTATCAAACTATCGGGTGTCAATCTGGAATCTGATTTTTCCCTTAACTCAAGCGAACAGAACCGTAAGCATGGGGTTCTTTCATAGACAGTGGGTTCTTTCAATTAAGTCAAATCAAAGCAGTACGGAGAAACCTGCCATCTGAGGCTACTAAATTACTAGTCAATTCGTAAGTTGTTTCACGTCTAGATTATTGCAACGGAATATATGCATGTCTTCCAAAATATCAAATGAACAAATTAAAATCCATTATCGATACTGCAGCAAGACTTATCACCAGCGTTTCTAAATATTCCCACATTTTAAAGCCTCCCAAAAATCTTCACTAGCTCGAATATCCTGAAAGAATCCAGTTCAAGCTCTGCTGGATGGTATTTAAGTTCCTTAACGGATTGACGCCGGCTTACTTATCGGAAATGTTAATTCCAGAAAATTCCAATTCTCGACAATCAAACCTTAGGTCAGCAGCGTTATCAGCTATCGGTGGAAGGTTGAAGGATCCAAAGCGCACATCAGATTCTAAGTTCGGTTCAGCGCCCTTGAGGTGATTCAGCGCCCTTGAGGTGATTTTTCACAAAAACGGCGCTATATAAATCGTCCAAATATAATTTTACGGTGCTCCAGATTTCATGTCCGGGTTGAATCTTTCCCAAATGAAAGACTAAACCCTTCCACACACTTTTCCACAAATGAATATCTAGTAAATTAACGCAATGTAATTGCACTATATAAGAATAAAACAATACAAGAACAATACGTCAATCCACCAGAAACATAATGGGAAAATATTTCACCGACTCCAGATATTTTCATATCAGAGGGTTCGGCTCTGATGAAATCCTAACTGGTCCGATAAATCCTACTGATCCCTCAATATAAATATTTAAAAAATCTTTCGTAATCCTACATGTATTTAAAATGACCGACTTTTGCATTTTTAAGTACAAATTTTTTGACAAATCTAATACGCCTAAATTTTGAATGAGAGAGCTTGGTATAATGCCAGTAGCCGAAATAACAAATGGTAATATTTTTATAGTCTGAGAATGCCAAATTCTTTTAATTTCATTTCCTAAATCTGTATATTTTCTTATTTTTTCAGAAACAGTTTTCTGAATATTACAAGAATTTGGTATAGCGACATCAATGATATAAGTTATTTTCTTAATTTTGTCATGTAAAACTATATCGGGTCTATTATGACTAATTGTTCTGTCTGTCAGAATAGTTTTATCATAATAAATTTTATAAAATTCATTTTCTAAAAATGAATTTGGTTCATATTCATAATATGGTACATTACGGCAGTCAATCAAGTTATGTTTAATTACCAAACTTTGGTGAATTATTTTTAAAACTTGATTGTGCCTAAATGTATACTCGGACGGCGCTAATACAGAACATCCCGATATAATATGTTCTATAGTTTCCGGAAAAGCCAAACATTTTCTACATAAATCATCAATTTGATTTGCATCTTTGATGATATGCTTCCTATAATTTTTAGTATTAATGACTCTATCTTGTATGGCAAGCATAAAGCCTTCTATTTCTGCGCTCAACTCTCCAATACTCAACCATTTGTTTGACGAAAATTTGTCAACATATGTTTGGTTGAGATAATTGAAGTGTTTTGCGTGAAGAATTTTATTTGACCAGGAATCTAATAATTCCTGGTTGGTATTTATAAGAATGCTGGCATTCTCGTCGTATAAATTTAATGGTGAAATATTTCTATCTGCCTTGCATATTATTTTGTGCATTTCTGAACTATCAGCTTTCCTATGGAAAAAATTTCTTAGCATTTCTACCTGATTATGTTATTATTATTATTATTATTAACGTGCTTTCAGAGTGTGACCTAAAGCCTCTAATGGACTGTCACATGATTTAAGAATGATCAAAGACTCGGTAGAAGTTAGGGCTAAACTTAGAATTTAGAGCTAAACTTTTCAGACAGTGGAATCCACAAAGTCAAAAACCGTTCACCTTGAAAGCCCGCGACACTGTAAGTAATTAATTGCGTAAAAATATAAGCAAATAACAACTTGCAAGCTTTTTATGAACATTTCATAAAAATTCTCCAATCCTAAATGGTCCTACATTTTTCAGTCTCTCAAAATAAATATAAATTCTTATATTGGAACTAGTATTCTCATAAATGTAATATCAACTGTAATGGAGGGTAACAAATGTTTTCAGTGTTTTAAATAAAATGTTCTCTGCGTGCAAAGTCGTATCTTCTGCAGGCAAAACTTTCAAATAAAAGTGTGTTTATTGGTAGTGACCTGCCAGGTAAGCATGTTTTCTGTATCTCTCTCAGATAGCCTTACAACTCTTCATAAATTTTACTGCGCCCTTGAGGTGATTTTTCACAAAAACGGCGCTCTGCAAATTATCCAATTATTATTATTATAAAGAACTCAGAATAAATGTTTTTTCATCCGAGTATTTTGATTTTCCCCGTTTTTTTTCGTGTTTTCATTTTTTTCTGCAAGTAAAGGGATAAAATAATGTAGTGAGTCGGATCTATACTTCGGCGCATTTAATAGACAATAAACAGCCCGTGTAATTTGATAGTGACCCCGCAGAGACCGATTTTCATTCAAATTTGACTTTGAACTTCAAACTGGATTTGTTCATGAGAACGAGTCGAATTAAATCTCATGAGAATTCAGGCAGCGGGCAGCTGGCAAGCGGGTGGTGTGGATTTTATAAAGGTTGGGTAATGGCGTTGTGTTTCGTTAGCCTCAGCAACGTGTGGCCGGGTCTGCTAGTAATTAATAAAAAAGTCAATTCATCCCACTGCTAACCGACGTACTTCCCACCACCTAATTAATTTGATCAAACTTGTGTCAGTGTCAATTCTAGAACAACGGCTTTTTTTATTCTATTCTTTCAGTCACTTCTCTGCAAGAAGATTATTGCCTAGTAACATTTTATTTTCAACCATTTAAAATCATTACCAGCTTCTTAATGGTGTCTGGTTCTATAACAACATTTAATTAAATTACCTTCTTAAAAAAGGAAAGTCTACGGAACCTCACTAAACATTTTTAAGCTAAACGATATTATTTCCTGTAGATGGAGGGAGAAATACATTTACAAAATATAATACAAATAATATCTATTTCAGCCATTTTAAATTGTTTTCTTAAAATTGAACATCTTTTAAATGTTAAAATTATCACCAATGCGACTGGAAGTAATTTTTCCTCATCGCAATGGTGTGCTTACATAAGCGATCTATTTGCATAACTTTGGTAGGCAAAGGAGAATTTTTGTTTTTCACAATTTTATCTAATATATTGAGGATTGCATAGTCCCACAGGCTCCCAGTTAGTCCTCTTGTGTGTCCTCCTCACAAAAAAAATATTATGTTGATGATTTGATAAATCACCTCAAGAACGCTGAACAAATTTAAAATACACTAGCTGTTTCCCGGCATGCGTTGCAAAGCCATATACAAATAAATAAATTGTTTTTCCCTGCCTGTACTTTCACGTGCGTCCCCGTTCCTCTCCCCCGTCCCGCCAACTCCCCTCCCGCGTTCCATATATACATTTTTTTTATTAAAATTTTCATTTTTGTATTTTATAAGAACAATCTATCAAATTTGGTAACTAACATAGGTACCTATATAAAATAACTATAATTCTTGATTAGATTCAAAGTATTAGGCAAGTACTTCAAATAAATTTATTAATTTTAAGAATTTCGAAAATTTAATTTAGATTTAACAATTATTGTTTTGCAAAATGTTATTCTCGAATTTTGAAATTTTTGACAGATTTGCAAGAGTTATTGTAATGATTAAAAAACTTTTCAGATGTATTGTCATGTGGTTGTAATAATCCAGAAACCTTCGCGGGGATTTAAAGATGGTTATTTATTTATATATCTAATATATTACAGTACATTACAAAATTATACTTTGTCTGTCCAACTGGGAAGGATACCCGTTTCAGGACATCCAAATTTTATATTTAGTTCATAATATTCTTAACAAGGGAATGGTTTCTTTCAAGATATCACAGGAATGAGCTTCTGTCAAGACAACTTTTGAGAACATTAAAAATTATTTTTTTAAATTTTCTGAACGAAGATAGTTTATTTATGTCTTTGAAAGAATCGCAAAGATGTGATTTTCTTTCAAGGTCATGTTGGAGAACATTAATAATTGCATTCAGAGTGAATCAGTGGTTTCTTTAGTGAGGTCACAAGTAGGAGATTCTTTCCAGGCCATTTTAGAGATTATTTACAATTGTATAATTAGAATTTACACATTTATAAGCCAATATATGACACATGAATTCCCAATGTATTTATGACTATTTAATTTTAATAAAGTAACTACTATAATTTTTAGAATTTCTTTAGTAGTAGGAGGTATATTGAAAGTTTCAAACATTTCCTATGCTTAGGTAATATAGCAATACATAGACATCTCATATACTCATGTACCCATGAGCATATTTTGATTTTTATATATATATATAGATTTATACAATGCTTTATCATATTAACATGTCTACCTAAATATCTACAGGTCTTAATATTAACATTTCTAAATATTAACATAAATGACGCAAGTTTCCTATATTTTAAAGTAGGTCCTCGCAACTTAAATAAATAACGGCGCGTGTCTGGTTCGTTTTGTAAAATTTTAATTTCACCTAAAATTCCCAAAACTAATTTAAAATTTTCTATGTTCTTATTAAATTCCCAGAGGAGGTGAACTATATCCCTGCGCTATGTTTTTTCTCGTTAGAAAATGTTATTTTAGAAGTAAACCGTTCTGGAAATTCGAAGGATGTCTTTTTTACGCTTGCCGCAGGCATCTTCCTTTAAAACTGTTTTACATTGTTAAATTTTAACATTTAAATAAATAATATCTTTATTTCGGGGGCGTAGCAGCCTTTTGCCCAATATGTGCTGCGCACACGGGCGGTCGATCCAAGGGGCGGCCTAAATTGGTAATGCGCGTTTTCAGCCCGCGACAAAGTATCCTCCGACAAAATTTTCTTACGGACAAAACTTTCCCCAACAAAATATCTACTAAAACTTAACCCAACCTAACCTAACCTAACAAAAAATGCAACAAAAATAATACAGATATCCTGCAAAGACAATAAATAATTTATTGTCTTTGCTGGATATCTGTATTATTTATGTCCCATTTTCTTTGGTTAGGTAGGTCAAAGCTTTAGTAGATTTTTTTTGGGGATGTTTTGTCAATAGGATATTGAAACTCAAGTTTGTCGGAGGATATTTTGTCGGAGGATATTTTGTCAGATTTTTTGGCGGGAAAACGCGCATTACTGTATTATTTTTCTAACATGCGTACGTACCGTTTGCTGCGGTCCTGCCTAGGATTATTCGTAGTTCGAAATGGGTTATGATCCAAGGATTTCCTTTGTAATGAAACGTTCATTTAATCAATGTAAACATAGTTCTGAAATAAAACTGGTTACCATTCCACATTTCTCCGTACACAAGGCCTAACTTGAACAAATTCGTATTATGAATTTAAGTATTAATATTAATAAATTTAAGCTCAGTTTTGTTCCATATAAATTTGAGGTATCCTTGAGAGAAGATTTTGCTCAGTCTTGAGCTTATTTATTATTTATGGTACATACTAACTAGCCAATCGAGTGATCATTTTGATTGGTGAAATCGGCTAGATAATTTCAATTTGGGCGGAGGCCATCCCGGGAACCATTTGTTGGATAACCTCTGCCATAGGTCACCCCAAGTGGTTCGCTACGTTTGGTGACTTAGCAGGGGTATCCGGGTTTACGGGGTAGGTTTGTGCAGGTCTTGGCGGCGGGTGCGTCTGCCCACCAGCTGCATGGCAGGCCGAATCGGGAGAGAATGGTTGAGGGAGTCTATTCAATTTCTCCAGCCGTACTCTTTCGGCACATTGCCTTGCACCGCAGTGGAAGGGATGAATTCATACGTCCTACTCACCCCTCATACCCTTTTCTTTCCCAGAACTTCCTCTCCTTCCTACCCTAAAACCTAAAAGTACCCTCCAAACAGCATCCCCAAAGATGACATAGGCCCTGAGGGAAATTATGGCCTCTTGTGTGGAGCTAATGTGAAAAAATATATAATAATTATATTTAGAAGCGCTTGTGGGTATTTCTCAAAAAAAAATAAGTGATTCTCTTTTTTTTTAATTTGGACTAAAAACTGACTACTATTAAATTTTGTGTACATTTTTAATATAAGTAAATCCATTCTGGTCAAATGATGGAGTTGTTTCAATTATTAGGTCTTTCCTTGAAGCCAACAATCTTTTGCCTTCGTTTACATCATCAAAGCGCTGCAATAGCGCTAGAGCTCAAATAATTTGGCCAATCTTCATGTGCCGACCACCGCAATACGACATGTGCCTAACAAAGTGATAGAAAAATCCTCAAATTATGTAATTAAATAAATAAAATAAAAAACAAAATTAGCCTTTATTGCTGTTAAATTTATAAACATTTTTCTAATCTAATTTATTTTTATTTTTAAATATTATTCTAAATTATCAGCGTTCGGGTCATTACTTTTAGAAACAGATTGTCTTTCGACATGTGCCTCCTCTAAAGATTTCCATTTTTCTCCATCCTTTGCAACTCTTCCACTCTGGACCAGCCACCTTTTTTAGATCATCTTCCCATCTTTTCGTTTGTCCACGTTTGTTTCTTTTACCATCTGTTGGATACAAAATATTATATATGAATGTATATCTGAAATTCTTTTGTTTAACTTTAAAGGGTCTTTCCTCACGACTAAGCCGAATTGTCCTCGTAGGGGAAAACAAATTATGTAATTACAAAGCAATAAATAAATTAAAAAAAAAAAAAAAACCATTTCTCCTCACCCTAGATTTGCCTCAATGTCATTAAAAATGGCATTAATGCTCTGTCCAGGGCTTTTTAGGTTCAAAGTTGACGAATTTGTCAAAATCATAAACAAAGAAATATTATTAGGTACTTCTTACTATAAAATACAAGTGTGCGTGAAATACACAGAAATACATTATTGCAATCACCAATTATTCAGGTTCCTAAATATTAGTTGTATGAATTGATGTTTACCAGTAGGCTGTGGAACGATTTGCCGGCATCTGTGTTTCTTCCTTCCTACAACATCGGTATCTTCAAGACCAATGTTCATTCCTTCCTCTCCTCAAAAAAACCCTCCACACGGCATCTCAGATGACATAGGTTCCGAGGGAAATTATTTTCCTCAGGGCCTCCTGTGTGGAGTTTTTGTAAAAAAAACTGTTTCTAACTATAGATATTAATAGCTATACCATCTGTATCCATTATTATTTTTAATTGATAAACTAAAATTTAAGACAAGATTTTTATGCGTAGCACAAATGGTAACAAATATTATAAGTAATAATTATTATTAACCTGAAACACTCATCTACATTGAAAAAATCTACCGAGAAAAGATACTTGCCGCCGCGCCGACGGGACTCAAACCCGTGTCCTTCTGATATCCTTCCTGTCGGCGGGATGTATATTTTCTCGGGAGATTTTTTCAATGTAGATGAGTGTTTCAGGCTAATAATTATTACTTATAATAATTGTAACAACCTTTATCCGTTTTGTATGTATTCTTATCACAACCCCTCTTTCGACATATTGTATTAATGAAACCGATCTAAAATTACCATTCTTTTGTTTCAGATGTTCGGCAAACTTGGAGCCAGGAGGACAACATTCACGACAAAACAAAATTAATACACAATAAAAACAACAAAGTCTAATAATAAAAAAATAAAAATATTGCAATCATTCCGAAGACGGTAGCCCATAAAAATATGCAATCGGGGTTAATAACAACTAAATAAATAATAATTCAATAAAGTTGTATAACTAACACAAAATATCGGCTACACAAGTGGTGTTATATTTTTTTATGAGGGTAATCTTGGTAGGTAATTTTTAAATCGAAATACAAAATCAATTTTGTTAATTTGATCTCAGTAGCTCAATTTGTAATGTGTTGGTTCCGGTAAGATAAAGGATCTGGTTTCGAGTCCCTGTTTTGACCTCTTTTTGTCTTACAGAATTTTTCATACTTCCATTGAGAGCTTTTAATATTATTTGTATTGATTAAATATAATACCGAGTCTATGTTTAACATTCAGTAAAATATACAGACGACAGTAAAATAATTTTGGAAAACTAAAGCGAAAGAAAACTAACTAGCTAACTAACCATCACGCCGTTTCCTCGCAGGGGTAGGCAGAGAGGACCGACCGCCTAAAAGATCCTTAAAAAAAATAGTTAACTACAACAATAGTGATTTTTTTTGCTTGCAAAATAATCATTACATGGACATCGAAATTCAAAAACCGCTTTTCAACTAAAAATATATGTTTCTTTCAAGATTTTTCCATTTCTAACCGGTTCTAAAAATTACCTGTTTCCTCAGAAAACTTAAAAATATTGACGGTTTGTAATTTGTCCGAATAAAATGACTGAAATATTCATTACGGACAAAAAATGACTCAAATATGCACTAACGACTAAAAAGTCTCAAATATGCACTAACTGCCAACAGAGCTCAAATATGCAAATGTCTAACATAATCCGATGTCCAGTCTTTACTATAAATAATAATTTAAGATAAATGGTTGTATTTCAGTTGTGAAATATTTAAAACAAGTTTGTTAGTAAGGGGGTAGGTTCCAATTTAAATAACACACCGATCACTCCAAGCGGCTCGAAAGAGTTACATTTCCTAGACGAGCGGTAGACTGAACGAATTCCCATTATTATTCAGTGAGTTGCGTGGCCACCAGTGTCTTCCCCGCCCACCGGCAAGGGGGGCACCGGTCCATGGGCGTCGAGGGGCCCGTTACGAGCCCACACGCCACTGGGGCTTTCAGCTCAGTTTTCATTCAGGATTTCTGAAAGTTTCGTCTCGCCGCAGACCCGTCAAACTTTGATTCAGTGTTTCAAACCTCACTTCATTCAGTACCTACCTTTCAAAATTCAAGCCTTTTGAAACAATGGTATCGCAAACTTTTGCACCTGAATAATATATTGTATGATAATGATTTAATCTATGAGTTTTAGTTTTCTGACATAACCTTTAAAGTTGCTGAACTCTGGTAATAGTTAAATATTGATATTTTTAATTTAATTGACAAACAAAAGTTTGGTTTCGGGAACAAGATGGGACTACATAACATTTGTTTGTAACATGTAGCGTATAAAGTGTTTAGATTAATTAAATAGCTTCAGAATCCTTCAATATATTACGCTAGAATAGTTAGTAATGCAAAGTTTTGTACCATCTATCGTCGTTCGTGTTTTATGTACGAACGGTTACGATGATTGCTGAAGGCATCTGAGAGTTGCGCTCGCGTCTTCAGTCCGCCATCTAGCAGTGGCAGAATAGAGCCTAATCAAATAAGGACGTCGAGTCCAGTTTAATATTCATTGTAATATTTACAATAAATCAACTAGTCATCACATGGAACTCAAACTTATTTGAAAGTTATCCGACACATCTAACGTTGTATTAATCATTGGAAACTAACAGACAAAATACCTGGCGAAACAAACGACGATTGAAGGTACTCTTCTGATATCATACTTAAATGCCATCTGTTAAGACATAGCAAAACTTCGTTTACTAACTATACCAGCGGCATACATTGAAGGATGCTGAAACTACATGATTAACCTATACACTACGTAACCTCAACATTATCATACTATTATTTGTAAATTTTATTGATTTTCTCTCTCATACTAAATAACTCAGAAGATATGATGGTAACATTAATTAAATTATATAATTTCCTTGAAAGCAAATGTGAGATTTTTACAAAATTGGAACCGATGTAGATAATATGTCAAAATAGTGTTTTCAAATCCAGACAAACGATTGTGTACTTAGTAACTGTGTGAAAAAATATTTTAGGAATTTTTTTTTCTAGAAAATCGTCTCTGAAGATAAGGAATATCCTTGACCATTTCCATGTGTCCCGTTTTTAGGAACCCTGTCCCGTTGTCCCACAGGAAAGCGTCGGGACACGGAAATATCCCATTTGAAAAATGCAAAAGATTATCTCAACAATTGGATATCGTCATTGAAAAACGAATAGTGTTAGAAGTGTGATCTATGTCGATTTGAAAGAGAACTGATATAGCTAATTAGGTACGTAAGTCATAAGACCTTTTGACTCCTAGGCCCAATGCAGACTAAATATATGGTCAAGTTACACCGCGTATCTCAAAAACATTAAAAATAAAAAATCGATTTTGTTTAAAAAACGCATGCGCCATTGTTTGAATCGACAAATAAATGTTTTAGCCAATCACAGTTACTTTTATACAAAGTTAGGTAACAAAACATTTGGTATTTCTCCATGATTACCAGTAAATGTTTATACTAAAGATTTATTTAGTTATAATAAGAATAAAATTATAATTATTTTAATGCTTTTATTAAATATTATTTGAAGAAAATTTAATAGAATAGTACATATTTATGGCATAAGAACAACGCGTCTTTCATTATTTCTCAGCCTTTTTCGTGTGTTTCACGACGTGTGTCATTTAAAATACCTAACAATACGTTTTTAATTATAAAAAATTATTTCTTCAAATAACTGATTCCTAAATATTTTTTTAAACCCGTTTTTTCAAAGATGGGCTATTTTTATTTAATACACTTAAAGGTTTTTTCCTTTTGAAAACCTGTTTAAAATGAGATGCGCGGTGTTAAAATTTGAGAAACAAAATATGGAAGTAAGATAATCGATGTTTCAGTTCACCGCGCTTGTTTCTCTAGCAATGTCCCTTTTTAAACCTAAAAAAATGCGGTAACCATTTGTGTATATGTGTGCAGATACTCGATTTAAGCATCAATATCAAAATTGAAAAAAATACTCTTCCACCTAGTTTTGATATAACAAAAATTGATTCTTCATCTTTTCATCTTAGTTTGAGCATCCCCGTTCAACTGCTGATGTTGCGTAAAAAATGTCTCGACGTTACATTATCTGCGTACACTCAGACAGGCTTCGGACGGATATTCCCATGGATGTTTAATACGTTTCCCGCACAGAAGTACCAGTGTGGTACCTATGCATAATAGGGTTTTCCCCTGTATAATATGGTGTCCCCTTGGTGATTCCTCTGAATTTACCGCAGTTATAAAACTCTTAACCCTGTGATAGCCGAATCAGTTCCTCTGGAAACTTTTTTGGTGTTTTTTTTTAAACATTTTTGTACTTTAAGGCTCGATGACACTGAGCGAGTTTACAAGCTACAATCTGGGAAATTCACTATCCGTTAGTAAACTTGCTCAGTGACATCGTGTTACTTGCTAACTAGCAGATTGTTGACAATCTACGAAAAATGCTGATAGGTCGTCAACTTTACTTGCCACTCGCTAACTCATGATTGGTTTATTTATATTTCCAATATGACTGCCAATAAACAGCTGATTTCGACTGTCAAACATCTGAAGAATTAGTTCACGAAGGCGTCGTCATTCCCGCTACTGGCGCTAGCAGCGACCTCAGTTTAGTTTCGTACGCTGCTGAGCGAGTGGATAGTTTTGTGTGTAATCGTGACAATCTCACTCGCCGATTCACCCGCTTTTATATTAAATAGTAGCTTCTAAACTCGCTCAGTGTCATCGAGCCTTTAACTGATTTTTTTGATAACATTATTTCTGCTTTATTGATAAATTAACAATAAACTCATTACGGAGGCAATTGAAATTCATAAAAACCTCATTATTAAAAAAAGGTATGAAGCGCACAGATCTGAGCTTAATAGTTTTTGGTATCCGCTTCTTGGTGGTTATACCAAAAAGATACCCCGAAATTGCATCAATTTCACCAATTTTTAATACGGTCATGAACATATTTCGAGTGTCAATAATTTCATTGGAAACGTTTTACACCTTCATCTTTGATTATCGGTGAAAGCATTATCTCAGCTTGCAACAAATTAATGAAGAATCGGACTACGAGAAAGCTCAAATATATTTTTATTTAATTTTGAAAATTAGGCACCCTCATTGTGGGCGCCTGGCGTTCAAATGTGAAATCTTTCTACCCACTTTGTGGGCGACTGCTCCAGTGGACAAATAAACGCACACATCACCACAATCTGAACATTTCCCAAATGATGGAATTAAAAGTAGTTATTTCAAAATTTAATCGCGTTCGTAAATTCAATATCTAAAAGTGAGTAATTTAAAAAAAATATATTATTTATGTTTTTAGATGAATCATTATAACATGTCAGGAAAAGCCAAAGATAATTTATGTTTTTAAACCAATAATCTGATATCACCAAAAACGGTGACCTTTGATTCGTTAAATTTTATTTTTTGTGTAAGTCCTGTCAAAGTAAACGCAACTGCATTCAGTTCGACACTTTATTTCCATCATGAGCTACGGTGCTTTTTAAATAACAATAAAAAATATTTAATCCATACGTTTTATTCAATTTAAATTACTGATTAATAAGGCTTATTATTATTATATAATATAAAACTTATATTGTAGCTAAATGCGAAATTTTAAATAGCTATTGAGGAATAATATCGTGAAAGTCCCATTATTTTAAAATATAACCGTCTTTTAAGGGTTACTGTTGCTAGGTCACTTCGAATGGAGCATAATAATATATTATGTAAAAGACATTTTTGCCTTCCCTTTTCGCTTGTAACTCTATGCATATGTTTTTTATATAAACGACTATCGAACTTCCACCAATTTTTATACCAAATTGTTTTGACGTAAACGCGTAGTTATAATTTCTTAATCGTTATTCGAACTTCCTCTGCAGTAGAGTGTCAAGGTACTTGGTTCGGAGCCCAGAAGTGAAAATTCAATACCAGTCGATAGAAAAATATTTTTTAAATTTCTTTGCTTTTATTACTAACCGCCTTATTTTAGATCGTTTTTATATTGAATGAAGACATAAAAAACAAACATTTTGAGTAGGATGACTAAAATCAGAAAAATGATCTTTAAATATTCCGTAAGTAGGTACATTTTCAACAGAATCCCTCGTTTGTAAAAAATACCCCATTCAACATCTCTTTGAAGAGCTCTAAAAATAAACAAAATTTTTAACAAAACAAAAAACGACTTCAAAAAATGCACTAAAAAGTAAAAAAATAATTCGGTGTCAGCCAAGGTAACTACATACATAGGTGAGATGTGGAGATCTTGGCTGACACCGACTCCAAAAATAACAATCGTACGAAATTATTTTTTTACTTATTAATGCATTTTTTTAAGTCGTTTTTTGTTTTGTTCAAAATTTTGTTTATTTTTTGATTTTTAGTAACGAGCGTGCGTAAAGAAGTTTTACTTCAAAAAAAGAATCATCGAAATCTGTTGGCGTAATATTGAGTTATTCGTCCATTTGTCGCGCACATACTTATTGCAAATTTAAGATATATATGTTTTTCTCATGGATTCCATTGTCAGAACTGGACCAAATTAAAATGGGACCACACGGGAAGCACCAGCTTTCTAATATAAAAATAATCATCCATATCGGTTCACCCAATCGAAAGTTCTGAGGAAACAAACATAAAAAAAAAAAAATGTCGAATTGAGAACCTCCTCCTTTTAGAAGTCGTTTAAAAAGAAAAATAGCCTAAACTAACTAGCCGTAACTTAACCTAACGTAACCTATTTAATAACTTTTTTATATAATTTTTTTTCATCACTTTTAATGACTTTTCAAATAAGGTGTTGAGTAGAATTCATTTTTAGTTGTCCAGTCACCAAATAAAGCATACTGTATTATTTGCGCCTTGTCCCAAATCGTCAAATGTCAGTATCGCTTTTATAAGAAACCACCATTCATATATAATAGAATTAGTTATCTTTAGTAACTTAGATACATTTGTATAATTCTTTTTCTTCTCCTTCACGTTCCACTTTTTTAAGCATGACAATATTCTCCGAATTGGGAGTGCAAAATTCCAAAGGCATCAGGGGTTGAGACTTTAAAAAAATATATCACTATCATTGATGTTACCTTAGAAAAAACTGAACAGTTTTTCAGTTCCTTTCCATCATTTGTCATCCATTCAGTACTGTTTTCTTTCATGGCGTTATTTCATTGGAACCTTTCTTTCCTTCACGCGTATCTTCAGTACAACCCTCGAACGAAGAAGTAGAGATATATAAAAATAAAACATTTTATAAATTTCGTGAATGACTAGGTGTTACGTAAGAGATTATTGAATTCTATTTAAACCCAGACCGTACATTGTAGTTGAGTATAAAAAACCAGACAATGCTGTTAACCTTTGACGTCAGACAATTTTGATTAATTTAAGCTCATAAATATTACGATCTTGATGTCTGGCGTAATTGATTGAAGTCTGCGAAACTTTCCTCATTGATTTAAGTTGCGGACGTAGACAATAGAATACACACATAATGCTGTAGTATGTAGAATACAAACACAGTGACATAGAATCCATACAGGAATGCTATTGAATACAAACATAATGGCATAGAATACATTATGCCATGGAATAAAAATATAATGACATAAAAAACATACATGATGCTGTAGATTACAAACATTATGACATAGAATACGTACATTAATGCTGTAGAATACAAATATAATGACATAGAATGCTGTGTAATACAAACATAATGACATAGAATACATTCCTGATGCTGGGGAATACAAACATAATTACATGAAATACATACACGATGCTGTAGGTAGAATACAAACATAATGACATAGAATGCATACAGGAATGCTGTGGAATACAAACATAATGACATACAATACATAAACGATGCTGTGGAATATAAGCTTAAAACATAGAATACCTACACCATTCTGCAGAATACAAACATAATGACATAGAATACCTACACGATGCTTGTGGTAACTAACGGCCTCCGTGGTCGGGAGTAAGGCTCTCGACGCAATTCGAAGGTCGATGGTTTAAATCCCGGCTTGCTCAAGTAAATTACATTACGTTTGTGGTATTTTACAATTCGTTCATTTAAATTAACTTATAATTGAGTGGAAGATACTCTTAAGTATCGCCCTGGTGGAGGAAAACCATTCATAATTGAAACGTTGTTTAAAATGGCTATAGCCATATTTGGTGGCCAGACCTGAATTTCCAGGCCAATCTTCCTCTTCTCCATCTTCTTCCCCTTCCCGTTTTCTTTAGCCTCACAACATACCCCAAATGGGGGTGCCATAGTCTCACCGGCTTGTAGCAGATAATCTTGTGCGGTATTCACATAAAACTTCACGTTAAACTTCTATGGTGGCACTGTGATTTGTATTTCGGATGAAACGGAAATAACGATTAATGCACCTGCGACGCATCAACTGCGCTAATTGGCCACTTTGATTATGATGTCACTTTTAAAGGCTCCTAATGATTGAGATATGGAATGAAAATTACGCTATGTCTGCGCTCATTGGTCGCTTTGATTATGACCTCACTTTTCAAGTATTGGTTGAAATTGTTTTGGTAAAGTTTCGCTTCTACCGCGTGTTACCGCGTGTATACTGCACTCGAATTTTGTTATTTCTAAAGCCCTCCAAATTGCTTTTCTTAACAATTTATATTTTTTATTATATTTATACAGTAGTTCGGGCAAAACTATTTTTAATAATTAAAGTGAATTCGCTAACAATTACCAAAGTTGCATCTAAAATAAAAATAATCCTTTAGTGGCCTATATATTATAATTTTAAATCATAATAAATAAAGTAGCAAATATCCCTATCAAATATTTGCTGTGCCTGTACTTATATAAGATCGAAAAATGGGGTGATTTAAGACCGTAGTCGTGTGAAAATACTGTATAATATTTTTTTCAGTTATTTAAATTATACCTTTGATGATCAAATAGAAGTTTCACTTATGCAGAAGAAGTGCCAGACGAAATTCCACAATATCAAGTTATCAGTCTGTTTAACTATTTTCCGGTGCGTTATAGCTTTCCAAAGTTATCCCGTGTTACGGCGACGCGCGACAGCCAGACAGGAAGATACGATTGGAAACTTGTCTACAAGGAGTTTGCCAATAGACTTTGACGTGTTTTGTTCAAATGACTTACCGTAAAATGTGGTGATTTTAAATTTTTAAATTTGAAAATAAATAACTTTTTTATTAAAATATTTATGTCGGAAAATTTTACGTCGTTTATTATAGATACTCGTATGTGTATGGGGAGTTAAAAAAACACAGTGAACAAAGTCACGTTTTGAAGTAGGCGACTTTGATAAACCATTGTTTATAATCTAAGCCAATAAAAAATTTAAAAATGTATATAAAATATTCGTTTAGTTACAATATACATAATATGTAAATTACATCAACAGTCACTGATATATTTTACAATATAAATGACACGACACCATTATAATCGTTAACAAAGATAAAAAAAATATCTTATGAGCTATTAACCAGCCAGCGGCCGAGAATTCAAATTTCGTCAAAAGGTGTTATTTTTATATTATTTTTTTTTTTATCATTTATTAGCGTTATAAACAGTCTGTATAAATTCATAAATGACAGTGATAATAATATGTATGTCATTGACCAATAAAATAACGACAAATTGATCTTACGGTCGTACAGGGCGGTTCCAATGAAAAAATTTAATTATTCTCCGTACAAGCTTTTTTAATACTCAATATCGATTTTATTTCATTCCAAATTTGCTTTTATTTATGCCTACATTCAAAAATGCTGAAAAAACTATTAAAATAATGTACTTTGTGTAGTTATTTTTAGATCTTTTTTTAATGATTTTATTTAAACTAAAATTAAAATTCTGAAACATGGATTTCCCAGATAATTTATTGATTTATTTTACTGCATGATTATATCGTTTGAAATGGGTGTTGTATAATACAAAATTTTGTTTTGAAAATTTAACAAATCTGCCAACGACCTACGGTGTAACCTTATTATGCTAAAGTTAAACATATTTTCTCATAATTTAAAACAAAACTTTACCAGATAAAAGAACAATCTTTCGAAATCAATTTATACTTTTTTGTGGAAAATAGTCAACACGGCTAAAATTTTATTTAAAAATATCATATTTCCGGTTTTGTCTGGTTATTCCCTCTTAACGTTTTTTACTGCAACAAAAAAAAACAGGTTCATAATTCAACCGACAATATGTTTTAATATACTTAATATAACTAGAAATCAATTAATTTGCACTTATTTTCGAAGCGTCATTGTATCCACGTTGTCAAAAAATATATATTAAAAGAAGCGAGCAATTTCCGAGTAAGATTTATAGCGAGAATGACGCTGATGACTAAGTTATAGCCAGAATATGCGGTCAGCAAAGTCGCCCCCCGATTCAAAAGCCACCCCATATTACGGTACCATTTTAGTCTTGTTACTAAGGTACTTTGCACAGTCGATCGATGAATGATTTATCAATAGTGTCAGTAACTATTCATCGCACGACTGCAGCTCACCAACGAACATAAAAAACTGTTGTTTGTTCGTTAGCGGCCTGCAGTCGTGCTCGGGAGCGATAAGTTACCGTTACTATCGATAATACCTATATGCTAGATACCCAGTTCCGGTATTCTTTGTTTCATACTTTATAGTTATTTCTAAACATTTTCGGTCAGCCCTTCTCTAGAGCCAATCTGTAAAATACGAAAATTAGAATTTAACATTTGCTATTTTTAATTTTCAATTTTTTTGTCATCTACAATATAATATTACTTTTTTTTCTGCGTTGCATCCTTTCACGCAAGTTCATACGGTTCTATTTTAGATATTCTCATGAGCTGATAAAATTGTTTTAATATTTTATCATTGTATTAAAATGAGATTAGTTCGGCATTCAGGATGTATAACGTTGTAAAAATCACATTTAAAAATAATTAACAAGAATTGCCTCCTTCGTTTTTCATTTTGAACCAAAATTTATTTAAATTGACAATTTTTCGTAGATAAATGAACTAGTTATGAACTTTACAATGAGGCCAAAAATAATCAACTAAATAAACATTAATGAACAAGATATTTAAAAATTTCATAAAACAGATAAATGAACATTAAAACTATGTAGAAGATCCCTGGTAAGTAGAACCTTAAATGATAAAAGTGAACAAAATTAAAAAAAAAAAAACAACACACCTTGGTAAGTAATTATTTTTCTATTTTTACTATTTTAAATTTTGTTGAAAAAAATACAAGCAATTTATTTTTGATCATAAAATAAATGTTTGGAATTCTTCCAAATTTTCATTGAGAAATATGTAATCGTGGGCAGAATAGAGGAGCTTTCACAAAACAGTATTTATTTTATTAAATATAACTATTTTTTTACATAGATAAAAGGAGAATTCTCATGATTTTTTTATAGTTCAAAAATTATATTTTAAACTTATTTTTTTAGGCTCTTGCTATCTGTGAGACAATTTAGCTTTAATATAAAAACAATGTTTTAGAAATGGCGCAAGATTCGCCTTGCTTTATATGGTATTTTTATAACGTACTGACGTGGGATAATTTTCAGAAAATCATTCATGAATTTTACAGCACGTTTTCTTTTTGGTTCAATGACCTTTAAGACCTGAGTTCATTCACCACTGAAAACTGAATCATACCGGTAGATACTTTATTTTATAAATGGTAGCGAACCATTATTCCTATCTGCTCTTCTTAGAATTACAACAAAGCTTTCACTGCTTTTGGTTGAACATTTATTATTTTCGTTTTCAGCAAAATAACCTTTGATAATTATGAAGGCATTATGTTCCAGGTGGGATTTAATTTCTGTACAAATGTTTCTCTCGCTCTGGTCAATAGGAAATCGCCTTCAGGCTTCTACATCCTGTTCTAATATTCTTCCACGCAGTCAGCCCACCTCTTCCTCTGGTAGCTTCCAATGGGGCACCCACTTGGTCATGATTTTCAGCGTCCAACCATCTGGCATTCTTTTAATATGGCTGGCCAATGGTCTTTGGTACCTACAAATCCTTACGATGGTTCAATTAGATTTTCGAGAAATTTCTTTCTAGTGATAGCTGTTGTTACACATTTCAAAGCATTTTAAATTAACTGTTGGAAATTATTGAAAAACGTTCAACTTTCGCATCTATATTTTCCACTATTCTTAAAAATGAATATTAAAGAATAATTTTAACAAAATTCGTGAACATGGGAGCCATTCAATTTGAAATAGAAAGAATAATGTTAACTCAAAAGTTTTCAAAGAAATTTATTCTAAACCCAATAGATAATATTACATTCCTTGTTTTTTGTACATTACCAATAAAAAATGTTACGTTGCTTATAAGTGCGTAAAATTGACTTTTGGTACTAAATCAATTCACATAGCCTTTGAGAATAATTTCACAGAAAACATATTTGAGGTTTTAAGAATATCAAAATATCAGCTGTAAAAAATTGGCACCATTTTCATAAGACATTCTATTTAATTTCGCTCCATTGAACTCGTTAAAATACTACTCTTTTCAAATTTTAATATTTATTTTGCATAGACAAAGTTTAAAACTTTGTTTTCAATTTTCGGGAAAAAAAACTCCAAAGAAACCTCACGTTTTTTATGGAAACAAAACCATTCATAAATTAAATACACAAGATAGTGAACATAAATCGTAAAACTCCAGACCGATGAATTGTTGAAAAATTGGTAGATATTAATTATCATATTTTTGTCTGATTAAAAAAATGCTTTTATGCTTGACTGTTCCACGTTTCAAATTATCGTGTGTGAAGCTCTTTGTCAAAATAATTTTAAATTGGGCTCTAATGTAAGCTTAATTAAGAACTTTTTAAAATATATACTGCTTTTTCACGCTATGATGCGAATGTGGATTAGTTTGTGAAGTCTTCAAGTGGCTGAGACTTGAAGATATTCTAACTGCAACAGTTATCATAAAAGTATACGTAACATTAAAACGTTTTTTTATAAAGAAGTCTGGAGTTTTCATTCATTCACGAAATCTTTTATAATTTATTTTATTTAGTTAGTATTTCTATTTTCTTCCTTTTCAGCGCATCACATCGACGAATAATCATAACAATAAAATAATGATTTTTCTTTCAGTTTTCGTCATTTTCAAAATTAAAGCTGACTGCAGCATTGCTGATGGTGGAGAAATTTTAGATTTTTTACGAAAATCAATATATAGCAATCTTATTTATTTTATCTATTATTTCTTCTCATTTATTTTGAATTTATTTAAATTTTAGGATATTCATATTCAATTATATGTCTATCACCTCGGAACAGGCTAAATCTAGTGAGGTGGTTTATAACAACACAAAATGATATACTTGTGAAAATGTTCTATATTCGGATAAAGGATAGTACTTGTTCACAGTTCAACATGTAAGAGTTGTTTCTACTGTCTAGGTGACATCCTGAAGGACCCAGTATTTATTTCAAGTTTATTTAAGTATCTAAGCTTTTTGCTTTCCAGGTGGCGCTGTTCACTTATTTCAAATTTCGAATGCGAAGCGTTCTTGTTCACAGTTCAACATTCAAGAGTTGTTTCTACTGTCCCAGTGATACCCTGAACGGCCCAGTATTTCTTTCAAGTTTATTTAAGTATCTATGCTTTTTGCTTTCCAGGTGGTGCTGTTCACTTATTTCAAATTTCGAATGCGGAGCTTTCTTGTTCAAAGTTCAACATTTAAGTGTGCTTTCTAGTGTTCAGCTGACCCTGTTGTCTCATTCCAAATTTGTAATTGCGAATGAGGAAGCGTCCTTTTTCACAGTTCATCATTTAAGTGTGGTTTCTGCTGTCTTATTTCAAATTTGGAATTGATAGTACAACATTTAAGTGTGTTTTGTACTGTCCAGGTGGCGCGCTGAACGGCCAGCGCCTGGTGGAGTTCCCAGTAGGGGGCGCGGCGCGCTCGCTGGCGGCCCAGGGCGTGGCCGCCGCGACGCTGTGGCTGAGGGTTGAGGCCAGACCGGGGGCCGCTGCGAGAGCGAGGAACCTGACGCTCTGGGCGTTTCGGGTGAGGAGACTGCCCCCTAGCGGGAATGCCACGAGGCTCAGTGCCCAGGTGAGAAAATACTTTATACAAGGGGTCCGGGGTATAGTGCACTAACCTCGGGAGGTTATCTACATCATAGTACCTAATTAAAAGTAAAAATGACAAATAACTTTTTTCGAAATTACAAACTTGTTTTAGGTAAAAAAAGTTTATAAGGAAGGAAATCTTTTTCACTGGAGCGCTTTTTGTCACAATACGGTACAATTAAAATACCTCGGATTGCTTTGCTGCGAATTTTGGCAAATTTTCCCTTATTTGTAAGTAATAAAGTAGAAGTTTACCATTTTATAATATTTTTTTTATAAATCCTACGAATATGTGATAATCGTCAAAAGATAGGTGAATTCATTGGCTATATAGAAGTATAATCAGTTTGTAAATCTCCTTATTAAAATTTGGAGGTATGATTTTTGTTTATATGAACGGAAAATATTCAAAATGATAACCAAAAAATTTCGCAATCGAAGAAAAAAGTTTTAAATTATACTGTCTCTCTAGTGGTTATGTAAAAATATTTTTGTGTGGTGAAAAAACGAAGAAATTTTGTGAAAAGTTTATAACTTCTTTTTACTTTAGGTACCATCATTCAGAATCACCTTCCGAAGTTAGTGCACTTTATCCACGTATCTGTTACTGATGATAAGTTTAAAACTCTGCTTTTACACTCTATAGGTATATTATAGTGTAAATAAAAACAGTGTTCTAAACGTAAATGCGACTAAACCATAAACATAAATGAATACAGATTATTGGAAATGATAACCTGGTAGGAAGAGTAAATACATTTTAATGTCAACCCTGAATGTGGCCCTTGGAGAACACCACATACATCAGTTATAAGATTTTGAAGACGCTATGATTTGTTTCAGGAATTCGATGACTACACGGAGATGGCCGGCTCCCTGGGAGTGCGGGTGAGCGGCAGCGGGGGCTGGCAGCGCGTGGACGTGACGGCCGGAGTGCGGCACTGGGCGGCGGAGGGAGCCCCCGGGCCCCTCTTGCTGCTGCTCGACTGCTCGGGCTGCGGGGAGGCCGTGCGGCTGCCACTACCGTTGCCCCGGGGCGCGCACCCCTCGCACCCCGCAAGACCATTCCTCGTGCTGCGTGCCGCACCGCCCACAGCCCGCCGCGTGCGACGTCGCGCGCTGGACTGCGGGCCCGACGCGCGCAACCAGTGCTGCAAGCAGCGCTTCTACGTCAGCTTCCGCGCGCTAGGCTGGGACGACTGGATCATCGCGCCGCACGGATACTTCGCCAACTACTGCCGCGGTGATTGCGGCACGAACCGCACGCCGGACACCTTCCTGACGTACTACTCGCACGTGCTGGACGAGTATCGGCGCCTCGACCGCTTGGCCGGCCTCAGGCCTTGCTGCGCGCCGCTCAAGTTCTCCAGCATGTCGCTCATCTACTTCGGCCCCGACTCCAACATCATCAAGCGGGACCTACCCAAGATGGTGGTGGACGAATGCGGGTGCCCTTGAGCGCCCTTGTTGTTTTGTATTGTTGTTAGCGAGACTCTGGAGGTGGCGGAGGACGGTGGGTGGACTGTTATGTTTGAACGTTGACCTGTTGAACTGTTGAACTGTCGGACTGTTGAACTGTTGAACTGCGCGGGGATTCTGGTGGTAGTGGTGATAGTTGAAGGCGCCAAACGATATCATTGTTGATCTGTTGTGAGTTCCGCACTCTTCAAGTTAAAATGTATGAAAATATGAGGTATTTTATAACACTTTTTTACCAAGTCTTATCGACTGCTTTTAACTAGTTAGCCAAATTATAAATTAATACTTCAACTAATTAATAAGGTTATATAATATCTAAGCAATTTTCCGAAACTGATCTCATATAACGTACAAATAGTTTGTTTGCGCGGGAGTCGAGCTTGAGTCAGGGGCCGGGAACCTTAGAGTTACTGGGAACCTTAGAGTAACCGGGAACCTTAAAGTAACCGGGAACCCAGCAAGCCCCTGTCTTCCGGAACTCAGATTTAAGATAATTATTTCGTCTCGGAACTTTCGGTGGAACTTGACATTTTCTGTATATTAAGGGCTTCAATATCTATTACTTATTGTTTGTGAGCGTTTCATGGATATTTGGTCACATGTTTAAAGTAAAATAAATACAATAAAGACTCCACCGAAAATCTCCATTCCATTGCGACGTGCTCGATCCTATCCCAAATATGTATACATTTTCATATTTCTCAAAAAGCTTTTTCTCATTTTGTTATATAGTAGGTACAATCTAATCACTGAGGTAAGGGATATTTGTAAAAGTTCACACATCTTTGTGCATTCATTTGGGATAGGGTTAAACCTAATTAAACAATATATAAATATATCGATAGATAGGCTTCAAATAATTCATATTGTCTGATGACGGACTAATTGTGAGTCTATGTCCTCAGAAATAGCTTTCCTGCGAATTCAGTATTCTTGCTCAAACGCGGTTAAATTCTCATGCAACTTCGTGTAAAAATTTCATTTCTTTATTAATATAAATACATACACTATAAAGCTGCCGAATTCATTGACTGTAAGAAATCATTTAAATTATTTTTGTTATAAATATTTATAATGTTTCATATTCGTTTGTAACATAATGTTTAAAATAAATTGGTGGTTAGCGGGCTACAAGAATGATGGCCGATCATTCTCCTTGAACCAAACATTATTGTTTCTGTAATCACTAGAACATTTTTGTTTTTGTTTAAATGTGACCAAAGACAATTTATTGAATGCTGAATGTTTTCTGACTAGGCATTTCGAATAAATTCATTAATTTGAATAATTGTAAATGGTATTTCGAAAGCACCCATTAATTTGAATATTTCTGATTGGGTGTTTCGAATGAGTCCATTAATTTGAATAATTCTGATTCACTATTTCGAATCAATTCATTAATTGTAAAAATTCTAATTAAGTGATTCGAATGAATTCATCATTTTGAATGTTGCTAATTAAGTGATTCGAATGAAATAATTATTTCATTTCCCTGGTTAGGTATGAATCCATCAATTTAAATATTTGTGATTAAGTGTTTCGTGTTTCGAATGAATCCATTAATTTAAATATTCGTAATTAGGTGTTTTGGGTGAATCCATTAATTTGAATAATATAATGCCTTCATGCTTGAAGCCCGCTAATCAGATATCATTGCATCTTTTGAAATTGGTTGGACTTTATCCAAAGATATTCATAACATTTTATACAAACGGTTAAGTTCGGGTTGTTCTGAGGATGAAAATGCGATGATTTTGGATCTTGTGAACAGCCTCATCCGCCCTGGTGCTGAGAGTTCCCTAAAGGGAGAGTGAATTATAGAAGTATGTTAAAGTAAACAATCAAAATTTGATTGAAAGTGAAAGAAACAAAATTCATTATGAAAGTTATCTGTTTAAATTGGACTACGGAACCAAAATTGCAAGTTTAAAAATCGGTTATGAATGCAGAGGAATCGGTCGTGAATTGTAAGAAAATTTTAAAGGATTAGGTTATGTTTGTAAAGAAAGTGTCGCGTCGGTTGTAAGAGAATAGGTGAAGTTCGTAAAGAGATCTGTAATGAAAGTACTAGAATCGGTTTTGAATGTAAAAGAGGAAATTGTTTGAGAAAGGACGAGAAGCAAAGTGCCACAGTTGGGTGAGGATCGTGCGACAATAATAAGTGAGTCCTTCGGAAGCTTTTTTTCATTATACAAAATAATATAAATTTATATAAACATTTATGTCTAAACATATGAAAAATAACCAATTTGTAAAAATACCTTTTGACCTATATAAGAAATTCAAGAACTTTGGAGGAAATCTGTGACAGGCTTTACTTTGTAACCGTATTTCCACATAATTCTTGTTTTATAAACATTTAAACTTTCCTACCGATATAAACTTCTAAAACTGAATGTCGTCATTAGAGATTGTTAAATTAATCAGGATCACCTTAAAAAAAAAACAAATTGTGAGAAGTAGAGTAGATTTATTGCTTGAGTCCTAATCTATATTCGTTTGAAAAATGTATCCATTTTACATTGTCGCGTTTAAATTCAGCAATGTTTTCTCTGTCCTCTCGTCGAGAAGGATGCAAAGAGGTAACGCTCAGACTCAGAAAAATTGTTTCTGAAAGTCTTACCGAGAGAGTGGACCAGGCACAGTTCATTACTGTTCATTTTCGGGTGAATTCAGAAATATAGAATTGTGTGGAATATTGTTATTTCTATATATTAATGTTCGAAAAATCGCTGCTAATTCGGCAGTAAACCATTATGAGAAAAGATTATTCAGTCATAAAATAATAAAAGGTGTTTTTTAATAAATTTTATGATTTCTATTCAATTAAGACTCAGGCGTTACTACTTACTCCCCGTGTGTTATATCTAGGATTAAGAGTTCAGCTAATATTTTAATATTTAAATAATATATTTCATTTTACATTTGAGTACCTAATCTTAAGAAACCCCTGTTTGAGATTTGTTATACGTAATATGCACTAACTCGAGAATCTCTTACTACTTCTTGTACCCTGTCACAGATTTGCCCATCTTTCAACCAAGTATAGTTAGTCCTGAAAAACAACATAATAAAAACTATTGTTTTGGAAATAAAATTTCTTTTGATCAAAAGTATTATGAATTATATAATATATATTCGTTCACAACTCTCAGACGACTTTATCCTACATAAATACAATAAATTTTGAAGATAAAACTAACGTATACTTTATTCCCTTCCCTTTTTCCTATTTTGTGTCTAGTCACAGCATGCGTGAGGTGTTCATTGATCGAACAACTGGTGGGCAGAGATGTTCATTGGTCAAGCAACTGGTATGCGAAGGTGTTCATTGGTCATTCATTGGTCAAGCAACTGGTATGCGGAAGTATTCATTGGTCAAGCAACTGGCATGCGGAAGTATTCATTGGTCAAGCAACTGGCATGCGGAGGTATTCATTGGTCAAACAACTGGCATGCGGAGGTATTCATTGGTCAAACAACTGGTATGCGGAGGTCTTCATTGGTCGAGCCACTGGCATGCAGAGGTATTCATTGGTCAAGCGCAGGGGCGTATAACTCTGTCAAAATTTGTGTCCTGTGACCATAAATAACTCTTACTCTAGCGAAAGTGCCATACACCACAGACAAAGCTGAATTTTAGATAGGTCTGTAATTTTGATTTTCGCCATCTCTCGCTCTCTACGTGTGTCAGAAAGAGATGCTCATACACCTACGTCACTAAAAAAAAAGGTACCAAATGTATGTATTATTTATGGTACCAAATGCAGGAAACCGCACACCGCACTATCTGCAGGAAATAGACTCGCATCTATGGATTTGCCATCCGCCATGTTTTTACAGACGCCGTTGCACGTTGTTTTGATAATTTGCCGATGAATCGATGAACATATTTTATTCAAAAAATGCTTACATGAATTCTAGAGGTGAAAAAAGTGTTTAATGTTGATCAAGAAATCAGGTAATTAATTACATAAAACATTATCATTCACCTTAATTTATCTGTAAATCAATATTTGAGGTTAAAATATAGAGATGGAATGATATTTGAACGAAATACTTAATTTATCGTGAAGGCAAGCTTATGGGTACTAGTGGTTAATGTTTTTCCATATTTCGTTTCAGAAAATGTTCTACCACCTCATAAAAACGTTGTTAACGTATCGAAGCCTATACTTTAGGAACATTGTTAACGTCAGATTTGTGACCATGATTGTGAGATCATACATTGTGGCTGGGGATGCGATGATGTCGTCTCTCACCTGGCATGCCGCTTGAAGTCCCGAAAACCCTCGGTACAGAAGGAGAAAGACTCATCCGACGATCGTCTCTCACCCCAGAAGATAGGTGGAGGCTTGAAACGTCAACGTTAAAAATGCCCATCTTATACAAGACTTCATACAAGATCTCGTACAAGGTAAAATTGATAATGCTTTAAAACAAACCATTACACTGTTTCCCCGCAGGATAGGCAGAGAGGACGGACCGCCAAACAACTCAGTCTTGGCATACACTCCTTGCCTTGTTCAATTTTACTTTAAATGTATGTGGGGTATTTAAATGGTAGCATTCAATACAAAATGTTGTTTAGTGAACATAAGTTTGTCAGTTGTCATGCTAAATCTTTAAGTAATATTTGAGATACAAATATTGTAAAAACTGTTTTCAATTTTCAGATATAACAGGAACACCAGAGGAGAGTTCAACGTCCCAGCAGAAGACACGTCGCATGATTCCAAAGAAAGGTGACAGTTTATTTCTCTATTTGCTATGATTACTTGCACATACATAGGGTCAAATAATGCTCGTAGAGCTTTAGTTTAACCTCTCGTTCCTCCACCATAAAGAAAGAAAGGCCCTGTTGCAGACGATTATTAACAACTTGCTCTCCGCCATAAGCCTCTCACTTATTTGGACTCACCAAACTCGTGTAAACCGACTAACACATACTATTCTGACTCTTGAAGTAGCCCGTCGCATACAAACTTTGTTCATCACAAGTATTCTATGTTCCGTTCCCAAACTTTGTTTAATGTGACATATTTATTTCAGAAGACATGTTGCAGTTTTTGCTGTGAGATGGCTGAAATATATCCACGGAAGGTATTTCATATTTTTGTATAAAGCATTTTGTGTTTTTGGAACACTTATCCATTGTATTTGTGAAAATAAAAATAATATTTAAACATGTACCCTGAGTTTTCATTTTTCTAATGCAAGCAGAATTTCAAATTTTGCCGCTCTAAAGCGTTTTTATTTTTTATATAATTTATTGGGCTAATGAATCCGTGAAGTAGGATAGAGCGATTATATTGTCTATGGTAGACAAATAAACTTCCTCTATCTTTTAGTCAATTCGCGCCACGCAAGTCATTTTGACAGTTAAGTTTGACGACCACATCACTAGTATGGAGAAAGCCCGAAGATATCGATCTAGGGGTTAGTATATTTATGGTCAAGCGACTGATATGCGGAGGTATTCATTGGTCAAGCAACTGGCGTGCAGAACAGTTCAGTTCAAGAACTTTTCGGCAACAAAATAAAAAAAGTCAGTTAATTTATAAAATTTTAGATATTTAAATGTGCAAATTTTAGAATTATATGGAATATTGAAATCGAACTCAGACTTAGAAGTATCCGGCTGGCAGTGGCAAAACGAATTGGTAATGTATGGCGAGCCATATGCAAATGGTCTTTTGTCTTTTATAGCTAAGTCTGTTGGCCCCATAAAACAAATTTGATCGGTTAAATAATTCAATTGTTTTGTCTTTAATAGTGAGCGACTCTGGAATTTTCGTTTGTACCGCCAGCCGGATAGGTACTATTTAGAAGAGATGAGGTGTTGGATGGAGGTGAGGTAATTTTAGATAATAGAGATGGACAACTAAAAAATATGTAATATTCTGACCGATCAGTGGTTAAGTGGGCATAGCGCTTGGGTCTCACCCGAGCGTCGCGTGTTCGATTCTTCGGCTGGATAAGTCCTCCATCACAACACAAGCAACATTTTCAGCTTTCTGTGGTGGTAGGAGATTTTCAAACATTGTTGCGTTATTCGTAATCCGGGAATGTTTGTCTTTCTCAAAAAAAAATCTAAAGTTTCCACATCTGTAATAATCTGGTTATTTTTTATTTAAATTCCTTCCTGGGCGTGCCGTTTCTTATTATTATATTAATATCAATACTTTCTCAGTTGAATCTTAGAAATGATAGTATGAGAAGTTTTACTTTCAATTTGGAAAATTGACATTATTTGTCAGAAAACAAATATCCTGAAATTCATCATTGCATAAGGCGATAATGACCTCGAATTTATACATCATCAACGTGGAAGTAACACGACAAATAATACAGGAATTATTTCTCTTTCAATCGAAATACAATTAATTTCATTTCAATTCAATTGCGGAGGCGGGAACGGGTACCGCCGCCCCGGGAACCTTTATTGGATAACCAACACCACTGCCATAGGTCACCTCAAATGGTTCGCTACGTTTGGTGATTTAGCAGGGGTGCCCGGGTTCATGGGGTGAGGTTTGTCTAGGTCTTGGAGGCAAATGACCGGGACACACTAAACACCAGATTCCTACCCACCCCTTAAACCCTTTTCCTTCCCAGAACTCTCCTTTCCTTCCTTTCATTAAAAAACCTTCCGCACAGCATCCCCAAAGATGACATAAGCCCTTGAAGGAAATTATTTTCCTCAGGGTCTCCTGTGTGGAGCTCATGTAAAAAAAAATAATAGTAATACTAGTATTAAAAGACCGATCAGTGGTTGAGTGGGCATCGCGATTGGGTCCCAACCATGCGTTCCTTGTTCGATTCCTCGGCTGGCTAAGTCCTCCATCACGACTCAAGCAACATTTTCGGCTGACTGGTGGTAGTAGGAGATTTTTAAATGTTGTCAAGTTATTCGTAATCCGGGAATGTTTGTCTTTCTTTTAAAGAAAAAAAAAATAATAATAAGTATAATTATGAACGTATTATTGAATAAATAATTTGAAGGTGTGTTTAGAGTCGCCTGACGCCATAGTTATATTGCAGCAAATTCAAACCAGCCGGTGGGGGGTGGACTTCAAGCTACGTCACAACCTATTAGCCAATCACCGCACTATTAACCTTGGGCTAACCTTGCCTCTCAAGCCTCGGCGATATTTTGTCAAAGGGTCAAAATGTTTCCACTTTACAGTAAAATTCACATAAGATGAAGCCATACCTACTAAAAATGTAATACAAAATCATATGTTTTTGTTTTGAAAATTTGATCGCTTAGAAGTATTACAGATGCTTCAATAGGCCACTTGCATTACATTTTTTTTATTCCGGTTTAGGCAAATATTCTAAGACATTCAATATTTTTTTTAATCGTATATTTGAAACCCTGGCGATTTTTTGAAAATTTCAATTCGAAAAATCAGACCATTTTTTATAAACTGGAAAGACGGGACATAATTTTATGGGTGCGAAAAAACGATAATTACATAGCCGAAAATCATTTTAAGAAAAATAACGTTTTCCACGCGAATAGCAATAAATTGTACGGGGTTCTCTTCGTAACATCTGTAAAAACACCGCCGTCTTTATCAAAAAATCAAACCAAAGGGTAAGATCGCATAGAACAAACAATAAATCTAGTGAACGTTAAACGAAAATTCGAAAATTCGCCGGAAATCAAAGTGTTGCCATATAAAAAAAAATTAATCAGTGTGGAATTTTACAAAATTAATGGAACGTAATTGGAGACGGGGCATTTTCATGCAGTGACATCACGATCTCAAATAATAGATTTATTTATTTAAAAATAAAAAATAAACTATACATTTCTAAAAATTTTTACTAACATTTTCGTAATCTGAGTAAAAAAATCTAACCAAACGATTTTTTCCAAGTCGTTATGAAATCCATGCAAGTGGCCTATTAAATACTGCGTGTAGAAAATATAAATATTGGTAATTTTTTTAAATAGATTTAAATAAAGCCTAGATTTAAGAAAAGATTTAAGAATAGGTTTAAGAAAAGCCTAGAAAAAAATAAAGTATTAGGTCTATAAAAAATCACTTTTAAATGCAAACTCTCCTGTTTATAAACCCCCTTTCCGGATAAGATTTTTTTTTCTTAACGTAGCAATTTCAGTTTCTTTTATCATAATTGCAAAAAAAATATATATTTACGCCCGAACTTCACAAAATGAAATACAATATGCATTTTCGCGTTGTTATTTTTGACTTCAATCAATACGGCGGCAGTCGACGAATTTGAATTTTCAAAAGAATCTTATGCCGTCCACCCAAGAACTACTGACTTGCCACACCCATTTCGTATCAGTCCGGCCCCGGCCAGAGCGGGGAATAGACTTTAAGCTTCGCGTCGCTTGGTTCCGTGAAATAAATTTTAAATTTCCGTTTTATTACATTAAACTATGCGTACATAAGGAGTTAATGTTTTTTTCAGACCTTTACGAAATCAACTTGTAAAAAAAATCTCAAATACCTTTTCCAACCTTTCCAAAAGCTTTGTATCAAGAATTTTAAAACTCCTCTCATAAAGGGGCGTGAATTCCGATGTCGACTTTTCCTGGTCTATTGGATCACCTTAAGGCGATCCACTAGTACAGGAAAAAATCGACTTCGGAATTCACGTCCCTTTATGGGAGGAGCTTAAAAATACTTGAGAAAAAGCTTTTGGAAAGATTGGAAAACATATTTGAGATTTTTTTTTTGTTGATTTCGTAAAGGCCGTTAAAAAAATCAATTCCTTTTTATGCATTGTTTATTGTAATAAAACGGAATTTTTAAATTGATTTCACGAAAAAAAGCGGCGCGGAGCCTAACACGTCATTTCTCCGCTCCGGCCGGAGGAGTAGTGAGTAGTGAGAAAAGTAAGGGCGGCTGCCAGTCGTTCTTCAGTGGATGGTATAAGGTTCACTTAGATATTACAAATTCGTCGACTGCCGTATTGTCGCCGTGATGTTAAAAATAACAACGCGAAAATGCATATTATATTTTATTTTGTGAGGTTCGGGCATAAATTTAATTTTTTTTTGCGATAATCATAAAAGAAACTAAATTTTCCACATTAAACAATAAAACCATATCCCAAAAAAGAGGTTTATAAATAGGAGAGTTTGGAATTCAAAGTGTTTTTTTATAGACCTTATATTTTTTTTTCTAGGCTTATTGAAAGGCTTATTAAAAAAATATTTTTAAGGGTCAAGATATGTTCTATACGCAGTATTTAATTGAAGTATCTAAAATACTTCTAAGCGATCAAATTTTCAAAACAAAAACGAATAATTTTGTATAATTTTGAATTATTTAGTATGGCTTCATCTTAAATGGAATATTTCTGAACGTATCCGAAAAATAAAAACTGTTTTTGACATGTGATAAAAAACGCATTGAAATTTTATAAATAAATATATAATTTTTTAAATAAGCATAAAAATTCTTTAGGAAATTAAAGCATATTTTATTACCTTTTCAAAATAGTTTTTAGTTTTTGTGTACGTTCAGAAATATTACATTAATTTTAATTTTATTGCAAAACGGAAATTTTTTTATCCTCTGACAAAATACTGTCGAGGCCTGGGGGTTTATGTATTTTTTTTAGTTTATTGTTGGTTTTTTAAACAAAAATGGTGGTTTTTAACGAAGTGTATATTAATCTATATAAATAAAAATCAAAATATGCTTGATCGGATATATGTATTTATGTGAGTATATGAGATGTCTGTGTATTTTTTTTACATGAATACCGCACAAGAGTCCCAACTGCTCCCGTCTGGAGCCAGTGGGACTATGGCATCCCTAATTGGGGTATGTTGTGAGGCGAAAGGTAGTAGGGAAGGGAAGGAGATAGGGAAGAGGAAGGTGGGGAAGTACCTGGCTATTCAGATCTGGTCACCAAACACGGCCGAAGCATTTTAAGCAACTTTTTAATAAGGAACGGTGGTCTTACACTAGGGCTATACTGAGAGTATCTTCCACTCTGGAACGTACCGCAAATATACTATATATTATTTTAAATGAATAAATTGTGAAATAACACAAATTAATCAAATAAAATCTATTTGCCACGCCGGAATTCGATCCCGCGACCTTCAGAGTGCGAGCCAAGAGCCTTACCGCTGGACTACGCCGGCTGTCGAATTATTGTATGTATTGTACAAGTATTGCTATATTAAGCATAGGAAATGTTTGAAACTATTAAAATACCGTCTTTAAACCCCCGCGAAGGTTTATGGATTATTACAACCCCATAACAATACATCTGAAAAGTTTTTTAGTCATTACTAAAACTCTTGCAAAACTGTCAAAAATGTCAAAATTTGAAAATGACATTTTGCAAAACAATGATTGTTATATCAAAATTATATTTTCGAAACTCTTTAAATTCATAAATTTATTTGAAGTACTCGCCTAATACTATGAATTTGAATCGAATCAAGTGTTACAGATATTTTAAATAGTTAAGTACTTTCGTTTTTAGGTACCAAATTTGATAGATTGTTCTTATAATTAGTAATATATGAAAAGTGAAAATTTGAATTAAAAAATTGTAATAGGTGGCAAGCGAGCTGTTTGAAAACTGAATGTACTGGGACTGAAAATATAGAACGCAGGAGGGGGGGGATTGGCGAGAGAGGGGAGGCGGGGAAGGTGGAAGGGGAACGGGGAAGGTGGAAGGGGAATGGAACGCACGGGAAAGGCCATGCAGTATGCAGGGAGAAAAAAATTATTTCTTTGAATATGATATTGCAACGCTTGCCGGCCAGCCAGCTAGTTTTGAATATATTATAGTGTTCAGCCTTGCCAAGTTATTGAGAGGATGTAATGGCCGTTATACACGATACCTTTTTTCAGCCCGATTCCAATTAGAGACAAAAGTCAACATTTTTCGATTTACGCTATATTTTCACCTCTATTTTCATATCTAGGATTTCAATTATCATCACTGCAAACAACACATGAACCATACTGTTTGTTGTGATGCCTACTGAAATCGTAGATATGAAAATAGAGATGAAAACAGCGATCGCGTAAAGCGAAAAATGTTGACTTTTGTCTCTAATTGGAATCGGGCTGAAAAAAGGTGTCGTGTATAACGGCCATAAGGAGAGGTTTGGTCCCCCCCGAAGAAGAAGAAGAAGATGAGTGAGGAGCGAGACGAATAATATAATGGTGCACGCATTGCGGGCTAAATAACAATAATTTATACGTTATAGCTAGACGCTAGACATCAGACACCAGACTGGATGGCGACCAGAAAAATTGGCGCCACTCATTTCTCAGGAATCAGGGGTGGAATTAAAATTATATATTTTATATTTTTATTTATTTATTTGATACAAAAAATGCATATACATTATAAGGAAGCTTTGGCTGTCCAATTAGGAAGGTTTCACGATTCAGGACAGCCAATTTTCCTGGATTAGTTCACATTTATCAGGTAAGGTCATTTTAAGGTGGAAAAATGTTATAAGCAGTAATTGTTGAATGAAACACTAGTGTATATTGAATTATTTAGCGGGTAGGAAATAAGCCGACGTAGCTCAGTGGATAAAGGGCAGTTGACCGGATATCAGAAGGACACGGGTTAAAGTCCCGTCGGCGGCATGTATCTTTTCTCGGGAGATTTTTTCAATGTAGATGAGTGTTTCAGGCTAATAATTATTGCTTATAATAATTGTTACCCTTTGTGCTATGCATAAAAAATCTTGTCTTCTTTAGTTTACCAATTTAAAAATATATATTAATGCTTTTCTTAGAATGAACCTTGTAGGAGAAACCATTTGTTACTAAACTAAAGCTGCCTTTAGGTACACTCATAAGTAAAATTTACGTAAGATTTTGATAAGTTACTCACGGGAGCATTTACATATGCATCTACCTTAAGCCCCGTTCTAATTGGGCAAGTAATTTAGTCGAGTTAAGAGTTGACTGACCAAAATGCTCCTACTTAGTCTACTTACTACTAAATGTATGGTGTTCGGAAACGTTTAGTTACTGAAATACTCGCTACTCGACTAAAATACTTGCCCAATCAGAACGGGGCTTTATGGTAATTAATGCTCACGGAAGTTGATCGGAAGTTTAACTTACGTAAGTTTTCACGGCAACCGCTACACTTAACACATGGTAAGATGGCTTTCTGTCAACAATGATTTGCTGCTATCAAATGTACACTTTGCGAATAAAGACGAAAGGGCTCAAAAAAGCGTTGGAATCAGTTGGAATAATAGTTGGCTTGAGAGAAACCATTTTCTTTTAATTTACATTCGTATTCGTAGATAGTGCTTATTTGCATTTTATCTAGTGTTATTTTATGTTCTTTCTGGGAGATAATAAGGTAGCTAATCATCCATTTAACCTTATCATATTTCAGTTAAAATAATAAAAAAAAATGTCTTTAAAGGAAAAAAAACCTTCGAAAACAAGTGTCTTTTAATTTTTGACATCTGGCATCGGCGCATTTTGGTACCATTTCTGGCGGTAATATCCCAACTTATATAATAACATAACACTTTAAAAAATGGATAAAAATAACATAATTTAACTAACTTGTGGACTAACTATCCTTTACAATATTTGAAATTTTCGCTATCGATATGTACGGGTGCAATAAAAAATTAATGTTAATATTGAGCATGACTTCTGTCATTAACCCCGCTTCTAAGGGATCGTCTTCATTGGCTTTAATGTCCAGAAAGAATAGAGTTCAAGATCTGCTTAATGACCTTCAAAGCATTGCAAGGAATGGCGCCAGCCTATATATCGGTAATGTGTCCGAAAAAACTTTTGCGAAAGACAGCTTACTCTTAGGTCAGCAGATCTAGATGTTACTAGTCGTTTAATTTAACTTTCTAGGTCAAATAGAGCTGTTTATGATCTCTCTTTTCGTGTAATAAATTGCCCCTGTCATCTGGAATAAACTTACTAATATCCAGATTCAGCTCTTACTAATATCCAGATTTTGGCTGAATTTAAACGGGCTTTAAAAACAAAATTCTTTAAAAAAATCATACCATTAATGAATCCTAACATCTTTTCAATATACGTCATAAGCCATATTCTCAAGTTTCCGGTAATTGTTTGGTTTCGGTTTCCTTCTAATTGTTTCTGTGCAGAAACGGGCGGTCCGTTTGATAGATTCTCCCATCGATTGCAATCTTTAGAGCACAGGCGTCAGGTGGGAACGCTGTCCTTGTTCTACCGGTATTACAATGGAAGATGCTTTGCCGGACTCTGTGTTTCCTCCCTCCTACAACATTGGTCTCTTCAAGACCCATGTTCACTCCTTCCTTTCCTCAAAAAGACCCTCCACACAGCATCTTTAAAGATGACATAGGCCCTGAGGGAAATTATTTTCCTCAGGGCCTCCTGTGTGGAGTTAATGTAAAAAAAAAATATTATGTTTAAGGTCCGAATTTAATGTCGGTTTTACTGTCAGAAGTCAGTATAGTATATTTTAGTCTAAATTGTTTTGTCCTGTGCTACAATAACACCGTTATTGTTTATTATTATTGTCCTGTGTGTGCTGAAACAGCACTTTTTTGTTAATCTTTTGTTCTCTTGTCATTGTTTTGTAAATACTGCATTTTCTTTATTTCATAGTAACTGGGTTACCAGGCTTCGCTCAGGACAACATTCTTTCAGCCCTTACATCTTCAAAAGCACGCCCTTTGGGTAAAAACGGGTACCCTTATTCCCTAGGGGCGATAGAGATCTACCACACCATTTTTTTTTTTAAAGAAAGACAAACATTCCCAGGTTACGAATAACCCAACAACGTTTGAAAATCTCCTACTACCATGGTAGTAGGAGATTTTCAAACGTTTTTCAAACGATTTGCACCACAGGAAGCCGAAAATGTTGCTTGTATTGTGATGGAGGACTTAGCCAGCCGAGGAATCGAACACGCGACGCCCGGATGGGACCCAGGCGCTATGCCCACTCAACCACTGACCGGTATACCGGTACCATATAACTCCCTTGATCGTACCGGGACTCGTTTCTGAGTTATTGCGGTCCGCACGTTTTTTTGGACTTTCTTTTATAATTTATATTGATTACTTTATCAATATTTTGTAATGAACTCGTAAGGAGCACTGTAGGATTATTTTTTAAATTTATTATGGTTAAGCGCACTCGAAGTGAAACGACACAAAACTGCGCTTTATAAATATAACGTTATTATTATTATTAACTTGCAAAAAGTATTTTTCTTTAATTTAATTAATTAAGAGTCATCTATGAAAGGGCAGAAAATGAATTCTTTTAGATTTACCCTTAAAGGTAGCCACTAAATGAATCATTAAAATGATGCGTTGCACCCATTAGTCATACGATTATATTAATATAATTTATGATTGAATAAAAACCGACGCCTTGGCCCGTGTCGACGCCGAGGCCAGTCCTGCACGTGGAGTAGGCAATCGATATTGCAGGAGCCACTGCGTCTGCCGCCATGACAACGGCGCCCCCTTGTCGCCTCGGCCCATCCCTTATCAAAACATTAAGGCTCTACAATCAAACCACCCCCCAACCCCACCCACCCGCGTTTATCTCGTAACTGTCGGCGGTACCTACCGCTGTTGTCAAGCGACAAATCGCCAAACTATTGTATATATTTTTAAAAAAAGCCAAAGATTCCCGGGTTAAGACAACATAACCTTACAAACCTAACATAATATGTATTTGAATTCCTCCTACTTCCACCATTCAAGAGCGAAAATGTTGCTTGTGTAATGATGGGTAACTTGGTGGCAGAAGATTGAACCCGCGACACCTTTTTTCCATTCTGCTACTCATTTTTACCACACCTCCACACAGAAGGCGTGTGTCAAGGGTCTTTTTTAGGGAAAGGAGGGAGAGGAAGTCCTGGAAAAGAAAAAGATGCGAGGGGTGGGTAGGAATCTAGAGGTCAATGTTTCCAGGAGTGACGGACATATGAATTCATCTTTCCCACTGCGGTGCAAGGCGATGGGTCGAGAGAATCTGGCTGGAGAGGTCTAGGTTACTTCTCTTCAACCAGTTTCTTTATTTACGGGGCGGCGGTACCCATACCCGCCTCCCAAATTGAATTGGTCATAACTGTAATATCATCATCAAACAAAATATAATTTATTCATAATCCTTTGACTCACTAACTAACCATTAAGCCATTTCCCCGCAGGGATGGGCAGAGAAAACGGACCGCCAAACAACTCAGTCTTGGCAGTCTTACAACACACTCCTTGCCTCATTCACATTCATACATACTCTCCTGTTAATCTGACTCTTGCCATTGCCCGACTCAAGTACCTGATTTATTACTTACTAGCAGACCCGGACACACGTTGCTGTGGCTAACGAAACACAACGCCACGCCATTACCCAGCCTTTATAACCAACGCCATCTGTTAAATCAAAGCCACACCACACGCATGCCAACCTGCTCCCTTCATTTATATATCAGCTTTTACCCACGGCTTCGCTCGTATAGTATTAGTGGGAAATTATTGGCATAATTGTTATTATTCTTGCTATTTTGTCTAATAGAAAATAATTATTGTTTAATTGAAAATTTCAAAATTTGAGAATGATATTTCAAAAAAAAAAAAAAATTTAGAAAATATTTAAATTATAGAAATAGAAATTTATTTTAAGTACCTACTCCCTTTATTAGTATTTTATTCATATTTGAATCCGGAGTAACCTAAAAAAATAAGAAAATGACAGTCCACTTCAAACGCTATGCTTTATAGCAACGTTTTGCTTTTTGTTCGGAGAATAAACATTTTTAGAGATATGTAGATATTAACGACGACGCCAAAAAAGTACTCTTTTTAATCACAATAAAGCACTCTTTTTAAGCCTAAATTTAAAAAAAAAACATTTTTTCCAAGTTAACAATTTGTTTGACGTTTGCAATAACTCGATTTTGTTAGGGACAGAAAACGTATGATACATAATTTCATAACGCCACAGCTCATTCATAACGCCAGAGCTTACCAATATATAAACCGTTGTTACTCGCAAATAATGTAGCTTTCGATTAGTGAAAGAATTTTTAAATTCCATTCGATATTTATTGCGTGAAAGAGTAAGGACCATCCAACCAACCATCCATACAAACTTTCGCATTTATAATATTAGTAAGATTTCAACCAATTTACATAAAACCTTAACATATTATACACCTAAAAACCTTCCTCATGAATCACTCTAGGTGAAAACTATTGGTGAAAAACACATGAAAACCCGTTACGTAGTTGAAAAGATCTAAGCTCACAGACAGTGGGAGCGACTTCATTGTATATCGAGTAAAGATTACTCGACTCCGAAGTCACGAAGAACCCGGGCGAGATTGACAAGAATATTATAGTTCAGTGACGTCATCAGATCCTAAATCCATTGATACTAAATTGTTTAGTTGAGCCAAATTTGACCCTGGTGGTTATGAGAGTGAAAAATATTATTAATATCATATTAGAATGAGTTAACAATAATAATCTAAACGAAAATATGAAAGATAACAGGACACAGAGAAACAGAAAAAGACAATGGTCGCAACTGGAACTCGAACCCAGACCTCTCCGTCTAACCAGGACGAGTGCGTTAACCAATTTCGCTATTGCCACCTTCTGTCAAAACATCATAATTGTCAATCTCATATTTAGAATTCCATTATTATCAAATAAATTTTCCCGTAATATGGAGAAAAATAATTAGTTGATAATAATGGAATTCTAAATATGAAATTGACAATTATGACGTTTTGACAGAAGGTGGCAATAGCGAAATTGGTTAACGCACTCGTCCCGGTTAGACGGAGAGGTCTGGGTTCGAGTCCCAGTTGCGACCATTGTCTTTTTCTGTTTTTCTGTGTCTTGTTCTCTTTCATATTTTCGTTTAGATTATTATTGTTAACTTATTCTAATATGATATATTTTACTGATGGGAATAACCTTCAATAAAGTAAGTATAAAAAGAAAGTTTTTTCTTATAAAAATTTATTATTAATAATTTTTAAAAGTATTAGGAGAACTAGATAGTAGAGGATCTGCACTAGAAACGACCTTCATCCATCTGTTTAATGGACGAAAAATATTTATTTAATTTAATATATTAGAAAATATATCTCGAGTGGGTTGCCTGAAAAATTACAAGCGATACATTAGTTAATACTTTAATTAACTACTCCAAAATAATGCCCACTATCGCTATCCTTCTTTGTTGCACGAATAAATAGCATACGCGCTCTCTTTTAATATATTTTTTAAATTAATCATAGTCTTGCCAGGAATTTTTTAGACATATATTTTCTAATATATTAAATTTGATATAAAATACTTTTTATTCATTAAACAGATGGATGAGGGTCGTTTCTAGTTCGGATCTTAGACTAAGAGTGGTTATGGCTTCACTGACGTTTGCCACGATGTGGTGAGAATAGTTATTATGGTGGAAGATCCGGACGTCACATTTTTATTATCCTCCAAAAGAAATGTGTTATGTTTATTTTGTAAGACTGGTATGGCTACCACCGTCCCGGGAACCGCTTATTGGATAACAACACCTATACCATGTGTGATTTGATACGTTTGGTGACTTAGCAGGGGTGCCCGGGTTCATGGTGGGAGGTTTGTCCAGATCTTGACGGCCGATGCATCTGCCTACCTGCTGCGTGGCGGACTGGATCGAGAGAGACTGGTTGAGGAAGGTCTTTTGAAGTCTCCAGCCGGAATCCTTTGCCTTGCATCGTAGTTGGAGGAATGGACACACCGACCCCCAAATTCATACCCACCCCTCATACCTACTTCTTGCCTTAACTGCCTATGTTTTAAACTACGCCTGCTCTAAACATATTTATTTTTTATTTATTTTATTTATTTATGCATCTATACAATAAAGTTAACATTTATTTTGGCCTTGCCTGTCTCACTAGGAAATCCTGTGTCGAGACAGACTAGTTTACAAATATTTTATAAATCTAACACACTATATAAAGAGGTAATATTTGTTTGTTTGTTTGTTTGTGTGTTTGTTTGCATCGAATAGGCTCCGAAACTACTGAACCGATTTGAAAAATTCTTTCGCTGTTGGGAAGCTACACTATCCCTGGGTGACATAGGCTATATTATATTTAAAAAAAATAGGCATCCTTACTAAAACTTCAATAATGTAACCCAGGGTGTAAAAAAATTACCTAAAATATTCTTTAAATCGCGTGCGCTGCGAAAAATATTGATGATAGAATAAAATAATGTACTACGACTTTATAGAACACATCATTATTTACAAAAAAGATGGCGACAGCATATGTCTAACTATTATGGTTATGCCACAATATGTATTCTTTTATTTTAAAATTTTAATTAATATGTCGCCGCTTGAAAAGGCTCTTTATTTGTATCTTGGTTTTAATCCTCAAAATAAATTACTTCATATTCAAGACAGCTTCAATACCTTTATTTAACTTTTTGAATTTTTCAATTCGGATATTTATTTAGAAAAATATCACGAGTTTAAAAATGTTAGTATTAGAAAAAAGTTTCGGCTACGGGCCGCGCGGGAGAGGAGTCAAGAAATGCAGTGCCAGGGGGGTTTGCGGGACGGGGGTGGGGGAGAGAGGTGGCGGGGAAGGTGGAAGTGGAACGCTGGAGGGGAACGCACGGGAAAGGACATGTAAGGAGTAACATTTTATTTATTTGAATATGGCATGTATTATAAAAGAAAGTCCAAAAAAACGTGCAGCTCGCAAAAACTCAGAAACGAGTCCCGGTTCGATCAAGGGAGTTATATGGTGTGGTAGATCTCTATCCCCCCTAGGGAATAAGGGTATCCGTTTTACCTAAAGGCCGTGCTTTTAAAGATATAAGGGCTGAAAATTTCGCCCTCTTGAAATTTCTAGAACAGTCTTCCGGAAAGTTCTAGAAGGTTCCATAGAGCTGTAGAAAGTTGTGGAAGGAGTGGCGGAGTATGTCGTGGAATGATCAGGAATAGGAAATCGGGAACATCATTGTGCAACATTCCAGAACACTACCTTATTGTCCTGAGCGAAGCCGGGTAACCCAGCTAGTATTAAATAAAATACATTTTTCAATAAAGTAAAAATATTTGACAAAAAAATTCAGGTTGGTAGTAGTGGTAACAATAATGGGATAAGAGGATTATATTCGGGTGAGGTGACTAATTATTGCACAAATTTTTTCGATGATCCATTGCTTTATCAGAATTTTGAATTTGTTAATATTATTCGATTGTCTTGTTTTGTCAGGTAGGTTATTGTATATTTTAGACGCAATGTATTTGAAATTTCTTTGACCGAATGTTGTGTTTGTTTTAGGTGTTTGTATGAGTTCTTTGGTTTTGTGCCGCGTGTTTACAATATTTTGGGTATTTTCATAAAATGTGTTTGTTTTATTTTTAAACAGATGAGTTAAGATTGTTTTTGTGTGAATTTGTCGAAATTTAAGAATAACTTTCATAATTAATTTTTGTGCCTTCGATAATGAATCTATAGTGGATAGTGTTGCACCTCCCCATGCGATTATTCCATATTCAATGATTGATTGACAAAGGGAGTAATAAACAATTTTCATAGATTTGGAATCTAGTATGTTTCTAATGTTTTTGAAGAAATAAATATGTTTTCTAAGTTTATTCGTGATGAGTAGGCAATGTGTAATGTGTATTCCACTTAAGATATTGATCAAATGTAAGACCAAGGTATTTGATATGGTCCGTTCGATCTAGGCAAGGACATTGACAGAATGTATCATGAATACAAGAACATTCATGTACTTTTATTTCAACATCTTGATTAGGTTGGCCAACAATATTAATACTAAAAGTAATGTATTTTGTTTTGGTAGTATTTAGTGCAAGATAATTAATATCTAGCAATTTTCTAACAGAGTTAATTGATTTCTCAGCCATTTTGTATGCGTCTAACCAAGTGTCGGATTGAATGAGTAGCACAGTATCGTCAGCAAAACTTATAAATTTTTTCCATCTATCGTTAGGTTACAAAGATCGTTTATGTATATGAGAAACAAAGTAGGGCCTAAGACGCTTCCTTAAGGAACTCCGTAGGTTATAGGGAGGGGTTGGCTGAATTTGTTTTCGATTTTGACACTTTGAGTTCGATTAGTTAAGTAACTTTGAAGAAATTCTAGGTCTTTCCCTCTTATACCAATTGTGTTTAGTTTATTAACAAGGATGTCAAGGGAGATAGTATCAAAAGCTTTTGAGAGGTCTAGGAAGATATTTTAAGATAATTTTTTACCCTTATCTAAATTTGAAACAAGAAAGTCTGTAACAGCAATAATAGCATCGGCAGTGCTCTTATTTGACCGAAAGCCAAATTGATTTTCGGAGAGTAGTTGCTTGCTTTCCTGAAATGTTTTCAGTTGTTAGTTAATTATTTTTTCAACTAATTTCGAGAGTGAGTTAAGCATTGTTATGGGCCTATAATTGTTAATGTCCACTTTCAGACCACTTTTGTATATGGGTATGACGAGCCCTTGCTTTAATTGTTTAGAAAAAAATCCCTGTGATATGCTGAGGTTAATTATGTAAGTGAGAGGTTCCAATAGTTCATGAACAAGTGTCTTGAGTAAATTTTTGGTGATGCCATCCATACCGGCGGACTTTGTGTCTTTTACTGAGTTAATTGTATTCTTAATATCGTCATGTGTAACCGTTTGAAATTTAAATTGTTCAGAATGGGGTATATGTGATTTTTCCTGTAATTTTGTTTTAGAATTCGGGGAGGACATTTTGTTTGCTAATTTTTTCCCGACATTAGTGAAAAAATCATTGGCATGGTTAAGAATTTTTTCCGGATTCATTGAGAAATCGACAGTCAGTCCATCAATATTGAGTTGTTTTAGGTCAGTGTTTAAGTTAGGCTTAGTTTGAGTAGCTTCGCGTAAAATGTTCCTCATTCCTTTTGGATTACCTTTGCTTTCTTCTATTTTATGTTTGTAATATAATTCCTTAGCATTCCTGATGACTTTTGTACATATTTTTCTATATCTTTTGTAAAAGTTGTTAAGTATAGTGTCAGAAGGATTCAACGAAGTTTTTTTATGGAGTAAGTTTCTTTTTCTTATACAATTTATAATGGTGTGATTTATCCAGGAAGTTAGAGGTTTAAATTTGTGAGGGATTGTTTTTACTATAGAATTAGTGTTGTTTTTTATTTCAGTTTGTAGTTTGTCTATGAAATAAGACCATGCATCTTCAGCGTTGGGTATGTGTAGTAAGTTGTGCCAATAGTTACAGGAAAAAGATTTTTTTAGATTCTCATAATCAACTCGTTTTATGCAATAACTGTGTTTCATTTTTGTATTTTTTGATGGTGTGTATAATGAAATCATAGTTGCATAGTGGTCAGTAATAGTAGATTCAAAAACAAGTGTTTTATATGGATTATTCGTTTTTATCATAATGTGGTCAACACAAGAGCTGGATTTTTTGGTGACCCTAGTCGGGTGATTTATTGTAGATATCAATCCATGGTAACTAAGTAGGTTTAAGTAATCTTGGCATTGTGGGTGTGAATTATTTGGTAGTGTTAATATTAATGTCTCCGACTAAAATTAAGTGTTTTTTAGGCGCAAGTTGTGATAATTTTTCATTTAGGCTTTGTTTGAATGGGGTTAAATTGTGGTAGGAGGGAGATCTATACATTGCTAGTATGCACGTGTCACCGTACGATATTTGTAGACAATTTGCACCCGGGATTAATATTTCCAAAGTCTGAACATTCAGTAAATTATTCACATATATAATAATGCCGTCATTCTGATTGTGATCGGTTTTTGTGGGGAAGTGAGTGTAATCGGAAAGGTGTTTTGGTACATATAGTTCATTAATCCAACATTCTGATAGAATAATTATATCAAATTTAACCTTTAGATTATTCAGTAAAGTGAGTATTTCTTCCCAGTTTTTATTTATGGATCGAACATTATGGTGAAAAATTTTTAGGTTCGTGTAGTCTTTCATTAGTAAATTACAAAACTTTATATCTGAAGATACATAATTATTAATTTTATCAGAAAATACTGTTTCATTATCAAAAATCAGTATAGCCATTTTTAAGAACAATTTACAATGGAACTTTATTATGTCTCGGGAGCCCCGTCACTGTCTAAAACTGGGAGTTCGCCCTATACCCGATAGTAGTACATCGGTAAAATTTATGATTTCTGACCGTTTGGAAACAATCATTGTAGAATGATTTCACAACAAGAATTTACAACAGTCAGGATCAGATTTTGTATGGTAAGAGCGATCGGTCCAATGTTCGACATGTGACAGAGCTCATCAACCTCCTAAATAATTTTACACAAGTCATCAGAATGTTTAATGTATATTATTTTATCCGTGTCTGATTTCTTTACCAAAATTTTTTCGTCCTTATATATCCTTATCGAAACAAACATATACACGCTCAAAGCTCAAAACGCAAAGTTCAAAGCTCAGAGCTCAAAGCTCAAAACTCAAAGCGCAAAGTTCAATGCTCAAAGCTCAAAACGCAAAGCTCAAAGCGCAAAGTTCAAAGCTCAAAGCTCAAAGCTTAAAGCTCATAGCGCAAAGCTTAAAGCTCAAAGCTCAAAGCTTAAAGCTCAAAGTTCACATTACATGTTAAATACATTTTCATTTATACAAAATTCATAACGCCAGAGCTTAACATCATATATAGCCTATAACCTTCGCGGGTGTACGCACAACAAATCACCCAAGTTTCATCGCAATCGGGTGAACGGTATGGCAGCGCATAACATACGAACAAACAAACAAACAAACATACAAACAAACAAATAAACAAACAAATATTGATTTTTCTATATAAGAAAATAATTGATGCGGTGGTTTCTAGAAGTGGTTTTTTACTAATAAATCTAGCGTGTTCAAATAGCAACACTCTTACACATCTGCCCTGATGATGGACACTGTAACGCAGTCCGAAACATTGGATAAAGAAGGAGGTAGCGCAACACGGCATAACACAAAAAACGAAAATACTTTTGGCCGTGAAAATCTAAAAAACGTATCTCACTCTTATACCAGATCATGTGGACCATAATGACAATCCTTTTCGGGTGTCACTCACTATCTGTACGTCAAATTCGAAACGAATCTCAAGATAGGTATACGAAATTTAGAATTTTTAGAATTTTTTTAAAAATCAAGTTCCTGATAATAAAGTGTTAGGGCCGCACACAAAAGCTTGGCGGGCCGCAGGTTGAGTATGGTTGCTCTACACCTACAGCCGCTGCTAGCTTCTTGACGGTCTCCGAGGGTTGATCACCTTCACTTAGTGGTATTCCTGCGACCTCTAATGCATATTCCTTAGAAGTCTGTTCGAGGCTGGCCAGGCGAATTTCGAATTTTTTTATATTAAGGTTTTTTTCATTTAATTCTTTTCTTAAGTTATCTACAGTTTGTCAAATAAGAGTAGAAAATAAATGAGGGCGCCACTGTTGCCCAAATGGCAATACTAAAAATATGACAATGGTGTTGATCTAAAGCTGTGTAACCTACATTTTTATTAAAAATTAAAAAGGCATCAAAGTGAAACAAATATTTTTTCACTGCTATATAGATACCCACTGATCTCAAAATTAGAATTGCATTTAGGTATATTATTATTATACATTTGCAATTTTGTGTTAACATAATGAAGAATAACGATATTATAATAAAATATAAAGCACACTTTAGAAATTGCTTGCATTTATTTAATACTAGCTTAAGTACCTAGCGTTGCTTTAGATCATGCCTCTAATTTTATATCTGAATATATTTAACTCATTCAGATCTAAAAGTAGTGTGACTAAACTCACCATTAATGATTCTTCCTTTCCACCTACTGTTAAATACAAATCTATGTTAAATTAAATGAAAGCCAATCACTTTGTAAAACACAATTTAATCAAATTTATGTCATTTAGTAAGTATCTTCACAATAGTGCTTATTCGATTTAATTTTTTTTAAGAACAAAATTTATTTAAATGCGTATACAGCGTTTTGAATTTTCAGTGTCATTGCACTTTTAAAGAATATTTGACAGATAAATTGGTGTTGCCAGCCTAAAAATTTCTTAGTTCCATTTTATTTATTTTCTACTCTTATTTGACAGACTCTACTTCCGATACTAAATTTACAAAAGTATTCATTTTTGTATTGAGGTCGTCATACTGGCTGCTGATAAAATCTCTAGAAGATCGTGTATCTTTATTTTCACTGTCTATTTTTTGAAACATTTCTTTTTTCATGGTCTCAAATTTATTTTCCATCTGCTTCGTGAAGATTCCAATGTTGGTCTCACTGGTGTCAGGAATATTCAGACCTAGACCTTTGCTCCTGGTTTGTTTCTCGGCCATAACTGTTCAGATAGTGCACTGCAGCAACTGTCAAAAAATAACCTCAACTATATTGAATAATGTCCGGCCCAATTTTGCACTTGTGATAGTGTATTATTGTTTATATGGTTCGTAAATAATGCTGAATCACTGTATAGTTATAACTTTCGCTTTAAATATCACTTTGTATGCTTTTGCAACTTGTAAACTTTATTTTATTTTCAATTTATACGGGAGCAAATTAAAAACAAACATCAGTCATTCAAAGTTATTGTTACATAGGTTTTCCTAGTGAGACATGCAAAGCCAGGGCCGTATTATCCAAAAGGCAGTGTAGGCAACTGCCTAAAAACACAGCATCGGTTAGGGAGCCCTAGGATAACGGGGCCCGGAGACGTCCATTTCTTAGGAACCCCAACATTATAGGGGGGGGGGGGGGTAGGAATCTAGGGCCAGTGTGTCCAGAAGTGACGGACTTATGAGTTCATCCCTCCCGCTGCGGTAGAAGACGATGTGTCGAAAGAAACCAGCTGGATAGGTCAGCAAAACACCTCACCCGATGACACAGCTAATATAAAATCAAAATTTTAAGTAACCCTCGACACAAAAAAAACTGATAACCTTGAAACGCCTGAACAGATTTTCGATCACGTCACGTCATCTTTCAAACAAAATAACAGCATCGTACTCGGTCCATTCATTATCGGACACACAGACAAACAGATAGACAGACAGACACGGGGGTTAAAAATGAAACTGGTTGTTTGTTCGATATTTGATTAATAGCAGCTTGGCTCTGCTTAAAAAAAAATCCTACTACCTCCTTGGGAAAGGTGGTATCCGCGGTGTTAGGGGATTATACCCTATCATAGGCAATGATTACTGCCAGGGAAACAATGATGAATTGACAATTGACAATTGGACAATGATTTGTATCACCTTGTTTGGTCTGTCATTGGCTAGAATAAGTAAAATTATTAAAATTTTAAGCAACCCCCGACACAAAAAAGAGCTGATGACCTTCAAACTCCTGAACTGATTTTCACGAATTGTAGCTAAGAACCATCTCGATGACGTCAGCTTTAAAACAAAAAAAACCGCATCGTAATCGGTCAATTCGTTTAGGAGCTACGAGGTCACAGACAGACGCACACACAGACAGACAGACACACAGAAAGTCAAACTTATAACACCGCTCCTTGCGTCGGGGGTTAAAAAAAACGTTGCGAACCATCTTGGAGTGACCTATGTACAGCAGAGGTTATGGTTATCCAATAAATGGTTCCCGGGGTGGCGAATTGAAACCGGCCTCCCAAATTGAAAAATATATGCAACATAGAATATAAATAGTAGGCATAAGACTATGATGAGAGTGGTAAAGTCCCTCAGTATCGCCCTGGCTTCAGCCGTGTTTGGTGACCATCAGAAAAGTCATTTAGGTATTTGCCAACCTTCCTCTCATCTAACTCCTTTGCTTCCCCACTCCCTCTACCCAGTGGCGTAGAGAGGGGGGGGGGGCGGGAGGGGCGGCCGCCCCGGGTACCACCCGACGGGGGGGTGCCACCCGACTGAGTGTCACCCCCAAGGACCAATTTTTTATGACGTTGAAATTTGTGTTTGTCAATTTTAATGGGGGGGGGGGGGGGGTGACCTCACGTTACCCGCCCCGGGTGCCATCCATGCTAGCTACGCCACTGCCTCTACCCTCACTACATAGTACATATCCCAACAATCGGGGATGCCACGATAAGCCGACTGGCTCCGGAGCAGTGAGAAGTTGGGACTCTTGTGCTGTCTCCACATATTTTTTTTAAATAACGAGTAAAAATGAAAACAAAAATTAGAACCGTGATGGAGTTACGACGGCCAGCGTAGTCCAGCGGTAAAGCTCTTGACTCGCAATCCGAAGGTCGCGGATTGAATCCCGGTATGGCAAATAAATTTTATTTAATTAATTTATGTTATTTCACAATTTATTAATTTAAAATAATATATAGCGTATTTGCGGCACATTCCAGAGTGGAAGATACTCTCAGTATCGCCCTGGTGTAAGACCACCATTCAGAATTGAAACGTTGCTTGAAATGGCTTTAGCCGTGTTTGGTGACCAGATCTGAATAGCCAGGTACTTTCCCACCTTCCTCTCCCCTATCTCCTTCCCCTCCCCACTACCTTCAGCCTCACAAAATACCCCAATTGGGGATGCCATAGTCTCACTGGCTCTAGACGGGAGGAGTTGGGAGTCTTGTGCGGTATTCATACAAAAATAAAAATAAAAAAGTTACAAAAATAGTTAGGAAACCACTCTACACGAAAAACTTTGGAGACCACCTACTTCCAAACTTAATATTGTTTTTTTTTGTATTAAAGACAACCTAAGCCATATTAATGTCATTGCCTAAACCTATTTTATTATTTTTTGACAGCTGCTGTCAGATTCTATTAAAAAAGAACATAATGTTTTATTTCAGTCTGGAGAAATATGAATTGACCTAATAATTTATTTCATTAGGTAGGTAAGTACCTACATTTCGATCGAAAAATGTTATTTATTCATTTTTTGGGAAAATTTATGGGTTTGTGGAGCCATTTTTTCTTTGTAAATTTTATGTGAAAGACATTTCTGTACGGTTCTTTGTTGTATCAAGCGATTCATTAAATTCTGAAAGGATTAGTTTTTAAGATGAAGAACCGTAGAACGGATTTATTACTCATAATTTTATAATGCGCACGAGTTTATCATATTACCACAAATTTAACTTAGGTGACATGCATAAATGAACTAATACGTGACGTGTGTTTGCGTGGACAGGAATTGATTTCCAAGTGAAATTAAAAAAAAAAATAACGAATGACTTTTTAAATAATTTTAATAATTAAAAAGGTTTGACTAGGACTTCGCGGCGGATTTGTCTGCCCATCGTCTGATTAAGAAGTCGGATCGGGAGAAACTGGTTGAGGGAGATCTTTTGACTTCTCCGCCGAACTATCTCGACTGATCGCCACGCACCGCAGTGGGGAGGATGAATTCGTACGTCCGTCACTCCTGAAAACATTGACTCCCAGATTCTTACCCACCCCTCATACCTTTTCCTTTACAGAACGTCCTTTCCTTTCTTTCCCTAATATGACCCTCCACACAGCATCCCAAAAGATGATACAGGCCATGAGAGATTTTTTTCCTCAAGGCCTCCTGTGTGGAGCTAATTTGAAAAGAAGTATTATTATTTATGCATTGTTAATTGTTAGGTAAAGTAATAATTATAATAACCGAAAATGTTTACGCAATTATTTAATTATCACGTAGACGCTTCTAATGCTAGTTGGTTTCAAGGTATTCGTAAGTATTTACTTACTACAGAATCTATTCAGTGGTACTTACCTATTTTTGAGGTTTATATGATTTTTTTTGTTAGGTACCTACTGTGTGAATTTATTGATTTACATACTTTACGGGAATGTATATCCCAGTCGCAAAAGATCAAAAGATAAAATGTAGAAATTGTTATACATAGTATTATGATGTCCATGAGAAATCTCAATAAACCGAAGAAACATCGAAGAAAGTTCAAAACAAACTACTTCCCACACCGTTTAGTTCATCTACTCGCCGCTTAGAAACATGAGCGTATTTTGCGCTACCAATTTCATAGACAATTCATGTTTTCAAGTAGTAATCAAGTTATGCGTCATACATATTTCGCGTCTATGGCTGTGTCGTCTATGGTAGGTTTCTTGCCTAGAATTTGGATTACGAAATATTCTTGTTTTGTTATTTATATCGCGTTCACAGCTCGGATATACCCATGTTGACTTTAAGTTTATTTGATCTTTCACTTATAAGCACGACACTATTAATGTTTTGCACTTTGATGTGTAAGTTACAATGTCAGCTTCGGCTGAACCTACAAAAGGCAAGGATAGCCTAATGAAGATGCTTATGAATTCAAGCATTCCTTTACAGAAAGAATTGGTAAATAAATTTACGTCTATCAAATGGGTCCAGCTTCCTTTTGTGAAATAGATTGTGGATGAATTCATTGTGCCAGTGTTTCAAACTAACCTTGCATGTTCAGTGAATGTTCTAACCTCTAATCTCTGTGTCGCTAACGTTTTCCAAGTTATAAGACTATTGTGATTACAGACTGCAACAAAGTTACACACATAACAATAATATAACTGTGGTTACACTTCATCATCCCTGATTTCAAGCGGAATTATGTATATATAACAACTTTCACATGTTTATCAAAGTAAGTTAGAGGTACACACACAATAATATTCCCTTGTATCTATTTTTCATCCTTACCATTTTCTGTCAGAGATAGATAAATAGATACAAAAGGCGTTACACTGTGAAAGCATATTTATATTCGAATGATTAATTCGGTGTAAATCCCAGAAATATTTATTGTCTTTCACGGCGTGACTCCTGTACCTACATTAAAATAAAATATTGCATAATATAATGTTTCAATAACTTATTGTTTGTTCTCCATAAAAGCTGTTACGTTTTTTCAGGGAGCTAGTTCCGATAGAGACTTAGAGGATAATCTTCACGAAACATTTGTTTCGTATATTCAGGCGATAACAGGCTCTTCAGTAAGTAGGAACTTGTTAATCTTATGATAAAATATCTCCCAAGTGCCTTGTACAAATAATATAAGAATGATTTTATTGAACTATACCTAGTGTACTTTTTGGGTTATTGGTTGTACGGACGTTGTTTTGGACATGCGGATACAAAAATACTAAGCGATGAAATTGCACAAGCTGATATTTTTCTTTTCATTTGTGATAAGTATGCCTTTTAGGAATAATTGTTGAACTAGTCACACAAATTAAAACACCAATCTAAAAGTCGGGAAATTGATTTATAGTATTTCTTGATACTTCTAAAGATCAACAAAACCAGTTTGTCTATTGAATACACTTCCATTTTCAAACAACTGTGATATCCTCATTACACTATGTCAGGAAAAAACAAACTTATAATAAATTCTGGATTTTAGGTTATGACAATATTTTTTGTGTTTCAGTTTTGTTTCTGATTTTTTGCATGTAGTTTTCTTTTTTCAAATAAATAATTCTAATATTGATAATTATTCACAAAAGAAGTCAAATATTACAGTAATACGTATGTAATTTTGATTTTCACATCTGTTTCATCTGATTCAGACCACAAATATTTATATATAAGCCATCTAATTAGTTAAAAATTGGTACTAATATGTTTTGAAATTTCTAATGCCTGCTCTATACTCTAGGTAGCCTAAATGCTATCTCTTCATTCTTGTATCGCACAGTTGTTGCTTGGATTTTATTGGCTGCGTTTGACCTTTACCCAGTACCCTCTCCACGGTGATGGTTTGCGTCGCGTTATAGCACAATAAAGTGAAACAGGAAAGCATCTACTTCACTAGTTTTGCCAAGAGTGAGCAGGCACAAAGAAACTGATGTAAAAATATTGGAACACAAAACATCTAAGATTTTTGTAATCATATTTTTGGTTTGCGGATTAGTAAAAAGTGCCTCGTGTTTGTGCCTGTATTATTTAATAGTGGTGCAAATTCAGTTGTTTTTTCTCATTTTATAATACGCATTCAACTTTGAGTTGGAAGTATGCAGATTGTTAATCCTGCGCCACGCCAAAATCTATTACCATGGCTTTTTTTATTTAATATATTATTAATGCTACCATGTTTAAGTTTTGTGGTTTCACACGATAAAGATAACTCGCTAACTGATGTCAGGAATATTGGTAATTTTGTTTTTGATCAAGTTTTGTTATAAAAATTGTTTATTCACATTAATAATAATATAATTTGTCATTTTTATATACTTAGCGCCTTGTTTTAATCATCTCAACGGCACTGAAGATGAATTGTTGATAAGGTAGCCTAAGAGTTTTGAATGGAAGTTTGTGATCTCAGAATACAAAGAGTTACTCTCTTAAAAGATTTTTGAGGGAAACCAAATATTATCTGTGATGCTGTGTGGAGCGTCATCTTAATCTTATCTATGCGACTGTCGCATATATGATTCATCGGCGGCTATGGCATATATGATTCATGAAGTTTCAAGTTGCGTGATAGAATAGATTGTTTTGAAAATGCCAGCGTTATAAATGTGAAGGAAATGTTTTTAAAGACCTATGTTGTAAGAGGGAAGAAACACAACATCTGAAACTATGAGCTCTTGATATTGTCTCATAAGTTTGCAGCAAATGAATCAATCCTTGGAAGAAAGTAATCTATTGATGCCTATTCCAGCAGAGGCGCATACCCCTCGTGTGGATGGAGCACAGCTATGCGCGGTGCGTGGAGCCGGGGGGCGGCGGAGGGGAGGGGGCCCACTCGGGTACGGGTGCGCGTCTGCTGCTAGTGCGCAAGGCCCCCGAGTGCCCCGGCTGCCACGAGCAACAAGAAGAGACGGTTGATGTGGAAAGTGTAGATGTGGTAATTCCCTATTCATATATTACTTATGATAAGTCTAGTATTATTAATTGGTTGCAAATTCTTTATCAGTATGTATTACTAATATTGTATGTTTATGATGAATTGGTTTCTAACCATAGACATATTAATATTAATAGAGCAGAACAGACAGGAGAGTGGTAATAACCAACAATAGCCGGACGCGGAGTGGCAAAATGATTGAAATGATATGTGATTCGTCCATTAATCAATCCAACAGAACAGAGGCATCTCGCATTATAATATCACCATTTAGTTATTAAAAGTAAAATCTGCTTTTGAATGAATAGGCCTTTTTACATGGGAGCGCGAATTGCTAGCCACGTTATGAACAATTTTGCGAAGTCCAAATAAGGCAAAGTAAAGTTCACCTGTTTTCGTAGGCGGATATTTTGTTGCTGTATTTAGTTAAGACACTTTTACAAATGTTTCATAATTTACTTACCCCAGTAAACAGCGACTTTGTGTTTCGCGTCACCATGTATCGCGTTGCCACCGTGCGTCGTATGTGTTATCATATTATATTTCTATTATCTGAATAAACTTAAAATAGAGCAAAATAATACTTACCTATGGAATGTAATACGACAATTGGGTTTATTATCTTTTTCACTTTTGAACTGGTTTCAAAAATAGCTTGGCCGTAGTATGTTTTATCAACAGAATAATGCAGTATTCCATTTGTTCTAATTTGAATTAAAAATCCATATGAAATGATGTGTTGCAACCGAGTTAATTACTGGGTGCTGACTTCGCATTATAATTTGAAACTGTTACTAAATATAACCTAAAAGCTTACAACTCTATCCTCGATTTACTTAAAAATGAAAGATCAAATCAAAAAAAATGTGTGCACAGCGCCCTTGAGGTGATTTTTCACAAAAACGGCGCTATATAAATCGTCCAAATATTATTATTATTATAACCAAAAATTCAAAAGAGTTGGGAGACATTTCTCGTTGAATAGTGAAAATACCAAGTTATCTTTGTGATTAATCGAAGTATAAAGCCCGTGGGAACTTTTGAAATATGTAATTCTGATGAACGTTTTAAAATATCTCTTTCAAATTGCCCACATTTTGGCCAGTAAACACTCGGAGGTGTTTGCAAATTGGCCAAAATATGGCCAAAAGCACTCCAGGGGATAAAAATATTAATGAAATTTTGTTCCCTTCCAGGAGCCCACTCCTCCATTATTGCTAGATGACATACCGCCATGTGAAAAGGCTATTGAAGAAGGGGAGTTAATGCCAGAGGAAGAGGATGGTAAAACAGATTGGGAAGACAAACTGCACAGGTAAGTGTGCGATAAATTTTTAGGTTATTACGCCATGCTGTGCTTTTTTTTTACGTTAGCTCCACACAGGAGGCCTGAGGAAAATAATTCCCCTCAGGGTCTGGGGATGCTGTGTGGAGGGTATTTTTAGGAAAGGAAGAAGAGGAAGTTCTTGGAAGGATAAGGGTATTAGGGGTGGTTAGGAATCTGGGGGTCAGTGTGTCCAGGAGTGACGGACGTAAGAATCCATCCCTCCCACTGTGGTGCAAGGCGATGTTCCGAGAGAGTGCGGCTGGAGAAGTCAAAGGGACTCGCTCAACCATACTCTTCCATGCAGCTGGTGGGCGGCGGACGCATCCGCCGCCAAGACCCGGACAAAACTCACCCCATGTACACGAGCACCCCTGCTGAGTCACCAAATGCAGCAAACCACTTGTGGTGATCTTTGGCAGAGGTGTTTGTTATCCAATAAATGGTTCCCGGGGCGGCGGCATTCAGACCCGCCTTCCAAATTGAAAATGTGAAATGTAAAAAAAAAATCTGAAAAAAAGTGAAAAAAAAAATCTGTATTGTTTTTTCAACTACATATGTGTACGTAAGAGAATCTGACCTAATCCGCCTTTATTCATTCCTGGCTGGTTGACCTGATTAATAAATTGCTGCTAAGTGGTTTCAAGGAATTGATTATATTTTTATTAATATTTTAGTTACAAAATCTGTCAGATAGCTTGACATTCAATTTCAAATAGATCTGTTTATGAATATATCTCAAAATGAAATGCTCTTTCTGAAATCGGGGGCTTTCTCATTTTGGGAGGCGGGTACGGGCACCGCCGCCCCGGAAACCATTTATTGGATAACCAACACCTCTGCCATGGTCACCCCAAGTGATTCACTATACGTTTGGTGATTTAGCAGGGGTGTCAGGTTTCATGGGGTGAGGTTTGTCCAGGTCTTGGCAGCCGATGCATCTGCCCACCTGCTGCGTGGCGGGCCGGATTGAGAGAGGCTGGTTAAGGGAGGTCTTTTGACCTTTCTAGCCCCATCACCTTGCACCGCATTTGAAGGGATGGATTCATATGTCCATTACTGCTGGACATACTGACCTCCAGATTCCTACCCACCCATCATACTTATGTCCTTTCCAGAACTTCCTCTCCTTACTTTCCTCCAAAAAAACCTCTACACAGCATCCTCTAAGATGACATAGGCCCCGAAGGAAATTATTTTCCCCAGAGCCTTCTGTGAGTAGATAATGTAAAAAAAAAAAAAATAAGGATAAAAGATTCTTGATAGTCAATTGGCGGCACATATTACATAACGTGACTTAACGGCCATTGATGTTTCGTGGCAAACGTGACCCGATAGATTAATAATGTATATCAACTATATTTTTTTTATTAATGGGACTGGGTTATTGTTAAAGGATTGGGGTAAAATGGGAGATAGTACAATGGGCCTATGGCCTAAGTCAGGGGTTCCCAAACTTTTCCAAGTCGCGGCACCCTTAGAAAATTTGAATTTTCTCACGGCACCCCTGTCATATAATGTCTATCTGTGGTAGCCTCGGGACCGCCCCAAGAGCACAATTCTCTAGCCACCCCCCCCCCCCCCCCCTCCAAAATGAATAAGTGCATTTATTGATAGGAAAACTTACAAAGAAAATGCAAATATAATACAAGTACAAAAACCGTTTAGTGCGACGGGTGAGCCTGCAGCTCGCTGCACAATTTTTCAAACCGGGGAATAAGGCTTGATACAGCTACTCCTCATTTCTTTTTCCACATTTATTTTTGAGCGATATTTGCTCTTTATAACCGCAACCGCTGAAAATCCAGCTACACACAGATATGAAGTAGCAAAGGGAATGAGGACCCTTATAGCTTTTCCACTTTGAATCGGATACTGATTTCTGACTGATATCCAAAACTCCGTCAAATCCGAACAAGCGTATTTCATTTTTAGGCTGCTGTCGGTCGAGAGGTCAATTAAATCTTCTTCTTTCTGCGTAGTAAAATCTTGGGGAGCTTGAGCACGGAATGGATCTTGGATCCATACAAACTTCTCCACTTGGACTTCTGCGAAGTACTTGGCAAACCAGTCAGTTAACTGTGATAGGTGCTCTGTGAAAAGGGTCAGCAAGTTATTTGAAACCTTAACTCCGCTATGGGCCATGTAAAATATTGCTGTTGCAATATTGGAAAACAATCTTTGCCTCCATCATCACCCATTTTTCTCTTCCACACTTTTTTTGTAGTTTTTTCCTGAATGATAAAATCTTAAATGAAAAAACTACAAGTGAATGCGGCACGCGGCCGCTGCAAGCGCAGCACCACAACCGTATCCCCACTCCTGTGCCTCCCACCCAATCCATTCCCAGAGCGCGGACCGGCCAAGCGGGTGATTTTCCATTCCATAAAATGTTTGTATTTGTTCATGTCAATTTTGATTTTTAGTAGAGACATCAGGGGCGCCTCGCGGCACCCCTGACCTCTGTCCGCGGCACCCCAGGGTGCCGCGGCACCCACTTTGGGAACCTCTGGCCTAAGTACTCACGGTAACAAATTGTAAACTATTTTTTTTCATTCTAGTCTGGCGTGGAACCCCTCCCAAATATCCCTGCTAACCGGAGCCCTAGATATTGTGCTCTGCGCTCGAGCCGCTTTCTTGACAGCGGGGCGTGCGGGGGCCCGGAGGGCCGCAGCGAGGGGCGGGGCGGCGCGCCTGCTCAGGGCTCTGCTGGCCGCGCCCCCGGTGCGTTGGCAGCCGCGTCTGGTGCAATGGCTGCATAATGCGCTCACGGAGCACCTGCCTTCGCCACTACTGACTTGTTATAAGGAAGTTATGCTGGTAAGTTAACAGAAATAATGTATGTTGTTTGATTTATTTATTTATTGTTGTTATACGCCCATAGGGGCTTTTACATAGATTATAAAACAATATTTGAGTTATCGAGGATTACACATACATAGAATTTATACCAAAAGTTATAAAAGTGAAAAGTTTTAACCCATTTACCATATTTGTCCCAACGCACATAGGTCTCATATAAAACGCTGTAACTCCCTTACTATCATAGTGAGAAATATGTTCTAATCGGTGATAGAAAGGGAAAACACCACGCTTTCTATTCCAATCTAAAAAATAGCCACCAAAAAAGTAAAATTTACACTTTTATGTATACAAAGTTTTGAATCACAAATTGAAAAAAAAAATTGTAACTTCGGGATTTTTTCATAATTTAGTTTTACATAGAGCGACAAAAAAGTGAAATTACAATATGTGTTTGTAATACATTTGTCTAATAAAATATGTATGTGTTTTTATTTTTTTTTATTATCAGTAACTTAAGTTAGAAAAAACCTAAGGCGAGCCATTTTGAAAACTTTTTTAAGTTTGTATGCAAAATTTTTATAATTAAAAAAATACGTGTTTATTTCGAATTATATATGTAATTTGAAAGCGTACTTCATCACCTTTCTAAAACAGTTTTTAGTTTTTAAATGTGCTCAGAAATATTCCAAATATTTCCATTTTATTGTAAAGCGAAAATATTTAGACCATCTGAAAAAATGCCAAATTTTTGAAGGGTTAAGAATATACAAGTAGTTTTGTGAAGAATATAGTGTAAAACCGTGACATATTTTAAACAATATAATATTTGACAATAATATAGAACAGAATATTATATAAAACATTACAATAACACATCAAATCGTTAAATATGTTATACCCATGTTACAATAATTTGTAGGATTCCACATAGTGTTGGTTTAAATTGCATTTTAGATTATAAAGGGAATCAGCAAATATATCTGCAATACCACCAAACTTATTGCCTAAATCATGCATCCTATTGGCAAGTGAGTGTGAATGTGCAAAATAATGTTATATTTTGTCTAGTATTCCTTCTCGGTACATGGAGTTTAATAGTAGCAACAATCTTAGGGCTGTCAATTAGGTTGTTCATGACTCTGTATAATAAAATTAGATCTGAAATGATTCTGTCAGACAGCGTAATTAAATTAAGTTGATTCATCAAACTTAAATAATTAATATTTTCTATTGTAATTTTGAGCTTGAAATTTAAGTACCTAAGAAATTTGTGTTGAACTAATTATTGTTGAACTAACTTATTGATCCCACTAAACATAATATGGACAGTCTACGCAGCATAGTGGTCTCCGCTTAAAATCAGTTCAAAGGTTTATGGTTAAAATCCAAAAATGTATGGTTTGTTTTCGATATCCGTGTACTACCGTATTTTAGGAACTTAACCTAACATTATTGCTAATAAAATTAATAGATTACTGATTATAATTCTATTAACTTTTACTTACCTGATGGTAAAAATCACGCATCACCCTAAGAGGGGTCACTACGGTCCCCCATATACCGCGGACCGATCGTGTTTTTTTAATATTTGTTTTTGATTTTATTTTTTGATTTTACTTTGATTTTGTTGTGCTTATTTAGATGTTCTTTGTAATAAATAAATAAAAAAATAACACGTTAAAGCCCATCCGGGCGTGAAATTCAAAATAAATAAATAAATATTCTTTTTTGCCCTTTCTAGTAAGTAGTAACAGTACTATTTTTTTCATACGTACGGTTTTAACCGGATATCGTCCATCTTTGCCCAGCAGTCAAAACGGTAAAATAGATTGTACAAAACTGAACTTAACTCAAATATGTATTATTATTGTAGCCCTTTCCAGTAAATTAAACTTTGCGGAGGGAAGAGTAATGTGCCAAAATTGGATAGATCTTATTTAATATCTTTAAAATAATAATGGTATTTTTTGAAATGATGATCTATTATTGATTACTGTTTGATTATTATTAAAGTGAGTAATGTAAAAAAAAAACTTGGATATCGCACATAACTCTCGTTTGGGGGATGTCTAATACCCCCCTCCATGCTGAAAGTTAACCCTCTCCCCTAATAGCGAGAGGGTTAACTTTCAGCAATTCGAACTTCATATACAGTCGATTCCACTTAATTGGTACCCCGTTATGTCGAGACAGCCGGTTATTTGGAATAATACCCAAAGAACGGAAACCAAATAAAGAAACGCCAGTTGTTTGCCATCTGCTGACATTCATCAACGTTGTTCAGATCACAGTATATTGCCGCGCGAAGTTACTTTCGAGGTTACTGTTATTATAATATGTAATTTTTTGTTCCTAATGTATTTTTTATTTGTACCTATCTATAGTTATTTTATTTTTCATAGACACGAAAGTTGGTACATAATTATTTTTCTGTAATTAAATATATTTTTCAAAAAATTTAATAAAGTTTGAAAATCCACCATAGAATATGAATAAATGTAGATGATAATGAATACATGCACATAAATTTTTTAAAAATATTCATATCTTACTAATATTATAAACGGGAAAGTTTGTATGGATGTATGTGTGTGTGTTTGTTACTCTTTCACGCTAAAACTACTGAATGCATTTTAATGAAACTTTACAATAATATTACTAGAATAACATATACAAGCTCTGTAAAAAGAAATTTCAATAGGTGGCATGCGAGCTGTTTGAAAACTGAATGTACCAGGAATGAATGTATGAAATGCGGGAGGGGGGTTCGCGGGATGGGGGCATAGCAACGCATGCCTGGAACCAGCTAATATACTATATAACTCGAATAAATGTAGATAATAATGTATACATTCACATAAAACTTACATAAAATATACATACCTTTGTATAGGTACACATTTAAAAAAAAATTATCTACCTACTTTAACTTTGCTTATTTAGGGCAAAATGTTAGGGCCCAATGTTCCAATTAAGTGGAATGGACTGTATTAATAACTATTGCAGAAGTTTTATTATTTATTGTTTTAGACTCTCAAGAGCAAAGTCCCCTCACTCGTGGAGAAGATGACCCTGGGCCACCCACTAGCGGGGCGTGTCCGTGGCTTTGAGAACGGCGCCGGGGGCCCCACAATCGCATCGGCCAGCGGGGCACCCCCGGACCCCGGGGCCCCCGTGCTGCTCCTGCTGCCCTCGGGTCGAGATCGCAGGGACGCCAGATGGGCGGAGAGACTGAGGGCCGTGGGACAGGTGCAGCAGGTTCACTCCCATCAGTGTGAGTAGCGCAACATTTTTGTTGCGAGGCTAAATTGAAAAATAACAAAAAACTAACTAACCTAAAATAACTAGTTATTTTATCGTGTTGTGTTCCATCCGGTTACCCTTTGTTTTATAGTCAAATCGATCAGAAAATCTTAGAAAATTTCTAAATATGTTTATTTATGTAAAATAATGCATTATAATTCTGTTGTCGTAGACAGTGAAATATTAATATTTCTTTAACTATGATCTTAATATAATATAAAAATTAATGTTTCTTTGTTTTTCCCTTATGCGTTCCTTAACCATTCATCCGATTGCATTGAAACTTTGGTGATTTTATGTGCACATGCTCGCGATTGTTTCTATGTATAATAGAGAGCTCTGGCGTTATGAAATTATTTCCTATACTATTCATCTGGTTGCGATGAAACTTTGGCGAGTTATTTTACACACTCCTGCGATGGTTTTTATATATACTGGTGAGCCCTTGCGTGGGATGGGTGGAAGCGGAAGAGGGGAAGGTGGGAAGGTGGAGGGAAAATGCGAGAGGGAGGAGGAGATGTGTGGGAGAAAGGAAAAGACACGAAGAATTATGAAGACCCATAAAATAATTAAATATTTCTAGTGTATTATATTGTAGAGCTTTTTTATATCTGAGAATGCTGCTTACTTATTTTATTGTTTACGTAGAATGTAAAACAATATGAAGTTTTTATTAAACTGCACAAATTAAACAATCCAGAATTAACATCAGTTGTTTCAGTTCCCGACATTATTACTTCATCATAACCTGTATTTCTTCATTTTCAGCGGGTTGGTTGCCCCAGCTGCCCGTATCTGCCTGTCTGGCCCAGCTGGTGGGATCCAGCCGGGCGAAGGCCACAGCCCTGAGGGCGGAGCACCCACAGAGGCCCCTCATCCTTGTGGGCCAGGGAGCGGGGGCTGCTATTGCTGTGCAGGTAAAACATTCTTCATCATAAGTCTTCCGGCATCCGGCTTTGGGCATTGGCCTCCCAGTTTTTCCCATTCTTAGAGGCTTTCACCCATACAAAGCCAGCTTTCCAATTAGGTTATCAGCTTACCCCATCTCTAACGCCACTTCAGTTGGACAGGGTTCTGACATTTTTTTTAAAATGTCCTTTGAATACAAAACCATGTCTTTTACTCATTTCTATAACCAAACTAATTTTAAAAATCATGTTTTTTTGTTTTGTTTTTACATAAGCTCCACATAGGAGGCCTTGAGGAAACTAATTTGCCTCAGGGCCTATGTCATCTTAGGGGATGCTCTGCTGAGGGCTTTTTTAAGAAAAGGAAGAAGAGGAAGTTCTGGTAGGGAAATAGGTATGAGGGGTGGGTAGGAATCTGAGGATCAGTGTATCCAGGAGTGACGGACGTATGAATCCATCCTTCCCACTATGGTGCAAGGCGATAGGTCGAAAGATGAGGTCAAAAGACATCCTCAAACAGTCTCTCGATCCGGCCCGCAACGCATCTGGTGGGCAGACACATCGGCTGCCAAGACCTTGAAAAATCTCACCCCATGAACCTGGGCAACCCTGCTAAGTCACCAAACGTAGTTAACTACTTGGGTGACCTATGGCAAGCCTGTTAATTTATTATCCAATAAATTTTGTTTTGTGTTTTCCGGTTTCCATACACTTTCTAAATTATCTAGTTTTAAAGAATCTTTGAAAATCAAATCCTATTTTTAATTTTGCAGTTGGCGGTCAATGTAGCAGGAGTAGCCGGGGTAGTCTGCCTGGGATTGCCCTTGCTGACAGCTGCGGGGCCCCGCGGGGAGCCCGAGGACTGTATCCTGGATCTGCCGTGCCCCATTCTCTTTGTCATCGGCCAGAACGCCAACCAGTGCACGTGAGTTACTCAGATGGATTGTTGATGGGTTAGTTGCTAGCGTAGTCTGCCTGGGTCTGCCCTTGCTGCATAGTGATGGGCATACCCAAATCACACGCCAGCGAAAGGCATGAACCAACGTGTTTATCAACTTTTTCAAGAATGTTCCTTTTCTCTCGCACTGACAAAGTTTTTCTTTGTTGAGACATAATAATAATACAATATTCTTTAGATGATCGCGAATTATGTCAGAAAGAAGCGTCACAAATCAAGTTGAAAACCGAATGACAGATGCGTAAATAAAACTACAGATGCTACAGCATTTCACACATGGCTAAAATTGAATGAAATGTCGGCCAATGACTGTGTTGCGTGCCATACACTGACCAATAACGCCACGGCCGTGTTAAGCGCGCTTAACTCACATTTTTTGAATATTTTCAAAAAATGTGAGTTAAGCGCAAATGAAAATCTGCTGCGAAATTAAGCGTACAGACAGTGAGAGCGACTTTGCTTTACGCTATGTAAAGATGTGATGTAAAAAGTGGTGACCGTATAACTCGGAATGAACTCAATAACTCAGAATCAATTGAACTCAACACCTCCTTTGAAAAGTCATTAAAAGTGATAAAAGAAATATATAAAAAAATTGGTTAAATAGGTTACATTAGGTTGAATTATGGGTTATTTTAAAAAAAAATTTCACATCTTTTAGTGACTTTTCAAAGAGGTGTTCAGTTGAATTGATTCTGAGTTATCATGGAACCGTAAAAAACACCTTATATTGCACAGAACTCATTTTGGAGAAATGTATTACCTCCAGTGTGAGAAGGTCAACTAGCTTTATTGCTGGACTGACCAAATTTAAAAAGTATCTTTTCTTATTGAATGAAAGAAGGAATGAATTATGCAACAAACATTAATGCTCGTATGGTATAGGTATTCCTTATTTTTTTACAATTCGTAAGATATTTCAAAGGTCTTTGTAGAAATAAGATTGTGAGGTGATGTTATGTTCATTCCAACCCCCATTCAAGATTTGTAGGGCTTCAAGCGTGCAGATTTTGGGTATTATAATTAGGTTTTAAAGTAACTCTTACATCTCTCATCTCCAGGCAGCAGGATGTGGAGTCTCTCCGCCTCAAGTTGAAGGTGCGATCCCGCCTTGTGGTAGCCGGGGGAGCTGACGATGTGCTGAGGATGCCCCGCTTGAAGAGACACCTGGAGGGGGTGACGCAGCGCATGCTCGAGTGCGCTATTGCTGTGAGTTATTGGCCGTACATTTTTATATGATGAATTCATAATTTAAACGTAACAGTGTTTTGGGACGACACGAAAATTCAATAAATTAAAAGGTTTTTTTTGTAAAACCCAACACGTAAACAATATCATGCTTGATAAAGTAACATTTTTATTTTTGTCTTTAACTAACCTTGTAGAGGTAATATCCGAAGGCAAAGTGATTATTTGAGGTCGACACTGCAATTGCAGTGTTTCGTCTAGTGCATGCCAAACTTTAATGCCGGCCTGAAGATTATATCCATCCGATCCATTCTCGCATAGATACTGTCTTTACAATGAAAGTGAAAGATGCGTAAAAACACATGTGCGACAAAGAAAGGCGTGGGCGGGGAGGCATATCACTTTTTTTTTAACCTTAAACACGCTTATTACGTGATTTCTGTATAAAGCTCAGATTTCCATAAAATTAATAAAAAGATTAAAAGTTTATGAAAGAGGTAGAAATAGTTAGCACATACGGCTTTTGATGTTTGCCAAGTTAAAAAAATTGTTGTCGTCAATACATCCATATTGTTCAAGTATTATTGTTACTTGAACAATGTGGATGTATACACTATAGTTGGAACGAGATGTATGTATGTATGTATATAAATAATTGTGTATGTTTGTCTAGTTTTTCATATACGAAAATAATAAAAATATAATAAAATGCAGGAGTTTACAACAATTGAATTTAGAGTTTAATAATTTTAATAAAAAGGTTAGGTTCTTTATTTTTCATCTGTTTTTTAAAGTAGGGATATTTATTAATTCATTAACGTCTCTTACATACTCTTCTGCTATTCCGACTCTTATTGACTTCTTTATTGTTATTGACTTATCTTTTGTTATTGACTTATCTATAATTTAGTGTTTTTAATAAAAATTGAATATGTTTGTACAGGATGAAGTGGGCAGTTTCCTGACTTGTCTCTCCAAGTGGGACTCGGCCTCCGACGAGACGGGTCGCTCCTCCCCCGAAGGAGACCCGAGCGGCGACACAGAACCCGAGTCTCCCTCGCTGTCGCTCTCTATCCCCGGCCGGCCGTCATCACCCGCCTCCTCGCTAGCCTTGCCTCTTCCACCCCCGCTGTCGGTGGCGCCGGCCAAAAGACGATTAATGGAAGTAGCGGCTTCACCAAAGCCAAAGAAACCTAGAATTTCGAAAAGTAACAATTGTAGATTTTATATTTTGATGTATTACATGCTTAAGTTAATTGGCGTCCCTCCTACTATTCACATTTGTGTCATATGTTCTCGTTACATTTCTTTCCTCGTTCATTCGCTCTACATGCCCCCCAAAGCATCTGAGCGTCCCTGGGCTTTTTTAACAGCTTTTAATGACTTTTCAAAGGGTGTTGAAATGCCACTTTGTTGAGTTGTCGTGGAACCAGTAACAACACATTACCAATCTACCACCTTTCCAAAACCGTTTAATTTGATGGTTTATTTACTAACCCCTCAGGCTAATTTGTTTGTTTTTCGAAACAACTCGTAGGGGCCATCCATAAGAGTGGAAGATATTATCAGTATCACCCTGGTACCACCATTCAGAATTGAAACGTTGCTTGAAAATGGCTTTAGCCGTGTTTGGTGACCAGATCTGAATAGCCAGGTACTTCCCAACCTTCCTCTTCCCCCCCTCCTTCCCCTCCCCACTACCTTCAGCCTCACAGCATACCCCAATTGGGGATGCCATAGTCTCACTGGCTCCAGACGGGAGCAGTTGAGATTCTTGTGCGGTATTCACTGTAAAAAAAAAAAAAAAAATTATGTCACACGAATTTCATAATTTCATGATTTTTTTTATCCCCTCCCCCGTCCCTGTCATATTAGTGAGACCCCCTCCCCCCCTAGCGTGATGTCACATATTTTGTAAGTTTACATAATATAAAAATAAAAGTTAGTAATATTTTTAAGATTTTTGACAATATTTAAAATTGTCACGGTAACATTTGCCACAACGGAGGAGGCATAATGGGATACAATGACGGAGGGGACGTAATGGGACATAAAAAAAATATATTTATCACGTATTACGTAAAAAACAATACTTATTCTATCGTATAAATGTATAATAAACAATTTAGTCACCTCACTTTTTTATCATTTCATACAAGAATTTGATTTGGCGGGTAAAATCTGTATCTACCATGTATCTGACAGAATAGGTCTTTTTATGTATTTCTACGGACAACTTGAATAGAGATGTGCAGCTTGATTTATTATGGACCTTCTACTTTTTGTTTTAGGGATGTCACTAGAACAATAAAGAAGTTATAACGATTTCTGTGGAAACCCATGCGTTGACGTGAAAACACGCTTATTGTACTTGACTGCTATCGTAATATTATCATGTATATCCACTTACGTATCGGAGTGATTAACCTTGATTTGTTGATGTAACCTAATCTGTTGTTGTATTTCAGGTCTGAGTAAAACATCCCCCCTGAAGGCTCGCGGGATGGCTCTCTACAAAGTGAACAACCCACCCCCAGAGGGAACCACCATTAGCATGGGACAGATCCTCACCCCTCCTACAAAAAGTAAATAATTTTTTTAAACTTATAATTTACTGTGTATGTAGCTTTACTATCTGGTTTCGTCCAAGATCGCCAATCATATCCACCAAATTGTGAACAAAGGTATGAAAACACTAGGCTTTGTATTAAGAACAACTAAAAACTTTAATTCCATACAAGCCATTAAATTATTATAATATGTATCACCAGTTAGAAGCCTAATGGAATATAACTCGGTAGTTTGGTCTCCATCTTACAAAATTCACATTAATAACATTGAGCGAATACATAAAAAAATTCTGCATTTTATAAATTTTAAATTAAATATTCCACTAGAAGACTTAAAATATAATTTATTATTAAATATTCTAAAAATACACACACTAGAAGACAGACATAAAATAAACGACTGAACGTTTTTATTCAAAATACGTAACTCTAACTTAGATTGTTGCGAACTCCTGCAACTCATAAACTTACGAATACCGACAGTAACTACATGACAATGTACACTATTCTACTGCAGCATTCATAAGCGGAACTACATTGCTCACTCTCCGATCCAATGATTTCACACCATGGGAAATCAATACTTAGGTGATGTTGACATATTTATCATAAACTTGGCTAATTTTTTGGATCTTGTAAAAAATTTATTCCAAAACTATTCCTAAACATATCTCTATTTTTGTAAACCCATCAAATTTTTGTATTTTTTTTATTTTTATGAATTGTGTGCTTTTTTTATATAATTTTATTTTTATTATTTCTTTATCTGTTTAAAAATCATCTGTCATGAATTAATTGTACAACCAAACATTAAAACTAGAGATGCCACAAATATTCAGCTGTTATTCGGCCTATTCGGCTACTTTTTTAACTATTCGGTATTCGGCCGAATACCGAATACCAAATCATGAAAAAAAAACGCCCAGTATTACTCACAAAATAATTTATTTTAACAAAAAATCTAATACTTAAATAAAATCTATCAGTGTTATGATGAATGAAAACATTTTTTTCAGAATTTGTCGATTGCAAAAGATTACACTTTTCATCATAAATTATACCTGCTTCCGAAAAAAGCCGCTCACTACACTGCTACACTGCTCCTGGGAAATGATAAATAAATCTAAGCAAATTCTGCTAGGCTTGTGTTCTGTTTTGCGTTTGCTGACCACTGCTTGTAAGGGTCTGCAATCCGATCTAGGTGAACAGTGTTCATGTATTTTTTTAAACATACACATACAAGTTTCAATGTATTTTTTAAGATATACACAATATAAGTAACATAATTTGATGTAACAATCAACAAATAATGTATGTTGTGGCACGACCTACTCGCAAATGAAACAAATACGTCCACGGCATGATTACCACACACACTTCAATGATGCAGGTCGGAACCTGTCACCCGCGAAATGTACTAATTGTCACCGAATATTCGTCGCTTCGGCCGAGAGCCTAGCCGAATATTCGGTATTCGGCAATATCACTATTCGTTCCATCTCTAATTAAAAGCCTTCTGGGCATAAATCTCTAATTAAATGCCCTCTGGGCATTATAAAAAAAGATACCAAGCAACACTCTTTTTTTTAATAACAAAAAAGACTGTAATAGTAGGGGAGGAAATAACGCTAAATGGGTAGTTACTCGAGCGTTGTGGAGACCTATTGGATTGCAAAGATTAGATGCTAAAAAGAAAAAAAAGTTTATGTGATGTATGCCATTTCAGTGGTGGGGGAGCGAGTATAAATTTTCAAAAATGTAAAAAAAATCGTCACAATGACTTACTCGAGCGCGTCAGATATTAATAGCGTATACGCCCTACATGTTTCTGGTAATGGAGAGTAATATCTGACGAGTTGAGTGGTGGGGGTGGCCGTATGAAGACGTAGAAAATTGAAAAAAAATGGATTTATTTGAGCGTGTCAGATTAAGGTAATGTGAGTTAATTACATGCAGAAAAGTTTAGATTTCAATAATCTGACGATTTGGACGTAACCTAAACTCGTGGCAGATTTTTGAAAATGTAAAAAAAAATCGTGACCTTGACATACTCGAGCGCGTCAGATTTTTATACAGACGGTTCAGTTTGATGTCCTTGTTGTGCTGACCTATAATCTGACAATTATGTGGAGGGGTTTTCTTAATCTGACAGTTTTAAGTTTTTTATTTTATTTTTTATTACTGAATAGAATTACAATGAACAAAAAATAATATATACCTATTATAATGATAAAAAGAAAATCGCTTAATTAAACTTCTTAAAAAATTCACTTATTAAATTTCTTTACACAATGAATAAACCAAAGCGTTGTACACGAACGCGCGGCCTAAGGGCCTCCGGCTCTGCCACAGAATATAAAACAAGCAAGCGCCTATCAACGTACGACTCAACCATAGACATATGAATTTTACTAGACCTGCCCTAAGTGATAAAAGCGGTCTTCCTATATATATAAAGAGGAAAGATTTGATTGTTTGTTTGTTTGCATTGAATAGGCTCCGAAACTACTCGGATTTGAAAAATTCTTTCACTGTTAGGAAGCTACACTATCCCCGTGTGACATAGGCTAAATTATATTTTCAAAAAATTAGGGATCCTTACTAAAACTCCAAAAATGTAACACAAGGTGTTAAAAAAATTAAATAAAATATTATTTACATCGCGTGCGCTGCGAAAATTATTGATGATAGAATAAAATAATGTAGTACGACTTTGTAGAACACATCATTATTTACAAAAAAGGTCGCGACAGCATATGTCTAACTATTATAGTTATGCCACGATAAGTGTTCTTTTATTTTAAAAATTTAATTAAAATGTCACCGCCTGAAAGGGCTCTTTATTTGTATCTTGGTTTTAATCCTTATCAAAATAAATTACTTTATATTCAAGACAGCTTCTATACCTTTATTTAACTTTTTGAATTATTCAATTCGGATATTTCATTCGAAAGAAATCTCGGGTTTAAAAATTTTAGTATTTATTTATTTATTTATTTATTTATTTATTTATTTATTTACGGACGAATAGTCCATTAACAATATAACAATAACACGAATAAAAAATAGAGAGATGACAATGGAAGGAGAGTACATATATATGAAGGGCATTGACAAAATACATATAATATAAAAGTAAATATAGAAGATAGTAAATATAAATTCATATAATATAAAAGAACATAAGTAGCTTGAAGATGGATTAAAAAGACTTTAAAAAATCACATTGCGTATTGACTGCCGAAAGTCATTTAGGCTTACACCAAAAAATTCAATGCATTGATTTGCGTTGACAAGTCTCGACATTCTGGATAAAGGAGAATGATATCCATAATTAGTAGAATGTTGATTGAGGAACAGCAATTCATTATTTCGGAGTCTACGGGAAGGGATGTTGAACTGGATGAGTTGTAACAAAGCAGGTGTGTCAGTAATACTGTTGATAATTTTGAAAATGCATATTAGATCAGAGTCCTTTCTACGTTTTTCTAAAGAAGAAATGTTTAAAGTTTGTTCAATTTCATCATACGAGTACTCGCCTCTTTCAAGTCCTAACCTCCAAGCAATCCCTCGCAGGAAGCGATGTTGTACAGATTCGATGTGATAAATATGGACAGCATAGAAAGGAGACCAAATAACACTAGCATATTCAAGGTGAGGGCGAACCAGCGAACAGTAAAGAGTTTTAAGTGTACTTATATGTTTAAAGTCAGAGGTAATTCTATGAATGAAGCCGAGTAGTTTAAGTGATTTGTTTACAATGTTATTGATGTGATCACGGAAAGAAAGTTTGCAGTCTAGAGTGAGCCCAAGGTCCTTTATAGATGTGACAGTAGAGAGACAAACATTATTTAGTTTATAATCAAACTCAATAGGTTTTTTGGTTCTATAAAAGGACAAAATTTATTAGAAAAGAGTTGCGTGGTCACGGTCACCCCGCTCGGCTACGGGCCGGGTGGGAGAGGAGTCAAGAAATGAAGTGCCGCGCGGCCAGGCGGGTATAACACCGATCCAAAAAGTCAACCGAATCTTTGGTGATATCATAAGTCACCTTCGATTTGTTTATGGTCCCCGGATACGGTACGGTACGGTACAGTACGATACAGTACGATACAGTGCGGCTATGGTACCCGGCTAGGACTGAATATTTGGAACGCGGAAGGGGGTTGGCGGGACGGGGGAGCGGGAGAGCGGTGGCGGGTAAGGTGGAAGTGGAATGCTGGAGGGGAACGCACGGGAAAGGACATGCAGGGAGAAACATTTCATTTCTTTGAATATGGCATTGCAACATTGACAAGGGCTATATTTTATTTTCAAAAAATTAGGTCTCCTTACTAAAACTCCAATAATGTTACCCAAGGTGTAAAAAAAATACCTAAAATATTCTTTACATCGCGTGCGCTGCGAAAACTATTGATGATAGAATTAAATATTGTACTACGACTTTGCAGAACACATCATTATTTACAATAAGTGTCGCGACAGCATATGTCTAACTATTATAGTTATGCCACAATAAGTCTTATTTTATTTTAAAAATTTAATTAAAATGTCGCCGCTTGAGTCGTAGTAATTTTTCAAATCGGTCCAGTAGTTTCGGAGCCTATTCAATGCAAACAAACAAACAATCAAATCTTTCCTCTTTAAGTATAGGCAGACCACTTTTATCACTTAGGACAGGTCTAGTAATATTCCTATGTCTATGGAGTCGAGAGTTAGTAGGCAGTTCTCAGCGCCGTCAGCCGCTGTACGCTCCACACTCAGTGATGATTTTAGCTTCTTCGGCATGTTGAAATCGTCAGATTATATTATTTCTGTGATCCTTACATTATTTCCTTCGAAATAAAAAAAAAAAAAAAAATTAACCGCGCTCGAGTAAATCCACGTGACGTTTTTTTTTTGCAACTTTGTGACTCGCTAATTTTCTTACGTCACGTTCAAATCGTCAGATTATTGAAATGTAAACTTTTCTGCATGTAATTAACTCACAATACCTTAATCTGACACGCTCGAGTAACTACAGGTATCGATTTTTTTTTACTAATCTGATCGGTTGCCCTAGCCGCATCCACCAATATTATTGGTTCATAAATGGTGGTAGTCCATAGCAGGGTCGGGAGGTATCTCCCCTTAGTTAATCTGACGCGCTTGAGTAAATCCCAAAATCCCTGCTCCGCCTCCCCTACTATAATTGTTTATTGGAAATTTTAAAGCTGCATAATTCATGATATAAATGACATGAAAATAACTGCCTTGAAGGGGAAATTCCATTCAGATAAATCTTCCAATTAGATGAACTCAACTGTTTTAAATTTACAGTTGAGTTCATCTAACATTATGCTATGTTAACCCCTTGTTCGCTTTTGGGAACAACTCATATAGGTCTTATTATAATGTGTTGCTTTGAGAGGTTTTAATGTTTTGTTGCAGGTGATGACGATTTGTATGATGAGAGTGGAAACATCATAAAACTACCAACTAAAAGTGTTGAACCAGCGTCTTATATTCAAATATCCAACAATCGTTTAACGAGGTATGCTATTTTTTCAGCCTTTTTATATATGCTGTGTCAATTATAAACTAGATCTTTTAAATTGCATTACACTTATTTTTTTTTGTTGATTCTTTGTCATATCTTAGATTTTTTAAATTTTAATTTTTACTTAATTTTGTTCATATTAAGTCGGGTCTCCAGCTACAATATTATCACAAACATTGAACCAAATGTTTGATCAAACGTGAAACATTGTGACAGGGCCACAATGTTTTTGTTTTCCGTGGCCGAATGAAAACAACAAAAAAAACATTGTGGCCCCGACAGTGTTTTGAAAACATTTCGTCGCCTCAATTCTTATTTGTCCAACAGACCATTTTAGATTTGTTCAATATCCACTTTAAAATTAAAAATAAGGTATGAAAAATGGTAGTTAATCAAATTAAGAATTTAAGCTAATAAAACCTTTACGGAAATAGCTTTATCTTACACCTATCATAATGTTTCATTGAAATAATAGAAAACCTTCTCCTCCGGTAAAATTTTCTAATGGTCTGTTGGACAAATACGAACTAAGATGACGATTTGGTCGCTGGACATGACTTAAAACAGATTTTTTTGGTTTGTTTCAGGAACATTCCAATTTCTAGCAATGGAAAGACCAAAGGTAAGAAAGAATATCTTGCTACTTTATTATATATTTATAATTGGGGCAGATCACAGAATATTATAATTTTCTAATTTGTCAAATCAATTTGGGAGGCGGGTATGGGTATCACTGCCTCAATAGCCATTTATTGAATAACCAACACCTCCGCCACCCATCGCCTCGCACCGCAGTGCGAGGGATGGATTCATGCTTTCTTCACTCCTGGACACACTGATCCCCAGATTCCTACCCACTCCTCAGTCGCTTTTCCATTCCAGAACTTCCTCTCAATTCCTTTAACCCTTAAAGTCTATTTGTTCAGTTTTCGGAACAACTCATATAGGTCTCATAGAAAACGTTGTATCTCCCTTACTATCATAGTGAGAAATATTTTATAAATGGTGTTAGAAAGAAACAACACCACGCTTTATATTCAAATACAAAAACTAACATTTTTATTTAAAAAAAATTATATGTTTATTTTAATTTATAAAATTTGAAAGCGTATTTTATCACCTTTCAAAAACAGTTTTTAGTTTTCGGACACGTTCAGAAATATTCCATTTATTTGGAATACGGTCGAGGCCTAAGGAGTTAAAAGACCCTCCACGCAGCATCCCTAAAGATGACATAGGCTCTGAGGGAAATTATTTTAGTCAGGGCCTTCTGTGTGAAGGTAATGCAAAATAAAAATTGCTGAAGCTGAAAGTATTTATAAAAAAAATATTTACCTCGGGAAAAATTTGCTTTTCAAAAGAAGAAATTTTCTCATTGAATTTTAAAAAAACTTGAAAAATTTCGACATTTAAAAATACAAGACCCATTATATATATTCATACTAATCTATTAATTCATGTAAGCATCTACCAAGCACTTAAACAAAAGAAATACATTTGCAATGAATTTCATTCATAACATTGTCTGGTAACTTAATTAGTTGTTTCTATTTTGAAAATAAAAAGTACATATATTAAAATTACATTAAACTTGTGCATTATACAGGAATATTTCACATTACATACTTACTAACCCATTTTTGCCAACAATGGAAATTTGTTTGTTTAATATATTTTTTTCAAGCATAGACATCATTTTATTGTGACTCATTCAAAATTATAGTATTTTTTCATCATATTTCTTTGTCTTATGTATTTCTCTTTATTTTTAAAGATTTATCGAGCAACTCTGGTATTAAAGGTAAGCCAACATTTTTTTTCATTATTTTTTAGTACTATACAAGACAATCTATTTCACTGGATTTTCTCTGTTCACTGAGAATAAGTCATTAAAAATAACAAATTACTGACGGCCAACGTGCTCGAGGGATAAGGCTCTCGAGTACTAATCCGATTGTGCATGTTTAAAACCAGACGTTCCCTAATAATTTATTAGATTAAATTATGTTATTTCACAATTAATTAGTTAAAAAATAATATTATATTGTTTATTTGCGGCACGTTCCATAGTGGGAGTTACTCTCAGTATCTGGTGTAAAACCACCATTCAGAATTGAAACGTTGCTTGAAATGACTTTAGCCGTGCTTAATGACCAGTACCTTCCTCGTCCCCATCTTCTTCCTCTCCCCACTGTCTCCAGCCTCACAACAAACCCCAATTAGGGATACCATAGTCCCACTTGCTCCAGACGGGAGCATTTTGGACTCTTGTGCGGTATTTACATTAAAAAAAGCAATGGGCAACTTAATTTAGACACTTTTGTTATTAGTCCAGATGGGAGCATTTTGGACTCTTGTGCGGTATTTGCATTAAAAAAAGCAATGGGCAACTTAATTTAGACACTTTTGTTATTAGTCCAGACGGGAGCATTTTGGACTCTTGTGCGGTATTTACATTAAAAAAAGCAATGGGTAATTAATTTGGAAAATTTTGTTATAAGTCTTCAATCGTTATTTTAAACTAATATTTTTTGTTTCAGTTTTGGAAAACATCCCTTGCAAACTGTCCAAGTCTACGGCCTCGCGGCTAGTCGGAGCCCTGTCAGCCCCCTCTCAGGGCAGCTCCCCACTCATAATGCCCAGAAAGATTCTCAGTCACCAGGTAAACATTCTAACTATGTATGTAATTTCTGTGATTGTACGATTTGTTACTTGCCGTGTCTTTGATAGGTAAATGAACAATATTTCTCATTTTGCTATGGGTATCCCTGGCAATGTCGTTATATTTGCCTCTGGTCCAGCCGATCAAAAAAATCAAATTTTGTTGCCTAAAAATGTGGACAATACATTCCCAAAGTTATATCATCAAATTCGACTTTTTTAGTAGCAGTATGACTGGAAAACGGAGCGGCCCGGTTACGAGCGAAAATTTTAAATGCGTTTTCTCAAAATCACGTTTTTCAAGTTGGCTAGAATCGTCAAATTTTTAACCGATTCACTTCATTCAAAGTTTAAATTAAAGAAAATTAAATTTATGTGCGGATGAACCCCGACTTATGAAAAATTATTATTTAAAGACAAGGTTATTGCAAAATTAAGACTATTCGTCAATTTTCTTTTTATGTCCGCCATTTTTGCAATCAACAACTTTTTTTTGCAAATTATGGACTCCAGGATTCCAGCTGATTTGTTCAGACCCTCCGCTTGAAGCTACTAATTAACTAACAAACTTTCAATAGTATTTTTTCTTGTTCAAATGTACCTTTATCAAAAGTTTCAAGAACAAAAAATAATTTAACTTTGAAAAAATGCATTGAACAAAAAACTCGGCTGGACCGGACTCCACCCTTTAAATCACACTAACTCGCTTTGATTTCTTACCTTTTCCAGATACAAGCATCAACTTCTTTAAATCCTACCAATATTATGGACATTCCAATCATATTTGCTGATGATGATAAATCCATTGGTAAGTTCTATTATTTCGTTACAAACTATGTACTATTATATTATAACGGTTAAAATTTAATCATCTTTCATTATTTTAACCTTCAACCCAAAACAGCAAACAAGTCCTCACCTCAACTATGTACTCTTATGTTATAATGGTTTAAATTTAGTCATCTTTCATTCTTCTACAGTTAGCCCTCAACACAAAACACCAATCAAATCCTCACCTCAACTATGTACTCTTTCTTATATTATAACGGTTAAATCATCTTTCATTCTTTTACAGTTAACCCTCAACACAAACACCAAACAAATCCTAACCTATGTACTCTTACATTATAACGGTTTAAATTTAGTCATCTTTCAATCATCACAATTAACCTTCAACACAAAACACCAAACAAATCCTCACCTCAACAATGTACTCTTACATTATAACGGTTTAAATTGTATCATCTTTCATTCTTTTAACCTTCAACACGAAACAAGTCCTCACCTCAAATATGTACTCTTTTTGTTTGAATTGTTTAAAATTAATCATCTTTCATTCTTCTACAGTTAGCCCTCACCACAAAACGCCAAACAAGTCCTCACCGGCATCCGGTATTAAGGCAATCATCATCAACAAGCAATCAATGGCCAACAGTTCGGGCGATATGAAACAAAGAATCGCCAATATGACCACCCCATCCAAAAACATTGTCCAGGTGAAGATGAGCCCGTCGGGAGTGAGTCCTACAATCGGGCAAACCATAATAGGCACGGGAAACTCGCAAACGTTCAGCGTTAAGAAAAGCAACGTCGGTGGTAACAATCCACTCAAATACACCAAAGTTATACTGGCTAAACGAACCCCCGAAGCTTCGAGTAACAACTCTAACATAACCGGTGTTAATAATTTCAAAGAGATGCACGATTCTACTGGTAAAAGAATCATCAGTAGTCCTATTATCGTCAAGGGAAAAGGGTCCATGACTACTTTTAAAGTGTTCCCCGGTACCATATTCCAGAAAGGCAACATGTCTACGCATCCGAGGCAGCTGATTATCAAGAGAGCTTCCTCTGGCGGGGGTATTAACATTAATTCTATGAAGAATAATAAGAAGAAAGATGACGGCATGTGTGAGAATTCTACCAGCGATAGAGCCATCGCGGATGCCGTGGCGAGCATCACGGGAGAGCAGGAAGACTTGGAAGGATTGTAAAAGATTCTCACGCTATTTTGTAAAAACATTAATGTAAATAAAATATTGTCTGTAGATGTTATCTTTGTAAGATTGGTGGTATTTTGTCCACACCAGTGATAAATAAATAAAAGTTTTGAAATCACTAGTCTAAGTATTCATACATGCGGTGATACGTTGTTTGATATTTTCTAGAAAGTTTGACAATAATTTATTGAGCCCGTGTTTGGAAAAACAAGTAAATAAATAAGTTTAAAAATGTCTAAAAGTGAGTTCTGGGATATTGGCTGTTAAACGTTTCTTTTGACTGTAATCTAGTCCCAGCGATGTCATCATTCTAGTATCTTCTGTTTTCTTCTTTTCAAACAAGAATCATGAGAAAGAAGAGGATGAAGGTGATGATGTCTGTGTGAGTTCTCGCTGGGACTTGCTTAATGAGCATGTACACATTGAAAGTCAAATTGCCACTCAAAGAAAGAAAGTGTTTGTGTTTCATCTCCCCCCCTCCCACATTTCCTCTCCTTACCGTGTTCTTCTTCTACCTTCCCTGCCTTCCACCCTCCCATTAACTCCCTTTCCTTTGTTCCCCTCCCCCTCCCACATTTCCCTCCCTGCTGCTAATGTTTATGAAATACACACTTTTTTCAATATATATGAAATACACACTTGTTTCAATATATATGAAATACACACTTTTTTTAATATATATGAAATACACACTTTTTCAATATATATGAAATACACACTTTTTTCAATATATATGAAATACACACCTTTTTCAAGCAAATCGCACGCCACCAATTGCAATTTTTTTTACAAATTTCATAATGCCAGAGCTCACCATTATTCATAGAAGTGCACACACCAAATTGCCAAAGTTTCATCGCAATCGGATGAATGGTACAGGAAATAATTTCATAATGCCAAAGCTCACTTCTATACATAGAAACCTTCGCAGGAGTGTGCACACCAAATTGCCAAAATTTCATCGCAATCGGATGAATGGCATAGGAACGAATACGGGATAAACAAAGAAAATTTAGTTTTTATATAAAGTGAAGGTATTTCAATGAATAGAAGACAAGTTTTATACATTTTAATCAATTAATTCATAAGGATTGAGAAAACAATACATGTAAAAGAAAAGATAAAAAGTAATGCCATTTTTCCTGAATCAGTATTTTTTTAGTTTTCCAAAATTTTTCATAAAATTTGAAAATTAATAATTTCAGACATGTTGCAACATTTTAATAAATAACACAATGCAGAAATAAAATTTTATCACCATAATAATGACAAATATACTAAGCATCATTAACCCCTAGGGGCCGGAGCCCTGCATTACATGTTGAAGAACACTGCCCAAGTACGATGCAAAGCACTGCGAATGCATTGTCGATCTTTTTCTTTCAGATATAACCTCTACTGGGTTAGTTGAAGACAAAAATTAAAATGACGCTTTGTCAAGTATGGTATGGTTTTATCAAAAATATCTTTTTATTTATTAAAGTTCCTTGTTAGTCCCTATGGGTTGAGTATTGGCCGATTTGTCTTGAGAGCTACCGGCTGTCCAAGCCTTATACAACCGCCAGTTGAATTCCGTACGTCTAAACTTAATGTTTTGTGGTTGAGATTGTAAAATGATTTCCGCGTGAGGGCTCAGAAATTATTGTTGATTTCTGTAAAGTTAAGGAAACTTAATTTGTTTTTGAAAGTACATATGAATATACATACGTAACTATCTTTGGTAGTTACAGATTCTATAATGTAAATTATATTGTTTTCTGTATATAAAATATTGTTTCCTTTTAAGTTTCACTGAAATTCATTGCAGTTTCAGTCTTCATATTTTTACATTGCAACTGCGTTTCATATTGCTGTCATAAACAATAAGGCAGCTAGAAATTTTCAAAAGTCACTTTCTTATATACGAGACTTTTCATGTACATATTATAAATTCGTAACTGCTTTTTTTTATGATGACAGTATAATAGTCTCTGAGATTGGTTGTATCTGACATCATCATGCTAATATCTTCTGTCTTTTTCATATAAGACGTGTGGGAAGGAAAATTTTTATGTAAGCATTTTGGGACGACTGTCAATGACCTCCTTCTGCGATTCCATACTACGTTTTATAATTCTATTTTGAGGAAAAAGTGTCAAGTTTATTTTTTATGGCAACAAGTAATAAGATCATCACATCGCTGTACATAGTATTCAATTATTCAAATAGTTATTTTATGCATTATAACTAAGTAATCATTATATTATTAGAATCTCAAATGTGCTGCAAAAGCCTTTCTATCTTACGAAATATAAGGTTTTACATGCGTGCTAAACTTTTAGTCAACACTAATGTGTGATTTAAAAAAATACATTATCCCTGATAAGTATATTTTTTAACCACTGGAGCATTTTTGGCCAATTTGCAAACACCCTTTAGCGTTCACTGGCCAATTTGAAGAGATATTTTAACCACTCCGATCTATCGCAAATATACACTTTTCACGTGTCAGATTTACGAAAACTTTGTGTTATTTCCGCTTCACAATTAAAGCTCTATAAATGAAACATTTCGAAATGTAGCCGAATACTAAAAACCGAATACAAAATAAGCTTTCAAATTGTTATATTACGAATGAATATTAACATTTGTAAATATTAAAATTTAGTATGCAAAGATAAAAAAAAGGTAAAAATGACTTGCGTGATGTTTTTATGTGAAAACGGTACTAAAATCACGGATTATGTAAAAAAACAATACTTATTCTATTGTATAAAAAATGTATAATAAACAACTTAATCACCTCACTTTTTTATCATTTCATTCAAGAATATTTAATAAAAATTAACAATGTCTAGCGGTCCGTAGGCAATTTGGCGGGTAAAATATGTATCAACCGTGTATCTGACAGAATCGTTTTATGTATTTCTATGGACAACTTGAATAGTGATGGGTAGCTTGATTTATTATGGAGCTTCTACTTTTTGTTTAAGGGATGTCACTAGAACAATAACGGAGTTATAACGATTTCTGTGGAAATATACGCGTTGATGTGAAAACACGCTTATTGTACTAGACTGCTATTGTCATATTAACGTGTATTTCTGCTTACGTTGCTGAGTGGTTAATCATAAAGATAACTTGGTATTTGCACTTTTGAACGAGAGATGTCTCGCATCTCTTCTGAATTATTTGTTATCGACATTTCGCAAACCGCAATTATTGAAATATTTTTTCTTAGAAATCGTTAATCATGCGTTACACATTAAAAAGGCATGTTCAAATTTAAATTTGTATCTGTGATTATCAACTAGGCTATAGACAATATATAGAAGACATAATATTTAATATTCTCCAAATAGATACTTCAAACGCCAATTTTAAAGTAAATAATGTGCAGAATTCATGCATTTATAAATTTAACTATTTTTTATAATTTTTTTATGAATCCTAATAATTTGGAATAAACTGTTAAACATAGGTGCATTCAATGACTATCAAATACTTAAAGCAGTTTTTATGTCTCCATATTAAAATTCGGAGGTAAGCCTTTCTCAATGAGGGTGGGAAATTTCCAAACCGAATGCCAAAAACTTCCACGCGTCCCAAGGGTAAAATTGATTATAAAGCTCCAATGCTTATACATTATAACTAAGTATTAACTATATTATTACAATCTTAGCAGCAAAAGCCTTTCTATCTTATAAAATATGCGGTATCCATATACATGCAAAAGCCAACACTAATGTATGATTTATAAAATACATTTTTCTTGATTCTTAATCGGAATTGTTATTTTTTTTTAGTAGATTTGTATATAAGTACTTTTATTTTGTTTGTCATTCGGTTTTCCTATGTCCATTGGGTGACAATGTCCATTGGGTGACTTTTTCTAAGGTGAGCAATATTAATTATTCTTAATTTTTTTCTGCTAAAGAATTTATATTGTTTTATTATTTTTTTTCTTATCTTAAAATATGTCTGATTTAACAGAAGAAATTCATAGAATTCTTTGAATTAAATATTTAATCTATATAATGTTGATAAACCTTATAGCTTGTATACATCTTATAGATCAAAGTGACTTGAAATTAAACTTTAACAAAGCACATGAAATTGATTTAGTAGGCAAGCATTGTAAACCGCAATAGACAAAGTACTTGAACATTAATATATAGGTATAATATAATATGTTTATAATTACAAATAAAACTAAGACATGAACAGTTGCTGTTATCTTTTCATTCTAATCCTTTTCCCCTTGAGTTGAGTTTCCGACATCTCCATGCTTATCTTGCCCGCCGAGCGATTCTCTATGTTTTGTGAGATCGAGATAGATCTCGGGCGAGATCCACGTCAGATTTGTGTGATTTTCTTTGGCTGTTACATATTTGCTTTTTCTATGGGTCGAAGTCAGAATTTCAGCTATGAGCTGTCGCGTATTTTAGTTTAGGTCATTTTAAACAGGAATTCATGCAAGTATGCATGATTATTTATTCATTTAACAGCCAAAAAATAATAACAAAATTGAAAAATAGCCTTTAACATAGGTAACTTAACATAACCTATCTATCCAACTTTTTTTTTCATCACTTTTAATTACTTTTCAAAGGGGTTTCGAAGTTAAAGCAAAGAGGATGTGCCAATAGCCTGTTACTTGAAATGACCTTAGCCAGTTTGGCACCTATTTGGTGACTAGATCTAGCTATATACATAGCCAGGTACTTCCCACCTTCGGCATCTTCCTCTTCCCATCTCCTCTCCTTCCACACTTACCTACAGCCTGCTATATACCCCAGTTGGGGATGCCATAGTCTCACTGGCTCCAGAAGGGACCAGTTGGGACTCTTGTGAAGTATTCACATGAAAAATAGAATAAAAATTGATTGGCGGTCCATCCTCTGTCTACCTCTGCGGTAACGGCGTGATCGCGTGATTGAAAATATTATAAATGGAACTACAAAATTTATAGGCTGGCAACACCAATTTAACTGTCAAATATCGCATTTCTTTTAAAGTGCACTGTATATTTATAACACTGTAGGGGAGACCTAGGAGATGCCTAGGAGAGTTGTGACAATTTTTAATATATACGAGACATATCTCGCTCAAGAAACATTCCACAAATTTGACTTATGTGAATTAAGATAGCACCATTCCTTCCCTTTCCAAAACAATCATCAAAATTAATTAAAGTATTACGGTTTCCGAGAAAATCAACGAAAAGAAAAACTACTCCCTCTGTCACAACTCCCCTATCACCGAGGTAAGTTGTGACTGCGCTGTATTTAGACTATTTGAGTATTTGGTCACTAGCAGTGCCTTTATCAGTCTTTCGTGTATAGCTATTAGGCATTCTGAAATAAAAAAGTAGTCATCCAGCATGCAACATCACATTACAAGTTCAAATATTTTTTTTATCGAAAATGATTATTTTGGGACAAGCTTTTATTGCGGACTGTACTTACAAGATTTGACCTTAATATACTAATGCACAAAAACACATACAGACATCGAAAATTAATTTTAAAAAGTGTCGAAATAACCCAGCAGTAAAATGAAGTCAAAAGGAGAGTTATGACAGGCTGTCACAACTCTCCTAGGTGCTCAAAATTACGACTTGGTCCGAATAATCCTACTAATATTATAAAGGCGAAAGTTTGTATGGATGTTTGTTACTCTTTCACGCAATAAATACTGAATGGAATTTAAAAATTCTTTCACTAATAGAAAGCTACATTATTTGCGAGCAAACTAACTAACTAACCATCACGCCGTTTCCCCGCAGGGGTAGGCAGAGAGGACGGACCGCCACACAACTCGATCTTGGCACACACTCTTTACCTCGTTCACATTCATACATCGTATCATACATGCTCTTCTATTATTCCGACTCTTCACATGGCCCGACTCAAGTATCTGATTCACTTGGTCGTGCCATGTCTTCCTCGGGCGTCCCCGACTTCTTCTACCATTCACATTTGCATCATATATTCTCCTTACACTCCTTTCCTCGTTCATTCGCTCTACATGCCCAAACCATCGGAGAGTCCCTTTCTTAATCTTACACATCACGCTTACGTCAGCCTTGCATTCTTTGCGGATATCCACGTTTCTCTCACGATCGTACATGGTTTTACCACACATTCGCCTCAGGGATCTCATTTCTACAGCATTCAGTCTGCTTTCATCCTTCCTCTGCCAGTTCCATGCCTCACTGCCATACATCAGGGTAGGTACCAGCACTCCATTATGGACGGCTAGTTTCGCATCTTTGGACAGTTTTTTATTACCGCCAACGGCATTCAGTCCTCCATTAATGGAGTTACCGGCATTCACCCTTCTTTCAATATCTCTATCAGCCTTCCCATCTTTCGTAAACATACTACCCAGATACACAAACTCATCCACCTGCTCCAAGTATTCATCATTCACAACTATATTGCATACTGTTTTCGTACTCTCTCTTTCAAACACCATGACTTTAGACTTACTTACATTCATCATTAACTCATTCTTCATACATACTTCGTTCATCCTAGACACGAGAGACTGTAGATCTTCCATACTGCTAGAAATTAGCACCGCATCATCAGCATACAAAAGGCAACATACTTCCAGATTACTCAATTTTGCGCCCAATCCCATCTCTTTCAATTCTTGCATACAATTATCCATGTATAGATTGAATAACCACGGTGACATTACGCAGCCTTGTTTAACACCTTTTGTGATGTCAAACCACTCCGTAAAATCGCCGTTCACCCTAACACATGCAACGCTTCCCTTATATAGCGACGCAATTGCCTGAATGAGCTTCGTATTCACTCCGTACTTGGACAACACCTTCCATAGCTTTTTCCTGTCAACTCGGTCGTACGCTTTTTGTAGATCTACAAAGGCACAGAAGAGTTTCTGATTTTTTGCAAGAAACTTCTCAGTGAGCATACGCAATGAGAAAATCTGGTCCATGCACCCCCTTCCACTCATAAAAGCACCTTGCACATCCCATATTTTATCTTTTGTTTCCATTCTTACCCTTTCAATCAATATTCTACCATACAGCTTGCCCACTGAACTTAGAAGGCTAATAGCCCTATGATTCCCACATTCCATACGTGACCCTTTACCTTTGTATAATGGCATGATTACAGCCCTTCTCCAATCTAATGGCGTATAACCCTCCTTTAAACATTGGTTAAAAAGTCTGCACAGCCATGTTAGAATAATACGACTAAATCCTTTAAAGTATTCGGCAGCAATATTGTCGAAACCCACAGCCTTGCCACTCTTCATGCATTTAATTGATCTTTTTATTTCATCCATACTGATTTCGGTAACATTCACTCCATCATCGTTCATAACCGATTCACCGCTGGGATCACAACCACTCGGGTTACTTTCGAAGACTTCCTCGAAATATTTCATCCATCTCTCTTTGATTTCATTCTCATTCGTCAACATTTGTCCATCTTTCGATTTTATCACTTTCATACTTCCGTTCTCTGGACCACTCCGGGACCTTTTGACCTCCTTCCAAAACAGTTTTATGTTTTCTTGGAAGTGGTTTGTCATTTTGATTCCCTCTTCTTCTTCCAGGCGTTTCTTTCGTTCTTTCACCCTAACACTTACTCTTTTCTTGCATATCTTATACACTTCTTTCGCTCGATCTCTCTCTTCGCTTGAAACACTGCCAATCGCTATCAGACGTAACCATGTTCTTCTCTGAGACCAGTGCTTTGATCTCATCATCCCACCATGCATCACCTTTTTTCCTACCTTGCTTACTTATTCCACACACATCTCTAGCAGATTCGCATAGACTCACCTTAATGTGGTTCCATGTTTCCTCTATGCTTAGAACGTCCATTTCCTTCTCATTCAATCTCATTTCTGCACAATTCTCATATTCACTTCTGACATAATCGTTTTGTAGTTTTTCTATTTTGACTCTTGTTGGAGCTGATACCGTTTTCACCTTAGAGCGCCAGCCGCGAAAGAGGTTTACTTTTGACACCACCAGAAAGTGGTCGGTTTCAACCCAGTGGCGTACCGTGGGGGGGGGCGGGGGGGGGCGGCCCGCCCCGGGCGGCACTTTTGGGGGGGCGGCAAATTTTCACAATCAATAATCATCTTGTAAAAATTTGGATTGGGGAAGTCGCGGGTTCTATTCTCGCGTCAGGACTTCAAAGTTTTTTCTAGTTTATAGTTTCTTAACATCTTTCTTAAGTTTTATATACTGTTAAAATCAAAATATTAATGACAGACGTTTTGTTTTTATTTCTAACACATACATTATTTTAAAATAAAAATGTAAATGGCAACAGTATCATTTTAGCTCTAATCGATAGTCGATTTGTGTTTTATATTCGTGAAGCTTTGTACGCCCTGCTGAAAGCGCACAAAAAATTACACTTATACGGTTTTCTTCCACGTATATATCACGGTGATATATTTTTAATTTATTATCACAGAAAAGTTAAATAGCTGACAGGTGTGTGCATACTTATTCGAATTGCAGTTATAAAATTCTAGATGCACACTATCTATGTGCTGCCAGAATCAAAGAAAAACCATTTTTATGTTCTGAGTGAAGTTTTAATTCACCGCATACATATTTAATTAAAAGCAGTTTTGTGTTCAAAATGTATAATTCCAGTTGTGGATTCATCTGACGACACATTTCGAAGGAAAACATTATATTATTTAAAGTGCTTTATAAAATTCTTGCAGACAATTTATGTGCCGCCAGAATCAAAGAAAAAACATTTTCATGTTCCGAGTGTAGTCTTAATTCACCGCTTAGAGATTTAATTAAAACCCCTTTTGTGTTCAGAATGTAAAATTCCAGTTGTGAATTCATCCGAAGACACATTTCGAAGAAAAAACTTATTTGAAGTGCTTAATAAAATTCTTCCAGACAAGTTATGTGCCGCCAGAGTCAAATAAAAACCTTTTGACATATTTCGAAGGAAAACATAACTTTTTTCGAAGTGCAAATATAAAATTCTAGTTGCAGACAATTTATGTGCTGCCAGAACCAAAGAAAAACCGTTTTCACGTTCTGAGTGTAGTTTTAATTCACCGCATACAGATTTAATTAATAAATATTTAAAAAAAAAAAATTAAAAAAAAGGATCACTCCCCCCCCCCCTCTCCCTGAAGAAGTACCTATATAGGGGGGGGGGGCGGCAAAATTTTCCTCCGCCCCGGGCGGCTGATACCCACGGTACGCCACTGTTTCAACCTCAGCTCCTCTGTAAACTCTTGTGTCCTCGGTAACGGCTCTCAACCTAAAGTCAATTACTACAAAATCGATTATCGATCTTTCAATTCCTCTTTCCCACGTATACTGATGGATACCCTTATGATCGAAGAAAGTATTCGAAACAAAAAGGTTCCACTCCAAACATACTTCAAGTATTCTATTCCCATTGTCATTCGTTCTTTTATCCCCAAACATACCTAAGGCCGAATCAAATCCGTCACGTCTAATACCGACCCACCCGTTCAAATCGCCCGCCATTATAATCTTTTCATTCAACTCTTTTAGTCTCATTACATCATTCACATTAGTCCAAAAATCATTTTTCACTACATCACTTTCAGAATTAAAAATAATAATAATAAATAATAAAATAATAAAATAATAAGAAACACCCTATTTGCGAGTAATATTTGCGAGTAATATAGGCTATATATATTGGTAAGTTCTGGTGTTATGAATAAGCTGTGGCGTTATGAAATTATTTATCATACGTTTTATGTCCCTAACAAAAACGAGTTATTGCAAACGTCAGATGAAAAGCAAAAAATTGTTGCCTGGGGTGGAGGGGAAGGAGGGTGGAGGGGTTTGGGGGAGGAAGAAAGGGGAGGGAAGAAAGGGCAGATGGTGGAGGAGGGTGGAGGTAGAGGGGGGGGGAAGAAAGAGCGGGGTAGGGGGGGGGGTATGGGGAGAGTGGAGTGACGAGAGGGAAGGTGGAGGAGGCGGAGTGGCAACCCCCCTAATATCATGCGAGCGAAGCCGGGGGCAAAAGCTAGTGATTCATATTTTCTAAACACGATGCAAACACAAAAGACGAATGCAACGCTATGAGACTTAAATAACCACACAACTTAAGAAAAAATAATACAACAACGAACATGTAATAAGATATGATATAAATTCAAATCAAAATTTCTAAGAAAAATTTACTTTTCGCATTTTTTTGCACGCATACGCCGTAATTACGCAACCACGTCTCCTGCGCTGCCGGCGGGTACTGAGCATAAATATACCAATCCCGTACTGAGTGAAGTAGCGCGTCTCTAAAGTGACAAACGAGCGTTGTTACAATATCGCCAACTATTATAGGTCGGGAGAAATCGTCTTTGAGAGTTTGACAGAAAATTAATTGGGGGACCCAAATGAACGGTAAAGATTTCTCACAAAAGAAACAAAAATGCTTGCATTAAATTAAAATAAATATTTATTGATTCTAAGTTATCACTTCCTCCTAGAAATTGAGCTAGACAAACAATTCAAATTAAATATACACTTTTCTTGCCTATTTTTCGGCAAATTGATTTATTAAATCGTCTATAGCTGAAGACGATTTTTTTTTCTAAAATTTCTGCATCTATAGCCAATAGTGACAAGTCTGATAGCCGTTCCGGTCCCATTGAAGTCCGTAGATATTTTTTTATCAGTTTTAATTTTGAAAAACTTCTTTCAGTTGTTGCGGTCGTAACTGGAAGGGTCAAGAATAGAAAGTATGCTGTTATTAGGTACCTCCGGAAAACTGGATGCAAGGCTATTGAATTTTTTCTGCAATAATTCCATGAGTTCCTTAATGGAATGAATTTTTTGAATTTCAGATTTTAAGCATGTTTTCAGAGATGTTCATAAGGATTAACTGTATTTAGCCTACAGTTTTCCGGAAGCGTTTTTTTTATCACTTCGTTTGAAGAAGATATGAGTTTCTCCGGTTGTTATACTTCGAACATATAACTCAGGTCACAAAGGCTCTGAAATCTTTTTTTAGTTTGAGAATTAATATAACCAAACAGCAATTTTTGACCTTGAACTATTGACCTTGAAATATGATTCCGGGTCTGAAATTCTCGCATCTTGTGATAACTCATCAAAAAACGCTTCGTTATTTTTAAAAACAGTTGTTACCCCCCCACCCTTTTGCTAAATCTCTGGACTCATTTAGCAAACCATCGCATGAATTTTGATTTCTTATTTCGCTCAGTCTATTCAAAAGATTACTTAAAAAAATACTAGCTTTCGCTTAAACGGGGAATCCCACAATAACCGATGTAGGATGTTGCCAACTTTTGGACGCACGCTTAACCCGGGAAAAAAGAGAAGCTTTTTTGACTTTTGTCATTTCTGAATTGAAAACTCTATAGGCACGTATGACAGTTTTTTTTATATGTTTTTTTCCCTGGAAGAACGAGATTAAGTGACATTGTGGATAACATTTTACTAATTTTTGCTTACACACGTTAGGGGCCCCTGTAGCCCGGGGGCCCCGTATCATTGATACTCCTAGGTCTCCCCTAAATCACATTAAAAAAAAGACCTATGGATATTTTCAGTTTTATTTTAATAATAACAATGTTAACGAGCTTTGTTTCAATATTTGCTAAGATGGATAGGTGTTTTAAGATTTTTTTATTTATATAGATTTACAATATTGTTGGCTAACGTGGTTGTATTTTTTTCGTAGGTAAATCAGATAATACGATTATATTATGAACTACTTTATTTATAGTTTTGTTCTGGAATTTGTAATGAATACTGCATGTGTACAATGTAATGTGTATGTAATACCTATTGCAAAAAACAAGGTACTATTTATACAATATTTTGTTGTACCTACCTATATACTTTTAGAAAAAAATAATCTAAGAAGCAGTGTTGTTAAGATACCTACTTAAGGCGCCGCATCCGCGCTCTAAAAGAAGAAGATAGAGGGATATGCAATTACGAATGTTAGAGGAGCGCGCTAATATTAGCGATAAAATGGATGCGTAAATTGTGAAAATGTTTAATAAAACACCACTCGTTTACATAGAGCAAGAATCTCGCGGAAGGTGTCTTGAGTATCATTTAAAGAAACGTTTTGATTTTTTTTCACAACTATAACTTATAAAATAACTGAAACAAACGTGTTTATAATAATTTTCTGATCATACTTTGCGATTTTTTTCTATCGAGAGAATTTCATATAATTTGCGTTTCGACATGGAACTGTGGAACGCGTCTAGATATTATCTTCAAAAATAACATTTTTTTTAAGAGCTTAAAAACTTCAAATGTTTAACGGAGATGTGTACGAAATCGGTAGAAATTCGGGTAGCGGCGACTATTGACATAAATTTGATTAAATAAGTGGTGTTTTACAAAGTGATTTGCTTTAATTTTTTAACATAAATATGAATTTAACAGTAGGTAGACAGGAAGAATCACTAATGGTGAGTTTAGTAGTTTAGTTGCACTACTTTTAGTTCTGAATGAGTTAAATATATTCAGATCTAAAATTAGAGACACGATCTAAAGCCCGGGCAATGCTAGGTAGGTACTTAAGCTAGTAGGAATTAAATAAATGTGAGCAATGTCTAACCGACCCGCCACGCAGGACGCAGTGCGTGGGCAGGCACATCGGCCGCCAAGACCTTGACAAACCTCACCCCCATGAACCCGGGCACCCCTGATAAGTCATCAAACATAGCGAACCACTTGGGATGACCTATAGCAGAGGTGTTGGTTATCCAATAAATGGTTCCCGGGCGTTCCCTCCCGTACAAAAAAGTATTTATTTTTATCTATTTCGTTGTTTTTATAATAAAATTTTGTTATTAAATAAATGAAAACGAAAATTTCCCTCTGAAATCATAAGATTTGTAAATAGTGCTGAAATACACACCCACTTAATATTATAAGCAATAAATACTTTACGTAATATCTTTCTATTTCTGATGAATAATTGTACAATTTGTCCAGAAAAATACCACTATCTCAATGACAATTATTTTTCAAAATTCCTTCTAGCTGGTAGTTAGGTAGGTACCATAATATAAGTAGTAGGAATATAGTAGAAATCACTAGTAGAAATAGGAATAGTATTAGGAATCACCAGCAGAATTAGAAATAGTAGTAGGTATGAATTGTATGAATCACTAGTAGAAATAGGAATAGTACCTAGTAGGAATCACTAGTAGAAATATAAATAATCGTAGGAATCACCATCACGCAAACACTGACGGTATAAATAGGTAGTAGGTATCCAACAAGGTACAGGGCCACCATCTTGAAGTGGAATCGGAACGTAACAAACAAATTTACAGACAGATGAAAAGAAAAAATGGTCGAGTTAAATAAGTGTGAATGCACCGACCTTAACAAATAAGCTAGTACCTAAAAATAATCTCGGATATATATAATAAAAGTACCTACCTACTTTCTTCACCGCAAATTTCGTTATTAAAATGGAAAAAAGGTGTTTTTTGTCATTTGCCTGATGTTTTTTTTTTTTTTTACATTAACTCCACACAGGAGGCCCTGAGGAAAATAATTTCCCTCAGGCCCTATGTCATCTTTGAGGATGCTGTGTGGAGGGTCTTTTTTGAGGAAAGGAAGGAGTGAACATGGGTCTTGAAGAGGGAAGAAACACAGAGGCTGGTAAATCGTTCCACATCCGAGCTGTTGAACTCAAGAACGAGTCGTAAAAACGACCCGTTCTCATGTGACTAATATCAACCGTGTACAAATGTCGGGCGCGTGTTTGGCGTGTTTTCCGACTATGCATCGGTGCCGAGGGGATCAACGACGCTAGTTCCGAATTAGTTTATTTTACGTTTTTATTGTTTTAGTTTCGCAATTTTTCTAGTGATCTTTGTGTGAATCTGTGTTTGCGTTAAAATTAATGCAAACAGATAATGCCCACATTGATTTTACGTAAATTGGAAGTAATATTAATTTGTTATAACCTTTGAAAAAATTGTAATAAGCGGCAAGTTTTTATTCGTAAGTTATTATTTTACGAATTTTTACTGTTTGGCCTTTGAAACGTCGTGGTATTGCCATTTGCAGCAATTTAATCATTTGCATCGCCTTTGATTATTATATTATTTGTCAGACTTCTTGAGAACTTTATTTGAAAGAATCTGATTACCATGATGGTTATTATGATGAGAAGTGAAGTAAGGACATTACTTGACTAACTTATCTAATAGGTCCCCACTTCACAAGGCTATTTTACCCTGAACCTTTTGTCATTAATTTGTTGTATTCATTAATATAGGTATAGGTATTCCACCACACCACTGACCTGTCTGGTTGTTTTAACATTGATAAAAAAGTTCAACATTCCAAGAAAACGGCGAGATAATTAAAAGCTTTGGTCAAAGTTTACTGCGTAACATAAGAATTATGTCGATCAGTGGCTCTCAATCTTAGGTCCGCGGTTTTCTGCCGGGTGTACCTACAACCTACAGCCTACAGTATATAGCGAGGGTTAAAAAACACATTCGTACAATATTAAAACCATGTATTCACTGTAAACAATGTTTCGGAAACAATTTTTTTTAAACAACACGTAGATGTTTACAGAAACAATGTTTCGGGAACTTGGCCGTCCATGGTCAGTTGTTTCAAATATGTCGCCTGAGGAGGTAGTGTTGTTGGGTGCCGCGTATATTTAGTTGGCAATCCCACAATATCTGATTCGTTTAAAATAATTATATTAATTCAAAAACGATGTTGTCGTCCCACACTACCGTCATGTTTATGAACAACTGAAACACACGTCCACACTTGTAAACAGCTGTTGCGAAACTGATTTGTTTCCGTGCTCTCCACTCCAATTGGGAAGCACAGAAACATCGCGAGAAACCTAAACATCGTGTTTACCGCAACAATTTCACATGTTTCAGAAACATTAAATTGTTTCAGAAACACGTAGATTTTGTAACTAAAACAGTGTTTATAAACAATTGTTTCTCAGTGAATACATGGCTTAACGCCAACACAAAATCAATTGTATTGTATTGAAACAGGCTCTGCCTAGTATGATGATTTAATGTATCTACTCTATGTAAATTTCTAATTTATGTAACATGCATTTTATAAATAAAAATAAAATAAAATAAATTCATTGTGCGTGCAACTGAAATTCCCAAATTTAACTGGTCATTCTAGCAGCCAATTTCATTCAGTTAAAAGGTTTGTTAAACGAAAATATTTAACCGCCAACCAAATCTACCTGTAGTCGTCTAGTCACAGGTGGATATGCTTTACCATCGCTCTTTAGACAGTTTCTAAATTATAAAGTCACCCAATACAAGCCGAAGTGTCCCCCCAAAGAACAGTCAACTTTTTATTTTATTGTTATTTTATGTGTTATTTCACAAATAATTCATTTAAAATAATACATAGTGTATTTCCGGTTTTACTATTTAATTTTTGATGTGCCTGCTCACGTGCTGCGTGGCGGGTCGGATCGAGAGAGACCGGTTGAGGAGGTCTTTTGACCTCTCCGGCCAGAATCCCTCGACTCTTCGCCTTGTACCGCAGTTGAAGGGATGGATTCATCACATCCGTCACTCCTGGACACACTGACCCCCAGATTTCTACCCACCCCTCATACCTATTTCCTTAAAAGACCCTTCACTTTGCATCCCCTAAGATGACAAAGGCCCTGAGGGAAATCATTTTCCCTATAATTTAATATTTTAATAGAATATCTCATACACATCTCACATAGAGTATCTATATTATATTTAATAGAATATCTAAAAGATATTTTATAGAATATATTCTATTCTTTAAAATATCTTTTACAAAATTAGAAAAATAATATCGTGTGATTTTTCAGGGGGCTTCGCTAGTTTGCTCACAACATCAATTGTGTTCAGCACTTTTTTTTTGATTTTGTGTTATTATTGTTTTCCAAAGAACGAAAAGGTTTATAGCTGCTGCTATAATACAATACAGCCTTACTTTAATTGCTTCTTACCTAACTTCCTTAAAAATCAGGGTCATGCCGAACCTAGGGCTGTGTATACTTGCATGCAACGTGACGGAAACCGAACCACAAATTATGGGAAAAGAACGAAGTAACTCTAAGTGGCGTTTCTCGCCGTTTGCTGATGTTTTATTCCTTTCTCATAATTCGTGATTTTTTTTATTTTTTTATTTTATTTTATTTTATTTTCATTTTTTTTATTTATTTTTTATTCTTCATTTTAAGCACCCGCTAAACCGCCAAGGCAGTTTGTCAGCAGGTCAATTTAACAGTATTAATATAACACTAAAGCACAAATATAACAAGAAACCACAATATGCAAAATAGATACAGAAGAATAACTTTTAAGTAGAATACAAAGACATAAAATATACAGACAGACAGATATTATACAGGCAAAGTCATATTTATACATAAGATTACAAACAATATCAATATAAAAAGTTCTGATCAATTAGCCATTTTAAAAAAAAAAATTTGAGATCGGTGGTGCAATTTGATTCGATTTTTATGTTCATTGGCATCTTATTAAATATGGTAAGGACAAGATAAGTGAGAGTCCGTTGCCCGTATTTATTTATAATTTTCGGAATGGATAAACCCTCATTTTTACTAAATCTAGTGCCATGTGCATGATCAACTTTTTATTTGTATATTGAATCCGACAATACGTTTTGGCATACAATTTTAAACCATAATATCCCTCGAACAGGTAATATATTAACTGATTCATATAATAATTTTATGTCTCTTCTTTATGCATAAATACTTTTGCTTACCAAGAGCTTAGTCAAAGAGTTTTGAATTGTTTGAATGTAGCCTATATTTGTCTTGCACGAGTTTCCCCAAGACGTTATTCCGTATCTGATAGTAGATTCCGCTAGTGACAAATAAATAATTTTAACGTACTTATAATAATTTATACGGGCATAAAATATTTAATTTTGTAAATTCGCCCAGCAATAGCTCGTAGGCGTTTGCAAATGTTGCTTATGTGAGTATCCCATTTCATGTATGCATATAAATAAATAAATAAATAAATAAATAAATAAATAAATAAATAAATAAATAAATAAATAAATGTGCATATCTACAGTTATCCCCAAATATACATACGTTTGTACAAGTTCAATGGTTCCGCATTTGCAGGATTGTGACGAATTGTGTATACATTCAAATGTATGCGATTTTATTAAAGGCGTGATGGTAAATTTGGCATGTGGAGATCGTATGTGCATTAATTTTGTTTTTTTGGAATTTATTATAAGACCCGCATCATGTGACCATTTCTGCAGAGAAAAGAAATCATGCTGCATGAGTTTTATTGCAATGCACAATTCTTCATGCGAAATGACTAGTGCCGTATCATCAGCATAAACGTAATGTTTAACGAATGTGAAAATTTTATTCATGAGTGAAACGAATATTATGTATAATTTTGGTCCGAGAATTGACCCCTGCGGGACTCCTGTTGACATATATTTAGCTTTGCTGTAAGTTTGGAAGAGTTTAACTTTAATTTGTCGATTGTTTAAATAGTTTTTGAGTAGTTCTAGTAATTTTCCCCTCATTCCTATCGCCTCCAATATCTGTAATAGTTTTGTCGGATCAATGGTATCGAACGCTTTAGAGTTGTCTATGAATAAAACCAGAATATGTTTTTTATTATTGAGTTCTTGATTTACGTAATTCGAGAATTCGGTGCATGTTTCGTTCAGAAAATTGAACTTTGAGAGAATGAGACGAATGCAGAGTATCAGGAGTAGAAAATTGTAAGGTTTATTTATTGTAAAATTGTTACAAAATTTAAAAATTATTTTACATTTTATTCAATGAAGCACCGCACAAAGAGGACACCGATTAGTCTATCTCATTCTCTCGCAGGCTAAATCCAATAGATGTATGTGTTTGTCTCTTTTTGAACGAATTCAAAAAGGAGGAGGTTATCAATTCGACGGTATTTTTAAAAAAAAAAAATTTTAATTTTTTTTTTTTTTTAATGTTTGTTACTCAGAACTTTTGATTGGGTGAACCGATTTTGATGATTCTTTTTTTATGTGAAAGCTGGTGCTTCCCGTGTGGTCCCATTTTAATTTGGTCCAGTTCTGACAATGGCATCTATGATAAAACCATATAAGTCTTAAATTTGCGCGACAAATGGACGAATAACTCAATATTACGCCAACCGATTTCGATGATTCTTTTTTGAAGTAAAATTTTTTTACGCACGCTTGACCCTTGGGGGATAAGCTGGTGAATGCGTTACGAAAAGTGGTGATTGTTGCGAAAAATGTTTTGCGAACGATGTAATCAATGCGAACGGTGATTGATTGCTAGGCGGGTCGGGTCTTTACGCACGCTTGTTATTCGTGTTATTGTTATATTGTTAATGGACTATTTTTCCGTAAATAAATAAATAAATTATAAAAAGCGGGAACCCGGAATGCGTTGCAAGGCCACTGTTACCTCGGGGTCAACTAAACTGTAATGGTTCCATCCCAAGTCCCGGGAAACTACATTATAATGCAAGCGCCTGCACTATATAACATTACATACAGCGGGTACCCGGCATGCGTTGCAAGGCCACTGTAACCTCGCGGTTAACTAAACTGTTATGGTTCCATGCCAATTCCCGGGAAACTATATTATAATGCAAGCACCTGCATTGTATAACATTATATACAGCGGGTACCCGGCATACGTTAACCTTGGGGTCAATTAAACTGCAATGGTTCCATCGCAAGTCCCGGGAAACTACATTATAATGCAAGCACCTGCACTATATAACATTATACTATACAGCGGGTACCCGGCATAAGTTAGTGAAGTTTTACTTCAATCGTGTGGTCTAAAGCACACTCGTTTTTGTATTGGAAAGGACGTACTTCAAGGGTAGTTTGATGAGAGTTTGGTTAGGTTCTGAATATGGGATCCATGACAAAGTAACGGAACTCTTCAATTCTTAGGAGCAAATTAACGATATTCGGCCGAATCTTTTATAGGCTATCCGGATCACCTACTGTAACGCCGTTATGGTCAAGTAATGTCTGTCTCATAAGACCAGCACGTTTAGTAGGTCTACCCATATTCATACAAATTAGTAAGTGTACTTCAGATTCAATGAAAATCAAAAAATAAACAAAAATTTATAAAAATCAAAAAACGACTTAAAAAAATGCACTAAAAAGTAAAAAAAAAAATTCGTATTCTTCTACAACTTAATAATCAACTTACTTTTTCTACTCATCGATATGCAGGTACGATTGTTATTTTCGGAGTCGGTGTCAGCCAAGGTAGGTTTGTAACTACATACATAGTTATAGATGAGATGTGTTTGTAACCTACCTTGGCTGACACCGACTCCAAAAATAATAATCGTACCTACATATTGATGAGTAGAAAAAGTAAGTTCATTATTAAGTTGTAGAATAATACGAAAATATTTTTTTTACTTTTTCGTGCATTTTTTTAGTCGTTTTTTTGTTTTGTTAAAATTTTTGTTTATTAGTGTCGCTCGTTTTATCGAGTTTCAAATCACAAGGGCGCTAAAAAAAATTTCATCTCAAAAACATCACAACAGACCCCAATTGTTACGTTACGAATGATAAAAATCGATAGAATATACTAAATCTGATTGTAGACAAGAAAAACAGAAAAAGCCCATTTAGCTATGCATTTCGTAATTGTTAACCACTGGTGCGCTTTTTGCCACAATATGGCACTATTTAAAATACCTCGGATTGCTTTGCTGCCAATTCTGGCAATTTTTCCCTTATTTATAAGTAATTAAGTAGAAGTGTACGATTTTATAATATTTTTTATATACATCCTACTAATATGTGATATACGAAAAAAGATGGATGAATTCATTGGCTATATAGAACTATAATCAGTTTGTATAGTAATAATGATAACGTAGTATTTAAATAGCGCAGTTTTGTGATATTTCCCTTCAAGTGCGCTTAATTATAATAAGCTTAAAATTAATCCTATAGTGTTCCTTACGAGTCCTTCCAAAATTGATTAAAAAATCTGAAACAAAGAATAAATACAAAATACAAAGCAATTCCTAAAGAACAATATTAACAACAATAGTGAGTGCTGTTTTGGCACATGACAATAGATATTGATAAACCATAACGGTCCCATTCAACAAGAATCATTAAAATAAAAATATACTATAGAACAGGAAACAGTTTACGTTTAGAAATAATACAAATTCTATAGTAAGGAGGTAATCGAAACCAAACAATTACCGGAAAATTGAGGAACATGGTTTATTGTATTATTGTATGTCTCCATATTAAAATTCGGAGGCATGATTTTTTTAATGTGGGCGGAAATATTCAAAATGATTACCAAAAAATTTCGAGCAATCTGAGAAAAAGTTTTAAATTGCGCTGTCGCTCCAGTGGCTAACACACTCGTTTTTAGTAAAGCACACAGCGATCCTGGCAACATATTTTTTTACCCTAAAACACTTGTATATTTCTGGAAGTGAGAGGCCCACGCAACTACAGAGGACTTCATAGAAGCCTTTCTCTCTCAGCCACCTGTTGATCGATTCATCTCGCGTGTCTCCTCCGGGAGGTAATACGCACTCCGACCCTCTTTGTTCGTTTGTTCTCCTGGTATATTTCTAGGATATATCACGCGATACCGTTGAGATCTGCCTAAATCGTGTCGTTTCGAATTCATAAGTACCTAGATCTGGAATCTGAAAGATATATTGCCTGTTTTATTACATAACATGTGAGGCCGTGGGTGGTAAAATGAACCGACTGAAATATGCATAGCTTTCATGTCTTATATTATTACTTTTTATGTAATCAATGTTAAATATCGTTATCCAAGACATAATTAGACCATCCGAGCTAGGCGTACGCATCACCGGGATTCGCAAAATTAGGAACAAAGGTGTCCTTTTAAACACGGCAACCACAGGTGAGCAAGAAAAATTATTGAACGCACCGTGCTTTGCACTCAACTCAAGCACACTTAAGGCTCGGCTACCTACAAAACGACTCCCGAGGGTAATATTTTTCAATGTACCGCGGGACCTGAAGGACGCTGAATTCTTGAGGATCGCCCTCACGAGTATTCCCAATATACAGGACATCGAGGGAGAAATAAAAACGTGTAAGCTGAGTCACCTGGCCGGCGCTCGAAACGGAACCACCTGTCATCGCGTTTATGAGATGCCCGCTACACTACGAAAACTGCTGGTGGAACAGGAAAAAGTTTTCGTCAACTGGACCGTGTGCCGCGTCAGAGACTTCATTGGACTCACCGTCTGCACTAAGTGCCAAATGATTGGACACTCGTACAAATACTGCAGAGACACTCTCAGATGTGGACACTGTGCCGAAGAGAACCACACCACCGAATCTTGTCCTAATACCGCGGCCAAACCAGTGTGCGCAACGTGCGCTAGATTCGGAAAGCCAGCTGCGCATTCGACTGGAGATAGGGACAACTGCCCTGCCTACAAAGCTGCACTAAAAAAGGACCTTGCTACGATCGACTATGGCGTCCAATAATTATTATTTTGAGGAGGACAATGAGGTTGATTTTTTCAAAACCAGTGATCTTCAAAAATGGTTTGAGGACAAAAAACACAGTGCTGCAACACAAAAGGGTTGCAACAGGGAACAAGTAAATATTGTGCAACTAAACTTAAGGTCCATTTCCAAATACTGGGACACTCTTAACATCTATCTTAATACATGCTGGAAGCATATAGATATTTTGATGTTATGTGAAACAGCAATTACAAATGACCTTACTTGTCTCTACGAAATTCCTGGTTTCAAATCTTATAGCTATTGTCGAATAAAAAAAACAGGAGGCGGGATATTATTATATGTTAGAGATGAAATCACTTTTCTACAAAAATCACTAGAAACAAAATATTTTGAAAGTGTATTTGGCATCATAACTTTACCTAGTAATATATCAATGAACATTTTAGCAATATACCGCCCTCAATATACGTTTCTGAATGAAATCTCATCCATATTATCAAATGCTATCAACCCCTTGGAAAATATTTTATTTTTTGGAGACATTAATTTAGATTTATTAAACCCTCAAAACCCGGTTATTATGTCATACGAAAACATATTATCTAGCCATTTTTTAATAAAGTGTATCAATGATGTAACAAGGGAAGCATTAGTAGCCGGTAATATTACACGCACATGCATAGATCACATTTTTGTAAGATTCAATAGCAGGCAGAAACAAGCTGACGTACTTTCATCTTGTATTTGTGATTTTACTATAGCGGATCACTTTGCGACAGCTCTCAACATTACATACAGTAGTGCAATTACAAAAACTAAACAACGCAGGGAAAGTATTTCAATATTATCTCAAAAACGAATTGATAAATACATACCTAGTTATAATTGGAAAGCCCTGCTTGCGGAACAAGATTGCGTTGACGTATATAGTAAATTCAAAAATATGTTTAATGACCTGTACGAAAAAAGTAAAATCAATTTCTATCCAAAACCTAAAAGAAGACCGTTTGCAATAAAATTATGGGTAACGGATGATATTTTAGAAAAAATTAAAATAAGAGACTCCCTATACAGAAGATGGAAAAACTCACCTACCAATAAAACTTACGAAATAAACTACAAATTATCCCGAAATACTGTTTCCAAATTAATCACAAAAAGTAAAACTGCATATTTTAATGAAACATTTAAAAACCATTTCAGCAATTCTAAAAAAACGTGGGATCAAATAAACAAGTTATTGGGACGTAAAACAAAAACAAACTGCGATGAAATTATTTCAAAGTATATGCTAAATAGTAACGGCCAAACAGAGGAAATCGTAGTAAATAGATTCGCTGAGTACTTTTCAAACAGTATCAGCTCGATGTTACACAAATGTGACTACAAAGCGTCTAACATAGCTCCCGTTGAGTTGCCGCATAGCATGTACCTGCCCAGAGCTACGTGTGAAGATATACGCAGGATTGTCGGTCAACTTAATAATTCTAAGTCGCCGGGGATTGACAATATTCGAATGTTCGACATTAAAAAACATATAACTATTCTATGTCCGGTAATTACCCACTTAATTAATAAAATCTTGTCGCAAGCAGTTATACCTGATGAGCTTAAATGTAGCATTATTAGGCCAATATACAAAGGGGGAAAACATTCTGAAATAGAAAATTACAGACCAATCAGTATACTGCCAGCTATTGAAAAAATTCTAGAAAAATACATCTCCGTAAATTTAATAAAATACCTAGAAAGTTTCTCCATTATTGATCCCAACCAATACGGATTTCAAAAAAATAAAAGCACAGAATTGTTACTGCAGGACTTTTCCAATTACGTAAATCAAGAACTCAATAATAAAAAACATGTACTGGTTTTATTCATAGACAATTCTAAAGCGTTTGATACCATTGATCCGAAAAAATTATTACAAATATTGGAGGCGATAGGAATTAGGGGAAAATTACTAGAACTATTCAAAAACTATTTAAATAATCGACAAATTAAAGTTAAACTCTTCCAAACTTACAGCAAAGCTAAATTTATGTCAACAGGAGTCCCGCAGGGGTCAATTCTCGGCCCAACATTATATATAATATTTGTTTCACTTATGAATAAAATTTTCACATTTGTTAAACATTACGTTTATGCTGATGATACGGCGCTAGTCATTTCGCATGAAGAATTATCAATTGCAATAAAACTCATGCAGCACGACTTCTTTTCCTTACAGAAATGGTCTCATGATGCGGGTCTTATAATTAATTCAAAAAAAACCAAAATAATGCATATACGATCTCCACATGCCAAATATACCATTACGCCTTTAATTAAGTCGCATACATTTGAGTGTATACACAATTCTTCACAGTCGTGCAAATGCGAAACCATTGAACTTGTGCAAACGTATGTATATTTGGGGATAACAGTAGATACGCATATGAAATGGGATATTCACATAAGCAACATCTGCAAACGCCTGCGAGCTATTGCGGGACGAATTTATAAAATTAAATATTTTATGCCCATAAGTACATTGAAAATAATCTATTTGTCACTAGCGGAATCTACTATCAGATACGGAATAACTTCTTGGGGAAACTCGTGCAAGACAAATATAGATTACATTCAAACAATTCAGAACTCTATGACTAAGCTCTTGGTAAGCAAAAGCATTTATGCACAAAGAAGAAACATAAAATTATTATATGAGTCAATTAGTATATTACCTGTGCGAGGGATATTATGGTTTAAAATTGTATGCCAAAACCTATTGTCGGATTCAAAGTACAAAGAAAAGGTAGATCATGCATATGGCACTAGATTAAGAGTTAATAACCAGACAAAGCTGAAAAATGACATTTTTGAATGAGCTCATAGACGTGTCGAAGCTTTTTACAGAAAAACGATAAATTGATTTCGAAAGATCATTATTTTATGTGGTAAACTTATGTTTTAAATTTTGAAAAAGTTAACATTTTTTTAATAAAAAAATAGTTTTACTGTTGGTCGATGGCAATATTTGTTAATTTTCAAACGAGTAAAGTTATTTATACAATACATATATCATACCAAATAGTAATACAGTATTATAAAACTGTTCATTATCTAGGCAAAAAATGATTTAGAATTTTAATTTAATTTCAAATAAAATCATTAAAATAAAAATCCAAGCACCCGTTTTGTGCCGAAAAAACTACAACTTGACTTATTTATTACACACTTACAAATTGATTTCTCTCGGAATTTTTAACACAGAAATTTAACTTAAGACGTTATTGAAATATTAGAAATAATTTTTAACCAAAAATATTTTCTCGAGTATATAATTCTGTTGAATTTGCGACACGCTTTTGTGAATATTTTATTCTGTATTTTGACGCGCACGGCGCGCTAACCAAAACTCTTAGTATCTGTCGATTCACGGCAGCGAGCGGTCGTGTTGTCCGCGCCGGTCCAGTTCATAACATTTTAAATTTATTCGTCCACTAAAATGGGGAGAAAAATCAATAAAGAGAGAACTTTCATAAAAAAATCAAAATTACCACACCAAAAACATAACTGGGAGAAATATAACGAGAAAAAATAAAGATTAGTAATATTTAATTATCAATTTACGTTGTACATACCTTATATGCTACAGGGTCGTTGGAACGAATCTGTCAGATTTATTGTGTATTTTTTATAACATGTTGTTTAATTTTTAGAGAAAAGAATCAACATTCTAAAGTAAATAATGACTGTAAAGTTTCATCGGTATGTGCAATTCAAATTTTTATTATATATATATTATTATGTACGCGTAAATGGGCTTCGACAAAGTATATTTGATCAATGAAAATGGGTAATAACTTCAATACATTGTGATTAATGGATATTACGGTGACCGATTTATCCGTTTATACCGCGGAAATTATAAACTAGCAATACTACCCAGCCTTACCGTGTATAGGTACACGGTGTCGGGAAATACGTGGTACATTACGGTGACTGATTCAATTGTAATTACCGCGGTAATTATAAACGATAATTTACTAGCATTAATACACGCAAGCAACATTGCCTTACATACACGGTGGCGGGAAACCCGTGGTACATTCCGGTGACGTTATTATAAACAATAATTCACTAACACTAATACCCGGCGTTGTGCGAATTCTACGCTCGCAACATTACCTTGCATATGTATGTCGTAGGCCGATCGTAAAATCAGGCAGATCATGTTGTGCCTAGCCACATCATGATCTGCTGCATCGTGAAATGGCGGCAGATCGTGATGTGCCTGAGGCGCATCGTGATCTGCCTGTTTTTATGATTGGCCTGCGACACATACAAGGTGTCGAAAAATACGTGGTACATTACGGTGACAGGTTCATTGTTATTACCGTGGTAATTATAAACAATAATTTACTTGCATACCCGGCGTTGCGCGAGTTACACGCATACTTCATTGCCTTATATATGTCGGCGGTCGATCGTAAAATCAGGCAGATCATGGTGCGCCTAGTTACTTCGTGAAGTGCCTGGCAGCAGATCGTGAAGTGCCTCAGATGCATCAAGAACGGCCTGATTTTACGGTTTGCCTGCGACATATACACGGTGGCGGGAAACCCGTGGTACATTACGGTGACCTAATTATGAACAATAATTTACTAGCATTAATACTAGTGAGGACTCAAATTTCACCACGGGAACAGAAGCTTTTTACCATACTTTTTCTTCTATTTTTAACTTATTTATTTTTCTTTTTACGAACATATTAATTTATAAACAATAATCTGCGTAAGTCGTCCTCAAATTCAATTTGATTCTGAATCTACTTTGCTTAAGACAAGTTCGTCCAGTCAATGAATGATCCAAAAGGTTTTAGGGTGCGTAAGCAGGAACCTAAGCGATTCCTTCAAAAAATTGTTTAGGGTGCTTAGGGTGTAAACATACTAAAAGTCCTGACGTCTAGGTGGTAAGTTAAGGGGTGGGGGGTAGGTCCCAATTTTCAGGTTTCCGCTTATATCTCGAAAACGGTGCGTTGCAGAGGAAAATTTTCTAAAATTAAGTAAAAGCTCATAAAATCATCTCCAACTTTTATTCTTTATGTAATTTTCGAAATCCCAGCCGTTTTTGAGTTACACTTTCTACAAAGGTAGATATTTTTGAAAAAAATAATTTTACCTCACATTTTTCATCAAACATTCCTTCATGTCGTCTAAAATATTCAACAAAGAAAATAAATTTATATTAAAGAAGTTGTAAAGAATTTAATTTACTTTTATAATATAATTATATAATTCTGGTGCTAATACCATGTATGTACTGAACCATTTTCATAAGAGAAACTCGTTTTAAAAAGTCAAATTACTATAATTTTTAACAATTTGGTTGCTCTACCTACATAAGGTATATTTATGCTACCTCTCAATAGATGGCAGTAACTACCTACGCGCACGAATAAAATTGTAAATTAATTGAGTTACGCTACTTATCAACAGATGGCAATGCATGCGTAATTTCTGAATGAAATTTTTTTAGTACCACTATTGCCCAATAGATGGTGTTATTTTTTGAAAACAACAAAATAATATCTATTTTTTATAAATATAAATTTTATAATTTAGAATGACTTCCCTAACTCCGGAAGACAGGCTGAAAAGTGCAAAAATTCTAATGAAAAATTTTAATAAAATTTTAACCTCTAACATCTTATCAAAAGATCAAAAAACCTCTCTAACTGAGGCTATGTGTGAAATGCTGAATCATATCGAGGCCATGGTTCACGAATACAAGGCACCAACAACCAAAGAAGATGATGGACTCGACAGATTGTATCAGTCGCTATCTAAAATAGATAGGAACATTGAAGATCTTAAATTGAACATTGAAGCCAAATCGTATGCTGAAATAACGAAATATGGTAAAACTAATGAAGAACAAAGCAAATGTAAAAAACATGAACCTATTGTCATCATTAAACCAAAAGATAAGGATCAAAAAAATACGGTAACAAAGGATGAAATAAAACAAAATATAGATCCTGTTAATTTTGGTGTAACTGGAATTAGAAACTTCAAACAAGGGGCAGTCATAGTAGAGTGCAAGAATGTAGCTGCTACAAAAATGATGGAAGAACAAATAATTTCAAAGATGGGACAAAAATATGATGTGAATACACCAAAACCAAAGAATCCTAAACTAAAAATTATTGGTTTATCGGATAAATACACACCAGAAGAAATTGTTTTAAAAATTAAGATGCAAAATGATTATTTGCAAACAGTTGAAGCGAAAATTGACATAAAATATATAAAAGAAATTAAAACCAAACGAGGTGATATTAACTACATCATTTTCATGGAAGTCGATGGAAAAACTTACGACATAATGTTAAAAGAAGGTAAAGTTAATATTGGATGGGATAGATGTCGGGTTTTCGACAACATCTCACTTCTGAAATGTTACAAGTGCAATGGCTATATGCACAAAGCACAAGACTGCAGAAGCGAAAAAGCTTGTACTCGATGCTCCGAATCACATGAAAATGTAAACTGTCAAAACGATATTCAGTGCATAAACTGCAAAAAAATGAATGAGAAACTAAAATTACAATTGCCAACTGATCATTATGCTTGGAGTAATGAATGCTCAGTACATTTGAGAAAAATTGAAGCTGAAAAAAAGAAAATCGATTTTTTATGCCATTAAAAAATTCCTCTAAAAGACGTCAACCTAATAATTGCAACCTGTACTACCAAAATGTCAGAGGTCTAAAAACCAAATTGAGTTTACTTCAGTCTACACTACCAATGTTTGAACACGACTTTGTGCTACTTACTGAAACGTGGTTAGAGCCAAATATTCACTCTAGTGAATTAGGTTTCATAAATCATAATGTGCATAGATTAGACAGAAATTCATCGACAAGTGCTAAAAGCAGAGGTGGTGGGGTTTTAATCGCTATAAGCAAGAAATACAAATCTAACTTAATTACAACTAAACATAAACATCTTGAACAAATTTTCTTGCAAGTAAATGTTGCCAGGAATAAAAAGATTATTGTGGGCTGTATTTACATCCCACCAAATTCAAGCAATGAAGTATACAGGTGCCATAGTGAGGAAGTGGAAGTTATATTAAAAAGGAATCCTAGTGCGACATTTTTACTCGCTGGTGATTATAACCTTCCAAACGTGAATTGGGTGAACAGTGACGATAATATCAGTGTTAGTGAGTCTGGTCGCATTATTCTAGACATGGCGTTATTCCTAGGTCTTAATCAGGCAAATACTTTACCAAATGTAATTAATCGTACTCTTGACTTATGTTTTTCTAACTTAGATTCACTAGAAATTGAAGAATGTAGTGAGCCGCTGGTGCCCACTGATGTTTATCATCCTCCACTAGAAGTTATTATCTCTAATGTACATATTAATACTTCTAAACTATCGTTCAGTTACCAAAATTTTTTCAAAACTGATTACGCGAAAATTTGTAATTATCTTCTCTCTTTTGATTGGTCATCTATGCAATATGATGATATCAACACATCTACCAATGAATTTTATTCTGTTTTGGAAAAGACTATTAGCATGTATATTCCAACCATGAAATGTAAGCCAAAAACCTATCCAAAATGGTACTCCAAAGAACTTATAAATCTGCTTATCACCAAAAAACTTAAACATAAAGAATATAAATTACATCAAAAATATTCTGATTACATTGAATTTAAAAATATAAGAACCTCATGTAAAAGAATGTCTATGACCTGCTACCGTAACTATATAAATGAAATTCAAAACTCCATAATAAATAATGTTAGTTCTTTTTGGAAATACTCAAAATCACTTAAAGAAGATGATTCTGATTTCCCGAGCATTATGCACCTAAATGGCAGCCATAGCAATAATACTGATGGTATTGTGAACTTGTTTGCAAAATTTTTTAAAAGTGTTTATTCAACAGACTCAAATAATGCTCCTCTTCCAACAACAACACTAGATGAAACTCTTGATATTTCACAGTGTACCATAAGTCTCTCTGATGTAATTACTAAAGTTAAATTCTTAGATATCCACAAATCTGCGGGACCGGATAATATCCCTACAATATTTATTAAAGAATGTATCAAAGTAATTGCTCTTCCATTAACCAAACTTTTTAATTTGTCTTTATCTAGTGGAATTTTTCCCGATAAGTGGAAAATTAGTTATTTGACTCCAATTTTCAAAAAGGGCGATAAAAGTGATATTTGTAATTACAGACCAATATGCATTCAATCCACCATACCGAAACTCTTTGAAAGCCTAATACTTGACAAACTTTTTACACAAATAAAACCTGTAATATCACCTTACCAGTTTGGATTTATGCCGGGTAGAAGTACTCTTTCTAACTTGATTATTTATGAAAATTTTATAACTAATGCTTTTAAAGAAAAACTACAAGTAGACTCTGTCTATACTGATTTTAGTAAAGCATTTGATTCAGTTTCCCATGAAATTCTCATTTGGAAATTAGAAAAACTTGGTATACGTGGCAATTTATTAACCTGGATTGAAAGCTATCTTACTAAAAGACAACAAATTGTAAGAATAAAATCCTCTTTGTCCGAAAAAATTTATGCAACAAGTGGAGTTCCACAGGGTTCACACCTTGGCCCAGTCTTATTTATCTTGTTTATAAATGATCTAACAAAAGTATTTCATGATGTATTTTTCTTACTTTTTGCTGATGATCTCAAAATGTTTAGAATTATTAAAAATATTTACCATTGCAACATTCTTCAAGATAATATCAACAAATTGTTGATTTGGTGTAATGAAAATAGACTCTACTTAAATATCTCAAAATGTCAAGTAGTTAGATTTTCTCGAATAAAAAATCCAGTGATCTTTAATTACAACATTGATAACAATACTCTTGAGACATTAACACAAATTAAAGACTTAGGCATCACTTTTCAATCAAATCTTTCATTTGTTAACCACATAACAGAAATTTCTAATAAGGGCTTAAAAATGTTGGGATTTATAACTAGGCTAACTAGAAATTTTAAAAATATAAAATGTATTAAATTGTTATATTTTGCATTTGTTAGAAGTCAACTTGAGTACAATTCTCCCGTCTGGAACCCATATTATAATACACATGTACAAGCTGTTGAAAGAATACAAAATAAATTCTTACGTTTTCTAAATTTTAAAATGGGTATTCCAGCAATTATGTTGAACTACAACACTATTTTAAATGATATGAATATGCTCAAATTATCAGACAGAAGAATTTTCACAGACTTGGTATTTCTTTATAAAATTCTAAATGATTTAGTTGATAGTCCATTATTACTTGAATTAATAAGCTTCCGGATTCCTCTACGTAATACTAGAAGTCAGGACTTATTTCAGTGCAGAAATTCTGGAACTAACTACCATATGTATTCCTCTTTGCCCAGAATACTAATGGAGGGAAATAATTTTACCAAGTCTGTGGACATCTTCAATTTATCTTTAGACAAATACAAAATGCTGTTACTGAGACAGTTCAGTTATGTAAAATAAATACTGTATATTTCTTAATAAAAGAAATATATACCTTTTATATTTATTGGTAAAAGAAATATACAGTGTTTATATTTTATTTAATCAAGTGTAATTTTTAAATTGTATATGTAAAAGCCCCGAAAAAGGGCGTAAATAAATAAATAAATAAATAAATGACGGTTTGATGGAAGGTGGCAATGGTTGAATCGGTAAAAGCGCACATCCCGGTTCTGGGTTTAAGTCCCAGCTGCAACCATTATCTTTTCTATGTTTGTGTGTTGTTCTCTTTCATATTTTCGTTAAGATTATTAGTGTTATCTTCTTATTCAATGATTTATTAAACAGTTAAATCGCAAAAATAAAAATAAAATAATAAAATTGACCGGTCAGTAGTTGAGCCGGAATAATTCTAATGATTAAATTGTTTCATTCATATATATATATATATATATATATATATATTTAGATGCAAATTAATCTCCAACCAGTAAATATTTACAACAATTTTAAGTTTTTTCGTAAAATATCATTTTCAGACAAAGCTGTTTTTATCTCATTACTGACACACATTTTGTTCGTTCGCCTAATAATACGTGTGACCACAGTTTAAAGCCAATTTTTAAAGAAAGTAGAAAAAAATAATATCTTTTGAAAAATTTTAAATTGTATTTTATAATGAAAATTATAATTATCTCATGACAAAATTTTACGAAAAAACTTTAAATTGCTGTAAATGTTGACCGGTTTGAGATTAATTTGCATTTGTATATATATATATATTCTAAAAGGGAATTAAATTCTTTATAACTTCCTTAAAATAAATGTATTTCTTTGATGAATATTTTAGACGATACGAAGGAATGTTTGATGAAAAATGTAAGGTTAAATGATTTTTTCGAAAATGTCTACATTTGTGGAGCGTGTAACTTAAAAACGGCTGAAATTTCGAGAATTACGTATAAAACAAAAGTTGTAGATAATTTTACAAGCTTTTACTTATTTTAAGAAAAAATTTCTCTGTGACGCACCGTTTTCGAGATATAAGCGGAAATCCAAACATTGGGACCTTCTCCCCCTCCCCCCGCTAGCTCACACCTAGACGTCAGTACTTTTAGTATGTTCAGACCCTAAGCACCCTAAACAAGTTTCTGGAGGAATCGCTTAGGGTCCTGCTCACGCACTCTACACCTCCTTCCTTGACTGGACTAAATGTGCACATCAGCGTGGAAAATGAGACAAATATTCCTATTATCGTTTTCCAGTGATTTCGAAAGTTTACCCACATCCATTCACATTTTATTTTTATAAGATCTTTATTTGCTTTTAGCAAGCATTCATTTGTCATTTTCTATTTTTCTTTAGCTCTCCGGTAGGTTGTTTCTTTTTTTACCCTTAGATTAATTTAACACACTAATTTCGGTAATAATTATATATTAGAAATGTGTACTCGCTTTATTTAATTTTTTGACAGATGATTTTTGAGTTTACTAACGACATTCATTCGAAATGTAAATTTCTGACGCCTCTCTAATTTGTCAAAAAAATATATTATAAAGAAATTTGATACTGTGTCTTTGAATGGTTATGGATCGTGTTTTATATTAAGAACGACTGGTGAATCCAAATCAATATTTAAAAAAAATTAAAACGCTCTTTAGAAGTTACTTTCTGTTAAAAGAACTTACACTTTCTCTGGTTAGAAGTTACTTTCTGTTAAACAGTGTTTTAGTAACACATTTAATAAATACTGTACAATTTCTGTTTTGAACTATTACTAATAAAAAATGTCTTTAACTGGCTGCGAAAGAGAGGCTAGACATATGCATGCACCATGCGCGTGAATTTCCCGTAAAAATTATGGTTTTAATTTGTGATTGTGTAATTCAAATCGTGTTTTTGTTAATAATTTCTGTTATAATGACCAAGTTTTTTTTTATTGTTTTCAAGATAGAATCCCGTTAAACCGCAATAAAGCAGTTTGTCAACAGGATGTTAATGTTCAATTACAATTTAAACATACATACATATTATTATTACTATAACTATACAAATAGACACAATTAACAAAAATTAATTAATATAAACAATCTCTATTTAGTAACCATTGTTTCAGCATATATCTGAATCTATTTATAGAGTCGCAATTTTTTATATTAATTGGTAACATGTTAAATATTTTTGGCACGTTAAATTCCAGGGTTCGCCGTCCGTAGTTATTATTATATTTTGGAACAAGCATTCCTTCATTCTTTGTGAACCTCGTATTATGCTCATGTTCCACAAGTCTCTAATATATTAGTATATTCAGTATATTTTATATTATTTTCAGTTTTATTCTATTAATAATGCCATAGAGACATAGTCCCTGTTACGATCAATGCTCTAGGTGAGCCGTGGAACCAGGTCTTCATTCCCTTATCGTTCAACTCCGCCGTCAAAAATGCAATTAACTCTCCCTCCGCATCCTGGTCGGTCTCCAAAGATTTTTCGTCCATGTGTTGCTTCAGGTGAAGAAAGAGGTGTAATTCATGTCATTCATTGCCTTTTTGGTGGGGTTAGGTGGTGAACCCATTTTTTAACCCAAAAAAGTTTCGCCTTGGTTGGAAAAACAGTTCGAAGAGATTCGAGCGCATTTGCGCAACGAGCATTAATTTGCATAGGTACTCCATTTTTCCCTCAAAATCATTTGTGTGGTAGACTTACTGACATCTGGGATTAAAATTGCAAGCTTATGAACTTCAACAGGGCTAACTCCCTCTAAATTTAAAAAGCGAATAATTGAGCGCACCTCGCAGGGGGCGGGATTCGACAACGGAGCGTCTTTCTCAAACGAACGCAAAGATCGCACTGAAGCAGCTACCAAGCCGGATCACCGCTCGGTTTTTTGGGAAAGTCTGAGCTAACGCTAGTGCCACCATATTTTGAGAAACAACGAGCAAAGGTAGTTAATTCTTGGACAACCTTCACATTATTGTATTGCGGTCTGTTTTCACTGTACAACTACTAACAGTCCTACTGTTTTTATATTTTCAAGTTCTGTACATATATTATGTAGACTATACTAAAATATATGCTTGTTGCTATATATTACATATTTTTTATTATAATGCTGCTGTTTTTTTGGTTATCTTTATTTATAGTTGAATTACATAATTTTGGTAAAAATATAAATGTTAAAAATACATTTAACTTTTATTGACATTAGCTCCATACAGGAAAATATTTCATAATAAGAACAAATATGTCATCTTTGGGGATGTTGTGTCGAAGGTCTTTTTAGAAAAAGGAAGGAGAGGAAGTTCTTGGAAGGAAAAAAGGTATGAGGGGTGGGTAGGAATCTGGGATCGGTGTATCCAAGAGGATGTATGAGTCTATCCTCACCACTGCAGTGCAAGACTTCCGAGAGAATCCTGCAGGAGAGGTCAAAAGATCTCCCTCAACCAGTCTCTTCCGATCCGGCCTGCCACACAGTTGGTGGGCAGACGCATCCGCCGCCAAGATTCGAACAAACCTTATCCCTTGAACCCGGGCAAGTAAGTCACCAAACGAAACGAACCCCTTGGGGTGACCTATGGCAGAGGTGTTGGTTATCCAATAAATGGTTTCCTGGGCGGCGGCACCCATACCCGCCTCCCAAATTGGGTTCTGGATTCTGGGAAGGAAAAAGGTATCAGGGGCATGTAGGAATCTGGGGGTCAGTCCAAGAGTGACGGACATGAAAAAATCTATCCCTCCCACTGTAAGGAGATGTTTCGGAGAGTGCTGCTGGGTAGGTGAAAGATCTCCCAGGTCCAACCAGTCTCTCCTGATTCGGCCTGCCATGCAGTTGGTGGGCAGGTGCATCCGCCGCCAAGATCCGGACAAATAAATGAACCCAGGTACATGGGGTGAGGTTTTTGAAATTCAATTTAATTTAGATTACCAACAATAATCTCCCTGGTTCCCGGACGGTAGTACCCATACCCGCCTCCCAAATTACTGATAATACCTATTGTGAGAAGAATAAATATGTAAAAATGAGATATTTCTTACAATTAAACTGAATATCACTCAGTAGAAATACAATTAAAAAACAACAACAGAATACTCGTAAAAACATTTCAAAAATCAAGAAATTTGTATATTACGTAAGTACCTATTTTATACCCACTATTTTTACGCATTTCACTTGTATCTATTTATGTTTATGCACTTCGGTAAACAAATTACAAATAACCACTTATTCGGAAAAAGCTGGAACCGAAAATTCAATATCGATGTCGTCTGAACCATCCTATAGATATCGCCAGTTGAGTGGGATATGCTGCTTGCGGCGGAGCGAATGTGGTATTTCTATCTCGTTCTAAAAAACTTCCGATCGCGAGGCCATCTTTTGATGAAATTTGAATTTTCGGCCGCTGGTAATGCCCTCTTAATTAAAAATGAGGGGTTGTCCATTCCCAAAATTGTAAATAAATACGGACAACGGACATTCGCTTATCTTGTCCCTACCATATTTAATAAGATGCCAATGAACATAAAAAACGAATCAAATTGCACCACTGATTTAAAAAAAAAACTGAAAAAATGGCTAATAGATCAAGACTTTTTATATTGAATTTTGTTTTCATCTTGTGTATAATATAACTATGAGTAATTTGCCTGTATTATATCTGTCTGTCTTTGTATTTTATGCTTTTGTATTGTAATTACTTAAAAGTTATTCTTCTGTTTCTATTTTCTATATTGTGGTTTCTTGTTATAATTGTTCTTCTGTGTTATATTAATAGATATTGTTAAATCGACCTGCTGACAAACTGCTCTGGCAGTTTAGCGGGTGCTTAAAATGAAGAATAAAAAAAAAAAAAAAAAATAAAATAAAATAAAACTTTTTTCTGTTTCTTTATGTGCAAAACGTGTTTATAAAATTTTATCAAACTAACTAACTAACCATCACGCCGTTTCCCCGCAGGGATAGGCAGAGAGGACGGCCCGCCAAACAACTCGGTCTTGGCACACACTCTTTGCCTCATCCATACATCGTCTCATACATTCTCTTCTATTATTCTGACATGGTACCCGACTCAAGTATCTGATTCACTTGATCGTGCCATGTCTTCTTCGGACGTCCCCGACTTCTTCTACCATTCACATTTGCGTCGTATATTCTTCTTACACTACTTTCTTCGTTCATTCGCTCTACATGTCCAAATCATCTGAGGGTCCCTTTCTTAATCTTACTCATTATGCTTACATCAGCCTTACATTCTTTGCGGATATCCACATTTCTCACACGATCATACATTGTTTTACCACACGTACGCCTCAGGGATCTCATTTCAACAGTATTCAGTTTACTTTCATCCTTCCTCTGCCAGTTCCATGCCTCACTGCCAGACATCAGGGTAGGTACCAGGACTCCATTGTGGACTGCTAGCTTCGCTTCTTTTGACAGCCCTTATTAGCGCCAACGGCATTCAGTCCTCCATTAATGGAGTTACCGGCATTCACCCTTCTTTCAATATCTCTATCAGCCTTCCCATCTCTCGTAAACATACTACCCAGATACACAAACTCATCCACCTACTCCAAGTATTCATCATTTTATCCAGCTTTATTTTTTGATCTGATTTAACCCTTAATTAGGCGCATTAAGAAAATAACACAATTAGTTGCATGGGGTCACTACTGACCACAAAGAAATAAATAAAAAGAACTAGATATGTTTTGTCAAAAATTATTATAATAGGCCACTTGCATGGATTTCATAACGGGAAAAACTTGGAAAAAATCGTGTGGATAGATTTTTTTACTAAGATTACGAAAATGTTAGTAAAAATTTTTAGAAATGTTTAGTTTATTTTTATTTTTAAATAAATAAATCCATTATTTGAGCTAGTGACGCCACTACATGAAAATGTCCCGTCTCCGATTATGTTCCCTTAATTTTATAAAATTCCACACTGATTTTTTTTTTTAATATGGCAACACTTTAATTTCCGGCGAATTTTTGAATTTGCGTTTAACGTTCACTAGATTTATTGTTTGTTCTATGCGAACTTATCCTTTGGTATGATTTTTTGATAAAGATGTCGGTGTTTTTACAGATGTTACGAAGAGAACCCCGTACAATTTATTGCTATTCGTGTGGTAAACGTTCTTTTTTTTAATGATTTTCGGCTACGTAATTATCGTTTTTTCGCACCCATAAAATTATGTCCCGTCTTTCCGGTTTATAAAAAATGGTCTGATTTTTCGGATTGAAATTTTCGAAAAATCGCTAGGGTTTCAAAAATACGATTAAAAAAATGTATATACAGAATGTCTTAGAATATTTGCCTAAACCGGTAAAAAAATTTAAAAATGTCATGCAAGTGGCCTATTAACATCCAGAAACAAAAACATTACTTTAACTTAACAGCTTCTTATCTCTTTTAAAGCTACTAATTTTGGTATAGTAGAGATTAAAAAAAAATTATTCAGACTCATCAGCAAATTCATCAATTCTGCATCCAAGTGAAGTATTGCTGAAAAATAAATTTTCTGGCCGCGATTGATGTGCGCTGATGTGTGCATACCCCGCGGGAAGGTAGGAAGCTAGAAATAGCGCTGTCGCCTTCCAAACACTCGTAACATATTTTGTTTTCAGTTTGAAATGGTCTTGACCCCATGCGCCTAGTTAAGTAGAGAATTTTAAACCTAAGATTTTTTTTTTCAAAATTTAAATTTTTTTTATTAAGATTTAATGAAATGTGGATGCGGCACATCCAGAAATATGATCATGCATACTGAAAATCTTCATACAAAAAGTTGAAATTTTGAAAACAAATAAAATTCATTTTCAGCCACAACGTAACGTTATATTTTTATTATTATTAAATAACGTTATATTTTTCAATCTTAGCACTTTAGCTTATTGAAAACTCACGAACCGCCACTGCTCTACACATTCTGGTGTATTAGCTAACATGTTAAAAAAATCAGTTGCTTTAACTCTCATCTCAAATAATGGGTCATATAACTAATTACCTAATAGTGTTAGGTTTTTTTCGGTGAGGTAATAGTATTTTCAACCTGAACTAAAAGACGAGAGGACATCTCCGTTTTTAAGACCTAGCACAGGTCACAGGGGTCGGCAGACTGAGGATCGGGAGCCGCATGCGACTCTTCAGACATCTGCTCCAATTTCACCTTCACTCATACCGCCGCCATGGAATGGAGCTGCCGAACGAACTTTGACTTGATCAACATCATACCAACTCAGCTCTTTTCAAGCTAGATTTAGCTCTAAATCTTGGTCATCAGCTCCAAATGGCTTAACTCAGATATTCTAGCTCTTTATTTTATGGAGAAATTATTATATTAGGGGCCATTCAAGTATTATATAAGCACTACAGGGCAAGGGCGGATCCAGGATTTTTTCTGGGGGTGGCACAAGGGGCGGAGGGGGGGGAGGGGGGAGGGGGGGGAGGCCCGCCCCGGGTGCCACCCCGATGGGGGGTACCCCTCAAGAGCACAATCCCCCCCCCCCCCCAGGACGGACCAATTTTTTATGAAGTCGAAATTTGAGTTTGTCAATTTTAATGGGGGGGGGGGGGGGGGGGCATTTCCGACCGCGTTTTCCCCCGACCGTACCGCTCTCGCAAACGCTGATTATCATCTTTCATTTGCAAGTGCATGAATAGGATGCAACGAACAAAATTTGCAATTCCAGCCAGAAATAGACAAAAGTTTGACTCATGTTCTTTCTGTTATTTTAACAACTCGGATAATTTGATTTGCTTCTAAGTATGTACTGTGATGGAATCTCCACAGTACACAAAAATACCATCCTGGGGGGGGGGGCACGTGCCCCCGTGCCTCCCCCCCCCCCTAAATCCGCCCTTGCTACAGGGGGGCGGGGGATGTTTGCTTTGCTTATTTTTGATGACATGGGGTGGTGGAGTCTGGATGGTGATTACGTCAGCAGTATCAATACTTTTTCGGATTTTCTACAAAATTTAATCGCTTTTGATTTTAACACATATGGCAACCCTACTTGTCTGTGCTCGAAAACGAAACGCATTTCTGGGTATTCCCGAAAATAATGGATATCTACGTTTACCGCGCGCTATTCACTTTTCTAAATGTCTGTCGCCTATTCAATCTATTGTTTCTTTTCGGTACGATTAACGATTTGACGTGTTGTAAGTTAATGTTTGTTTTACCATTGATTCACTTTTGCCAAAGTTGAATGGTTTAAAATTTCGTATCAAATAGACAAATCTAATTTACCGATACCAAAAATTATTCAAAATTTTCCAAAAATCTTAATGTCTCTATTACAAGCCCATTCCTTATTTCTAGAGTTATAACTAATACGCATGAATCAATAAAGAAACCAGACTTTGATAGACTATGTAGTTTGGTCGAGGATAGAATCTATGCATAGAAGGTAGGTACAAAGGGGTTAGATGTTGTTTTGCTTTGCGTTCTATTAAAAAAAAATCTTGCATTATATTATTACCCTTATTTTTTCGTTATTTCTCTTATTCCAGGCTTCCTCAACCGGGCGCAGCTCTTATTTTTCTTTTTTATTTAACACTTTTATCTGTATATATTTTTATCTACAGATTTCAGGAGAATTATTCCACGGGCTGCCACATCTATTTGGGAGCCTTTATTGGATAACAACACATCTGCCATAGGCCACCCCAAGTGGTTCCCTACGTTTGGTGATATAGCAGGGGTGCCCGGGTTCATGGGGTGAGGTTTGTCTAGGTCTTGCAGGCGGATGACCAGGACACATTGAACCCCAGAACCCACCCCTTAAACTCTTTTCCTTCCCAGAACTCATCCAACCTCCACACAGCATCCCCAAAGATGACACAGGCCTTGAGGGAAATTATTTTTCCAAGGGCCTCCTGTGTGGAGCTCATATAAAAAAAACTTTTGTATTATGTTAATGTAAGTACTTGCATACTGCTTTCTAACCCCGTTTGCATGGACATTGGAGGCTCTAGAATCGTTCAAATAAATGTAGCTTCGCTCAATAAAATATATTCTTGACGTGTGCGGTGGAGGAGGAAACCATATGTTTCCTCACAGTGGCGTAGCGTGGGGGGGGGGGCGGCCCTCCCCGGGCGGCACTTTTAAGGGGGGCGGCAAATTTTCACAACAAATAATAATATTATGTTGTAAAAATTTAAACCATTTCATTTCATATTTTTGTCGCACCTACGATTCGGACCGATTGAAATGATTTTCATTACTTCAAAAATCAGAAAATTAATTTCAGTAAAGTTAGTTATTTTTTTAAAATGTATAATAATTATTTGAAAATATTCTACGATACTTTCGTTTACAAATTCAACTATTTATTTTATTATTTATCATTAATGTCAGTAATTACATTTTTTAAGCAGCAAATTTCGTAATTCGTAGGAAAACCGTACGCATATTATGAGAGCAATACTAATTAAAGTTGGAAACTAGCAAACAAATTCACTATTAAATAAAACCAGAATTGGGTTCAGAATGTAACGATTTAATTTAAGTTATGTATTCATCTGCTGATACATTTCGAAGGAAATCATTATTTTATTCGAACTGCAGTAATTAAAATCTATTTGCAGACTCTGTATGTGCTGCCAGAACAAAGAAAAACCGATTTTTGGTTCTGTATGTACTTTAAATTCACTACTTATGAACCTAATTTCAAACATTTCTTGTGTTTAAAATGTAAACTTCCAGATGTGGATTCATCTGCTCACACATTTCGAAGGAAAACATTGTCTTATTCGAAGTGCAGTTATAATATTCTGGTTGTAGACTATGTATGTGCTGCCAGAATTAAAGAAAAACCATTTACATATTCTGAGTGTACTTTTTATTCGACAGGTACAGATTTAATTTAATCCAGTTTTGTGTTCAGAATGGAAGATTCATCTGAGGAAAACATTCTCTCATTCGACGTGCTGTTATAAAATTCTATTTGCAGACTATTTATTTAAGAGCGCGCAGGAGCGCCGAGAAATTTTAACGATAGGTATTTGTAAAAATTATTTCTATTTCGTTCATCTCAGCGGGGACAGCAAAAGCGCTATCGGTGTATTGGTGAACCCCAATGCATGTGTGTGCGTGGCTGCAGGTGTTGGAAGCACGAATCGCCGCGCCGCGCCCTTCCAGCGACTTCCTTTTTTTTTCCGAAATTTAAATTTTCAAATTCTGTGCACGCCACTATTCGCAAATATATACGTAGCATAAGATATGTGTATTTAGAAATTGAGTTACATAAAATCGACTACTATATTACCTACCTTCACCTCAAAAATTTTTTTCTTACAGATAAATAATGGGTAAAAGAAATGGAAACAAAGCGCGTTTGTTTTTATCTACTAGACGAAAAAAACCGATTATTAGTATCAAACGACAGATTCATGTTGCACCACGTTCGACATCTAGGTAAGTCGAAATATCGCTTTCCTGTCACTCTTACTACTGAACCTTCCTAAGGTTACCTTTACGTACGTAAAGTTTTTTTTCCCGTAAGTTGCTCACATAAGAGAGTTATGGCAAAATTACCAATGGGTATCGTTTACATTGATAATTTTGCCATAACTCTCTTACGTGAGCGACTTACGAGAAAAACCTAAAGATTTATGCTATGAGAGCCGTGTATTATGTAGCATGTATAACGGGAAAATGGGATGGACAAATTTAAATAAATAAATCATTTGCATTTACAGGGATATGGATGTCATCGATACTACTTTTGGAAACTTAACTACATCTTCACTAATGCATGAAACTTCCATGGATGAATCATTTGCTCCAAATATAGACGAAAACGCAAGTTCATCATCATCAACAACGCTTGATGATTTGGTGATAGAACCAGACCATATTGATGAAACCGATAATTTCGAAGGTCGCAGAATTGTGGATATAAAATATTTGTTTTCGGAGACATCAAATATAAAGCACGAACACACCAACTGCACATTTTCCGATTTAAAATTTATGAAGGAACGACGAAATGGTCTTCTAAGCCAGTATGTTTTCGAGTGCAAAATGTGCAAGAAAATAGAATACATTCACTCCGAAGACCCGAAACGGAAAATGTCTATAAATACTGCTGTCGTCGAAGGAGTGATGTGTACAGGAAATGGGTATTCACAATGGAATGAAATTTGTGGGGTTTTAAATATGCCAAATATGGATTGTAAGACTTACACGAACATAGAACAATGTTTAGCGCCAACAATTGAAGAATGTGCCTTAGAAGAAATGATCGCAGCTGGTGAAGAAGAAAAAAGGCTAGCCATTTTAAACGGTGACGTAGACGAGGGTGGCTATCCTTTGGTAACGGTGGTTGCAGATGGCTCCTGGGCAAAGAGGTCGTACAAAAGTGGATTTAGCTCCTCATCTGGCGCAGGGTGCATAGTTGGACTACGAACTAAAAAGGTTTTATTTCTGGGAGTGCGAAACTCATACTGCTGCATATGTGCTAGAGCTACTAAACTACACATAGTTGCTTCTGAGCACAGGTGCTTCATAAACTGGCGTGACAGTGCTAATGCCATGGAAGCCCACATTATAGCAGAAGGGTTCTCGAGAAGCATGGAAATGCATGGATTGAAATTTAACAAACTAGTTGGTGATGGCGACTCCAGCATCATGAAAAAAATAATGCAACAAATGCCATATGGTCCTAACCTTATAGTACAAAAAATAGAGTGCAAAAATCACTTACTCCGCAATTTTTGCAACAAAATGAAAGCACTTGGAAAAAAAACCAACAACGCTACAGGCTTTGTACCAGTTCATATAAGGAAAAAGGTTGAAGCAAACGTTTTACGCATGAGAAGAGCTGTAGTTGGAGCAATAAATTACAGGAAAGAGCAAGAAAACACAGTACAAAGTGATAAAATAAAAAATTTGAAAATGGACATAAAAAATACCGCAAATCATGTGTTTGGTGATCATAAAAATTGTGCATCGTACTATTGCAAGCCGGAGAAGTATACTGATGATCCAAATTTAGTAAGCGATCTTCGAGATTGTGGAATATGGACTGATATCCAACAATTCTTATTGTCTCTAATAGCAAATGCAGAAAGTCTTATTATTGACGTGACAAATAACACTGTGGAGCAATTCAACAACGTTATCGCCAAATTTATAGGTGGAAAAAGGGTAAATTTTACTACAAGAGGATCTTACCAAGCAAGATGTTTTGGAGCAGTAACTTCGTGGAATAGTGAATTGGCAACCCATTCAAGAATACAAAAGAAAATCCAAGGCCACAGTCCCGGCAAATACACGAAGCACTTTATAGAGAGAAAACGACGTTCGAAGGAGAATAAACAAATGTGTCGAAAAAAAAAACTAAAGTATAATGAAAATACGACAGAAAAAAGAAAAAAAGTTACAGGGCCCGATGAAAATTATGGTCAATTGGAATTAGAACCAGATATGCTACCTGAAATATTTGAAACGAAAAAAGAGGAATTTCTCAAAGAATTATCTTCAACCAATAAGGAAGAGCTCGAACGGAATACGGTAGGCCAAAGCAATAACAATCTGTGGGCAATTGAAAGACGTAAGCGGATAACGGCGTCTAACTTTGGAAAAATATATAAGCTTCGGCAAAAAACTTCAGTTACGGGAGTACTAAACTCTTTACTGTACTCACAATTCAAAGGAACTATGGCCACAAATTATGGAAAAGAAAATGAAAGCCTAGCAATAGAGCAATTTTCAAAAAAAACAAGTTTTCAGGTATCCGCTTGTGGGCTATTTATCGATAAAACCAAAAACTTTTTAGCGGCAAGTCCGGATGGCCTTATCGGTGCGGATTCTATAATTGAAATTAAATGCCCTTATAGTATAGCAAATATGTCACCAGAAGAGGGAATTGCACAAAAGATAATTGATTACTGTAAATTGGAAGACCATTCTTTAACATTAAAACGGAATCATAATTACTTCTACCAAGTACAAGGCCAGTTACATATTACTCGTCGTAATTATTGTTATTTTGTTGTGTGGAGTCCAAAAGGTTTGCTGTATGAAAAAATTGAGAGGGACGATGAAATCTGGCAAAAAATCGTTCCACTGTTAGAAAATTTCTACCACCAATGCCTTTTACCAGAAATAATTGACGGTCGCATACCAAGAAATTTACCGGCGAGGGAAAGGTCTGGACCATAAATTGTTTTAATTTCATTGTGTAGATGTTAAACAGTAATTTTTTTTACAATAAAGCGTTTAAAAACAAAAAATATTAGATCATTGAAGAAGATTGAAAATGTCAAGTGATGTAGGAGGTATTCCCAAAAGTGCATTTTTCTGTAATAATATAACGTATTAAAAAAGTTAAATAAAAACTAAACTAGTTATGTGTATGTACCTAATATGTAGCACAATAAACAATATGGTGCCTCTTATACATAGATTTCAATATTCATTTGTATAATATGATATTATAATAACATAATCGATTCAACAACATGTGGTAGATGCATGTACCACTGAACATACGCTGTACCAGCATTCCATCAAACGATCAGTGGTGTATGTACTTACCATCACACATTTTCTTGTAAAATATAATTATTTTGAAAAAAAAATCTAGAACAATATATTTAGTCAAATATAAAAGTTTTTTTTTGGTTCGGTAGTTGTATCTTAAAAAAAGTGTCCTATAAAGGGATAATATTATGTTGAGTACAACCTTCAAAAGTTATCAAAAAATATTTTAATTAATTTTTGTGTTCCATATCCAACTCGGCAATACGGAACGGAATCATCTCGGGGTCTGTCTGTAACAGGTGTTTTTTTTTCAATTTTTTTCCATTAATTTATTTGACGTAAACAAATTAAATTTGTCACAATAACTTTAGTAAATAAGCTCGGTAAGTATTGGCACACTCAAAATAAGTCACCAAACAGAAAAATAATTTTAAAAAAACATCGATAACTCGGGACATGACAACACTAGTGGACTAGTGTATCGATATAATTATTGAGAATGTCACATCACTTCGTTGACTGTATACGTATTCAACAAAACCCTCTCCGCCCCCCCTCACCCCCGAATACTGAGAGAAAGGGACACATGCACCTCAGCCTGATAATACCTAAATAAAATTGTCAAAATCGAGGTTTTGTAGTCCTCATTTTTCTACTCCAAAACTGAACCAATTTCCAAGATTTTTTTTACCAAATGTATTGGAAGAAAACATTCTATGTCTGTACCTTTTGCTTTTTTTAAAAATACATCGTCTAATTTGTATACTGAACGTTTGTTGATGGCGTTAAAAAAAAGCAATTTTAACAATTTTTGAAGGGTTATAACTCCTATAAAAAGTAACTTATCAAAAAAATCAAAACGTACCGACACGCTTGCGGTCAATATTCATATTATGTAAAAAAAATATTTTCTCTAGTGTCAAAATTCAGAGAGGGAAATGAGGAATACGTTTGTATGGAAAAAACACCACCCGGTTCCCTCTTAATGCCAGAATCAAAGAAAAAACATTTTCATGTTCTGATTGTAATTTTAATTCACCACATCCAAACTGGTTTTGTGTTCAGAATACAACGATAAATTAAATTACGAGTTGCAGATTAATCGTGTACCAAGTGAAGCTTTACATTTGAGTTAAATGCTGCAAAATTTTGAGAAATTGATTGTTCCGTTTTGATTTCTGGATTTCTGGATTTTTGACAGCAGTTATAAACTTTGCAGTAGGATTTATAAACACGATTTTCGTCGGAAGAATACTGGTCAACTGTGATTATTAAAAAAATCAGCTCGTATAAAAATAGGTCGTACTGAAAAAATAGGATTTCATCCCCCCCCTCCCCCGCTGGCGCATGAAGTACCTAAATAAGGGGGCGGCCGGAACCCACGCTACGCCACTGTTTCCTCATAACGCGGGAAAGTGGTGGGGTCCCCTCCAATGTTTTGCGTTCTCTCATCATTTTTGAGCCAGGTTTCCAGATAGCTTTGCGCTGTTCCTCGCAAAGTCAGGCGCGTATATATATACAACTCAATGCAGCAGCCATACTAACTAATGCAAAATCATACAAATTCATATGTTTTGGTTTTGAAAATTTGATCGCTTAGAAGTATTATAGCTGCTTCAATTAAATATTGCGTGTAGAACATATCTTCGTCCTTAAAACATCTGTCATTTATCTTTTAATAAGCCTAGAAACAAATAAATTAAAAGGTCTATAAAAAACACTTTGAAGTCCAAACTCTCTTGTTTACAAACCTCTTTTCGAATATGATTTAATTGTTTAATGTGGCAAATTCAGTTTCTTTTATGATAATCGCAAAAAAAATCATTTACGCCTTAACCTCACAAAATAAAATATAATAATATGCATTTTTGCGTTGTATTTTTGACATCACGGCGACAATACGGCAGTCGACGAATATGGAATTTCAAAGTAAACCTTATTCCGTCCACCGAAGGACGACTGACAACCTATTTTCTGTCAGTACTCCCCCGGACAGAGCGGGGAATAGACGTACTAGGCTTCGCGTCGCTTGTTTTCGTGAAATCAATTTTAAAATTCCGTTTTAATACAATAAACAATGCGTAAAAAAGGAATAAAAGTTTTTTACAGGCCTTTACGAAATCAACCAGTAAAAAAAATTCTCAAATACCTTTTCCAACCTTTCCAAAAGCTTTTTCTCAAGTATTTTTAAACCCCTCCCATAAAGGAGCGTGAATTCCGATTTCTATTTGTTCCTGTACTGTTGGATCGCCTCAGCACCCCTAAACTAACCAACGTATAAAATATTGAAGTACCTACCTACTTATTTCTTTTCTGTGAGTGCGTAATGTAGGTGTAGGTATCTCTCTTCAGCCTGGCGCCCCTAATTACGTACGCAAAGTTACGGGGAAAATGTTAAAATATGTTAAATTTGCGACAACCCGTCCCGTGAGGCCCGGCAACGTACAAATGTCTGCAGTAGACCTAATTATTTCAACAACAGCTGTCAGTTTTGTTGCTGTCAGGAGGCATAGCTTTGACATTTGACACAAAAAAGCACTTCTTATACTATTCAAAAGGATCATAAAATTAATCCGAGGAGAGAAACACCTAATATATGCAAATTTTTGGTTAATTTAACTCTGTCTCGATCCTAGTTGATTCTGAACTACAAGCATAGTAAAGTTATTGCCGGCAGCTGCTGGAGGTGAATTAGTTTATTCAGACTTATACAATAGGATGACGATGCAGTTCCATTGGCTCAACAAAACTATGGACAAAGTATGTATTCCAGTGATTTATTTATTGATTGCCCGCGGGGCTTTTATAAACATAATACCAGACGTAATTTAATGCAGATGCTAAATACATAATGCAGAAATATAATATATTTCAGTAGGTACAGTAAACATTCAAATGGAAATTTGTTACAAACATAATACAGAAATACATAAAAACACAAAGGGAGTAGACGATTCAGAGGGTTGCCGATGGTTTCACCCCTTCATGACATTCGACAAATGCTGGCGTCCCACAGGGATCGGTTCTGTCTCATACTTTTTGACATCCACACCAAATAATTGTTACACGGATGACACTACAGCTCATAATAGCTTTTTGTTTGACAAGCCCTCAAAGGGCACACGAACTCCAATGGAGTGCTTTGAAGCAGAGAATGGACGGTTTCCTCGAGAGTGTTTCCTCTTGGTAACCAGCTCAGGTGTGGGGGCTTCATCGAAGCCAACAGGTCACTCAGATACTTTAATAGTACACAACTACTAACCATATACAAATCGCAAGTGCGCCCCACGGTTAAATAGGCATCCATCTCTGGTCTGGAGACCCAAAATACCTGATAAAATCCTCGACTCTGTCAGAAATGGGCGGTCCATTTTATTGACTTAATCTTTCTCCATGTAGAAAGTAGAGATAGTTGTAGATAAGACATAATTATTTTCTAACATATATTATTAATCGCAGGTTGTTTTAACTTATATTATACGTATTATCTAAGAAACTTTCTTTGTTCTTTCTACAAGTGGTGTAAATTACAATTATACACAAGTACCATACTGGAAATTCATATTCTAGCTGCAATCTCACAAGGGAGCAATAAATAACAGTAAAAATCAATTTAATAACATTAAAAAATACCGTTTTAGGACACGGATCATAATGATCACGAAAAAGTATCCAATATGCTATTTTAAATTTAATTACATTATCTAAGGAAATTCTTATGCGAAATTTCCTAATGATATTCTATGGAGTTACGTAATAGGTACTGTCATAATATCATCAATTTAATGTAATATTCATTATAACCTAATGTTCTCTCTATGTCTTAATAAACAAAATAAAAAAGTCTAATTTGAAATCAAAACCGTACTTACCTAATATCGAATTACAAAACTCGTAATAACTACGCCATCAATTTCAGACTGGCAGAAAATAACCAAGGGGCCCGAATCTACCCGATCAATGACTCTCGCCTGAAGGCTGACACGTTGAATTCAATTGTACCAATTCAACAGACCTTTCGATGAAATGGGACCAATGGGTTAGAAATTGAGATATTTAATCTTTAAATAATTCGTATAAAATAAATGCTTTTCCAAAACAAGAAGAAACCACACAAACGTATTCCCCAATTTTCTCTCTAGATTTTGACACTAGTTCAAATGTTTTTTTTTAAATAATATAGATATTTCACTGGGATTCATTCTTCGCGTCACAAAACCATTCAATAAACATTTTCGCCAATCATATCCACCAAATTATGAACAAAGGTATGAAAACACTAGGCTTCGTTTTAAGAACGACTAAAAACTTAAATTCCATAGAAGCCATTAAACTATTATATGTATCTCTAGTTAGAAGCCAAATTGAATATAACTCGGTAGTTTCTCGGTAGTTTCTCGGCCGATCAAAACCGACTCAACTAATATTAATTTTACAAATCACGGGGGGGTTGCAATTGTAGCGCAAAGTGGTATTCGCTTAGACAGTATAGGGATACGTCAGGTTTATACCACTTTTGAGTTTGTCGGCTGCAAGGCTTCTGCTAATGGCGTTTCCCTCGTGATAATTTCCATCTACCGTCCCGGGTCAGTTACAGCCACTGCAACTTTTTTCAATGAATTTCGATCTCTCCTAGAGTGCACCTCCAACTATAATTGCGACGTTATCATTCTGGGAGATATAAATATTCACTTGGAAAAGAAAACCAATCCCTTGACAATAAAATTTAACAAAATTCTACGTGACTTCGGCTGCGACCAGTGGGTGAACTCACCTACTCATGACGCGGGAGGTACACTGGACGTTATAATTTCTCGGGTCGGGTTTCCCCCGAATAGCGTGGATGTTACTGACATTGGACTCTCGGATCATCGTCTCGTGACATCCGTGTTTGCCTTCGATCCTCCAAAATTGGAGTTCAAATCCGTAATCTCAAGAAATTGGAGAGAATTCGATTTCGAGGCTTTTTGCAACGAATTAAAAGCGTCGCCTCTCTGTGATAAGAAAAAGTATAGCGAGAGCCAAGTTGAAGAGTTAGTAACACTATATAATTCTACGCTAAGGGCATTACTCGATAAAAATGCTCCTTTCACAGAGAAGGTCTGCCGCATTAGGAATTGCAGCAAATGGTTCGATGCTGAATGTCTTCAAAAGAAGAGGGAAATGCGGAAACTTGAGCGGATGTATAGACGAAATCCGACTCTCAGCAATCGGCAGCTCTGGATTGCCCAGCAAAATGTGTACAAAGAAGAAATCACACAGAAAAAATCGAACTTTTGGTGTGACCAAATTGAATCAGAAAAGGACCCTCGAAAACTCTGGCAGAATATAAAGACTTTGTCTGGAGAGAACAACATCAAGGTCGATTCCTCCCTTGAAGCGAACAGCTTTGCAACACACTTTCGAAGTAAGGTTGAGAAAATTCGGGACCTCAGTGTGGAAGGATCGCCTTCAGTCACATCACCAAGTCCGCTCTCTGGAGACTTCACTACTTTCGCAGCAATAACAGAAGAAGATGTGACGCGTGCTGTGAAGTCTTGTCCAAACAAACAATGCACACAAGACCCCATACCTACCTGGCTTTTAAAACAATGTCTCCCGGATATAGCGCCTGTAATTACCGCAATTATCCAGAAGTCACTAGTAAATTCACTTGTACCGGGAATACTTAAAAAATCAATTATAACTCCGATTCTAAAAAACCAAACCTTGATACTGACAATTCGGATAATTACAGGCCTATATCCAACCTACCATTTCTATCAAAACTGCTTGAGAAAATCGTTGCCAAACAATTGGTGGGGTACTTGAACTCCGCTGGTCTATTTGCCAAAAATCAATCCGCTTATCGACAGTTTCATTCAACAGAAACTGTTCTTTTGCGGGTAATTTCAGATCTGATCATCGGGATGGAAGCAGGTAAGTTGGGTTTGGTATCTGTTCTGGACATGAGTGCGGCTTTTGACACGGTAGATCATAGTATTTTATTAAATGTGCTTGAAACCGAATTTGGCGTTCGAGGTGATGTTCTCCAATGGATGACATCGTACCTGTCTGGACGAGTAGCTTCAGTAACTTTCAATAAATGTACATCACCTGAAACTCCCATTGAATTCGGAGTTCCCCAGGGTTCTGTCCTGGGTCCCATTCTTTTCATTCTATATACGAATCGTCTCGAACGACTCATTCACTCAGCTGGCTTTGAATCACAAGGCTACGCGGATGATTTTTTTATTTTCAAGTTTTGCTCCCCGGACGAAAAAGACGTCCTTAAAAACGAGGTGGTTAGTTTCATTAACACAGTCTCAAGTTGGATGTCTGTCAATAAACTCAAACTTAACCCGACAAAGACGGAATTTATTTGGATAGCTTCTCCTGGAAGGCAAGCCCTCATAGATTTCAGTCCAATCCGTATTCAGGACACAGATATAATTCCTTCTACAGAAATAAAATTTCTTGGTTTCACTCTAGACAATAGTCTTTCTCTTGAGTCGCAGATTTCAAAAGCTGTGAGTTCTGGCTTTTTCCATCTACGGCAGATAAAGTCAATCAGGAGATGCCTTCCTTCTGATGGAGCAAAGTCCCTCATAAATTCGTTCGTTGTCTCACGTATGGACTATTGTAATAGTGCATATGCTGGCCTACCTAAAACACAATTAAATAGAATACAGTCCGTCTTCAATGCTGCAGCGAGAATGATTTTTGGTGAATCTAAGTACTGTCATATAACCCCGCTTCTAAGGGATCGTCTTCATTGGCTTAGATGTCCTGAAAGAATAGAGTTCAAGATCTGCTTAATGACCTTCAAAGCATTGCAAGGAATGGCGCCTGCCTATATATCGGAACTATGTGTCCGACAAAACTTAAGCGAGAGACAGCTTACTCTAAGGTCAGCAGATCTGGATGTTACTAATCGTTTAATCGAACTTTCTCGGTCAAATCGAGCCGTTTACTATGATCGCTCTTTTCGTGTAACTGGCCCTCTCATTTGGAATAAACTTCCCTCAGCTCTTACTAATATCCAGAATTTGGCAGAATTTAAACGGGCTTTAAAAACAAAATTATTTAAAAAATCGTACCATTCATGAATCCTAACATCTTTTCAATACAAGTAATAAGTCATGTTCTCAAGTATCCGGTAATCGTTTGGTTTCGGTTTCCTCCTAATTGTACTTTTATGTTTAATATCTGAATTTTTTGTAAGAAGTTAGTGTATTATATTTTAGTTTAAGAGTTCTTGTTTTGTCCTGTGATACAATAACACTGTTTTTGTATATTATTATTTTCCTCTGTGCTATAACAGCACTGTTTTGTTAATCTTTGTTCTCTTGTCATTGTTTTGTAAATACTGTATATTCTTTATTTCATAGGTATTATTTTATAAATATTTTGTAATGATCTCGTAAGGAACACTGTAGGATTATTTTTAAATTTATTATAGTTAAGCGCACTTGAAGTGAAATGACACAAAACTGCGCTATACAAATATTACGTTATTATTATTATTAGTTTGGTCTCCATCTCACAAAATTCACGTTAATAATATTGAGCGAATACAAAAAAAAATTCTTCGTTTTATAAATTTTAAATTAAATATCCCACTAGAAGACTTAAAATATAATCTATTTCTATATATTCTAAAAATACACACACTAGAAGACAGACGTAAAATAAACGACTTGACATTTTTATTCAAAATACTTAACTCTAAATTCGACTGTTGCGAACTCTTACAACTCATAAACTTACGAATACCGACAGTAACCACACGACAAAATACACTATTCTACTGCAGCATTCATAAGCGGAACTACATTGCCCACTCTCCGATACAAAGATTTCACACTATGGGAAATCAGTACTTAAGTGATGTTAACATATTCAACATCAACTTGGCGACTTTTGTGGATCTTGTAAAAAACTTATTTCAAAACTATTCCTAAACATATATGTATTTTTGTAAACTTATCAAATCGCTGTATTTTTGTGACTTGTGTGCATTTTTATCTAATTTTATTCTTATCATTTCTCTATCTGTTTAAAAATCATCTGTCATAAAAGAATTGTACTAATGTAAAAGCCCTCTGGGCGTTGAATAAATAAATAAATTTTACATTTGAACTACTATAGGTACATGGCATATGTAAGATCTCATCTCGAATTTGCATCTGTCATTTGGAATCCTCAATACCAAACTTATATTAACCGAATTGAAAACATTCAAACAAAATTTTTGAAACACCTCTCGTGTCGTTTTGAAAATCATCAGTGTAACCCTGTCGCTCTTTACAAACGGGGCAAAACATTTGATGTACTGTTTCTGTACAAAATTGTGAACTGCCTCATTAGAAAGGATTGCATTTCGTTGCCCCGAATGCAATACCAGATCGAATACAATAATTTCATATACAACATTTTAAATTGAAATACGCACAAAACTTCTTGCTCGGGCGAATCTGCAAAACTTACAATGCCCTAAGAGATATTGACATTTTCAATTGTACCCTTACGTTTAAAATCAAATTAACCATACAATGTACTCAAATGAAAACTATTATTCCTTGTTTAATATTTTCTTTTTAATAACTCTTTACTTAGTATTATTATTTTAAACAACGACTTGAAACTATTATTTCTGTATTGATTATTTATTATCACATTTTTGATATTTTTTTACAGAGTGCTTACACCATACACCTACTATAATTGTTTAATAACCACTTGATTCATAATCACATAATCATTAACCACAAGTAAATATTATAAATGGAACTTAACTGGTTTAAATTATATTCACTATTTAATGTAAGTACAATTACTTTATGCACAACTGCAGATATGCTTCCTAAATAAACATAAATAAAACATAAAAAATAAATAAAAATATCGACTACTAGCGTGTCGGTACGTTTTGCTTTTTTGATAAGTTACTTAAACGACTCTCATCTGAAGGTTGACACGTTGAATTCACTTCTCTTATCGCGACCTTTCGATGAAGGGAGACCAACTTGTTAAATATTTAGATAAGTAATCTATAAATCTTGAAATAATTCGCAAAAAATAAATGATTTTCCAAAACAATTATTTAATTTTATTTGATTGCTGGAAACCCAAGCGTTTATTGTGATAAAAAGATCATAAACAAACAAGTAAGTTACCCGCCTCACTAGACGATGTCTGCTCTGAGATGATGAGACAATGCTTAAACCTTTTGAACGCTAGCGCACCTTTAAAGATAAGCTGGCAGCCAGCGAGGTCGAGCGGTAAGGCTGTTGACTCGCAATCCGAAGGTCGCGGGATCGAATCCCGGCGAGGGCAAATAAATTGTATTTGAATAATTGTAATAATTGTGTAATTGTATTTCACGATTAATTCATTTAAAAAAATAATGTATAGTATATTTGCGGCACGTTGCAGAGTGGAAGATACTCTCAGTATCGCCCTGGTGTAAGACCACCATTCAGAATTGAAAAGTAGCTTGAAATGACGTTAGCCGTGTTCGGTGACCACATCTGAATAGCCAAGTACTTCCCCACCTTCCTCTTCCCCATCTTCTTCCCCTCCCCACTACCTTCAGCCTCATAACATACCCAAATTGGGAATGCCATAGTATCACTGGCTCAAGATGGGAGCAGCTGAGACTCTTGTGAAGTATTACTATAAAAAATAAAAAAGGTGACGATTTTTCCTGAATTTAATTATATATTATGGGGAAGCTATAGGTATATATATGGTAGATTATAAACTGTTCTTCATATAGATATAAACATATTATCAGGTAGACGGTAGACGTTACAATTTACAAGAAGTTTATTGGCGTGCTGCGAATAAACTTCTTTTGCACCATTGTGATTTGAAAGTAGATGAATAAAAAAAAATAGCGACAATAAAAAGAAACGAACAAATATAACTTCATACAATGTTTGCAAGTTAAAATAATTTCAAAAATCAGAGTTTGCAATTTCCACACGCGGAAGAAGTGAAACCTTCCGTAAACTAAAGTTGACAAGATTGGGGAGGCTACGAAGCACCGCATAAAGAGGAAACCGATTATACTATCTCATTCTGTTGCAGGCTAAATCCTATAGATATATGTGTTTGTCTCTGTTTATTGTTGCTCGTTTTCATTTCATCGAGTTCAAATCACAACGGTGCTAAAGAAGTTTTCACTTCAAAAATCCACGCCACATGACACGACATTAAAATTTGTAATTTTTCTTGCATTGCTTTAAAAAAGATGTTATTACGCATATATACTTGTAACACAATCACTATCTTGTACGGTTCCATGACAGTTCATCCTGCGACAATTCATCCGGCGACAGTTCATCCGGCGACAGTTCATCCGGCCGACAGTTCATCCTGCCGACAGTTCATCCTGCCGACAGTTCATCCGGCCGACAATTCTTCCGGTGACAATTCATCCGGCCTGATCATTTAGAAGATTTTTTCTTCAAGTAAGTATGCAAAGAGGATATACAGCCGTACAACCAAAATCGATTTATCTACTTATATCTGAAGGCATCTTGAGTGGAAATCCGCTGTAACCTAACCTAACCTTACCTAACCTAACCTAACCTAACAAATTAGTCAATTCACCCTAAAACGATGGTGTTAATTTCAAATAAAAAAGTTATATTATATGCAAGTAGGAATCTTTACGGTTTTTTGCTAAGCCGACTGCACGTATAAGTATGTCGTATTTTGTTATTCTCGCATGCTTCTTCGGAGAGTCGAAATTATTGTTAGTAAAAATATTTTTACAGCGGATTTCCACTCAAGATGCCTTCAGATATAAGTATATCGATTTTGGTTGTACGGCCGTATATCCTCTTTGCATACTTACTTGAAGAAAAAATCTTCTAAATGATCAGGCCGGATGAATTGTCGCCGGATGAATTGTCGGCCGGATGAACTGTCGGCAGGATGAACTGTCGGCAGGATGAACTGTCGGCAGGATGAACTGTCGCCGGATGAACTGTCGCAGGATGAATTGTCGCCGGACGAATTGTCGGGTCACCATCTTGTACATGTAGTACCTACCTATGTTTTTCCCCTATTTACGACGTAGGTGCCATATTATTGTTAGCATCTTATGTTGAAGACTCAATTAACAATCATTATTGTTTGTGAGAACTCCTCCTGTTTGGTTTGTTTGGGTGGTGTTGTATTGGTTGACACCAAAGGCCTCAAAATTCAAAAGGCTTGATTTAAGCGAGTTTTCTGGTGGCTTTAACAATTAATTAAGTCTGACCTCAGACAAGCGAACAATATCTTCATACACCCTAACCATAATTAACCCTTCTCCACGTTAAGTCTCTCAAGGTAAATCAATGGGAGGAATTAAAGGAATTAGGGTAGGTTCTTTCCCAGTTCCAACTTTCCAAATAGGTAGGTAATGTTATTCAAAGTGTTTGCCTTTTAAAAATGTTTATTACCAGTCAATACAAAAAAACTGAGAACAAACTTTCAGAAGAATGTTGAAATAACCATTAATTTTTATTCTGATCTATTTATTTGTTTGATTTTCTCTATACTTCACATTTTTTCGGATTCCATATTCAATTTGTGTTATTTATATTTTTTATTTTATCTATATAAATATATATGAATGAATGTTTGTCTGCTTGCTTGTTTGTTTGTTGTTTGTGTATTGCTACGTAGGAAAGGTTTGAAACTTTCAAAATATCTTTGTTCCACCCTCGCGAAGGTTTCTGGATTATTACAACCACATGACAATACATCTGAAAAGTTTTTAATCATTACAAAAACTCTTACGAAACTGTCAAAAATGCCACAATTTGAGAATGACATTTTGCAAACCAACGATTATTCAATCAAAATTCAATTTTCGAATAAACTGTTTAAATTAATGAATTTAATTGAAGTACTCACCTATGAAACTAACCAAAATCGAATACTTTGAATCTAATTATAGGATTTTTTTTTTATATATACCTCACTAAAGTCTCAGCTGCTCCCGTCTGGAGCCAGTGAGACTATGGCTTCCCCAATTGGGGTATGTTGTGAGGCTGAAGGTAGGGGGGAGGGGAAGGAGGTGGGGAAGAGGAAGGTGGGGAAATACCTGGCTATTCAGATCTGGTCACCAAATACGGCTAAAGCCATTTAAAGCAACGTTTAAATTCTGAATAGTGGTCTTACACCAGGGCGATACTGAGAATATTTTCCACTCTGGAACGTGCCGCAAATATACCTACTATATTTTATTTTTAATTAATTAATTGTGAAATAACACAAATGAATCAAAAAAAAATTATTTGCTCTCGCCGGGATTCGATCCCGCGACCATTGGATTGCGAGTCAAAAGCCTTATCTCTAGACCACGCCGGCCGTCGGTTTATAGGTAGGTACCAAATTTGATTGATCGTTATTATACAAAAATGAGTATTTGTAATGTATGAAAAATGAAAATATATGTATGAAATATATATATATATATATATAGACACGGTGCTACAGATATTGCCGGGGCAAAGACTCTCTCTAAGTTCCCGAAAAACAATGTCGGATGTGCAATTTTGTATTTTTGCGGTAGTTCTGTTTAAAGTTTCGTTTCTGCATTTTTCTGTTGAGAGATCTAGAAATATAGTGATGTTTTGATTTTTTGCATTTCATTAAAAATTTCTAAAAAACAGATTTTTAAGGAAACAAAATAATCCAAAAACAGGCAATCAATTTTTAGCAGAAACTTTTTTTTCTGGACCGTCGATCTTTTAGTTCAGTTCCATTTTTTTAAGTGATTATTTACTTCGTAATAATTTATTACGACCTTTTACAAAGATAACACATAAAATATTTTTTTTTTAACTTTCACAAACGACCAATTTGTAAACTCTACAAATGAAATTGACTTCAAGGAATAATTGGGTCACCAGATGAAATTTTTTTTTTGTTTTCTTCAGACTTGATTTGGGAGGTGGGAATGGGTACCGCCGCCCCGGGAGCCTTTATTGGATAACCAACACTTCTGCCATAGGTCCCCCCAAGTGGTTCGCTATATTTGGTGATTTAGCAGGGGTGCCCGGGTCTCATGGGGTGAAGTTTGTCTAGGTCTTGGAGGCTGATGGCCAGGACACACTGAACCCCAGATTCCTACCCACCCCTTAAACCCCTTTCCTTCCCTTAAAAAAACCCTCCACACAAAAAACCCTCCACACAACTCCCCAAAGATGACATAGGCCCTGAGGGAAATTATTTTCCTCAGGGCCTCCTGTGTGGAGCTCATGTAAAAAAAAACACGCCCACTTCCCACAAAAAGATGGATCTTGAGTAAAGTTGTTTTAAGGACTCCAGATACTAATATCTACAGCCTGTATGTCGGACGACTATCTACAGCTCACATGTTGGACAAATATCTATGAACTTCCGAGTTAAGACTAATATCTACAGAGCTAAGGTCGGATAAATATCTATGACGGTCCCAGTGATGACCAATATCTATGACGGTCCCAGTGATGGCCAATATCTATGGAACATAGCACTCTCTTAAGCAAAAAAAAATATATCTATGGGACTAATATCTACAGAGGGCAGCTGAGCACCTAACCTAACCTAACCTAACCTAACCTAACCCAACCTCTGCCAGTGCTGTAGATATTCGTCGACATCACCTGTTCCGTAGATATAAGTCAGCAGTTTGAGCTGTAGATATTCGTCCTCACTTTGGTTCCCATAGATATTGTTCCAACATACCTCGTATTGATATTAGTCAGAACATGGATTCTCATAGATATTAGTCCGATTTGTTCAGTTTTTGGAATTCCTGTAGATATAAGTAGGTACGCCTCAGTTTTATGTCCATAACGTTGAAGGTATTGAAGATCGTATCAGTGCTGGTAGTAAGCGGCAGTTTGAGAATTATTTTTACAATTGAACTTCTGTCGGTGTATCTCTGAGTGATATTATCTAATTTAACGACGTCAGTTTTCTTTCAAATCAGTGTAATAATCTCACCTTTAAATCATGAAATTTCCATAATTGACGACCTCCGTAGTCCAGTGGCTAAGACTCTTGACTCACAATCCGGAGGTCGTGGGTTCGAACCCGGCGAGAGATATAATATATCTATATAGATATGATATATCTTCCACTCTAACACGTTAGAGTGGAAGATACTATCAGTATCGCCCTGGTGTAAGACCACCATTCAGAATAGAAACGTTGCTTGAAAATGGCTTCAGCCGTGTTTGGTGACCAGATGTGAATAGCCAGGTACTTTCCAACCTTTCTCTTCCCCACTTCCTTCCCCTCCCCACTACCTTCAGCCTCACAACATACCCCAATTGGGGATGCCATAGTCTCACTGGCTCCAGACGGGAGCAGTTGAGATTCTTGTTCGGTTTTCACTGTAAAAAAAAATAAGTTCATTTTTTTATTATTTAATAATGTTTAGCACTGTTACAAACGATGAATATTGTAGAAAGTGCGTTGAATACAAGTTTTTGTTGGTGCTTTAATTTGTTATGAGAACGTGACAATTATTGTTTCGGAAAACGATTTTTCAAATAAAAGCCCCGAATTAATTAATTAATTAATTGTTACAAATTTTTCACGGCTTCCTATTTTTTTTTTATTATTTTAAATGTTTTGGCAGAAAATTAATCGTTGCGTCTGTCTGGTTACACAACCTCTTATTGGAAGTGTTCTATCGCACGACATCAAAGACTAACTTTTAAAAATTCAAAGTTTCGTAGATTGTTGCCGAAAACATAAAATATACAACCCAATAAAAAATATGCCTTTTATTTTTTTCAAAATAATAACAAACTTACGTAAAAATCCTTAAATGTTTCAGATTGTTAACAGTAAAAAATTTAATACCCACTGCTCTGTAACTACTTTTATAGTACCTACTTACTTCTTTAAATATGTAATTGCTGTGTACCTTTTATTGTTTTCATAATAATAACATATTTACGTACATTTATAATAGCAAAGAAAAAAAATTAAATTACCATCTTTTATATTAATCGCAAAAAAATGTTTTATACCACTGCCAACCGGTATGCTTCGAGTATGTTTGAAATCATGTTTTGTGTAATATTGTGACAATAATTGCTGAATCTACTGTAGCCTGAGCCCAAATACGAATCGTTGGTTGAACTCCTTTGTTCAATTTACTTATCGAATACTCATACCTACTTGTGTTGTGCCTACTTATGTCTCTCATGCTCTGTTTATTATTTTATGTACTATATACTTGTTATAATGCTATATACTTGTTATAATGCTATATACTTGTTATAATGCTATATACTTGTTATAATGCTATATACTTGTTATAATGCTATATACTTGTTATAATGCTCCTGAACGCCATCAAGGCGTTAACAAATAAATAAATAAAAATAAACCCCATACTTACTCGTATATAACATCATATACACAAGCATTTGCTTATTATGGGAGAATAATTTAAAAATATATATTATATAATTGTAATAATTATAATTGCATTAAGCTTTTATATACTTTCATTTTATTTATGTATCTATTGTATTGTACCGAAAGAAAAATTTTTCAATTAAAAAAAAAAAAAAAAAAAAAAAAAAATATATATATATATATATATATATATATATATATATAATATTCTTAAAATGTTTAATGTTTAATAATTTGATTTTTATTTTATTTTTTAACATTAAATCCATCAAGAAAAAAAATCCCACGGGGACTGTGTAGAGTCGTTTTATGGAAATGAATGAGAGGTAGTTCTAGGAACGAAAAAGGTATGAGGGGTTGTAGGCATGGTCAATGCGTCCAGGCGTGACGGACGTATGAATCTATCCTCCCACTGCTGTGCAAGGCAATGGGTCAAAAGGTCTACCCCAACCTGTCTCTCCCGATCCGGCCCTAGACAAACCGGACACCTCCGCTAAGTCACCAAATGTAGAATTAGGGCGATCTTTTACAGGGGTGTTGGTTTTCCATTAAATGGTTTCCGGGTAGTAAAATCCGCCTACAAAATTAAAAATTGCGATAATGCTGCCAACCTGACCTATTGTATAAGAATCTATGATCAATTTAAAAAACGAAAGTTGAAGGCGATTCAACTTTGAGTTTCTATTCCATAGAAAAACCTGTTCTCATTGATCTATTCGGTGGATTCGACGAAATAGATCATAGAATAAATCTGGTGCGATCGCTGTCTGCAATCTTTGTCATTTGGGAGGCGGGAATGGGTACCGTCACCCCGGGAAACTTTATTGGATAACCAACACCTCTGTATAGGTCACCCGAAGAGATTCGCTACGTTTGGTGATTTAGAAGGGGTGCCTGGGTTCATGGGGTGAAGTTTGTCTAGGTCTTGGAGATGGATGACCAGGACACACTGAACCCCAGATTCCTACCCACCTCTTAAACCCTTTTCCTTCCCAGAACTCTCCTCTCCCTCCTTTCCTTAAATATCCCTCCACACAGCATCCCCAAAGATGACATAGGTCCTGAGGGAAATTATTTTCCTCAGGGCCTCCTGTGTCGACGCCTCCTACGCTGTTTATACCTACATGTAATAAGCAATTTAAACATATAACTAACTACCAATAAAAATACGACGCCAACCCAAGAATTTCTAAAACAAATTTAAATATTGGGTCCTTACATATGAAATTGGCGTTTTGCCGTACTGGCAACTTTGATCTCAAATATCTTCTCTTTGGTTAGGAATTCCAAATTCAAATTAATACAGCTATTTACTCATGTATTTGTGTTTCGAAAATTAGAATTCATTTATTTTTTCCTTAATTGTCTTTTTTCTTTGCGTCACTTCGTTTACAAAATGGAAAACTTGAAATATCGCGTTATTAACGAGTACGAGTTCCACCGTGGCACCAGTGCTGCAGAAACGGCTCGAAGGATTAATGATGCGTATGGCGACGGTGCCGCAAAAGAAAACACAGTGCGTTTTTGGTTCCAACGTTTTCGTTCTGGAAATTTCGACCTGCTGAACAAGCCCCGTGGACGGCCGGAGACCAAAGTTGGTAATGAAATATTGAAGGCTATTGTGGAAGCGGATCCATCGCAAACCAAGTCCGAGTTAGCTGCAGGCTGCGGTGTTAGTGATAAAACTGTTTTAATCCACTTGAAGCAAATTGGGAAGGTGAAAAAGCTCCCATAAAAAACTCCCATAAGCTCCCATATAAAGTTCCTCCCATACAAAACGCCAATTTCATATGTAAGGACCTAATATAAGAAATAAATGTAACCACATATACATATACTCGTACATATTATAATTCACACGAACTTTACTCATAATCATCAAAGTAACAATATGCACCCGCGTGTGCATAGTGCAATAATAGGCCATCTTCAATATTATATATATAATCTCCTAGTTCTGACGAAACAGCGTTAGCGCAATCTAATATCAACTTCAGTCGCTAAGTGACGAGTGATGGTTCCACCATAAAGGTTCAATTAAGCTTCGATCTTCGATCTTCAGTATCTTGATTTGGCAATTACCCAGTACAGAGTACAGCTGTACTGCGCAGTACATCCAACATAATAAAAAGCCAATCGCCCACCATCTCCCGAAAGCTTTATTTAATGTTGATGTGTGGGAAATGATTTAACGACCGTGAACATCATTTGCAGCCATCATAGATAATGTCTTGATTCTGCGAATCTACAATCAACCCCCCGTTCAGCATCCCCATCTACCGCAACTACCCCACCGCAACCCTCGGATGGAAGATGTTCCCAGAAGCAGAACGACCATTGACAATTCCAGGAAAATTTGCTTTGTTCATTGTTCGACTAAAGTTTTAGGATGGTTCCCAAACTGCGTTATTTGATTGTTGTTTTTTCTATAACATATATTCTTATATAAATTAGACTAAACGAGCGAAGACCCCTAAAATTACAACCGCTATTACAATTGTGGTATTTGTGAAGCTGAAAGTATTACAAAATATTTGTTATATTTTAAAATCAATTAAGTTCATAATATAACACTTTTTTTTGACAAATTTGAAAAACGCTTAGAAATTTATTATTTGAATAAACACCATTAGTATCGAAACTTGAAAAATCACGAAATCTGTTTAAAAAAATTAAATGACAGTAATACACATAAGAAATATAGAATTTATTATTAACTAGCTTTTACCCCCGGCTTCGCTCGCATATTTGTCCCCCCCCCACTCCCCCCCCCCCTCTCCCGCACTTCCACTCCCCCTACCCCAATCAATCAACAATCTAAGAAGCTCCGTTTCGCATTCATAATATTAGTATAGCTTTTGTCTTAGGTCAAAATGTAGATGAGTACATATTTTATATTTGTATCTACCTACACTAAATATTCATATTAGAATACTAATATTTGAATTTTCGCTATCAAAGAAATAATATTGACAGCCCACGTCAAACATTTACTAAGTGACACGCTTTGCCAATAAACGTATAATAGATAATTTCATAACGCCACAGCTTCTTCATACTGCCAGAGCTTACCAATATATATAGCCCCTGTTACTCGCAAATAGCTTTCGATTAGTGAAAGAATTTATAAATTCCATTCGATATTTATTGCGTGAAAGAGTAAGGACCATCCAACCAACCATCCATACAAACTTTCGCATTTATAATATTAGTAAGATAGTAAGATTACAAATTAATTAAAATAAAATAATTTTCTCAGTACGGGTGGGTATCTTTTTCAATTTGGGAGGCGGAGCGGGTACGCCAATAGATAACCAACAACCCTCTCACAGGTCTCCCTAAGTGGTTCGGTGACTTAGCAGGGGTGCCCGGGTCCTTGAAGTGAGGTTATATTGATATTTTTTGTTGGCTTGTAGAGAGACAATCAGATTTTTACAATTCCAATGAACACCGTTAGTAAACTGCAAAAAATACGGGCAGGCATGTCAATGGATAACAAGACCTCTTCCATAGGTATCGATGCGTTTGCCACCTATTGCGAGGCGGGCCGGAACGGTAGAGACTGGTTGAGGCTGGACTTTGAACCTCTTCAGCCTGACTATTTCAACTCATCGCCATGCACCGCAGTGGGAAGGATGGATTCATAAGTCCGTCACTCCTGGACACATTGATCCCAGATTCACTCCCCATATCTTTTCCTCCCCATATCTTTTCCTTCATTTCCATAGAATATGACCCACCTCACAGCATCTTAAAAGATGCCATTGACAAAGAAGGATTTGTCCCCCAAAATATGGCCAATGCTAAAAAATAATCCTTGCTTCATTCACATTCACACATCGTCTCATTCATAAACACTTCTTTTATTCTAACTCTTGCCATGGCCCGACTCGAGAATTTAGTTCGCTTGATCGTGCCGTATCTTCCTTCTACAACCTTTCCGACTTTTCTACCATTTATATTCGCGTCATAAATTCTTCTTTCTCGTTCATTTATTCTAATAGACGCCCAAATATTTTAATGTTACTTGTTATGCTTACATTTATGTCTTGCATTTTTTGCGAATCTCCAAATTTCTAACACGATCATGGTTTTACACATATGCGCTTAGGGATTTCATTTCTACAGCATACAGTACAGTCAACTTCCATCCTCCTCTGCCGGTACTGTGCCTCTCTGCAACAAATTAGCTTTACATATTTGGTCGAGTAGTAAGTAAATAAATAAACGGTATCATGCCGAAAAAAAATATCTAAAAAAATTATATTGAAATCTATTGAAACAGTTTGAGAATGTTTGTCAGCTTCCTAATTTACTACTGAAGGCAAGGCACACCTATTGTACGGTGTGTTTTGTCACTAAATGCGTCAGACTTCTTCTTTTAATACCTCCTATCTTTTATCTCTCCCCATCTTCTCATCTGCCGTTCTCCGTGGAGGAACGTCAAGGCGAAATGTCAAGTGCAATCTCCCCAACCCCCGTCCCCTTATCGGCCGAGGGACCTACCTAACCGCGATTGTGACAATGTGTGAAAATTCAGCGGAAAAGTATGAGGTAGATCTACATTGCATGAGATGTGCCCTGGTCGGTGAAAATCGATAATAACTGGGCTCGCTGGGAGTAGGTACTTTTGATGAGTCAACAAAAATTGCATAATTTAAACCTCAGTGAAAATTGTCTAGTAAATAAAATGTACTCTACTTCAAATACACGGCCGTAGGATGCGCCCAACAAACTCCAACTTTCTCATGTGGAAGCCAAAATTTTGAAACAGTACCAAGATTCACATACCTAGGCTCCCTGATAACAAACAAGAATAATACCACAGAGGAGATCCAGAAGCGCATAGTGAACGCAAATCGTTGTTATTACCACCTACAAAACCAAATAAAATCCAGGTTGTTGTCCAGAAACACCAAGACATTAATGTACAAAACACTTATCAGACCAGTACTCACATACGCAGCTGAGACTTGGGTGCTAACTAAGAGGAATGAACGAGCACTGGATGTTTTTGAAAGGAAAATTTTGAGGCGTAGGTAGGTATCTTAGGACTTGTTTCAGATAAATGGATTTTGGCGCAGACGTTATAACAATGAACTATATAATCTGTTTAAGGATATAAACGTCACAAAAATTTTAAAACTGGGAAGACTTCGGTGGCTGGGTCATGTAGAGATAATGACTCAGCATCCACCTTTTTTATCCACCTTGGAGATTATAAACTGGAGAGAGCTGGCATAAAACCGTGATGAGTGGAGGAAGACTCTTGAGGAGTCCAAGACCCACCAGTAGAGCCAAGAGTGATGATGATGATGACTCTACTCCAGAGACTGTGCGAGGGGAGGTTAGACCTGTAACTGATAAAGGGCTCTGAAGTAGCATAGACAGGGACGCCAGGAGGTACCTTGTAGAACGCGATGATGAGATGAGATAAAATAATACTTTACCAATTTACGACAACCATAAGTATCCTGGCGTCAATTTGTGGGGAGTAGCGAATTTATTTTACGTCAGAACAAATTTAGTACCTACATGAAATATTTTAAATTTAGTACATATTATTGAAAATAATTTTAGTTCATGCAATATACCGTCGGTCTACTAGCAAAATCCACTAAGTCACTAAAACACAATCCTGATATAATCGCATTTAATATTTAGCAATTTTGGAAAGGCAATAAATGGATGAATATGTACAAAATATATATATTTTAAATACTTTATAATTTAGAATGAACCCTTAAGTACCCAATCAATACATAAACATATTAGTTGATTGCAATAACAGCAACCTTTAATGAAAGATTTACAAAAAAACTGGCCTGACTTAGTGGGTTTTATCCAGTCAATAATGACTTAATGTGCTTTGCTTGTTAAGATTACTGTTAAATTGTTGACATTAATACCGCAAAATGGCTTTAAGATTATTTTAAAGACGACTTAGTGGATCTCGCTTGTTTTTCAATGGTGTAAATCGACGTATCATTTACATTTAGAGTATAGTCTTTGACTTAATGTAGTTTGCTGGACAATAATATCGGATTTATGACTTATGATGAATTTAAAAACACGTTTAAATAAAAAATAATTAAATATACAATTTTGTGGAGTGCACCAGTCGAAATAGGACATTTTTTACATAAGACTTCCTACTTAAGTCATTTCATGAAAAAACATGACTTATTTTATTTTATTTTTTGTGACTTAATGGACTTTGCCAGTAGACCGACGATAAATTCTTGTGTGTATCTATAGTAAAACATTTATCGCAAGTCGATCAAGATTATTTCAATTATATTAAAATATATTAAAGTTTACAAGCTTTCTTATTTCGACATGAGCGTAAATTTACTCGAATAGTGTTGTAAAATTGAGTTGTTCTTTGGCAAGTTTAATTTTTACTTACTTAGCCTTAGTTTTAATTTGTGAAATCAACTCTAACAGCCGTTGTTCCCAACTTTTCGATCGATCAATCTGAGTCAATCAGCTAAGTGATTTGTTTAGTAATGCTTGATTCGTCTGTTGGTCGGAGAGTTGCGTTGGGAAGAGCGTATTTGTGCATTTTGAGGAGTATTGAGCCAAAATTTCGGCTCAACAGTTGATCAGTAGGATTGGGAACAACACCAGTAAGTTGTGAAGATTTGTCCTTCGGCGGCCTCAATCGATTCTAATCAAATAAGAATTGAACATTTTAATTTTCGACGACCTTCGTTGTAGTGTTTCTGTTACGATCATCATCGTTACCGATTCAATCTTTTAAAGTGAAAACTTCTTTGTGATTGTTGAAAACCGTTATGATTTTAAACTCGATGAAACGGAAGCAAGCGATATTAAAAAGAGACACGCACATCTATAGGATTTAGCCTGCGAGAGAATGAGATAGCAATAAAATATTTACCTATTTCACTGGTACTCGGTTCCAATATTATAATACGATAAATACATGATCCCACGCAAGTCTCCTTTGGTCCAGTGGTATAAAGCGCCCGACGAACCTTAGCGGCCAGACATTCAGCGGACCAAGGATCGAATCCTACGAAATCCAAAAAATAAATAAATTGTAAAATCAATACCCATATCCAATCTTCAAACCACTCAAAAATGAACAGGCAAAGAAAATAAAAAAGAAAGCGACATCTAGCGATTCCGAAGAAGAAATTACAAAAATACTAATAAGATGACCAAATGTATACGAAAAGTACTGGAATCTATTGGAATTCGACGACAAAAATATGGAAAAATCATCCTTCACATTGATAAAAAAAGTGCATCATAGTCTCCCGACTCTTGTCTACTCTAGTTTTCTGACGGTTCTACCGCGTCCGAATTGCACACTCTGGTTCCGGGAGGTTCAACCATTGCGTGGTTTCAACCATTCATAGTTTTTAAAATAATATTTTTCGCAGAAAGAAGTCCGTATTACGAATATTTCAATCCGTTGCGCGTCATAAGCTTCCAAGAAATATAACAACTTTCTGAGTAGGCCCAATTTCCTTCTAGCTTATCATATTTCAATGTTTTTCTTGTTTTACGTAGAGCATATTGTATTATTAATCTCTCTAACAATCAAACGAGTTTTCTGTCCGTTAAGAAAATCTTTTATATTCTGTTAAGATTTAAGAAGACAATTCACATTTTCCCGTACATTTTTTTACGTCATCATTGAACGTTTATTTAAGAATTTGTGGGAAATAGGTAATTATCTCCATTCCGAGAAACGGCGAAACTTTCAGTGACTGGAAATTGAATTTCTCAACGTATTTGTGGCCTAGCCCCGTGGGATGACACCACGTAAGACCACCTGAGATTACCTATTTTCAGAATTTTGCTAAGGATGTCTTGAAGCTATCACAAAGCAAAATCTATTTGCATTAGCTTAGTTCAAATGTTTAGAGTAGTGCAAAGGATTGCACCAAATCAATCAATTATAATATCTACTTTGATTATAACAACGATATCGTTTATGAAGTCAAAGCAAGAATGTTGAATTTATAAAAAATAACTGTGACATTTTGGCGGCTGATATTAAATTAATATTTTTCGGAAAATTTATTTTTTATTGTTTCTAGAATTTTCATTATTCTTATGTAAATACCGCATAAGAGTCACAACTGCTCCCAACCGTCTGGAGCTGGTGAGACTATGGCAACCCTGATTGGGGTATGTAGTGTGGCTGAAGTGAATGGGGAGGTAATGGTGGTGATGAAGAACTTGGCTATTGAGATGTGGATGTGGTGTTAAACCTGGGCGATATTAGAAGTATCTTTCACTCTGCAACGGTTGTACTCGACCTTCTTCAGTCCAATAAACATATGAACTAAATTATAGCACAGAACCTCCTCCTACCCCACCACCAACCAGTTTCTGATGTTATGTTCCTCTATTTTATGGTCTCTCTTTCTATAATGTTTATCTCATCATCTTCCTCTATAATATCATTTAGTTTATAATATGTTTATTGTCCTGAAGAAGGTTGAGTAGGTACGACCGCTCTGAACTGTACCGGGTATTATAGCATGTTGCGCTACTTTCTTCTTTGGCCAACGTTTCGGACAATGTTACAGTGTCCATCATCATACATCTGACGATGGACTGTGTAATGGTGTTCAAAAAATTGGCTACAGAAAAGGATAGCGCCATACTGCGTGATACCCCAAAAATTAATCACTCTAATCAAATAAAATTTACTTGCGCACGCCGGGGTTTGAACCCGCGACCTCCGGATTTCTAGTCTTACCCTTGACCGAGGACCTTCTGGAGGAGAACTAGATATATCAACACCAACTTCACTGTCTAATCTAATACCAATCCGAAATAAACGTTGAATTAGTTGTTCTATTTTTATTATATATTAAAATGTATTACTTATATTTAAAGAATAAAACGATGGTAAAATTAGTGGGCTGGGCAATATATGGTGCCCCTTCAGGAGCAGTGAAATCCATAACTTTACAATATCGGATCGGTAGGCGTGACTTCCGATGACTTTTATCGATGTCCCGAGCACGCTTTTACCATTGACAGCCGAAACGATATTGACAGGGAATAAACAAGAAATAGAGATACGCTGGTAACACTGAAGGTATTTTTATACCGAAATTTCAAACGCCAAACAATTACGTAAAAATGTTAATAAAATGGAAATGTTGAATTGAAATACTAACCTAAATATGCATTGGCAGTTCGAATTTGCTTTTTGACACTAAACGGGAGTTTTAATTAGTTAAACAGATCTTTAGTCATATCTCAACCACTTCAGTTTTTTAAAGATCGTACGGAATAAATTGGTCACATCTATGGATTGCGTATACGACTTCGTTCAATTCGAAGAGATTCGTGAATTGAACTTAAGCCAGTACTTTTGAATAACGGACGAAATTATCCAAATAAATGTGTATTTTGACTGTTAACCGAAACTTATCTGATACGATGGAGGTTGGGATAAAATTTATCAATTGTCGGTCGGAATATCTCTTATCAATTGTTGACCGTCATCGCAAACATTGATAACTGACCATACAAAACGGATTTATTCAATATCCTAGTATTGGTATAGGGTTTTATTGGTCGTGTTTGCTAGATCTCTTATGCAAGTTTGACCATGCTAGAGTGAGGAGATCAGTAGCGATTGTTTCGGTTAACTGCAATTGAGTGACAACTATTTCAAAAATCATGTTTTGCAATAAAAAATATATAAATTTGTTATAGACGACTTTAATTTTATTTTATCCACACTCTACCGGTTTCGGAAAAACCCTTCTTTCGTCAGGAGAATATTAGAACTAACCTACGATACAGAATATTGATAGGCATATAAATAAATTTTAGGTGTTGAAATAAATTAATAAATTTTGAGTGGGAGGTGAACAAATGGGAAGGGATAATTACGGGATTTCATAACATAGCGGTTTATTGGAAATATGTCTAGAAGAGGACTAAAAGATAAAATAATTTGGTTATTCAAAATACAACGTTATTATAGTGCAGTGCGTGACCGCAGCATTCCAGCACCAAACACCACTCCTGAGTGAGCGCTGGGCCCGAGCCCACCCCAGACCACGCCCTATATACAATTGATTATTTACTTACAATTGAAAATTTACTTATTTTATTTATTTATTCATCTATTTTTATTTTATTTTATATATTTTTTGTTACTTCGTTTTTTCCAATTCTATGTTCTTGATTTTTCATTTAAAAAATCTGTTAAATCGGCGTAGCGCAGCGGTAAGACTCTTGACTCGTGCACCGAAGGTCGCCGGATCGAATCCCGGCGTGGCAAATAAATTTTATTTGATTAATTTGTGTTATTTCACAATTTATTCATTTAAAATAATACATAGTATATTTGCGGCACGTTCCAGAGTGGAAGATACTCTCTCTATCGCCCTGGTGTAAGACCACCATTCAGAATTGAAACGTTGCTTGAAACGGCATTAGCCGTGTTTGGTGACCAGATCTGAATAGCCAGGCACTTCCTCACCTTCCTCTTCCCTATCTCCTTCCCCTTCCCACTACCCTCAGCCTCACAACATACCCCAATTGGGGATGCCATGGTTTCACTGTCTTCAGACGAGAGCAGTTGGGACTCTTGTGAGGTATTCATGTAAAAAAAAAAAAAAAGTAAAGTTATATGGGACGTGTGGGATTGCACTATCCTCCCCACATCCTGGAATAAAAACATAATTATTATTTTTATTTTTATTTAGGGATTTTCAAATTTCTAAGTTACCTAATTTTTTACTGGTTCTTCCGAAACCGGTAGAGTGTGAATAAAATAAAATGAAAGTGGTCTATGGCAAATTTAAATGTTTTTATTGTAAATTATGACGAGCCACAAAAATAATGCTTTTTACTAATAAAAATGTTTTGTTTCAGAATAGGCCCAATGCAACAGACACTTTTGCAAAACTTGTTAAGAGTTTTGTTGTCTGATCGTTGAAAAAATTTCTAACTTCTTACCGAAATTTTAAACCATTATGTTTGATGAAGATTACACCCGCTCTCTTTCTTTGATTCACAATAGCAATAATGAATGCTGGCCAGACAACAGCCCTGGTTATGGAGTGGCTAGTTACATGACCATTAACCATGGTCAGATAAAGAGTCTTAAGGAATTCCACGAACGAAAAGCCAATTGTTATCCGACGACAATATTCCAAGTTTGAACCCATATAATGCCTAACTCTTTTTTTCCAGGAATTTCCAGGGTCATTCTAATTTATTACCGAGGGATTTTTCTTTAATTGCTAGTCAACTTTTTCACAATTTGTTTACAACAGCATGACGGAGACATGTTCCAACGTTCTGGCTCCCTTTTCAATCACTAGGGTATGTACCCCAGGCTCTTCTAGTTGGTCATCCTACTAATATTATAAAGGCGAAAGTTTGTATGGATGTTTGTTACTCTTTCACGCAATAAATACTAAATGGAATTTAAAAATTCTTTCACTAATAGAAAGCTACATTATTTGTGAGTAATATAAGCTATATATATTGGTAAGCTCTGGTGTTATGAATAAGCTGTGGCGTTATGAAATTATTTATCATACGTTTTCTGTCCCTAACAAAATTGAGTTATTGCAAACGTCAGATGAAAAGTAAAAAATTGTTGCCTGGGGTGGAGGGGAAGGAGGGTGGAGGGGTTTGGGGGAGGAAGAAAGGGGAGGGAAGAAAGGGCAGATGGTGGAGGAGGGTGGGGGGAGGGGGAGGAGGGTGGAGGTAGAGGGGGGAGGGAAGAAAGGGTGGGGGTGGGGGGGGGGAGGGGTATGGGAATGGGAGGCGGATGGGGGTAGGGGGGGTATGGGGAGAGTGGAGTGACGAGAGGGAAGGTGGAGGAGGCGGAGTGGCAACCCCCCTAATACCATGCGAGCGAAGCCGGGGGCAAAAGCTAGTACTATTATATTTAAACTCAAAATTAATAAACCCTTACTTTTAACCACTTTTATTATTTTTAAAACCAACACGTCTCGTAATTGATGATTACTTCATCGGGGTTTACTTAGAACTGATTACAACAATAGACTTAAATATATGAAAAGCCGGGAGTGGTTAGAGAGCGGTGTTAGGGCATTATTTACAGAGGGAACAAATTTAACAAAGGGTCAAGAAGGAAGATTTTTGATTATTGCTAATATTTTAATTCTTGTTTACACTCTTTCTAATTTCTAAGATTTCGAGTTTATCTAAATGGATACCATTAGCATTACAGTGTACCAACTCTATTCCATTATTATAATCAAAAGTATGGTCTGCTTCCAATAAATTATTAGCTAACCCCGAGAAAATATAATTGTTTAAACTCCTCATCCTCATGTGTTTCTTTACACTAATTTTAAAGTTCCTCGTTTGACCTACATATATAAAAAATCCACAATCTTTACAATTTTGTTTACAGACTCCAGATTTTTCATATTTAAGATTCTTTAATTATTATTTTAAAGTGCATTTTTTTTTGTTTATTATTTGGTTTATTCTATACTATAGAATTCGTGTTTTTAGAAACATTAACAAATACTAAACTTAAAGTAAGATGGGTGCGGTTTATACCTTACTTAAATCTCGTCATGTATTTGTATGTAAACATCTTGTATTAGGTCTGTATATTTTGGAGCCCGTACCTTATATTGTATTTTCCTGATTTTGTTTTATCTATGCATTTCTTAGTCCATCTCATTAGTCCATCATGGAGGAAACTTTATTTTAACTTTTTGAAACCCAAAGTACATAAATCAAATGAGTCAATGAGTTATACAAATTCATAAAATCTTATAAGACATGTTTCTGTGAAATATTTGTAAAGTGATTCTTCATATGTTTGTGTCTGTATGTTGCTTCTGTGAAATGTTTTGTAAATTTTTTATTCATACATTGTGTCTACATATTGGGTTGAGTTGGGTTTAACTTCTCAAAAGTACCAATTGGTGATCCCTTAATGAGTTTTGATAACTCATGGGAGTGCAACTTCGTTGAATGTTTTTAATAATAAAAAAATAAAAAAATTATTTTTCTCCATTTTTTCTCGTCCTTTAAAGTGAATATCAATTTTTCAATAACTCTATTGCTTATTTAGAAAGATATCACCCTTGTTATTTGGTGTTGTACAGTGTACATCCCACCAGTGGTTTAAATTTTATAAAAGTCTTCAAAAGACAATATTGTCGGAGGCTTTATTCAGTTTGCACCCATCGGAAAACTTTTAAAAACTCCGCGGAGACTTTTCTAAAATGAAAAATTCACAATCCAATATTCGTCGACTTAAAATCTTTAATATTTAAGAAGAATTTTGGTGTAAAGTTTGGGGTTTTCGTTTTATTTTTAATTTAAGACAGACCAATAAGTTTTGGGTTCAAAAGACGTATTTAGAGAAGGATGAACACTTAATCTTTACACTCCTCATTCGCATTCATAGATATGTATTCAGATATCGTCTTATTAATACTCTTCTATTTTTCTGATTCTTGACATGGCCCGACTCAAATATCTTGTTCACTTGATCTTGCCATGTCTTCCGTCGGGAGTCCCCGATTTTTTCTAACATTTACATTTGCGTCAGACCTTCTCCTTACACCCTTTCTTCCTTCATGCCTGAACCATCTAACCATTCCTTTATTATTTTAGTCATTACGCTTACAACAGCCTCCCTTGCGGATCTCTACATTTCCCACAAGATCATACACATATACCTCAGGCATCTCATTTGTACAGCATTCCATCTACTTTCATCCTTCCTCTACTAGTTCCATGCCTCATTGCCATAAGGGTAGGTAGCAGCACTACATTGTGGACTGCTAGCTTCGCTTCTTTGTTAGAGCCAACCGCGTTCAGTTCTCCATTAAGGCTCCGCAATCGGGCTCGAAAAGAAGAAGATGGAGAGAAACAAAATTACGAATTTTAAAGGAGCGCGCTAACATTTACAGCGACAAAATCGATTAGAAAATTGTGGGGAGCATCGTATCATTTAAAGAAACATTGTTAATTTTTTCACAAATATAATTTATAAGATAATAGAAACAGACTTGTTTTTAATAATTTTTGAAGCATACTTTGCGTTTTTTTTTCTATCAAGGGAATTTCGTATAATTTGCGTTTCGGCGTCGGCAGCATCTAGACAAGTGATTCTTAACGGGGGCGCCAGCGCCCCCCTTGGGGGCGTTTTGGATGTTTGGGGGGCGTTTTTAATTTTTTTGCATTTAGGGGGCGCTGCAGGAGTTCGAGTAAGCATTGTCTCAAAATAGAAAATAAGCTCATTCACGAGCTATGCACACTGACATACTTTCTTAAGGTGCAACAACTTGATAATCTCTCTTAAACAAACTACACTTTCATGCTCAAAAATTTAAACTGTGGCAAAATACTCAATGTCAATCAAATAATAATGTTCACCTGCTTCAAGTATTCATCATTCACAACTATGTTGCACACTCTTTTCGTTCTCTCTCTTTCAAACACCATGACACTTATTTTACTAACAAGTTAATATTTGTAATATTAATTGCGCCTTATTCCTTATGTAAGAGTAAGGAAAGCGGATCGGCGAAATTTATTTCAATTAAGGGGTCGTCCATTAATCACGTGAGGTTCGAAAGGACAGAGGGATCAGAAAGGAGAGAGAGATTATACCTGTATTTAGAGATAATATTCTAAAAATTTCAATATACTTTGTACTAAAAAAAAACACTTGATTTTGGGTAGGGGGTGGGGGTAGTAAAAAGTTGCTAAAAAACATCACGTGATTAATGGACGACCCCTAACCGGGCGTTGATCATGTTGACTAAGTATCAAACCGCCAACAGTTCTGCGATAAAATCGTGTGTACTCGAGAGTTGAGCAACTTAGTATAGGTTTGTACCATCCTGGCTTTGGTACATAAAAAATTAAGCACTTGAAATATAATGAAATATTTTAAATTTTTATTTATTTTATTTTTTTATTTACAAAGAATGCTAATTGACATCCCCCCTAGGAGGTCACATGTGTTGCGGGAACTCTTTTTAAAGTTATTTTGTTTTAGTATTTTTAGTTGAAGACTTTAAATCCCTCAGGTCCCGGGTCCACTTCGACGGTGTCGGAAGGTCAACATATTTCCCATTTGCAATAATTTTTCAAATTATTGGAATACTAGCAGACGTTGCTGTAGCTAAAGAAATACAACGCCATTACCCAACCTTTATAAAATCCACACCACCCGCTTGCCAGCTGCCCGCTGCCCACTGCCCGAATTGAATATTTGAATTTCTTGGTTTTCTCTACTAAAATAAGCATGTATTATAAATATAAACCTTCCTCTTGAATCACTCTATCTATTGGTGGATCTAAGCGCACATACATTTTGAGCGACTTCATTTTATACTATGTAATGTTATGTGAACGCGTTCGAAAATTGAAAACTGTTTTTGAAAGGTGATGAAATACGCTTTCAATTTTATAATTCTATTAGGCAAATGTATTATAAAACTTTATCTTCAAATCATTTTTTTGTCTTTTAATTAAAAATTCCCTATTTTTTTTTAAATTGCCGTTGAAAACTTTGGTTTCATAAAGGTGTTGATTTTAATCAGCCTGGGGGGTAAGACTTGCCGCGCACTAGGCAGCTAGGCTGCGGCAGCCAGGCTGCCACAGCCAATCTAACATACGGTGGCTCATTGGAGCCCGCGCACTAGGCTGCCAAGAATTCCTGGCTGCGGCAGCCATTCAGCCAATAGATTGCGTACGATTGCACGGCAGCCAGCTGGCTGCACGCAGCCAGAGCGTGCAAGGAAGAACCCACTGGCTAGTATGCGGCTGCCTTTGTCTGCTCCGCGCATTTGTCGTAGCAGCCAGAATTATTTTACGCTCCGAAATTAATTTTAAATTCTTTTTGAAAATGAGTTTCATTCAATGATCAATTTTTCTTCTGGAATTATACAAGCCCATAATTGAATTTCTTATTTTTTTCAAGAGGTTATCAAACGATTTTACTGACATTCTTGTATAGTTAAAAAAATGTTCTTCGTGATTACGAAGATTGTTAAAATAATTATTAAATAAGCCTTTTGAGTGTCGTTCCAGAAGAAGAGGATGAATCGAAAATCTTCTCTTTGCTTTGCGTTTCTTACGAAACAAGAGGTAGAGTTATTTCTTCTACGTCCATATCGTAAAGGAAGGGTGACTACTGTCCGTCGACTCTGGCTGCCGAAACTGATGCTCAATATTTTGGCTGCGGCAGCCAGGCTGCCGCTGCCTGGCTGCGTAGTGCGCGGCTAGCCTTAAGATAAAAATATTTAAAAATTTCGGCTGTCTGTGCGTGGTTATTTATCCTCGTGAAATATTCCAGCATGAAATGTGAAATCTGTTTCATTGAACTCCAATTTGTTTTGAATTGTTGTCTCATTTTCAAATTTAGAACTGCATGTATGAAATGAAATTTTTAAAATTACACTTTTGAGTTCGTTGAACCAGAGTAACAATCACAGACAGATATCCGAAATTAGTATGTTTGATAGCCGTATAAATTTCTATCTTTACATAATTAATTACTTTATATTATTTTTTTTATTTTACCTGTACGATGTATTTTATGTTATCATTACGTTTCATATCAATGTTTCCAAATGTCATACTATGACATTCACCAGAAATAAACATTCCCTCAACAATGAACCTGTCATATCTAAAATGAAATGGTGTTTACCTTGATAGCAAACTTATATTTAATAAGCACATCGACTCAATCGTTCACAGGTCATATAAAATGCTTGGTTTTGTACTTCGTTTAGTAGATAATGTTATATTTTGCATTAGTCAGAAGTACACTGGAATATGCCTCGTCAAATTGGAACACGCAGGACAAAGTACACATAGATAGCATAGAACATATTCAAAACATAAATATTCTAAATTCTAACATCGATATTTTCTCCGATTCACTGCCCAACTTTAAAAGAGCATAATGTCAATAATATAAATTATTCAATGCGCATACATACATACATACATACATACTCACACATACACATACACACACACCTTCCTACATCACCCGTACTACATACATCACCCGGTAATTACTTAATATGCATACCATAAATAAAACTCTACAAAGAAATACATCATAGATACCCACCATGAAATATACTTAATAATTGTAAATTGTTTTCACCACCGTAACTAATGTAGGTACCATTTGTTTTTGTTTATAAATAAATACTTATTTAATACATAGTTATTTACTAAGGCGTCTGTTAACTGTCTGTATTAATGGTCACTTATCCTACACGTTCGAAGCTACCAGTGGCGTGCCCCAGGGTTCTCATCTTGGTCCTTTACTTTTTAATTTATTCATTAATGATGTATCAAACATATTCACCCGTGTTCTCATTCTAATGTTCGCTGATGATATGAAGATATATAGAATTATTGATAATATCGAGGACTGTCTGACACTTCAATCTAATATTAATAGCTTTTATGATTGGTGTCTTATAAACAAATTAACTCTCAATGTAAAAAAAGTCAACTTATGAGATTCCACAGAAAAAAAAACCCTTTGTTGTTTACCTACTTTCTCAATAATCACATCTTATTATCTGTTGATGAAATAAGAGACCTTGGTATAACCTTTGATACTTAATTAACATTCATTAAACATATTAATAATATAACCAGTAAAGCAATGCAAATGTTAGGATTTTTCTTACGGATTTCAAAGGATTTTAAAAATTTAAAAACTGTCAAATTACTTTACACTTCACTTGTTAGAAGCCAACTAGAATTTAACTCCACCATTTGGAATCCTTACTACAGTGTGCATGAGAATTCCCTTGAGCGAGTCCAACATAAATTTTTACGTTATATTAATTTTCAATTGGAAATATTCATCGAAAACATTAATTACCCCTCTCTGTTACAATTATTAGGATTCGATACATTAAAAGAAAGAAGAATTTGTTCAGACCTATTTTATTTATTTAAAATCGTTACCAACCTGTTGAACTCCCCTGAACTTCTTTCGTTAATATGTTTCCATGTACCTAGTCGATCAGTTCGTTTCAAATTAACTTATCATTGCAACAATACAGGATCTAACGCTGAACTCAATTCTATAATGAATCTGCATGTACTTGGAAATAAATATGTTTTGGATGAATCTATAAACATTGCTAGTTTAACCTCATACAAACACTACTTAATTAAAACTGTCTGTCAGCGCTTTTCAGCTTGATTATAATCAAATACAGTTTTAAAGTATTAATTTCTTAATACATATTGTCTGGGATTTATAATATGTTGTATTGTATTTATAATAACCTACTCGTTGTTGTTTTTATGTTGATACTACAATTTATATTGTTCTTTTTTATGTATTTTATATTTATATTTTTTTAATATTTTTTTATCTATGTATATTCTGTATTCATATGTAAAATAATTGTAATATTTTTGTAAAAGCCGCTTTAATCGGCGTTAATAATAATAAATAAATAAATAAATTATCTCATTTTATTTCTTTTTTTAAATATTTTTTTTTTATTTCTCTTTGTGCAATAGTTGTATATATAATATTATGGCAGACTGCGATTGCACTCTAACCTCAGTCTGGAATAAAAACTTATATAAATAAAATTTACGATGCGCACCCTTAATACGGTATTTAAAAAGAAGTAATATTCTTTTTAAATTATTTTTATATTTAATTAAATGAAGTCAATATTAGCGAAAATCAACCGTAAATCTGAAAACAGAAAATATTATCTTCATTTAATTAAATATTACAATTTGTGATTTTAATAATTAAATTAAAAATAAAAGTAAATATTTATATATATGTATTGTTACAAATTTACTGTATTTAGTATCAGTAAACTAAATGTACGTATTGTCATACAAAATACGCAGTTTTCCATGGAACTCAGTAATAGGTGCAGTGGTTTTGACAAATTTCAATCGGAATAATTCTACCCGAATAATTTCCGCACGTTTAAATACAAAAACGGATCCAATGTTATTTGGAAATGAATGCATTAATTACGTGCTTGTATCACAACTAATACAGAAAGGATTTGACAGAAATTGGATAACGTACTCGTACAACGCAACAGAGTTAGCAATAAAACTATACAGACTGCAGTCCATAATCACAGAAAATCCTAGAATAAAAATAAAACAACTCTTTAGCGCCGCCACCAGAATTTCTACCGATTTTTTTACATATCTCCCTTAAACATTTGAAATTTTTAAGCTCTTAAAAATATATGTTATTTTTTAAGATAATATCTATCTATTCATTCCCCACGCCGAAACGCAAATTATATGAAATTCCTCGATGGAAAAAATCGCAAAGTATGCTCTGAAAATTATTGTAAACACGTTTGTTTCAGTTATTTTATAAGTTATATGTTTGAAAAAAATCACAGTGTTTTTTATATGCTGTTTTAGACAGCCCCCAAGAGATTTTTTCTCTATTTTCAACAAGTCGTGTTTTAAATCACGGTTATTCGACCTCCATGTTTTACTTTTGTTTGTGTGGATACCGTACAAGAGTCTAAACTGCTTCCAACTTCAGGGGCCAGTGATATTATGACATCCCCATTTGAGGTATGTTGTGGGGCTGAAGGAACTGGGGAAGGGAAGGATAAAAAGGTGAGGTTAAAAAGGTGTTGATGTAACTAGCATTTCAGATCTGGTCAGAAAACACGGCTAAAACCATTCAAGCAATGTTTCTATTCCGAATGGAGATTTACTGGGGCGATACTGGGATTATCTTCCACATATATTACGATATTATATTATTATTTTGATAAAAATACAGAAAATAGGAATACGTTTAGTAAGCACTTAAAAGAAACACTTTGTGGTAGTCAAATAATAATGAGAAATAAGTATTTCAGTTTCGGGAAATGGAAATTAATGCATTTTAATGGTTATTTCGTTGAAATTAACATCTATTGTTCACTTGGCGTTCATTGTTATTATCATGAAAGTTTTAATATTAGTTTTTTTGAAGTAAAACTTCTTTACGCACGCTCGACACTTGGGGGTAAACTGGTGAACGCGTTACAAAAAAGAATACCTATTTACTACATTATGCGAACGGTAAAATCGATGCGAACGCTAATTAAAGCGAACGGTGATCGATGCAAACAATGATCAATTGCATTAAAAAAGCAAACGGAGCATGTGCAACTTTTGCCCAAGCACAGGTTAGGGGTAGGGGTAGGCAATGGCGGATGGGGAATGGGGAATGGGGAATGGGGAATGGGGAATGGGGAATGGGGAATGGGGAATGGGGAATGGGGAATGGGGAATGGGAAATGGGGAATGGGGAATGGGGAATGGGGAATGGGGAATGGGGAATGGGGAATGGGGAATGGGGAATGGGGAATGGGGAATGGGGAATGGGGAATGGGGAATGGGGAATGGGGAATGGGGAATGGGGAATGGGGAATGGGGAATGGGGAATGGGGAATGGGGAATGGGGAATGGGGAATGGGGAATGGGGAATGGGGAATGGGGAATGGGATAGGGATCGGAATATTTTTATTCCTGTTATTGTTATATTGTTAATGGACTATTGGTCCGTAAATAAATAAATAAAATATATCCAGCGGGTACCCGGCATGCGTTGCAAGGCCACTGTAACCTCGGGATCAACTAAACTGTAATGGTTCCGTTATATACAGCGGGTACCCGGCATAATTTAGTGAAGTTTTACTTCAGTCGTGTGGTCTAAAGCACACTCGTTTTTCTTTTCTTCTCTTATTTAACCCAAAATATGAACCTATGATCCTAAAAAAGGTTCTTAGGTTCTTAGTATGGGTTTAATTTTTAAAAAATGATAAAACCATCCTGATTACACTATTTTAATATTATTAAGGGAAAACATTGCGTGAAGAATAGCCCTCAAATTATTTGACCGTTTTTTTAACGAAATAGCTACTACGAAATGAATTATTTTCTATTTCCGGTAACCCAAAAATTTCTTGTTATTATCTTTTTTTTAATTTTTTTTTTTTTTTTTTTTTTTTTTAATCCTTTATTCCAGATCTCGGGGAGGGTGGTGCAGTCCCACGAGTTCCATATAATACATATACAATATATCAAGTAAAATAAAAATATTGCAAGATGAGAGAAAAAAAAAATTACATGGTAAAAGAAAATAATAGATAATAATACAAAACAAAATAAGAAAATTTGAATTAAGTTAACTTTTTGTTATAAATCTATGTCATCAGGAAGTGGCTCCACCGCTTGTAGATGGGACCCTGCCAGAAGTGGAATGCTGCCATCACAAGACTGTTTTCGCTCGAGGCTAGTCGCGTTCTGAAGTTAGTGATCCGTTTCTTCATGAGTGCTCGGAATCCGGGAACTCGCCCTTCTTCAAGACAACCCAAAAAGCGTTCGATACGAGTTGTTGTACTGTACTTCCATTCTTTTTAGTGATGCTTTCTTGAAGTTGGTCCATAGCTCCGAGGTATATAGGCTCGTGCAGTACGTGTTAAAAAGTTGCCTTTTTGCAGCTGGGCTGCACTTGTTAAATCTTCGAGAAATCATATTTGCCCTTATGCACAGTGATCTTCTCTGTCGCTCAATATCCGAGTCATCGCTGAGGTCCGCTGTTATGATGTGTCCCAAGTATTTGACCTCGATTTTTTCTGTTATTTTTGTGTCGTTTAGACTGACGGGTAATACTTTTATGGTGCCTGCGCCTGACTTGAATACGAGCAAAACAGACTTAGTGGGGTTATAGACCATGTTATATTCCGCAGCGTATTCTTCACATATCTTTAACAGCTTTCTCAGTCATTTTATGCTTGGTGACAAAATGACCATATCATCTGCGTATGCAATATTATTTACACAGTTATTTCCCAGGTGACAGCCTACATTTGCCGAGGTGAGTTTATCGCTTAAATCGTTCATATAGACGTTAAATAGAATAGGCGATAAACTTCCCCCTTGTCTGACGCCGCATTCCATATTCACTGGTGTTGACATTTTATTTTTCCAAATAACTTGGTTCTCTTGTTGATGATGCCAGACTGCCAGAATATTGATTATTGAACCTGGCACCTTCCTTTCTTTTAGTTTTTTCCAAAGCAGTTCGTGAGAAACCCGATCGAAGGCTTTACTTAAATCAAGAAAACAAGCATACACTGTGGTTTTTCTTGCCTTATAATATTCGATACATTGTTTTAAGCTGAATATTGCCATATCTGTAGACAATTTAGATTTAAAACCAAATTGATTGTCGGATGTAAATAGTTTGCCTTCTATTTGAATTTGTATAACTCTTTCAAATATTCTAGATATTATTGTGGCAAGAGATATCGGCCTATAGTTGGAAGTACTGGATAAGTCTTCTTGTCTGGATTTAACTAGTGGTACAATAATTGTACGTGAGAAGTTTCTTGGCATGTGCGTGTGTTGAAGAATCTGTGTAAATAATGTTGCTAGAAGCGTGTATATTTTTTCGCCGGCGTTTCTAACATGTTCAATGCTCAGGCTATCATAACCGGGAGATTTTCCAGCTTTCATTCGTTTGACAGCGGTTTTAACCATATCTTCTGTAACGATTATGTTTTCGTCATCATTTTCACATGGTTTTTCTAAGAAGGTGGGTTCTTTTCTTTCAGATGTTTTCGCAAAGTAGGTTATGAAAATATTAGAAATCTTTTCTGCGTCTGATTCTCCTTCAATGTGGGTTGATATCTGTGCTTTGGATTTTAAGATGTTGTTGGTTTTTTGCCAAAATTCTTTAAAATCTCTATCCTCAAATGCACCTGATATTTTGTCCAGTTTTATTTGTTCCGCTGTTTTTTGACATTTTCTTAGCTCAGATTTGAATTTTCTTCTCAATATTTTTCTGTTTTCTGCCAAAGGACCCGTCCGGGGTTTTCCATTTTCAATCCATTTAAGAAGTGCATTTCGTGATGCTTCATAATGAATCGAAACACTGTCATTCCATCCAGGAATATGTTTAAATGTGGTGCTGTTATGTTTAAGTCCACTTTCGAAGACGTTTTTTGCGGCCATGCACAGTGACTCTACAATCCTCGCATACAGTTTATTGATGGCATCTTTATGAAAGTTATTTTTGCATCCTGACTTTTTACAGAGTTCGACATCTCTGCTGCAGTTAATGCGGTTTATTAAAAATGATGCTGTTACAGAATAGGACATGATCTGAGATATAGTATGTGCTCTCCATTTTACTGGATCCAACGCTGTCGGGGTAATTCCCTCCGTAGTGGTTATTCCTGTTGTTTCTAACCAAATAGACATGGGCCGGTGATCTGTCCAGTCAACATCGTATTTTATGGAAATATTTTTTGTCATCTTTTTAATTGTGGCCGTTCCTATGCAGTGATCTAACCAGCTCGTTGTATTATGGGCATCGCATTAAATATGGCTTAACATTCTCATTGTTAAGCCATATTTAATGCGAATAACTCACAAGAGTCGCAGCTACTCCCGTCTGGAGCCAGTGAGACTATGGCATCCCCAATTGGGTTATGTTGTAAAGATGTGGAGAGGGAAAGGAGATGGCGAAGGGTAAGGTGAGGAAGTACCTGGTTATTTAGATATGGTCACCAAACGCGGCTAAAGTCATTTAAAGCAAAGTTTCAATTCTGAATGGTGGTCGTACATCAGGGCGATACTGAGAGTATCTTCCACTCTGGAACGTGCCGCTAATATACCGTATATTATTTTTTAAATTAATTAATTGTGAAATAACACAAATTAATCAATTTTTATTTATTAATAACACGCCGGGATTCGATCCCGTTACTTTCGGATTGCGATTCAAGAGCCTTACTCCTCGACCAACTGATACACAGTGTTTTATGTGGGTACTAAGCGTACCCCTATTTTCTGCATATTTTCTTTATTTTTAATGAATCATTATTTATTTTTCATCAACTCCACACAGGAGGCCCTGAAAAAAAAATCTCGGCTTATCTCATCTTTAAAAATGTTGTGTGGAGGGTCTAATTAATTCTGTAAGGAGAATAGATGATGTGATAGTACATGGTAGAAGAAGTCGTGGTCGACCGAGGAAGAAATGACATGATCAAGTAAATCGAATGATCATAGGATGTATTTTTCGCGGCCCATTTTCACAGGCTTTTGGTGAAAACCTTTTGGTGGTTTATACTTAATTACAAATACTTCGTTTAGTTTGTACGATTTTTCTTTTTTATTTGTATCGAAGTTCAAAGAACCTAACTAAAAACACTTCGCCGGTAACTATATATTTGTAATATTGAGAAATAAAAACTTGAAAGCAATGTAAATAATATTTGTGAAGTGAAAATGTTAAATTCTAGCAGATATCGTATTTCGTGCTTTACCTGGCTGGGTACTTGTTAGATTTACGTAATAACTTTTTATCTTATTTATTAAAACTTTCACGAAAATTCAAGATCAAAGGTCAATGCTTTTCGTTTTACAATCAGACTATGTATTAGGATCATAAAAAATAATAATAGTATTAGGATGATCAGTATAGCTCCGTTTTAGTGAAAAATCACTTCAATGGACGCTGTACAAATATATAATATACTAGCTTTTACCCCGCACGCGTTGGAACGCCATTCAAAGATTTTTTAAATTTTTTAAATCCTTTATTTCCCAATATATATATATATATATATATATATATATATATATGTTTTGAAAATCATAAGAGTAATGGGACCCACTAAGGCGCAGCCTGTGCGTGGGTAATATAGTTAAATATATTTTGTTGTAACAAAACAGTGGGTATTAAGCAAGAACATAATTAAAATGTGTTTAAATAGTTTGTACAAAAAGTGTATACAATAATAAAACACTTTTCACTATTGTACACACTTTTCACCACTGTTCACTATTCAACAATAAGTATATAGTTTAATACTAAGTGTAAGGTTTGTGTGAAAAATTAAAAATGATTAAATTTATAAAAATAAGGTTTTAACATTCTCATTGTTAAGCCATATTTTTAACTATTTTAGGTATTGGGGAAGTTTAGTTGCCACCTGAATAATTTTCGGTAAAAGATTGAAAGTACGAGGTCCAATGAAACTGCTGTGCGTTTGCATTGTTTTGGTATATGTTTGGCGGGTATAAACCACATTATTATTTCTAATGTTGATTCTGTTGTTATTTGTTTTTCTAATTGGTCTTTGTTTTTAAACGACTTCGAAAAGTTTCTTACCTCAGAACTTTCGATTGGGTGAACCGATATCGATGATTCTTTTTTATTAGAAAGCTGGTGCTTTCCGTGTGGTCCCATTTTAATTTGGTCCAGTTCTGACAATGGGATCCATGAGAAAACCATATATGAATGTCCTAAATTTGCAATAAGTATGTGCGCGACAAATGGACGAATAACTCAATATTACGCCAACAGATTTCGATGATTCTTTTTTTGAAGTATACTTCTTTACGCACGCTCGTCACTAAAAATCAAAAAATAAACAAAAATGTTAACAAAACAAAACGACTTCAAAAAATGCACTTAAAATTTTTTTTTTTTTCGTACTATTGTTATTTTTGGAGTCGGTGTCAGCCAAGATCTCCACATCTCACCTGTAACTAACTACCTATGTATGTAGTTACCCTGGCTGACACCAACTCCAAAAATATTTCTCCGCATTTTTTTAAGTCGTTTTTTGTTTTGTTAAAATTTTTGTTTATTAAAGATATATTTCATAGTTTGAACTATTTACAGTATAAATATTTTACGAAGACTGAATAGTTTAGATTATTTGTATAATGCATCTGTCGAAAAAGTTTTACTTCTATTATACATAACTTTGATAATATAAATTTGAGTTATTTGTAAAGGTTTTTATATATTTTAATAAATTGATTCTTCCTGCATGTCCTTTCCCGTGCGTCCCCGTTCACCTTCCGCGTTCCCCTTCCACCCTTCGCCGCATTACCTCTCCCTCGTCACCCTCTCGCAAACCCCACCTCCCTCGTTCCCCTCGCCCTCCTGCATTTCCTCCCTGTCGCTAAAATACGTGAAATACACATTAATTTGAATTTATACCAATTTCATAACGCCAGAGCTTACTTTTATAAATAGCCTATAACCTTCGCGTGCGTGCGCACAACATATCACCAAAGTTTCTTCGCAATCGGATTTGATTATTTTACATTGGTTTTTATATGTAAGATTTAATACAATGCTCTTACTAACGAACGTCTGATTGTTATTGCACTTAATTATGTTAAATCGACCACCATAACACGGGCACCAGCCTAGCATGGTGGTCGAAAAATCCACTAATGTTACCTCAATTTTTGATTTAATGAATAAAGAAAATTTAAAAAAAAAAAAAAACGATATACTAGACAAATAATTATAACAACTTATGAAAATTGTGAAGTTACACCAACACAACCCACATTCAACAAACATGAACATTTTTTTTAATTTGTGGAAATCAATTAACATGAAGATGAAGAAATCATGATCTTACACCCATATCCATTTTAATTTTTAACATCATCTATTGAGTTTCTCAGAAGTCTAAAATAAATATTCAATATTTTATCAATGATTAGATATTACAATTTGAGGTTTTCAATATTACTTGTAGCTTCCAGTGGTTTAGATGGCAAACAAACTGTTTGATGGCGCATGCTATTACAACCCACACTGCGCCCGAATGAATATTTTTTTATGTATTGAAAACACGTAGTTGCTATTTATTTAATTTATTTATAAAGACAAAAAAGGACATGGTTACAGTGATGAGAAAATTTACCGTGAGAAATGGTGATGTGTGAAGGGATATGGATGCGCATTGAATTGTTTATATTATTGACATGATGCTCATTTCAAATTTTTGCCAGTGGATCGGAGAAAATGTCGTTGTTAGAATATAGACCAATATTATTCAACACATGAAGAGCATGATTGATTGGCGAATTACTTGCTGCATTTGTCTTGTAATTAAACATGTGTTTTAAACACAAAGTTTGAAATGTGCATTCAAAAGTTATTGTTGAATTTTAAGGTAAGAAATTTTATAAATTTGTTTTGAATATGTCTATGTATACTTTGTCCTGCGGGTTCCAAATTGGCGAGGCATATTCAGTGTACTTCTGACTAATGCAAAATATAAAATTACTACTGTACGCGGGTTACTGTGAGAAGTGGTGATTGTGAAAGGATATGGATGCGCATTGAATTATTTATATTATTGACATGTGATGCTCTTTTTAAATTTGGGCAGTGAATCGGAGAAAATGTCATTGTTAGTGTTTGGGCAAATATTATTGAACGTATGAAGAGCACGGTTAATTCGCGAATTAGTTGCTGCATTTGTTTTGTAATTAAGCGGGTGGAATAGTTCTTTATGGCGTATACGTCTTAAGGGTACGCTAAAATTAACTAGGGAAAGAAGTTCAGTACACACAATGTTATTATTTAAAATTTTGTCTATAAATGTCAAATAAGCTAGTGTTCGCCTTTGTTGCAAAGTTTGAAATGTGCATTCAAAATTATTGTTGAATTTTAAGGTAAGACATTTTATAAATTTGTTTTGAATATGTTCCATGCTATCTAAGTATACTTTTTCCTGCGGGTTCCAAATTGGCGAGGCATATTCAGTGTACTTCTGACTAATGCAAAATATAACATTACTGCTGTACGCGGGTTACTGTGAGAAGTGGTGATTGTGAAGGGATATGGATGCGCATTGAATTGTTTATATTATTGACATGTGATACTCTTTTTAAATTTGGGCAGTGAATTGGAGAAAATGTCGTTGTTAGAGTATGGGCAAATATTATTGAACGTATGAAGAGTACGGTTAATTGGCGAATTAGTTGCTGCATTTGTTTTGTAATTAAGCGTGTGGAATAGTTCTTTATGGCGTATACGTCTTAGGGGTACGTTAAAATTAATTAGGGAAAGATATTCGGTACAGTCGATGTTATTATTTAAAATTTTGTGTATAAATGTTATCTCAGCCATTGCTTGCCTTTGCTGAAAAGTTACATAAATTAAAAATATTTTTCTTAGTAATAGAGAAAAAAATACATAGAATTACATGGGAGATGACATACATGAACTAGTTATTAATAAGCGGAAGAAATGAAATATAGAGGAACAATACTACTTACAAACTAACTCTTGATATTATAAAGATAAAAAAGGAGAGAAAAAATACCCTTAATTTTCGCTCGGTATTGATTTTAGTTTTATTTTCCAATTTGGGAAGCGGGCGTGAGTACCGCCATACTGAGAACCATTTATTGGATAACCAACACCTCTAACGTAGGCCACCCCGAGTGGTTCTCTACATTTGGTGACTTAGCAGGTTAATGGGGTGAGGTATGTCTAGGATTTGGCGCGGATGGTCCACTTACTGCGTGGTGGGTCGGATCGTGAGAGACAGCTTGAAGGAGAACATCTGGTCTCTCGAGTTGACCTCTGCCGACCCAACGCCTTACACCGACCTCAGATAATTCAGACATATTGACCCGATAGATTCCAATCCACTAATCATAACTTTTCCTTCCCAGAACATCCTCTCCTTTCTTCCCTTACAAAGAACCTCCACACACTAAGATGACATAGGTCTTGAGGGAAATTATTTTTCTCAAAGCCTCCTAATTGTGTATGGCTAATGTAAAAAAAATTATCCTTCCCAGAACTTACTTCCTCCCTTATAAATATCCTCCCCACAGCATCCCCTAAGATGATATAGCCCTCGAGGGAAACTATTTTCTTCTGAAACTAACGTTAAAAAAAACTGAATTTATCGGCCGGGAAAAAATATTGATATACTGTTAGATACTATCGCAAATTTTCCATAAATATACGCTCTTAGATCTGTTCTACATGACAGTTAATTTTGACTATTTAGAAGAAATTTCATGATTTCTTAGTAACCTGATGATTAGCTCTATTCGTCGATTAACAAATATTATCTCTTTAACATTAGTTACTCATCAATTTACACAGAGGTGGCGAAGTACACCCTTAAAGCCGGTTTAAAGTTTTATTCCATCAGAGGGTAACTCTATATATTTCTATAACAATATTATCGATCATAGAGACACTACGACCGCGAAAAATAAATAAAATTTACTATTTACTAAGCAGGTACAAATAGTGCATACTCGTATATGAAACTATTTCCATCCCATCATATGAAATAAAAACATTTAGGGGTGTTTCGGGGGAGATGGCATCATATAATTTTACTCGATACACGAAAAGGTACTCTGCCCCTTTCGCTGAAGCTTTTCTCGCAAGGTATATTTTAATACTTTTCAGGGATAGTGACTGAAAAATCTAATCTAGAAATCGATATGAAAAAGTAATCGAAGGTTTTGTGGACGAAACCTTTTTACTTAAATACTTTACGTAATTATTACGTAACTAGCTTTTACCCCCGGCTTCGCTCGCATGGTATTAGGGGGGTTGCCACTCCGCCTCCTCCACCTTCCCTCTCGTCACTCCACTCTCCCCATACCCCCCCCCCTACCCCCCATCCCCCTCCCCTTTATACCCCTCCCCCCCACCCTCCTCCACCATCCGACCTTTCTTCCCTCCCCTTTTTTCCTCCCCCAAACCTCTCCACCCTCCTTCCCCTCCACCCCAGGCAACAATTTTTTGCTTTTCATCTGACGTTTGCAATAACTCAATTTTGTTAGGGACAGAAAACGTATGATAAATAATTGCATAACGCCACAGCTTATTCATAACACCAGAACTTACCAATATGTATAGCCTATATTACTCGCAAATAATGTAGCTTTCTATTAGTGAAAGAATTTTTAAAATCCATTCGGTATTTATTGCGTGAAAGAGTAACAAACATCCATCCATCCATCCATACAAACATTCGCATTTATAATATTAGTAAGATTATATGTCTTAAAACATTAATAATATTAAATGTTTTGTGCGTGCAAAATAACAAACAATGTTCATAAAATAAAGTAGTTTATTGGTGTAAAATTGAAATCCCGCAAATATGATCTTCTGTGGTTATACCAAGAAAGCTTTTCAATTTCGTGTGAAATTTAAAGAGTGGGATGTGTGGGGAAATTGTACGCAAATGTCAAGCATATTCCAGATCTCTATGCGTTCCTAAACCATTATGATATGCGCTTGCTCGCGATGGTTTCTATATATACAGTTTTCCTTGAAAAACTCTTTTCTTTCTCATAAAAATTCACTCAAATAAATAAAAATAAAAAAACTTTTCGAGACTCCGTTGCCAAGCTATTTTATGCCTATTAGCATGGACTATGCGTATTACCTATATTTATTATGGCGATATAAGACGCACCAAGAATATTCCGCTAGTGTCAAACTCTTTCTAACGGACTGAATGAATATCCACCTAACGAAAAGGGCACAAAAAGTTGCCGAAGAATTTTTCATAAAGGTTAACCTAGGTTAACACGAAAAACTTGCACTGGAGCCAGCGGCCAAAAATTTAAATTTCGTCGAACTGATCTCGCGATCGTACTCTTGCAACTGTACAGGGCGGTTCCGACGAGAAAGATTAATTATTCTCCATACCAGCATTTTAACATAATAACTCAATTTTAATTTCTTACAAAATTTCCTACATTAAAAAATGCTCAAACTCGTGATGATAAAACTATTAAATTTTTTTTTTTTTTTACTTATTTTTTTATCAAAAGTGTTTTTTTATCAAATTTTCCAATAATTTTGAATATAATTTTTTTAATATACATTAGTTTGTAAGACCGTAAATAAATAGGAAAACTGAAGTATTTCAGTCACAAATCAAGGGCCCAGGTATTTTTTTATGATTTTATTTGAACTAAAATTTAAATTCTGAAACCTAACTTTCCCAAATAATATATTGTTTTATTTTACTGCATGATTATATGATTTGAAATGTGTGTTGTATAATAAAAATATTGTTTGAAAATTTAACAAATCTGCCTACGACCTACGGTAAAACCTTATTGTACTAAGAATAAACATATTTTCTCAAAATTCAAAACACAGCTTTACTAGATAAAAGAACAGTCTTTCGTCAATTTATATTTTTTTGTGGAAAAGAGTCGATGCGTCTAAAATTTGATTTATTGAACAATCTTTCGAAATCAATTTATATTTTTTTGTGGAAAAGAGTCAATGCGTCTAAAATTTGATTTAAAAATGACATATTTCCGGTTTTGTATGGTTAAAATTTCTTGCGTTCTTGCGAAATTGTCGGCATCTAAAATTTGATTTAAAAATGACATATTTCCGGTTTTGTCTGGCTCTCTTTATGTTCCTCTAACTCTAAATATTGGTACGTTAAATTATAACGTTACTACGTCACTTATTAATATGCATTTTCCACACATTATTATTTCGTAAAACTCGGAAGTAGGTACAGTCGTGCGTGATGCGTGGGTCTGCCTTCTCTGTTAATTCAGTCAATTTGAATATCTTTTTTCGAATATGACGCTTATCAATAGTTCCGTCCACACGAACTACAAATAAAGCATTGAGCTGCACCCAATTAGCAAAAGGACAAAAAAAGTGTACGAGCCTTCCTGTCAATGTTCAAGTATTTATTAACGAAACCTGTAACGAGGTTTGTGCTAGAAGAGAACATGTAATATAGATATGCCTCCCAAATTGTAAATTCTCATTTGGTTCAAAATAATGGTACTTAGCCAGAAGACTGTTTGAAAAACGAATTGTTAATGAGATCGTGACGTTTCTTTGGAATTATATATTTTATATTATAGTTTATAGTAGGTAGGAATTTACAAATCTAATGATTTCGAAAGAATATTGTGTTGATTTATTAAAAGAAAATTAAAAACATTTTTTTTGGACGCAAGTTCTATTATTAATAGGACTAGTAGTTATTTTGTCCCGGTGTTGGGTTGGTTTGGCTGATTTCTATATATTTTAACCTTGTGGGAAATGATATAATATTTTTCCACAATACCTATTGACTGTTCTATTTCTGATCTTCACTCTTGATAAACCATAGAAAAAATCATAATGAAAGACTAATATGCTTGGAAGATGCGAGACGAAGTTTGCCAACATTGGCGTCACAATTTCCCCACTCTCTACATTTGCAAATATGACGTATGTTCCGGTGGAAATTGTTTCCCCTCCTGTAGGGAACTAATATAAATTTTAATACAAAAATCAAGTGGAACTTCTATGGACATGAAGTACAACCATTATTAATTATTTATTTATTTATTAATTCCAACGCCCTGGTGGGCTTTTACATGAATAGTATATAATACAGAAACACAGATTTTAAATAAAAAAGATGAACTTGAAGAAATAAACACCATATGAATAGTAGGTTTAAAGGTAAACTAAAGTAAAAATAATGTATTTAAAGAAAATACAAGGTTTTTAAGTTGCAAATAGAATAGAAATAATAATTAATCAGTGCAGGTTAGTAATACAAAATTTACAGGATAAATAAAAATTATACCCAAATATATGAAATAGCTCCTTTGCGATGCTCCTTAAATATCAAAATATGCTACATAAAAGTATCATTCAGATATTTCTTAATAGTGGTAAACTTATATTAAATAGGTCGATATGTTTCCAAGTATATGAAATCAAGGAATATGTGCATGTAGTTGGTTCCAGAATTATTGTTGCAGAATAATAAATTTTGCCTAGTTGCTCGATTAGGCACCTTGAGGTCGATGAGTTGCAGGAGTTCACAACAGTCAAATTTAGAGTGAATAATTTTAAACAAAAAAGTTAAGTCATTTATTTTTATTATATTTTCTACAGAATGCAATTTAAGCGTATTTATTAAGAATGTATAGTTAATGTGTTGAATAGGTATGTGTAACTTGAAGTTAATAAATTGTAAAAATTATCATATAAAGATGTTTTTCAATATTGATAGGGCTTTGGAACTTATTCCATATCCCGATGTCCTGTTCAGAACACTATCATATCCCTTGTTCCTTCCTTCTCCGTTGCAAAGTCTTGCTTACTACAATGTAGAAAGAAGAAGTCGAAATTTACTACCTACTATAGTCAGATGGAAACTTATTTAAACACATTCGCAATACTGCCGTCGTCGATCTTGGATTATTATTTTATTTTTATTTTATTTATTTATCTCTATATATTACAGTATTAACCTAATTTTTAACATTTTTACATAATAGGTATAATTTGAAAACATTTTTACATTATAGGTATGTTTTGAAAATATTTTTACATAACAAATTTGTCAATTTTTATTATGTTTGGTATAAGGTAAGTTTGTGAAGGTGAAACTGTGGATGGGTATTGTTGTATGTTTCGTGAACACCTCACTAGGAGAACCTGTGCTGAGGTGTTTACGTGTTTATTTACGATTAAGTGTGACAAGTATTTATGTGTTGTGTAAAAAGTTTTTTTTTTTACCTTTTGATTTACCTTACCTTTATTTGATTTGATTACTTCTGTGGTTTTCGTAACTTTGTTACTTACAAAATCGGATCTCTATCTCGCATTTGGTTTTGAAGAGTTTTATTTCACGTGTACATTTGTTACTTCATTTTTATCCTACCATTCTTACCCCCCCAAAATCAACTCACCTGATAAAATCATGTCTGTACTTGTATACATTTTAAGTTAGTTTTAAGATTAAATACTTCTACATTGTCGGAAAAGTGAAACAGAAGTCGTAAAATGAAACAAAAATTAATACAGAATGGGAGAGAGTCGCCAGAATTGGTAAAACCTGAAGACCTATGCAGAAGTCTTAGGTAAAACTGGAGACATGAGAGGGAATCTTGTGTAGAACTGGAGACATATGAGGGAATCTTGTGTAAAATTGGACACATATGAGGGAATCTTGTATAAAACTAGAGACATGAGGGAATCTTGTGGAATAAAAATTGGAGGCATGTGTAGCAGAAAAAGCTGCAACTCAAATCACATAGATAGGTATGACAAAAACAAATAATATTTTACGTTTTTCTCCGTTTTGAGTCAACGTTACGGATAACACCATTATTTACTTATTCAGGACAGAAGAAAACTAGATGGCTGCTAAATCCTGCTCTCAATTGCCAACACAAAAATGTTACATGCTTGAATGTTAATTTATTACATTTTTTGTTACATTTTATTGATTTTCACCATTTGTTATGTTAGCTTGGGCCGTGTCAACAACTTCATTTTGTGCATGATAAAGAGGAAAATTAAACATGCATACCATAATAGTAATTATTAAAGCAAAAGTATGTACAATAAAGTAAGTAGATTATAATAAATAATGATAATGACACATAGATTTGATTTATTAACGACGATATAGGTAAACATTTATTTTAGGCAATATGAGGTCTAAAATTAAAAAGCTTTTTTAGTTTTCAATATCAGTTAACTTTTTTAGGTTAAGGTTATACTGATGTAAAGATTTTAACGGAAAGTTTTCGGAAGTTTGTTTTCAATAAACTCCATCTCAAAGAGATTGGAATATGTAACTACTTTGTTGAGAAAGTACGAACAAATAATACTTTTCGAATTTTTGAATAAACAACATTTCGCTTACGAGAAATATTTCCAGGAAAATCATGTCACTTTAGTTTTTGGTTAACCTGAAAAATAAGGAGCTATGTTTCGGACTGGTAACACTTTGCTTTTGGGTTCAGAAATCTCTTCAAAATGCCGAAAAATTTATTTGAGTGACTCGAGGAAAATATTTTTATAATCGAGGCATTTATTTTAATTTTTGAAGTAAAACTTCTTTACACACGCTTAACTTGGGGAGTAAGCTGGTGAATGCGTGACGAAAGCGTTACGACAAGTGTGATCGGGTGAGGCGAATGGAAGTTGAGAGGGAGATAGAAGTTAGTGAAGATAGAAAGAGAGAGAGTTACGTTTCGTATATTACTGTAGTGGCAAGAGAGAGAGGTGCGAGCACACATTTTCTCTCATAGCCAGTTACGTTTCGTATATCTAAGACACAGTGCAGGCCTATTGTCTGTATTACACTGTAGGAGTAAGAGAGAGCAGGGCGCACGCACATTTTCTTTCTCTCTTCTTTTATAAGTTAGTGAAGTTTTACTTCAGTCGTGCGGTCTAAAGCATACTCGTTTTTTTATGTGAATACCTCACAAGAGTTTTAGCTGCTCCCGTCTGCAGCCAGTGAGACTATGGCATCCCCAATTCTGGTATGTTGTGAGGCTGAAGGTAGTAGGGAGGGTAAGGAGATGGGGGAGAGGAAGGTTGGGAAGTACCTGGCTATTCAGATCTGGTCACCAAACACGGCTAAAGCCATTTCAAGTAACGTTTCAATCCTGAATTACATCAGAACGATACCGAGAGTATCTTTCACTCTGGAACGCACCGCAATTATACTATATATTATTTAAAATGAACTATTTGTGAAATGACACAAATTAATTAAAAAATCAGGAGTATCACTAAAAGATAAGATTAAAATTTCACGCATTTCACGGACATAAACAGTAAGCTTCAGGAACGACAGTTGAGATGGTATGGACACATAAGACGGAGACCATCAGACTACACAGTGAAGCAGGAAATATCTATGGAGCTTCATCGACAGTCATCCAGAGGAAGATCAAAGAACTCCTGGATGACTCAATGCTCCAAAATACTTCAGAGAAACATCCTGGATGAAGGCGATACTCAGAACCGAAGAAGCTACAACCTGAGAACGATAAGAACTGACCCCAACAGCCTACCTAGGCAATCAGTTAGGACAGCGCAAGGAAGAAGAAGAAGATAAATTAATTTTAAAAAATATATATTTTCCCACGCCGGGTTTCGATACTGCGACCTTCGGATTGCGCGTCAAGAGCCTTACCCCTAGACCACGCCAGTAGTCAAATGAAATCATTATCATCTTGAATCATGGTTGTCTTGAAATGGATTTAACTTTAATCAATGACGAGATTCGAATAACCATTTTTTTCTCAATCTATATTTTCCGCTGTTCTCCCACGTGTATATTATTTCTTTTCGCCATATGAAATTTGCTCAAACTGACTCCGGTTGACTGCATTACTGACAATTTTTTTTCGCAATATGGAGTAAAAATCTAATATCACTAACAAGATAATAAATAGTAGCCAGTAATTATGTAATATTCGTTAACGAATTAAATTCGGCCTTTTGCACTTAACTTTATCGGGTTAAGGGCATTCAACCAGCCAGCGGCCGAAAATCCACATTTCGTAGAAAGATGTTCTTACGATCGTACAGGGCGGTTCTAATGAGAAAGATTAATTATTCTCCGTACCAGGTTTTTAAAATTATAACTCAATATCGATTTTATTTCATTCCAAATTTGCTTTAATTTATACCTACATCAAAAAATGCTGAAAGGCTTGATGATAAAACTACAAAAATTATGTACTTTTTGTAATTATTTTTTCATCATAAGTTTTTATCATTTTTCAATAATGTCTAAGCAAAATAAGAATGAAAAATATCTTTAATATATAGTTTGTAAGTGCGCAAATAAATACACAAACGGACCAATTTTCGTTAAGAAACACATATACGTATATATTTATAATGATTTTATTTAAACTAAAATTAAAATTCTGAAACATACGTTTCCTAGATATTGTATTGATTTATTTTACTGCATGATTATATGATTTGAAATGGGTGTTGTATAATACAAAATCTTTTTTGAAAATTTAACAAATCTGCCGACCTATGGTATCTATAACCTTATTATACTAAAAATAAACATTTTTTCTCAAAATTTAAAACATACGTTTACTATATAAAATAACAATCTTTCGAAATCAATTTTTTTTTGTGGAAAAGAGTCAATACATCTAAAATCTGATTTTAAAATGACATATTTCTGGTTTTCTCTGATTTTACCAGAGAAAACCAGATAAAATATTTAGTGTATAGCACACTTGGGGTAAACTATAAAATTTATATAAACCAATTGTTATTATTATTAGCTTGTAAAATTGAAAAAAAAAACGCCCATGCTTACGTCAAAATTGCACAAATAATTACACGGTTCAAACGCAATTTTCAATGTGCACATAGTTAAGAATTATTTATTGCTCCAATATCCTGGCTGCAATTGCATTTTTCAAAAAAACTGCATCCTGCACCCTCCGGAGAGTAAGCGGAATTACATCGAGTACCCGGAGTACACAGTCGTGGGCGGGTGGCCGTACCGAGGGAGGGGTTGCTTGCTTGGGCGGGGGCGGGCCGGTACGTATATAGGCCGCCCTCCGTGGCTGCGGTCCTCAGTAGTAGCCCATCTTCTGACCAGGAAGGATGAAGGTAGACTAACGCGGGTGTTAAATTAATATCAAGTGAAGATCTTTGGACCGGCGAGGATGATGTGGACGAACGCCTTTCTGGCGCTGCTGGTGCCGATCTTGGTGTCTACGAATCCTCTGATATTTTCAGGTATTTAAAAAAAACTTTATTAAAAACTAAAACAGTTATTTTTGAAGCATATCTTATCTGTTCTAAAATGCAACAAACCAAAAGTTAAAATTTTCACGTTTCCATTTTTTTGGACGGATTGTTTAAAAAAATTCGAACAACACATCAAATTTTGAAGTTAATATTTAAACTTAGTTCTATTCAAGTTCTGTCAGTATACCATTATATGACAGTTGCTTCACAAAACCAAAATAACCACAGAACTTCAAATTTCATGAATTTTTTTAAACTTTTAAAATTTGTTAACAATAACTAAACTAAATTTGTTCGAAATAACTTAAAAAAAATTAAAGAACGCACTTCACTTTTTTATCGAATTAAGTAAATCATTTTATTGAGAAACCTTCTCTAAAATGATGAAAAAAGCTTGTGTAAATCATAAAAATTTCGTGTTCAAACTTTTTCACAACTTTTTGTTGCATAAAACAGGATAAAAATTACAATCCGGATTAAAATCAAAAAGCATTACATATTTAAAAACTTATAAATGTAAAAACATTGATTGATTTTCGTTGAAAGTTTTTCTGATAACTCCCGCGATTTCTTATATTTCAAAATAATCCTGATTTTTTTCTCAAGCTGGGTTTAGAAAGATAAAATGCATATTTTATAATAACGAATATATTTCAGTATTACGCTGTAAAATCTGCCAATTAAAAAATTGTTTCTTGTATTAATATTCAAGTAGAATTAAACAGAACATAGATTTCCATATGAGGAAGCTCTAAATAAGCTTATTTGTATAATTAATATACGAGTATTATCGCGTTTAATTTATACGTGGGTCAAAAGAATTTTTTAATTATCATTCTATCCTGACATAACGATTAATTAACAAACATAGCCTACACAAGTAACTGATTATTGTAAGTAGACACAAACTATCTGCGTGATGTAAGACAGAAATGGTTGATACTGTTGAAAGCTTGGGGGATTGGTGCTTGATGCTGAAAAAGTTTGAATTCCAACATCAAGTTACACCAATAGCATAACTTATCACTGCTGGCTGTTCTATCAACGTATTACCAATTATTATCAATGGTATTATTACTTCATAACTAATTATTTTTAAATAGAAATTTTAAAAAATGTTTTTTAAATGTATAAAAAATATACAGTTAAATAAAATATTTTTTAAAGAAAAAACAGTTACCGATCGATACATTAGTTGTGACGGGTTGTTAAAAAAAATTTGAACAATTCATCAAATTTTTAAGTTAATTTTCAGGTTATGTGTAAGTTTTATTCAAGTTCTGTTATTATATCATTATAGGCCAGTTGCTTCATAAAACTGAAATTATCACACTCCTTGATTACAAAGTTTGAAAATTAACAAAAAAAATTTAAAGAATTGTCAATTTATTTTAAACAATCCAACATTAGCATTTTAAAAATACTTAACTTTTTCTAGGAATAATTTTTTTTTAAATTTTTTAGTATAATTCAATTACATTTTATAGTATAATTCAATAATGTTGTCCTCACTGGGTGGCTTACCCCTGCTGAGGTCGTTACCTTACTTACTTTAAAAACTTCCTAAATATTAATGATTTTCTGCTTAAATTTTTTTTTGTTACTCATGAATAAATTGTATTAAATTATTACCTCAAACGTTACATAAGCGTTCATCATTGCAAATTTTTTCTATTTCTTCTTCTCAATTTCGTTAATTAAATCTTGCATTTTCTTATTATTATTAATCAATTAGTATTATAATTTTATTATTTGAGTTAAAATTCCCTCACCAAAAACATGAACCTTGTTTCTTTATGGTGAGGATCAGCTAGTAGGTATTACAATTATTTTCTATTTAATTTACCTTGCACACGTTACAATTATTAAATTATTAAAAAAATTACATGCAAAATTACGCTAAATTATGTTTTCAAATTTCGTCATTACATACATAAAAAATAATGGCTACTTTGTGACTTTTAATAACAATTATCACCATACAATTAGCTCTGTCATCAGGTATCGTCATGGTATTGTTAAGTTTGATGGGCCTTACAACAATGGCATTTTCCTTTCATTGGGAATATTGATTAATAAACATCAAATTCAGAGAATTCTGTGACACCACACTGTTCTTTATTAACGAGTATGTGTTCTTTTGTTTTGTTTCTAAAGATATTCAATTTGAGAAGCATTAACCTAAGTTTCTATCAAATTTTCAATAAATATAATCACGATTAATCTATACGTAAAATTAAATGTATTTTCTGGGTTAGAAAATCTAACCACAGTTTATTTTCAGGTAAATAATATTATTATTATACACGAGGTAATCAAAAATATTAAAAGCTCAGACTTAAGATTATTTATTTAGAGGTCTCAGCAATTATCTTTTTGCAATTACTTCTTGTGATCGAAAATCCTTTGAGAAAAGATTTTGTATTGCCATTTATCCAGGTATTAATCTGACTAATGTAACATCTCGAATGGTGAATCATAAAAATGTTAAATAATACCATTTTCCAATGTCAAATCGCTTTTTAGCAATAAACTTTCACGATTTAAAATATTCATTAATGTGTCAAAAATAAGACAAAATATTGCTGGTTCCCCTGTAGTTTGAGAAGGTATAACCAAAGAAAACCAGAAATATGTCATTTTTAAATCAAATTTTAGACGTATTGACTCTTTTCCACAACAAAATTATAAATTTATTTCGAAAGATTGTTCTTTTATCTAGTAAACGGTTGTTTTAAATTATGAGAAAAATGTTTATTTTTAGTATAATAAGGTTATACCGTAGGTCGTTGGCAGATTTGTTAAATTTTCTTAAAAGATTTTGTATTATACAACACCCATTTCAAATCATATAATCTTGCAGTAAAATAAATCAATACGTTATCTGAGAAACATATGTTACAAAATTTAAAATTTAAAAAATATATACGTACATGTTTCTTGACGAAAATTGGTCCGTGTTGGTTTGTGTATTAATTTGTGCACTTACAAACTAATATATTTCAGATTTTTTTACTTAGACATTATTGAAATTGATAAATATTTATGGTCAAAAAATAATTTCAAAAAGTACATAATTTTAATAGTTTTATCATCACGCTTTTCAGCATTTTTGGATGTGGGTATAATTTAAAGCAAATTTGGAATGAAATAAAATCGATGTTGAGTTATTATTTTAAAAAGCTGGTACGGAGAGTAATTAATCTTTCTCATTGGAACCGCCCTGTACGATCGTAAGAACATCTTTCGACGAAATGTGGATTTTCGGCCGATGGCTGGTTAAACGCCCGAGAAAAAATGCGTTGAAATCTCGGGCCAACCAGAAGTAGATAAACCGTTTCATGGTGGACTATGATTTTTTAATGTTTTTCTATTACCGAAGAAGGTGACGAAAATCATTTAATATAATTTAATACCAAAAGGACGTAAATGTCGATGACGTCGTATTCCAAGTTAATTTCTTTGATGAGGTTTTTCGATGAAACACTAAAGCGAAGGAACGGACAACACAACCCACGTAATTTTCATAAAACAATAAAATACTCGGAATTTGAGTTTTCGTTAAATAATTTAAGTTCATGATCTCTTCCGTTTATTAAAAAAATATTACCAATTAATTGATTAATTTACCAATTAGTGGTACAATGTTTTTTTTTAATTCCTTTTTAATCTTGTTATTTTGGCAGCGTTTTGCTTTTTCGTGGTTTTGTTAAATAATGACAGGATATTTGATTTTTTTTACATTTGCTCGACACAGGAGGCCTTGAGGAAAATAATTCCCCCTAAGGCATGTGTCGTCTTTGGGAATGTTGTGAGGAGGGTCTTTTTAGGGAAAGGAAGAAGAGGCAATGCAAGTTCTGGGCAAAAAGGGGATAAAGGGTTGGTAGGAATCTGGGAGTCAGTGTGGCCGGCAGTGACGGACATATCTATCTATCCCTCCCACTGCGTTGCAATTTAATATTCCGAGAGTCCTGCTGGAGAGGTCAAAATATCTCCCTCAAATCTCTCCCTCACGCAGTTGGTGGGCAGACGATCAGGACGAACCTAATCCCATGAACCCGGGCACCCCTGCTAAGTCACCAAAGTAGCGAACCACTTGGGGTGACCTATGGCAGAGATGTTGGTTATCCAATAAATGGTGCCGGGGCGGCGGTGCCCATACCTGCCTCTTAAAAATTAAAGAATGAAACATGCAAGTGGGTGCAAGAAGTCCTCAGGGATATCTCAGGATTAAGTGTCACGATTATGTACATAAACTACTAGGTATGCTACGGTCACCAAATACGCCTTAAGCCATTTCAAGCAACGTTTTAATTCCGAATGTCATTGAATTGAATGAACTGAATTGCCATTTTAATAGTTTTGCTTAAAATGTTTATTGTGTTTTTGCGCAAACATATTTTGAAAATCAAAACAACTTTATTGCTCTGCTAAAGGTTCTACAATTTATTATGCACGACGAATTAAAATTAAGAGCTACCAAATATTTAAAAAACAATTCGTAGACATCTAAGTGCATTATTTTAACAAATAGTTACGTGAACAGTAGACATGGCATTAAAAAAGTATGTTTTTAATTTTCTTTTATATAAATCAAAATTAAAATAATTTCTGGAGATATGTTAGTGGTTACTTAAATGCCTACCCACTTAATTAATTGTTAAAATTTTAAGTGGCACCAAAATATTGATTTTTCCGATTAGTAGAATCCACTTTCACGCGAACTCTGGCGGAATACAAAGGAAGTATTCAACACGGCTACCATCTTGAAATGGAAATGATATAAGCACACACATTTACAGACAAATGAAATGCCAGAAGGTCGAGTTGAAACAGGATTTGGCCACGCTAAGTCAATTGAATATTTATTCTAGGTACACCAACCACTGTTTGCTAAATAATGTTTTAAGATATTATTCATGAGACTGTTCAATTTATACAAAATTGTATTTAGCCGATTCACAAGAAAATAAGTCAAATTTTAAGTAACCTCCGACACTAAAAAGAGCTGTTGACCTTGAAACGCCTGAAAAAAATTTCACGAATTGTAGCTAAAAACTATCTCGATCACGTCAGTTTTCAAACAAATAAACCGCATCATAATAGGTCCATTCGTTTAGGAGCTACAATGCCACAGACAGATACACAGACACTCATACGATCAAACTTATAAGACCCCTCTTTTTGCGCCGGGGTTTAAATATGAGAATAAAAATCTAAGTTTTATTCTCATAATTTGGAAGTCGGGTATGGCGCCGCCCCGGTAAACATTTATTGGAAAACCAACACCTCTACATTGGTCATCCCAAGTGGTTCACTACGTTTGGTGACCTAGCAGTTGTACCCGGGTTCATGGGGTGAAATTGGTCCAGTTCTTAGTGGCGGATGCGTCTGCCTACCAATTGCGTGGCAGGCCGGATCGGGAGAGATGAGGGAAACCTTTTGATCTCTCCAGCAGGACTCTCTTAAAATATCGCCTTGTACCACAGTGAAAGGGATGGGATTCATACGTCCATCACTTCTGGAGTTATTCTTAGATTCCTACCCACCCCTCATACCCTTTTCCTTCACAGAAATTCCTCTTCTTCCTTTTCTAAAAAGATCTTCCTCATAGCATCATCAAAGGTGACATATGCCCTGAGGGGAATTATTTTTGTCAGGGCCTCCTGTGTGGAGCTAATGTAAACAAAAATTAATAATACTAAATTAAAAATCCTGAAGTTTTTCGGTTGCATTATCTCTAAAGAAACATAAATTTCCATATTATTATCTCAAAAAAGCTTTCAATTTCACTCACACTATCACAACATAGAATTATAGGCAAACTTTTCACTCGGAAGAAAACTACCCAACGGGCTTTACGTATAAGAATAGATATTAGGTATAAATGGTGAGTTACCGATGTTAACCAAGTACCTACAGGTATAAATAATAATAAATATATCCTTTCCTTCGGTGAACGTGTGATAAAGCTCTGTATAATGTCCTAGCACATGTAGAGGTCTAATATGAAAGATCCGCCGATGTAAGCACTATTAATTATACTGAGAAAGATACGCTTAGATTAAGGATTAATGGAAGAATATGGAAGTGAGTTTACAAGGATATTTCATTAGCTATGGCATAATGAAAATTTTATTACACAGGACGTTGAGGAAACCTGGCGGAATTTTGCTAATACAAACATTTTCCCGATTTTCCTCTTTGGATTTTGACACTACTGCAATTTAAAAAAAATATAGGTAATACGGATATCGACCATCAGTGTGTCGGTAGGTTTTGCGTTTTGATAAATTACTGCGTATGGGAGTTCAAAAATCGTTAAAATTGCCTGGTTAGAACGCCATTAACATACGTTCAGTATACAGACTCGACAATGTAAATCTCATATAGTCAGTAAAAAAAATCTTAAAAATCGGTCTAGTTTTAGAGGAGAAAAATGAGAAATATAAAAGCTCGATTTTGATGATTTTATTTGGATTTATCAGCCTGAGATGCAGTTGTCCATTTCGCTTAGTATTCGGGGAGTAAGAGCGACAGTGACAGCAATAGTTTGGTAAAATACCAATTGTTCAAATTTCTTGGCCTCCGGGTTTCCTCTTAAGGGACATGTCTACTTTACTTTAAGGGGCCGCAACTCGAATTTCTACCGATTTCTTACATATCTATCTCTCTTAAACATTTTAAGTTTTGAAGTTCTTAAAAAAATTAATGTTATTTTTGAAGATAATGTCTAGATGCTGCCCAAGCTGAAACGCAAATTATATGAAATTCCCTCGATAGAAAAAAATCGCTAAGTATGCTCCAAAAATTATTAAAAACAAGTTTGTTTCTATTATCTTATAACTTGTATTTGTGAAAAAATTCACAATGTTTCTTCAAATGATACTTAAGATGCTCCCCAATAGCTTTTTGCTCTATTTTAAACGATTCGTGTTTTATTAAACATTTTCCCAATTTTCACATCGATTTTGGCGCAGTAAATGTTAGCGCTCTCATCTAACATTCGTAATTTCATATCTCTCCAACTTGTATTGTAAAAAAACGAGTCAAACAAAAACACAGTCTTTATGCTTCTAAATGAAGTGGAATATTTTGTTATGATAAGTGGTGTATTATGAAAGGATCAATATTTAAAAATTGTTAACTTCCATAGAATGCGTAGTAATGTGTAATTTGAGTCGTGATACTTCACAATACGTAGGATTTGAGACATAATACTCAAAATGCAACTAAATCATAAAAATGCAAGTCCATGGTTCATCCTTCTGCTTCTAAAATAGTTGTTGCATCATGGTAGTTGCACCTGTATGCAATTTTGAAAATCCTGTTTTTTCTTCATGATATCTATAATATCTTTCTGCCACCGATAAACATGATTATTTACTTCAAGTCTGCATCAAAAACTCATTTCTTTAAATTTTGGACTTGCATCCACATGCTTCTCGGGTACAGAATTAATTACTTAAAAATTCTGACGACATATAAAGATTTTTTCAAAATTATTTTAATTATTAGTTTTTATGCAATGCTGTTTATCGAAAGTTCCCTTCGATCCGAAGCCGACTAACTTGTCAATGGTCGTGACGTTGGGAAGGGCAGAAAAATTATTTTGTCCGAGTGGGAACCTGATGTATTTGTCCACTTGGCTACTTACCTGTCACTATCACAAAATTTTGCCACAAAAGAACAAAGGCAAGACATGTACTCGGACTCACACATGAATCTCTTTTAACTTTTAAAGATCACTCTACGCCGCGGCGTCTTTATAGTGTCTTCAACCCATTTTAAATTACTCTTCCGTAATTAATTCAAATCTCTGACATCAAAGAGTAATCACATAACTACACAATAAACGTAAAAATTTCGTTTATAAACTCGGGTTTTCTTTCCTGAAGTTGTCTTGTGCGTCAACTCGTCATGATGCCGAGCTCTTTATCACTGTGATCAAATTAAACCAAAGTAATTATTTTGGCTTGGTAACGGGGATATTTTAACCCCACCAACTCTGTGAGGATTGCGTTGGAATCAAACATGTTTTTTTTATAAAAAAGGTATCAATTATGAATTATTAAAAATAAGAAAAGAATTTATTTTTGTATCGACCTACACAGATCACCTTTATCCATTGAACGCTGGCGTTTGTAATATTACAGTTCAATTATACAAGTGATTATGTGAACAGTAGATCTCAAATCAGCCAATTATCCAGTCGAAGTTAAAGTGAGCCTCCTAGTTAAAGTCAAGCAGTTAAAGTTAGCCATCTAGTCAGAGTAAGTTTTCAATTTTTTTATAAGAATAACTCTCATTTTATAACTTTTGAAGGATATTCCCCTCAAGAAGGTTATTCCCATGGACAGTTTGTCCCAGTTACGACCATTATCTTTTTCTACGTTTCTGTGTCTTGTTCTCTTTCATATATTCGTTTAGATTATTAGTGTTATCTTCTTCTTCAAAGTAAGTTTTGCTTGAATAATATAATAATGAGTATGCAACAGAAAAAAAAACAATCAATGCAACAGATCGAAGGCGGAAACGGAAGTGCAAACAAATTTACACAGATATAAAATGCCAAGCTGTCGAGTTAAGGCAATACTTCACTACGCTCAGTTTAATAGCTATGATGGGAAATGATGTTGCCTTAAATTTTCCATTACTCTTTCAAACAAATCTCGATCTTTAAGTCTATCCGCTTATCGGGCAACTGAAAAAAAAACAGTTGGCAACTCAATCGCTTTCAACATTAAAGCAACTTGCGAATTTTACTGGCGGTCCGCACACAGGTAACTTCTCAAAGACGATTTGTCAAGGGCGACGCACTCGCAACTCGCGGTACTAGTCGCCGCGGCCGGCGCGTTTCAGTTGACAGGTTGACAGGTTGCCATGGTTGCGCTTCACGACCTGAAAAGATTTCGAGTAATTCGCGATATGACATGCAAGAAAATTATGATTTCGTCCAGGAGGTTGATACATTATTATTATACATTAAGGTTGATAAATGATAAATCTATCTATCTATCTATCTTTTATCTTATATGTATATAAATAAAAATGAATCGCCGATATGTATGTACGCGCATAACTTCCGAACGACCGCGACGGCACCAATTGGGTAATTTTTTTGGCGATCGTTATTGTCAGGACAAGGTTTGTATAAAATTGCTGGTGAGCTCTGGTATTATTAAATTTGTATCTATAAAAAAATTGCAATAGGTGGCACGCGAGCTTTTTGAAAACTGAATGTACCGGGGCTGAATGTATGGAATGCGGGAGGGGGGAGGGTAACTTGGTAGGGGGTTCGTGGGAGGAGGGGGAGGGGAACCTGAGAAGGGAGAGGGGAACTTGGGAGGGGGGTTCGGGGTCCGGGGGAAGGTGGGGAGTGGAGTGGGGAGAGGGAGGGTGGAGGAGGCGGAGCGGGAACGCGAGAGGGGAAGGGGACGTGAGAGAGGAAGGGGAGGCGGAAGGCGGAAGGACACGCAGGGAGAAACAATTTCTTTATTAAATGGCATAGCAACGCTTGCCGGGTACCAGTTAGTTATTGATAAATTATATTTTCGTTAAACAAGCTGATAATTACTGATATCGTAAAGTTGAGTTACTCCGTGAATTGAGTTGCCAACTGGTTTTATTTTGTTTTCGGTTTCTTCATGGGCGAAGGGCCCGAAACCGATGTTGTCGGAGGGGAAAAAACACAAATCCTGCAAATCCTTCTACAGCCGAGTTGTGGCGAACAAGGACAAGTAACGAAAATGTATGGTATCTAAACCTAATCTTCATTTATTTATTTAGGCATACATACTATACATAGTAGACTTTATTACAAGTGGTAAGACATGTATATTGTATATTAAATTGTAAATACTTGAAGTATTTAACATATGCCCACACAATATTTTAGTAATTTCGTCTGGGATGAAAATATATCTTAATCTTAACTAAATAATATATAACTACAATTTGGGAGGCGGGTATGGGTTCCCCGGGAACTATTTATTGGATAACCAACACCCCTGTCGCCCCAAGTGGGCGTGCCCCATGCGTTTGCCCACCTACTGAGAGACTTTTTGAGGGAGAGCCGGACTCTCTCGCCCCTTAGTCTTGCACCGCAGTGGGAGGATGGATTCATACATCCGGTACTCCTGAATTCGTTGACCCCCAGATTCTTACTCACTCCACATACCCTTTTCCTTTCCATAACTTTTTCTCCTTCCTTTCCATAAAAAGATCCTCCACATAGCATCCCCAAAGATGTCATAGGCCATGAGGGATGTTTTCCTCAGATGCTAATTAGCTGTATGGAGCTAATGTAAAAACATATATTTATCGGTTCCATGCAAAGGTCATTAAAAGCTATGAAAAAACAATTTTAAAATAGCCGGTAACCCTTACCAAACTTAACCTATTTAACCATTTTTTTCATATTTTTTTATCATCACTCTTAATGATATTCTGAAATGGTTCTGAGTTGGTTTCATTCTGAGTTGGCCGGTCACCATATTTAACAGTAATAATGATAAACAGGAAGAAAGTTTGCGGAGAGACGAAAAGAATTTTTTAAAATCAGGATTAGTTCACGGTAACGAATTCTAATTGTCTTTTAATAAAATTAAGTGTAAGTAGTTTTAAAATCATTTACATCATGCTAAAAAAAATAATAAATTAGTTTTGCAAGACAGCAAAAAATCATGAAAAATGTCTAAGTGTAGTTTCATAGGGCTGCGATTAAACAAACTTAGCCTAAACATAAAAAAAACACATTACATATTGTTTGCAAATAAAAAAAATGTAAGTCTTAATATAAGTCTTGATAATAACCGCCTTGAAAGGGCTGATGTTACAAAATATCTTGGCCTTTTCATTGATTCACAACTCACATGGAATCACCAATTTAAACATGTTCTATCCAAAATTACTCCTATAACTGGTGTTTTATATAGACTTCGCGGGTTACTTCCTCCCTCTCTATTAAGATCGATTTACCATGCTATGATTCACTCACATCTAATATATCTCGCCGGAATCTGGGGATTTGCTACAAAAAAAATGATTTCAGAAGTCCAAGTCGTCCAAAATAGAGCCCTGCGAAATATATTCAGTTTACCTTGGGATACACACGTCAAAGACATTTACAGAAACACCCAAATACTTCCTTTTAACACCATTCCCACTTTTGAAATAACAAAAACTATATTACAAGTAATTCAACACTCGGCACATTCCAACACTACACTCAATTACAATTGCGACGTACACCAACACAACACAAGAAATCACAACAAACTTCATATACCAAAAATCAAATCAACAAAATATGGACTAAGATCCCTAGAATACATAGCTTACACAAAATATAATCAACTACCCAACGAGATCAAATGTGCAAGTCAATGTAAAAAGACCCAAACTAAAATGCTCAAACTTCATTTTATGAATGACTATCTGAAATAATAATGTTGTGTATGTCCTATGATATGTCCATTTAATACATACAGCTATATGTTTCATGTAATGCGTATCATTCCCGCAATGAGTTTATTAACTCTTGGGAGTACAATGCTTTATATAATATACTATATTCTGTATTGTATACTTTTAATAAATAAAAAAATTTAATAAATAATAGTGGTTATACGTTGTGATCGTGCGAGTAAGTTAATTGCTGTATACTGTTGTTTATAAATACTTAAATCCTACGACAGCGATAAGGAAAAGTACAAAAAATAGATAGTTACTTAGAGTAAAATTATCGTAGAAGGAGTGTGGTTATGGTCCCGAGTAATCCCTTTTTAATTTCCTTCGTACTCATAATATATAATCCGTTTTAATTTCCTTCACACTAATCTTTAATATTCCAGAGTTCTTGTTATGTGTTACGTGAAACAATTTGCCGAAATAATTTACTGAAAATTTCAAAACATAAACAGACCTCATTTAAATTTGATTTCTTTTGAAACAAAGGCAAGGAAATTTGCCACGAAATTACTCAAAGTTTAACATTGTAATGTTCTCGTATATGTGCCACGTATGTGCAGTAATTTATAATTATCATACTAAATGCCTCGCGCCTTGCGTCGTGCGTCAGAATCATCATCGTTGTCATCTTTGAGTCAGAGAGGCGTAGGATGAAGTGTTTAGAATTTAGAATCTTATTATCAAAGTGGGGCATTTACAAAATGTTTGACTAGAGTCGGTTTTTTGTTTCGCGTAAGTAGGATAACCATTTCCAAATTGTGTTTTTTGTTTGTTAAATATGCGTAGAATCCACCTCGCGGATAATACGGCAAATCGGTGTTGGCGAATTTTGATGAACAGATAATACGGAATATTCCTTTTTTAACTACAGGGTTTTTTTAATAGCCCGCTATTTCGGTAGATGTCACTTTTGAAGCTGTCATTTTTTGACATTTGAAAAGTAGAAACTACGCCATTAATAAAAATGGAACGATACACGCTTCAACAACGCATTGAAATTATGAAAATTCATTTTAATAATTTCATTTTTTTCTTTTCGTTTTTTTTTCCATTTTTTATGGCCGGAATTGGATGGCATTGATCTGGACAACGTTTACTTTCAACAAGATGGCGCTACGTCTACGTGCCACAGAAGTAACGAAACCATTGATCTTTTACGGAAAAAGTTTCCGGACCGTGTTATCTCTCGAAGAGGTGATCACAATTGGCCACCGAGATCTTGTGATTTAACACCTTGCGACTTCTTCCTTTGAGGCCACGTGAAAGAGAAGATCTACGCCAACAGCCCAGCGTCGATTCAAGACATCAAAGATGGAATTCGTGAGGCTATCGAGGACATAGGGCAGCCAATTTACGATTTGGTTATGGAAATTTTCATGAAAAGGATATGGTCCTGTAAGCGTGGTAGTGGTGGTCATTTGCCTGATGTTATTTTCCACTATTAATGGCATAACTTCATCTTTATAATGAAATAAACATCCGATCATTTATATTAAAAAATGGAATTTTTTTTGAATACCAAAATAACACCTCTTATTGGAAAACCCTTTAGTAGACAATTAAATATGATATTTGATTATATTTTTGATTACGTTTTTGATTATATTTTATACTGGAATTGATTTAATTTTTAATTTGAACTGATTTTATTATATTATATTTTTATTTATATATTTAATACATGAATTACCTAAAGTACATATGGTTTTTTTTAATGATATTTCACCCTCCATGCTAGGGATGACCCTGTGTTATGGCGGGTGAAGTTTACAGTTTGCGGATATACATTAAGTAATATTGGTTGAAAATATTCACTAATTAATACTATGCACACAGATTATTCTACGATAAGAGAATTTGTGTTGTTATTTTGGATTATAAGAATAAGGTGAAGAAGTTAAAGAATTATTGGAAAAGAGAAGCTATTATTAATATATTAAGGAATTATGGGAATATAAATCACAGTAATAAGTCTTATACATCCATACAATGCTGCTTTGATAGTAAATAAAAATTTATCATGTTTTGATAAAGTTAACCACTCCATATTACTTAGAAAGCTCTATCAAATAGGAATACATGGAAACCAATTTCGCTGGGTGAAATCATATTTATGTAACAGAACGCAACTAGTATTTATTAATGGATACAAATCATCCCCTATAGATGTAACTTCTGGTGTACCACAGGGGTCAAATCTGGGCCCTCTTCTTTTTCTAATATTCATAAATGACCTTGGTTCAAAATTAAACTGTGATTATGCTTTTTTCGCCGATGATCTAAAAATTTTTCGTAAAATTAAGTCTGTTTCTGATCATCAACTTCTTCAAAATGACCTCGACACACTTAATAACTGGTGTATTGTCAATGATATGCACTTAAATGTTGAAAATGTAACACTTTAAACTTCACTCGAAATAGAATTATAAAGGATTTTTCCTATGTTATTAACAATACCATTCATAAAAAAGTGTCCTCCATAAGAGACCTAGGAATTACTCTTGATTCTAAATTCATATTTGATGTACACATTAACGACATTAATTGTAAATCATTTAAAATGATGGGATTTATTTATAGAAAATGTAAACCTTTCAAAAATCCTCTATCAATTCTAACCCTTTACAGTGCCTTAATTAGAAGTAAACTTGATTATGGAAGTACTATTTGGAATCCACATTACTGCAAGTATGAAAACATTGTAAAATCAGTTTTAAAAAAATGCTAAGACTGTTATCTTTTAAATGTCACTTACATGAACATCTTAGAACATACGACAAGCGACTTGAATACTTCAAAATTAATACACTTAAAATCAGAAGACAATTGACTGATCTAACATGTTTACATAAAATAATTCACGGCCATCTTGATACTTCATTGTGTCTTAGCAATATTGATATAAATGTTCCCAATTCCCACTGTTTAAGACGCCATAATATGTGTCACCTGAATATATTTAAAAACAATATCGCCTATTTTAGCCCTCTGACCCAAATGTGTCGACTATATAATAAGATAGAGTGTGCTGAAATAGATATTTTTGTCGATAATAATTTATATGGATTCAAAAAAATGCCCTGAGATTGCTGAAAAATATGTGCTAATTTATTATGTACCTATCATTTGTGTCTCTAATTGTGTCTCTTATTTTGCCTCTCTTTAATTATTATTTGAGTAAACTTAGCATTTTAACAATTTTCCATTTCTAACTGTTTTTTGTTTTATTTTATCTAAATTTTATTTAAACGGTTCCAAAATTTATGATTGTATTATTTGTCTAGTTGATTGTATATACATTCTTACTTTATTATATAATTCTTTTTGTATAATTAACTGAGTTTTTATAACTGGGTTGTTCTCACATGTGTGTGAACAATCTGTAAAAACCCAGTTTAAATAAATAAATGTTTTGCCTGCTCTTAATACTATGCACACAGATCTTCTATAATAAGAAAATGATATATAGTTGGATTGGGTTACAAGAAGAAGATGAAGAATTTATAGAATTCTTAGGAAATGAAAATGAAATTTTATTTCAATTGATTTTATTTTGTATATGAGTTTTAATATTAAAAATCACTTTGAATTCCGATTAACGTTATTAATTTATTTTTTTTAATTTCTATTATTTATTTATATTGTATTAAACTGCGTGTGTTGAATTAGTGATTTATTTATTTTATTTTATTTTATTTAATTTTTGTATTTATTTTTTCTTATTTAGTTCTTAATAATAATAATTTATCTAACGAGTAAGATTAACTAAACAAGGCTATGTGGCGAGTAGGGTATTGCACAGCATAAATTACTTTTTGTCAATTAATACTATAAATATTCTGTTTAAACATTGGAAAATGCTCGTGTTCGGTTTCGATCCAAAAACATGCAGGTGTCCGTTTTGTGGGTTTCAACCCAAGGACCTGTAAGTATCCATTTTTAAAACAATGTTTTACGAAAGTCAAGGCCGACATGGAATATTAAAATTCATGTTCAGTTGCAAAGAAGATTTTTTTATGTAAGAAAATATAATGCTTGAAATCAACAATAGAAATTGAACAAAATAATTGATGAAAGGTAATTAAAAGTTCAATTACAAGAAAGAACAACAACCCAGTCTGTACTGAGAACCTCCGCGATGATTCACATTAGGTCGATAGTAAGGCCTTTTGATAGATAGAAAAAAAAATACAAAAATAAATTATGTTAATATAAAATAGCAGTTAAGAACCCGCTCCACAGAATTTTGTTGCTAGGCCCTGCGGTGGCCTTTGGTTTGACTACGCCCAGTTTAAGTGTTGGTGACTATTTTATAAATCTGATAGGAACTGGTTCCAGAAATAGCCGGTTTATCGGATCCACTGACAGCTAGTCACCAGGACCGGTGACAGGCAATGACGTCATATATAATATATACATAGACGTGTCATATAAAATAATTTACAACTGCCAACTTTATGTTACAGTAATATATTTATTTTTTTAATTAGTGGCAACCCGAGCGTTTATTAAAATAACATTTTCATATATATACAAACAAGAAAGTAACCCGCCTCATTAGACAATGTCTGTTCTGAGACGGGTACAAATATATGCATACATATTCTCGAGCCGATTCACAAGATCTACATTACAACATACATTCCACCAACGTAAAACTAAAACGACTTTTGGAGAAAGAAATATGCAACACTTCTCTATAAAATTATTTAATTTACTCCCTCTTGCAATAAAAACCATTAAAAAATAACCGACTTCAAAAGAAGCATAAAAATATGTACCTATTATGGACATGGCAAGGAAGAATATAGATACAATTTTGCAACCTGACAAAGATTAATGTTTGTATTGTACCTACTTCCTTCTAGATTTAACTTTCCGGAGGATAATTTTCCTCTGTAATATTTTATAGGTATTTACTTATATTTTAAATAAGAAAACTTGCACAATGTGTCCTTAGAACGGGGTACCCCAGTAAGGACACATTTTTGTCTAAAACACTGTAAAACAGAATGTATAAATATGTATACGCATGCACATAATCATAAAAACATAAGACTATGACTAGGTATGACTACCACAACACGGGCAATAGCCTGGTATGAGAGTTTAAAAAATAGCTAAACTCTAACATGTAAACATTTATGAAATAATAATCAAAAAAAGTACCTTTATAAAATCTAGATAAAATTATTGAAAATTGTTAAAAGGTTATCATAAAACCAAAACTCTGAAATGAATTTTTGGTAATTGCTAAAAGGTTATCATGGGATGTAGGTACATAGTGTCATAAAACCAAAAATATAAAAAAATAATGATTGAAAATTGTTATAAGGTTATCATGTAAATAGTTTCATTAAACCAAAAATTGTTAATAGAATTATTGGATATTGTTATAAGTTTATCATGGAATGTGTGTATAATAATCATACCACCCATCTCTCCATACCCTCACGCTAGCTGTTAACGTAAGCGGTGCCATATTTTGGCATTGGCATTTTGCTCAGTCGATTTGTAACAAACGTCACGTACGAAAACGGTTTTGCGTAAGGCGCGGCGTCAGAGTTGTATCTACTCGTTGTCGGATTCCTAAATTTCAACCGTACAGACGTTAGCGTAATAATAACGTGGCTTATTTGGTTAGATTAGGACAGGCAAATAGCAAGTTAAAAAGATTTCTTCCTTCCCAATCACAAATAGTTAGTACATTTCAGATAGTTGATTACGTGCAGTTTAAAAAATGTGATAATTTTCTATTTTCATTCATATTACGAAATGGAAATATGGTGGTCATTTTTTGCTGAAGAGTTGTGGGAATTGAGGGGGACGCGGAGTCATTGGACTTCTCGTAATCATTGGATTTATTTTAAATGGAAACCTTTTCGAAACCATTCAAGCGAAGCGAAGGGGTGCAAGATGGGACGAAACGCAATTTAATACTTCACCAAAAATCTTAAATTTCTCATAAATAAGTTGGGTTTGCTTAGGTTATAATATTTCAAATTTATATTTATGTATTCAGGGTGTTAAGGGACGTACTTGACTGACTTCAAACTGTGTCGTCACTGGTCACCCAGCCGAGTAAACGACCAATCTCTAACCGCGCCTCCAACTGTCTAACACCTACCATTTTTTATGTTTTTGTAGAAAAAAAACAAACAAAAAAACACCAAAAATGTCACCGGAGACCAAAATTTTATTATCATTTTTTACTCCAAATAATGTCAGGAATCACTGGTTAAAGTAAGTCAAGTACGTCCCTTAACACCCTGTATGCCTTAAAATGTCCCCGATGATATGATCTTGGTGACTGCGAACCAAAATGATAACTGTAAGTAAAATATCTACCGTACAGATTTTACGATTGACTTTATTTCTTTTTTCAGAAGTTCTAATTCACAAAGATTTAGAACTTCTTTGTGATTTAGAACTTCTAAATTACAAAGAAGATAACAGAGATACAGATAACAGAATACAGAGGTGGTCGTACCACCGCCAAATTGGGAAGTTAGTGTTGTCGTTAAGTAAACTAGACTTTTTTAAATGGTCTGATCACTCTCTTTTATAATATGATTTTTCATTTATATTTATCAGGGATTTATAATATGTTGTATTGTATTTATAATAACCTACTCGTTGTACTTTTTTATGTTGATACTACAATTTCTATTGTTCTTTTTTATGTATTTTATATTTTTTTTATATTTATATGTTTTTCTTTTTATCTATGTATATTCTGTATTCATATGTAAAATAATCGTAATTATTTTGTAAAAGCCGCTTTAATCGGCGTTAATAAATAAAAAATAAAAAAATTTAAAAAATCATCTGACACCCGGCGTAGTTAAGCGGTAAGGCTCTTGACTCGCACACCGAAGGTCGCGGGATCGAATCCCGGCGAGGCAAATAAATTTTATTTGATTAATTTGTGTAATTTCACAATTTATTCATTTAAAATAATATATAGTATATTTGCGGCACGTTCCATAATGGAAGATACTCTCAGTATCGCCCTGGTGTAAGACCATCATTCAGAAATGAAACATTGCTTGAAATGGTACTCCACCACCTTCCTTTTACCTATCTCCTTCCCCTCCCCACTACCTCCAGCCTCACAACATACCAAAATTGGGGGTGCCGTAGTCGCACTGGCTTCAGACGGGAGCAGTTGGGACTCTTGTGCGGTATTCAAATAATATATATTTTTTTTAATCACGAAGGAAGGAAGGTTACCGTCTACATGAGATCTCTAAAACCACCACTATCCCCTTTTCTTACCCTTTAATGCAGAAGTGTGATGAAATTTTGAACACTTGGAATTCTAAATAAGAAAGATTTAATATATTCAAATAAAAAAATTTTCCATTAAAATCTGCGTAAATAATACAATTACAAAAGATGAGCAAAAAAAATAATTTTTTTCTTCTGTTTTTTCGATATTTTCTGTGCGATTTATCCATAGAATGATGGTCTGGATCATTTACTACCTTAAATATAAGTGCACCTGAAAGTTTCTATATAAACGTGATAAAATCTCTTCCTCATTGGAACCTGGGAGCAGTCATCCCTTCCCAAAGGTTCCAAAGAGACATCTGATAAGGTGATAAAAGAACTTTAAAGTACCTATTTTATCCCAGTGGACCATTAAACGACATAGCTCTCTTGACATGTTTAAGCTTTGATTTGAGATTTCTACATTGTCGGTCGACAATACACGACAATTTTAATTGCGCGGGATTATCGCGTATTGCCCATTTTGTCGATATATTTCAGGTGAGTGCGCTCGGCTATAGACAATACGACAATAATTACGACAATATTATCAAGCCAAATCTATTTCCTCCTATATTCCTTTTACATACAGAGCGTGAACTCTTTCAAACTTTTTCCCTTTATCCTTTTTTTCAACTTTACCTCGAAGGGATTTGATAAAATTTAATACTTTATGAATGCGAAAATTTCGGAGAAAATGCATGGTGATTCTGCTCTCTGAACTTTGTTCATTCCAATTTATTCATTAAAAATAATATTTAAATGATACAACGGCATTTGTAGTGTTTTGGAATTGTACTATTTAATTTTTATAATATTATATATTTTTGTATCTAGGAATATTTAAAAAAAAGTGCTTCAATTAACTAAAAATATTGCCTACTAGCGAGTTCCCGGCACGCGTTGCAATACCACTTAATAAATAAATTGTTTCTCCCCGCGTGTCCTTTCCCATTCGTCCCGTTCCCCTTCCGCCGCCTCTTCCCCTTCCATGTCCCCTTCCCCCTACGCTTGACTCCTCCACCTTTCCCGCCTTCCCTCTCCCCTCTTCAGCTCCCCCCCCCTTGCCAACCCCTATCCCGATTTCCATGTATTCAGTCCCGGTACACTCAGTTTTCAAACAGCTCGCGTGCCACCAATTACAATTTTTTTTTCAATTTTTCATTATTTAAATATTACAAATGTTAATTTTTGAATATTATAAGATCAACCACTCAAATTTGGTACCTAACACATGTAAAACCTATTTAAAATGCCTATAATTCTTACTTACTTAATCATTCAATTAAATTCATTAATTTAAAGAATTTTTTCGAAATATGAATTTTGATTAAACAAGCGAAGGTTGGAAAATGTAATTCTCAAATTGTGACATTCTTGGCAGTTTCGCAAGAGTTTTTTTAATGATTGAAAAACTTTTCAGATGTATTGTCATGTGGATGTAATAATCCAGAAAACTTTTTGGAGGTGGAATGAAGGTTTTTCTTTAAATTTCAAAAATTTCCTATGGTTTATAAAGCAATACATAAACTCATTTATATATCTACGTATTTTTAAGCAAGCGTATTTTTATTTATGTACATATATATAGATATATAAGCTTTTGTATCTATATATAAAAAAGTGCCTAAATTATCTAAAAATATCAATAGTTAAAAAAATATATTAATAGTAGTGGTTCGATACTAACTAATTACTAATATATAAAATTTACTTTAAAATTTAAAATAGACTTGCAAAAAAGGCAAGAGAAGTCCCACATTAAAAATATTTTTATTTTTCTTATCCAGACACTATCTAGATATCATTTAGTTCGGGTTTGAATCTTGCAATCATATATAAAGATAGCAGCCAATAAAATGACAATGTTGGTAGTTCTTAGTCGGAGTATGATACCTATAGTTAAAAGTGACCGAATTGGATATAGATACCTTAGCTCAGTTGGTAGAGATTCTGTTTTCGAGTCCCAAAGGTGCCAATATCTTTTTCTGATTTTTCAGTCTCCAGATTTTCGATTGAGTTTCGCTAATATTGTCTTAATTTAATTAAATATAAAATTAAATTTGATTACCATGGAACTTGTTTCTGTAACTAATTCATAAATTGTATTCAACATTGCCACATATGAGCCGGATGCCCCACTTTCATTATTATCTAATAGGTATTATAACTCTTGAGTGGTTTTCACACAAAGAATGCATAAATGCCTAATTAATAATTTCTCTTCGTTATTAAGGGCAGATTGACCTTATTTATTCATAGTTGGAACATTTTGAGTATCTGAGTGTACCCACATATTTTATTAGTTTGACGGGCCCTAAAACCCATCACCATTTGGTGTCGGGTGTTTGCATTATAACGTCTATATTATTTGTATAAAAGTTCGTAAATTTTAAAAGTCCTCCCACATACCACAGTGTATGAAGGGGTTAATGTTAAGCCCTAGGAGCGTCAAACTGTGGGTCGCGAATCACCGGCAGCTGAAATTTTGTAAAATTATATCACAATGTTTTAAACTCCGAGGCAGAATCACTTAATTACAAAAAATATCAAGATAGGAATGATTTTTTTTTCACTGAGCTACGTCGGCTTATCTCCTTCCCGCCAAATAATTCGATATATACTAGTGTTTCATTCAACAATTACTGCTTATTACATTTCCATCTGCAAACAACCAACTTTATTTTTATATGAAAAAAGCATTATAAGTGCTAAATCTTCCACTAGGTGGCGTCGAGACAAATTATGTCTAGATTTTTTTTGTGAAATACTTTAACCCGTCAAATATTAATTATTATTTTTTAATCGATAAAGTATTGTTTAAGGCGATCCACACTAGTACAGGAAAAAATCGAAATCGGAATTCACGCCCTTTTATGGGAGGAGTTTAAAAATACTTGAGAAAAAGCTTTTGAAAAGGTTGGAAAAGATATTTGAGTTTTTTTATTGCATGTTGATTTCGTAAAGGCCTGTAAAAAACATTAATTCCTTTTTTATGCATTGTTTATTGTAATAAAACGGATTTTTTAAATTGATTTCACGAAAATAAGCGGCACGGAGCATAACACGTCTTCTCTCCGCTCCGTTCGGAGAAGTAATGACAGAAAATCGGGGCGGCTGCCAGTCGTTCTTCGGTGGACGGTATAAGGTTCACTTTGATATAACAAATTCGTCGACTGCCGTATTGTCGCCGTAATGTCAAAAATACCAACGCGAAAATGCATATTATATTTTATTTTGTGAGGTTCGGGCGTAAATATCATTTTTTTTCGCGATAATTATATAAGAAACTGAATTTGCAACATTATGCAATAAAACCATATCCGAAAAAGTGTTTAAAAGTAGGAGAGTTTTCAGTTAAAAACGTTTTTTTATAGACCTAATACTTTATTTTTTTCTAAGCTTATTAAAAGACTTATTATTAAAAAAGTCCAATATTTTTAAGGGCCAAGGTATGTTCTACACACAGTATTTAATTGAAGCATCTATAATACTTCTAAGCGGTCAAATTTTCAAAACTAAAACATACGATTTTGTATGATTTTGCATTATTTAGTATGGCTTCATATTAAGACAAGATTTTTATACATAGCACATTATAAGTAATAATTATTAGCCTGAAACACTCATCTGCATTGATAAAATCTCCCGAGAAAAGATACATGCCGCCGACGGGCCGCCGACAGAGCATTTGACCGGAAATCAGAAGGACGCGGGTTCGAGTCCCGTCCCGTCGGCGGCATGTATCTTTTCTCGGGAGATTTTTTCAATGTAGATGAATGTTTCAGTAATAATTGTTACCCTTTGTGCTATGCATAAAAATCTTGTCTTAAACATTATTTTATCAATAAAAAAACTGAAATTCTTTTCACCATTTAATAATGTAGGCAAGATAAATTGTCTTTAATGTATGTTGTAAAACGTAGTTTTATCTGAATTTACTAACAAAATGGTATAATTATTATATTTTTCTCAACTTCGGAATTCTCCATGTAATATCCGGAATCTATAAACTTATTCATTCATAAAATAACATTGTTTATGCTCTCGTACATATTCCGGACAAACTCACACGTTTGTTTTCAAACGAACCTATTTAGAGTTGAAATAATTTTGTTAGAGCGAATGAACGAAGAAAGCAGTGTAAGAAGAATATACGACGCAAATGTGAATGGTAGAAGAAGTCGTGGACGTCCGAGGAAGACATGGCACGATCAAGTGAATCAGATACTTGAGTCGGGCCATGTCAAAAGTCAGAATAATATAAGAGAATGTATGAGACGATGTATGAATGTGAGTGAGGCAAAGAGTGTGTGCCAAAACCGAGTTGTTTGGCGGTCCGTCCCCTCTGCCTACCAATGCGGAGAAACGGCGTGATGGTTAGTTAGTTAGTTAGTATAATTTTGTTTGCAGGAATAACTATTAACTAAAGCATCCCGAATATCCCGACTGTGAAATCTCAGCGATCGGATTTATTATTTTCTGAGCGCTTTTACAAATATAGTACATATTTACCATATATTATACAGTTAATAAGTTTGAATCTGAGAAAATACAACCCGCGTCTATTATGTTTAATGCATTTTTGCATTGAACATGAAACAAATATTATAATCAATAATTATCAGCCTGAAACACTCATCTACATTGAAAAAATCTTCCGAGAAAAGATACTGGACGCCAACGGGAATTGAACCCGTGACCATCTGATTGCCGGTCAGCAGCTCTGATGGTCACGGGTTCAATTCCTGTTGGCGTCCAATATCTTTTCTCGGAAGATTTTTTCAATGTAGATGAGTGTTTCAGGCTGATAATTATTGATTATAATATTTGTTATGTACCCTTTGTGCTATGCATAAAAATCTTGTTTAAACGTTAGTTTATCAATTAAAAAATAATAATTAATCATTGAACATGTATTTTTTTTATGATATCAAAAATGATACGATATTACAAATGGAAAAAACCCATGAAAAGTGATGCTGTAGGCTTACTCAAGAGGATTTGGCATTCTTGTAAAAAGTAACTATAATTCTCAATTATTTGTGATGTCAGAAATATGCGGAAAAGAAATAAAAATATAAAAATATAATAAGAATTTTATTTAATTTTCTTATTCTTTACTATATTTTAATGCATTTTTATTTGTAAGGATGAGATTAAGAAATGCATGTACTTAAACTAATGTTCTTAATTGACTATTTTTAAAATCTTAAAGTTAGTTAGACTATATGGATAATAATGAAATGTAACAATTGTTGTCACAAATAATATCTAATGTATCGTAACTTACTTAATAGGCTGATACGAAACTGCAAAAAGAAATACTATAGTATACAAATTGAAAATGCTAAAAATAATACTAAAAAAACTTGGAATATTATAAATGAAATTGCCAACAAAAAAAGTATTTCTTCAAATATTGTAAATGAAGTTATAATAAATAATGAAATAATAACTAAAAAATCGACCATTGCAGAAAGCTTTAATAACTATTTTACAAATGTAGTAGACGTAGTACTTGAATCATCTGGCATTAATGTTAATGATGCTCATATGGAGACTTCTCCTCAATTAGATTCAAATAATGATTCAATTAACTCTATAGAATATTTTTCTCCTGTTACATTTAATGAAATTGAAAAATATATTGATACTCTAAAACCATCCAACTCTAAGGGTAATGATGGATTATCTTGTGATACGTTAAAAAAAATAAAACAACATGTCCTAATTCCATTGCAACATATTTTTAACACATGCCTCAAAAATGGTCATTTTCCAGAGCAATTTAAAATCTCCACTATAATACTTATTCATAAATCTGGAGATAAGAATAAATTAGACAATTATAGACCAATATCTCTTGTTTCAAACCTCTCGAAAATATTCGAAAAATGCATCAAGTTTAGAGTCATTGAACACTTAGAAAAATATAAAATTCTATCGAAAAACCAATACGGCTTTCGTAAAGACCTAAGTACCGAGGATGCGATATATGAATTGACAAAAAAGATATACTCATCTATCGATATAAAAAAAGAAATGTCTTGCCATATTCCTAGATTTAAGAAAAGCTTTCGACACCGTAAATCATGATATACTCATTACAAAAATAAATCAACTAGGCTTCAAAAAACACACACTAAAACTACTCTCTAACTATCTTAAAGACAGAACACAAAAAACAAAAATTGGGAATGATTATAGTTCAGAGTCAAAGATAAAAAATGGAGTTCCACAGGGAACTGTGCTTGGCCCGATTTTATTCTTAATTTATATTAATGATTTATGTAATTTTGTAATCCCTGGTAAAATTGTTTCTTACGCAGACGACACGGCAATAATAGTGGATGGTAATCATTGGAAAGAAACTTTTTCGAAAGCAACTGATTGTATTTCACTGGTTTCAACATGGCTAAAATACAACAAACTCGTTTTAAACTAAAGCAAAACATATTACTTACCTTTTTATAAAACCATTAAAAATAAACCTAAAGACAACCTTAAAATTAGAATCCATAATACTAGTTGCAATCAAGAAATGTGCTTCATGTGCAACGAACTCACTTATGTCGAAAATATAAAATATTTAAGAGTATCAATAGATATAAATCTTAATTGGAAATCACATATCAATCAAATCAGTTCTAAATTAAGATATCTGACCTACATATTTTATAGACTTAAGGAAGTTCTAAACATTGAGAAATTGAAAATGATCTACTTTTCCCTGGTGCAATCTTCAATCACTTATGGCATTATAGGATGGGGTGGTGCACTTGATACATTTATTAAGCCTCTACAAATAATTCAAAAACACATAATTAAAGTCATATTTAACAAAAATAAAACATTCTAGACAAACTTATTATACAAAGAAACTAAAATATTTAATATACGTAAATTATTTATATTACAAACTTTGAAATATGTATTTAAAAACAAATATAATTTCGAAATAAATGAAAACAGAACGAGCAAAAGAATAAATAATATATTTTACACCCCACAAACCAATACAAAATTATTACAGACACATAGCAGTTTCATTGGTCCTCGTACATTTAACCTTCTACCACTACAAACTCAAATGATAAATAAAATGATAAAATATATAAAAGAGGTAAAATTATGGTTGAATAACGTAGATATTGAAACGCTTTTTCTATAAATTTGAGGGAGCGGGCAGCGACCGGCAGAGACGGGGACGATTGTAATGAAAAGACGTCAGTCGATGTATGAGTCAGTCTTTATTGCTGCTACGTAGCGATGGTAAAGTTGGTGCAGGGCCGGATCTACGAAATCAGGCGCCCTGTGCTGTAGGTACCGATGGCGCCCCCCCCCTACATTTTTATTTTGATTAAAAATTCGTTTTTTTTTATTTAATTTTTTTTTACACTAATTTATCAAATAAAATCAAGATATATTTTTTATCGGTGCTGGAGAAATTGGAATATAAAAATTCCCAGTGGAAACGAGTTTTTTTTATGTCATTCTGCTCTTTAATTCTACGTTTTAGATTCTGCGAGCCTAAAAGTTTTTTTAATTATTTTTCTATTCATTGTAATCCACAGTACTTTTATAACCTCTAACAACCAATAGAAATTTAGTTATAAATTTAAAAATCTAATAAGAATATAACCTCAAATTTGTACCTTTCATTTCCCCTGTGTTGAGCGAACAAACACTAAACACTGACGTATGGTATCAACGGCTCACGAAAGACGCGTACACTGACACCGTAAAATAACAAATCTAATAGATATTAATTATACATTTAACGAACTTCAAATAACTGTCAACTCGTTCAACCTGCAAATCCTGCAAACCGTGCGATGCCTTTGTTAATGGAATTTACTGAAGATTTCATAAGAAAATGGTCTTTAACTACCTTCTCCTAGAGACTTAAATAGTACAAAATAAAACAATAGCGAGCGTACGGACAACACACTAACAAAAAATGTCAGCATTTTGAAAGGCGCAAGTCGGTTTGTTTGATTCACAGGAACAAAAAAACTGCGCTGTGATTGGTTATTGAATTTGGATCGCACCCATTCGTCGTAAAAGATATATGGAAAAATAGATCTTACGTTTAAACTAAATATATGGAATTTGTAAAAAAATCCTGTAACTGACTATAAATTCGTAAGCCGTTGATTTCAACCTGATGCGTGCGCATTCTGTTTCTTTGTAAAGTGTTGCTAGAGCGTAATAATTATTTCGTACTATGGGTAATTTTTTTTAACGATTCAGGGAATATTATAACTAAATTTTAATACAATATATATTTTCTCACGGCGCCCCTTCGGAGTCGGCGCCAGGTTTTTGCACGTTTTTGAACGTATGGCAGATCCGGCGCTGAGTTGGTGTAGAGTAACAGTGTAGACAGGAGCGATGATGATTATGAGGCTCGTAGGGTGTTGCAGTGATGAAGGTCGGTGATGCAGTGGTGTAGCAGAACTCGTGTCTGCATGTCGCCAGCATGTAGTTGCGCACCGTGTTGGTGGAGATGACCTTGACGTCCAGGATGGATGCTCGACGCGGTTTCGCGGAGATGGCGGTGTCGCTTGTTGCGTCCTCGAAGGTTGATGAGGCACCGGCACAGGTCCGGCACGTCGCCGTGGACCTGGCGGTTACCGCACTGGAGCGTTATCACTAATGCACTGTCTATGTGTTGGTGATGTTACTGATACTAGAGACTTGAACTGACTGACTGACTAGCGCGGTGTCGCTGCGCTTTATATAGCCGACCGTTGAGTACCCGGAACGCCAAGTAATGTTGAGCGCCCGCGCAAAGAAGAGAAGACTCTGGAACATTCCGCGGCCGTAAGAATGTGACGGCTGTTAAGTCGAGGCCTTTCGATGCGCTTCCCGAAATGTTTAGCCGTGTGCGGCGTGAAACACTACAATGTAGGTAGTATGTACATTTCGAGAATGTGCTTGCTATATCAGTGGCGGCGCAAGGATTGTGGCAAAAGAGGGCGACCGTTCCGGTCGCCACAAATTTATCCATCTTCATACAACTCACTTTCTGTAATTTTCTAAACAGTAGTAAAATATATTTAAAAAAATATTTAAAATCAGTATGTTTTTATCCATATTTTTATTTTACTTATATAATAGTCGAAAAAAACCTTTTTCACTTACTCTACCTATGAAATACTAACTTTATATTTTATATGTTTTTTTTTTAAAGTCTATTTTATACTTTGTGTACTTAGAAATATAGTATTTTGTTCTAATATTACCCACGCTCAGGCAGTGCCTTAGTGGGTTTTCATTTCTTGTTTATACTATATGTTATTATGTTTTATGTTATAATATGCTATTATACATTATATGTACAAAGAAATGAGAATAAATAAAGTTTAAAAAAAAAAAAAAAAATCTTTATTTTATTTTATTTAATATCTACATTAAACTTAATATTTATAACATAATTTTAAAATGTGGGCCTCACTAGGTGATTTAGCCGTACTGAGGGCCCTAGTTGACAATTTAATAAAATTCAATAAATATATAAAATGAGATTAATAAATTGAAATAAATTAAAATAAAACTGAAATGTAATAAAATAAAATACAATAAAAAGGCGGTAATGAAAAAAAATATATTAAAGGGTCTATGATTGTTTATCAATCAACATTATTATGGATTGGTTTAGTATTTTTGTTTTTAATTTAATATAGTAAATATGTGTGTGAGTGATTAACTACTGGAGCGCTTTTTGCCACAATATGGCACCATTTAAAATACCTAGAATTGCTTTGCTGCCAGTTTTAGGCTAATTTTCTCTGGAAGCGTTATTTTTTTTTTGAATTTTTCCTTATTAAAATTCGGAGGTATGATTAAAATTTTCAAAATGGTCACCATTTTGGTTTAAGTTGATTCTCGTCGGTTTATAGCTACATAAACATGTTGTTGTATTATATATAATTAGGTTTATGTAACTGTAAACAAGGAGAACTTAGACTATGAAAAAACAGGTAAAAAAATCTAAAACTGCTCTAATAATTTAAAAGTTTGGGGACCACTGCCAGAAAGAGTGACCTGTTAGATACAAAGGTACTGGGTACTACTTAAATTACGAATTTATTCGAGGGAAGGTGCGGCAACTGAGCCCTAACGGTCACTTTGACAACTGCCTACTAAGAGCTAATTCCGACAACTCGTTGTGCGGACGTCATGTGGACGGAAACAATGAGTTGACTTGTCACACCAAATAAATTATCTTCATTATAACATTTCTCGTGTAATTTTGTTTGAATTTTTTTAATTCACTGATCAAATAGATTCTTTCAACTATTTCAAATATTTATTAGATATAGAAATATTCTTAGCTTAGAAAACCTAAAAAGAGTGTACTATGCAATTGTACAATCTATATTACAATATGGCATTATTGGCTGGGGAGGAACATATGATAATATTTTATATCCACTCGAAATAGTTCAAAGGTTGATAATGAAGGTAATCTTGAAAATGTCTAAATTTTTGACCGAAATTTTTTTTCAATATTCAATGTACCTACAATAGACAAAATGTATAAAAAATATTCAATATTTCAAATTTACAATGAAATACAGGTAAGTACTCGTAACTTTCAATTCAATACATAGTTGGACACGCAAAACTTCCTAACATGTAATTTATACTCTCTTTGATGTATTTATTTATAATAAATAAATAAATACATCAGCAAGATACCAGAAAACATCCCAACATTTAATACTAAGCACGTTCAAAATTCCTATCTTTATCTAGGCATAATCTATTATAACAACCTCTCATTAAAATTAAAAACTATCGAAAATATGCAGGAATTTAAGCCCAAATTAAAAAAATACCTTAAACTGCTATAAGAGTCCCAAATATGTTTACTTTTTATATCTTAAAGTCTGCTATTATTTAAATCGTTCATTCCTTCATTCTCCATCATTTCTTAGTTTTTATATCTTTAAGTCTACTATTGTATAAATCTTGCGTTCTTTCTTACATATCATTTACTTACTAATTAAAATATCTTTTGTTACTAACTTACGTGATTCATTCATTTATAAAGATTTCTAATTTAAATTATGATTTTTTAAACTGATCATGTTTTTAATTTTGAAATTTATACATGATTTTCTAACCTTACTTATTATTCACAATAGCCATTATTACGAACTTACACAATCTTTTAATTTACTAACTGAGCTAGAATTCCCTCAACGAACACAAGAGCATTGTCTCTTAATGGTGAGGAAAGGCAATTTTTTGTTTCTTTGTAAAATCCAAACTTTATATCTATTTTTAGTCAGTATTTCCAAATATATAAAAAAAACTTCAATGTCGCTATTCTGAGCGGTAAACCTTTCTTCTTGTATTCAGTTTCCAATGAAACTTTAGTCGAATGGAGGTTACGACGGTTCTATCATCGGAAAGCCTTTATATTCATGATACAATGTAATTAAAATCAAGGTGCATTCTTCGATGAATATTTAGTAATAGGGACCTGCACGTGGAAGGTTCTTTAATCAAAGCCAACGGCGAGTCAATTATTTAAATTTCCTGCCCTCCACTTTTTTAACGAAACCAATCCCGGGGTTTGAAGTTAGACAACGCAATTTGTATAGTGAATAGTTTGCATGAATATATTGAGCTTTTGTAGAAAAATTGCATCCTAGAAACTTTATTAGAAAGCCGCCAACGCAAAACACACAAAATAAACATCAGGCATTTTAATTTTCTTGGAATCTTTGAATATTTCAAGAGAAAAATAACCTTCTTAACACAAACCTATTTAACTAGCCTATATTCTTCTTATATCGGTTCCTCATTTCTAAGGATCGTGACCTCTACATTATAGCCTGCATATAAGTATAAAGAAGAAAAAAAACTCTTCTGAGTCATAGTCAAAGTCATAGTCATAGTCAAACACCTAGTCAAAGTAAGACTTGCTTGAATAATAAAGTGAATGCTACAGATTTTCGAAAAAGGAAAAATTAACCGACAGACGAAATGCCAGGGTCAAGTAAAAACAGGACTTCACTGCGCTCAGTCAATTATGTTATACTAGCAGTTAAAAATCCGTCCGCGGTTTGGCGGCTTTGATTCGGCTTTGCCCAATTCAGGTGTGAGTGACCATTTTATAAATTCGATAGGAACCGGTTCCGAAAATATCCGGTTCCAAGGATCAAGTGACAGCTAATCACCGGGACAAAGTAACCACGACAGGCAATGATGTTATATATAATATATAGATGCGTGGTAGTATTATTCACTAATGCCAGTGATAATAATAATCATATTAATGGTCAATCTCTCCATATCCGGACAAATTCACGAAGTTACAAATTGAACAGTACTTACGCTTGACAGGGGATACTCCTCACGCGATCTGTTAACGTAAGTGGCGACATCTTTTGGCATTATTGGATATTTGCTTAAATTCGGTTATATTACAAAAGTAGCTTTTTAACAAACTTCAAGTACGAATATGGTTTTCCATAAGGCGCGGCGTCAGATATGAATTCGAAGTCGGATTCTTATATTTCAACTTTCAACCGTACGGACGTAAGCCTATTAATAACGTCCGATAGAAATATCATACTTGATTTCTTTCCATATACCTTGCAAATCAACATGACAATATCTGTCGTATTATGTGAAAACTCCTATACGGAATCACAATTATATACTTTGTACAGAATTTGAGTACTGATTATAGGAATTTTGTTGACATATTTAATGCATCAATCACTATAAACAGGCCATAGTAGAATTTATGTCAGAAAGCAGATCAACAAGCTCTGCTTCGACTTATTTTATTTATTTATTGTACTATTCCTGATCCACTTCAGATATAATGCTCACTTAGATGTTCTTTGTGTAAAAAATTGAAAAAAAAAAACATGAAAATCCTCAGAACGGTGTGAAATAATAATAAAAAAAATATAAATAAGTATATCTTAATTTACGTTCGTAAAAAGCATAATATAATCTAATCCAAGTCTCTTCCTGTGCTGTGTCAGCAAGTAGGAACTAGAGGTGTGACATTTCCCTTTAGGGGGTACAACAGGCAACATGTTCCGTATGGCCACGGCCTAAGTGCCGGCTCCTTTCATATTTAGTTTGAAAGATAAAGCTGGTTATTGCGTTACGCAAAGTGTGGATAATAGCACCCCTTTCCCAATTTCGCAAACGCCGTAAAAATATAAGGTAGGCAAAATAACGTACATTGTTTTTGGCTGTGATATATAGAATACTAGATAACCACTCTGTCGTGTCTTGTTTGTAATAGTAGCTTTTTTTACATAAGCTCCACAGAGGAGGCTCTGAGGAAAAATATTTCACACACAGCATATGCCGTCTTACGGAAAAAAATCATTAAAAATATGCGAGTTATTTCTGAGAGCCAGCGAGATTGGGTTATTTCCATCTTTTTTTAATTGCTTAAAAAAATTAAGCCAAAATTACGACGATTACAGAATTTCTACTTTATTTTTATGTTCACATATAAATTTTCCCATTTTTGAATTACCGCTACAACAATATTTCGAGGTGGGGCTATCGTGTGACGTCATGAGCGTGGAAGCTCGCTGACAGTGTTTATTTATGCTGGCTCAGCTGAACGACGCTTGTGACGTCACAATCCGATTTGCCAACTACGGGCCGTTTTAATTTTGTCAGTTTTAGATCGTTTTTAAAATTAATAATATTTAATGAAAACATAAAAAACGAACATTTTTAGTATGATGATTAAAATCAAAAAAATGATCTTAAAATATTCTGTACATTTTCAACCGAATCCCTTGTTTTTGGAAATACCCCATTATGGAGACATCCGCGATGATCAAAATTGCCCCAGATTCAAAATTCGCTCCATATTACGGTAAAATGTATTACATAGATTAACTTTGCAAGCAGCAAAAATTGTAACAAAAAACCAATTTTGAAAAAAAAATTTTTTTTTCAAAAAATCTATTATAATACGCCACCGATTGCAGGGTTAAAGGTGTCAAGGGGTAAAGGTGAGTTTAATTGGTTGGACACCAATGCCACCATTACATCTACCGAAAGTCGATTGACCCACTCTATTCCTACTTTTTGGATGCGTTATGACGACAATATACCTACCCTAAAATATATTCAGAATATTAACAACGTAAGTAAAGAAGCCGTGAACACAAATTGCGACCCGCGACCCGTGTATTTTACGGACCTAATTTAGAATTTGCCCTACCAAAGAAAATAAGAATAAGACAAATAATGTGGGAATCTTATTTGTCTTACGATGAAAGTGAAGAAAGCGTGTAAACAAATATGCGCCCGCGGCACGGAGTATTGAACAGACGTACGGTCGAATTCACCCTAGGAGGCCTGGAGATTCGACCTTTCCGCCGCGTTAATTTTAAAGAACGTGTTACAAATATTATATATTGTGTACCGTCTTAAAGAGAAAAAGAAAAGTGAATAAATAAAATTGAATAAATACCTGACTATTCAGATGTGATCACTGGACGTAGCGGGCATTACTTAAAAACAGATAAATTAAACAGACGTTAAAGTATTATTATTTGTTAGTTCATGAATCAATTCTTCGCAAACACTATTTAATGTTTCTACTTCGAAGCGAAGCGAAATTAAATTTGAAGTTATGCTGGTTGTTTGTGATCAATGCATCTCATCTAAAAAAAACGAGTTTGCTTTAGACTTTAGACCACACGACTAAAGTAAAACTTCACTAACTTATAAAAGAACATATAACATTGGGGTGACCTATGACCCTAGGGTGACCTACGACCGTGGGGTGATCTACGACCGTGGGGTGACCTACGATCTTAGGGTGACCTACGACCTTGGGGTGACTTACGACTTTTGGTTAGTATGTACGCCTTATCTTAGTTGTGAAGTATCTACGCCTCGCCCGATCGCCGTTCGCATCGATCACCGTTCGCATCGATTACCGTTCGCATCACACTTTTCATAACGCATTCACCAGCTTACCCCCCAAGTCGAGCGTGCGTAAAGAAGTTTTACTTCAAAAATAACAAATAATGGTACATAACGGTACATTATTAGATTATGAAAAATCTCCAACCATCTCAAACAGATTGACTGGTCATTCTTGGATAGTGAAGCTGACATTAATGTACAACTTAATATTTTTTATTCTATAATTTATTCTGCAATTGACAAATTTGTTCCTTTGACGACGTACAAGGAAACTCAGTACCCAAAATGGTTTTCAAAAGATCTGATAGACTTAGTTTACCTCAAAAAATTATCTCATAAGAGATTCAAACAAAGTCGCCGGGCTATCGACTATATTGCATTTAAAAAAATGAGGGAAGACTGCAAAAAGCTTTCTGCTGAATGTTACAAAAAATACATAAGTGATGTCGAAGGCTCTATCATGAACGACTCAAATTTCTTTTGGAAATATGTCAAATCTCAAAAAGATCACGGTACTTATATACCTACTTGTATGTCATTCGATTCTAAAGTATCTCAAAATCTCCAGGAAACTGTCAATCTGTTTGCGGATTTTTTTAGCGGTGTATATGTTAATGCAAATGTAGATAGCAATATCACATGCTCTGATTTGGTTGAGACTCTTGATATATCTGACTGTACTGTAACTATTGGTGATATTATATCCAAGTTAAAGAGTCTTGATTCCCGTAAATCTGCAGGACCTGACAAAGTTCCACCCATGTTCTTAGTTAATTGTATGCATACATTGTCATATCCTATACATAAGTTATTTACAAAGTCACTCTCATCAGGTGTGTTCCCGGATCTTTGGAAGTTTAGTCTTTTGACGCCCATTTTCAAAAAAGGTAATAAGAGGGACGTAAAAAATTACAGGCCAATATGCACCATGTCTACATTACCCAAACTTTTTGAAAGTCTAGTACTAGACAAGTTGATATCCCGAATTAATCCCACCATCTCACCGCTTCAACATGGATTTATTAAAGGAAGATCAACCCTTTCCAATTTAATATTGTATACGAATGATATTGTTAATGCTTTGATTGCATCACATCAAACTGATTCCATATATACTGACTTCAGTAAGGCATTTGATAAAGTAAACCACAAAATCTTATTAAGAAAACTGAAATTGTTGGGATTTAGAGGGAATATTTTGGAATGGTTTAAAAGTTATCTATTGGGAAGGTACTTAGCGGTTAAGGTTGATTCGTTTACTTCTTATACATTTGCAGCCTCGAGCGGAGTACCACAGGGATCTCACTTAGGCCCGATATTATTTTGCTTATTCATTAATGATATAGTTAATATTTTTAGTAATGTTAAAGTTCTGTTATTTGCTGATGATCTGAAGATATATAGAACAATCAAAAACGATGATGATCGCGCCATTCTGCAGTTGAACCTGAACAAACTATTTACGTGGTGTTCTGTCAATGATTTACAACTAAACATTGGTAAATGTCAGATTATTAGTTTTTACAAAGGTAAAAATCCTCTGAAGTTTTCCTATGATATGAATGGTGTTAATCTTCTTCGTGTATCACAGATTCGTGATCTTGGTATCATATTCCATGAGAGTCTACAGTTCAATGTTCACATCGATGAAATAACAAGTGATGCAATGAGAATTCTTGGTTTTATTTTGAGAATGGGTGCAAATTTTAAAAATGTATCAACATTAAAAAATCTGTATTGCTCGTTAGTACGAAGCAAATTAGAGTACAATTCCACCATTTGGTCACCATTTTACAAAATCCATTCTCAATTATTGGAAAAGGTACAAAACAAATTCCTTCGGTATATTAATTTTAAAATGAAAATTCCAATTGAACTTATAAATTATAATAACTTACGCGCAGAAACCAGACTCCTTAAATTATCAGATAGAAGAGTGTTAATTGATTTGTTATTTTTATTCAAAATTATCAAATCTTTAGTTGACTGCCCTAATTTATTAGAATTAATCTGTATTAATGTACCTGCTAGACTAACCCGCAATAAAGATATTTTCAATTTTAACAATACCCTCAATACTAACTATTCTATTAATTCACCAATCCCTAGAATGCATAGCCTTGCAAATAAACATTGTGAATCTATAGATATATTTGGTGTTGACAGTTTTGCAATTTTCAAGAGACAACTCATCTCTATTTTATCTGTTAATAATTAACTTTTCTTATTTTTGTTCTTTTCATATTATATCCTCTCATTTAAAATCTTACCAGTAATTTATAACCTTATTTTATTTTATTTTGCTGTTCTATTTAGTTCTGTTTTATCATCATACATTATTATACACATATAATTGTTTGTTTATACCTACTAACTAGCTTTTACACATTGCACTTTATTGTATTTCTGGTCTTATTACTGATTTTTTCTTATTACTCATAGTATTTCATTTCTTTTATGATGTTTAATTTTTTTTTTTTAATGTTTTTAATTTCTGTTGTAAAAGCCCACTAGGGCGTAAATAAATAAATAAATAAATAAATAAATAAATAAATAAATTATCTAGAACTGTAACATACAAATAACACTTAAATGTATCTTTAAATAAATAATTAGTAGGTAGGTAGTAATCATTATTTAATTATTTTTTAACTCATAAGCTATAACTTATTAATAAATATTTCAATTTGAGAGGCGGTTATTGATACCGTCGCCTCGGGAACCATTTATTGGATAACGAACACCTCTGCCACAGATCATCCCAAATGGTTCGATATGTTTGGTAACATAGCAGGAGTAACCGGATTCATAGGGGTGAAGTGTGTCCTGCGTGGCAAGCTGGATCGGAAGAGAATGATCGAGGGAGAAATTTTGATTTCTCCAGCAGAACTCTCCCGGAACATCGCTGTGCACCGCAGTGGGAGGGGTGGATTCATCCGTCCGTCACTCCTGGACAAACTGACCCCCATATTCTTACCCGTCCTTCATTGGTTTTTCCTTCCCAGAACTTCCTAATAATAATATTTGAATTTTGACTTGTATAGCGCCGTTATTGTGAAAAAATTGCCTCAAGGGCGCTGTACAAACTAATAATACATTTCTACAATCTTACTTCTAGACAAACTACAAACTAGACAAACCACTATATCGACTTATGGCTAAAAATTGCAACCACCGGTTCATCGATCACCGATACGAAACTATGTATATGTACAATGATTTGACCAATGAACGCGATGCTGCTGTAAAAATGTACTTGTACAGGCAGAAAATATACAGGACTATACTTACCTAGGAGTTCACTGGAGATTAACCCTCTTATCGTCACTTTTATTGTATCCTCTCCTTCATTTCCTAAAATACCCTCCACACAGCATCTCCAATGATGAGATAGGTCCTGACGGGAATTATTTTACTCTGTGGATCTAGTTTAAAAAATAAATAAATTACGTCGTTTTTTTAATTTCTAAATGTATTTAAAGGGTAAATATTAGTAAACAAAGTTTTAGTGTAGTCATCTTTTCTAACTAGAAATCCAATCTAGTCGACATATCATTGGCATTTCGTAATAAATTTTATTTAATATTTTTACACCGGTGTTTCGAGTTGTGTGAAAAGTCGTAAATTTGCAAATTGTTCACATTCGGTTTTTGCTTATGGTTTCTGTTTATTGTAGCATAAACCACGTGTCGGTGCGTGTCGGGGCATAAAACCCTCCATTCGTTATTTATACATCTTTACAACAAACATAACTTATTGATGTCATTCATTTGTAACGCCTACCATACATACTGATGCTAACACTGTCTTGTACTCTTTCAAGTGGCACTTAAGAGGGTGTAAGATATAACCAGACACAGCTGGATATTCTTGACCAGTGGTTCCCAAAGTGGTCCGTACGGGTCCCCAGGATCATTCAGGGGGTCTGTGGAAAACAAAATTGATTTTGGGGTCCCTGAATGACGTCAGGAGGTCAGCGGCATTTATATGGAAGTTAGTTTCGTCGGGGGAGGGGCGTAATAGGATGGGTTGGGGCAGGATGTTTCTCCCCACCCCATCCTACCCCGTTCCACCCCCTCACCCCATATTCCATTTCGCCCCCTCCGTTGTGCTATCCGCCTCGGCGTCCGTGGGCCAAAATAGTTTGGGAAAAGGGGTCCGTGGGGCAAAATTTTTTTTAGTATTATTTTTTTGGTATATACCACCTCACTAGGCTGAGCCTGTTCCGAGGTGGCAGGAATTTAATGAAATTTTGATTACTTTATCTTGTAGGATAAAATTAAATAAAAAATTTAATTTGCATTTGAAAAGATAAATTGAATGAAGGGAAAATAAAAAGAAAATAAAAAGAGAAGTGTTGAGAAATATAACAAATAAGAAATATTAAAATATAAAATAATTATTTAAGAATAATAAGAAATACAAAAAAATAAAAACAAATATTATTATTTGATAGGAAAAGAGAAAAATATAGGCGTTTAGTTGTTATTTGTTATAAGTTATCTGCCTGCAGTATACAATGCCTTTGTTGAATATCCACGTATAAATTTTGGTTTTTAGATCAACATTTTTTGTCATATGAATATCTTTAATATCTGTTTCAATTAAATTTAAAAAATTTGGAGCCAAATTGTGGTAATGTCTTTGTCCATAGGTAGTATTTGTCTTTGGAGTCATGTGTTGGTGTCTGTGTCTTGTGTCGTAATTATGTTGTGCAGTATGATGGTTTAGTTTGTCTTTTTGGTAATGTATAGATATAATTTTGATGTACAGTTGTTGTATGTTCAATACAGCAAAGTCCTTAAATAACTGAATTGTCGAAAATCTATAAGGTCTCTTTGTAATAACTTTAATTAAAGCTTTCTGTGCTTTGTCGAGAGGGTCCATATTAGTTTTAGCAGCACCACCCCAACCAATCATACCGTGAGTGATAATTAATTGGGCTAGCGCATAGTATATCGTTTTTAGAGTCTTCATTGGCATTATGTTTCGTATGTTTTTAAAAAATTATATTAGTTTTCTAACTTTACCCGCTGTTTTATTTATTTGTTCTGTCCATCTAAAATAGTTATCAATATAAATGCCTAAGTACTTGATTACCTGAGTCCGAGTTAGTGGGTTGCATAGACAGTTTTTTTTGGATGTGCAGTCATGTATGGTTAAGCTTTCATCAAGTCTTGGTTGTCGTCTGGAATCTATGCTAAAAGTCATGTACTTTGTTTTGTCAGTATTTAATGTCAGTAGGTTGTTGTCTAACCAATATTTAATCCTATTTATTCCTTCTGTAGCTTTCTTGTATACACTTGTCCAAGAGTCAGAAGTGAAAATAAGAACAGTGTCATCTGCAAAGCATATAACATCTCCGCTAATATCGAGCTGGCACAAGGAATTTATGTATAGTAAAAATAGGATGGGTCCTAATGTACTTCCTTGGGGAACTCCATAAGTAATGTGTCGGTTTTCGCTTGTTACGTTGCCTACTTTTAGCGAGTGGCTGCGGTCAGTTATATATGATTTGAACCAGTCGTACGCAGAATTTTTAATACCTATGTTTTTTAGTTTTTTAAGGAGGATTTTATGAGATACCGTGTCAAAGGCTTTGCTTAGATCGAGAAAAACGGCAATGCAGCTTTTTTTTTGGTCAACATTTTTTAAAATGGTCTCTGTTACTCTTAATATTGCATCCTGTACTCCCATATTCTTTCGAAAACCATACTGATTTTCTGATAAGATTTTGTGTTTGTCTAAGTAGTCTACAAGTTGGATTTTCACTAGATTTTCGAGCACTTTTGTGAGCACATTTAAAAGTGAGATAGGTCTATAGTTTGAGGGATTATTTTTTTCTCCGGATTTGTAAATAGGTACTATATTTGCTTTTTTAAAGTGGCTGGGGAATATGCCGCTAGTAATACTAAGATTACAGATATAGGTGAAGGGAAGAGCTATTTGATATTTTATTTCTTTTATTAGTTTAGTGTCAAGTTTGTCGAGTCCAGTCGCGCAGTCATTTCTCAGTCTATTTATATGTTGTATTATGTCTTTGATTTGGAAAGTTTCTACTCTAAAGTTATTGTTATTTTGGGCATTAGTGGTATATTTCTTAGCAAGTGTATATTCGTCCGTATTCATTTTATTTAAAAGTTTTTGGGCTAATTTTTGACCAATGTCTGCGAAATGATTATTTAACGTGTTAGCTATATCAGTCTTGTCAGTTATTATTGTATCATTAATTTGTATTTGTTTAAAATTTGCTGCTGGTTTCTTATTTATATTGTTAATTTCCTTCACTGCGTTCCATAATACCTTCGGGTCTTCTTTGTTTTCTTCAATTTTGCGTCTATAGTAATCTTCTTTAGTCTGTTTCACTATTGATCGGCAGATGTTTCTATTTTTTTTGTAGTAGTTTTGGAGCTTGATGTTACTCGGCGAGTTTGATGACTGTTTATGTAGTTTATCACGCTTATGTAAACATTTCACCAAGTTCACATTGATCCAAGGTTTAATTTTTCTATTTTTGTGTACTATATTTCGAAAGGTTGTGTATTTTAGCACACTAGTATTTATTTGTTCGGTGAACTTAATCATTGCAGCATTAATATCTGATTCAGTCAAAATATTTGTCCAGGTCATTGAATCAAGAGATGATCTAATAGAGTCATAGTCTGTGTATTTCAGTTGCGTCGTGTTTTGTTGATTGTCTTGTTTGTGGTTATTTGTGTTGGAAAGGGCGATCATTGTAGCAAAGTGGTCAGTTACTGTTGTATTTATAATAGTTGCAGAGATATTAAATTTTGTCCTTACATAAATGTGATCTATACACGTCTGTGACGTAGGCGTGACTCTGGTTGGTAAGTTGATAGCAGATCGAAGACCGTAGCTTGCAAGAACACATTCATAGTCATCAGCTTGGTAGTGCCTGTCTCCAATTATATTTATATTCAGGTCTCCCGCAATGATGCAGTTTTTGAATTTATTATTGCTCTGGAGATGTTCGTTAAGTGAAATTAGAAACTGAGATACGTTATTTTGTGATGGAGACCGATATATAGCGATGATGGTAACGGAATCAAGACATTGTATGCACACACTGTTTGCTTCTAGTATATTAGTGGGTATCACTGAACCAAAAATTGAATTTATTGTGTATACTATCACTCCATCGCTACGGTTTTTGTGATGTTTTGACGAGAAAACATCGTAGCCTTGCATGCTGGGCGCAATAAAATCATCATTAATCCAGCATTCGGTGAGAATGATAACATCAAATTTTATTTTTATTTGTTCTAAAGAAACTAAAAAATTGTCAAAATTTTTGGTGACACTTCTGATGTTTTGGTGGAGAATTTTCAAACAATAATTGCCCGCAAAATGTGTGGATACTTTTGAAGCGTCGATAATGTCAAGTGTTTCTATATTATTTATATTTTGAATCTCTTCTCCGAAATGTTCGTGCTCGTCATCAAATTCGTTGGCCATTTTTAAAACTACTTTTAACTAAATATTAACTTCTAAAAATAACTAATACAAGAGAAGCTTAGTTAACTAACACCAAAGAAAAACTTAATTAACTAACACCATAGAAAAACTTAATAAACTAACACTAAAGAAAAGTATATGTCTCAATGTACATTATGTATTAATCCAAATAGTTCATTCCAAAATGCTTCATATAATGTCTATCACTGTAAAATGTTTATAAGTAGTTTCACTTCCTATCAAAAGGGGGGGGGGTTTTCACTTCATTTACGCAACTTTCACATAGTAAGGAACATTTTTTGACACTTTAAAGGCTGAATATATGACATATACCTCTTAATTAGTAAAAAAATATCGAGACCGACCAAAACACGCCAGGCTGCTCCGAGAGCCCGATAGTTTTGGAATCACTGTTCTAGACATATCGACTCTTTTCTACAAAAAAATATAAATTTATTTCGAAAGATTGTTATTATTTTATCTAGTAAAGTTATGTTTTAAATTATGAATACGTTTATTTTTTTTATAATAAAATTATAACGTTTTGTTGAATTTTCAAACGAAATGTTGTTTTATACAACACACATTTGAAATCATATAATCATTCAGTAGAATAAATCAATAAATTATCTAGGAAAGCTACTTTTTCAAACCTTAATTATTGTTTAATAAAATTACTAGGAACAAATCCGCCCACGTATTTAGCTACGAAAATGCTACAGTTTGCCTGTTTACTTACGATTTTACAAACGAATGGATATGAGATTTTTACATTATAGAAATATTATTAAAAAATCTCTGCTTACCCCTCTATAATTACGGTCGTCACCCACACTAAAACAAATAGAGTAACGAAGTGCGTTGGCGACTGAATCGGTATATGGTTTGTTGTGCAAAATCACCTTACAAAACCTAACCCATTTCAGTTGCGGCCGTGACTGAACCGGTGTAGTGTTTGTAAGGTGATATATGCACAACAAACCCTACCGCGTTTCAATCGCTACCGGGACTGAACCGGTATAGGTTTTGGAAATACGCGACCGGGTGGCTAATTAGTTCTCCTTTATTTACACTAAAAGGGGTGCTGTTGTGTAGTGTAAAATAAAAAATAAATAAAATTAAGTAAATGGAAAATACGAGACCAGATAATTAATTCCTTACAAAACTGTTAAATCAGTCATGATTAACTCTTTTCTTTGTTTAATGTTTAATATTACAGAATGTAATTTAGTTTTTAGTCTACCTGTTGCATATTTGGTAATGTTATACGTGTGGTAATGTGGCATGAGTGGTAAGGTATGTGTTATATTTTTTGCGTATGATAATATGGTATGATAATGTGTTATACGTTGTGGGGCATCCATTAATTACGTGAGCACAAACGGGGGGGGGGGTCCAGCAAAATCTCACGTTACTTGAAAAAAATATACGAATTGGCCCAAATTTATCTCACCGAAGGGGAGGGGGGGTCTAGATTTGAAGTAAAACTGCTTACGTAATGGATGCCCCCTTGTAATGTGGTGTGGGTGGTAGTAATATGGTATGTGTGGTAATGTGGAATATATAATAATGTCATAATGTGGCATGCGTGGTAACGTTCTACATGAGATGATATGGTAAAATGGTATGCGTGGTAACATGACGTGTGTGGTAATGGGATATGTGCGGTAATGTGGTACGGGTGGTATATGGTGTGCGTGATAATATAGTAAGTGGTAATGTGGTATATGTGGAAAAACTGCAATGTATGGTAATGTGTGATGTGTAGAAAGTGGTAATGAAGTATGTGTGGTAATGTGATATATTTGGTAATGTATGGTAAAGTGATATGTCTGTTAATGTGGTATGTGTAATAATGTAAATGTGTTAATAATGTAACATTTGGGAGTCGGGAATGGGTACCGCCGCCCCGGGAACCTTTATTGGATAACCAACACCGTTGCCATAGTCACCACAAGTGGTTCGCTACGTTTGGTGATTTAGCAGGGGTGCCCCGGTTCATGGGGTTAGATCTTGGAGGCGGATGACCAGGACACACTGAACCCCTGATTCCTACCCACCCCTTAAACCCTTTTTCTTCCTTCCTTGCCTTCAAAAAAACCTCCACACGGCATCCCCAAAGATGACAAAGGCCCTGAGGGAAATTGTTTTCCTCAGGGCCTCCTGTGTGGAGCTCATGTAAATATATTTTATAAATTAAATACAAATATAAAATGTTGTGTGTGTGGTAATGTGGTATGTGTGGTAATGTGCAATGTATTATAATGCGGTATGTGTGGAATTGCCGTATGTATGCTAAAATGTTACGTGTGGTAATGCAGTACGTGTGATAATGTGGTATATTTGGTAATGTGTGGTAAAGTGGTATGTGTGTTGTTAATGTGATATGTGTGGTCAAGTAGAAATAGTGGAGAATCCTAAAGAATGCAAAATAGATGTAAGCGTAATGAGTAAGAGAATGAGAGTAAGAAAGAGATGCTTTGATCGTTTGGATAAGTAGAGCGAAAGAACGAATAAAGAAGTATAAATAGGATATATCACGATTGTGAATGGTAAAAGATTGCTTTACGGTCCATCCTCTCAAACCTACTTACCTCTAAAATCTTTGTGAATAATTTTTGGGTTATAAGTTATAAAAATCATTTCTTCCATCAACATTTATGTTTGACTTAATCAATTAACATTTAAAGATACCAAGCGAACTCTATTTTAAAATGTAAATCTTACAAAATTAAATAAGCCCAACAAAAAAACATATTGCTTACATTATCAACTCATGACAAAGAGAACAGAAATATTGTTATATATCTAAAAAAATGTGACCTTTATTTTTAATTTTAATTTAAAAAGTTTTTTCTGTGAAATGTTTCTTAGCATATTCAAAGAGTTTCTAATGTCTTCATTTAAGAAAGTCAAATGAGAGAGATTAAAATCATTACAAGAGTGCACAAGTTGGAAAATTATGCGTTCACTACTTTTCCTACGTTCAAATGTTAGTTACATAAACAAGTACGAATTACACATTAAAATATCAAATGTATAATAAATTTCTTCGATAATAATAACGTATCTACAATATAACCTTTAGCAATTCAACTGACTGATTTTTTGTGACATATGAATCTTGGGTAAAATATAACATAGAAATATTGCGTAACATGATATTTGCCACATACAATTTGCCGGACATAGGGACAATTTAAAGTGTGAATATTTTTCATGCCTGCGGCGACAAATTTATCAATTATAAATATGTTTTTTCAATTATATATATGGTGTTGCCAAGCACTAAAGTGGACGCTAAGAAATAATAAAAAAAATATCGTAATATATAGTCGAGCTTAAAAATAGCCCCAACAGAGGCGTGCGTTATGCCCTGAGAAATAAAACAAATATTAAATAACGTTTGTGGCGTAGTACTCATCTCAAAGATTGTGGCCAAGAATTGCCTAAACGTAAAATGGAAACGTGCACTAACATAAGAGATGCCCTTCTGAAATAGTATAGGCTGTGTCTTTCCATGCAGTTAGCTAGGCAGATTAATTCTACATCAGCGGCATAATATTTAATATAATAATTTGGTTTCGGAAGAATAATTTAGTATCTTGAATTCAGCTTCACTGACATCAATTTTTTAATCACAGAAAAATATGTAATAATTGGCATACAGTATGAATCACAGATTAATGAAGCCCCAAATGTTCTTTCAAAATTATAACTTAGGAGGTGTGTTGATTATACAATTTTAAGTGTTGCTATGAAAAAACCTAATAAATTACGGGGAATAGCTGCAAGAATCAGCCCTTTTAGAAGATACTCATATGTTTGGGCCTTTAAAAAATATTCAGACAAGTTTATCATATTTGCCCGCGTAGATGATTCCGCGAAACTATGTAACATAATATATAATTTATTGTGTGACGTATTATTTAACTGATGTCATGAATAAAGAAGAGATAATACATACATAAGAGAGACAGCAATGAAGTTATATAAGAGCGTACAAGGTGGTCCAGAACGTTTTTATCACCTACCACTCAATATTGTGATAATTACAGTACATTGAAGTTTATTCCGACATAATAATATCACAGTAAAAACTTAATAGGACCATAAACGCTAGAAATATTTCGATTCTCATGCCTGCAAAATTTAAAATCGAGCGTCTTATTTGCGCGAGGCAAGTAAGCGAAAAAGTGTTTTTTATTTATTCTGTGCATAATTTTATAAGAATGAAAAAAAGTTAGAACATAGAAAACCTCAAAAATAGTCTTAGCCATAAAGTGGTATTTTTAAAAAATTGTTTCTTGTATTACTTCATAATAAAGTCTTGAAAAAAGATTTTTTTGTGGTTTACGCTTATATTTTTTGTTACGTAAATAATAATTTTATTGTAATTCCGATACGAAGAAAAGCTAGTAACAGCTTCAATTTATCCGTGGCATATTTTTTGATGTTCATACTGCAAGCTAATTCGTCGTAGAGATTTTTACACCTTAAACGTTATTTTAAACATAAACAGCCTTACTAAAGAAAACCATTCACGGCCGATAACCTGTGTTGCTGCAGCAACATAAATTAACTCCATATTCACTAAAACACGAACTATTACTAATAATCTTTCTTCCGCGGTCACACTTTAAAATGCATTTTACATCCGGCAACAGTGTAAAGAGCCATGATTTCTTCGTAAAAAATATCTTTTCCTCCAGAGGCAGTTTTGGCGCGTCTGCGCATTTGTAGACTGTGACCCGCACAGAAAAAAACAGTTTGGTTTTTGTATAGCTATAATTTTGTTAGTAAATATTGCGATTTTACTGAATGATTTCTATTATTGTGACCAATTCACTCTTCTATTCATATAATTAATGTATTTAACATGTTTTTTGTTGTTTTTTATAAGTTTTAGTCAAGTTACTTTAAAAGTTGAATTGTCAAAAAATGATTGTACGTGATACATGAAAATTAAAATTTACATTTAAAGATCTTTTTTTATGAGAATTTCATAAAAGTGATGTTTTTTTTAATATTAATATCTAATACATGTGTTCGTAAACGTATCAAAGAAATAAACTTCTTTAGAGAAGCAAGGTTTTTTAGGTTTTTCATTTTTAGGTTATTTTTTGGCAATAATTTTTTTTATTATTTTTGTATTGTATGCATGCACGAGGAAAAAGTGAGGTAACAGTTTCCTTCCAAATTCATTATATAAAAGGAATATATATATTTTTTCCTTTTATTTCTGGCTTTCGCCCTTCAAGGGTGTTCTAGGCCATCATTTAAAATTACAGAGAAAGGAAAGGTGAATTTGTATATTAATTTTATTTAAATGTACAAATTTCAGAATTATATGGAAGATTGGAGTCGATTTCAGACTTAGAATAGATGAAATGTTGATTTTTTTTTTTTTATTTCTCTACGCTAAAATGTTTTGGTAAGAAATTTTTATCCGCTTTGAATCTTAAAATATGTCAATTTTTAAAAACTAAAGTGTACCTATTTCAAATATACAATTCTGAAAGGTAATTTTATCTAGTTTTTATAAGTGGTATTTTACGACACCTTCAAAAATAAGAAATATATAGAACATCCAAAATACTTTGGAAAAATTCTAAATCTCGTTCAGACATAATTAACGAAACAGTCGTACATATGAGATAAACTATCCTCTCAGGCTATGTAAACAATGTATATTTCTTTTCATGAACAATTTTTTAATTGGTAATGTTTTCACATCCGCGGCCTTTTCCAGCCACGGGATTTTTTAGTAAGGCTGAAAATGTATTTCGAACGAAAACCTCTCCATTATTTGAGTAATTTTGAAAAGCTACCGCTACCTCTAATCTATGAGTTAGCGCTCTGTTAAGTTTCATTACCATTCAATGTCATCGTAATTACCATTTGGAATATATTCACGATGGAAAAAACATATTTATGAGGAATTTCTCGCCACAACGTGACCGTTGCAACATATTTTTATTAAACCGCTATTAATAATTTCACGGAGGCAGCGGAGATTCCATAAATCAAAGTGGGGAATCCTTAATTAAACTCAGAACTGGAATTGCCAATAAAAAATTGCCATTACAGAATTGCATTCTGTGTTTGTCGTGTGGCCTCTGTTACCCCTGTGGTGGGAATTTAAATACTAAAGGTACGTCTTTTTTACAATTTCAAATTAAATTCATTCGAACTGTGGAAACCCGTTATTTGATTTGATGATAACAAATAATACGAATTGATGAAAACAAAATAACAGGAAGGTCATCAATTCATTAAAAAAAAAATCTCGTCATACAATACCAAAACAATGCAAACACACAGCTCTTTCATTGGACCTCGTACTTTCAATATTTTACCGAAAATTATTCAGGTGGCAACTAAACTTCCACAATACCTAAAAGAGTTAAAAATATGGCTTAACAATGCAGATGTTGAAACTTTATTTTTATAATTTATATCACTTTTATTTTTTTACACAAACTTTACACTTATTATTACACTATTGACTATTGTATACCCTTTTTGTACAAACTGTTTAGACAAATTTTAATTATGTTTTTGCTTAATACCCACTGTTTTGTTTTTACCCACGCCCAGGCTGTACCTTAGTGGGTCCTATTACTCTTATGATTTTCAAAATATGTATGAAAAAAAATTTAAAATTGGGAAAAATAAAGAATTAAAAATAAACAAAAAAATACAAAATAGTATAAGAATAGAGAAGAATAGAAAATTAATGGTTTCAAGTTCAAACGCTGTAAACTTTCAATTTAAGGTGTGGTTGATTTTTAGCCACAAACTTCAACTCTTTTATATTAGACTAGCTGAACCAGCAAACGTTGTTCTGAAATATAAATTATTATTTTTTATATTTTTTATTATAATCTTTATTTATCAAGTTACATAAGTGATTGTGTTGTGCCTGTCTTACTAGGAATTCCTGTGTTGAGAGCAGGAGCATTTAGTATAAGTAGTTTAACACAAAAATAAGGATAACAACAACAATATTATTTACATTTAAAGTAAAAGTACAAGGACAATCGGCAGCAATGGGAAAGCATGCATTAGGAGGTTATAAAAATATTGTTAACATATGATCTGTCTTTGCTAGTGATCCAAGACTTGATATCTGATTTGTATTTTACATAATTAGTGTGCTGTCTAATGGTCAGTGGAAGTGTTTAAAAAGTTTTGTTGCAAAATACCTGAAGTGTCTTTGACCAAACGTTGTTTTGGCGAAAGGGATAAGTAAGAGCTTTTGCCCTTTGGTTTTCGTATCACGAATAGTTTGGATATTGTCAAAAATAGTTCTATGTTTGAATAGATAAGTTAGTATATTTTTTACATAAAGTTGCCTAATGTCCAAAACACCGATTCTCCTAAAGATTTCGCCCGAATTGCTTGTGATTGGTAGTTTTAGAATAATTTTTATAATTAGTTTCTGGGCTTTAGAGATCGGATCAATGGCAGCAGCGTTTGGTCCTCCCCAGGCAATGATACCATACTCAATTAGTGATTGATGTAGTGCATAGTAAATTGTTTTGAGTTGGTTCAAGTTAAGAAATTTACGAGTTTGTCTAAAGAAGTATATGGATTTTCTAAGTTTGTTTGCAGTTGTGATAATATGTTCTTTCCACTTTAAATTACTATCAAAAATAATACCCAAGTTTGATTTTTTTAACACGTTCTAGATAGAGGCAATCACATGTATTAGCATTTGACAGGGGGCAAGCACATATTTGAATATTATTCTCTAGGTTACTTAGAGACGGATTAATACTAAACTCAATGTATTTGATTATTGACACATTCATTTTTTGTTAGTGTATTATTGTCTAACCATCTTTTAACAATAGCTATGCCCCTGTTTGCTTTTATGTAAACATCATACCAGTTACTTTATTTAAAGAGGAGAATTGTATCATCAGCGAAACTTACGATTTTGGCATCTATTGGCAGATTACGCAGTTCATTTATGTAAATTATGAATAAAGTGGGACCCAGGACGCTTCCTTGAGGCACGCCAAAACTAATTGGCAATTGATTGCTGAGGCAGTTAATGATTTTTACACTTTGTTTATTGTTTGGAAGGTAATTTCGAATAAAACTAAGTTCATTTCCTTTTATTCCAATGTTTGATAGTTTTTGTATTAGTTTGGAATGTGATGTAGTATCAAATGCTTTGCATAGGTCTAGGAATATTGCCATTTGTAGGGACACCCTAATTATAGGGACACCATAATCACCTAGTGGTATTAAATATACTTTACGACCTATTCTCATACATTCCAAATATTTAAAAAATTCCAAATTTAAAAAATCATAAAATTCGGTCGAGCCGTTTCGGAGGAGTGCGACCACAAACACCGTGACACGAGATTTATATATGGTCAGTGGATGCATTGGCATCGCGTTTGGGTCCCACCCAGGCGTCCCGTGTTCGATTCCTCGGCTGGCTTAATCCTGCATCACGAGACAGGCAATATTTTCCGCTTACTGTGGTGGTAGTAGGAGATTTTGTCAGAAACATTGTCGGGTTATTCGTAACCCGGGGATGTTTGTATTTCTTTTAGTGAAAAATTATTTTATTAATTGATTATTTTTTAAGAATTTATTGTGAAACGACACTAATAAATTAAATTAAATTTACTTGGGCACGATGGGATTTGCAAATTTGCAAACCCGACCTCACTCGGGTTCGTAGCCGAGCGACTGGCCCCTCGAACCACGGAGACCTTTAAATGGTTATAGAGTTCATTCAGCTATCCAGTTGTTTAATAATTAAGTTTGACAATTGATCGTTTTTTACACAGAAATATCAACGTTGTTAATATAAAAATGGGATTTAATATAAATAGGGTCATACAATAAACGTCTTTTTTTCATTGTGGGCAACTTTTTTTGCCACTAAGTAATTAATAATCATTAAAAAAGGGTCGCTAATAAAAATGAATTATTTAAACGTCCCTCGGAGGGGAATAGAAGTACGTAGTTCGATTTCATAATTATAATAATGTACATAACTATTTTTATTTGTTCACCAAGCTGAGTACATACTTCTTTTCGGATTTTATTAACTTTCTAGTATCCCGAAATAATGAAATAAGCCTGCTTTAAGCAAGATTTAGGCTAAATTTGGAAATAGATAAATACATGTACGATGAACATACGAGTAGATACATAAATACTGTAAATAAATAATTATATAAATCACAGGAAAAAGTTACCTGGGTTTAACGGTATGAAGGAAAACAATTAAGACTGCTTAGGTACGTTGTGAAATATAATAAACTAGTTGGTTCCCGGCATGCGTTGTTATGCCATATTGAAATAAATACATTGTTTCTCCCTGCATGTCCTTTCCCCTCCCTCATCCCCTTCCCCTTCCGCGTTCCCCTTCCGCCTTCCGCCTTCCCTGCCCAGCCTCTCCTCTCTACCGCTCCCCCATCCCACAAACCCCCCTCCCGCGTTCCATATATTCATTCCCAGTACATTCAGTTTTTAAACATCTCGCGTGCCATCTATTACAATTTTTTATTCAAATTTTCATTTTTCGTATATTACAAATATTTATTTTTGTATATAATAAGAACAATCAATCAAATTTGATATCTAAATTATGTATCTTTTTAAAATATCTATAATCAAAAAAATCCGCAGACAATTCTTTTAAAACAAAAAAAAACAAACAGCTGCCTGCTAAATTCAACTATGAACGTGCAAAGTTAAAATAGTCGTTAAGTTTTCTGAAATAATCCAATTTTCTTATTTTTTCTTTCCGTAAGAACCTTCTACAAAGTATTAGAAAACAAAAACAAAAAAAGATTAATGAAATAGTTAAAGTCGTTCTGAAGTTATGGCGTGACCAAGAGAAACAGGGATTTATTTTTATATTTTTATATATATAATATATAAAAATATAAGAAACTAATTATAAAAATTATTCTAAAACTACCAATCACAAGCAGTTCGGACGAAATCTTTAGGAGAATCGGTGTTTTGGACATTATGTAAAAAATATACTAACTTATCTATTCAAATATAGAACTATTTTTGACAATATCCAAACTATTCGTGATACGAAAACCAAAGGGGAAAAGCTCTTACTTATCCCTTTTTTATATATATATATATATATATTAGGGATTTATTTTTATCTTATATATTTGACATATATATATATATATGTGTGTTATTAAAGAACAATAAAAAAATATTAATTAAGTTGTACATCTTTAATTTTGTGCCTTATTCGGTGACCTTGTTTATTTCCAATTAAAAATGAGAACTCTTTTCAATATATTTTATGACATATTCATTATTTGGTACCTACAGTACTGTGCGAATTAATGTGAACACGTGATAAATAGCACAAGTATCTTGTTTTTCGCAGTTGTATGCAGCATATCGTAATAGCGGCCATTTTATGTTCTTGATCAATCATTCAATGAGTTTCGAGATACACCAAACTACAGATGCGTTAAATTTTGTAATTTTTTAGAATTATAGTTTTTTTGCAGAGGTAAACTTAACTAAAGCTTTTTTGTTTCTAAATTTTGAAGATGGATATTTCTCTTAAAAAACGCACTAAGATTGTTAATATTTCAAAGATAAAAAAATACATACCTTGAATAGCCAGGTAACTCTCCGGATCTTAATCCAATTGAAAATAGTTAAAGTAAGACAAGCACAACAAAAACCAAACTGATTGAGACAGTAATTCAGATATGGTTTAGAGAAACGCAAATATCAGAAAATTGTAAAAAAACTTGCTGATTCTATGCCAAACCGTATACAAGAAGTTAAAAAAGTTAAGGGAGGACACACTTGGTATTAAAAAAATAATAATTGTAATTATTTCTCTATTTTTTTCCTCAATAAAGAATATTTATTATTTTTTCCAATCGATCACTTGTGTTCACATTAATTCGAACAGTTCTGTAGGTACTCGTATTAAGGTAATATTAATTAATAAAATGACAAGCTTCAATAATTTCACTTGTCAAAATCAGATATTATTTACGGATTATACAATTGAAGTGAAGTTCTATTATTTTGTCCTATACCTAGTACCCACGGTTGTATGGTATGGTATATGTAAATGTCGACACTTCAATGTATTAAACGATGTACAATGGGAGGTCACATCTGAAGGATTTAGTCTGCGAGAGAGTTTCCTCTTTGTGGGGTGCTTCGTAGCCTTCCCACTCTTGTCTACTTAAGTTTTCTGAAGGTTTCACTTCTTCCCCACACATATTTTTGAAGTGAAACTTCTTTACCCTCGTTGTGATTTGGAATTTGGATGAAACGGAAATGACGCAACACAACCACATATGACCACACTTTAAAGGCTCCTTTTGGTTGAGATTGTTTTTGGTATAGTTTCGCTTCTACCGCGTGTGAACCGCACTCGATTTTTACATTAGACCCACATAAGAGGCCCTGGAGAAAAAAAACCAGGGCCTATGTCATCTTTGGGGATGCTGTTGTGTGGATGGTATTTTTAAGGAAAGGAAGGAGAGGAAGTTCTGGGAAGGAAAAAGAAATGAGGGGTGGGAATGAATCTGGGAATCGATGTGTTCAGGAGTGACAGGCGTATGAATCCCTCCCTGCCACTACGGTGCAAGGCGATGGGTCGAGAGAGTCCAACTGGAGAAGTCAAAAGGTCTCGCAGTAGGCGAGCAAATGCATGTGCCGTCAGACCTGGAAAAATATCACCCCATGAACCCTGGCACCCCTGCTAAGTCATCAACCGTAGCGAACCACTTAGATAACCAACACCCCTGCCATAGGGTAACCTATGGCAGGGGTGTTGGTTATCCAATAAATTGTTCTTGGGACGGCGGTACACATAACCGGCTCCCAAATTGTTAGATGTCCAAACTTGAATTTTTTTATTTGCATTTTACCTCAGCACGAAAATGTCCTAATAATGAGTCATTTACAAGGGTAATACAATATAATTAACACAATAAACAACCTATTTAATTTTATTTATGTAGCTATTTATTTTTATTTCATAAAATTTTATTGGTTACAGATTTTTCGTTTTTTTTGGCTACCACACGAGCCCATGTTGTGGTAGTCATACATTTAATATTTTAAATAGGAATTAAATACTATTTTATTGAAACAGATAATTAAAAATACTAAATGTAAATTAAGAAATACATAAAATTCTGTGAAAAGTAAAGAAAAGAAATTATATTTTAAAGAAAAATTGTTAATGAACACCATCGGATTGATTTATCTTTTTCGTGTTTTGATTAATATCGTTCTTTCTGAAAATTAAAAACAGGTCGATGTCATAAATAGAATGATTATCTTTTTTAATGTCACGCCATCACAAATTACAACAAGCGCTTTCGTAAAAGTATTGTATCTTTTATATCATTTAATGAAAGTGCCCGTTCATATTGCTTTCGAATGAGTGTTGTGGCATTTAACTTTTAATATGCTGTCCACTGCTGCTACTGGCGTTAGTATTAAAGCAGGGGTCATCCTTTAATAAAATTATACAACTTTAACGGCTTCAGGAACACAGGTTAAAGGTAAACGCCACACCCGACAACTGTACGTTTCTAAAAATTCTTGCGCCGTGTTCCAATAAACAAAAATGACAATATTGAGGGTTTTTATTATTACCGTGACAATCCACAATAACGGTACCGTGAAGACACGAAAAAGGCAATAAACATAGTTACTTGTCACAATAATGCTGCATCTCTTTCAAAAGATGAAATACACAATGTACGTAGGTCTGTTTCTTTCAAAGGAAAAATGTAACAATTTTCTTGCATCACTCTCACACACCGTCTCCTTAGACCCCTATAATACTACTAGCCTTGAAGATAATTTTGAAAGTAGAAGTATAGTTACAAAGATAATATTGAAGTGTGGGTGAATTCCAAAAATACGAAAACTTCAAAATTCAATGCGCTAATGGTATAGCTTTTGTTCTTAAGCATATAATGCTTCACTTACACAGTCAAAAATAACAACAGTCGAAAATGAGACAAACCGTGAACGTATGTCTGCACCTCCGCAAAGGAAAGATACCAGCATTATCATATATCTTCTTCACACGTATAAAGAAAAAAATAGTATTTTGGATGAAACAGACACGTGTTTTGTGTATCTCATCTTTTGTCTTAACATTATTTTATTTGTAAGAAAGAGCAGCATTATTAGGATAAACAACGAGCGTTTTATGCTTTTTTGTGCCTCCACGGTATCGTAATCCCTTGTGCCAAAAACAATAAGAAACCCCAATGAAATGAAAATTACTACCATCAAAAGAGCTATGGAAAGAGGATTGCAACCTGTGAGTTAGAAAGACAAACGAGAGAATAAGGATTAAGTAGAAGGTGGCCGAAATTTTTGAGTTTCTTTTCGCTTACTTAATTTTTCTGAATCTATTTCAATTGTTGAAGTTACACACCTTAACTGGTTTTCCAGATTTACATCTGTTATTGACGCCATATTTTTATTTTTATTATGTTTCATTTTGGAAAAAAGCTTCACAAACGTATGTAGATCCAAAGCCACTAATAATTTTTTGGGCAAAACATCTTATATTAGGAAATTCTGTTGTTGTTATGTACTTATTTTAAAATTCAATTTTTGGAATTGTGGGGTATATATTTTTTAGTTCAATATTGTGTTGTAGGTTGATTAATTCCATTCGTTTCTGAAACAGTGGAAACATCAACACCAAATGGAGAACTTAACATCTCAAATGCTTTCTCATAATTTACTAGTTCTATAAAACGACAATTAAAGGCTACTATAAGTTTTTTATTTCGTCCGAATATTTTAAAATTATTATTTTGGCATTCTTTAAACAATGGAAAATGGTGTGCATTATTAATTTTAAGTTGGCTCTCAAACATTATTAATTTCATCCGGAACGCTTAAATCAAATTGCAAGCATCGGTAATTAAATTATTATGATTCAGCAATTTTATTTTTAACTCATTCAATTTTTCCGCCTTGTATACCAAGAAACATAAGTCTTGCAACCACTCTTCATTTCTTAATTCGGAAATAGACATTTTCTCTTCGGTCAATAAATAATTGATTTCTTCTCGTAACTCACAAAATCGTCTTAAGCATTTTCCGCGACTCAACCGTCTTACATTCGTAAAATAAACAATGTCGCCGTACCCAAAATCTAATTCAGTGAGTAATATTATGTCTTAAATTGGCGATGCTGAAGAGCGTGCGAACGGATATAGTTCACTGTTTTTATAACAATATGCATGATTTCGCTCATAGATAATACTTGAGCGCATACATTTTGTTGTCAGACGTGACCGCGGGCCGCGGGTTGGCCAGGGCTGATTTAAAGTGCAAAGTTTCTCATTTTATCCATCTTATCGGAGTAAATAAATACGTGTACTGTTTTAAAATTTCGATCAACAGCACCTTTCTTCTTGTCATATTAGGGATTGCAATCCAGCAATACGGGATGACGCATTCCCGCGGGATCCTGTTGCTGTTATTAATCTGCTGGATCCCACGCCTTCAAAGCGCGGATCCCGCAAATTAAAAATTTGGCACTAAAACTTTGAGTCCGATGGTATCATAGAAGAGTACCTGACGCTCGCCTATGAATATATCCCGACAGTTCAGCCTACTAGCGTAGAAGCCGAGAGAGCGTTTTCAGCTTCAGGATATATTTGCAGTTCACTCAGAAGCAGGCTCGGAGATGATACAATAAAGAGCATATTTTCAAAAGTTATCACCATAGGTTGATATCATAGTAATAGCATCTAAGAGAAAGTTGTGATTTAATAATTATATGAATAAGACTGAATTAAAAATATAAAACTCTTGTTAGGAGTAAGGGTAAAATTAAATAAAACCATTTAAACTATGCCAAACATTTAAAGATGAATCTAAGAAAACAGATTCCTAATTACTTTTGCTTAATTAATAGAAAAGAAATAATTTCTGTTGCTTAATGTATGTAATAAAGAAATGTTTAATAAAAGTTGATTTTTACACAAAAATCTGTAGTTTCAATTTGATTTTATAACGTGATCCCGCGCGGGATTGAGTAATCCCGCATATAAATCCCGCGGGATTGAATGAGTTGCGGGATTGCAATCCCTAGTTACGCTATGCTGTGCTACGCGCTACGCTGTACGAGAACATCTGTTCTGCCGTGTGGTATTTTGAACAAACTGTGGTGACAACTACGGGTGAAGTGTTCGTTACGTCATTCTAAGTGAAATGGAAGTATCAAATAAGTACATTAAAATGAATGACTTATTGCAGGATTTGTTCTATTCGTTGCACCTCTGATATGTTTCATGCGTCCACATACAGGTAGATATATCTGAGAATTTTTTCATCACCACCAGCGTATTCCAGCTTTCTTCTTATAATGCCATCGAGCATGGCTATCATTGCACCCTGGGCATTGAACTGTTTTGATGTTCGCAGATGAACCCCCAGGAGTTTGTCGTAAACTGGTGTGAGACACCTATATCTTTAATGTTATTGACTCGGTGTAAGGTTTGACTACTTTCCAACTTCAAGACAAACTATATAGGACAGCTGGAACGACTTATGTACAAGATCTATGATTTATGTACTCGGGTGTTTCACAGCAATCTTATTTTAGAAAAAAAAATACTTTCGGTGCGGTGGCTACTTTTAAACTTTTAAAATAAATTTTAAATACATTTTTCACTGTAAATTCATATATCGGATGGCTATGAGTTCTATGAACTGCAGCTGGTGTGTGTGATAAAATAACGTCAGAAAAAAAACACATTTAAAAAAGTTGTGGTTGAATCGAATTCACTTGAAAACAGTTCCTTCAAGTTGACATTTTTGACTCGAGAATATGAGCATTGTTCTTCAAAGACAAACATTTATTCCCAACCCCACGTTTCCTTCGAATTGTGCAAACATATCGTAAGCAGCGCGAGATTGCTTCTGTCCCGGAGGTAATGTGGCGGTTGGTACTGGGTAGGTACTGAGTACCGCGACCCACACGCTGTGGTGCTTTACCACTCGGCTTTCAATTCGCCGTCGAAACCTTTATGATCGCCATGAAAAACGAATGCACGTAATATTTTATTTTGTTCTCGTTAGGGTAGATACCCGATCTCTTGCAAATTACACAGTTCTTATGTACAGCGTTCCTACTGTTTATCTGCTTTTTTATAAATTATTATTTTTTAATTGATAAACTAACGTTTTTTTAAGACAAGATTTTTATGCATAGCACAAAGGGTAGCAATTATTATAAGCAATAATTATCTGCCTGAAACACTCATCTATATTGAAAAAATCTTCCGAGAAAAGATACATGCCGCCAACGGGACATGAACCCGTGTCCTTCTGATTGCCGGTCAGGTGCTCTTGACGACTGAGCTATGTCGGCTTATCTAATACCCGCTTTTCTAATACCATAATTTAGTTAATAGCTAATATAATTAATGTTTGACAAGTTAAAGTATTTTACAAAAAAAATGTAGATATAATTTGTCTCGACGCCACCTAGCGAGAGATTTAGTATTAACAATGCCTCTCTCATAAAAATAAAGTAGATTGTTTTCAGGTGGAAAAATATAATAAGCAGTAATTGTTGAATGAAACACTAGTATGTTTTGAATTATTTGGCGGGTATTAGATAAGCCGACATAGCTCAGTGGTCAAGAACAGCTGACCGGCAATCAGAAGGACACGGGTTCATGTCCCGTTGGCGGCATGTATCTTATCTTGGAATTTTTTTTTAATGTAGATGAGTGTTTCAGGCTGATAATTATTGCTTATAATAATTGTTACTTTTTTATTGTTTCCATTTCTCGAGGAGACACGTAGTACGATTCTTCCCACTATTCTCTATATAAGTGATTATTTTTTTACAACTTTCTGAATGAAATTTGCGAAAATGCGAAACACGCAAAATGCACCATTAAACGCTTTCGATGGGAATCTTGTTTTTGGAAGGAAGGATGCATTTTTTATCGCTAACTGTCCTTAGGACAGTTAATCTTAATATTCTTCTATGCTCAAATGCACTCTCACTTCCATGCATTTTTATGTGAATACCGTACAAAAGTCCCATTTGCTCCCAACCGTCTGAAGCCAGCGAGACTTTGGTATCCCTAATTGGGTTATGTCACGAGGCTAAAGGAAGTGTGTAGAGGAAGGAGATAGGGAAAAGGAAAGATGAGAAGTCCCTGTCTATTCAGATCTGCATTGCACTTCAAGTAACGTTTCTATTCTGAATGGTGGTCTTTCAATAGGGTGATACTGAAAGTATCTACCACCTTGAAACCTGCCGCAAATATACTCCTTTTTAAAATTGGTAAATTGTGATATTATAAAAAATTATTTGCGCAAGCTGGGTTTTGAACCCGCGACCTCTGGAGCCTATAGCCAAAGATCGTAACCACTCACCCACGGAGGCCGTACTACTTTTAACTGACAATTTTGTATTATGGCAAGCGTGCAGATATACATAAACGAAAATACTTCCATACTAAAACCACTAAGTATTTCAGATTATAAGTATTTTAGGTATAATAACTATGCAATTGTTCAATCTATAGGCATAACAATACGGTATTATAGGATGGGGAGGAATATACGATATTATTTTAAATCCTCTAAAATATTTCAAAGATTAATAATTAACGTTATCCTGAAAAAATCTTTTCAATATTCAAAGTATCTACAATAGACAATATGTAAACAACTTTCAAAAAAATACAGATAAAAAAAATACATATCAATATATCAGCAAGATATCAAAACAATATGAAAGTCCCAAAATTTAATACCAAGCACATTCAAAATACCTTTCTGTATCTAGGTATAAATTATTTCAATAAACTCCCATTAAAACTAAAAATTATGGAAATAAACGTAAATTCCAAATAAAATTGAAAAATTTCCCGAAATAACTGTAAGAGTTCATTACTACTAGTATTATTAATATTTAATTTGTTTATTGATATACCTACCTCAAGTTTTTCTTACATAAATATTTTTATTAGATACTTGAGCATGAATTTCCTCATCAAACACAAGAGCCTTGTCTCTTAATTGTGGGGAAAGGCTTTTATTATATTCATATAGCAACTCTGTTTAACATATAAAAAAAGCATAATTATTATAAAAACATACAAATATTAAAATAAAAAAATGTAACTATATCAAATTGTGTCTCATTTGCCAGTCAATGAAAGTTATTTTCAGCGTCTCTCTATACACAAAACAATGGATTGAATGAAGTGGGAAATTTAAATAAATGGTCCCTTATTAAAATACTTCCCCGGTCAGCAGTTACTGTAGCACGCGCTACAAAGGTCAGCACGCGCTATTAATGGAAAATCTTGTTTACATTTGAGATTAAAGACACATACTTCAAATTTAATATGCGGATAATTTTATGCCACTCCAAGTGTAAAAGATTGATGTCGGGAGAAGGTTCTATTTATAACTTGAGAGCATTTTGGGCTCACTTGTGAACCTTGAAGGCTGCAAATTTTCTTTTTAAATACCGCCAACAAAAGTCATATGGCCGACCTTCACGGATGATCACAGAATTTGAATCAGTTCAAAACAATATTGTCGTCAAACATCATAATTTTATTAATACCTTCTTCAAATACAGTAAACTTATTTTGAGGCACCATTTTAATTACAAATTAATAGAATGGTTTTCGTGTGCCCTATCAGGTCCCCCCGACGTTGGCGATCACTCTTGAAAATGTCTCTGTCTTGCGCTGCCCGGAATAGCTCCTCCACACTTCTAATGCTGGTCCACTCTCGTACATTTCGCAGTCAAGACATTTGTCTCCCACCAGGCCCTCGAATATTGTAATTCATATATTAGTATTGAAAGAATGGATTGAACCACGTTTATTGTTTAAAAACCAACATTTTCGTAAGCGATTCTTCTTCACCAGGGTTTACTTAAAACGAATTACAACAAAAGACATAATACCCCAAAAATAAATGACGATAATTTATAAAAAATCATATTTCTTAGAGAATAGCCGAAGTCCCCGTTGTTGCCCGGGATTTACGCAGAGTTTTATGAAATCTTGTGAAGACAGTGATGTTTCTCTTATTTTGAAGACTAAGTGTGCAAAATTTCATCAATCATGAACTTCATTAATTTAATTTAATCTGGATATTTGTATACAAAGCAAATACACGTCGCGCAACTTCACTGTGTCCGCTGCGTTGGCCCCCAGGCTTACTTATACACAATGTGCAGTCGGTTTGCGGAAAATACAGTATACTTAATTACACTAAATATGACTAAGTGACCCCGAAGGAATGTGCAGAGAGGATGTACCGCCAAATAACAAATTATAAAACATATTTTCATTAAAATGCATCAAGGAAAAATCTACTTGTCTATATGTATACTGTGTTTACCAGAGCCTAAGCACAAATATTGACACTGTATATAAACTTGTTCAACATTCATAGCAACTTATAATTAAGGGTATTTTTGAGGATAATTTTACGTTTGAAATTCGTAAATAATGCATAAAAAATTATAATTTTATAGTAAATATCATTTTGGGGGGCCATTTGTCGGTGATCTGTCGGATCCAAAGATATTAGAGTCGGATCTCTCATTTATATACAGAAAGACAGATGATGGTCGCCAGTCATCAGTCCTTTAAATAGGGTGATCGTTTAAAATTGGTAGAAATTTATATTCTAACAATTTCTTTTTAGAAAAAGTTATTACATAAATACAGACTACAGACTATGTTTTTAAGGCGCTGAATTTAATGTCACTGAAACAATTATATACAAAAGATATTCTAATGTACGCATTAAAAAACCAGGATAACTTTACACAGACAAAATCGAGCTGATTCACAAGATGTACATTACAATATACATTCCACCAACCTACAACTAAAACGACATTTGGACAAAGAAATATGCAATACTTCTCTATAAAATTATTTAATTTACTCCCTCTTGCAATAAAAGCAATTAAAAAAATAACCGACTTCAAAAGAAACATAAAAATATGGATTATGGACATGGGAAGGAAGAATATAGATACAATTTTGCAACCTAACAAAGATTAATGCTTGTATTGTACTTTTTGTTAGATTCAACTTTATAATTTTCGTCTGTAATATTTTAATGTAGGTATTTATCATTCAAACAAAAAAACATGTAGAGTGTGTTCTCAGAACGGGGTACCCCAGTAAAGACACATTTTTCTCTAAAAAATGTAAAACAAAGAAAAATTAAAAAAATAAAAAAATAAAAAAATTAAATAAATAAATTAAATAAAATAAAAATCAATATAAAAAATAAAATGAATTTTATAAAATTTATTGTGATAAAACTATTCTAACAGACAGAACAATTAGTCATAATAGACTCGATATAGTTTTACATGACAAAATTAAAAAAAATAACTTATATCATTGATGTCGCTATTCCAAATACTGGCATTATCCTAGCTCTCTCATTCAAAATTTAGGCGTATTAGATTTGTCAAAAAATTTGTACATAAAAATGCAAAAGTCGGTCATTTTAAATACATGTAGGATTACGAAAGATTTTTAAATATTTATATTGAGGGATCAGTAGGATTTATTGGACCAGTTAGGATTTCATCAGAGCCGAACCCTCTGATATGAAAATATCTGGAGTCGGTGAAATATTTTCCCATTATGTTTCTGGTGGATTGACGTATTGTTCTTGTATTGTTTTGTATTTATTATACGTATATAGTGCACTTACATTGCGTGAATTTACTAGATATTCATTTGTGGAAAAGTGTGGGGAAGGGTTTAGTCTTTCATTTGAGAAAGATTTAACCCGGACATAAAATCTGGAGCACCGTAATTTTTTTTTATATAATCAACATGTATTGAATGTTGTGTTAAATTAAATAAATTTCTATGTCCTCATTTGATGTGGGGCTACGGCAAATCCAGTATTATGGAATATTGAAAAAAAAAACAGGGGAGTGGATGAAGAAAAATTGACATAAGCAGTATTAAAGTAGTGAAAACCTGACTGTTCAGAACTATCCACTGAGCAATCGCTCCTAACTACTTAGTAATCGATACTAAACGTTTCTTGATCTGACTTCTCGTTTTAGGTTACTGTCTAAAATTGGGTAATTTTGACAAAAAATACAAAAACATCTTTTTCGTAGTTTTATTACATTAATTTATAGTTTTTTTTTTTTGTTATAGATTCCGACCCAACTCTACAAGATCTCCTGAAGTACGAGTTATCTCTGGGGGGCGAAGCTGACGAGAGATCCCCTAACCCCGTCTACAGGGATGATCCTGCCCCCGAAATGGACCCCGACTTCCGCCAACCAAACTCAGATCTGATGAGAATCTTTGGAGATGATGACATCAGGTAAATAAAACTTTATATGATTTATTTGTTAACTTCATATATCGATCGTCCAATTGATTTGTCAAACATCTCCAAATACTATGTTTTAAGATACTGAGGAAAGCAATATTCGAATGCCTTCCGTGAGTCAAATATTAGAAACACTGTTTTACATATTAAATATGCCATAACATAACATTGAAAACCTAACGGACCAGTACGTGACAATTCAACGGTCAGTAGTATGACAATTTGAAATATTTTACTGGTGACCCAGAAAACATCAACATTTGATTAATTTACAATATTAAGATTTTGTGCATTAAAATTGACTAGCTTTTGCCCCCGGCTCCCCCCACCCCCCACTCCACTCCCCCCCCCCCCCTTCCAAAAATAAATGAACAATAAAAGACGCGCCGTTTCGAATTCATACTAGTAGGTCAAAATGTAGATTAGTACCTATTTTACATTTTTACACAAAATATTCAAATTAGAATACTCGTATTTGAATTTTTGCTATCAAAGAAATCTCAACAGTAACCTAAACAAATAACAAAATGACAGCCAACGTCAAACATTTACTTAGCAACATGCTTTGCCAATAAAAGTTTAATAAATAATTTCAAAACGCCAAAGCTTATTCATAACGAAAGATATTACCAATATATATAGCCTATTAGCTATAGCAAATAATGTAGCTTTCTATTAGTAAAATATTTTTTTTATTCCATTCGGTATTTATTGCGTGAAAGAGCAACGAACACGAAGAGTACAAACTTTCGCCATTATAATATCTATAAGATTTAGTGGTGTTTATGGGTAATCTGAGTATTGTACTAGATAGAGGGTACACTTTTACATATAACGGCATGCTCAACTCAAAATTCAGATTTTTTGGAGATGTCTGACTAATTAACTGGACGATCGATATTCAGGAGTTACACAGGTACGTTTTCTCAATACACTCATGCAGGTTTTTTATAAGAGAAGTATATGCACAATTTTTTTTTCAATGTTTTTTATTTTATTTTTCCACGTTAATATGGGCATTACCTACTAATTAATATAATATAACATAATGATAACGTAATCTATATAATTTGGTAGTATGTAATAGATAACCAAAATTACAGCAATTTTCAAGTAATAAATTGTAATCTTGCACGTGATTAGTTTCTTAGAACAGGCCCTGCCTGGTTAGAAACTAATGTTGACTGGGCCGTAATTTATTCACACACGCACATTGTACTTGTCATACGCATGTCTACATTATTTGGCTTATTTCTGTTTTCATGCAATTTTCTTATACCAATCGTATTCAATAAATTAATATGAAAGGACAGTAAAAATACATAACAGCAACAAGTTACAGTAATACAGTAACAATACAAAAACAGTTTTACACATAATATTTTCAAGAAAGTAATTAAATTATTAGGTGAACCGGTAAGCTTGACAAAATTTCACCATGGGTCAATGGCAATTGTAATCTTAATATATAAAACAAAGTCGGGTTAGTTACACTATTTATAACTCGAGAACGGCTGGGCCGATTTTGATGATCTTTGGATTTATTGGATTTGTCTCCGCCCCGAATAACATAATAACTATTAAAACATCACAAAAATTAACGAAAAAAATTGTTATTAAGAAAATTCTATTCCCATACATTTTGTATGGAACGAATTCTCATATTTTGAAAGAGCTGCGGGCATTTTGTGATAAGTACCTATAATATTGAGTGGTGAGTAAGTTCAAAAAATTCAAAAACGTCAAATGTCAATGCGCTGATTCTTTTGTTATTAAATATATAATGCTGTTCCAATTTCTTACACACTAAATATCAACAATCGAAAATGGGATAAACGGTGCATGTATGTCTGCACCCCTCCAAAGGAAAAATACAATAATTATGATAAATCTTCCTCATATAAAGAAAATGAAACGCAATTCCCGTAAGTAAGTGGAAAAGTTATAAAATCACAAAAATTATAAAACCGTTCACAAAACCATCTCTGATAATGACAAAAACAAAACGCGGACAGTTGCTATAATTGCTTCATTGTGTAATTTTTAATTTAATAAAAAAACTGAATTTAATTCAGCTAATAAGTTAACACAACATTTAATGATTCTGAGGCGGTACGAAGTGTTCCGGGTAAGCTAGTATTCAATATATGTGAATGGTATGAGAAAATGGGGAGAGGGAAAGAGGGTTAAGAGGAAACTTTGGAGGTACCGCTCATGAGTTAGGCCTTCCCTCTTCTTGCCTCCTTTCGGCTTTCTTGTCTCTTCTTGCTTCTCCTTGTCTTTTCCTGAATCTTCCCTTCTCTTCTCGGCTCTTCTTAGACCTTCTCGCCTCTTTTCAGGTCTTCGTGGCTATTCGTGGCTTTTCTTGTCTCTTCATATGTATTCTTGTCTCTTCTGGGATCTTATCGTCTCTACTTGGACCATCTTGCCTCTTCCTAGATCCTCTCGCCCCTCCTTGGGTCGTCCCATCTTTTCCTGCCTCCTCTTGAATCTTCATATCTCTTCTTGAGTATTCTTGTCTCTCGTTTCTTCTCATCTCTTCTTTCTTTATCTTGGGTCTTCTTATCTCTTCAAAACTCTGCTTGGCTCTTCTTATCTCTTATTAGATCTTTTTGCCTGTTCTTGCATCATCTGTTATCTGAAATAGCAATTTATTTTTTTATTTCGAACCCGCAAACTCTGTATCCAGGGCCAACAAATTTAATAATTTAAATAAAGGCCACTATTACTTCGGTTGATGCTTTCAAGAAACCGGGATACGGCTCCGGTTGATTCTTACCACACAATATGAACTCATATAATTTTATTATCCCATATAAACTTGTGCTAAGTAAATTGCCTATAACTAGGAGCCCGAAAATGTTGTAATTACGTAATAATTAGCTGTTGAAATGTCCTTGTGGTAAATTAGTACCCAAGGTACATAAAATATATGAACAAATTGTACCGGTGGTTTCAAAATATAATAGTTTAAATGAAAATGCCTAATGTTGTGGTAATATCAAAACTATGAATAATAAAATTTGTTCATATGAAGCAGATACTTTGTGATGTGACATTCTAATTTAAAATAAAACAATAACTTTTATTTTCTATACTTTATGCCGACCGGGTTTCGCTATACTATAGCTTCTTCAGGGCAGTATTATACTATATTAAAATTAAGTTACATGTATTATAGATAATAATATACGTTTTAAAACAAAATGGGCTGGAATCCTTAAGTGAAGGAAGAAGTAAGCGTAAGTGTAAATGGAGAATAGACCACTTGCATGGATTTCATAACGACTTGGAAAAAAACGTGTAGATATATTTTTTTATCAAGATTACGAAAATGTTAGAAATTTTTTTTTGAAATGAACATTTTTTTTAAAATAAATAAATCCATTATTTGGGTTCGTGACGTCACTACATGAAAATATCCCATCTAAGATAATGTACTATTATTTTTTTTAAATTCCACACTAACTTTTTTTAATATATATAAAAACACTTTTATTTCAGGCGAATTTTTGAATTTGACATTAAAATTCACTAGATTTATTAAGTTCTCTGCGAACTTATCATTTGGTTTTACGTTTTGACAGACTTTACGAAGAGAACCCCGTACATTTTATGCCTTCTGCACCTGTTTTAGAAGTGTAATGGTAATGATGCTGATTTTAAGAAAATCAAATGTTATAATATATTCTTATTATTATAATTTTTAAGTACAAGTATATCACATTGGATTTAGTCGTATATAGACGTTGAACATTATAATGATTAATGATAAATAAGATGGATCAAGAAAAATAATATTTATCAGATGTAATATTGTTGGTATGCCTCATTATTCTCCTGTACCATTCGTGTGGAAAACGTTCTTTTTTTAAATGATTTTCAGCTATGTAATTATCGTTTTTTCGCACCCATAAAATTATGTCCGGTCTTTCCAGTTTATAAAAAATGGTTTGATTCAATGGATTGAAATTTTCAAAAAATCAAAAGGGTATCAAAAATACGATTAAAAAAAATGGAATATCTTAGAATATTTGCATAAACCAGAAACAAAAATTAAAAAATGTGATGCAAGTGACCTATTGGGAAGCAAAGGTGAATGTTCTTTGTCAATAGGGAACAACCTTAGTATTGGACTTTGTTCCCTATTAGTAATATAATTCTCCATCTACACTTACCCCTACTTCTTCCTCCACTCGAGGAGTCTAGCCCATTTTAAAACATATATTATCTATAACACATGTAACTTTATTTTAGTAGAGTATTATACTGCCCTGAAGAAGCTACGGTGGTAGCGAAACCCCGTCGGCATAAAATATAGAAAATAAAAGTGGTTTTTACAAAGTTATTGTTTTATTTAAAACAAATAATAAAATTGTTTTAAAAGTAGGTTGTGGAACGTTTTGAAAACATTATAATTTTAATTTAATATTATTTTACGTCAATACCAATTACCAAATTTCTTAAATAAATTTAACTAATTTCAGCCAGCTTTAAATCTGGTTTACGTGAACCCTTAATATCCTTTCTCCCCCTCCCTTACCGGATTGTCTCTGGTATACCATCTCTCTGTTTTACCTGACTTAAAACGTGTAAATGGTTTACCCACACCCATATGGTTTTTGTAGGTATATTTTGAGAGGTTTTGTGTCTTCCCATGGGCCTATGCAAAATAATATCAAGTCATCAAATAATCTCGCTTGGCATTCAATTTCAAGTAGATTCGCTGATTTTGAGCGTGTCCTAAAATGAAATACTGTTTATTAGAGTGAATGAAAGATTCTTTCAGATTTTGCAATTTAAAACATTAAAAAAATTAAATCAAATATAGTTAAAGTTTTAAAAATTGCTTACAGGTTTTTTTTTAATAAACCATGTAAACAAGTTTATACGACACTATAAACAGAATTAATCAGACGAGCTTATTTTAAAGGCTCTTTCACTTAGCTTTTTATGTTTTATTTAAAACGTATCATTAAAAAATTCTGCGAATCTTGACTGGATGAGCTGTTTACCGGTTTTCTGTTTCATAGAATTTGTTAAAAGTACTTGAGAGCGTATATTGTAAATTTTTAAATCCAAAGAGAAAGCTTTTTGTTCTATCTTTCTCAATCTTTTTAGATGTCTGAATGAAAAAAGGGTTATTTTCATCGAAGATAGAAGGATGTACCTATGTAGATATATCTATTTGTACCATAAATGTACTATCATTCAGTAGACATTGTAATTTTACGTTAAATTATTTAATTAAGCATTATTTGAGTCTATATGTAATTCGTACACAAGTATAATACCAGAGGTATTAAAAGTACTGCACTTTGAATCATATTAATAGGCACATGCTAACCTTAGTAAGACATTTACGTATTTAGCAAAACATTAATACAAAAAGTATTTTGTACGCATTTTTAGTTTTAAAAGGATTTTCACAAAGACGTAGAAGCTACAGGTTCTTGAAAACGTGGGTGAAAATGCTTGCTTTCAAAGTTGATTAAAATAAGGACCCCATTTCTCAGGCAAGTGGCTGATATCAGAGCCTGACAAAGCGAAACGTATTAAGTCGCACAAGTATTCCGATTCTCTTAGGATAAAGGAAAACGAAACGTATGGCGTCATCAAATGATTTTATCGAAAGGGGTAAATATTACTCCACTCGCCATATTTATACACTTCCCACGCTGTCTATTTGGGGTCACAAATAATACACGCGTAATATTTGGTGACCTCCTTGGTCTAGGGTAAGGCATCCGAGTAGGTACCGATCCGCAGGTCGCGGATTCAAATCCCTGCGTACGCAAATAAATTTTATTGGATTATTTGTATTATTTCACAATTAATTCATTTAAAATAATATATAGTATATTTGCGACATATTCCAGAGTGAAATATACTTACAGTAAAGTCCTGGTGTAAGACCACCATTCAGAATTGAAACGTAGCTTGAAATGGCTTAAGCCGTGTTTGGTGGCTAGAATTTAATAGCCAGGTACTTCCCCGTCTTCATCTACCTCATCTCCTTCTCTTCTCCACCTACCTTCAGCCTCACAACATAGCCCAATTGAGGATGCCTTGGTCTCGCACAAATTTTAAAAAAATGTTTCAATCGATTGACTGATCGATTTGACTGCCACGGATTTGAATAACAAAAAACAGTTTTTTTTCTCCAAATTTTCTAAATTTCTGGTTCTCGATGGTCGTCATTGTCGCAAACATTTTTATATTTAAGTAACTGGTCTCTTTTTTATCAGTTTCAGTCAAATATATGGGCATAGGCAAGTGAACCAGTTTTTTTTTTATGACATATGAAATAAAATTACGAACTAAGTAAAAATATAAATTAAAGTGTTTGTTCACAGTCCTCCTCACTAGGTATTCCTGTTCCGAGGCGGACTGTATGTTGTTGTATGGTTGTTAATATTTATTTCCTCATCTTCTAGTTTGTTGATTTTCGCAAAATAAACAATAAATAAAATTAAAAAAAAGTATTTATGTTTGTCGTTTGTATGTTGCGTTGGGGTTACTTCATAATTTTAATGATTTCCTCATCTTCTTGTTTACTTAGCCATAATTTGATATCTTTTTTAAACTTTTGTATCTCCGTGTTGTTTTTAATTTAAATTGGAAAGGCATTATATAATTTTGTAGCATGTAAATATTATGGTTTTTCTGTCCAGAAGATGTATTTAATTTTGGGGTTTTCAGTAGTTTTAAAGATTTAGTGCAGTGTATAAATCATTACATAGTATAAAATGAAGTCGCTCAAAATGTTTGTGCGCTTAGATCGTTTAAACTACAGGTAGAATAATTCAAGAAGAAGGTTTATATGTATAATACATGCTTAGTATAGAAGAGAAAAGCCGAGAAATTCAAATATTCATCATAACATAGTATAAAATTAAGTCGCTCAAAATGTTTGTGGGCCTAGATCTTTTAAACTACGCAACGGATTTTCTTGCAGTTTTCACCAATAGATAGAGTGATTCAAGAGAAAGGTTTGTATGTATAAAACATTCTTATTTCAGTAGAGAAAAGCCAATAAATTCAAATATTCAATTCAGGCAGCGGGCAGCGGACAGCTGGCAAGCGGGTGGTGTGGATTTTATAAAGGTTGGGTAATAACGTTGTATTTCATTAGCCACAGCAACGTGTGGCCGGATCTGCTAGTAAAATATAAAGCGCAGGTTAGTTTTATTTGGATTATATTAAAACCTAGAAGCACTCAAATGGTAAAATTACCTTTATGAAGTCAGCAAGGCGTTCTCACGGTGACATAGATAAATATTCCATTGTACCAGGCTTATTGAAAATCACGGGAACATCGAAAACGTCTCTGAAATGTCACGTGGAATCTCTGTGCCACATATTTCAGTCCTGAAATACTACACCCCGCTGTAATTCCTTTCCTTGAATATGAACCGGGACTTCTTCTGTTTCTCAAAGAGGCACATGCCAACAGGACCGAACCTGAAATATTTTTCACCTGGTGAAGATACTTTAATTAAACATTTGAAAGGTAAATTTCTTCTTTTGAAAGACAATGACGCTGAAGCAAATATTTTTAATTAACACTTTCAGCTTCAATTATTTTACTTATTTATTTATTTATATACATTACAATACAAAACATTACAAAATGATGCTTTGTTGTCCAACTGGGATGGTTTGCCGTTTCAGGACAGCCAACAGAAAGGTTTCGATCATAGACATACAAATATAGATAGATGAGAACTTACAGATGAGGGGTAAAAACCAACTATGGCGGGACGAAGAGAGGAAAGAGACTGTGATTCGCCAACAAATCAATCTAACAGTATATAGGCACCGCGCACTATAATATCACCATTTAGTTGTTCTTGAAAGTAAAATCTGCTTTTGAATGAATAGACCTTTTTATATGGGAGCGCGAATTGCATATCACGTTATGAACAAGTGTGAGAAGTCCAAATGCGGCAAAGTGAGGTTCGCGTATGTTCATAGTCAAATATTTTGTTGCCGTAGACACTTTTACAAATGTTTCATAATTTACTTATCCCAGTAAACAGTGGCTTTGTGTTTCGCGTCGCCATGTATCTTGATGTCATATCATATTATGTGATATGAATAAACTTAAAATAAAGTAAAATTATGCTTACCTATGGAAGGTAATAAGACAATTGGGTTTATTCTCTTTTTCTATTTTTACACGTTTTTATAGCACAAGCCACAAATTTTGCCGTTTTATTTCGTAAAATGTACGATAAGAGCTCGACACTGGTCCGGACAAGAATGATGACGTCACATTTTTTAGATTCACGCGAGGCTCTGCAAGCCCAACCGGTTCCGATGGAATGGTTTCAATGAGAGGGGGAAATAATACGCCTTCTATCACTTTTTTTTTTTTTAAGAAAGACGAACATTCCCTGGTTACGAATAACCCAACAATGTTTGAAAATCTCCTACAACCACCACAGAAAGCCGAAAATGTTGCTTGTGTTGTGATGGAGGACTTAGCCAGCCGAGGAATCGAACATGCGAACACTTAGGGCAGGTCCATATATTAGTACGTCCATGGTTTCGATCAAGATATCATAAGAATGAGATTTTATCAAGACGACTTTAAAGAACATTAATAATTGCATTCGGAACGATGGAATGGTTTCTTTATGTTCTTTTAAGAACCACGTAAAAGTTTTTCGTAATCTTTTTAAAAAAAATTGTTTCTGAAGTTCTGTGAAAGCATTTTGGTTTATCATATTTTAATCAAAAAAAATTTAAATAGGACGTGGCCCTAGCTTGAAATTGCATTAGGGAAATGTAATTAGAACCTTGTGAAATGAATTATTATGCCCTAGCTGGTTGTATATGATTCTATTTGCATGTTTAGACATATTCTAAAACGTTAAGTAAACGTTCTATTTAAATATTTTCCTTTAATCATCCATCTCATAATCAGAAATTGGTTTTTCTATTTTCTACTTTTTATTATAATTTTTCCAATTTTTAGCATTATAAATACTAAATCCATTTGTTTACACTAGACTTCATACCTATTTCAGTCAAAGTAACTATACTCCATTGGTCACCATGAAACAGGCAGCCACCTAGTATGGTGATTTAATATATGTACTTTATGTAAATGTCACAATTATGTAACATGAATTATATAAATAAATATCTCAGAACGGGGTAAAGTGAAGTTAGAAGCGTATCCAAAGGAGGTGACGATTATTTACTCATTACATCTTCACGTATTCTAGATCCAGCACTGCACTGCAGATGGGTGAAGTTTTCTAAAGGTTTTAACAACACATTTCTTAACAGACACAAGTCGTCTTCAAACATTACTTAATTACAGAATAATAAGACATTCTTGGTGTCTGCAGAGCCCACGCACTTCTAGAATATTCCGTTTTCGATAAATTGATCAATAACTCGTAATTAAAATCTACAATGCGTGGTTAAATAATAAAACACTCCCGTTTCCGCGGTGCGATTTTAGTCTACAACGCTCTTTAAAACATCAATAACTCCTTAAATATGTTAATCATTAAACCTACATTTTAGGTATTCCTAAATAATATATTTTTGCATTCGTCAAAAATACTTTAAAAATTGTGATGATTCTGTATAAAATGATAAAAATGTTTTCCTAAATATCGACACATTTTTGTGTCAGATAGAGACAAAAATTTCAAATTTATATGGGAATAACAGAGAAAACAAAACATTAATTCATTCCAACCTCATAAACCTATGTGCAATATTAGGATCTCTTTTTAGTTACGTATAACAAAAAGAGATGTAAAATAAAACATTTAAATATTTTGCCTATCTGTAGAGACTATTTTACTTCTCAAAGTTGACATGATATTACGTGTGTCGTCTCTTTCTAGTGCATTAATTTGAAATGTCGAAAAGCAAAGATGACAATATTAATTATCTTACTGCAAAAAACTTAAGTTGCTAGCTCAGAGTATGTATTGTTACTCTAAGGTTGCTAGACTTTCCGTTTACATTAAAAAAGAGCCACAAAAAAAATAAGGAACCACATCGGAAGGTTCGGCCGACCGACCATCTTAGCCTCAAACCAGATTAATTTTTTAATCCCTTTCTGCATATTTCCTTAAAATTGACGCCAACATGGGACGAGTGTAGGCAATCGGACAAGGGGGATGTTTTTTGCTTAGTTTTATGGGTTTTGGGTTATTTGCAGGGTCATGTCACATAAATTCATAATAAATGTTTATAGGTATTATTTAATTTTATTTTTATCAAATAATCTTTTCGTGGAAGACTTGATTTTCAAGGATGTAAGACAATGACAATGCAGTGGTTTTTTTACATTGGCTCCATACAGGAGGCCCTGAGGTAAATAATTCCCCTCAGGTCATATGTCATCTTTGGGGATGACCTGTGGAGGGACTGTTTAGGAAAGGAAGGTAAGGAAGTTTAGGGAAGGAAAAGGTTATAAGGGACGGTAGGAATCTGGGTGGCAGTGTGTCCAGGAGTGACGGACGTATTTTTATTTTATTTATTTATTTATTTATTATAGATACAAAGGAAAGTACAAATTACATATTTGGAAACTTTGCCTGTCCAACTAGGAAAGTTTCCCGTTCCAGGACAGACAAATTGACGGTATAGTTCATATTATTCCAAGAAATGTACATAAATACATAACAAAAACAACAAAAAAAAAACAAAAAATTTCATTTTTCTCTGAAAGTTATGTAGTAAAGAAAATGTATATATAACAAATATATGTACATACATTTTTTTGACAATGTAGAAAAAGTAATTTGGTAGCATATATAATAATCGGATTTACCGAATTAACCTGGTAACATATAATATATTCAGATTTACAGAGTATGATATGTAGGTAAGTTAGTAGTATTAACTCTATGGTAGTATTGATAAGTGTAAACCAGGTACCTGATAACAAGATGGAATAATTACAATAAGATTTACAACAAAGATATGAAGTTATGATAGATTATGTGTTTAGAAGTGTGAACTTTTAATGGATAGTACACTTATAGGAGAAACTACAATAAAATTTACAATATTAGATATAATTTATGCATGTAATAATATATATGATTTTTTTTAAGCGTTGTAACTACAGTATGTAATAAATTATGTGCAAACATGATTATTTTCACTGATTTAAAACAAGTTTTCAGAACATATTATATTATACGACAATACGAATACACACCTCGCTCATGTCACAAAAAAAAACCTATAAATATCGATAGAAATACAAACTAAGAAACAGAAACTATGAATATAAACAAATAGTACCTGATTTAGTGCTACTTTGGTGAAATTGGTGCATTACTTCGTACGTCATACATGCTGTATTATGTATTGATTATTTATTATAAATCATTACCGTAGTAAGGTACCAAGTTTCACACAGAGTTAGTGCGACGTGCATGTGATACAGTAGTGATGTACCTAGACCTACACTGAGCCACAGGCTTCAGGGGCGCAAAACCATAAATACCAGGTACAAAAACTTGAAAAATAATGTCGAAACATTGCGACGCAATATCAGAACACAATGAAGTGTGATAGGATTTTTGGTCCAGTGAACAGGAAAGTTAGGTGATTTAGTTTATCAGTTAAACAACATACTTTCACTTTCGACTCTCTCTAAGTTCATAATCCAATCATTGACTAATTTACGCAGGACGCTTCCACTTTTCAATTTCCATGAACCGGGTATAAGGTTGAACATTTTTGGACCTGGGTAAGTATATTGTCTTTGAGCAAGGGATGTCATAGTAGTAAGTGGAACTATTGGATTCCTTCCTGCATGTCGGGTGTTGTGATAATGTTCTACGGAGGGGAAGAGGTGACGAATTTTTTGTGTGTGTAATATGACTTTTCTTATGAATAGTTGCCTCACATCCAGAACTCCTATCTCTTTGAATAAATCATTACTGGGGTATCTATATGGTTTTTTAAGGATGACCCTTAGTAGAGATTTCTGTGCTTTGGCTAAGGGGTCCAGTATTGATTTGGTACATCCTCCCCATCCTAAAGATGCATATTCAAGTAATGAGTTACACATGGCATAGTACATTAGTTTCAGATCTTTTGTGCAGAGGATATTTCTAATAGATATAAAAAGATGCGTGAGTTTTCTGACCTTTGTGGCAATTGAGTCGATATGTTCGTTCTATTAATCCGTCGATATATTAATCCATCACTTCCACTGCGGTGCAAGGCGATGTTCCGAGAGATAACAGCTGGAGTCAAAGATACTCCCTCAACCATTCTCTCTCGATCCGGCCTGCCATGCAGCTGGTAGGCAGATGCATTCGCCACCAAGACCCGGACAAACCTCAACCCACGAACCCGGGTACCCCTACTAAGTCACCAAACGTAGTGACCTACTTGGGATGACCAATGGCAGAGGTTTTGGTTATCTAATAATAGTTCCCGGGGCGGCGATACCCATACCCGCCTCCCAAATTGAAACGTGAGGCATTGAACTGGCAGAGGAAGAATGAATGTAGATATGCTGTATAAATGAGATTCCTGATATGTACCTATGTGTTGTAAAACCATATAGTAAAATTATGGGTATAGCCATGTTAAATTGTGGAGATCTGGAAGGAATGCGAGGTCGATAAAAATTATAATAATTTTCACCTTTTTATAGCACCACTTAGTGATAAATCACCTCTAGTGCACTTGATGGGTAGGATTGAAAGGTACGCTTAGTTAGTTAGGGCATTAAATCGTGTACATAAAGAACACAAGTCCTCCATCAACCAACATTTTATTATTTTCTTTCTTACTGTGGTGGTAGTAGGAGATTTTCAAATATTGTCGGGTTATTCGTAACCCGGGAATGTTTGTCTTTCTTTTAAAAAAACATGTTACATGATTTAAGACACATTTTAATCTAAACTAACCTAACCTCTAATTTTACGTTGCTGGTTTTTAACTAACTAACTAACTAACCATCACGCCGTTTCCCCGCAGGGGTAGGCAGAGAGGACGGACCGCCAAACAACTCGGTCTTGGCACACACTCTTTGCCTCACTCACATTCATACATCGTCTCATACATTCTCTTCTATTATTCTGACTTTTGACATGGCCCGACTCAAGTATCTGATTCACTTGATCGTGCCATGTCTTCCTCGGACGTCCACGACTTCTTCTACCATTCACATTTGTGTCGTATATTCTTCTTACACTGCTTTCTTCGTTCATTCGCTCTACATGCCCAAACCATCTGAGGGTCCCTTTCTTAATCTTACTCATTATGCATACATCAGCCTTACATTCTTTGCGGATATCCACATTTCTCACACGATCATACATTGTTTTACCACACATTTTGCTGGTTTTTCCTGATAAAATTAGGCCGTCAAAATAAGTCAACCAAACAATAATTGTTTAAACTCAGGGAAATTACTGAGACGGAATTGAAAGTTTCTAGCTATTTATCAAAATGATTTTTAGCAAGATAACTTTTTTGTGTATACCGCGCAAGAGTACCAACTGCCCAAAACCGTCTAGAGACAGTGAGACTATGGGATCCATTATTGGGGTAAGTTTTGATGCTAAAGGAAGTGATGGACGTTTCGATTCTGAACGGTAGTCTTTCATCAGTATGATACTGAGAGTAGGTACTATTACTCTGAAATGTGCCCCAAAAATAGTTCTTCTTCTTTCTGTGCCTTATTAGGTCCCTCCGACGTTGGCGATCACTCTTGAAAATGTCTCTATGTCTTGCGCTGCCCGGAATAGCTCCTCCACACTTCTAATGCTGGCCCACTCTCGTACATTTCGCAGCCAAGACATTTGTCTCCTACCAGGCCCTCGCCGACCCTCTACCTTGCCTTTCAATATTAAACGGAGCAAGTGATGCTTCTCCCTTCGAAGTATTATGACCCAGATATTAAATTTTCTTGATTTGTATTAATGTAAACAGTTCTCTATCTGCTGAAACACTACAAAAACATTGTAACATATTTTTTTAATTTAATGATTTTGAAATAAAAACAAATTAATAAAATATAACTTACCGGGATTTGAACAACGCCGCCGACTTACCGATTTGGCGCGCCGACTCCATGATTTCCAAAGATCGTAACTACTCAACCATGGAGGCCATCGGTCGGCTGTGTAGTTTTTCTTTTTAATTTGTTGTCTATCATAAATAGACTTAAACCAAAAAATGTACTTACAGTAAATAGGTATAAATATTTCCGAATAATATTACTAGTACCTATAATTAAAATATTTCAAAATGTTAAATAACTGTTAAATAATGGTTTATTCTTCCCCAGATTGGAATCAAAGCGGTCCGGGCTCCGCGCGGCGCTCGCAGCCCGCATGGGGCGCGGTGGCCTGGGTCCCCTTGCCTCCGTGTCGGGCCCCCAGTCGCTGGGCAGCCATGTGTTCATCGCACCCCCGCCGCCCGGCCCCCCGCAGGAGAGCTCCTTCGTCAGCCGCAGGTCGCAGACAGTGCACGCACCCTATCTTGGCGTTGGTAAGTTTTTCAGATTATTTAACTCTCACTTTAAACTCATTTCAACTCAAATTCAATCATTGTAGTTTTTTTCAATATTCTATGCCTTGTAAAATGCAAGCCAGTTTAACAATAGCAGTCAAGTACAATAAGCGTGTTTTCACGCTGACGCGTGTGTTCCCACAGATATTGTTATTGTTCTAGTGACAACCCTAGAACAAACAGTAAAAGATTCATATTGAATCAAACTTCACTGTTCAAAGTTGTCCATAGAAGAACATAAAAAAGACTTATTTTGTAGAAATAGTTTTCACCCGCCAAATCGCCTACGTGCCGTTAGACATTGTTAATTTTTTTATTAAATACTAGCTGGGTTACCCGGCTTCGCTCAGGATTATTCGAGAGTGTTCTGGAATGTTCCACAATGATGTTAACGATTGCCTATTCCCGAACATTCCACGACATACTCCGCCACTCCTTTCAGAACTTTCTAGAGCTCTATGGAACCTTCTAGAACTTTCCGTAAGATTGTTCTAGAAATTTCAAGAGGGCAAAATTTCCAGCCCTTATATCTTCAAAAGCACGCCCTCTAGGTAAAAACGGATACCCTTATTCCCTAGGGGGGATAGAGATCTATCACACCATATAATTCCCATGATCGTAACGGAGCTTGTTTCTGAGTTTTTGCGATCCGCACGGTTTTTTGGACTTTATTTTATAATATATATTGATTATTGTATGAAATGATAAAAAAAGAGGTGACAAAATTATACCCGTTCCCACAGTTGAAAATATTCCTTGTCTGGAAAAATTGAACGTAATGCCGACGTTGAACGTCGTTGGATGACAACTTGGGTACTGATTAATACTCTGTAATTGGTGATGCAAACGAAACAGGTGGCGTGCATCATTTTTTTTGTAAAACAGAATAGAATCATTGTTAAACAGAAAATAACAAAATCATTGTTTATGTAAAAATGTTTTACCCAGAAAGCGAATTACTCTCCCGTAAAGCAATCCATTATGACTAAAATTTCCAAGAAGCGAGGAGCCACGCATAAGTGACCCCGCTCTCCTCCCCCGTTCGGAATCCCCGCTGGCATGATTACTAACCTGCAAATATTTATGGCCTACCCTATATATTGTTTTTATTTTAAATGTTATTCTTAGTAGAAACTGTACGAACAAGAAAAAACTAGGAACTGTTTGAACTCCTCTTGGAACGTGACTTGTTCAGTGCACTTCATAGTGTATCTTTCTGGCTTCAGGGTGTTTTCAATAAAGTTATTTTGAATAAAACATGTTTGAGAAATGTACACTTCATGTCTTCCTATTTTATACAGCTCCTCGATAAAATCGTTAAACATGTGTGTACATTGTATATAATCATACATAACCTATCTCCAGGGTGCACTCTCTCAGAGCAATCCGCTCCGGGCGCCGACTTGCCAGGGCGCCAAGGTGCCAAGGAGCCAAGGCGCAATAATACCTAACACCTAATACAGCGTCCTCGAGGTTTTTAATAGCGCCATTTGACTCACGGATAACAGGAACGCACCGGGGCCTTTCGGATGTTAGGATTTTATTTTTTATTTGCCTTGTAAATTCTGATGTTCTTCAACGACAATGACTGATACCGGTTCTTTGACGGTATTTTTTCTATCACTATCGTATCTTATGTAAAAAAAGGTTTGTCTTATCCTACACTTTAAGAAATAAACCCAATAAGAAAAATAATTCTACATCAAGCGTTACTCTAGTTAGCTCTCAATTAGCAATCATAAGACCGCGGGTTCAAATCCTGGCTCAATAAAATTTATTTGATTGATTTATGTTAATTCACAATTTAATGAATTAAATTAATATAACGTATATTTGTGACGCGTTCCAGATTGAAAAATACTATCAGTATCGCCCTAGTGTGAGACCACCATCCAGAATATTGATACGTTGCTTGAAATGGCTTTAGTTGTATTTTATGACCATATCTGAATAGCCAGTACTGTCCACCTTCTTCTTCCCCGTCCATATCTTCTCTCCACTACTTCCTGCCTGACAATATACCACAATTGGCGACGGCATTGTATCACTGACTCCAGATGTTTAGGAGCAGTTGAGACTCTTGTGCGGTATTCAAATACAAAGTTCCTTTTCACTTTTAAATACAACTATTTGAATTAAATGAATGATTGAATGAAGTGGAATCTTGGAAGTGGATATTAACCCACCTCCCGAAATCCGACCAAGCTGAAACTCGGCTGTTACACGCGTTTGTGTGTGAAAACGAGTTTTTACACACGTTTTTTCTGAAATTGGATGACATTAGTACCCTTTACACGTAGAGTTCGGAGCTGGATGTGCCCCGCGCCACTTCAGGCCGCCGCGCAGAAAAGTCTCGTAATGAACTTCGCTGTAAGCCGTTAGCTCACTTTCGGTCCTTACTTTTCTGCGCAGCGGCCTGAAATGGCGCGGGGCACGTCCCGCTCCGAACTCTACGTGTAAAGGGTACTATTGTATTTAAAAATTTACAGCACTTTCGAAATAAATGTCGGTACTCTCAAATTAAGATTTGGCTCCGGGGTTAGCGTTGACTCCAGTACTTTTGGGGAAAAGTTTAATCCTCAGCAAACCAAGTTAAACAGTGAAACCAAGCAAAAAATGTAAAATTTTGAAAGAAATTTGAAAATGTATGTAGTATAGTTAAAATTCTTTGTTTTCTACACCGGTTGATTTTTTAAAACTGATCTTTTGAATTTTTTGATTATTGACATCCTTGGGAACGGTTGCGCGCCCTTTTTCATACAAACTTAAATTTGGATTTGAAATCATTAAAAATACTGAACCAAGCTGAAAATATATTTTTTTAATCAAAAGCCATACCAAATATCTAATACAGTAATTTGCTACATTATTTATTTGGGCTTTAAATTATTAAATATAGGCTTTAAATGATTCCATTTTTCGTGATTTTAGAGGCAACCTTGACAATTTAGTTATATTTACAAACGTAAATATAGAATAAAAAATAAAACATGGTAAAGAAAGCGTTTTTTGGTAAAAATTTATATGCGATAAATTTTAGATCCAAAGTAAATCGGTCGCTCCTAATTTTAAATTTAAGCCTATCAAAATGCGTTTCTTAACCTTTAATATATGTTTTATACATTTGCATAGTAGTTTAAATCAAACTATTTTTTTTAATAATTAAAATAAAATCCAGAAATAATTGCCAAAACTTTTCTCTAAAGAAAATCTTTATAACAAAATGAATCATAACTAAAAAAGCACATATTTGTCCTAGATATTTGCTAAACGTGTGATTAATAAAATATTTATTCAGTTTGGTCGTGTATTTTGACCATAAATACAAATTTAAGTTAAGTATGAAAAGGCACACAACCGTTAGCTTGTGTCGCTCTCCATAGAGAGAAAAAAATGGCCCTATTTATAAACTCCCGGGGTCTCAAAAATTGCTTGTGATCTGTAGCTATTCGAAAACGTAAAATAAATAAGATTGTTGTTCCCTAAAATAGCGAAAGATTTGAAAAAAAAACATAGATTTCGTGATTTGCAAAAAAATAAAACAAAGGTTCCATATACCAACTCATAGACATTCATATGTCTATGACCAAACTTAATTTTTATTCCATAACTGCAGTACAAAGAACGCAAAAATAAACATATGTGACGCGTTTGTTAAAAATATAAAAGGGGAAAATAACACAAATTCTGGATAAAACCAGTATTCTTGTTGACTTACTTGTATTCATAAACTTGATTTTTTTTCTTCATTTCTGTCAGCTATACGCAGTTTTTAATAACAAACAAACGTTAAAAGGTTAAAAAAAAAAAAAAATTAAAAATATATTTTTAAATACTTAAATGTTTTTTTTTTTGATTTTCAATGAATTTTAGCAGACTAATTACCATTTTTAAAATAATAAATTTAAATTCAGTTCATTTTCTTTGTAAGACGCAACTTTTGAGACCCCAGGCGTTTCTGAATTCAAAAGTTGAAATAATTGACACACCCTAACAACCGTCCCTCTCAACAGCAGAAGCCTTGGATGGCCAGCTATGAATGTTCAACTTTTCATTTCTAGAACAGCCTTTTTTCAGAAAAGCCAAACAAACGTAGAGTTATTTGGAGCAGTTTACAATAGAAATTAGCTCATTGGGATTATGACAGAAAACTTTATTCTATTGCTATATTTTATAGAATAAAGTTTTTTTTTAAGTATTATTTTTTTCAGTGTATATTTTCTGTGAAGTTACAATATAAGATATTCACCTCGTGGATTTTCTATTCCTGTTTGCAAATAATAATAATTGTTTGTTGTTTAGGCTGGCCGCAAACACACGTTTTCCGTATTCGATTTCCTAATGCGGAATTTCGATTTGGAATTCCGTGAGACTAGCGCAAACGTTCGTTTTTCTTCATTCGGAATGTATACAAGTCAGTACGGATAGTGATAGCGTGGTGAACGCACGACGATGGAGGAAGACGATTCTATGCGTAACAAATACAGAGACACGCGGTGCAGGCGCGTTACCGAACAGAAATTTCCGAACGTGTGCGCCGGCACAAACAAAATGTATGCAAGCGCTGCGTTCCGCATGACGTCATTAGGTTTTTTCCAGTAGGTTTCTCCGAACGCGCCGGCTCGCATTCGAAACGTACGTACGGAATTTGTTCCGTTCGGAAAAAAAGCGAACATGTGCGTCAGTTAATGTATTTTCTACTGATTCCATGCATTCGGATGTCCGAATACGGAAAACGAATTCGGAAATCGAATACGGAAAACGTGTGTTTGCGGCCAGCCTTAATTTCACCGTTCTACGAAGTATGAAGTTATATACTTTATAAAGGCCAACAATTATAATTTTGATTTTTGTTATTTACAATAGTATAAATACTTTTTTGTCTTCTTTGTGTTTGTTGTACTTTCTAGATAACTTAAGAGCCTTTAACCTGCCAGCGGCCGAAAATCCAAATTTCGTCGAAAGATGTTCTTACGGTCGTACAGGGCGGTTCCAATGAGAAAGATTAATTATTCTCCGTACCTACCACCTACCAGCTTTTTGAAATTAAAGCTCAATATCGATTTTATTTCATTCAAAATTTGCTTTAATTTATATCTGCATTCAAAAGTGCTGAAAGGCGTGATGATAAAACTATTAAAAAGATTTACTATTTTAAATTGATAAACTAATGTTTAAGACAAGATTTTTATGCATAGCACAAAGGGTAACAAATATTATTAGTAATAATTATTAGCGGGCAGGGGATAAGCCGACGTAGCTCAGTGGATAAGAGCAGTTAACCGAAAATCAGAAGGACGCGGGTTCGAGTCCTGTCGGCGGCATGTACCTTTTCTCGGGAGATTTTTTCAATGTATATGAATGTTTCAGACTGTTAATTATTAAGTACTTATATTAATTGTAAAATTTTTGTACTTTTTGTAATTATTTTTTGATCATAAGTATTTATAATTTATCAATAATGTCTAATCAAAATAAGAATAAATTTTTTTTTTTAACTTTATGAGTAAAATCTCAAATTATAATATTTAATTAAATTAAGACAATATTAGTGAAACTCAATCAAAAATATGGACAGAAAAAGATAATGGCACCTCTAGGACTCGAACCCAGGACCGTTTGCTTACATGGCAAGTGCTCTACCAACTAAGCTAAGGTGTCGATATCAAATTCGGTCTCTTTCAACTGTATTATACTTCGACTAAGAACTTCCAACATTATCTTCAATAAATCATAAAAATCGTAAGCTAAGCTATTTTTAAAACTTTTGTATGTTTGCATTTAAAGTTTTTATATTTCAGAAATAATATGTTTATTTTGAATCATAAAATTTTAAATAATATTTTGTCATCTTTCAAAAACAGTTTTTAGATTTCGGATGCATTCAGAAACATTCCATTTATTTGGATTGTATTGCAAAGCGAAAATATTGTGATCTTCCGACAAGAACAGCGGGTTTAAACCCTTTGTTTATTTACTAAGTGAATTAATTCATTAAAATGATTTCCACAAGGTCTCGAACAATTATCTGCATGAGACTTTTTTTAATGCTATGGTATTACTGTAAAGTTGGTCGCGTGCAATCAATGTTGGTCATCCTTCAAAACATCACGTTTTTTAAATTAAAATTTACATATTTACCCGTCCACACATGTTTAACGTTATTACCAAATTAACGTGATATTCAGCCGACGAATATTTTTTAGCTGTTGGCAGGTAACAATTAACGTGAATTATTCATTTTTCAAAATATTTAGGTGGTCTCATCGTAATTCGGATAATTGCCAAGCAGGACAGAAAATAATGAAGTAATTTGATAAAAATATGTAAATTTGTTGAAAAATTCTACGGATTTTGTTAAGTTAATTTTGGTTTGGTTTCAGACAAATCCTTTGCAGTTGATTGGTAATAACGAACACAATTAAAATCGTATGCCAGTTTCAAGAATGTTTTCATGTTTATATTATTGTGAAAGCTTATTAGGACGCATTGGACTGTAAGCAAATTACTTCAGTACTAAAATATTCGTTTATTGAGTATATTGGTGCATAGAAGTGCCATGGTGCATAGAAGCAACTAGTTAATAAACACAATTTTAAAACTTAACTAACTTACCGTCGCGCCATTTCCCCGAGGACGGACCGTCAAGCAACTCGGTCTTGACATACACTCCTTGCCTCGTTCACACTCAAAAATCGTCTCATACATACTCTTCTATTCTCAAGTACAGTACTGTGCGAATTAATGTGAACACAAGTGATCAATTGGAAAAAATAATAAATAATCTTTATTGATGAAAAAAAATTGAGAAACAATTACAATTATTATTTTTTTAATACCAAGTGTGTCCTCCCTTAACTTCTTGTATACGATTTGGCATAGAATCAGTAAGTTTTTTTTTACAATTTTCTGATATTTGCGTGTCTCTAAACCATATCTGAATTACTGTCTCAATCAGCTTGGTTTTTGTTGCTCTTGTCTTGCTTTAACTATTTTCAATTGGATTAAGATCTGGAGAGTTGTCTGGCTATTCAAGGTATGTATTTTTTTTTGTCTTTGAAATATTAACAAACTTGGTGCGTTTTTTAAGAGAAATTTCCATCTTCAAAAATTAGAAACAAAAATGCTTTAGTTAAGTTTACCTCTGCAAAAAAAACTGTAATTCAAAAAAATTACAAAATTTAACGCATCTGTAGTTTGGTGTGTCTCGTAACTCATTGAATGATTGAACAATAACACAAAATGAACAATAACACAAAATGGCCGCTATTACAATATGCTGCATACAACTACGAAAAACAAGATTATTGTGCTAATCATCACATTAATTCGCACAGTACTGTATCTGATTCACTTGATCTTGCCATGCATTCCTTGGCGTCCCCGACTTTTTCTACCATTCACATTTGCGTCATATATTATCTTTACACTTCTTTCTTCATTGATTTGCTTTCCGTACCCAGACTATCTTAGCGTCCCTTTCTTAGTCCTATTTATCACACTTTCAATCAGCCTTGCATTCTTTTCAAATCTCCAAATTTCTAACACCATTATACATGGTTTTACTACGCACAAGCCTCAGGGATCTCATTTCTACAGCAATCATTCTACTTCCATCCTTCCTCTGCCAGCTCTGTGCTTGGGTAGTTTTTTTGTTAGAGCCAACAGATTTCAGTCCTGCATTAATGGAGTTACCTGCGCATTTACCGTACTTTAAATATTTCTAACAACCTTCCCTTCCCACGTAAAAATACTTCCCAAGTATACAAACAGCATCTGCTCCAAGTATTCATCATCCACAACTAAATTTTAAACTGTTTTCTTACTCTATTTTTCAAACATCATGACATTAGACTTTCATTATTCACTAACTTGTTCTTCATTAATTTCTTCCTTACATTTTTTTTATTGTTCAATATATAATTTAGACTTATAAGTAACTTCTTGTATCTACCATCAAAACCTTAATATTATTTACAAAGTGTTATATTTAAGTAAAAGGCAAATATTATAATCAATAATTAACAGCCTGAAACACTCATCTACATTGAAAAAATCTTCCGAGAAAAGATACTGGCCGCCAACGGGAATTGAACCCGTGACCATCTGATTGCCGGTCAGCAGCTCTGACCACTGAGCTATGGCGGCTTATCTAATACCCTCCAAATAATTCAATATATACTAGTGTTTCATGCGACAATTACTTATTATTACATTTTTCCAACTGAAAACAACCAACTTTATTTTTGTGAGAGAGGTATTTTTAATACTAAATGTCACGGATCACGGGTTCAATTCCCGTTGGCGGCCAGAATCTTTTCTCGGAAGATTTTTTCAATGTAGATGAGTGTTTCAGGCTGATAATTATTGATTATAATATTTGTTATCTACCCTTTGTGCTATGCATAAAAATCTTATTTACACGTTAGTTTATCAATTAAAAAAATAATAATTAATATTTGACAAGTTAAAGTATTTCAGCAAAAAATGCAGACATAATTTTTCTCGACGCCACCTAGCGGGAGATTTATTTTTGTGAGAGAGGTATTTTTAATACTAAACGTCACGGGACACGGGTTCAATTCCCGTTGGCGGCCAGTATCTTTTCTCGGAATTTTTTTTTAATGTAGATGAATGTTTCAGGCTGATAATTATTGATTTTAATATTTGTTATCTACCCTTTGTGCTATGTATAAAAATCTTGTTTACACGTTAGTTTATCAATTAAAAAAATAATAATTAATATTTGACAAGTTAAAGTATTTCAGCAAAAAATGCAGACATAATTAGTCTCGACGCCACCTAGCGGGAGATTTAGTATTAAAAATACCTCTCTCACAAAAATAAAATTGGTTGTTTTCAGTTGTAAAAAATGTAATAATAAGTAATTGTCGAATGAAACACTAGTATATATTGAATTATTTGGCGGGTATTAGATAAGCCGCCATAGCTCAGTGGTCAGAGCTGCTGACCGGCAATCAGATGGTCACGGGTTCAATTCCCGTTGGCGGCCAGTATCTTTTCTCGGAAGATTTTTTCAATGTAGATGAGTGTTTCAGGCTGATAATTATTGATTATAATATTTGTTATCTACCCTTTGTGCTATGCATAAAAATCTTGTTTAAACGTTAGTTTATCAATAAAAAAAAATAATAAGTAAAAGGCAATATTATAGTCAACAAAACTAATTACATGTAAAAAATCTGCTCATTTTTACTGTTTTAAAACGGGCAAATTGCCTAGTTGGACAGCCAAAGATCATTATAAATATGTAGTATGTAATGTTTTCAAAATAAACAAATACATACTTCGTTCATCTGAGATACAAGAGAGTCCATACTGTTAGAAATCAGCTCCGCATCATCAGCAACGACAGGCAACATACTTTCAGTTTTTTTTTTTTTTTAGTAACTATATTACATTTTTATAAGAATATATATATATATATATATATTTATATGTATAATAGATAGATATATTTATGGTCCTCCTCACTAGGAGATCCTGTGCTGAGGGAGACTAGGTTTTTGATAAGTTTTCAGCGACTTCCTTCATGTTTTGGGTAAGGTTTTACAGAAACTTCTACGACGATGTTTTAAATATGGCAGTAAGCTCTTTTTCCTTGCCATGATTTGATGTCCTTTATGTAATTATTTTTGGTTTTAATTTGTTTGATGATAAGTGGGAGTTTATTATATACCTTTTCTGCTAAAAATTCAGAACTTCTTTGTCCAAAGGTAGAGTTACCTTTTGGAATGTTTAGTATCTCTGTTTGTTTGGCTCTTATTTAATTTAAAAATTATATTTAAAAAAATAATATTCGATTCGCTGCACATTTAAATTATTAGTAAATAATATTCTGGCCTCGCTATCGATAAACGTCTCGCCCTGTAAAAAACCTAAACAATTTTAACATAATCCATATAAGTTGGCCTTTACAATGATCGTCCAGATTTACGTTTTTAATGTTAGAAGACAAAGTGAAAAGTACTTATTTAAGAAAATATTATTACAACTTATAAACATATTTAAGGATGAAAGATTGATCCACTAGTGTTGAGAAAAAAAAGCAGTAGAGATATCTTTAATACGTAAAACAAAGTCGGGTTAGTTTCACCATTTATAACTCAAGAACGGCTGGACGGATTTTTATGATCTTTGATTTGTTGGATTTTTCTCTGCCCCGAATAGCAGAATAGCTAATAAGACGTCAGAAAAGGTCACGAAAAAAAAACTATAGGTAAATAAAATTATTTTCATTATAAATTTTGTATGCAACGAATTCTCAACTTTTGAAATAGTTGCAGCAATATTGTGAAAAGTATAATGTTGAAGTGTGAGTGAATTCCAAATATTTAAAAACGTCAAATGTCAATGCGCTGATTGTTTTGCTTTTGTTCTTAAACGTATATAGGTAGGATTTATACGTCAACAGTCGAAAATGAGGCAAACGGTGAACGTATGTCTGCACCCGCACCCCTCCAAGGAAAAATATAATAATTAAAATAAATATCCCTCACGCGTATAAAGAAAATGAAACGCAATTCCCGTAAGTAAGTGGAAAAGTTATAAATCACAAAAAATATAAATCCGTACACAACGCCATCTCTGATCACAAAAACAAAACACGGACAGTTGCGCATCGATAATTGCTTCGCTGTGTAATTATTAACTTGTAAAAACAACAGTTATTGATTCTGAGGCGGTACGAAGTTTCTCCGGGTCAGCTAGTTTTATCGCAGAACGACTTCATGATAAAATTTTAACTTCACATACCGCTTTCCGTATACTGTTTTTTTAGTAGGACAGACAAAAATAGACATAAGAATTAATTAATTCATTATGTAGGAAATTTAGACTGAAACAAATTATGTTAACGTTTTCCAGGAAAATGAAGGTAAACCAGTAGAGACTTGCAATAAAATTAATATTGTCTGAAGTAAGTGTGAATTATTTTCAGGCACGCACGATTATTCTATCGATTCATTTGTTCACGCACCTGTGTCAACAGCACGGCAGAACTTAGTTTTCGCCGAATTTCTACCGATTTCTTACATATCTCTAAGTTTTTATTTTTGAAGGTACCTAATATTTCCTACATTCCCCACACCGAAACGCAAGTTATATGCAATTCCCTCGATAGAAAAAAATCACAGAGTATGCTCCAAAAATTATTAAAAACAAGTCTGTTTCTATTATCTTATAAATTATATTTGTTTAAATTATTCTTTAAATTTTACTTAAGATGCTCCCCACGAGATTTTTACTCTATTTTAAACGAGTCGTGTCTTAATAAACATTTTCGCAATTATTCGCATCGATTTTGTCGCTGTAAATGTTCCTCTAACATTTGTAATATCGTATCTCTCCATCTTCTTCTTTTCGAGCCCGGTTGCGGAGCCTTAAGCCGCCGCTACCCGAATTTCTACCGATTTCTTACATGTCTTCCTTAAACATTTGAAGTTTTTAAGCTCTTAAAAACATATATGTTATTTTCAAGGTAACATCTCTACATTCTCTACGCCGAAACGCAAATTATATGAAATTCCCTCGATAGAAAAAAATCGCAAAATATGCTCCAAAAATTATTATAAACACGTTTATTTCAGTTTATTTTAAAAGTTATAAAATGAAAAAGTGTTTCTTTAAATGCTGTTTAAGACAGCCCCCAAGAGATTTTTGCTCTATTTTAAACGGGTCGTGTTTTATTAAACATTTTCAAAATTTTCGCATCGATTTTATTGATTTTATCCCTTTAAGTATTAGCGCGCTCCTCTAACATTCGTAATTATATATCTCTCCATCTTCTTCTTTTTGAGCTCGGTTACGGCGCCTTAAGGCGATGCACCACGTCATTTAAAATTCGGAAACAGGCCGCTAACAATAACACTACTCATGTAGTTTTTTTTTACATTAGCTCCACACAGGAGGTCTTAAAGAAAATAATTTCCCTCAGGGCCTATGGCATCTTAGGGGATGCTGTGTGGAGAGTCTTTTTTAATAAAGGGAAGTGTAGAATGTTCTGAGAAGGAAGAAGGTATGAAGGGTGGGTAGGAATCTGGTGGTCAGTGTATCCAGAAGTGACGGACATATCAATCCATCCCTCCAACTGCGGAGCAACGCGACAGGTCGAGAGTCCGGCTGGAAAGGTCAAAAGTCCTCCCTCAGCCAGTCTCTCTTGATCAGGCCCGCCATGCAGCATGAGGGCAGTTACATCCACCGCTAAGACCTGGACAAACCTCGCCCCATGAACCCGGGCACCCCTTCTAAGTCACCAAACGTATCGAGCCACTTAAAGTGACCTATGGCAGAGGTGTTGGTTATCCAATAAATGGTTCTCGGGGCGGCTGTACCCATACCCGCCTCCCGAATTAGAAGATGGCGACAAGGTTTAAATTCCGGTTGACACCGGCCGCTAGTATTGATTTATTCGCGAAAAAAACATCGCCAAATGCGTGTTTTATTATATTTTCTAAAGAATTGAATTTTCAATATTACACAATAAAATCATAACCGAAAAGGGGTTCTTATGTAGGAAGACTTCGAATTTTAAACAGTTTTTATCGGCCTGAAATTTTTTTTGTGCTTATAAAAAGAGTAATAAAAAAATACTTATAAAAATACTTAAAAATATTTATTTAGAGCTTAAATATATTTTAGATGCTCTAAATAAATATTATGAGTAGAACACATATTTTGAATTTGAAATAATCAATATTATTATTTAATATTGATTATTTTAAATTCAAATATGTTTTCTACTCATAATATTTATTTAGAGCATCTAAAATATATTAAAGCGATCTAATTTTCAAAAGCAAAATTGCACAATTTTTGCATTGCTTTTTGTAGTCCGTCACTTTAATCGCCATTTGATGACGATCTTATACATATTTGAATTTCTGTTGAGCAACCGCGATGCAACTTTGGCGATTTGATGTGTGCATGCCCGCGATGGTTTCTGTATACAATCGTAAGTTCTGGCATCATGAAATTATGCATTGATAAACTGTTCATCCGATTACGTTGAAACTTTGGTGAGTTGTTGTGAGCAGGTCAACGAAGGTTTCTATATAATGGTGAGCTCTGACATTATGTTATTTGTATAAAAAATTGCAATAGGTGGCACGCGAGCTATTTGAAAACTGAATGTACAGGGACTGAATATGTGGAATGCGAGAGGCGGGAGGGGAAATCGGGAGGCGGGTTCGTGGGATGGGGGAAGCGGGAGAGAGGAGTGGGGAGAGGGAAAGCGGTGAAGGCACAATGGGAACGCGTGAGGGGAAGGGGATGCGGAAGAAGGATGGGACGAAGGGAAAGGACACGCAGGGAGAAATAATATCTTTATTAAGTGGCATAGCAACGCATGCCGGGAACTACAAACCTAGAAGCCAGCATATTTTGATTTTTATATATATTGATTTCCCCCTAAAGCCATGCGAGCGAAGCCGCGGGTAAAAGCTAGTCCTAAATAAAATAATTCGTTATTTTTAAAGTTTAATATTTTTATAAGACGTTCAATTCGTAGATATAGAAAATGACATACACTTCACATACTGTTTCGTCGCATCATCTGTGTATCGTACGAGCTTTTCTTGGAAACACTGAACTCGGAGATAAAGTACAGCATCCCGGTGAGAGGTTGATTAGGTGATGGTACATTTCCATTCTCATGTGTTTACATATTTTCTTATTTAGTCTTGTGTCTTATCTTTAGTGTGATCACTTGTTATCATCAGGCACAAAAGCGTGCGGCTTTATTACCATCATTTTGATTGGTTCCTGTCAGGCTGCAGCTCTACCACATTTATCGAGAAAATTGGTAAACGGCTGCATTTCTTCATTTGCCGAAACATATTTGAGAATATTTTTGCGAAATTATTCAAGGGTTAAGAGGGAATCATAACCAGATAGAACAGGAAATATGTATTTTTTAAGTAAAAATTTAGCCGTATTGACTCTTTTCCACAAAAAAGTAAAAATTGATTTCGAAAGATTATTCTTTTATCTGGTAAAGTCATGTTTTAAATTATGTGATTATTAATTAATTTTTAGCATAATAAGGTTATACCGTAAGTCGTTGGCAGATTTGTTAAATTTTCAAAAAAAATTTTACGCAATAAAATAAATCAATAAATTATCTGAGAAAAATATGTTTCAGAATTTTAATTTAATATATATGAAAATACTTCAGTTCGTCTATTAATTTAGGTCTTAAAAACTAATATATTTAAAAAAAATTTTAACATTTTTATTTTGCTTAGACATTATTGAAAAATTATAAATACTTGATTTTAATCAAAAAATAATTACAAAAAGTACATAATTTTAATAATTTTATCATCATGCCTTTCAGCATTTTTTAATGTAGGCATAAATTAAAGCAAATTTTGAATGAAATAAAATCGATATTGAATTATTATTTAAAAAATAATTTACCCAGAGAATAATCAATCTTTCTTATTGGAACCCCCCTGTACGATCGTAAGAACATCTTTCGGCGAAATTTGAATTCTCTGCCGCTGGCTGGTTAATAGCACTGAACTTTTATTTAAAAAGACTGATTTTCGAAAAAAAAAATTATCTATGGTTCATTTAATTGACTGATGTGGCTTTAAAAGAACACCCTAGAAACAAAAAATAAAAAAATAAATCGGATCCTAACAATCTCTTTATTTTTATATTATTGCAAAATTTTTGGAGATTTACATTTTTGCAAAATCTTCATATCAAACAGTATTAATAGACTTGCGTCAGCGCGGTTGAATTGAACTCAAAGAAACCGGCTTCGAGTGCATGTTTGCCGCAATGCCGTACGCACCGCACCATATAAACATCTGTGTTCAAACAAAGCTACCGTCGTAATTCGGTTTCGAATTCGAGAAATCATCAACGGATGGCGCTACTTCCGTTAGCAGATCGCACGAGAACGTGCCCCCCTAGGTATAAGTACTACGATTTTTGTAAATTTAAGTATCTCTCCCGATATGGAAAGATTGACGATAATACTTAGTTGTTAATAATAGTATCACGCGGCTATATATTACATATGACGTCATTACCCGTCCCGATTACTTTGTCCCGGTGACTAGCTATTTAGATTAGAATCATAGTGGATCCGAGGAACGGGCTATTTTTGGAACCAATTCCTATCGGATTTATAAAATAGTCACCAACACTAAGTGGGCTAAGCCGAAGCCGCTCACCGGGCCTAGCAGCAAAAACCTGCGGAGCGAATTTTTAACTGCTAGGTAGTAAGTTATAATTACTGTAATTTGTATCGATTAAAATAAATAACGAGGTAATTTCCCTGACAGGTATCATCACCGCACTTAATCATAACTCTTTTAACATAAAAATCTAAATGCATGGAACTTACTATTTATTACATACACACAATGACTAATACTTTATAGTTAAATAAAGAGTTTAGCCGAGCGATTTTCTATGTTTTGTGAGATTGAGATAGATCTTGGACGAGATCTCCTGTCAGATTTGTGTGATTTTCTAAGGCTGTTAAGAGGCGGTTCTCCGAATTTCTACCGATTTCTTGCAAACCTCCTTTAAACATTTGAAGTTTTTAAGCTCTTAAAAAATATATATGTTATTCTTGAAGATAATATCTAGTGATTTATTGCGCCGAAACGCAAATTATATAAAATTCCCTCGATAGAAAAAAATCGAAAAAGTGTGCACCAAAAATAACTATAAACACGTTTGTTTCAGTTATTTTACAAGTTATATGTATGAAAAAATTCACAGCGTTTCTTTAAATAAAATTAAAGACAATTATTGCAAGATTTTTGCTCTTTTTTTAACGAGTCGTGTTTTATTAAAGATTTTCATGATTTTTGCATCAATTTTATCGCTGTAAATGTTAGCGCGCTCTTCTAACATTCGTAATTTCATATCTCTCCATCTTCTTCTTTTTGGGGTCGGGAACTGAGCCTTAAATGAATAAATAATCATGAATACTTGCATGAATTCGTGTTTAAAATGACCTAAACTAAAATACGTGATATCTCATAGCTGAAATTCTGACATCGGCCCATAGAAAAGCAAATAACAGCCAAAGAAAATCACACACATTTGACAGGAGATCTCGCCCGAAATCTATCTAGATCTCACAAATCATAGAGAATCACTCGGCTGAGCTCCATAACTCATAATGGGATGATGGACATTCCAAACTGGAAATAGTTGCACTGAATTGGAAATTTCAGGCAGGAATAAATGTAAAGATGTCAAGATTCGTAAAGCATTTTCATAAACAATTTAAAAGTTTTATAACCAGAGAAAACCAGAAATATGTCATTTTTATATCGGTGTTTAGACGTATTGACTCTTTTCCATAATAAATTATAAATTGATTTCGAAATATTGTTCTTTTATCTAGTAAATTTTTTTTTTAATTTTTTTAGAAAAAAATGATTATTTTTAGTATAATAAGGTTATACCATAAGTCGTTGGCAGATTTGTTAAATTTAAAAAAAAAAAATTTTGTAATATACAACATTTCAAACCATATATAACACCCATTTCAAACCATATAATCACGCAGTAAAATAAATAAATACATTATCTAGTAAACGCATGTTAGAGAATTATAATTTTAGTTTAAATAAATTCATTAAAAATATAAACGTAGATCTGTTTGTTGACGAAAATTGGTCCGTTTGTGTATTTATTTGCGCACTTACAGACTAATATATTTCAGATTTTTTTACATTCTTATTTTGCTCAGACATTATGAAAATAAATACTTCAAAAAACAATTACAAAAAGTACATAAATTTAATAGTTTTATCAACACGCCTTTCAGCATTTTTGGATGTAGGTATAAATTAAATTATGGATAAAATAAAATCGATATTGAGTTATAATTTTAAAAAGCTGGTACGGAGAGTAATTAATCTTTCTCATTGGAACCGCCCTGTACGATCTTAAGAACATCTTTCGAAGAACTTTAGATTTTCGGCCGCTGGCTGGTTTAACGCTCCTAAGTGCACGAAACAGATTTTCTTTTTTATAGTTTAGGTAAATTGCTATTTTTTCAGTTTTTCAACTCCAAAAAATGTTTTGGGCTTATTTCATTGGGGATGCTGTATGGAGGGTCTTTTAGGGAAAGGAATGAGAGAAAGTTCTAGAAAGGAAAAAGGTATGAGGGGTGGGAGGTGGGATGGAATCTGGGAGTCAATGTGTCTAAGAATGACAGAGGTGTGAATCCATCCTTCCCACTGCGGTGCAAAGCAGACTGTCTGGAGAGGTCTAGGCTAGGTCTCCCTCAACTAATCTCTCCCGATTTGGCCCGGCGGCAGCAGAAAAGCAAACGCACTCATCGCCAACACCTAGAAAAACCTCACTAAATGGAAGGGGTATTAGTTATCCACTAAATGGCTCCCGGGGCGGCGATACCCATAGTCACCTCCCAAAATGAAAAGCGGAGTGTTGCCAAATGCAACGCGATGATTAACAATTTACGAAATATTCTCTCATTGATTGTTCGTAATGAAGATAGTGAAAAATCTAAGTAGGTCACAATTTTCTTAATAGAATAGAGAAAAAAACGTGTGGTTTTTAAATGCTCGTAAGTCAAATACAACGCGTCTCAAGTACAGACAAATATGATTTCTTGTGTTAACCACTGGAGCGATCACGCGAAATAAATAAATTTGCCTCGATTGCTTGAGATTTCCCAGAACGTCATTTTTTTAATTTTTCGCCAACATTAAAAAAATCATACCTTTGAATTATAACACAGAGACATAAAAACTTATTATCGTTTTATATATGAATTGACCTATATTTTACCGTTTATCTCATATTTGTGGGATTTATAAAAAAAATATAAAAAAATCGTAAATTTTATGATCGCGCGAATCCTGGGTATTTTTTACATGAAACTGCCGTGAGAGATACTTATTCGGGTCATCATAGAATATTTTTGATGTTTGTATGTTGTCTGTGGTGTACTTGGTAATGAAAGGAACATACCTATGGAAAAATGACTACGAAGTTCGGATTTGCGACATCTACGGTCATAATAGATAAAGCATTTCAATAGCTTTATGTTAAAATAAACGGCTGACCAAGGAAATGTTTTAAATAATTACAATAAATGTTTTTACGAATGATAGGAAAATTTGGTCCATTTTTGGATCAAAATCAATCGCAGAAAAATAAAAGTGGTCCATTTTTCGACCGAAATCGCTCCAGTGGTTTTTAAATGAAAGGCACGGTTAAATCATTTTGTGTATTCAAAACACTTAAAATATTCCGCATTTTTTAAATTTAGGTGTTAATATCTCTAGTTAAAAATGAAAAAGACATCGTAGATATTTAAAACAAAATTATTTTTGAGCTTGAATTGAAAAATGCCAAATCTTAATAACACTAACAACATGATAAGTTTTTCTCTATCACCGTGTCATTTTTGCTCGCAGTAACTGTGAACTGTTTCATATTTTATTTTACCAGCGCCAGATAAAACGTACACACGTTCAGCTATAAATAAATGAAAAAGATTTTAATAACAGATTTTTTTCTAAATATCTTTAATATCGTATTAATTATGAATTATCCAACTATCATGAGAAAGTTAACTCAAAGAAAAAATAATAAAAATAATTAATATATTATTGGAGAACGCAGATAATATTAAGACAGATATTAAATAGCCCATACGAAAAGGGAACGCCTCGCTGCACAATGTTCTACATCAAATAAAATACTTCCAATAAGATACGATTCTATAAAAATGTAATGAATCATGAAATAGATATTCCTACTGTGAATCTAATAAAGTAATCACTTGTCTTATTTATAACCTAGCACCTAAACTTCAATTAAGTATTTTTGACAATCGTATAAACGTGAATTAATAATTGAAACAAAAGATGTTATGATTTGTCTCTTCCCACTCTATGTATTCAACTTTCCCGACGATTATTTTTTAATAATTAGCGAGTTCCCGGCTTGCGTTGCTATACCACTTAATAAAGAAATTGATTCTCCCTGCGTGTCCTTTTCCATTCATCCCGTCCCCCTTCCGCCTCCCCTTTCCCACCCATGTCCCCCTCAGGCATTCCATTTGCCCTCTCCCGTTCCCCCGTCCCGCAAACCTCACTCCCGCGATCGTTTCCCCTCTCCCGCGTTTCATATATTCAGCCCCGGTACATTCAGTTTTTAAACACCTCGCGTGCCACCTATTGCAAACATTCATTTTTTTATATTACAAGAACAATCAATCAAATTTGGTACCTAACATAGGTACCTATTTAATATTCCAATAATTTTTGATTAGATTTAAAGTATTCGATTTTGGTTAATATCATAGATGAGTATTTAAATTTAATTCATTAATTTAAAGAGTTTATTCGAAAATTGAATTTTTAATTTAACATCAATTGATTTTGGTTTGCAAAATTTCATTCACAAATTGTGACATTTTTGACAGTTTCGTAAGAGTTTTTTGTAATGAGTAAAAAACTTTTCAAGACGTATTGTCGTGTGGTTGTAATAATTCAGAAACCTTCGCGAGGGTGAAATCATTAAAAGTAAAATAGTTGTGATTATTACAAATCTCTAAGAAAGTGGATATCTCTAAGAAGGTGAACGAAATTCGATGTGTCGAAACCCGTGAGCAGAAATTTAAAAATAAAGTATCTATAAATGTACATTGAAAATTAAAACTCTTCAGAACAAAATGTCTAGAAATTGTTACATAGTTAATGCCGAAGAAATGCAAAAAATAAGAACTAGTAGCTTAAAGTAGTGAGTGATAAAGGCAAACAGCTGACTTATTACAATTACCAGTTCAAAATAAAATATAACCTACGATTTATGAGAGTCTTGCAATGTCTTCAAACTTAAAACATATTGCTTGTTGTTACATACATATGGTTTTCGATTGGGAGTAGTTGGGACTCGCGGTATTCATATCAAAAGCAATAACAGCCAATGATGTTATTTTTGAGACAGTCTTGGACATTTAATTTATAATATTGTATCATGATATCTCCGGGAAATTATGATTTGCAAAACAATGACTTGACATTTGCTATTTTATTAGATACTAATAATAGATTTTATATCCATAGAAATATCCAAACAAGTATTGTTTTCTAAATATATCGTTAAAATTAATGTTTTTTTGCTTTTCAAATAATATTTAACTTTCCGTATAAAATTATAACCATTTAATTAGAATAAATCACTAATAGAATAAAAAAGGTTTTTTCTACTTATTGTTCATATTCCCCGGCGGGATTAACGAGGCCCACCATCACCTTCTAGATCCCCTTTAACTACGGCAGTGACGGGCCCAGAGGGCGATGCTTGAGGCCCTAAACTGACCCTCCTACCATACGAAAGAAGAATAAGCGTATCACAAAAATTGGTATTCGATATTATTGTTAATTTTTATTATTATTGAGTTTGTTTATACTACATTTACATTAGACTACATTAGAATGGAAACTAAAATGCGCAATGTAACATCTCATCAAATTATTTTCGTCGTTTGATCATTTTAATGAGCATTTTAAACCACAATAAATTCATTAACCTGTCAATCTGTATTAGTAATTTACTGTTTTTCAAATCCCTTCTTTTTTTATTTCAATTTTATTTTAGTAAATTGTACATTTAAGGTTACAAATTTCTAATTAATTATAATATTTTATACATACATACATCTTCTTCCCCTTGTCCTATTCGGGTCGGGTACCCATTCCATCGACAAGGCTCCTATAATATAATATTTTATTTAGCAGCAAATTAATTATAATATTTCAAATTCACCATATTTTTTCTTGTTTTATGTAGCTCCTACAATACATCTTGAACTTTTCAATTGGTGAGGACTTTAGAGTTTCTGGTAGTGTGTTATATAACTTAATTCCTTTGTACAGCAAACTGTTTTGGTATTTTGCCTTTGCCTTTTTGTTTAATCTTATTTCCTTGAACGTCCTTGTGTAATGTCTGTGAATGTCCTTATTGTATACGATTTTATTTTGAAAGAATTTTGGTAACATGTTGTTTAATATTTTGTGAATAAATATCAGCGTGTTCAAGGTCAATGTTTGTTTCACTGTTAACCAATTAAGTTCCTTCAACACTTTATTTATTTTTGAAAATCTATTTCTTCGGAGTATTATTCTCATTGCTCTGTTTTGGAGAATTTGAAACTTATTCTGTTCTCTTTCATTACACAGGAAAAGGACACTTGAATACTTAAGGATACTTAAGTAGGTGTGTTAATTTATAAAAGTTAGATTTTTATTGGAATAACTTTTTAAAAACTTTTTAGGTTATAGGTACCAATATAAAACTGGTTTATTTATAAAAGTTACAGTTCTAACTCTAAGGGTGTTCTGATATTATACGTGCAATTATACAACTTGTTTTCATGCTCATACCGCGAACAAAGTCAACAACAACAAACCAATAAATATCGATTGACGCAATTTCGTAATGAATAATTTATTATACTCTGCTTTTTTCAATGGAGAACAACTCAAATATTGCCGAGTTTGAAATGGATGCAAATAATATACCTTCACCAATAAAAATTTATGGAAAAAGAAATTAGTGTTTATTATTTATTTTTATTACGATATGAGAGAATCAGAAGATTCGCCATGATTACGAAGTCATTATTTTTAATTTTTTTTATTATGAAGTTTCTTAAAAAAGTATAATTGTTAATTAGATTGTTTCTTCACAAGAGCTTTTTATGAGAATACTTTACAAGAGTCCCAATTGCTTCCATCTGGTGTCAGTGAGACTACGGCATCCCCAATTGGGGTATGTTGTGGGCTAAAGGTAAGTTGGGAGGGGTAGGAAATGTGGGAGAGAAGGGTGGGGAAGAACCTGGCTTTTCAGGTCTGGTCACCAAACACGGCTAATCCCATTTCAAGTAACCTTTCAATTCTGAATGATGGTCTTACACCAGGGCGATACTGGGAGTTTCTACCTCTCTGGAACGTGTCGCAAATATACCTTTAAATTAGTTTAAATGATTCTTCTTCTTCAATTGCGCTACAGCCCATTTCAAGCCTTGGCCTACTTCAACATAAGCCTCCACTGTCCTCTGTCCACGGTCTTCCAATCTGCGACATGGAGTAGTCCTCTTGCATCCTTACTGACATCATCCTCCCATCTAGGCCTAGTTAAAATGATTCAATTATGAAAACACAAATCAATTAAATGAAATTTATCTGTGCACGCCGATATTCGAACCCGTGACCTCCGGATCGCGAGTCGAGAATCTTGCCCCTCGACCACGGAGGCTGCCAGCTATTTGCATTTTGATAAATTTAGTTAAAAAATCTTCAAATGCCTTTATTATAAAACAGTGATTTTTTTATTAGAAAAATACGCCATTGATATGGAATATCCTACCAAAAGTTCTTCACATTCTAAAAAAATTAAACGGAGCTTTCAATCCTTATTTCTATCGATAAATATGAATTATGTTTCTTACTTTGGTTTTTAGTGATACGCGTCAAACGTTTGTTAGCCTCGTCAGTCCATATCTGGGTTAGAGGAACATTACATCTACCGATCGCATGTAAAAAAAATATCATATGTTTGCGTCCGAATGCAATATTAAATATTTAATTAAATGAAGACAATATTAGCGAAACTCAATCAAAATCTGAAGACAGAAAAATCAGAAAAAGATATTGGTTCCACTGGGACTAATGAAGATAGTGTTGGTAGTTCTTAGTCGAAGTATGATACAGTTAAAAGTGACCGAAATGGAAATGGGTTCCATAGCTCAATCGGTAGAGCATTGGCCATGTAAGCTAAAGAAAGTATCTGGGTTCGTGTCCCAGTGGAACCAATATCTTTTTCTGATTTTTCTGTCTTCAGATTTTGATTGAGTTCCGCTAATATTGTCTTCATTTAATTAAATATTATAATTTGAGTTTTTACTCAAAAAGTTAAAAATAAAAATAAAAATAAAAAAGCAATATTAAATATTCACATTGTTTCCAACACACAAATTCCTGTTACAAATATCATTTGATAATTAAAAATCAATTTGGGAGGTGAGTGTGGGTACCGCCGCACCGGGTATCATTTATGGAATAGCCAGGTCATAGGTCACCCTAAGTCGTTCGTTACGTTTGTTGACTTAGCAGGAGTGCCTGGGTTCATTTGGTAAGGAATGTCTAGGTCTCGGCAACCAATGCGCTTGCCCACCTACTGCGTGGTGGGCCGGATCGGGAGGATTGATTGAAGGAGACCTAACCTAGACCTCTCCAGCCGATCTCTTTCCATCCATCGCCTTGCACCGTAGTAGGATGGATGGATTCGTACATCCGTCACTCTTAGACACAATATAACCCACCCCTCATACTTTTTCCTTCCCAGAACTTCCTTTCCCCAAAAAGACCCTCCCCACAGCACCCCCAAAGATGAAACAGGCCCTGAGGGAATTTTTTTTTTCCTGAAAGCCTTCTTTGTGGAGCCGATATAATAAAATATATATGTGTAAATGAAAATATGAATATATAGCTATATAAAATTATCCTCCCCAAATTTTCGCGACCTTCACGTAACGGTGTTCTCGTATACAGTAACTATAGCAAATAAATAAGTACAAACAACGTAGCTTAATGTATTTTTAAGTTCCGGATTTGCATTTTGAAAATGACTGACTAGCTTTTGCATGCGACTTCCTTTTTTATAGGAAAGATGTCTGGCGCTAAAGATCCCAAGCCCGGCGAACTAGACTACAAAATACTCGGTAAGCCACATTCTATTTCCCTTGGCCCTCAGCCCTTAACCGTTAACCCTTAACCCTTCTCTTTATAATACCTACTGCTAAAAATATGTTTGCGGTATTCAGTATTAACTTATTTTTTTACTCTTTTATTTTAATTTATAACTCTTTCTTAAAAATGTTAATTAAAAATTATGATAGATTCTTAAAAATTATAAATGTTTCTAAAAGTATAACTCTTGTTCAAAATAAAAACTGCCTTCTTAAAATCATATCTCTTTTCATGTTACTTTAAAAAAATTAAACACTTTTTGTTTTAACCACAAAACTAATTAAAACTGTCTAATCAGTTTCGGATAATTCTTTTGTTGGGGTTCACATATATGAAGGATAACATATCCCTCTTTTCGATGCTATAGACTCACTGGCTTCGGAAAGCAGGGTGCATCTGGGACTCTTATGCGGTATTCACATAAATGAAAATTAAAAATTACTCTTAAAACTAACAAAAATATAGAAAACATAAATGAAATATTTTTATATAATATTCACCTGCTTTGTATTGCAGAGGGAATATATAAGGGGAAGGCAAGGGAAACAGAAGGCTTTACTAGAAATGTAATTTAACCAATGGGACTTTACATTATCTTTACTTGGTTATTGTACTATAATGTTTTTTATTTATTTATTAACGCCCTTTTTCGGAGCTTTTACATATGAATAGTAAGAAATAAACAGTATTTATTTTACAAAACTGAACTGCCTCAGTAACAATATTTTATATTTGTTTAAATATAAATTGAAGGTGTCCATCGACTTGGTATAATTGTTTTCCTCCATTCGTGGGTATTCTGGGCAAAGAGGAATACATAAAGAAGTTAGTTCCAAAATTTCTACACTGAAATAAATCCTAACTTCTAGTATCACGTAGTGGAATCCGGAAGCATATCAATTCAAGCAATACCGGACTATCAACTAAATCATTTTGAATTTTATACAGAAATATCAAGTCAGTGAAAATTCTTCTGTGTGATAATGTGAGCATATTTATATCATTTAAAATAGTGTTGTAGTACAACATAATTGCTGGAATACCCATTTTAAAATTTAGAAAACGTAAGAATTTGTTTTGTATTCTTTCAACATCTTGTACGTGTATATTATAATACGGGTTCCAGACGGGAGAATTATACTCAAGTTGACTTCTAACATATGCAAAATATAACAGTTTAATAACTTTATATTGTTAAAATTTCTTGTTAGCCTAGTTATAAATCCCAACATTTTTAAGCCCTTATTAGAGATTTCTATTATGTGGTTAAAAAATGAAAGATTTGACTGAAAAGTGATGCCTAAGTCTTTAATTTGTGTTAAAGTCTCGAGAGTATTGTAATCAATGTTGTAATTAAAGATCACTGGATTTTTTTATTCGAGAATAAAACTATTTGACATTTTGAGATATTTAAGTAATGTCTATTTTCATTTTACCAAATGAACAATTTCTTGATATTATCTTGAAGAATGTTGCAATGGTAAATAGTTTGAATAATTTTAAAAAATTTTGAGGTCATCATCAAAAAGTAATATTAATACATCATTAAAAAAATATGAAATATTTTTGTAAGATCATTTATAAACAAGGTAAATAAGATTGGGCCAAGGTGTGAACCCTGTGGAACTCCTCTAGTTGCATACATTTTTTCATAAAGGTAGGATTTTATTCTTATAATTACTTGTCTTCTAGTAAGATAGCTTAATTGTTATTAATTGTTTTTTTCTGTCAAAGAATGTATTTGTTTCAATTAATGTAGTTATAACAAGTCACAAAAGTTCCGCTTTTTACGAGTCTGTACCTTTATTACAGCTATTATTTTATAGAGATACATTTCGGATTCTGTAAATACTTTACAATTCGATAATAGATGAAAACATCTTTCATATGAGTTGAATAATTATTTACCAATACAAACACCCGGATATGAATGAAACAAACAAGCTGCTGCATAGGATATATATCTACTCTCCGATCGTCAGCTGCGAAGGTGCTTTGAATTCCGTCGACATTGTCACACGTGACAAATTTAAAACACATTTTCCATATTTTAATACGTTGGCGCGTCTGTATTTTATAAATAAACAGTCTAAAAAGTCTCATATTTAAACTAGAATATTTGTACACTCATTTCGCTACAATATTGAAAATATCTTTTAATCCTTCGATTAAACTCTTATTTCATTGGTGACCAATATTATATCAGAGAGGGAAACAGTATACCAGTCTGGTAACGCGTTAATACCTTCTATTTAGTCTGGCGTTGGCGGAAACATGAATCCGATGATATAAGATGTTTATTCAAACTTTTATAAAATGTCGTAAATTTATTGTTGTCTTTAATAAGTTAAAAACAGCTGGTACTAGCGTAAAAATAAGTAAATAGTTTACAAATTTGTAGCAAATAAAAATAACTGTCACAGTATTAGGTAAATTAAATTAATTTTCAGTAGTTTTCAACATCTCTTTCCAAACGTAACTGCGTTTAGTTGCCAGACCATCAAATTCATATTCCGCCAAAAACCCAGTAGAAGAAGGTGTTGATATAAAATGATGTTGATTTTTTTGTTGCCAGACTAAAACGTAGTTTCTTTACCATAACCTTTGATGTGATTTCTTGAAGTTAGTCAGTATAGTCGCCCCAGAGATAGGTCATACATATATCGTAATACAAAACGTACTGGAACGATAACGTAATTTACGACCTCTCTCTGGGACTACTATAATGCCTACTTGGTGTGGTATAATTTGAAGCAATTAAAACTTGGCGACGCGTAAAAGATTTTTTTTCAAACGACTCCTTAGAATCGTGATATCCAAATAATTTAATTTAAAAAATAATTATTTTGCTTTTCGCCTAAAGGCGTTGGTGCGGTGCGTACAAAAGAGTGTTGCGTAAAGAATATTTTCTTTAAATATCGACAAATAAGGAAACCCTCGGATCATGTTCTAATGTTTTGTCACGTGTTTGCGTTTTAATTCCAAGTAATATCTCAAATCACAAACAATATAAGTGTTTCAGTTGCCAACGTCATAGTATAAAAAATATTTACTTCATGGTTATTACGTGATACTTGAATTTGACAATGACTAAAGACAAATCGATGTTTTTTTTTCAAACATTGAAAAATGTTTTAATTGATAATTTTTATAGCAAAAATATCAACTCAAGGGCGCGATTAAGGAAATTTAATGTGGTTATTGACATTTTTATTGCTGTTGCTTTAGTAATGATTAAGTCATTAGTTTTTGTATTGTTATTATAATGTTAAATTCCATAAGTTTTTTGTTGTCAATTAATTGAACGATGTTCCCCGAAAATATAAATTGCAAGTTTTGTTAATAATTATTAGTTTAATCTAACACTTTTTAAACTTGAAATTTTGGAAAAATATCACAGAATTAACTCACGCGGAGGCAATTGAAATCTACAACCATTTTGAAGTATACTGTAATACCAGCTCGTAGTGGAGTGGAGCTGGCAACACGGTATCGCTTCCAAGTAGGGAATGCAATCCCGGTATACCGGGATGCCGAAATACCGAGATCCCGCAGACATTTTGCGGGACTAATCTCGGTCGAAAATTTTGCGGGATCCCGCTGGACTGGCGGGATTACAGAGAAGCGTAGTTCATACGTAGAACTTACTTTGATTAGTATGAAGAGTTCGAGACAGCCTAACAATCTAGATCTGGCAATATAAGCAACCTTGAGGTTTTGATAAAGAAGGAAATGAATTACTTCGAGTCCGGTGGATTAAAAGGCACATACCTTAAAATCACTTACAATGCACTTATGACTATTGTGCCAACAGTGTGGAAGCTGAACGAGCCTTTTTATCCGCTGGCTACCTTATGTCCAACATCAGAAGCCGTTTATCAGACGACACAATTAATACTTTAACTTTTTTCGAAGCTATTTCCAAAATAATGTTTAAACTTATGATGCTTATTGTAGAAGAATATTGTTCATTGTGTGAACGTTATTGTTTAAATTTAAGTTGTTATATAAATTAATGTCTTATCTTATTCTTTGCCAATTTATGACTTAAACTTTACCTACGTCTAAGGTATATTAATAAACCATTTAAAATATCCCAAAGAACTTGTTTGATTAGGTATAAATTTAAAACTCTATAAACAAGATTGGTAGATTGAGGTATTAGGTATTTATTATACGATTGATTAGATATCTAAGTCCACCCTGCTGGATCCCGCAAATACCTGGATCCAGCGGGACTAAGATTGTTCAGTCAATGGTCTTGCGGGATTGCATTCCCTACTTCCAAGTAAATAAGCACACATTTCACTAAACAATTACCAGATCTGCCCTGATGATGGACACTGCAACCTGTCGCTGTCCGAAACGTTGGCAAAAGGAGGTAGCGCAACACGGTAACCCAACAACAAATAACGAAAATTGAATTACTACTTCAATTTCGCTTATGTCCTGTTATACCAAACTGTTTCTGAAAAGAGGCAACTTAAAAAAATACCGGTAATTTTTGTGTGAAAATTAAATAATGTATTTATTTTTATGCTCTTTCACAGTTGTACACACAAAAATTATTTAAAAAAATATTATGTGAAAAAATAACGAATTTTTGGCTCATTTGGAGTATTTGATGACGGGGTATTTCCACGTTTTTTTATTGTTTAAAAAAATTACGATGATTATAGCATTTTTATTTTATTTTCATGTTAACGAATAAATTTTCTACAACGAATTAAAATTTCCCGTTTTTGAATAACCACTCAAACGATAGTCATGGGCGTGGACACTAACTGACAGTGTTTATTTATGCTGGCCCAGCTGAGCGACGCTTGTGACGTCATAATCCGATTTACCAACGACGGGCCGTTTTGATTTTGTCAGTTTTGGATCGTTTTTAAAATCAATAATATTGAAAGAAAACATAAAAAACAAATGGGATGATTAATATCAAAAAAATTATCTTTAAATATTCAATACATTTTCAACAGAATCCCTCGTTTGTGGAAATACCCCATTATTCTGAATTCACCAGATTAATTTCAAACTTAAATCAATTAAAAATAATTTAATTTTCCATTTATTATTATTAAATGTAATACTGAAATGAAGCCAAGATTATAACAAATGACGTTTACCTATAAAAACAAACTTTTTTAAATATTTTATTGTACCTAATACTAGCTAACCCTGCCACGCATTGCTGTGGCTATCGAAACACAACATCATCAATCTACTGGATGGTTACCCAACCTTTATAACCACCGCCAACTGTTAATTTGCATACAAATCAAAGCAACACAGATATTCTCCTTTATATATTATATACTTCAACCAATTTACTATATACTCTTGTCTAAGAATCAGAAGTGAAATCAAAAACAGTGTCATCTGAAAAGGGTCAAATTTCATTAAACACTTCTTATAGGTTGTTTTCTTGGTAAAATTCTAAAGCAATTTCTCTTGATTTTTTAATATTGAACGTATTTTGAGTTTAATTAGATGCTGTACAACGTTTCAACTTCTCATAAACGGTTTTAATATATTCATTCATATGACCTTGTTTCTTTCAACTCAGACTAAATTAAAATATAAAATTGCTGCGATAAAAGTTGCACACTTTCTTTCTTCATTTAAATGACTTGAACCTCGAAACAAACTTGAATTTTAATCGGTTTATTCACTTTACTTTCGCAGAATTTACTTATAAATTGATTCGCGTTTCAACTCTCTTTTATAACCTTTCATTCGTGTTGAACAATTAAATAACTTTTTTCATATTAAAATGACCTTTTCAAAGCATCACAACTCATTGTTGTTATGTTTTTCGAGCTGAAATGGTTTCGTTTTTCCTATAAATTTTTATTGTGAAATCAGACGCAAATTTCCATTCGAGGGTGTCGCGGAGCAAGTTTATTAATAAAAGCAAGTTTGTTATTTATTCATCAATATGAATTGTTGTACATTTTTTTTAAATAACACAACATCCGACACCTATAACGTAATAATATTCCTGATACTTTTCTTATTAAAGGAAAGCATTTCCTAATAAATGGCAGTTTTCGCTGTGGAACATCATTAAAACTTAAAGAAAATATGTTTAAATATATATGTAAATGCTACTTTATTTAAATCTATAAATTAAATAGGAAAAAGGTTGTTTCCTGTCAAACTATTAAAATAGATACATATATAATAAATAACAGCACTTCCTACTTAAGTAAAGTTAGATGCACGCCGTCTTGTGGAAGAAAGTAATAAGATTTTTCTTAAGTGGGTGCGCATCGTACTGAAATTTTATTAACTTACGTTTCAATTCTGTTAAATCAGAATTATATAAATGCAAATATTTTTATTGGATGTGTAAGCAACCGCTAAATAATGTATTTAGCTTTTGTTGGCGTTTTGTAGAGTACCTACGTCCGATGGTGATTCGTGCAATGAGACAGGCTGGCTAAAAATAGTGAAAAAATAGAAAAACAACTTCCAAAATATAGTACCTAAAACGATGTCTAAGGGAGGGGTAATAACCAACAATAGCGGAGCGGCGCGATGATTGAAATGATATTTAATTCGTCCATTAATCAATCTGACAGTACATAAGCATCTCGCATTATAATATCACGTCTTAAAAGTAAAATCTACTTTTGATTGAATAGACCTTTTTACATGGAAACGCGAAATGCTCGCCACGTTATGAACAATTTTGCGAAATCCAAATACGGCAAAGTAAATTTCGCCTATTTTCATAGTCGAATATTTTGATGCCGTTTTTAGTTGAGACACTTTTACAAATGTTTTATTATTTACTTACCCTAGTAAACAATGGTTTTGTGTTTCGCGTCGCTATGTATCTCAATGTGATAGTATGTAAACTTAAAATAGAGTAAAATAATGCCTATAATAACCTATGGAATTTAATACGACAGTTGGGTTTATTATCCTTTTCACTTCTATTTTTACACGTCTTCAATGTTTTCATAGCACAAGTCACCATTGTTGCGGTGTTATTTCGTAAAATGTACCGATGAGAGCTCGACGATGGTCCCCACAAGAATGATGACGTCACATTTTCTAGATTCACGCGAAACTACACCCGAGCCCAGCCGGTTCCGATGCTGGAACCGGTATGGGAAGGGGGAAATTATACGCTTTTATCACTTAGGGCAGGTCTAGTAATATTCATGTAATATTCGTATTTATATCTATGGTGTAAGAGGCAAAAAGAGAGAGTAATAAAGATCGATAGAAATGTAGCAGATGAGGCTTGTGGATCTGTATTTATATTATCGTTCGATTAAATTAAATTAAATAAACGAAACATATCTTTGATTTGAGATTTTCACGGCCAAAAATATTTATCATGATTTATTTTTGGTTATTATTCCGTACTTTGTTTACGCATCTGCCCTTATAATGTATGTCTAAAACGTTAGCTAAAGAAGGAGGAAGCGCCAACACGCCATAATAACCCAAACATAAATCACGATGAAACATATTTTTCTATAGTACAATTTTTTTTTAAATTCAAACTACTGAACACGTCACAAGAACTTAGGTCAAGATGACAAGAATATTGCTCATATCAATTAGAAAAAAAGCACACGTTTTGATAGAAAAATTAATTTATGCTGTTGTAGCCGAGCTGTTTTTTAGATTTGTGTACGATTTACGAGTATTTTTCAGATCTTCAATTAAATATTACATAACTTTTTAATGTTAGTTCCTACCGCATAAGAGCCCCAACTGTTTTCCATCTGTCTGGAGCCATTGAGATTATGGAATACCCATTCGGGGCATATTGTGAGGCTGAGGACTACCTCAAAGAGGGGAAGAAGGTAGAGGAAGAGGAATATGGGAAATTGCTATTCATATCTGGTAACCAAACATGGCAAAAGCCATTTCAAGCTATATTTCGAGTTCTGAACGGTGATCTTTCTACAGGACGGTACTGACAGTATCTCCCACTCTGGAAAGATCCGCAAACATGTTTGCTATTATTTTTAATTAATAAATTGTGAAATAACATAAATTACACGCCTGATCTAACCATAAATGTCACAACTACAAAGGTCTAAAGATCCTTTAGACTCTAAAAGATGGATTACCACCAATAAATACTAGTGTTATTATGCTAGTAGAACAATCAATCAACAGAATTTATGAAGAATGTATCGTTTGTTCCAGGTGTCCTCAGCAACGTGGAGCAGTACTTCAAGGGTCTGCAGCAGCAGCTGGAGACGATGGCTGATGACCCCGAAGATTCCCCCCCAACTGTCAATCACCTTAACCATCATTTTTTTGGTAAGTCATTGTTTTATTCATACTGAAATCATAACTTCTTCAAACAATTTCTTGTAGGGGTGGTTTGGACATGTGTCTGTTGGTTGAGGTATTCATTTTTTAAATATTGGCCTATATTTTGAGGAGTATTATGCCATTTTGAATGTGGGTGGTTAGCACAATATATGGCCAATGTTTTGTTAGTAAAAAAAAAATTGTGCACTTTTGATATATCTGGCAAACTATATCACAAATTAGATAAATCTAGTAAGTTCCAATAGATCAGATAAGTCCAGTAAGTTGTCGCTATCTCACAAATTAGATACATTTAGTAAGTTGTCGCCATCTCAGAGATCAGATAAATTTGATAAGTTGTCGTTGTCTCAGAGATAAATCCAGTAAGTTGTCGCTACCTCACAGATCATATGAATCTATTAAGTTGTCGCCAAGTATGTCACAGATTAGATAGTAATCTAGATTTTAACAATTCTTTCCCCAGAGCGCCGACTTAAAACGCTTTTCTTTTTTTTTTTAAAGAGCGCCGAATTAAAACGCTTTTTTTTTTTAAACAGGTAGGTATTATTGTTCACATTATAATTTTTAACCTCACTTGGACAAACCTTTATAACCTTTCTTCCATTTTTAAATTAATGACAGGACCGGTTTCAAGTTGCGATGGGCATCTTCAGAATGGTGCAATTGAAATTAAAGCCAGCGAGACTATGACATCCCAAATTGGGGTATATAGTGAGGCCTATAAGGGGATAGGAATGATATTAGAAAAAGGAAAGTGAGGAAGTACCTGGCTTTTTGAATCTGGTCACCAAGCACGGTTAAAGCCATTTCAAGCAGCATTTCAATTCTGACTGGTGGTCTTATATGGTCTGGCGATACTGAGAGTATCTTCCATTCTAAAACTTACCGCAAATATACCGTAGGTATATTATTTTAAATAGTGAAATAATACAAATCAATCAAATAAACTTTATTAGCGCACGCCGGGTTTTGTTCCCTCTTTGGAATCTGTTATTGCTAAACTATTCCTAGCTACTCAGGCATTTCAATATTTTTACTCAATTTGCAATGATTCCAACATATTTTAAACGTACTACATTTTCTCATTTTTTCATAAAAACTAACACTGTTTTAAAAACAAGCTAAAACTTTCTTTGTGGTAGAAGAATAGAATTTATTTTAAAAGATAGAATTTATTATTAATATTTATTAATATTATTTGAAAGATAGAATTTATTTTAAATGCATACATTTAAAATAAATAGTGTTATTTCTAAATAATATTTTAATATCAAACATGAAAATTTGTTCAAAAACGCTTACCATATTATTTTTACTTAATTTTTTATTCCAAAAGTAGAAAAAAACGATGGAACATATTTCGAAAACGGTTTATTTTGTTTACGGAATTTAAAAAATATATATATATTCAGTTTTTATCTCGTTCCTATAATAAGCATTTAAAAAATATTTTTTAACGTTTTTAACAAATAATAAAGCATTTACTTTTTGGCGTGTATATAAAACAAAGTCGGGTTAGCTACACCATTTATAAGTCAAGAACGGCTGGACCGATTTTTATGATCTTTGATTTGTTGGATTTTTCTGCGCTCCAAATAGCAGAATAGCTATTAAAACATCGGAAAAATTCACGAAAAAAAAATATGAAGAAAATTATTTTCCTCATAGAATTTGTATGGAACGAATTCGTATCTTTTGAAAGAGCTGCAGCAATATTATGATAAATTTAATATTGAATAGTGAGTGAATTCCAAAAATACAAAACATCAAATGTCAATGCGCTGATTGTTTTGCTTTTGTTCGTAAACACATAATGCTGCCCTTCTTTTTTACACACTTAATGTCAATAGTCGAAAATTAGACAAACGGTTAACGTAATATTACTGCACCACTCCAAAGGAAAAATATGATAATTATATTAAATCTCCCACACACGTGTAAAGAAAATGAAACGCAATTCCCGTAAGTAAGTGTAAAAGTAAGAAAATCACAAAAAATATAAATCTGTACACAATGCCATCTCTGATACTGACAAAAAAACACGGCCAGTTCCGCATCGATAATTGCTTCATTGTTTAATTTTTAACTTAATAAAAAACTGAATTTAATTTAGCTAATAAGTTAAAAACAGTTATTGATTCTGAGGCGGTACAAAGTTTTCCGGGTCAACTAGTTTAGAAATAAAAGTAAGTTGGTTATTTATTCAACATTATGAATTGTTGTACTTTTTTAAAAATAACACAACATCCGACACCTACAATGTACCTACTGCTATTCCTGATACGTTTCTTATTAAAGGAATGCATTTAATAATAAATAGCAGTTTTCGTTGTGGAACATTTTTAAAACTTAAAATATGTTTAAATATATACTTAAGTAAATGCTACTTTATTTAAATCTATAAATTAAATAGGGAAAATGGTGTTTCCATGTTTAATTCAGCTAATTGATTCTGAGGCGGTACGAAGTTCGTTGGCTCAGCTAGTTTACAATATAAACAAATGTTATGTTTCGTTTAGTTTTATTAGTATCATCATCTTATCCAATGCAATGATTTGCGAGTCGACCACCAAAACACGGGCATGTGCCTACCATGGTGGTATAGTTTTAACGTTATAAAAACATTATTAAAGGGCGGCAAATGAGGATTAGGAAGGGATTAATTTGGCTATTTTTAGGATTTTATTCATGGCCGGGTCATATTTGACCCCTAGGGGCTCGGGGCAGTAATGCAGTATATATTTCAGGATTAATTAATTAATAGTGTCAACCTACAATACACTACACAGTTTGAAATCTGATCCAGTTGTAATTATGTCCATTATCAATAGTGCCATAAGCCGTCAAAGTAATTCATACCAAGAGATCAGCCGCAGGTGCTGGACGCAGGGAGAGCAGGCGCGTGTCACATTCCGTGTGATCTATAATTACCCTTAAACATACTAACGTACCTGTAAATAGATGCCGCCATAACCATGTCAGTAAATCTGGAAGATTCTGAATTCGCACCACTTTTTTTGACTCCAGATACTAATATCTACAGCCTGTATGTCGGACGAATATCTACAGCTCAAACTGCTGACTAATATCCATGGAACAGGTGATATCGACGAATATCTACAGCACTGGCAGAGGTTGGATTTGCAATTAACTAACTAACTAACCTAACCTACAATAACATAACCTAACCTAACCTAACCTTACCTTACCTTACCTAACCTAACCTAACATAACCTAACCTAACCTAACCTTACCTTACCTTACCTAACCTAACCTAACATAACTTAACATAAATTAGGTTTTTTAAACTGCATACGCAATATTACGTTATGCCAATATGCTATACATTATTGCAAATCCAACCTCTGCCAATGCTGTAGATATTCGTCGACATCACCTGTTCCATAGATATTAGTCAGCAGTTTGAGCTGTAAATATTCGTCTTAACTTCGGTTCTCGTAGATATTAGTCAGCAGTTTGAGCTGTAGATATTCGTCCTCACTTTGGTTCTCATAGATATTAGTCCGATTTGTTCAGTTTTTGGAATTCCTGTAGATATTAGTAGACGTCTCCCTTTTTTTAAGTGAAACTCCCGCTGTGATTCGGATTTTAGTCAGCAGTTTGAGCTGTAAATATTCGTCTTAACTTCGGTTCTCGTAGATATTAGTCAGCAGTTTGAGCTGTAGATATTCGTCCTCACTTTGGTTCTCATAGATATTAGTCCGATTTGTTCAGTTTTTGGAATTCCTGTAGATATTAGTAGACGTCTCCCTTTTTTTAAGTGAAACTCCCGCTGTGATTCGGATGAAAAGGAAATGACGATTACTGCACCTGCGAGGCATCAACTGAGCTCATTGGCCGCTTTGAGTATGATGTCACTTTTAAAGGCTCTTATTGGTTGAGTTGCGAAACAGAAATTACGATAGGTCTGCGCTCATTGGTCACTTTGATTATGACCTTACTTTTCAAGTATTGGTTTAGATTGTTTTGGTAAAGTTTCGCTTCTACCGCGTGTTAAACTGCACTCGAATTTTCTGTTGTTGATTTTGTAGTGAAAACTTCTTTACCACCGATGTGATTTGAAACTTGATGAAGGAAGCAATAAAAAGAGACACACACATATGATGTGAATAGGATTTAGCCTGCGAGAGAATGAGATGGCAATAATTTTTTTTATTTATTTCACGGGTACTCGGTTCCAATATAATACGATAAATCCACAGTCCCACCGAAGTCTCCTTTAGTCTTGTGGTATGAAGCGCCTGACGAACATCAGCGGCCAGTCATTCAGCGGACCAGGGATTAAATCAAATGTATTTGAAGGTATTTGCTGTACCTTTTTATCAAAAAAAGAATTATTCAGTTTGGTTAAGTATTTTTGCCTCAAATCCAAATTTAAGTTTGTTTGATAAAGGCCGCACGTGTGGCACACGAATATAGCTTAATTTTTCATACATATGGCTGGCGTTGCGCGCAGACAATGTTTGGGATATTCGGTACAAAAACATAATTTATTACGTTTGCAGTCGGCCTGCGCACGGGGAACAGGGCAGCTTCGCGCGGAATTTTGAGAATCCGCTCTCCCTGGTTCCTATTATGTTAGGCATTATATTGGTAGGTGATATTTTTTTAGAATTTAGATGTTATTTTTTTCGGTAAGATATTATAAAGTAATTTTAGGAGATGTAATTTACCAGTGCTGCACACGAACACACTGTGCAACCAGCCGCCCTTGGGTGGGAACCTGACACATTCATAAACTCAGCCACTGACCGGATGTATCTTTAGAAATTTCGTAAATTTACCCAACCGCTTCTCATTTTCTTGCTACATTATATTTTTCTCTAAACGTCAGTATATGTTTACAAATATAAATAAGTAAGCTTTTTCGTGGGATCTTTTCTATTGATCACGGAAATTTGAAATGCTATAAAGCAGTGGTCCCCAACCTATGGGCCGCGGCCCGGTATTGGGCCGTGGACCAAATGGTACCGGGCCGCGCAAGGGCTTGCTTTAAAATCTAAACATTTTTGATAAAAAATTTTAAGCTGTTATTATATTCGTTCTTATGTAAATTTTAAATTCAGGTTCAGAAGGTTATTAATGAATGTAAGAAAATTCTTTAATTGTCTGTTGCTACCTGACCAAATAACGAAGATATTTTCAACTATCTAATCCAAACAAAAACATTTGATAATAAGGAAAGTCCACAGTCGACTAATAATATCTCGGTTAATAAATATATATATTTTTTAAATAAACTATATTTTATTTTGAAGGCATGTTTAAACACGATTCAAACATCAAAACTTTTAAAGAAAATATATAAATAATTTGCAAGTTAATATATCTGCAAGTGTACCTTGTACCTTGTACCAAGTACCTTGTGTTTTCTCTACTATTATTAATTTGGCACCACAACTTATGTAAGTACCACAATTGTAATTTTTATTATGATATAGTGTAAAAATATTTTGTTATTAATAAAAAAAACTACATTCAATGTGTGTGTGTGTGTCCCCCCCCCCCCCCCCCCCCCCCCCACCCCCAGTGAGCCGCTGCAAAATTATCAAACTTTTACCGGTCCGCGGCGACAAAAAGGTTGGGGACCACTGCTATAAAGGACTAAACGTTAATTGCTCAGGAGAGAGAGAGAAAGCTTTTTTTATTTTTTCAAAAAATCGTATCTGCTGTTTTGTAGACTAATAATAATGAATATATAGATTTATTTGATAACGGGATTAATATATATATATTTTTTTTTTAAATCCTTTTAAAACGCACGTCGTAAAAGATACACTTATTTTCCTAAAGAGCAAGAGCCCGTGACGATCAGACCTTCGTTATTTTATAAAACCTGAAAGTTTCTCTGTGTATGTCCCTAAGACTATGAAGTTTGGATCACGGTGGCTTTGAAAGATATTATATTAATTCATTATAATTGTACTTACGTTAAAGTATAAAAGCAGAATTTTATTAATGTTGCTAAAGGAACTATCAACATATGTTTTCTCAGTTATCAGAGAGTTTCGATCGTCGCATGTATATATCTTGCTCGCACCTACGGTAGACTTTAATGTATCTGATAGGGTGAAGGAATCGTCGTAAGTACAATTATAATGTATTAATATAATAATCTTTCAAAGCCACCGTGATCCAAACTTCGTAGCCGGGATTATATCTTTGCCTGTATTAGGGACATGCACAGAGAAACTTTCAGGTTTTATAAAATAACGAAGGTCTGATCGTCACGGGCTCTTGGACTACTAGAAATATTTCGGCGACACAGATCGAAAGAGAAAAAAAGGAGAAGATTGATATAGGTAACTTATTTTGTCGATTTATCGTTCTTTACGGCATTTTAAAATTTCGCTATCGATATGTATGTATTTATATCTTGGACGGATCGTAAAATCAAGCAAATCGTGATGCACCTCGCTACATCACGATCTACGAGTACCGCATCGTGAAATGGTGGCAGATCATGATGTGTTCAGGCTCATCGTGAGCTGCCTAATTTTGCGATTGGCCTTCGACATACAAATTACATTAATTATTTTTTATAATCGAAGCAACCAGGTGGGTTCCAAGCCAACTCAGAATCAAGTCAACTCAACACCTCTTTGAAAAGTCATTGAAAGCTCAAAAAAATTTTTTTTATAATAGCCGTCAACCCTAACCTAACATAACCTATTCAACCAATTTTTTCAGATGATATGGTTATCTAACGATTAATAACGTGTTAATAATATTAGTTTTGAACATTATTTTAATACGCCGAAATTCCTATAAATTAAGTATCCAAAAATAAATGTACAAATAACAAAATATAAACCTGTTTCATGGGATACTCGTATCTACGCGCGTTGTTCTGTATTTATATATTGTAATTAAATGTAGTCCAAAGATTCCGTGTCGAATCTATACTGGGGAACTGAAATACATTAATAATAAATATTATATATACTGTAAAATTAATTTGATTGTGTTTCCAGACTTATTACCCTACTATGGTTACAATTCCCAGACCCGGAGAGAACTAGAGTAATCATTATTCCCTTTGAGAGACCGCAAACCGCACTCATTATCCTTTGCAACCAAATCCAGTTGTCCGCCAAAAGCTGCAAAGCCAATCTGATATTACAAAACCAGATAGGATCCGGTTTCTTCCAAAGCTCTAAAACTCAGTGGATGCGGTTTCTTTCTAACCGTCGCTGACCCCGTGATGACCAACTTGGCATTTCATGCACGTGCATTGCACGTAGCAAATCGAACTGGCTTCTAAGAATATATACAAGTCTTCTGAATGGAAAGCTCTGTATAATGAGATACTTTATCTCTGGTTAATGAGTGACTTGAGCGCAGATATAGCAAATTATCTCTTCAAATATGATCGTCTTAAAACCCTTTCTCATCCAAATTAATTCCTACAGATATAAAAAATAAATAACGTATAATTATGTGTACTTGAAATATTTGATTTTTTTAAAGTTTTTTTTTAAACGACTTCGAAAAGGAGGAGGTTCTCAATTCGACAATTTTTTTTTTTAATGTTTGTTACCTCAGAACTTTCGATTGGGTGAACCGATATTGATGATTCTTTTTTTATTAGAAAGTTGGTGCTTCCCGTGTGGTCCCATCAGTTCTGACAATGAGATCCATGAGAAAACCATACATGTCTTAAATTTGCAATAAGTATGTGCGCGACAAATGGACGAATAACTCAATATTACGCCAACAGATTTCGATGATACAATATATTTTTTGAAGTAAAATATCTTTACGCACGCTCGTCACTAAAAATCAAAAAATAAACAAAAATTTTAACAAAACAAAAAACGACTTCAAAAAATGCACTGAAAAGTAAAAAAAAATATCGTACGATTGTTATTTTTGGAGTCGGTGTCAGCCAAGATCTCCACATCTCACCTATAACTACCTATGTATGTAGTTACCTTGGTTGACACTGACTCTTAAAAAAATATATGTCATTTTTGAAGATAATTTCTAGATGCTGCCCATGCCGAAACGCAAATTATATGAAATTCCCTCGATAGAAATAAATCGCAAAGCATGCTCCAAAAATTATTAAAAACATGTCTGTTTCTATTATCTTATAAAATACATTTGTGAAAAAATTCACAATGTTTCTTCAAATTATACTTAAGATGCTCCCTAAGAGATTTTTGCTCTATTTTAAACGAGTCGTGTTTTATTAAACATTTTCGTAATTTTCGCATCGATTTTGTCGCTGTAAATGTTAGCGCGCTCCTCTAACATTCGGAATTTCGTATCTCTCCATCTTCTTCTTTTCGAGCCCGGTTGCGGAGCCTTAAGGTGTCACCTTAGATACCTTAGCTCAGTTTGTAGAGCTGTTGCCATGAAAGCTGAAGATTTCCAGATTTTCGATTGAGTTTTGCTAATATTGTCTTCATTTAATTAAATATTGCCATTTAAGGTTTTACTCATAAAGTAAAAAAAAAATATATATATATATTATTTTTTATCGAATTTAATTTTTAGATTTGGATGTTGAATACACGGAGAATATAGGAATCGTCGAAAGTAAAATATTCTTTGAAAAAATAAAATGTCGATTGTTTATTTGGTAGAATCACGGGCGAAACCAGTGGCAGTTTTTTTAAGTGCGTTTCTCCAGTGTACTTACTACCTTCCATAACAAAGATAAGAAAATAAGATAAACTTGAATTACAGTTATTGTGCGACGCTTTAAACGGCTTGCTATTCAAATTCCGTGCTAAAAACATCACCCGTCCTACTCCAAAATCACCACCCGGGAGAACAGTCAGAAATAAATCAGCGACTATGGGACTATATTTCTTACAAAAACATACTCATGGCTCTTCAGCGGTAAAGAGTATGAACACAGGTGTGCCTTAGTAATAAGCGAGCGGGTGCGAAACGAGTACCAACGAATCACTAGATTTTTTCTGTGATTTTCGTTTTTTAAATTGTTATCAAAATAATTAAGATTAAGAAATAATAATAATAAGGCTTATTAATATATAATGTGGGTTATATATCTTTACGATTTTATGTCCGGATTAAATCTTCCCCACAGGAAAAACTAAACCCTTCCACACACTTTTTCACAAATGATCATCTAGTCAATCCACGCTATTTAGGTGCACTATATAAGTATAATAAATACAAAACAATACAAGAACAACACGTCAACCTACCAGAGACCAAATGGGAAAATAATTCACCGACTCCAGATATTTTCAGATCAGAGGGTTCGGATCGGTAGAACTCCTAACTGGACCGATAAATCCGACTGCTCCCTCAATATAAATATTAAAAAAATCTTTCGTAATCCTACATGTATTTAAAATGATTGATTTTTGCGTTAAGTTCATTTTTTTGCATTCTTTAGCCTAATTTTTTTTTTAATCTCCGATTGAACTCATAATGAGATTAGCCTCGAACCGCCACCTGATCCATTCCATTAAATTCTCGATCTATATTCATATTCAGAAGTCATAATTATAAAATATAAAAACCCTGGTATATAATGTAGGAATTTTGAGAAGACAAATGGCTCCGGTTGTAAAAAAAATGACAAAGCCTCTAAAGTAAAGTACTTCTTTTGGCAAAGAAAACTGTATTTATCTGATTATTGTGGGAAAACCTTTTACAGACTATAAATGATAAGTCAAACTAAATGCTTACAGTATTAAACAAAGTTCAAGCCCATGATAGATTATTATCTGACTTCAAGTACCATTATTGTTATTATTGACAAACGAGAACACAAAAGCCAAAGACATACTCAAATAAACAATAAGATTTATATCAATCTTCTTTGAAACTCTTCACAATATGAGGCAGTAAACAGTTTTAGGTCATGACATTCTCAAATATTTAATAAATTGATTAATAATTTGTGCTAAGCCCGTTCTTGCGATTGATTAGAACCTAAAAATTAAGTAAAAATTACTTTTGGAATGACACCAGAATTTTTTTTCTCTAATGGAGTTATTAAACGATTGACAAAATATATAAAAAAAGACATAAAAAAGTACCCGAGACCAGTAGTTCAATTACATATTTTATTCCAAAAAATGTCAAGAATCACTGGTTAAAGTAAGTCAAACACCATGTTTGGTGTTTCACCAACAGTCCTTCAACTCACTTAGGAAGGAGATTAATTCAATGGGTAGAATAATGTTATTTTAGTATAAATCTGGTTTATTGATACTTCGCTTATACAGTGTTGACGACGATAGTCGACCTATCTAGGAACTGGCTAATTGAAATATGAGGTGAGAGATCTGTTCAAGACTCGTCTGAGCTCTTGGACCCTCTGTTGCCCACGGCCTGAACTAAGCTAGCTGCCATCTAGCGGAGTCTTAGGACAGTTCTTAATACTGCCATCTATGTGAGTAAGCAGGAAACTTTTAGATACTCTAAACCATGTGAATAGATAGTGAACAACTGATCAATTGTTTAAGATACTATATTATATGATAATTTTTAAATGAAAACATCTGTAAGTTCTGCTGTTCATGCTTTCTTTTGTATTTTACAAATTTCTTGAATAAAAAGGGTTTTATTTGTTAAAACAATGTTAATTACATTTAAAAAATGTATCGATAAAAAAAAACCATAGCCAATAACAATATTAAGCCAACATCTGCCTTAATGATGGACCTGTAACGAAATCCGAAAAAATAAAGAAGCTACAACACGGCATAATAACCCCAAAAAATAAACGATAAAACAGCCAATCTGTACTGGAAAAAAGTCGCAGCTCGCTTCCATCTACCCACTCACCATTAGCCCTTAAGCTGTCAAGGCAGATGGGTTTCTAATATCTTTGAGGCGGACGCTACGCCATTGTTTTTACAATTTAATCTCTCAGTCTACAAAGCAAAAGGTTCTAGAATGCGACCCACTTGCATTCAATCTATAATCTATACAAATAATCCTGAATAAAGGACATTGTTTCAGGGGGTTTCGGTGAAGAAATTTCTTGTTTCTATGGACTAAAGAGGAGGGCCAGGCAACGCGGTACACAATGCTTTACGTGGCTTATCAACGGTAAAAACGGGTCGTAGCATGTCAATGAAATACAATTTATAAAAGAATGCATTCGCTTAAATTGAAAGACCAATTCAATCAATGGGGTGACTAGAGAATTTCGTAGAAAAAAAATCCCTAGAATATTTTCGTATCCTAGGGGAGGAGTTGCATGAGAAATACTTATTTCTAGTATTCACTGTAAAAAGATTCGCACTAAAACGGTCATCTTACGTGAATTTATTTAGAATAAAAAGGAACTAAAATATCTGAAAAGAGGCTGGGCCTATTGTTACACTGATCAATGGGAATGACTGAACGTGCCGCCCACGTGCGGTACACTGCCTTGAACATAAACTTTTTATGTACTTACTTTCTGAATGATTAATTATTTTCAGAATCTTCCAAAGCGCTTTTTATTAGTAATAATTATTGCTAATTTATCTGCAGTAACTAAGCATTGGAATATCTCAAGACTGTGAGTATCTAGAAAATAAATAGATACCTAAAGCAAACTGCAAAACTTCTATTAAATGTTAACCAGTCACATAATAAAATGTGTATTAAATTGCCAAGTAGATAAATTCCAAGTATAGTTACGGTAGTACGGTAAACCCACTTTTAAAAAGTATTTCATAAGAATCACAAGTGAACTGATATTTATCAGTCATCTTCCACAGAGCTTGCGAATGTTGTTTGATTTCCTAGGTAAGTTTCATACCAATTATAGATTACAAAAAATAGTGATAATCATTATCAACAAGTTTATTCATTTAGACCAAAGATGGCGCCAGTAATGTAGAGGTCGCTATTGTGTGATAATTTTTCGTACTTCCTCCCTTCTCAATATACACAGGAATTTAACTATAAAAAGTCTCCGCCTGTTAAAAACTCTCACGTCTTCAAACTAAACTTGCACAGAAATCATAAAGTATCGATTGAACCTTTGTCCGTTGGATGGGGAAAAAGTTGTGTGTCGGTAACTTGTAACTTTAAAAACATAGCAATAAAAAAGATGGATTTAATTTCTCAAAAGGGTGCTTTATTTAAAAACAACAAAACCACTTATTCTTCTTACAAATGTTCAGTTCCATATTTGAATATACTGCAAACTCTACTGAAACGATTGTGAGGTCCGAGAGCGGCATTTAGAATGTATTTACAACAATTTTTTATACCTGTGTAGTTGGTTGACCTACAGATCTCCGTAATTAAAGCTTATCGCGAGCTTCCGTTCGATTTGAATTGATGAAAAAGCTTTTCCGGGAATCTTTTCATGTTATGCACCATCCTCTTTCTCCCCAACTCCCACAGCTGTCACAACGTTCATAAAACAACGTAAACGTGTTCTTTTCATCTGGACGAAATACGTGTCATTCGTTTTATTGAAAGTATTTATATTTCTACATTAAGCCAACAGATGGTGCTTTATTCCCCACTGATCGTTGGATATATTTCTTTTTGATTGTGACCCGTGACTAAGCTTATTCACGCCTTTAAAGCAAAATTATTAGATGAGTTGTAAAGTTCAGGGAAAATGCTTATTTAAAAAAATTAAATTCAATGTGATGCAGCATTTAATTTAAATCGCTTAGAAGTTGCATATTTTCCTCGTCGAACGTAGATAGAAGTTTACTGATTGAGTTAGTTTATTTAAATTCTTTGTGAATAATCTGACATGAGCTTGGCTATATTTCACTGTTTATAAAATTATATTTTTCATATAACAATTGTTACATTAATTCTTGCTTAATGGCCCAGATTTTCAGGCATCTCATTATGTATTTTTGGTAATCTATACATTAAACAGTCATGTGACTCTGTTTTTATCATACACGGCAATCTTATTCTATTTACTATTACGAAAATAATTATTCCTATTTACATATATTTATTTTTCCTAACTTAAACCCATGTAAATGTCATATTAAATAAGAGTGGTCCGAGATACGACCCCTGAAGCACACCTGAGATAATTTCCGTTAAATGCAGTGTTGAGCTTTCTCCACGTTTAGCCATCGTTTCAGACAGCTTCGCAATGTCCATTATCATGGCAGATGTCTAAACGAAGAGGAAACGAAACACCCCAAAAATATCTTATAAAAATCTACCCTTGGAATAAAATGGTTCCATCTGACGAAACAATATCACAATATGACAATGAGATCAAGAGAAAGTCATTTCAGAGTTCATTGTCCTGTATCATTGCCGCGTTGAATGGTCAGTTTTTAAGTTCTAATTAATGCAACACATTAATGCTTCATTATAAAGAACAACCAAAAACTTTAATCCCTTAAAAATCATCAAACTGTTACATGTGTCTCTTAGTTATGAATACAACTCAGTAATTTGGTCTCCTTTAAACAAAATTCGCATTTCATAACTTTAAGCGAATACAATAATATCTATGTTTTATAAATTTTAAATAAAGTATCCCGCTGAACACATTTTTATTCTTAATAAACACCTTTAAATTCATTAATTTAAAGATAAACGTTTGTAGAATCAACAATTTAACCTTTCGTCCAAATTCGACTTTTTCGAACTCCTGCAACTCTCAAACCTACGCATAAACGCATATCCACAATAACAAAACGACAAAATACACCATTCTACTGTAGCACACCTAAGCTAAATTGCTCATTCATGGTCCGGTTTCACACTATGGTTTCACACTACGGGAAACTAAAATTTAGGCGCTATTGACAAGTTTAACAATGATTTGGACCATGTTAAATACTTATTGCAATCCTATTTTTAAACCTGATCACTGTATTTTTATTTTTTATTACATGTATTTTTCTTTAACTATTGTAATTTTATTTTTAATTATTTCTTTCTCATGTTCAAAATTATTTCTCTGAGTATTGAATAAATAAATAAATTGCCAAGGGGTTCAATGCATTTTAAGACGGTACAGATGACCGAACAGCTCAAGAACTAATTTCAAACTTGATCAGTGGTCTTTGTCATCCACTGAACTGGCCCTTGGGTCCGTTATTTTGTTTCTGTAGAATCAGATAATTAATTAAACTTGATGCCTTACAGACCATTGATTAGAAGATGCAATTTTTGGCCGTAAAGTATATTTAATTTGATTAGGATTTAAAAAAAATATTGATCTATTTAATAACTACTTACATAATATAATTGTATTTTGTATATAGGTACTTAAATCGAACAGAAATGTAAACCATTTCACAAAATTATGCATTTATCTTATATTTATTGTTAATCTGTTATCCTTTTTCAAAACATACTCCCTTTTCATTCACAAGCAAATGCTTTTAATGGAAGAGCAGTATTTTATTATTTTTATTTTTATTATTTGCGGAGACGGTTTACAATTAGTTCCCGTGAGTACTTAGGCCATAGGCCCATTGTACTATCTCCCATTTTACCTCAATCCTTTAACAATAACCCAGTCCCTTTAATGAAGTTGACCAGAGTTGTCATTGGATATGTGGTTAAGTCTTCTGGTTCCACAATGTGTCTACCCAGGTATCTGAGCCTAGTTCCCACCAGGGCAGGACATTGGCACCACAAGTGAATTGGAGTCTCTTTATCCTCTTCACATTTTCTACATCTATTGGTGCTTTCCACTCCCAATAGCTGCATGTGTCTCCTGAGATGGCAGTGCCCCGTTAGGAACTGGACTAATATAAGAGTAGTATAAATCACATATAAAAAATAACCCATTGTAAAACCTGAGTTACGATTTAAGCACAAAAGACTCTCGGACCCGCCAGCATCCAACAAAAGCGATTTTTTTAGCTCGAGTCAATTTAATTTATATAAATAAATAATATTTTTATTGAAACTTTGGTTGTAGCAGGTGTATAGAATTGATTAGTCAGCGGAAACGATAGGTATTTAATTCTGGAGAAATGACAAAATCTCTCTATAGTAGAGGGTTTTTCAAGGTGAGGACACTATGTCACACGGTAGCTACATTTGATGCTGCTGGGAAGTCAGTTGTAACCAGGTCTTTCTGATACCCGAGTCGCGTGTGTGAGAATGAATGAAAGGTTGAAACGGAGCGGTTTTTTTTAACCTTTAAGTATGGACGTGGAGTCTCAGAGGCTCCGCGCGGTTCTCAAGTTCTTTGCTTCACATACTTCCCCCCGCTCCCCGCAGCCGAGCGTCTCAGTAGCTTCAATTTTAGTAGCAAAATAGACCGTGAACAAAATAGACTAGTTGCATAGCACGTGAGTAATAATCATCGAAATATTGTCAGGCTCCACGTCCACATATAAAATATTTTGATAGTTTTTGTGCTTTTTTAGATTTTTGTTGGGAAAAATGTTTTTTTTACGTTCGTATATTAAATTAGTAGCTAAAAAAGTTTTTTGTTCTAATGTTAGATTTAGTTACTTTTAATGTGTCAAAATGATAAGTCTGAAAAATTCCTATGATAGTTGATTTTTCATATTTTGCATAATTACCTATACCTAATAAAGAAAATTGATTACAATTACTTATTTTTTTCTTATTATAGACCTATATTTAGATACGGATAGGGTTTTGCCGCGGTTCGGAATCTGTTTCTAAAAAAAATGTATGTGTAGTATGTAGTAGTCTGAGAGACTCCACGTCCGCACTAGTGTTAAAAATATTTGACGTCCATACTTAAGAGGAATATAAACGATAGGAATATTTCGATTCTCATGCGTGCAAAATTTGAAATCGAGTGTCTTATTTGCACGAGGCAAGTAAGCGAAAAGGTGGTTTTTATTTATTTTGTGCATAATTTTATAAGAATGAAAAAAAGTTAAAACATAGAAAACCTCAAAAATAGCCTTAGCCACAAAGTGGTATTTTTTAAAAATTGTTTCTTATATTACTTCATAGTTAAGTCATGAAAAAACTTTTTTTTTGTGGTTTACGCTTATATTTTTTGTTATGTAAACAATAAATTTATTGTAATTCCAATATATAGAAAAGCTAGCCAAAGCATCAATTTATCCGAACCATATTTTTTGATGTTCATACTATAAGACTATTAGTCGTAAAGATTAATCTAAATAGTATCTAAATAGGATTTCGCGTATAACTTCATCTTAATGGTTAATGTGTAATTTATTGTTGGTGATTTGATAATATTGTCTGTTTGCAGGCGTATCGCGCGGCGGTCCGCGGCCGGCAGCGACCGCCGCCTACCTGCACGCGCTGCGTTCGCACGGCCCCTCGCACCGCATAAGGTCAGTGTGGCCCCCCCCTGGCGGGCCCCCCTGGCCCCAGCGGTCCCCCCATCCCATACCCCCAGCGCTACCGCAAAACGTAATGTACACCCACTGCTTCAAACATCCTTCCACCCCCCCCCCCCCCCCTCACACACACACACACATACATATCTAGTCGAACCCAGCAAAGAAAACACTTGATAAACTATCTATGCAAAGGATGGCGATCCGTCTGATTGTAAATCCATTGTTAACAGAGCGATTGTCATCTCTAATGCGCAAATGCAATGTAGACAAGCTGGACCTGTTTTACAGGCATTTCAATGGAGCCTACCCTACAGAGCTAGCAGAATTAATTCATATAGGTGCATGTACGCGAAACCCTATGGACAGTAGCGGAACACCCCTTCACAAACGGGTCGTTTCGTGCACTCGTTGTTATGTAATTCGGCTCGTATGTGAAACGAACTACCGGCATCTAATTTTCCTCCTTCAACACGGGTCTCTTCAATTAATAAATTTATTCCTACAGCTCCAACCTCCACCCGCCTCACAACGCTGCCCAATCGGAATGTGGAATGTCAAATAACGGTCTGGGTATAAACATAGTTCTTCAACTAGAAATATTTGTAATTTTTCATTGAATTTGAACTGAAAATATTTTCTATTATTATAAGAATGGAATGGAATTCGATTATTCATAGGCTCACGGAAAATAATTATTTAGCTACAATTACATTAACCACTGGAGCGACAGCGCAATTTAAAACAGATATTTTTTGGTAATCATTTTGAATATATTCCGCCCACATTAAAAAAATCACCCTTCCGAATTTTAATATGGAGACACACGAACTAATTATAGTTCTATATAGCCTATGCATTCACCTATCTTTTGTCGATGATTATCACATATTCGCAGTATTTATTAAAAAAATATTATAAAATCGTTAGCTTTTACTTAATTACTTACAAATAAGGAAAAATTTGCCAACATTGGCAGCAAAGCAATCCGAGGTATTTTAAATAGTGCCGTATTGTGGCAAAAAGCGCTCCAGTAGTTAAACTAGCAAATGTCGTCACTTTCCCAGAGTTTCAGCCCCCTATAGTCTATTAAGGGCTCAATGGAAAGTCGTGACCCATTTTCTAGTGACAAATTATTCACCTTTCATAGAATTAGTCGGCAACTTCGCTATGGCGTACAAATTTCTCTGAAACAGTCAAAGAGTTCATATTAATAACCTGTATTTTAAAGTAGGTACTATTAATTTCTTAAGCTTTTATAGATAATTTGTAAAAATATAAACGTTTTAATGTCACGTTTATATGAATTGAACACTCCTTCTTTAATTTGAAATGCTTTTGCAATAACCTCAAAACAAACTTATTTATTCTTTTGAGACCCATGAATGAGGTATGAAGTAAAAATGCCATTTTCTATCAAATTGAACTGCTAACTTAGGTGCCATTTGTTTACTGGGAGAATAAACAGTAACGTGATTTTTTTTTCCATTTTCGTACTTGAACTATTTATTAAAATACATATTCTTTGGCAGTGAAAAAATAATTAATGCACCTTACGTAGTTTGTCGTATTTTACTCTGCAAACAAAGAAAACTTATTTTCTTAGAATTATATAAATATAAGTTATTCGAAGCCCGAGAAAGTTTGTCTTTTTTTAAACAAACAAAAAAATAACCTGACAATATTTGAAAATTTCTTACTACCACTACAGTAACTGGAAAAGTTTGCTTGCTTCGCGATGAAGGATTTAGCCAGCCGAGGAATTTATGAACACGTGACGCCTGGGTGGGACCCAAACGCGATGCCAACTGACCGAAAAGAATATTGCAATATTGTATAATTATCTTACTTTCAACTGTAACCACGCATATCGACCACCACAACACGGGCATGTGCCTAGCATGGTCGTCGAAGAATCCCCGATGTATGTAATAAAAAATTCAATGAATAGAGAAAACTTTAAAAAAAATATATATATATTATAATCTTCTATATATATAAATCTCGTGTCATGTGGCGGTGTTTGTGGTCGCACGGCTATACCGATTTTTATCATGTTTTTTTTATGTATATTTGGTAGGTATGAGAATAGGTCGAAAAATATATTTCATACCGCTAGGTGATTAGGGTGTCCCTTTCCAGAAATTTATATATAAAAAATTAGGTTCCGTCTGTTTGTGTCCGCAAATCTCAGAAAGTAATCGAAGGATTGACTGAAAATGTTTACAGAACATTCCATTTTAGCAGAGTGTTTCTATATATATATATATATATATATTTGTGTAACGCATACTTTGAGCCTAATTATATACACTTTTATACACTTTTTTTTTTTCGCCATTTTGTTGCAGCCGCCCTTAAAAACCACCCCCACACAGCTATATACGTCTATGATGTTCCGTTTTAAATATATATCGAAACATATATCTAACGCATAGTTTGAAGACATTTCGATTTTCGATATACACGATAGTTTGGGGACTGTCCTCAAACTATGCCTTATGTATAAACTGACTCGTGGTCTCAAAGAATGCATTACACAAAGAGGTGTTTCGTGTATGTAAAGCATACTTTGAGACCTACGGTAAGTAGGAAACTACTATTGCATAAATGAAAAGTCATTATAATCTTGTCGCTAGATGACTCTAATAATTATGATGATAAAAAATGTCTAGTTTCGTCCTCAAGTCAAATCTTTCAATTAATACATACCTACACAATTTGAAATTAATCATAGGCTTGCAAATTTAGAAACCCTTTTTTTCCTTTCTTAGATAGCTACAATGTTTTAACCATAGACATATGGCATGGAAGAGTGTCGACTGTCGCCAAGCATAGACCGTACTTGTAATTCTTGGCCATTTTTTGTTTGTTTCTGATATAGGTATATTTTTGCTTTTTTATAAGTCTACTTAACTAGTCGATTTAACCAATAGACCTAATAATATATTAATAAATTAACATGGTATATTAAGAACAAACTTTAAAATGTTAAATAAAAATAATATTTTGCTTTGAAATAATTCAATAAAAATAATATTTTTTATTTTGCTTTGTGCAAATAATTATCTCTAATGCACAGACGCAATATGGGCTAGTTGTGCCTGTTCTACAGATATTTCAATGGAGCCTGCTCTAAGGAGCTTGCAGCATTGATCCCCGGTGCACCGGTACACGTGCGTGCAACTCAACGGACGCCAGCAGAACACCCTTTCACAGTTGATGTTGGCTTTATGAGAATGGGTCGTTTCTTCGACTCGTTTTTGTGTAAGTCGGCTCGTATGTGGAACGAGCTACCGGTATCTGTTTTTCCTCCCTCATATAATCCGGGCCTCTTCAAGTCCCGCATTAACAAATCCCTTCCTACAGCCCCTATCTTAACCCGCCTCACAACGCTGCCCAACCGGGTGGTGACATAGTTCCCCTGTCTATACAATGTAAGGACGGGGGCTCTCTTGTGAGGTGTCACATAAAAATAAAAGTTTTGTATGATTTTTTTTATACATAGGTAACATTTTTTTTTTTTTTTTTTTTTTTTTTTTTTTTTATTCATAAAATACAAAATTGAGGTAACATTAGTGGATTTTTCGACCACCATGCTAGGCTGGTGCCCGTGTTATGGTGGTCGTGATTAATAAATGACTTTTTTTAACATTAACTCCCCGGCCCGGAGGAAATAATTTCTCTCAGGGCCTATATCATCTTTGGGGATGCTGTGTGGAGGGTCATTTTGAGGAGAGGCAGGAGGGAAAATTGGCCTTGAAGAGACCCATTTTGTAGGAGGGAGGAACCACAGAGGTCGGCAAATCATTCCGCAGCCGAGCTGATGAACCCGGAACGAGTCGTAGAAGCGACCCGTTCTCGCGTGACAAATTTCAACCGTGTACATATGTTGGGCGCGCGTTTGGCGCGTTTCCCGACTATTTGCCGGTGCAGGTCAAGGGTTTTTTGGAGCTCCACACCAGAGGTGGCTGCCAAATTCATTTATCTGCGGGCCCTGTGCAGTAGGCCTTGTAGGCCCGGCTACTGAGAAGCTGACATATATTTTGTTATTAATTTGTTTAAATGTATATGTAAATGAGGGTACCCGGTACACCACACAACCCAGAACTTCGTCCCAATTGAATATTGAATATTGATACAAAATTAGCAGTAGGGAGTGGGGCAAGGGGCAAGCCCCCCGAAAATCCCGTCAGTCGTCAGTCGTCACATTCCAAAAATCAGTTTGATATACCGGTCTCGCATTGCGCGAACTATCAGATATTGAGCATTGAGCTGATAAGAATTATAAAAACAGTAAAACAGATACTTCACTAGTTCACTTTGATCTTATCCAACAGGCCGAAGAAGCTAAGAAATTTTGGGTTTAAACTTACCTGCTGAAAGCGTTCGTGTGCGAGATGCGAACGGAAGTGGCGCCATCTTTGAACGGCAATATATATTATAATTTGTATCGAGATTTTTTGTCGAGTTGTTTTAACTATAATATACAAATATATGTAAGTAGGTATATGGGAAGGTCCGATGCTCTGCTCTGTAGGGAATCCGATGCCCGCTTGCACAGCGCGGGTGTAAACTGTGCAACCTAAAGTTTAAGTTTAGACTTACGGATTTAAATACCTACTTCGTTTGTGTGAAAGCACTATGAAATAATAAATGATTTTACTTCAATGGCAAGCCAGAGATTCATTTATTTATTTGACTGTGTATGTTTGACTGTTTGAAACCCGGCGTGCGCAAATAAATTTGTTTAATTTGTGTTTTTTCACAAATTCTTCATTTAAAAATAGTATAAAGTATATTTGCGGCACGTTCCAGAGTGGAAGATACTCACAGTATCGCCCTGGTGTAAGGTCACCATTCAGAATTGAAACGTTGCTTGAAATGGCTTTGCCCGTGTTTGGTGACCAGATCTGAATAGCCAGGTACTTCCACACCTTCCTCTTCCCCATCTCCTTCCACTCCCTAATAACTTCAGCCTCACAACATACCCCAATTGGGGATGCTATAGTTTCACTGGCTCCAGACGGTTGGGACTTTTGTGCGGTTTCACACATAAAGACGACGGCCTCCATAGTCCAGTGGTAGGATTCAGGACAATGAAACGGGAGGCCGCGGGTTCGAATCCCGGCGTGCGCAAAATTTTATTTGATTAATTTGTGTTTTTTCACAATAAGTCATTTAAAATAATTTATTAAGTATATTTGCGCACGTTCCAGAGTTCCACGTGAAAGACCACCATTCAGAATTGAAACGTTGCTTGAAATGGCTTAAGCCGTGTTTAGTGACCAGATCTGAATAGCCAGGTAATTCCCCACCTTCCTCTTTCCCATCTCCTTCCCCTCCCCTATCATCAGCCTCACAACATACCCCAATTGGGGATGCCATAGTCGCACTGGCTCCAGAGGGGAGCAGTTGGGACTCTTGTGCGGTATTACATATAAAAAAAATAAAAAAAACAGTACAGTATGATACAGTTAAAGGTATGTTAAAATATGACATTGCTATTGTAACTATTATGGTCCATAGAATATCATTAGGTAATTTCGCCTGAGATTGTTCTTAAAACTTAACTAGATTATACTAATAAAAGGGAAGAAAGTGTAGGTACTTAGCGTGACTACACACTTTCGCCAGTCGTTTCCAGTTTCTTTAGTCACGCTAGGTACACTTTCTTCCCTTATATTAGTATAATGTAGTTAAGTTTTAAGAACAATCTCAGGCGAAATTACCTAATGATATTCTATGGACATACATAATAGTTACAATAGCAAGGTCATATTTTAACATACCTTTAACTGTATCATACTGTAGATACTGTGTACGTCTGTATGTGTGAAACCGCACAAAAGTCCCAACCGTCTGGAGCCAGTGAGACTATAGCATCCCCAATTGGGGTATGTTGTGAGGCTGAAGGTATTAGGGAGTGGAAGGAGATGGGGAAGAGGAAGGTGTGGAAGTACCTGGCTATTCAGATCTGGTCACCAAACACGGGCAAAGCCATTTCAAGCAACGTTTCAATTCAATTCAATAAACAAATAACTTAATTAATAAGCGAACATTTTTATTTAAATCGCGTCTAAATATTTTTCGTTTTATCCTGATGAAGAAATCATTGATTGCGAAACACGTAGTTAATATGGTGACCGGCTAACTCAGACGCGCGGCATTTCAAAGTAAATAACTAATTTTGTAAAAATTATTCAAATTCTTACAATTCTCCAGTCTTTCAAATAAATATTAACTCAACGTTGGCATTAATCTTCGTATAAACATAAATGTAAAACCAACAGGGATGAGGGTAGCAAAAGTAAAGTCATGCAATGTCCAGTTTTTTGAATATATTGCCCTCCACGTGCAAAGTCGTACCTTTCCCAAGCATAAACTTTCTAATAAAGTGTGTTTTTCGGAAGTGACCTGCAGGTAAGTATGTTTTTGTATCTTTCTGTAAATAATAAAATTAAATAGAACCTGGGAATTCATAGTGAATTGTAAAGCGCCCTTGAGGTGATTTTTCACAAAAACGGCGCTCTACAAATTGTCCAATTATTATTATTATTATTCAGAAGCCCTTTGAAAAGTCATTGAAAGTGATGTAAATAAATAAAATAAAACCTTGGTTAAATAGGTTATGTCAAGAGGATAGATTTCGCACCGAACGCAGAACGTTTAGGTATTTCATAATATCTGCTTTGTCCCGCTCGAACCAAGTTCACACACACTTAGAAAATCAAAACAATAAGCGCACACACACTTGGTGACACACTGCCGGCCGGAAACCCCACCCGCCCTCGACCAATCCCTACACCTCACCCGTACAGCTGTGATACATTGTGCGTCTTCTAGACTTCTAGTTTCTAACTGCCTATTAGCATCTTATTCGGAACTCGGAAGTGCGTACAGCCGTGCACATACCTACCTACCGAAGCAATCCGCATAATAATGATTTGTTATTCAACTTAGTGATTCTGTTATGAGAAGAATATAAATAATTATAAGAATATCGGTGAAGATATATAAATTACAACACATTTTATATAATAACTAATAACATAATATACATACATGGATAACGCGGTTGGTGTCACCCCCCCCCCCCCCCCCCCCCCCCCTATTAAAGTTGACAATCACTAATTTCAACCCATGAAAAGTTATTATATTGGTTTAATTTTTTTTTCTTATTTGTATTTATTTATTTTTTTTTTATTTTATTCAGTTTAAATTTTCAGTTTAATTTTTAAGCTGAGTTTTAATTTTTTTTTTATTACTATTTACGTTTCTAATTTTTCAAGTAGTGAATTAAAAAAATTAACTCCGAGATTTTTATTTTTTTTTTATTTAGGAAACAAACAGTCATACAAAATGATAATATAACAAAGAAAATTCATATGTTGTAGACCAATTAAGTTAAAATTTTGATATAGTTATTTTACCTATTCAACTTATGTGGCAAAAAAATAAACATAATAAGGAAAAACATAAAACGTAATAAAGAAAAAAAGTAAAGTTATTAACAAACATAGTTATACTATTTACTAAGGATAATAATATTATAAATTTTCACAAAAAAGAAAAATAAAAGTATTTTAAGTTATTAATATCTATATTAAGCTGCATTTTATATGATTTCAAGTCATGGTTGAAAATGTCTACATCTCGTAAGGCATTGTAAGTTTCACAGATACGTATTATTACAGAGTTTTGCGCGTATTTTGATTTATTGTGTGGTATTCTAAATAAATCGTTCGATCTGGTATTTTGTTTGGGGCAATGTATGCAATGTATGCAAATGCAATGTATAATATTATGTGCATCCTTTTTTATAATTTTTTTTTAGTATGTAATACCACACAAGAGTCCCAACTGCTCTCGTCTGGAGCCAGTGCGACTATGGCATCCCCAATTGGGGTATGTTGTGAGGCTCAATGTAGCGGGGAGGGGAAAGAGATGGGAAAGAGGAAGGTTGGGAAGTACCTGGCTATTCAGATCTGGTCACTAAACACGGCTTAAGCTATTTCAAGCAACGTTTCAATTCTGAATGGTGGTCTTACACCAGGGCGATACTGAGAGTATCTTCCACTCTGATAAAATATACTTTATATTATTTTTAAATGAGGAATTTGTGAAATAACACAAATTAATCAAATAAAATGTATTTGCCCACGCCGGGTTTCGAACCACTTACCATTACCGTTTACCACTCGGCTATGGAGGCCGTCAAACTACTAAACCTGTACTAAACTGTAAAATGAGGAATTTGATTCAGGTGATCGTGCCATGACTTCCTCTATCTTCCCTGACTTGTATCACAAATCAATCTTCCGTATTATATAATCTCCTGAAATAGGGTAGACTGGGGACGATTGAAACAGGTTATGATTGAAACATCTCAATTTACTCGAAAACTATAATACCTAAGAGTGTGACACAACACTCGAAACTCCATCAGGTGTGTTGGGATGTTTCTACAAAAGCTCACTAGTCAGCGAGTGACTCAATCGTGCATAGGAGACATTATTGGATTTCGCACTAAAAAGTAAATAGGTATTTAAGACATTTTTGTTTTTCTTATAACTCATTTTACTCTCGCAGCTTGACGAATGTTTCATTACACTATCTTCTTTATCTATTTATGAGTATTTATAATGCATTTGCGTGGCGTTAATGTCTATTTGAAAGGCTTATTTTTGATTTTGAAGTAGAAAATGCAGCGTGGGGATGTTTGAAACAATTTGTGTGGGGATGATTGCAACGTTTCAATCATAACCATGTTTCAATCGTCCACAATGAGAGAAAATTTAAAAGTTATAATGAAAAGAGGTCAGAAATTCAAATCATTATGTATTATTCAAAAAAGTCATAAAATCATTATGTATTTAAGTCTAGATGTACTTCTGTGATCTTGAATAGTGAACTTCTGTGATTTTGGATGATGAAGTCGATCTCATTCGACCACATTCAACGTCACACACCCTCACGTGACAATTTCGTAATAACATATCTTTATTGATTTTTTTTGAATTTATAACTTTTAAAAAATCAACGTTAATAGTATACATTGTTTTATCAATTATGTAAGCACAAAAAGTTAACAACAGAGAAAAAAAATATGAAGAAAGTATGTTTCCCTTCTCAAGAAACTGAGATTGCAAACTACGCTACAAAAACAGCCGACATTTACCTATTTCGGGCTATCTTCAAAAGATTTAAGACAACGCATTTGATTTGACCACGCACGGTACAACCTGGCAAGGCCAGATTCACGGCACTAAAATGGGACGGCCGGAATAGAATGAAAAGGTGCACTGCAATCGGAGGACAAAAATATTAAAACAATCACCCTTCACATTGATAAAAAAAAGTGCTTCGTAGTCCCCACTCTTGTCTACTTTAGTTTTGTGTATGTTTCTCTTCTACCGCGTGGGAATTACACATATTTTTTCGACTTCTTAATTCTTGAATTTTACACAGAAAAAATGCTCTCTATTCAGAGGTAAATTCTACATTGTTATGATTGAAACAGTGTGATGGTTGAAACAAGCACTTTTGTATGAAAGCAAAAAACTTATTTTTAATACCGTTCATTCTGCTCCTGGATAATATCGCAGTAAAACTATGTTGATTATGCCAAATACTCATAGTTAGTATAACTAAGAGCACTTAAATACAAATAATAAAAAATATATTTCAAGACAATTTATATTTAAAATACTTGTGATTTGTTTAATCACTATTCGTGATCTCATTGAGTACTGTTTCAATAATGAAAATGTTTAACATTGATTAAAATTACTCCAATTATTCCAAAGATATTTAATAACTAATAATAACTTTAATAACTTTAACTTTTTAATAACTTTATTACATAGTATCATTGACGTATAATATTATAAATCAAAGTCGCTACCGCTGTCTGTACGCTTATATCTTTTAAACTACGCAACAGATTTTCCCTCGGTTTTCACCAATAGATAAAGTGATTTATGAGAAAGGTTTAGGTATATAATTTGTCAAGGTTTTGTGTAAATTGGTGAACACAGCGAGCAGCGGGCTGGCAAGCGGGTAGTGTGGATTTGACATTTATGCAAATTAACAGATGGCATTGGTAATAAAGGTTAGGCAATGGCGTTATTAAAGTAGATGGCGTTGTGTTGACTTAACAGTGGGTCCAGGTTCATGGGGTGAGGTCCGTCGGGGTCTTGGCTGCAGATGCTTTTTTGCAACTTCAGTATTTCAAACATAAATATACCTTTTAAAAATCGTTTTGGTTACATTAAAAAAAAGAAACACGACAACAAGTATTTAAAAATGATATAATTAAACATTCGGTTAATAAGATATCAATGAATAACTTCATAATTATGATGTACAGTTCATGCGGATGCGGGATGCAGCGAGAGCCGAATTGCGGCCCTTCGTTTTATTACTGTTACATCGGCCATATATCACGTGCCGTCCTCGACTTCTTCTGCCTCTTCTTCACATTTGCATAATTTATTCTCTATACATTTCTTTCCTCGTTCATTCGCTTCACATGCCCAAACCACCGGACCGTCCCTTTCTTAATCTTACACATCACGCTTACATCGGTCTTGCATTCTTTGCGGATCTCCACATTTCTCACACGATCGCACATGGTTTTACCACACATTGGCCTCAGGGATCTCATTTCTACCGCATGCAGTCTACTTTCATCCTTCCTCTGCCAGTTCCATGCCTCACTGCCACACATCAGGGTAGGTACAAGCACTCCTTTATGGACGGCTAGTTTAGCTTCTTTTGACAGTTTTTTGTTGGTGTCAACGGCGTTCAGTCCTCCATTTATAGAGTTACCTGCATTCACCCTTCTTTCAATATTTTTATCAACCTTCTCATCTCTCGTAACTGCTAGTTACTGCTTCTAAAAATGCAGTGGGAGGGATAGATTCATATACCCGTCACTCTTAAACACTGACCCTCAAACTCCTACCCACCCCTTATAAATTTCACTTTCCCATATCTTTTTCTTCCTCCTTTCATAAAAAGACCCTCAACATAGCATCCTCAAAGATAACATAGGTCCCAAAGGGAATTATTTTCCCCAGGTCCTCCTGTGTTAAAAAAATCATTTCTAAATAATAAAAAAATGTATTTTACGCTTATATTTTTTCTGAAGTACACAAAAAACACAATTATTTTTCTACTCAAAAAACGATAGGAAACGTTCTAATTTAACAAATAATGCATTTTTTGGGAATACTTAATGAAAAATAATTTGTTCTTTTCCCCATCTCCTTCCCCCTCCCGACTTGCTTCAGCTTCACAACATACTCGTACGTATCCCAATTGGCTCCAGGCGGTTGGGAGCAGTTGTGACTCTTATGTTTGTAGGTATTTACAAAAAAACATCAGAGTGTTCGATTCACACGCGATAGAAGAGAAACCTTCTAAAAACTTATGTAAGTAAACAAGAGTGGGGAGGCTACCAAAGTACCGCACAAAGAGGAGACCGATTATACTTTCTCATTTTCTCGCAAGCTAACTCCTATAAATGGATGTGTCTGTCTCTTTTTAATGTCGCTATTTTTTATAAAATATCCTATATTATAATGTTGTCATACGAAAAGCTTCGGTTTCGTTGTTCGGTAATAACATGATGCTCGTAGTACATAGAGTTATACTATATGTATATCTTTGTCGTAGTATAATATTGCTTCATGTTCCATAGTTTTTTTTAATGTGAATACCGCACAAGAGTCCCACGTGCTCCCGCCTGGAGCCAGTGAGACTATGGCATCCCCAATTGGGTTATGTTGTGAGGCTCGAGGTAAGTGGGGAGGGGAAGGAGATAGGTAGAGGAAGGTGGGGAAGTACCTGGCTATTCTGATCTAGTAACAAAACGACTAAAGTCATTTCAAATTAGCTTGGGGGTTTGGGTACCGCCGTCCCGGGAACCATTTATTGGATAACAAAGACCCATACAAAGGCCACTCTAAGTGTTTCGCTATGTTTGGTGACTTACTCGTAGCAGAGGACCAAGGGCCACCAAGGGGGTGAGGTTTGTCCGGATCTTGGCGGCTGATGCTTTTGCCCACCAACTCCGTGGCATGCCGGATCAGGACAGACTGGTGGAGACAGACCTTTTGACCTCTCCAGCAGACTCTCTCGGTACATCGCCTTGTATCGCAGTGGGAGGGACAGATTCATACATACGCAGCTGGTGAGCAGACACATCCGCCACCAAGACCCGGACAAACCCCATCCTATGAACTCGGACACCCTGCTACGTAAGCTGACTTTACGTAGTGAATCACTTGGGGTAACCCATTGTAGAGGTGTTGGTTATCCAATAATTGGTTCACGGGGCGGCGGTACCCATACCCGCCAAAAGTATGAGGGGTTGGGAGGATTTTGGGGGTCAGTGGGTCCAGTAGTGACGGACTTGTGAATCCATTCCTCTCAATGCGGTGCAAGTCGATGGGTCAAGAGCAAGAGAGTTCGGCTGGAGAGGTCAAAATTCCCTCTCTCCCTCCCCACAAATAATGTCGGCTAACACATCCACCGCATTAAGAAACAGACAAACATCACCCCATGAACCCGGGCATCTCTGCTAAGTCACCAAACGTAGCGAATCATTTGGGGCGGACTATGGCAGGGGTGTAGATAATCCAATAAATGGTTCCCGGGGCGGTGGTGGCGGTGCCCATGCTGGTCTACCAAATTGAAAATACGTACCTATTATATTTATAATATTTCCAAATATATTTATTACTTGTTAGGTTAGTAGGTAGGTACCTGTTAATTCTACTCATTGTTTTTTTTTTCGAAATTATCTTTTATGTTAGAAGAAGTACAATACAATATGTTACAATAATATATTATTAATTCTTATTATTAATAATAATTATACTACCGTAAGAATTCTTCTTCTGCAACGGAGCACGGAGTCCTTCCGCAGAATATCACGTGTTATTTGAATGTGCCCTGTCTAGCTTCTGAAGGCACCGCGTAATAAAGGTCGCCTATCTACAGTTGAAATGGTACGTTTGAAACAAACTTTCTGCTCGCCTTGGACCGGATGCGTGAACAACAACAAAAAATATGCAAAATATATTATACAGATAATAATAATAATATGACATTTGTGCGCAGTTTTGTATTATTTCACTTCAAGTGCGCTCTACTGTGATTAACTTAAAAATATTTTTTTGTTTTTATTTTTAACTTTGTGAATAAAAATAAAAATATTCATCTTAGACTTGCAGAAAAGGTCAAAAGATTTTTTTTTCTTTATATGAGTTCCGCACAGGAGGCCATGAGGAAAATAATTTCCCTCAGGGCCTATGTCATCTTTGGGGATGCTGTGTGGAGTTTTTTTTAAGGAAAGGAAGGAGAGGAGAGTTCTTGGAAGGAAAAGTTTTTAAGGGGTGGGTGGGAATCTGGGGTTCGGTGTGTCCTGATCATCCGCCTGTAAGACCTAGACAAACCTCACGCCATGAACCCGGGAACCCCTGCTAAATCACCAAACGTAGCGAACCACTTGGAGTGACCTATGGCAGAGGTGTTGGTTATCCAATAAAGGTTCCTGGGTCGGTGGTACCTGGTACCCTAATTACGCCTCTCAAATTGTATGTATTAAATGTCGATGTCGCATATTAAAAATCTAGATAGCATTTAGTTCGGGTTGAATCTTGCAATCATTTTTTTTTTCATGAGCTCCACACAGGAGGCCCTGAGGAAAATAATTTCAATCAGGGCCTATGTCATCTTTGGGGATTTTGTGTGGAGGGTTTTTTAACTCTTCCGCAGCCAAGTGGGGCCGAAGGTAGTACCCAAAATTACTATCCTCCTTATATCAACTAAAATACTTGAAATATTTTGATAAGATTTTACGTATTCCTGCGCAAAGGATTAATACATTAGTTGGCATTTAAAAAAAAAATGTAAAAAAATCGTAGATTGCAAGAAAAATATTTTGTCAAAAAATAGGTAATATTCCTTGCCTAAACAAAAATTACTTGCGTGGCGGAAACAGAAACCATATGCATAAGTCAGTAGGTATAATAAACCTAGCCCTAGCGCGCCGTGACTGGCACCGACTTACCTACAAAATATTTTATTACACCTCTTTCAAGGAAGCGGATGATAAATTATACGATAGGTATGTACCTATGTATAATTATGCTTTAATACATATATGTTATTATTATACATGTATTCCGGAAATATGTCAACGGATTTAAAAATACATAGGTATATCCAATTTTTAGCGCGCTTCATTATATTATATTGATAATGATATTTCGCCAGTTCCGAAAAATCCGATGAAAGATATAGTTATATTTTTCGTCCATATCAGACAATAATTCTATCAAAGTTGATATCAAAATAACTCGTTGCTCTTCAAAAACAAAACTTCAAAGTAATATTCGTAATAAATAATATGTGCGCAACGTGACACCTCACCCATAATCTGTCGAAAATTTCGACAGATTCGACGATTTCGACTCGAAATACAATCAATCGTAGACGGTGTCTGTGCCCATCTGAGGTACAGTTAGCAGTTAGACGGTCTCCACACGGTGCTGCCGCAGCACCAACAGCTGCAGAACTTTAGTTGACTGTAGTCAAAAGCGCCAGCCGTATTGTTATTATAATAACAATACGGCTGGCGCTTTTGACTACAGACTATACGATTTTTAGTCAGTTACTGCGGCAGCACCGTGTGGAGACCCCTTTAGTTTCGGAATGAGCCCCAGTGGAACCAATATCTTTGTCTGATTTTTCTGTCTCCAGATTTTTGATTGAGTTTCGCTAATATTGTCTCCATAATTAAATATTAAAAATAATCTTTTTCATCCATTATCAATAAACTCACGTATTCATGAATAAATACCGCGAACGATGAAAACGACAAATAAATATTAACATATCTTGCTCTGGATTCTAGCGTTTTTAGTCTATGTATTATCTATGTCAATTTATTTTTTTTCATTATCATTATTAAGATCGCTAAATGTATTTTTAAATGTATTTTGAAGCCATAAGTATTTGAAATATAAATTACAAAATACCTCAGCATCAGGTAATTGAAATACCAATTACAAAATACATTTTTAGGAAGTAATTGAAATACAAATACAAAATACGTAAGTATTTGAAATTTACAAATAATTTTACAAAATTAAGGGAACATAATCGGAGACGGGACATTTTCAAGTAGTGACGTCACAAGCTCAAATATAAGATTTATTTATTTAAAAATAAAATAAAACTATACATATCTAAAAAAAGTTAAGTACTAAAATTTTCGTAATCTTAGTAAAAAAATCTATCCACACAATTTTTTCCAAGTCGTTATGAGATCAATGCAAGTGGCCTATTATTAGTGACTAGAAATGAAACGGATTTTAAATATGTAAGCTCCGCACAGGAGGCCCTGAGGAAAATAATTTCTGTCAGGACCTATGTCATCTTAGGGGATGCTGTGAGGAGGGTCAAAGGGAGGATAGGAAGTTCTGGGAAGGAAAAAGGTATGAGGGGTGGGTGGGAATCTGAGGGTCAGTGTGTCCGGGAGTGACGGACGTATGAATCGATCCTTCCAACTGCGGTGCAAGGCAAAGGGGCGAGAGAGTCCGACTGGAAAGGTCAAAAGATCAGCAGGTGGGCAGACGCATCCGCCGCCAAGACCCAGACAAAAGTCACCCCGTGAGCCCGGGCACCCCTGTTAATCACCAAACGTAGCTAGCCACTTGGGGTGACCTATGGCAGAGGTGTTGATTATCCAATAAAAGATTCCCGGGGCGGCGGCACCCGTACCCGCCTCCCAAATTCCCGTAAGTTGAAAAGGTAAGAAAATCACAAAAAATATAAATCCATCCACAACGCCATCTCTGATACTGACAAAATTACGGATAGTTGCGCGTCGATAATTGCTTAATTGTGTAATTATGAAATTTTATTAATAAAAAAAAATGAATATAATTCAACAGTTATTGATTCTGAGGCGGTACGAAGTTCGTCGGGTCAGCTAGTTTATAATATAATAAGGCTGTCCAGTGTCCAATCATTCAAGCAAATAAAATTATAATATATATTGCCGTTCAAAGATGGCGCCACTTCCGTTCGCATCTCGCCACGAACGCTTTCAGAATGTACGTTTAAACCCGGCTTTCCAATTTTGCCGTCAAGCATCGCTTCTCTTCTCGGCCTGTTGGCTAAGATCAAAGTGTAGTCTGGACCAGTATTACAAACTGATTTTTGGGATGTTATTGTTTGGGATTCCTCCACCCTCCACGACCTCCACTCCTGTCGCGGGTTGTAGGTTCAGGTTGTATTATGACGAATGACAAATTTCTGGGTTGTGTATTGGTGAGTGTGCCCTCATTTATATATACTTTGAAACAAATTGATTAATTATATTATAAAATATGTCAGCCTCCTGGGTAGAGGTGGGAATAACGGTTCTTTTCCGATACCTAATATAACGAATAACACCCCAACTCAATAACAGAGTATCATACCTGTTATTTAATAACAGCTTCTAAATAATGTAGATACGAAACGGAGAACGGGACGGCATCGTTATTCGTTATTCATTGCTAGGGGGCTGAGTCGATAATGACACGTTGTACGTCATATTGTGATCTTAAATCTTTACTTCTATTAGTTATCGGAAAATAAGCATTATTCAGACCTCTGGTAATATGCTTATTTATTGTTTTTTTGGCAACCAAAAATAATGGGATCAAATCTAGAGGTATTTTTTAATTGTATGAAATTTGTACATGTAGGTACTCACAATCCTCAGCAATACTTATGTGCATAGGCAGCATAGATGCTATTGAAAGATCCATACTTCTCGTCTCTCGTCACATTACCAATAAGCACTTTATACATTAAGGTTTCAAATACTTTTTAATGTTTGAAATTATAGATTTCGTAGAAGTAAAAAAAAAAAAAAAAATTTTATCCACATTCCAGGCTAGAAACTTAATCATATTTTGAATGGTCGCTAATGTCTTCCCTCCACTACTTTTTGTCATGGTAACGCGGTAAATAGGTAAAGGACCGCATTGAATTGTGTTAAATAATAAAATAACTGAATAAATTGTTTCTTCAATCTTGCAAAATAACTTTGTGGCATAATAATAATTAAATAAATAAATTGTATTTTTTATTAACAATTACGTTTATATAATATTTGTTTAGGCTCAGAAGTGCATTCATAAACAAATCAAATTGTTAATTTATTATTCTTAACATATATGCATACATACCTATCTACTTACATTAAACATAAAAATGTTTAGGTTGTTTTGATAACATATATGACACAAATTAATATAATAAAATGGTTTTGATAATATAAATCGTAGTAATATTATGAAATACTATTCTAACAGCCAAGGCATCGATTAAATATGTTTTTTAAATCTATTATATCTGTAATCCAGTCATCTATACCATTTGCCTTAGATAAATATTTAACAAAAGTAGAAGAAAGCAAGTACGAACAATAATATATAATGATAATTCATCGATATAATTCGTATTTATCCTGCGGCCACTTATGATATTAAATGGGTAACTAGGTACATATAATACATTATCGGCTTATCAACTAGCATTGCAAATTGGAAAACCCAAAGTAGGGCAGTTATGACTGAACATTCCTTTAGAAATGTAAATATTGACCTTCTTCTCTTCAATTGTTGTGGTTCAATATTTTTAAATCACCAAAAATACCAAAATTTATGAAAATAGACTAGTGACATAGCACAGGTAAGTGAAACTAAATTTCTAAGAAATCTCAAATAACTAAATTGTCAGTATTCATAACACCACTTTGTCATTTAATTATTTTCTAAGCCTCAATGAAATGCCCCGGGAACCAAAAAAACAAATTTAAAATGTTTACATATTTTTATATTTAGGTATCTCAGATAGGTTAAAACTAAACAAATTCATCCAAAATAGAAAATAAATTGAGATTTTACTAGTTTTTATGATATGTGAAAGGTATTTAATTATTTATAAGAACACGCCATAATATGACATTTTATAATACAAATGCAAAAAAAACAATTGCATTAATTACGTACTTGTCCTGATTGTGTACATAAATATGAACTTTAAACTACACAATTTTTTTAAATCTATTAAATGCAAGTTTTAATTAATTTGTCTCAGGTGGGATCTTCGTTAAAATTCAGGTAAGCACCATTGTATAAACGAGACAATGGTATGCACACACTTCACTCGATTTTCTGGTCGACATCTTGATTAAAAACTTTTATACGCGAAATTTTTCACAACAAAAATACTAATATCTATCGCAAATTTCCACAAACAACGAAACAATCAACACTTAAATAAATAGTCTATAATAATGTATTTATATCCCCACAATCCTCTAGTTCTCTATATAATTATAATATCACCACACTATATTATTCACAAACGATTTAAATAATAAACTTGTATTACTTGTAATGTAAAAAAATGGAATAACGGAGAATGATTTTGGGCCGATAACCGAGCGTTACAAATAACGAAATTATACAAAATAACTGAACTGATCTAATAACGAAATAATGCCAATAACGGACGGAACGGAATAACAGATTATCGAACAATACTTCAGTTCTCTTCGGGAATCTTTGGTGATCGGCATTATCGGCAATTCTTGGAACTAAGGTCTAAGGTCCTACCTACTACGGTCGGCTTATAAAATAACGAAATTATTCCATACCCTGTTATGCGTTGCTACAGTAACAGGTACGCCGTTATTTGAAAATACTATGTTATCCATACCTGTTAACGTTATATTAGACCCACCTCTACTCCTGGGGTGGAGCCCCAAAATTCCTGAAGAAACTCAAAAAACCCTTGACCGGCACCGGCAAATAGTCAGGAAACGCGCGCCCAACATATTTACACGGTTGAAATTTGTCACGCGAGAACGGGTCGCTTCTACGACTCGTTCCTGAGTTCAACAGCTCGGATGTGGAATGATTTGCCGGCCTCTGTGGTTCCTCCCTCCTACAACATGGGTCTCTTCAAGGCCCATGTTCACTCCTGCCTCTCCTCAAAACGACCCTCCACACAGCATCCCCAAAGATGATATTATAGGCCCTGAGAGAAATTATTTCCTCCGGGCCGTGTGGAGTTAATGTTAAAAAAAGTCATTTATTAATGTTACCTATGTATAAAAAAAATCATACAAAACTTTTATTTTTTATGTGACACCTCACAAGAGAGCCCCCGTCCTTACATTGTATAGACAGGGGAACTATGTCACCACCCGGTTGGGCAGCGTTGTGAGGCGGGTTAAGGTAGGGGCTGTAGGAAGGGATTTGTTAATGCGGGTCTTGAAGAGGCCCGGATTATATGAGGGAGGAAAAACAGATACCGTTAGCTCGTTCCGCATACGAGCCGACTTACACAAAAACGAATAGAAGAAACGAGCCGTTCTCATAAAGCCAACATCAACTGTGCAAGGGTGTTTTGCCCGCGTCGTCGAGTTTCACGCACGTGCACCAGTGCACCGGGGATCAATGCTGCAAGCTCCTTAGAGCGGGCTCCATTGAAATATCTGTAGAACAGACACAGCAAGCCCATATTGCGTCTGTGCTTTCGAGATTATTATTTGCACAAAGCAAAATATAAAATATTTTTATTGGATTATTTAATTTTTTTTTATATACCATGTTAATTTATTCATATAAATATCTAATGAGAAAAAATGATTTAACTAAATAAAAAAATAAAATTGTTCTGAAAATGCAAATTTCTCCGACATAAATAAACTAAAAAAGAATATAAACGTAAAGTAGGTATGTATCTAGGTTCTTAGCAAAGTTCATTTCCAATCGAAAATTCCAAAATCAAAGAACGATACGCTAGTGACATCTATTACATATTTTACAACTTATGGCCCAAAGAATGCGTTGTGTATAATTTTGAAGATGGCTTCAAACTATGCATTACATATATAATGCAAAACGATACTTCGGGGTCAGATACTTTGGGCCTGTCCTCAAAGTATACAAATGTCCCTGAAGTATCGGCAAGGTAGAATAAATGACCTCAAACCATGCGCTTCACATATATATATATATATATATATATATATATATATATATATATATATAGCACCGATTTTTTATATTATGATTTTTTAAACTTTTCATGATTTTTATTTTGAAATTTATACATGATTTTCTAACCTTACTTATATTATTTACAATAGCCGTTATTACTAACTTACACGATATTTTAATATACTAATTAAGCTAGAATTCCCTCACCAAACGGCAACATTTTTTGTTTTTTTGATTGTTAAAAACTTATGTGACCGATGTAATTTTATTTGTATTCTAAATCATTATTGCCAAATATATAAATAAATAAAAAATATGTATATATATATATATACATAAAAATAAATAAAAAATATGTATATATATATATACATATTTTTTATTTATTTATATATTTGGCAATAATGATTTAGAATACAAATAAAATTACATCGGTCACATAAGTTTTTAACAATCAAAAAAACAAAAAATGTTGCCGTTTGGTGAGGGAATTCTAGCTTAATTAGTATATTAAAATATCGTGTAAGTTAGTAATAACGGCTATTGTAAATAATATAAGTAAGGTTAGAAAATCATGTATAAATTTCAAAATAAAAATCATGAAAAGTTTAAAAAATCATAATATAAAAAATCGGTGCTTAGCAACGCTATAGAGACATTTGCATTTCATTATCTCTCTGATTTTTCATTATATCAGATAGAAAATAATTAGTTTTGATCCCAAAAAATATAAATATTTGAAAATAAGTATATTAGATTACGTAATAAATAAACTGCCAGTAAACCATAGGTTATTTAGATAAATAAATAGGATATAAAAAATCTCTTTTGTGAAGGCTCCAGTAACCAAGGTAAACAATAATATTTGAGATTAATTTGTAAAATATTTTAAAGGTAAATTTAATTACATATATTTTATTTTGATAGCAGTATTCTAAAATATAATATATTATAGATTTGTAACGTTGAAAGGTAAAAGGTTTAAATTAAAATATTTTATTTGGGCATTTTGAAAATTATTTGTTGACAATTGACAATTAACAAATGATATTACTAGGTAACGATAGTTGCTTGGTTACTGGAATGTAGGAACTAATAATAATAATCATTTTTGTGTTGTTTTGTAAATTGATAATATGTCATTTACAACCAACCGAAATGAAGAGCGGTCTGTTATGTCATCTACACAGATGAACAATGATAGTCTGAGACCACCAAAAACAAAAGCAGGTATTCCTAGGCAGCGTATGAAATGGACGAACGATGTCAATATGTTCATCGTTCGTTCATATTTTTATGTAACTAAATTAGAAACAGATATGTTATTGTACAGGAAAAAATTACATTTAATTTTCTCACAAAATTATCCGATTGCCCAAGTAAACGAACAAAGATTAGCAGACCAAAAGAGGGCAATTTTCAAAAATAATTTAATTCCTGTAGTAACATTAGATCAGATAAAAAAGGAAGTAGCAGATAGATTGCAATTAGAAAATAATTTAGAACAAGTTAATACGAGTAGTAATGTTATATCAGATACATTGAACGTAGATAGTTCAGATAATATTCTAGTCGAAGAATCCAATGATATTACAGTAGACTCAAATAACTTAGACGTTATTTATAATCTTAGGGAAATCAACATTGCAAATTTAAACTTACTAGATGAAAATATTATAGAATTAGCCAACTTAATTCATAATAATATAAATATATATATAGATATAGAGCCCACAGTTAGACCAAAATTACATACGTCAAAGAAATTATCTAAATTAATTTCTGAATTAAATAATATAATTTTACCAAAAATTATATTTGATGACATTAGTTTTTTAGATCTTCATACAATAGTGTATGCTAGTGCTATCACTATATGTAATAAGTTAGGAGTTAAATTAACGTCTTCTGATGATAGATCATATAATTATAGAAAACCAGAATGGCAGAGTAGATTAGAAAATGATGTAGTATTTTTAAGAAGTAGCATAGCTAGAGTAATAGAGTATAAAAATGGAAATAGAAGTAGGAATATTTTGAGACATGTAGATGTAATTGGGAGAAAATTTGGTTATAGCATTGGTAGTAATAATAATGAAAATATAATCAATGATTTTTTAGATTTGTTAAAACAAAAATTAGGTGTAAAAGCTAGTAGATTAAAAAGATATAATTATACGTATAATAAAAAAAATAATAATAGATTATTTCAGAAAAATGAGAAAATATTTTATTCCAAACTTGACGATAAACAAAATATTATTTCGAATAATAATAATCCGTTGCCATCTGAATCAGATATGCGCGATTTTTGGACAAATATTTGGAGTAAAGATATAAAACATAATGAGTCAGATTCGTGGATAAAAAATGAAGAACTCAATTGTTCAGACATTGAACAAATGAGTTTTTCTGATATATCGGTTGAATTGTTAGCCAAAATTATAAAAAATACTCATAATTGGAAAGCCACGGGTTGCGATTGGATACATAATTTTTGGTATAAACGTCTGACTACTTAACATCCCCTTTTGGCAAAAAATCTTTCAAAATTTGTCAGAGAACCTCAAAATTTTCCAAATTTTCTAACTAAGGGCATTACTAATATGTTGCCTAAAAGCGAACATATTAATAATCCCTCTCAGTATAGACCCATTACATGTTTACCGACAATATATAAAATTTTAACCTCTTGCTTGACAGATTTAATATACACTCATTTAGATGAAAAAAATGTTTTATCTGAACAACAAAAAGGTTGTCGCAGAAAACATACGGGATGTAAAGAACAATTAGTTATTGATTCTGTAATTCTAAAACAGATTCAAACCCAAAAACGTAATTTACATATTTGTTATATAGATTACCAAAAAGCTTATGATAGTGTCCCGCACTCGTGGCTGATAAAAGTTTTAAATATATACAAAATTAACCCAATTATTATTAGCTTTTTGGAAAAAATTATGGCATTTTGGAATACCGATTTGCTTTTGAATTTGAAAGATAAGAAAATTATAGTACCGGGCATTTCAATAAAAAGAGGGATTTTTCAAGGAGACTCATTGAGTCCTCTTTGGTTTTGCTTAGCATTAAATCCTCTATCTAAAATGTTAATTAAAAGCAAGTTTGGAATAAAAATTAAAGGTAATACTAGAGAGTTATATAATTTCTCATTTATTATTTATGGATGATTTAAAATTATATTCGAATTCTGAACCAAATTTAGAGAAAATGATTAAAGTAGTTAAAAAATTTTCAGATGATATTAAAATGACTTTTGGTTTAGATAAATGTAGAACGATCCATATAGAGAAAGGTAAAATTGTAGATGGAGACGAGGGTATATTTAGAAATTTCAAAATCGAAAGTATGAAAGGGGGTGAGGTTTATAAATATTTAGGATATCCGCAATCAAATAGATTAGATCATACTAGTATTAAAAATGATATTAGGATTAAATTTAAAACTAGGATCAGAAAAATTTTGAAATGCAATCTATCTGCTAAAAATTTAGTAAAGGCGATAAATACTTGGGCAATACCTCTATTAACTTACTCATTTGGCATAATTAAATGGTCTAATACAGATTTAGATAGCTTAGAACGATTAATTAGAACTACATTAACAAAATTTCATTGCCATCATCCAAATTCAGCTATAGAACGTATTAATTTACCCAGAAATTTAGAAGGTAGAGGTATAGTCAAAATAACATCTTTAAAACATAATCAGGTAGAAATGCTAAGAAATTTTTTCCATAGGAAAGCTGATAGTTCAGAAATGCACAAAATAATATGCAAGGCAGATAGAAATATTTCACCATTAAATTTATACGACGAGAATGCCAGCATTCTTATAAATACCAACCAGGAATTATTAGATTCCTGGTCAAATAAAATTCTTCACGTAAAACACTTCAATTATCTCAACCAAACATATGTTGACAAATTTTCGTCAAACAAATGGTTGAGTATTGGAGAGTTGAGCGCAGAAATAGAAGGCTTTATGCTTGCCATACAAGATAGAGTCATTAATACTAAAAATTATAGGAAGCATATCATCAAAGATGCAAATCAAATTGATGATTTATGTAGAAAATGTTTGGCTTTTCCGGAAACTATAGAACATATTATATCGGGATGTTCTGTATTAGCGCCGTCCGAGTATACATTTAGGCACAATCAAGTTTTAAAAATAATTCACCAAAGTTTGGTAATTAAACATAACTTGATTGACTGCCGTAATGTACCATTTTATGAATTTGAACCAAATTCATTTTTAGAAAATGATTTTTATAAAATTTATTATGATAAAACTATTCTGACATTAGTCATTAGTCATAATAGACCCGATATAGTTTTACATGACAAAATTAAGAAAATAACTTATATCATTGATGTCGCTATTCCAAATTCTTGTAATATTCAGAAAACTGTTTCTGAAAAAATAAGAAAATATACAGATTTAGGAAATGAAATTAAAAGAATTTGGCATTCTCAGACTATAAAAATATTACCATTTGTTATTTCGGCTACTGGCATTATACCTAGCTCTCTCATTCAAAATTTAGGCGTATTAGATTTGTCAAAAAATTTGTACATAAAAATGCAAAAGTCGGTCATTTTAAATACATGTAGGATTACGAAAGATTTTTTAAATATTTATATTGAGGGATCAGTAGGATTTATCGGACCAGTTAGGATTTCATCAGAGCCGAACCCTCTGATATGAAAATATCTGGAGTCGGTGAAATATTTTCCCATTATGTTTCTGGTGGATTGACGTATTGTTCTTGTATTGTTTTATTCTTATATAGTGCACTTACATTCATTTGTGGAAAAGTGTGTGGAATGGTTTAGTCTTTCATTTGGGAAAGATTCAACCCGGACATAAAATTTGGAGCACCGTAAAAAATTAAAAAATCATTATACATTAATAAGCCATGTAGGTTACTAACAAAAATTATTGTAATTAGTAAGTAAAGGATATGTAAGAAAGAACGCAAGATTTATGCAATAGTAGACTAAAGATATATGTAGAAACTAAGAAATTATAGATAATGAAATAATGAACGATTTATATAAAATCAGACTTTAAGATATAAAAAGTAAGATAAGTTTTTAGATTTTTACGGCCAAAAGCATTTTCGTTGTTAGTTTTTGGGGTGTTATGCCGTGTTGCGCTACCTCCTTCTATAGCCGACGTTTCGGACAGCGTTGCAGTGTCCATCATCAGGGCAGATCCGGTAGATCCGACGATGTGTTTTTTATGTGAAGGAGGTAGCGCAACACGGCATAACACCCCAAAAACTAACAACGAAAATATAAAAAGTAAGCATATTTGGGACTCTTAAAGCAGTTTAGGTAATTATAATGGTAAGTTGTGGCGTTATGAAATTTGTATAAAAAATACTACAGGTGGTGTGTGAGTGGTTTGAAATGTGTTTATTTCTCTATTTGAGGGCAGCCAGGAGGGAAAGGGTAACGAAGGAGGTGTGGTTTCCGGGAAACCATTTATTTCTTTGAAAGGCATTGCAACGCATGCCGGGTACCAGCTAGTAAATATATAAATATAATGATTTACCCAACTTATACTGTTTTTTTAGAGTCAGCCTCTCAAGACTGTCTACATTTATGTACTATATGACGGTATAAAGGACAAACTGTGTAGTAGCTTGGCCTATAGTTGTATAATTGCGTTGTATTTTCCCCATGGAAATGAACCATTTTCCTGCATGACACGCTGCACTATTTCCGTGGAAATTCATATATAGATTCTAATTAAAACCCACAAATAATTCATAATGATAGCTATTATGATATCAGACTAATACGCCTTAAATATCGGTGACTTGCCGTGACTATCCTCAGTATCTAGGGTAAATATTATTTATTTATTTTAAATATATTAACAGATTTTTTTAAAGTAAAACTTATTTAAGCACGCTCGACTTGGGGGGTAAGCTGATGAATGCCTTACGAAAAGTAGTGATGTTACGAAAAGTGTAAAGCGAACGGTAATCGATGCGAACGGTGATCGGGCGAGGCGAACGGTTTTAAAAAAAAATATTCGGGTTATTGTTATATTATGAATGGATTATTTGTCCGTAAATAAATAAATTATATACAGCAAATACCCGGCATGCGTTGCAAGGCCACTGTAACCTTGGGGTCAACTAAACTGTTATGGTTCCATCCCAAGTCCCGGGAAACTACATTAGAATGCAAGCGCCTGCACTATATAACATTATATATAGCGGGCACCCGGCGGGCTTTGCAAGGCCACTCAAAGAAAGAAATGGTTTGTGCGCTTTAATTCTGTTTGTGGAAGTGCTTCTGGATAGGTTCACACATATTTTTGTTTTTTTTTGTCCGACACGTCCGCAGGTCGTATACAGCTGTCCGTGTGAGAAGCATGATTTTTTTACAAATTTACCGTTATAAGTTAGTGAAGTTTTACTTCAGTCGTGTGGTCTAAAGCACACTCGTTTTTTTTGTGCGGAAAAATTACTATTTAAAAGAGTTTTCGTATGGAAAGATAGGAAATCTGAGAGAACAGCTTTTATTTTATAATATTAAACTACTACCACGGAACTGGGCGCCTAATACGTATCATTATATTAATAAAAACATGATAGGTTTCATGATAGAAAAATCTTTAAAAAGAATCTCCCATACAAAACTGTCTGTCACTGTGTAATTATCATCATTTTCACGTTCCAAACGGATTGCCATATACATATTTCAGGCAAGTGAAGAGAGCATGTACTAAATGAGCTAGAAGCTAGAACTAAGGCATTATGTCAGTGTTGATATTGGTTTCCATAATTTCCATTTAAATCTACATTTTAGCCGTTTATGTAGATGTAGAATATTATGTATTCAGCAGTACCTGCGTAGATACTTAGATATAACAAATGGAGTGTGACACGTTTCCATACGTCATCTTATTCTTTATGAGTGATATGTTTGGTTATTTATTTTTAAATTGTTTTAGATACCTGCTAATTTCGTTATTTTATAAATGATTTTATTATATGTGTCATTTTTCTGTTTTTTATCAATTTATAAAACAACTAATTCATCATGCGTGATAATTTTTAAAGATTGTTTTTGTTTCCCCCTATCAAGCCATTTTTGTAATTTATTTTTAAAAAACGATTTGTAAGAAAACGTATTTTGAATTTATTTATTCTTTTGAATTCACCGGCCAAGATAACAGGAAATCATAGAATAAATTTCATATTTTCATAATTTATTGGAGGAAGTGTGAATTAGTGCTTTTTAGCGTCTTAAGCAACACTTCTTTGTTTTTTCTAAGCGTGGAACACTAATTATTTTTCTACCAATCTGACGGATTTTACTGTCAGTTAATATAATTCATTTGACTAATGCTTTTGGTTCCCATCCAACTTACCGCTCTACCACGGAAGTCGTTGACCACTGGAGCGCTTTTAGCCACAATATGGCATCATTTGAAATACCTCGGATTGCTTTGCTGCCAGTTTTAGGCAAATTTTCACTAGATGCGTTAAATTTTTGTCTTCCAATTTTTCCATTTAAAATTCGGAGGTATTTTTTTTATGACAGCGGAAAATATTCAAAGTGGTCACAATCGCAGGAAAATGTTAAAAATCGCGCTGTCACTCGAGTGGTTAAACTTTTTTCTCTTCGTCCAGCTTCCCAGAGGTGACATGGGCTCTGAGCAAAATCTCAGAGCCTCCTTTATAAAGTTTTTTTTTTTCTCGAAAATAACATTTCAATAGATTTACTCGAACGGTAACCCCTTTTGGGACTGGTCTACTAGAAAATTTCCTTTGACCTGCTTGCTAGTTTGGATGCATTGCCATCTCCCCCGGGTCTAAGTTCACCGGCCAGCAATTAACTCTATGCCTTCGTTCAACAGTTGGAAATGTAAGATATTTGCCTTGAGTATTGGGAATATGGTTGTTTAACTTCTCGATACTGCATCATCCACTTGGAAATTTTGGTTTTCATTTGTTAAATGAGAGAAAGTTATAAAAAAATCTTTGGACGAGAGGTCTACTGACACTGTTCACAGAAGTACTATGAGTATACCCACGCATTAGGATTCTCATTTGGGCAGTGGCGGATTTGCAGTCTTGGCCGCCCTAGGCCCCAGGCCATGTAGCCGCCCCTTTCTCAGTACCCATCATATTGACCAGGAGTATCCAAACTTTTCAGTAAGTTCCAGTAAGTTCCTAAGGTCAAAACCGTTTTAATTTTCCTGCTATTATCATTCATAGTTGCTGCGTGGCGGGCCGGATCGAGAGAGACTGGGTGAGGGAGGCCTTTTGACCTTTCCAGCCGAACTATTTTGACCCATCACCTTGCACCGCAGTGATGGGTATCTGTCCTGCTTATGAACCGTTCGTTCATAAGCAGGACAGATATTTTGTGAGTAGACGAATTTTCATGGGTCGATACTCGGTAATTGGAATTTTTCCAATCATTAAAACCTTCCTTTCTATCAAACTGACTCTCCCCGCCATTAAAAAGAAGACAAGGTCCACAAAAAACATGTCCAGTACTTCCGGAATATATTAGCCACTTTCGCGGAACTTTTTCGCCATTTAGAAGTTGACGTTCGAATAAATTTTCTGACAACTGTCGCACCTTATCTTTGTAAATTCGCACACTCTTAGAAAAATTATTTTGAATGTTTTGATTAGCTCCGTTCTTACAAATGTAATCACGCGTGAACTCGTCGATTGTCCATTTGGCTGGATCGTCGCTGATTTCGCACAGTTCCTGATCCGGATAAGGCTGCACTCCTGGTACTAGTGGAACATCTTTGGCTTCTTCCTTTAATCCACTTGCCACAACGATAGAAATATCTGCACTTGAAGACACTAAAGAAAAATCAGTTGATATAACACCGCTACCACTTGGAACGTCGCATGTTGGATCAATGACATATGGTTTTCCAAAGAAATCGTCTAATTTCCGCGTTTTTTTAATTACATCCTGTTGTTTATTATCTTTTTCTTTAGCTCGCTTGCGATACTCAGCCCCACTTAACCTTTTCTTTCCATCCATATCTAATTATGCGAAATAACACTTTTAACGTGAGGTATCGTCCACGTCCTGTAAAATATTTCGATTTTTGATAATATTGCAGTACATACATACACGTCGCGTCGCGAATACCTTTACGAAATTAGAAAAACGCTCATCCCCTCGCTGCAATTGCTGTACGCACACTGAACGACTGAACTGACCACTGACCACTGACTGCTGTCGCCTGTCGCGAGCGGGGGCGTATTTCCAATCCCTACCGCCTTTCAGTCGCGATAGGGTTTGTTACACTGGAACGATTTCGATTGAAAAATGGACCACGGACCACTTTTATTTTTCTGCGATTGATTTTGGTCCAAAAATGGACCACATTTCCTACCATTTTTACACGGAGCTATTGCAATGCTTTATCTATTTTGACCATGATGTCACAAATCCGAAATCCGTAGGCTACTTTAGAACAATGTTAAAAATAAATAAAAATCCTTTGCCTCTTAATCCTATTCCTATGTTCCTCCTCCCCCCCCCCCCTCCTTTTTCATATATTTTAACTAAAAATATATTTTTTTAAAGAAAATACCTACCCTTTATAATGTCACACTTTATTATTTATCATCAGTGGAAAGTTCATAATTGGCATAAATAACAGCTTATTATTGTATTATTTTGTAATCTCTGATTTATTTATTTATTATAGCTTTTGTAAGGTGATTTATGCATAACAATACCTAACGCGGTTCAGTCACTAGCGGCACTAGCGCGACTGAATCCCGGTAGGGATTGGAAATACGCGAGCGGGCGAGCGACGGCGCATGATAGGTGTGGCGAGGGCAGCTGCGGGGCGGGGGGGGGGCGCGCTGTGTGCTGTGTGTGAACACGCTCTTGCATATCGCTAGCCATATATTCCAATTGGGAATATATAGCGAGCGATAGGCCGAAATACGCCATCCCACGCATATTATAGCTGTGTGTGAACACGCTCTTATGAAACTTCCGAGCACGAGCGCGAGACCCTTGCGGCTAGCAATGACGTTCTCGTACGTAGAATATTTAGGTACTTAGAAAGTAATTTCTTGTTATGATCTGTGACTTTTTTGTCGCGATTGGCCGCCCCTAATATCTGGCCGCCCTAGGCCCGGGCCTATTAGGCCTAAGGGGAAATCCGCCACTGCATTTGGGGCTATGGAATTTTCGATTTTGGATTCTTGTGAGGCTGAGAGGGAAGCAAGGAGACGTGGAAGATGAGGGTTGGAAAGTGGCTGGCTATTCAGTTCTGATCACCAAACACGATTTATATGTATATTTTATTTTTTCGTGATTTTTTTACATCTGTTCCGGGGTACTTACTGATTGTGCGAATCCAAACCAGTTTGAATTCTAGCCCTGCTATTGGTTGAGCATAACAAACCCGCCAAAATTCAAATGGCGCGGCATCGCAAAACACTTACTTTCACTTACATATAAACCAACCCATTCTCCCACATTACTATTCTATTCTCAAATAATGTATATATAATTATATTATGCAAGCCCTCATTATTATATTGCACTTAGTTAAATCCTATACCCTATACCTACGCTTCGCACTGTGCACCTGGCTAACTTGATGTAATTTCCCTTGACAGCGAGTTCCCATTGCAGATCGTTCGTAGAAGATCCTGGCCCGTTGGAGTTGCGTGGCGCTAATAGTCACGACCCCGCGCTGCTGTGGACAGGACTAGGACGGTAGGCGGTGGACACCGAGCCTATCTCCGTCACTACCCCTGCCAACACCACCCTTCCACGCTTAAACTATATCTAACCTTCCCTTCCACATACTTAAGCGGAGGCGCCCATTTGGCGTCTTCACTTAAGCGGACCAGCTGTCTAATTATCATCACTTAAGCGGACTAGTCAACAACGAATGGAAGCGTTACACGAACATTAATTAAGCGAACGAGCCTAGTACCTTTCCTAATTACTGAAATATTGTTACTTTTTGTTTTCTTTAAACGTGAGCTGGCGCGTTCTTATAATCGTAGTGTGAAAAGGCCTGTTATCATGAATAATTTAACATTACTCTTCCTTAAATTTAAGCAAACCTTCCCTCGATCTTAAGAGGACTACCTTTGAAGTCAAAGAATAATAATACGAACAGTACTTAAGAAAACGAGCCTAGTATCCGATTTAATACTGTTCCTTGATACTTTACTAGGGTTTAAGCAGACGAGCCCTTATCGTGTCTGAATTTAAGCGAGAAGCATAACGTAAGTCTGGTATTTTAATTACTGACAATGAACGTTACTTGTTGAACGTTGAAACTTAAAAAATATGTACCCTTAACATTGATTACGTATTTTGTTATTGTTTAAACAAGTTTTTGTCTAAAAAGTGTAAAAAGGTAAAACAGTGAAGACCAAAATTCAAAATTGTATTTCTTTATCTTTTTCAAAAATGAAAAATAAATTTTCTATATAAAATTTAAAAAAAAGTCAAGCCGAAACTTAAGGATCGAATAATGCTGTTTCGTTTTCTCTAAGAAAATGGGGTTAGTTAGTCTAAAATACTGACCTTACATAATATATTTATAAATTAAAATTAACCTAAACTAACTTTATAGTAGAAATAATTACGTGTCACATGCATGGGTGACTCTTTACTCCCCTTTTCCTTCAATTCTAAATAATAATTCTGTATAGAATTAACCTAATTTATTATGATACTATGACAGAATCGAACATAAGTATTGTGTACTTTATAATGTGTATCATGTACGTACCGCCTAAACAATAAAAAAATTATAATTATTTTATAAGATTCCATTAATAGTAGTTAAAATAAAAAGGAAATTATTATCTGATTTTAATTAAGTTTAAATTTTAAATAATTATGTTGTAAATGTATTATTTATATATGAAGGATTCTACTTATTATGTTGTATATAATATATATAACGTGGACTCAATTTTATTAATAATCCATGCATTTTATTTTTCTAGAAAAACACAAAGCATTATTTATATTTAAATAGTTTGGTTAATATTTTTTATAAAAAATCATAAATCTCATATTTATTTTTACAAATTTAATATGCAGCAATCTCCTTACATGTTATATCAAATAAATTCAATTAAAAAAGTAACAAATCATGTTTATCTTTGCATTTCATTTGTGTGTAGTTTTGAAGATGTGTACTGATTTTATAATGTTGTTAATTATAAATGTTTTATTAATATGTTAATTTACGTACAGCATCAATTTTTGAGACTAATATAATGAGAATATATAATTTTAATGTTCCATAATTTTTACTCAAACTATGAAAGAAAACTATGTTATGTCATTTCATAATTCTGGTCTAAAACTTTATAGTTCCGCATTTCGAGCGAGATCTCTAGCGCTCCGCTACGACAACAACCGACTGAATGGCGCGCATTTAAAAAAATTAAGTTACGCTGCCGCACCCTGTACCTACGTATTAAGTTCAAATTGTTCGTTATATTCATTTTTATGTTTTGTTAACATGTTTAAAAAAATACTATTCATAATTATTATTTACAAAAAAATGTACGTAGTAATATTTTTATATTTTTTTCCTGTGTGTTAGTTTATCTTTGCCTGATGAAATGTGATAAACACGACAAAAGGATGGACAGGTGAATAGAAATCATGATTGTAATGAAATTAATGCATTTGGTCCGTTAGTCATTGTTTCAAAATATTGGATTATTTCATTTTAGTTAATTGCTTCAAACATTCCTTTCTCTTTGCCGCACTAATTATACTAACTAGCAGTATTAGTGAATATTTTATAAATCCAATAATAACTGGTTCCAAAAATAGCCGGTTCCTCGGATCCACTGTGATCCAGTGACAGCTAGTCACCGGGACAAATTAACCGTGGCAGGCAATGACATCATATGTAATACATATATAGTCGCGTGATACTATTATTCACAACTCTAAGTATTACTGTCAATCTTTCCATATCCAGAGATATACTCAAATTTACAAATCCGTTGTACCTACTTATACCTGCCAGGGGCACGTCCTCGTGCGACCTGCTAACGTAAGTGGCGCCATCCTTTGATGAATTCTTGAATTCGAAACCGAATTTTAAAATTAGCCTTTTAACAAACTTCAAGTATGAAGATGGCTTGGCATAAGGCGCGGCGTCAGATTTGCATTCTTTGCCGTATTCTTAAATTTCAACCGTACAGACGTTACCCTTATTTTATTTTATTTGAGCTCCACACAGGAGGCCCTGAGGAAAATAATTTCCCTCAGGGCCTATGTCATCTTTGGGGATGCTGTATGGAGGTTTTTTTAAGGGAAGGAAGGAGAGGAGAGTTCTGGGAAGGAAAAGGGTTAAAGGGTGGGTAGGAATCTGGGTTTCATTGTGTCCTGGTCATCCGCCTCCAAGACCTAGACAAACCTCACCCCATGAACCCGGGCACCCCCGCTAAATCACCAAACATAGCAAAACACTTGGGGTGACCTATGGCAGAGGTGTTGGTTATCCAATAAAGGTTTCCGGGGCGGCGGTACCCATTCACGCCTACCAAACCGTATTAACAACGATTCGATTGTGAATAAATAATTAAATACTTATTTCATTTGTCTTTACCACACAATATGAGATAATTGTTTATGTACGTACTTATCACCAAATACTAATAGTAAATTGTTATATTTTAAATATTTATTAAAGAAAAATAAAAGTTATATTTATTAAATATATATAAAAAAAAAAGTTTCTGTAGAATGGCGTAATGATTATCCGTGAAACTTTGGTAGGTAGGTGTTTGACAAGCAAAAAAAACCCTGGTTGTTTTTTTTTATTATTATTTATACACTGATGAACCCAATATTATTATGTTTAATTCCGTAGGTTTGTATTTCGTTACTAAGCCATTACATCTATGTGCGTAGATGTTATGTTGAAAATATGTTCCAGAATTTTTATTTTCTATTCAAATGTATGTGTCTGTATAAAAAAAATACCAAATTTATTAAATAAAATATTTAAGTTTTATTTGAAAGTTCAACGTTTAAAAGTTATATATTTTTAAACTTTGGAATCATATGTATGGAAATCATATCGAAAAGATATGATATCCACACTTCTCAAAACCGATATGTTATGCATATATGTGTATAATGGGGTATTTCCACAAACGAGGGATTCTGTTGAACCAGCACAAATAAACACTGTCAGTGAACGTCCGCACTCATGACGTCACACGATAGGCACGCCCCAAAATATCATTTTAGCGGTAATTCAAAAATGGATAAATTTAACTCGATGTAGAAAATTTATTATTCAACATTTAACTGACTCCTTTACAAAATTCAAACAAGATATTAAAAAATGGATTATAAGTATTGGACGCCACACTATTACAAACACATGTAAAATAAATCACACATAGACAAAAATAACTATTAACATACAACCCAACCTATATAAAATAAATGAAAATAATGGAATCCTGTCAAATTTGACCTTTAAATAGATTAGGCAGAATTTACTTCTCTACTTCATCTCCAACATTTATAAAATAACTCTCTTTAAAAGATTTACCACCCTTACAATCACCTTTCTGTTTTAATTCTATTCAAAGTGATACGTATTTTACCTTAAATATCCTTGTAACTACAATATGCATTTATATACCTGTACGCCTGTCTCGACACAGGTATACCCTAGTGAGACAGGCATACAAATAAAACCAATGTAAATATGTTTTATTATAGATAAATAAATATAAAATAAAAATAAAAAACATAAAAATAAAATAATCATCGTAATTTTTTGCTTAATTTTTTTAAGCAATAAAAAAACATGGAAATACCCCATTATATTGTTTGTTAAAAGTGCTTGATTTTACAGTGTGAACACATCAATATCTTTATTATCAAAAAATTTCACTTGTCACAACTTTTTACAACCTTAAAGGATTCAAAACCAAATGCATCTTAATTGTAAATTAATAAATTCAATTATGAATATATTTGGAACGCATTTCTCTTAGATCCGATGCGTACAATTTGAAATGTAAGTGATTTCCTTCCATTCTTCCCTGTGACTTGGATGGACCATGGGCTAAAAATAACCGCTAAATTGTAAACCTTATAATAACCCCTACTTACAATAACGACATAAAGTAATGGCGATGGACACATCCGATTATTACCCCTCTGGTGATAGCCACCCTTTCTTACGCTGCTAAAATCACCCTTTTCCACTAAATGGGGTTATTCCGACTCACTGAGGAGATAAACCGATGGAAGTGTGTTGAGGGCGTTTCTGTATGCCCAAATTATGTTCAATTTAATCTTACTTCTTGTGATAAATATGGAAAGAGTCCCAACTGCTCTCAGTCTCCAATTGGGGTTTGCAGTGGGGCTGACGGGAAAGAAGGGAAATAGATTAAAAGTTCCTGTCTAGTCGATTTGGTCACCAAACAACACGGCTTTTGCCATTTTGAGAAATATTTAGATTCAGAATAGTACTCTTTCACCAATGACGGCCTTCGTAGTCGAGGGGAAGGCTCTTGATTCGCAATCCGAAGGTCGCGGGATCAAATTCCGGCGTGGCCAAATAAGTTTTATTCGATTAATTTGTGTTATTCTCAATTAATTAATTAAAAACAATAGTTAGTATATTTGCTGCACGTTTCAGTGTGGAAGATATCGGTATCGCCTTTGTGTAAGGCCACCTTTCATAATTGAAACGATGCTTGGAATGGCTTTAACCGTGTTTGGTAACCAGATCCGAATAGCCTGGCACTTCCAAATGAACCTCTTCCTCATCTCTTTCCCTCCCCCACTACCTTCAGCCTCACAACTCACCCCAATTGGGGATACCATAGAATCACTTGCTCCAGACGGGAGCAGTTGGGACTGTTGTGTGGTATTCAGATAAAAAAGGTGACAATGAGTATATACCACTCATGTCTGGGGCCAAGGAGTCAAAAGATTTTATTGGATTTCCGTCAGTAGGTACTCTTTCTTATCGCTATAAATTACACTTCTTTTGATTTTACGTTCTGTGTTTCGACTATACCTTCCTTCCCTCGATACGATATTGAAAATTTAGCTGACTAAGGGAGGAAAGTAGAAACCTCAGAAAAATTTATGTTTTGTCAATATTATATTAATTACCCTCCTCTGCATTTAAGGCAGCACACTTAAGTCCTTATTCCACCGGAAAAATCTAAATTAAAAAATACATAATACGAGTTATTAAAACAATTCTATCCCTGAGTAAACTGCCGATTAGCCAGGACTCAACAACCATTTTAGTTCTGTGATCAATGTCACCTGATGAGTAGTTACTCGTTACTCAACTGTTTATTCAAAGGTGGTTAATATAGGAGATAGAAGTTTTTAATTTTTCATTCATTCTATCTGAAACATCGGTATTTAGAATTATTAGAAAATATTGTCTTAAGTATCAACTTATATAATTTAAAGACATTTTTAAGCAAATAGAGTGCTCCTAGGTGACGTGACGTCATCGTTCTAGTATCTTGGGACTTTTTCGTTTCATACAATTAATCCCAGAGAGAGGTTGTACGTACTAGGGCATCCGATTCTTAAACGGAACGACGTCCGATTTTTGAACGGAGGTGTCTCCGTAAAATTAAATGTATTTCGAAGGGTTTTTTTAAGGCCCAAATAATATTAAGTACGTGAAAAGAGGCTTGAAAAATGTTTCTGTCTAAATTTGCATAATTTTACATATCGAACAGTATTAATACGGTAACGTCTGCGTGGTTGAATTTCAGTACCCAGCTTCGAGTGCATGTCTGACGCCACGCCATACGCGCCGTGCCACAAATAACATCTATGTGTGTGGAATTTCATTCAAAGGTATTGTTATAATTCGGTTTCCAACTCAAGAATTCGTCACAAGATGTCGCTACTTCCGTCAGCAGGTCGGATGGGACGTCTCCCCCTTAGGTATAAATAACTGCTACGAATTTGTGAATATGTAGTATCTCTCCGGATATGGAAAGATTGAAAGATTGACGGTAATACACGTTGTATCAAGCGGATATATATTACATGTGACGTCATTGCTCTGTCTCGGTTACTTTGTCACGCTGATTAGCTACACTGGATGACAGTGGATCTGAGGAACGGGCTGTTTTTAAAACCAGTTCCTATTAGATTAATAAAATAGTCACCCACACTAACTGGGCGAACCTAAACCAAAAACCGCCCGTAGGACCTAATAGTTAACAGCTAGTTTCATAAAATTAACTTCGTATTTTAGTAATTTAGTTTTCTCTGAATTGGTGAAGGTGAACATTACGTTTAGTCAACTTCTTTACAGAACAAAATAATAAGCACATATATAACTGCATGCGTGTTTATTACGAGTCGAATTTTCTGGGAATATCACCGAAATCTTTATTTGGAATGTTGGGTGCCACGTATAAAGTTGTTATATTTAATTTAAATCAATGTGCTTGGCAATTACCACGGATGATATTTTATTTTTAGGATAAGTTTGACTTTCTGTGTGTCTGTCTGTGGCCTCAAAGAAATTGACCGATTAAGATGCGTTTTTTTTGTTGTTTTAAAGCTGACGTGATCGAGAAGGTTCTTAGCTACAATTCGTAAAAATCTGTTTAGGCGTTTCAAGGTCATAAACTCTTTTTTTATTATTGTTGTTAGCTCCGGTAGGGATCGTATTTACTTTATTTTCAAACATATGAGTGACCTCATATATGAAAAACAAATGTATGCTAGAACTACTCTGATGATGGAGTTCGAAGTTAGGAGACGAAACCCTGGATTGCCTTTTAGTAAACCCATCAAGTTTGGGCTCATTAGATTCGTCTTAACTAGTACTGTTCATTCTTCCTGATGACGAGGACCTGATGCTGGAACTGGAAAGTGGCTGTATAATGTGTCAGGGGTTCTTTAAAATTTTTAATTTTATCACCCAATTATTGTAAGCGTTTTTAAGTATCCAGATATAACAAAAAATGACTTTGAATGCTTTTATACATTCAATACTATTTTTATCTTGATTACGCCAACCTCTTGGAAATAAAAATGTAATAACGGGAAAGGCCCTGTTTCACTAGGCCATGATAACATATTATTATAGTTAGTCTCTATTTTTATTTTTATTTTTATTAACAAGGTTTGTTTAAAATATATATATATATATTTTTAGTACAAAACTTATTTGCATTTTGTATCGCCAACCGCAACATCTGCATGGGGATATATATATATCTACTTATAATGATTTGTTGTAAACAAAAAAAATATTTATGCAAAGGGATTGCTGCAATAAATATTATTATATTTATTAATAATGAATAATGATTTTTTTGAATTATTTTATGTGTATTGTTTTACGTTTAAAACAATTTTAAAAATATTTTTTCTCTTACCATAGTGGCTGGATGGTAAAAGGTCATTGTTATATCTGTTAAAAAATATTAAGTTAACATTACTGTGGTGTAAACTTCAAAAAAAATTATTCCATGGAGTTTCTTAACTTTTCCCTTTTAACAATAATAATAATCTCCGTTAAATTGTGGAAAAATGGCCTATTTTAAAACCGCAATCCATTTAAACCATCTCCAACCTTTCGTACCAAAATCTAACCCTTTATTTATCCACCCGTTTAACCTTCAAGAATACATCAAAACCTACTCATTTGGTTATGTTTTCAAGTTTTAAATTGAAGAAATAATTGAAATATAATTAAAATATGTAATTACTTAATAATAAATATAACATTTTCTCCTGGAAATTACGACTATTTATTGTAAAACCTTTTTCTGTGTACCTATTTAATATTAAAAATCCAAATAAAATTCAATGTCCGTAAATAATATTTGATGATTGCTATGTATATACGAAAGTTAGTTTTCAAACTTATTATTATTTGTGTGATGTAATTTGTCAGTGTAGGTACTACAAGTTACTTTTAAAGTGGAGAAGATTGTTGATAATTTATATTCGAGAGTTAAAATTGGATTAAAATTATGTAAAGGCAGTGTAACTTACTAAAATGTTATGTGTTGTTCTCTTAACAATTAAATACAATGTAATCCCTTTGTAAACAGGTTGCCAAATAAACATTGTACCAAAAATACTGCATTCAAACATAGTTTTATTCACAAATGTTTTTTTTTTTCATTGTTTAAAAGTGCATTTGTACAAGGTGTCCGGGGTAATAAACTGGATGGACAGGGTTACGAATGGAAGGTTCGGATGAATAAAGAAAAAGACGTTATTAAAACTATAAAAATCCGAAAACTTCAATATCTTGGACATGTGATGAGACATCCAGAGAAGAATGAGATCTTGCATCTCATAATGCAGGGAAAGATTGCCGGAAGACGGGGCCCTGGAAGAAGGAGAACCTCATGGCTGAAAAACTGGAGACAGTGGTTTGGCCAGTCTACCGTAGAGCTGCGTACCAAAGTCCGCATAGCCAACATGATATCCAACGTCCGTTGAACGGACAGGGCATAAGAAGAAGAAGAAGTCCGGATAAAAGTGCACAAACTTCGGGAGGCAATTCTGCACAGAACAAGTAAAAAAGAAAAATATTTTTTTCGAAATTCCTACGTTTTAGAGTAGTTTTCTGGTAAAAAATGAATTCTACCCATGTATGGAAAAAATAATATTCTTCCATGGAAAAATATTTATGTCTATAAAAAAACTTTGGAATTTCGAAAAAGTTATTTATCTTTTTTACTTCTACTGTCATGTAGAATGTAGAATCACCTGACGAAGTTAGTGTCCCCCGGACACCCTGTAGAATAACCAGATACAACAAGATGTATTGACTTTTTTCTACTAAAATGTATAAATCGATTTCGAAAGATTGTTTTTTATCTGGTAAAGGTATGTTTTATTTTTGAGAAAAAATGATTATTTTTAGTATAATTTTACCGTAGGTCTGGCAGATTTGTTAAATTATCAAACATAATTTTGTATTATTCAACACATATTTCAAATCATATAAAATGCAGTAAAATAAATTATCTAGGAATATGTCAGAATTTTAATTTTCGTTCAAATAAAATCTTTAAAAAAAAGATCCGCGCGCGTGTTTTGTGACCAAAATAGGTACTTCAGTTTGTCTATTTATTTACGGTCTTACAAACGGTTCCATGCAAACTCAGAATGAAACCAACTCAGAACTTCCTCAGAAAGGTCATTAAAATAAACAAATAAAAAATTAAAATAGCCGGTAACCCTTACCTATTTAACCATTTTTTTTTTAATATATTTTTTTTTATCATCACTCATAATGATATTTCTGAAGTAGTTCTGAGTTGGTATCATTCTGAGTTGGCTGGTCACCCTTACAAACTAACATTTATCAGTTTTTTTTATATTCTTATTTTGCTAAGACGTTATTGAGAAATTGTAAATATTTATAATAAAATTAGTTACAAAAAGGACATTATTTTAATAGTTTTTTGAATATAGGTAAAATAAAGATTTAGGATATAAAATAAGATAGGATAAATAAATATTTTCTACTGAAATAAAATAAATAGTGAGTTATTATTTAAAAATGCTGGTACGGAGAATAATTAATCTTTCTCATAGGAACCGCCCTGTACAGTTGCAAGAGTACAATCGCAAGAACGTCTTTCGACGAAATTTGAATTCTCGGCCGCTGGTTAAGAAAATGAAATTTTCATCTCCGGTGATATTTTTTTGTTTTTTTTTTTTAAATGAAAAACATAAAACATCATCAGTAGGTATTGGGCAGTTAGGGTGGGTGAGGGGTCGGTTGGTTACTCGGCTGAGTGACCAGTGACGACAAGTGAAAGAAATTATTTTGAAAGAAACCAAAATTTTATTTAGATTTTTTACTTCTATTTCACTATTTTTTTCACCATGGCGATACTGAGCATGGCCCCACCTTACACCATTTTCACCATGGCGATACTGACCATGGCCCCACCTTAAATCTCTGAATTATGCGTCCCGGAAAATACCGGTCCGAGGCAATTAACCCTTAGATCGGCAACTTCATCTGCTATAGGCAGACTAATAGAACCCAAACGAAAGCCAAATACTAAGTTCGGTGATCGTGCTTTCGGAGTATCTGGGCCTAAGGCTTGGAATAGACTCCCTCCGGAATTAAGATGCATAAAAAGCCCAACAGAGTTTTGGTTCAAACTAAAAACCTACCTTTTCGGGCTCTCATACCCTTAACTTAATTTAAATATACCTATTTGAGAGTATCATACTTGTATTGCCTATGATATGTCTTAATCACACTTTTCTTACTGAATTAAAATTACTCGAATCCTTACACATCAATCTGTCTCTCGGAAGATCAAATCCTTGTACTACTGCACCGCCCACCATTAAATGTTGCTTTTACTTTCCAAAATACACTCATTAAAGAATATATTACATATTAATATTAAAATATTTTCAGGATTACAACATGTGTTCATAATTATGTCCTCTGCGTGCGAACTCTATCTAAATTTCTTTAAATAGACAATAAGCAGTGTTAATTTCAAGCGACCTCCCAGGTAAGTATGGTCCTGTATTAATTCATTTTTAGGCAGCATTGCGTTCATTGGTCAAAATATTGTACATATATTTTCGTATCGGTGATCAATGAACCGGTGTTTGCAATTTTTAGCCATAAGTTGTTTTTAATTGTTTGTCTAGCTTATAGTCTTTCTAGATTTTAGGCATGTATGATAAGTTTGTACAGCGCCCTTGAGGTGATTTTTCACAAAAACGGCGCTTTATAAATCGTCCAAATATTATTATTATTATTATTATTTGAGAGTATCTTCCACTTTGGAACGTGCCGCAAATATAGGTACTAGGTACATATTATTTTAAACGAATACATTGTGAAATGCAATACAACTTATTCAAAGACCGATCAGTGGCTGATGGGTGGTTTGGTATATTTATGGTGGCTGAGTTGCCATCATTGGGTCAGATTACTGTGGTGGTATTAGGAGATTTTCACACATTGTCAGATCATTCGTAAACCGGGAATGTTTGTCTTTCTTTAAAAAAAATTACGTATTTACATTCAAATATACTTGTTCATGCCGGGATTGAGAGTCGAGACCAGGGGCGTAGCTACCGCCTTAAGGCGTATCAATGATACGGGCCCCCGGGCTGCAGAGGCCCCTAACATGTGTAAGCAAAAATTAGTAAAATGTTATCCACAATGTCACTTAATCTCGTGCTTCCCGGGAAAAAAACATATTAAAAAAACTGTCACACATGCCTATAGAGTTTTCACTTCAGAAATGACAAAAGTAAAAAAAAAGCAATCTCTTTTTTTCCCCGGTTAAACGTGTGCCCAAAAGTTGGCAACATCCTACATCGGTTATTGTGGGATTACCCCATTTATATCATTCACTTAAACGGGGGAATCCCGCAATAACCGATGTACAATGACAAACCACGGAGGGCAATATTTACGCGTTTTATTTCATTCCGGTTCAAACGTTATTTATTACATTGTAATACAATACAATCTTGTTCTTCTGATTATTTATTGGTTAATTCGTTTGATTTTTGAAAAGAATGAGTGAAAGGAAAAGAGATTATCCCAGTGGAGCTATGAAAAGAAAAATTAAACAGAAAAGGAAAAGGGTTAAAAAAAAAATGCCCAAAATTTCTTCATTTTTTCAGCAATCGGCTTCTGTGAGTGATTTAGATTGCAATGGTAAGTGCTACCTATTTATCTACCAGTAGCGAAGGGTGAATTTTGGTTTTTGAGAGCAATTATAAGGGCCCCAACTAATTTTGATATAGAGCCCATCCAAGGCACGCTACGCCACTGGTCGAGAGCCTTACCCCTCGACCACGGAGGCCGTCATTATTGTGTTAATACCCATCTTACGACTGTAAACATGGTGTTTCCACGTTTAAATTATCCATGTAAATGGTCAATAACTAATTTATTGTAATATTAAAATTCAAATACATTCTTAACATTACAAAATTAAATATTTTGTAATGTTAAGAGTCAAGTTAGCTTCTCAGAAGCTGGAGGCAGAGGCGTAGCGAGGGGGGACGGCCCGCCTGGGTGCCATTCCACAATGGGGGATGACACCCAACCGAGTGTCACCCCCATTCCCATAAATTCTCTAATTTTTTTTATATTTACTACTCAATTGACAGATTATACCAGCATCCTATTACCCGACACCTTTCTCGCGCTAAACGTTTAAGACCGTTTCGTATGTCACGCCCACGGCATCTGCTACTTCGCACTCTTTAGTTCGGCGATCAGCATGGACCTTTTCAATGATTTCCTCGGCAACCACGTCTGCCGGGTGGCCTGGCCAAATTTTAACGTGTCGACCTTTTGGAATAATAATATTCCATTTACCACGGTAACGTCGTGCTGCAAAGGAATCTCTACTAAGCTAATTTAGAGTTCATTATCGCAGTGGCGGACTAAAGGGGGGGCGGGGGGGGCGGCCCGCCCCGGGCCCCCGGTCCTGGGGGGCCCCCAAACGTCCCCATGTTCCCTTGACCAAATTCTAAACAAGGCTTTAAGGCACACTGTAAAAAAAAAGATTTTTTATTTCATTTTTTGATTGATGCACTTGTTAAGAATGCTCTCACCAAATTTATTAAAAATAAATCCTAAAATTTTTTTATTTATTTTTTTATTTATTTATTTATTTATTAAAAGTATACAATACAGAATATAGTATATTATATAAAGCATTGTACTCCCAAGAGTTAATAAACTCATTGCGGGAATGATACGCATTACATGAAACATATAGCTGTATGTATTAAATGGACATATCATAGGACATACACAACATTATTATTTCAGATAGTCATTCATAAAATGAAGTTTGAGCATTTTAGTTTGGGTCTTTTTACATTGACTTGCACATTTGATCTCGTTGGGTAGTTGATTATATTTTGTGTAAGCTATGTATTCTAGGGATCTTAGTCCATATTTTGTTGATTTGATTTTTGGTATATGAAGTTTGTTGTGATTTCTTGTGTTGTGTTGGTGTACGTCGCAATTGTAATTGAGTGTAGTGTTGGAATGTGCCGAGTGTTGAATTACTTGTAATATAGTTTTGTTATTTCAAAAGTGGGAATGGTGTTAAAAGGAAGTATTTGGGTGTTTCTGTAAATGTCTTTGACGTGTGTATCCCAAGGTAAACTGAATATATTTCGCAGGGCTCTATTTTGGACGACTTGGACTTCTGAAATCATTTTTTTTGTAGCAAATCCCCAGATTCCGGCGAGATATATTAGATGTGAGTGAATCATAGCATGGTAAATCGATCTTAATAGAGAGGGAGGAAGTAACCCACGAAGTCTATATAAAACACCAGTTATAGGAGTAATTTTGGATAGAACATGTTTAAATTGGTGATTCCATGTGAGTTGTGAATCAATGAAAAGGCCAAGATATTTTGTAACATCAGCCCTTTCAAGGCGGTTATTATCAAGACTTATATTAAGACTTACATTTTTTTTATTTGCAAACAATATGTAATGTGTTTGACGGAGATACAACATTTTATGTGAAACCGTTTGAAACAGTTTGTATGTTGAATTATCATTCAGCAAAACTTTGAATGCGTTTTATTTTTGAATGAATTTTATTTTCGTTTTTTTATAGTAGATTTTCACCCTTCATAAAAAAAAAATAGAACGGGGACATCTATAAAACAATCCCTACGTAGGGTCATAGTCATAACCGGATTAAACATGTCGGGGGCCCTAGGCAATGCACGTCTCGGGGCCCCTACCCGATGCGGGGCCCCTAGGCAGTGTCCTACACTGCCTTATGGACAATATGGCCCTGCCAGAGCCGGCTTAAACTTGTCGGGGCCCCTAGGCAATGCACGCCTTGGGGCCCCTTTACCTTAGGGGCACCTACCCAAGGTAGTTGCCTATACGTGTTATGGATAGTACGGAATATATGTTTTTTTTTTCGATATTTAATGTAAATTTCATGGTATCGTTCATAAAAATAAAATAGAAGGGGGCCATTTATAAAACAATCCCTACGTAGGGTCACAGCCAGGGCCGGTTTAAACATGGTGGGGCCCCCTAGGCAATGCACGCCTCGGGGCCCTTTTCCCCTAGGGGCCCCTACTTGATGTGGGCCTTATGGACATTGTGTATGGACTGTTAAGGTCGGCTTAAACATGTCGGGGCCTCTAGGCAATCAACTTCTCGGGGCCCCTACCCAATGCAAGGCCCCTAGGCAGTGGCCTACACTGCCTTATGGACAATAGTGCCCTGCCAGGGCCGGCTTAACCATGCGGGGCTCCTAGGCAATGCACGTCTTGGGGCCCCTTTACCCTATCCCAGGTCTATCCCAGGACCCCGCATTGGATAGGGCGCCTGGGCCCTATCCAATGCGGGGTCCCTAGGAGGTTTCCTATACGTCTTATGGATAATACGGAACATACTCAATTTCATTTTCGATTTTTCATGGCAAATTTCATGGCATCGTTCATAAAAAAATGGAAGGGGCCAATTTTGAAACAATCCCCTACGCAGGGTCCTAGTCAGGGCGGTATTAAACATCTCGGGTCCCCTAGGAAATGCATGCCTTAAGGCCCCTTTACCTTAGGGGCCCCTGAACGATGTGGGCCCCTAGGCAGAGGCCTACACTGCCTTATGGACAATAGGGCCCTGTCAAGGCCGGCTTAAACTTATCGGGGCCCCTAGGCAATGCACGTCTCGGGGCCCCTGCCCGATCGATGTGGGGCCCCTAGGCAGTGGGCCTAGCCTAGGTATTCAGTTATTTTACAAGTTAATATGCATGGAAAAATTCACAGTGTTTCTTTAAATGCTATTTTAGATAGCCCCCAAGAGATTTTTTCTCTATTTTCAACGAGTCGTGTTTTATGAAACATTTTCACAATTTTCGCTTCAATTTTACCGTTTTAAATATTAGCGAACTCTCTCCAACATTCTTAATTACATATCTCTGCATTTTCTTCTCTTTGAGTGGGGATACGGTGCCTTCAGGCACCAGGACACTGTAAAAAAAATGTTTATAATTTTTTTTTAATTTCATTTTCCGAAGTTAGCAATGCTCTCACCAAATGTTTTTTTACAGCATTTTATATGAAACCGTTTGAAACTGCGCATATTGAATTATCGTTCAGCAAAACTTTGAATGCGTTTTTCTTGAATTTTTTTACCTCGTTTTTTAACGTGGTTAACAACATATTAAAAAACTATACATCCGCCTGTATGTATTTTTATTGCATTTGCATTTTCATTTGCATATACAAACTCTTAAACTGTTCGATAATCCGGTATCTATGGCACCACGGAGGGGAATTTTCATATCTAAAAAAAAGAAAAAATGGCGGACCAGCGAATGTTATATTCGAATTTTTATGGAAAATTTTCAGCGTTCTTAAAAAAAAAATAGGAGGTCGCCAAATTAGAAAACCCGGAGGCCCTTTATAAAAAAAATCCCTATGTGGTGCCATAGTGACTGTATTTTCTAACAGTTTAAGACTTAGTGCATGCAAATCGTTTTTCTAAGATGTCGTCAACCAGGTAGAAAAACGTAGTTTCGAGAAAAATGCGTTGAAAACATTTTTTTTCCAACATACAAATGGTTTTAAACTTTCTTGATTTTTTTTAGAATTTCCTTAAAACATTGATAGCATTATTAAAAAATGCATTTTTTAGAAAATGAAATACAAAAAAAAATCATTTTTTTCCAGGACCAGAGGCCCGTGTGAACTGAATAAAATCTTGCAAAATTACATAAACTTTTTATACTAGGGGGGGGGGGCCTCATTCGCTTTTGCCGCCCCGGGCCTCTGACGGGCTTAGTCCGCCACTGCATTATCGCATGACGTTACCGCAAGATGAAACCTTGTTATTCCAAAGGGTCGACACGTTAAAATTCGTTGAATCGATCTCACGGTTGTCATAAATGGTGAAGATTTCCCAGAGATAGAAACTAACTTTGCTTCTATTTATTTGCATGTTCTTCCATACAAAAATAAAAGAAAGTGAATTACGGATCGATGTTGCTGTTTTTCCATTTTATTGAAAAACACGAAATTAACAGGCGTGATACAACTGGCTAGTTGTCCGGTCACCGGACGGCACCCGGACGGAATCGGAATAGTCGTCTGTACATAAATAAACCAATCATCGTCTGTCGTCTCTCTTTCGGAACTACTAGCTAAATCGAGTTGGCAACACTGCAGGTTATTTAGGTGCCAAAACGGGATTGGTCATAGACACCAAGAACGGCTGTGGATTGGTTTGTTTATGGCCAAAACTGCCAAAGATAAAAGATATAAATATAAACGCCATCAAAATCAAACGCCATTTTAGAAAATGGCTGACAAGCTTCCGTTGTCGTCGCTTTTGTAAATGTCAACTTGTAAATTGTATTTTATTTATGATTGTATTCATCTACAGGGTGAATGAGTGCGTATTGTTGTTGAATCCGAACCGTCATAATAATTTTGCCAATACATTGAAAGCATTTTGATGTGGGCTGTAGTTCTTTAGTTGTAACTAAAATGTCATTCATTAACCCTCAAATCCCGATCGAGAATCCGAAGAGACACTACGATAAGTTCGGGTTTCTGGTGGCGGCTGAACAGAACGATAACAGAGAAGTAGAGTACCCGCAGAAGTCTCGCTATCACAGGAGGACAAGTCCGGATTTCGGGGGGAGAAATAGTAACAGAGAAGGCGAAAGGTTTTCTCCAAACAGGAGAGAACGGGAAAATTACAATAGATCGGAGAGAAACGATAGAGAAGGGAGAAGAAGAAAGCGGAATGACTACAGTCCAAGCTTCAATAAGGTAGAAAGGCCCGATAGAGGCAGTAAGAGGGATGATAGGATGGATTTTGATAGCTGGGAGACTACTTACAATCCTCCTCCAAACTTTGTAACTACTATACCACCACCATCTTACACAAATGAGGTGAGCAAATGTACTTCTTTTAAGTTAATTTTTGGTAAATATGCAGTTGGCCCACCTCACGGATAATACGGAACGTTTGTGTTGTCGAAGTATGATGCACGGATAATACCGAGTGTTCCTTTTTTAGGTTGAGGAACTACAAAAGCTGCATGTCATCATAATTTTAATAAACATCCCAGGTTTTGAATGGTTTTTTGGCAAGGCAGGGTATATCCTAGCAGGTTGTGTAATTATGATTGATTGTCTATGAAACAAAAACAGTAAATGCACAATGGCTTTACTGCGTAAGCGAATTAAATTTTTCAAAATTAAAATGTTAAATGCAAATTTTTTGCATGTTTTATTGTTAATTCTTTGGAACAAACGTCAACGGTTAATACGGAATATTTATTTCATAACAATCAATCATAATTACACAAGCCCGCTAGGATAAACCCTGCCTTGCCCTCAAACCACTCAAAACCTGGGATGTTTTTTTAAAATTATGATGACATGAAGCTAAAGGTTTTATCAAAAAAAGTGCGTATTAACCGTTGACGTTTGTTCCGAATATTTACCTTTTTTTTTTCTACCGTTACATAAATACTCACTTGTTGTTATAATAAAGCTAAATCTAACTGTTTGAATACAAAATATTCCGTATTAACGATTAAGCGGAGTAAGACATAATTAATTTAATTTTGAATGGTGCGATAATATTATAAACACTGGCCTTCGTCCAAGTAAAAAATAACTCTTACCTATCACACAAATTCATGGCGACTAGCGGTGTACCTCAAGGGTCACATCTAGGCCCAATACTGTTCCTACTTTTTATAAATGATATCATCACTGTTTTTGATAATAATGTTAAAGTGTTGCTTTTAGCCGGTGACTTAAAACTATTTAAACTTATAAAAACGATAAATGACTGAATTCACATTCAATTAAATTTAAATAAACTACAAGATTGGTGCAAAACTAATAAACTTTATCTGAATTTAAGTAAATGCCAGATAATAAGATTTTTCAGAACAAATCAACCCCTTAACTATCAATATAATATTAATAATGTTTCCCTCACCTCTGTCAGTGAGATTAATGATCTTGGCATTATTTTCGATTCCAAATTCAACTTTCTTTCACAAATAAATAAATACAGTAACCAATAAAGGATTAAAAATGCTAGGCTTCATTCTGCGAAATGGCAGAGACTTTCAAAATATTTCAACATTAAAAATCCTATATTCCTCTCTAGTTCGAAGTCAAGTCGAATATAATTCTTCTATATGGTCACCTCACTTCAAAATCCACTCCGATTCCATGGAAAAAATTCAGCAAAAATTCTTAAGATTCATTAACTATTAACTTGGTCTACCAATAGAATCAATAAATTACAATCACTTGATGAAATAATTAAACTTACTCAAACTTTCAGATAGAAGACTTGTTTTTGACTTGACTTTTATTTTTAAAATTGTTAATGGTATAATATACAGTCCTGATTTATTAAACCTAATTACCTTCCACATACTTACTAGAACTACTCGATCCAAAATTCTTTTTAATTGCAACAAAAATATCAGGACTGATTCATTTAGATACTCGCTTATACCTAGATTGCATGCAGTTGGCAATGCTTTCTCAGAAGTAGTAGATGTGTTCAACTGCACCGAATATAGTTATAAGAAGGCTATAATATCATACCTCAATCACAATAATCAATGTTAGGTATAATAGTGTTCATCTGCACGGCGTCTATATCATACTCTACTATAGATTCCAAACTACGCACTTACTTCATTTATATTAACTATCAAGCAGACTAGTTAAGTGTTAGCTAATAAATGTATAATTTTTTTTCAAAATTATTATTTTAAAACAAAGTTATTATTGAATCTGTAACTGACAGCCCTGAAAAGCAGAACTAAATAGCAGTACCTGTAGTCATTTCAAACTCAGTCATTTCAAACTGAAGGTAATAATATCATGTACTCCATTTTAGCCAATTCCTGGAATCCAACGATATGTTCAAATAGAATTAAAGTATATTATACTTGATGTTAACAATTTTTCTAAGAAGTCACCTTTATTTACTTATTTTTATTCTGCATAAAATGTGTATTCTCTATACGAGCTCATATTCTTTTTTTTGGTTGTAATACATAATTGTATCCTATAACTAAATACTAGTTGTTATCACACGCAGAGGCGGCCCGTGACAAAATTTGCGAGCAGTGCATTTCACAAAAAAATGATAGCATTAACATGGGAAAATAAAGTGATTTAAAGGGCGCGACATACCTAGTACAAACCTTCACTTGTAGAGAAAATCCATTCGTCGCTCTATCATTTGTGAAAATACTTTACTGACACGATTATTAATGTCTGGTATGGTAAATAGAAGATATCAAACATTTTTCGATGCTCATCATTGCATGAAGCCGAAGCATGAAGCCGATGTTTGGACACAGTGTTCCTCACAAATGTTTTTACATGTAATATAATAAACGTGACCGGGAGCATCCAACGAAAATAAATTGATGGAAGTGACAAAGTATTTAGTAATTTATGAATCACACTTCAGTACATGTTTGTAAACGTAGAAAAACACCGTTCGCACTCAACAGTTGTCATTGGAATAGTACAAATTATGTTCAAAAGTTTAACCATTTCACTAAAACACTCCACTAAGTTACATTCGATAAATTCGACGTTACCTAATCGCAATGTTTTCAGTAGCACTCATTTTAAATAAGTTTTTTTACAGAATAAAACTTGCGAAAACCGTTGAATGCTGTCAATACCGAAAAAATACTCACTTCGCCAGGCTGGCGACCGATGGCGTTAAAAAATAACATTGTAAATTAGTTCTAAATTCGTTCAAAATAACTATTTCATTCCAAAGGTTCGGGACCACATTACGCAAGTTTAATGTTTTGTCATTTGCTCCGGCAATGCACGCAAGCACCATATGTCTTCTCTGCTTTCACACGTCAATCTTCGTATGGGTCTATCCCTGTCATGCTCATTTCACGGGCACGGGCACTTCAGCATCTGGAGATGACCCCAGTAGAAATATACCTTCATGTGACGTCACGCCTAGGCATAACAAAATGTGCACGAATTCCTTTCTCTCATGGAAGGGAGTCTAGTCAATTGGTATGGATTTTGTAACGAATTGGCGGGAATTCTTTGTGAGAGGATGTACTAATTTACACTTCTGATGGATATCGAAGTTTGGAAGTGCACTGCACGAATGCACTGAGGAAGGAGCCGCCTCTGATCACACGTATATATGTACTTGGTTTAATGTACATTCTTATTTTGTTATCATTATAATTACCCTCCTGTGTACCACTGTGTATCATGTATCATGCATCACCGGATTGTAAAAGCCATTTTATGGCATTGAAATAAATAAATAAATAAATAAACCCCACATCAACGGCAACGAAACAAACAACGTTCAAATAGAATTAAAGTATATTATACTTGATGTTAACAATTTTTCTAAGAAGTCACCTTTATTTACTTATTTTTATTCTGCATAAAATGTGTATTCTCTATACGAGCTCATATTCTTTTTTTTGGTTGTAATACATAATTGTATCCTATAACTAAATACTAGTTGTTATCACACGTATATATGTACTTGGTTTAATGTACATTCTTATTTTGTTATCATTATAATTACCCTCCTGTGTACCACTGTGTATCATGTATCATGCATCACCGGATTGTAAAAGCCATTTTATGGCATTGAAATAAATAAATAAACCCCACATCAACGGCAACGAAACAAAACTATCTAACTAAAGCCTACTGTTTTGCATCATGATCTATTATTATTTTTATTATTACAGAATTCCATAATATGTTGGCATTGTGTGTTTGGAATTTACAAATGCTTAACCATAAATTTACCTATTGTTTATGTACCTACATAACGGAATCTATTGATTATACAAGTTGTATCTTATGGGTAACCAACCTAATTCTTTTCGGTTGCATTGATAATAATATATTGACGTGTTCTCCTATGTTTTTCAAATTTCACACACTTCTAAATTACGTGTTAAGTAATATCTTAATTTGAATCGGTCATCAGTTTGTATTGCACCAATTTAAAAAAAAAATATTTCTGTTAGCACAGTATCTGAGTTAGTTTTTTATAAGTTAAAAACACAGCAACTAAATATGGTGCAGGTATGAAAATATTGAACATGGTTGTGTTTTGTGAAACTCCATCATTAATGTGATTTTTTTCCCCAGCCCCCCCCCCAATCATATCCGGCCCCACCGCCATACGGTCAATTTCCTCAGGCCCAATACAATAACTTCCTGGAGGCCCCAAGGCAGGAACCGGGACCAGAAATGGGAGTTCCAGCCCCACCTCCCGCCCCATCCCTACAGCAGTCCAACTGGGCCCCCACGCCCCCTGTCCTCAACACCCAGGAAGACAAGGTCAAGCGCGAAGGTGAGAATCGTTTTCACATTAACTTAATGTGTTATCACTTTTGAACGGAACGACCTGATCTTGCCCAGCCATTGTGCGAACATAACACATATGCTGTGACGATATTACATGATTATTGTTTCCGTGGAAATCATAGATTAATAGAAATGAAGGATAAGGGCCATGAACGATTATTAGTATGCAACCGCATGCCCAACAAGTGTCGCCAACGTACTACTGTAAATTCCTTCTACGGACGGTGACGTACGTTTGCTTCTACCTGCACTAAAGTTTTGATGATCCGTCCAGTTGTTGCTCGGTGACAGCCAGCACGCACATGTGCAGTATCTCCCTTCGTTTCTATTATGTATGATGAATATCTAAATTGTTAACGTTCACAGAATAAGAACAGTGTGAAGAAGATTTTTGTACAAACACTCATTCTTTGATTCACGGCTACAAATAAATCCGTTATCACAGTGTGCTATATTATGCATTCTCAAATCGATTTAAACTCAACAAAAAAATTTAACTACAATCAAAAGTTTTGTGATGCATGTATTGTGTAGAAAAATGTTTTTATTTTATGTTGTGACTATATTTTCAGAACATACCGAACTTTTCGTGTCATACGGTAACATTTTTTTTTCTATGTTCTACATTAAGGAATCTTCAAAAATGTTATTGTATAACAAACTAGGATTGTTCTTTCGCTGTCAAAAATAATATAATATTCATCTTGCTGACATTGCAATCTGAACTTACTTAGTGTTCTCTGTCTCTATGATATTTATATTTTTTTATATAAAGCGCAATGCTTCCAAATCTTACTATAAAACTACCTATTAAACTGAGGCAGCTAGAAACGGTGACTGGCATCTTTAAATTTGAACAACTGTGTGTTAAATTTGAGTTCGCACGGCTATTTTCAGCTCGCACTGTCATTTCCATCATAAACTGTGAAGTTTTGAAATGTCTGTATAATTTAATTTTCCTGCTCTCAACACAGGAGTTCGTAGTGAGACAGGCACAGCACATCACCAATTGTAATAGAAAACGATGAATAATAAATAAAATAAATTCCATATTATCACTGTTTGGGCGGAATGGATAGTTGCACTGTTTATGCTGATCCTACTTGAAGGCCTGAAAAGACATGATATTTTATAAGAATATTGTAAGGGTCCCAACTATAAGTTATGTATAAAACATATAAATACAGTACAATCTCACTAATCTGGCGCTTCAATAGACCGATACGTCTAATAAACCGGCACCCTCTGCCCGCGCCTCCCTCGCCCCTCTACGCCTATGCACTCCATCGCCGCGTCGTCGTTTAGCAGTCTAACCTCAAACTTATCTCAGGTGCATGTGCATACGTATTTACCTGTTGTTTTGAAGTGAGAATAGTGTGTAATTAAAAATGCTTTGTTTTATTTATTACTAGCTTTTACCCACGGCTTCGCTCGCATAGTATTAGTGGGAAATTACTGGCATAATTGTTATTATTCTTGCTATTTTGTCTAAATAAATATTGTTTAATAGAAAATTTCAAAATTTGAGAATGACATTTCGCAAATAAAAATTCTATTTTAGAAAATATTTATATTATAGAAATAGACATTTATTTTAAGTACCTACTCCCTTTATTAGTATTTTATTCATATTTGAATCCAGAGTAACCTAAAAAAATAAGAAAATGACAGTCCACTTCAAACGCTATGCTTTATAGCAACTTTATGCTTTTTGTTCGGAGAATAAACATTTTTAGAGATAGTAGATATTAACTACAACGCCAAAAAAGTACTCTTTTTAATCACAACAAAGCATTCTTTTTAAGCCTAAAATTTAAAAAAAAAACATTGTTTCCAAGGTAACAATTTGTTTGACGTTTGCAAAAACTCTATTTTGTTAGGGACAGAAAACGTATGATACATAATTTCATAACGCCACAGCTCATTCATAACGCCAGAGCTTACCAATATATAAAGCCGTTGTTACTCGCAAATAATGTAGCTTTCGATTAGTGAAAGAATTTTTAAATTCCATTCGATATTTATTGCGTGAAAGAGTAAGGACCATCCATACAAACTTTCGCATTTATAATATTAGTAAGATGATTTTTTCTCTATAATCCAGTAATCCGAACATTCCAATAATCCAGCACCCTCTGGTTTTTAATAGTGCCGGACTAGTGAGATTGTACTGTACCTATATGTGTTTATGTGATTCAAGTCTTACCCATCTTCACGCCTCCTTATCTTTTTGTGTGGAAGAATATTTTATCAAAAGAAAAGTCACACGTTTGCTCTGGATATGTGCAAATTGTTTTTTTTTTGTAAAGATTTGTAAAAACCAATTTTTTTGTAACATAAAATATGTTCATTTTTTACACATAAAACGTCACTAAATGGCCCAAGACTTAAGGCCGCTGTTCCTAACTTTTCGATAGACCAATCTGAGTCTACCATCAGCAAACAATTTGTAAGTATTTTAAAGGTAACGCTTGGTTCTCGTTGTTCCCAAATATGTTATCGTTGCATATCTTAAGTGACCCCGCCTACTTTGGCCCTGCCCAAAACAGCTTCAAAGTAAAAACTTTCGATGTTAAATTAATAAGAGTTAAATATTATATTTATTATTAACACACATAATTTCTTTTAAATACTGTGTTATCCATAAACTTGCATTTTATATGTATATTTTTTTTAAATGTATAAAATATGTTTAAAATAAAGTGTTAGCTTGACACCTTTGCCATTTGCGCGTCGGTACCTCGTGGCGTTGGCGCCACTCTGTTGACGCTTTTTATAACTTTGCTTTGCTCAATCGAATTTAATCCACGTGTCCGGCTTCCTTAGATTAAGCGATTCGATGCTTGTGGGTTGGAAAGAGCAAAGTTGTGCATTTGAGCAGTGTTTGCAAACCTTAGTTTCGGCTTAGCAATTGATTAGTAGGATTGGGAACAGCGGCCGTTATTTTAACTTTTGTTTGTGGGGTCCTATTACAAAGTAGGTTATAATTTTGGGCAATACTTTTATAGTTCGGTTATGGTCAGTAGTGTATAAAAAAATCATTGTACATTGTATTTTCAAAGGTATATTGGTTTAAAACAAATTCCATTATGCTGAACGGTTTCTTTGTTTTTGCCCGCCTGAAGTGTGTTATAATTAATTGTTCTGTATTTTTGAATTGCTCATCAACTTAAAAGGTAATGAAACTCAGATTCTGCTAGAACTGGGAAATTGCTATGTACCAGTTTTATATTTTGTTGAAAACAGACACCCTCGTCAAAGGAATCAAATATCTCTTCTAAAAATGTTAACGAGGTTCTCATATTCCCCAGTGTTCTTTTTGATAAACAATTTTAAGATGCATGAATACATTCAGTGTTGAAAAATAACTGATGGGGCTAACTTACCCCATTGTTGTGCTTGTTGAAGTCATCAAAATTTATACTCTATTTTAATATGTTGCAGTATAGTTTTTAGGTTTTTGGCAAAAATGTACTGTTGTTTTAGCACTGAGTGAATTATCCGTGTGGTGCACAATGACTTTAAGTTCTCATCACTATTTTATAATGTTTATCTCAATTTAAACTTGTAGCCAAATTTTATCTTTGCTGAAATGGTACCGGTGAAGGTAAATATATTTGTTCACTGTTCAATTACTTGTCGAAACAGTTTTAAATATTAGTAATATTTCTTTGGTCTGGTAATGTTTCTTTTTTAATTCTGATGCAGTGGTGTAGTGCTAAATATAATAGCCGTGGAACTCTTCAATTTTAACCCGGTGTCAGCACAGTCAAAATATGTAACAACGATAGTAGGGTTGGGTCTAGGAGACCCGAATAAAAAACTTGCTGTGATTTCAATATTTAAAAGAAATTTAGTAACATATTGCAATAATTTGATAATATTGTTTGCAAGATTTTGAGTAAAATTAAACAACTTCATATAAAACTATCTTTAATGACATTTTTATAAAAGTATAATAAAATTTTAACAAAATAGACAACCTCTGTCTTAAAGTTATAAAATTTAAGTTAATCTTACATATTATCATTTGCATCTGCGCAATCTCCACAGTATAACATTGCATGCTGACTGCAGAACTTCTGACGTAGAATTTTCACAATCGGAGTCAGATTTTTAAAATTCGCTGCCGTTCACGTTCTTCACGATCCATTATTGCAAAGGTTCTGAAAATAACAAAACAAATCAATAACATACTTTCTAAGTAATGGCGCAAAATTACGACACAAAATGTATGGTTGGGTCATATTTACCTTTTTCGTGTTTAGCCACGTCTATCCACCGTTGCAGCCACTACACCAGCGATAGCCCGCGGGGAGGGGAGATTGTTAGCTCCAGCTACTGAGAAGTATGGCAACGTTGCACAAGAATTCTAAGAAATAAGCTAATTTTAAAATGGCGCGGGTCAAATTGACCTTTGTTGCTACTAAGATTAAAGATTCGAATTGAGCTCTCCACTGGCTCCGATCCGTTGCCATTAGTCACAAGTCGTCAGGCCTATCCATCCTGTTCCAGTTTTCTCCCACGCAGTCAGTCTCTTCGATCTTGCTCTGGGTCGCTTCTGCAACCTGATGACGATGCAAAAGGCCATAATCCTTTTATGCATGATTTCATTTGCAAGGAAAATGTATGAATGTCGAATAAAGGATTGCGCATACTTTTTATCATGTTTACATCAGGAATGCGACAAAAAGATTAAAATATTTAATAATTTTTAAAAATCACTAATAATCTTACGATGTAATTTATTTTCATACTTTGTTCACTCTAATACTCTACATACAAGCATTTGTGTCCAGTGTTAACTGATATTTCTGAACAACTATAGCTATATAAACCATATGGCTTGAAAGGAAAAATGTCTTATGCGCCATACAGCTGTATGGCGCTTTCCTTTTTTTTCCTTTCCAGCGTCGATATAATAACAATTTTGGAAAAAATATAGAATAGCAATTAGGTGAGTTGGGGTCAGCCTTTTTTTTTTGATGAGATGAACTTTGGTTGATGGTTTTTTTTAATGGATAAATCTATGTTGTCCCCGCCAAGGTTTTAATTTAATTACGTTACGTTAGGCCTTAGTTATGTTAGTAAATTTTTATTTATCGAGTTATCCACAGTAAAACACGCGAAAACTGCCAATCAAAACTTTTGGAAAATTATTTTTCAGTGTGGGGTAATAACAAAAATTTGTGGGGCAAGGCGGACATTCATTCTAAAATCGCATATCATCGTCTTTCTATCTTACCCACTTTGCCAAATTAGTGTGTGAAATATTTAAAGTGCTTATTTATACAAAAAAACAGGCCATTTATAACTTTGGTATACTGGTCTTCCTTCTTACGGGGTAAGATCAGCAAAGTGTTCTCAAAGTGTTTTGGAAACAAGATATATTTTTTAAGTAGGAAATTACGAATCTGTCAGAACAAACTAAATAATTTGGTCTTCCAAGGGTATCACTCTTTGAAGCTGTTTTCCTTTTAAAGCGGTCAATGTAGAAACTGATATTCCACACTTCTGTGATGCAGCATAAATGATAAGATCTTTATTTATGTCTTCGATAGCAGATAAAACATTGTATTGTGCGTAACATATAGCTCGCAGTGTCTTTCTGCAGTAGTTCTGCGGCATCTTCCACTTGAGATCATAATTAAATAGATTGTTTAAAATTGCTAAAGGTTACATTTCTTACTAACATAAATACCCCGCTGCACCTCTGCTGTTAAATCAAGTAATATTTCATAGACACACCGTGCCAAATCGAAAGTTACCAATATTTATTACTGTACTTACAATGGATTCATATTTCTAGCAGTACTAAACCTTTCAACACTTTATTTCAGATGGGATAGGGTGAATCATTACTCTTATTTGATTATTATCTTTGTTTGATGTGTCTGTGGTGAGTAACCGGCCTAGAGGAGACTCATTCTCGCCACCAAATGAGGCCATCCACCATCTCAACTGTCAAGGACAACAATGTATTGCTGGATTACACTTTCATTATTTTCTGTATGTAATATTTTCACCTAATATCCCGTTGTTTGGGTTCCAAATAATTACTGAAGTTGATTGTTTTGTGGTAGCCATCGCGTCGGAAATGCGTAACCAGCGGGCGACTCTGGCCAAGCAAAAGGAAGAGTATTTCAAGAAGGCTACTGTCCTGAAGAGGGAGTTGGAATCTCTGAAACAGCAGAGGGTTGAGCTGCGCGGAGACTCGAGGCGGTCTCCCAGTCCCGACAGTCAGAGATTCTTGAAGGAAAACGCTAAACTACAGGTTATTTATGTTTTTATTTTATTTTATTGCACTCATATCAATCATCTACTCATCCACTTTCACCACTAAGAGATTGTGGGTTGTGGTGCGGGAAAAATCTCCCTTTTAAAAGTATAACTTATATTTTTTAATTTCACCTCCCATGACCTCTCAATGGTTATTATAAATAAAGTAACATGCAATATAGTCATTTTAAGTTCTATGTAGTATTGAATATTCTATTATACTCAACATTTTAGGTTGTCGGATGAGAAACACCTTAGAAAGTGAGATTCTTATGGAATTCACAGAAAAATATTATCAATCAGTGGCAAAATTAAAACTGTTTTAAATAACATTTGAAAGATAAAGGCTTCATTCACATCACCACAAAGTTCCATGAATGTTGTTTAACTTATTATCCCTGAAGTAAATTGTTTGGATATTTATCATTTTATTTACAATTGCGCGAATCTGTTTCTTTCAGATTGAGATTCAGAACAAGATGAAGACTATCAACAATGTGATAGATATGTTGAACGGAATAATCGGAGAGAACCCCACCTCGGGGGAAATCCTGGAGTCCAAGTCCAAGAGCCGGAAGCCAGGCCAGCCAAGAACCCCGACTCAGTCTCCGCCGTCTTCGAGATCCTCGTCTGCAGACAGCGATAAACACTCCTCGACTCGAAACAAGCGGAAATCAAGGTACTCTTTTACTTATGAACTCTTCACCAATAATTCTATAGTATTTAATCTCTCTAGAATAACACATAGCAACCATCGTATTGCAGGGTAATTACTACAACTATGTAACTCTGAAATCAGCCTTTTCGAGTTGTACATAACACCTCTTCCATGTGTACGTTGTATGTTGAGGAAATAAAAAAACTGATTACGGAGTTACCTAGTTGTGGTAATTACCCCGCAGTATTATATTTGTACTGAGGTGGCAATATGTTTGTCAGTATTTTACAAGAAACCAAAATAAACTTTTCACAAGAAACCAAAATAAACTTTTCGCTGGGCATGCCCTTTGAAATGATTAAAAGCAATTTCAAACATTACATCAAAAATAGTATTTTGTAGTCTCAGTCTCGGATGGATTTACGCCCTATTGCGATCACAGTACTGATATTTATTGAAGCATTTTATTTTTTGTAATTTATAAAATCACAATTATTAGATTATTTTTATAGGTTCTAGAGACCTATATAAATTTAAACACAGTGTCTAGAAGAAAACAGGAATTCAGAGAACCAACGTCATATCTCTTCTCAAGAAAACATAGATAGATCATCATGTGAATACATACCAATAACACGTTACCTTCAGGTGATAATGGTTATGGATCAGTGTCAAATTTACAACTTATTTAGCTTTGTCTTTATCCCAATAACTATAAAGTATTGCATCTCAAATACAAAGAGACATCATTTCTTATTTCTAGGTTTTCACATACTTACGTTCGACATCGTGATTTGAATTTGGTGCGTAATAATTTGTAAGCAACTGTATAATTTTATTTTATGACATATCCTGGTGAAATGTAATATTTATATAAGATGGTGAAGCATACAAGGAGATGGTTGCAATGAGGTATTTATTTCTAGTGAAAGCTTCCAGAATCGACCAACTCTACCCAGAAGAAATGTTCGTGTGCTGTGAAAACTGAATAATACTTAAAAATAATATAAAGTGTTATTTGTATTATTTTTATCAATTGCGATGTATTTAATTTTATGAAATGTATCGAATTTTAAATAAATAAAGTGCAATGTTTACCCAAATTATTTCCCGATCAATTAGTGTTACTAAACGGATAAATCATAAAATGAGCATTTAGTTTTAAGTAAATGGCTGTTAAAATGATTGTAAAATGCTTATTTTATATTTAGGTTATTTTATGTATGTATGTACTAGAAAAATATATGTTGGCACTTTAATATTATTATAAGTAAATTGTTTTCAGAATCTGCGTACTCTGTTTGATAGTGAGTGAAACTTCAGACACCTTTAATTGTTTTGTTTGTTACGGTGTTTCTCTCTTTTTTATGTGCTAACGCATCGTATGGCTTTTCAGATCCAAGTCCCGCACCAAACTGAGTGACAAGAAGTTCAATTATGTGTTCTACGACCCGGAGATGCATTGGTGCCGGGTCTGCAACGAGTTCCCTGCCACTGCTAAGGAGTACCTGAACCATCTGCATTCTCCTGCACATCATCGGTGAGCCTTTAAATCATTTATACATACATACATGCAGGACGGCTGGCGTAGCGCAGCGGTAAGGCGCTTGACTCGCATACCGAAGGTCGCGGGATCGAATCCCGGCTTGAAAAATAAATTTTATTTGATTAATTTGTGTTATTTCACAATTTATTCATTTAAAATAATATATAGTATATTTGCGGCACGTTCCAGAGTGGAAGATACTCCCTGTATCGCCCTGGTACCACCATTCAGAATTGAAACGTTGCTTGAAATGGCATTAGCCGTGTTTGGTGACTAGATCTGAATAGCCAGGAAATTCCCCACCTTCGTCTTCCCTATCTCCTTCCCCTCCCCCCTACCCATAGCCTCACAACATACCCCAATTGGTGATGCCATAGTCTCACTGGCTTCAGACGGGAGCAGTTGGGACTCTTGTGCGGTATTCATATAAAAAATAAAAAATTACCCTGGCACTAATCTGCCATCCCTCAAACTGACTAATGGCAGGTGTCCAATTAGTGAAATAAGGCGGATGATACGGCTAATATGTATAAAATAATATGTAAAAAATTAAAACCGGTATTTTGTTAAAAAAACAAACAGCTCTACCGAATTTACGTAAAATTTCAATTCCAAGTTAAAACCAGTGAGATGTTTTATTAGAAAATTTTTAAAATATATTATATAAAAATCTTGTATCACTATGTTTGTGGTCACACTCTTCCGAAACGGCTCGACCGATTTTTATGAAATATTTTATCTATATGTATTTGGTAGGCATGAGAATAGGTTGTAAAGTATAGTTCATACCGCTAGGCGATTAGGGTGTCCCTATCCAGAAATTTGTTTCTATTTTTATTTTTTTATTTTTTTTAGTATTTTTTTTTATTTGGCATCAAAAAATACCCATATCCCAAAATTTTCACCCTCCTACGCCCACCGTCCCATTTTTTCGCGATTTATTATGCTGTCGTTTCCACGCCAAGGATTGGCGTACAGTTGTAACAAGAAATTGTTTAGGCAGCAATGTAACAAAGCATCTTACTTACTAGATCTTTGTGATACCTACGTAATAATAATCATTAATTAATTAATGTGGCTAGCTGCAGGAAAATAAGAGGTAGAGCATGTAAAGTATCAAATCAAAGTCAATAAAAGACGTCCGTAAATGAACCCACCCATTACACAGATAAAGAGAGATTGAGATGTTTGAGAGGTATCCCTTTGTAAGTAAAACACTTATGTTTGTACTGAATATTGTTGTAAACTTTGGTTTATTCTGTGAATAAATTTACAGAGAGAGAGAGAGTGATTCTGAACACTTGACTGGCAATTTGTATTTAAATCGAGAACTGAATTGAGTCGAGAGGATTGCGAAAAGAAGAATGACATTGCAATAGTCAACAAACTTTTTTATAGACAAAAGTAAAAATCTGACGTGGCCACAGACAAAAGAGATTATAGACACAAAATTCATTGCAATATTTTAGTAAGAGGTGGCATAGACATGAAAGTTTAAGGTAAGAGGCTCTACACATCGAGATTAATTAAATGAGAAAATTAAAGGTGTTCAGTGCTAAATGACGTTAAATATAAACACACAAAATCCAACAAGAACCTGTCTGACTGAGGTGAGGTATTACTGCCCGCATACGTACTAGTAATAATAGTGAAATGTGTTTGCTTTCAGTAATGCATTGGCTCACCTAGAGGCTCCTTGGCACGATGTGGTCACCAACCAGAATGAGGGTATGCCCAACTACCCTGGGGCATCTTCCAAGAGAACTCCAATTAAAGGTAGGAACTAATCAATCACATCATCCCTAACTGAAATCATATTCTACAAACAATCAAATATTTTATTGAAGGTCTATCATGTAATTTATTCTTTTATACGTCCACGGGGTTTTTACGTTGGGTATACATATAATATTAACATTTTTTATAAGCGAGTTAGTAACTAACAGTAAGTTGCAAAAATAATTTCTTACATTATTACAATGGTTTACAATTGGATAAAATTTAACCCCTTGGGCCTCGACGATATTTTGTCAGAGGTACAAAATATTTCCGCTTTTCAATAAAAACCACATTAACGGAATATTTATGAACGTATTCGAAAAATATAAACTGTTTTTGAAAGGTGATAAAATACGCTTTCAAATTTTATAAATCGAAAAAGATATATTGTTTGAGAAATATAAAAAATTTTCATGCAAACATAAAAATTATTTAAAAATGGCTCATCTTACGTTTTTTCTAACTAAAATTACTGATAATGAAAAAAAAAAAACACATACATATTTTATTAGACGACTGTATTTCAAACGTTATTGTCATCTCACTTTTTTTGTCATTCCATGTAAAAACAATTAATAAAAAATTTGCAGAGTTTCATTAATTTATTTCAAATTGTGATTTGAAATTTTGGTTTCGTGAAGGTCTACATTTTACTTCTTTTGTGGTTATTTTTTATATTTTAGTATAAAGTGTGGTATTTTCTCTTTCTAACACCATTTAAATCATATTTCTCACTATGATAGTAAGGGAGACACAACGACTATGAGACATAAATTAAGAATCCCTTTAGAAGACTTAAAATATAATTTATTATTAAATATTCTAAAAATACACACACTAGAAGACAGATGTAAAATAAACTACTTAACATTTTTATTCAAAATACTTAAGGCCCTCCTTTCATTGAGAAACTTGCAAGCGACTCGATCCACGTGCGCGTATCATATGCGCCGATCGTAAGTACCCCCCGTACGATTTTGCTGTTGTCCGCTCACGGCGCTACGCGGTGACAGTCGGTTTCCACTCAGTTCCACGATACCGACAGTGCTGGTTGCACGCGACGCGTCGCGTCATTTATGTCAGCTACTTAATTCGTTTGACGTTTGACAGAAATGACATCGGAAATCGGAACAAGAAAGTAATATTAGATTTGATCTGGAAGTGGAAAAACATGCGTGTTTATACAACTATGCTTAACCAGAATACGTAAGAAAGGATTTAGTGGAGAGGGCATGGATTGATGTTGGAATAAAAGTCAATTTGACAGGTATGTAATGTTGTTTACTTTTCTCACAAATAATATCAAACACAATAATGGGGTAATTCCACAAACGAGGGATTCTGTTGAAAATGTACGGAATATTTAAAGATCATTTTTCTGATTTTAATCATCCTACTAAAAATGTTTGTTTTTTATGTTTTCATTCAATATTATTGATTTTAAAAACGCTCGAAAACTGACAAAATCAAAACGGTTCGTTTTTTTCAAATGGGTTTGTGACGTCACAAGCTACGCCCGGCTAAACCAGCATAAATAAACACTGTCAGAGAGCGTCGGCACTCAGCACGTCACACGATAGCCACGCCCCAAAATATCGTTTTAGCGGTGATTCAAAAATGGTAAACTTTAACTCACTGTAGAAAATTTATTCGACAACATAGAAATAAATAAAAAATGCTGTGATCATCGTAATTTTTTGCTTAATTTTTTTAAACAATAAAAAAAATACGTGGAAATACCCCATTGAACTGCCAAGGTAGCGAAGCCCGAGGAGTGATAAAATAGTTGGCTAAATAATCGTTCATACTTGGGATTGGCATCCATTTAATACATTCCATATAATGATAACCGTTTCTCCAATGACTTTTTAAATTGTACATTCTCCTCTCGCGAAATAAAAAGCCAGGCTCGTAAATGTCGATCCTTCAACTAAGTACCTGGAAAAAATAATTATTAAATTAAAACTTCTGTTATCTTTTTCAGGGCCCGAATGTAAAGAAACACGGAGGAATATTCGCAGTGTTTTTGTCCGAAATATGAAACCTGCAAAAAGTGGATCAGCAGCGAAGAAAAAGAAACCTTACTATTTAAATGAAGTGATGCAATTTACACTACAATTTATTAAATGGAAAATTCGGAGGTGGCTCTATTTTATCAAAACTTTACACCAATTGTAATCCCAGAACCCGATGATTCAGAAATTGTGATCCCAGAATCTGATTTAAACGGCGAAAAATTTGACTTATCTTAAGTTACCCACTATGTATAAGTAATAAATAAACATATATTATACTTTTCTTACCTGAGCTTTATTAATATGTTCCCTCGATACTGACACACTCCCGCATAGTTGTATTTTTGTAATGGATACTAAGGGTCAAAAATTGCACCAAGTTTAAGTAAGTATCCTTCGACATTCAATTAAACTTGTTGTCATCATTCTCATACAGTTCCTTGGCGGCAACGAATGCCCTACAGTTCAGATTTTTTTCGATGTATGGGTGAACCCAAAATCTCCTATTACATCGCTTTTTATTCTATTATTTTCGTCGCTAGAATCGCTTGACATCGTGTTTACTGAGCGGCTGCACTTGAAAAATGATTAAGTTCAGTATATTTCGGGTAGCGCCGTGTACGGAGACCAGCATTAAAAAGTTGTATATCAGCAGGGTACTTGTGGTTGCGTCACAATTACGTAGATTGTCAGTATCTCCATGAAAAGAGGCCCTAACTCTAAATTCGACTGTTGTGAACTCCTGCAACTCATAAACTTACGAATAACGACAGTAACTACACGACAAAATACACTATTCTACTGTAGCATTCATAAGTGGAACTACATTGCCCACTCTCCGATACAACGATTTCACACTATGGGAAATAAATACTTAGGTGATTTTGACATATTTAACATAAACTTGGCGAATTTTGTGGATCTTGTAAAAAACTTATTCCAAAACTATTCCTAAACATCTGTATTTTTGTAAACCTATGAAATCGCTGTATTTGTGTATTTTTATGACTTGTGTACATTTTTTATCAAATCTTGTTTTTATTATTTCTTTATGTGTTTAAAAATCATATGTCATAAATTAATCTGTACTACCAAATATGTAAAAGCCCTTGGGGCGTTAAATAAAATAAATAAAATATATGAGTTGTTCCGAAAACCGCACGGGTTAAAGAAAAAATAATGATAATAAAAATAAACTGAAACGTCTTTTAACAGTATTCAATTTTTTTAGAAAAAAATCCTTATAATATGCATGTCATAAAAGAAGCACTTATTTTCCTACAAATATTTCGACGATAGATCAAAAGACGAAAAAACTGAGATAAATGACATATTAACGAATTTTTTAATGTATTGTCCTTAACAGCATTTCAAATTTCCGCTATCCATATGTTGACAGAAAAATAATTGTTTAACCACTCAGCAACATAAGCAGATATACACGTTAATATGCCGACATCAGTTAAGTACAATAAGGGTGTTTACACGTCAACGCGTATGTTTATACAGAAATCGTCATAACTCCGTTATTGTTCTAGTGACATCCCTAAAACAAAAAGAAGAAGCTCCATAATAAATCAAGCTACCCATCACTATGCAAGATGTCCATAGAAATAGAGAAAAAAAATCTTTTCTGTCAGATACATGACAGACCGCCAAATTGCCTATCCACTGTTCGACATCGTTATTTTTTTATTAAATATTCTTGTATGAAATGATAAAAAAGCGAGGTGACCAAATTGTTTATTATACATTTATAAGATAGAATAAATATTGTCTTTTATATAATCCGTGATTTTAGTACCGTTTTCACATAAAAACATCACGTGAGTCATTTTTTTCATTTTTTTTATGTTTGCATTCTAAATTTAAATGTTTACAAATGTTAATACATATTTATTTGTAACATAACAATTTGAAAGCTTATTTTATATCCTTTCAAAAACAGTTTTTAGTATTCGGCTAAGTTCGGAAATGTTTCATTTATAGAGCTTTAATTGTGAAGCGGAAATAACATAAAGTTTTCGTAAATCTGACATGTCGTTTAAAACGTAAAAAGTGCATATTCGCGATGTATCGGAGTGGTTAAGTATGTTTAAGTTGTTAAATTAAAAATGTCTACATCATTTTTTATATTTGCCAAACTATTTAAGTGAGGAATTGGCGAGTTTGCTACATCATTTTTTTGTGGATTATGACATTGAAATAGGTCCTTTTTGCCTAGTGAGTCCAGTAGGTACCCTTAAATTGACTACACTCAGGAGTTCGCAACAGTCGAGCTGCGAATTTATTATTTAAAAAACAAATGTATATAGGTGGCTTATCTTTCGCTGATCCTCAAGTGTATGTACATATTTTTAAGGTATTTAATAAAAAATAATGTGCTGACTCTGCTCTAAATTTAATATCAAGAGTCTGGATATTTATATATTGTTTTATTGTGGACAGGACTGCAATTCTTTGTGCCGTCTACTGCCTGGTACTGCAAGTTATGCGACCAGTGGATCGGAGACCTTCACTGCGCATCTGCCCATCTGAAGTCCCTGCTTCACTCTCAAAACTACTCCGTAAGTTTTTGTTTTTAATTTTTATTTCTTGCTGGAGAAATGTTGATGAATTACAAAACTCATTTTAGAACAGGAGGATCTTACAATTCATAGATATACATATATATACTATAAATTCAGTACAGCAGTGGTCCCCAACCTTTTTGTCGCCGCGGACCGATTAATGTTTGATAATTTTACCGCAGCCCACTGGGGGGGGACACCCACACACATTGAATTTAGTTTTTTAATAACAAAATATTTGCAAAATATATAATAATAAAAATTACGACTGTGGCACATAAGTTGTAGTGACAAATAATGAGAAAACACAAGATAACAATGAAGGATTATTCCAGAGTTTCAGATTATTTTATTTTTCAATTATCTTTTGGATTTATGGGTATTTTCTATATTTTTGAGGTTAAACGGAATGTAGAAAGTATGTGTTTCATAGACAGAGTATTTTGAGAATGCTTAAGGTTTAATATCGGGATTTTAATGTTATTCTGATATCTTGTATATATATGTATTACCTTGTTAAGTTAATATAATGAAACTTTCTGTTGTAACCCAGGATTGTCTCACAAACTCTTTAAATAGATACACCGGGGTTAACACTTTGGATATTTATTAGTGATTAAAATGAGCTCGGATGGCTTATTAGCAGGCCATAGGAATGATTCTGGGCCCCAACCTTGAGGTTGTAAGTCTCAATCCCTGCATTATCGACAGATTTAATTATTACCAGTGCCATCTATTAGCAGCCTCTTAAATTAATATCTAGGATATCACGTAGTCATATTTGTCAATTCCCGTTTCAGAACTTCACGGAGCTGAACCCCCACTGGGAGATGGACTGGATCTCGGACCGGCAAAAGAACTTTGAGAAGGTGCACAAGTCAGGTGAGCCTCCGGCCGCCACGGAGCAGCAGAAGGCGCTGTACTCCCCGCACACCATCTCCTTCCAGGCCGACGGCTTCCATACCAAGAAGAAGAAGGGCAGCAGTCCGCAGGTTAGAACACTTCCTCTTCTTGCAATGCCACTTCTTGGCGTTGGTTAGGAACATCCATCCACATCCACTACCTCAGTCGTCAACATCAACAACCTTAACCCCTAGAGATTTTTTTTTGGGAGTTTTTTCTCCCAACTCACTAACTCAAAGTCAAGCTATCTCATTTTGTATTTTGGTGAGATATTTGATAACAGTGTTGGAAAGAATGAACACTGCACTATTTGCATTTAAAAGTTTTCAGACGCTTACGAAAATTTTAAAATAATTTTGTGAAACATTTGACATTTGATAAATATTTGTCATAAATATTTTATAAAAATATTATTATGTAAAACGAATAAAAAGTGACCATAAGCTTTTATAATACCTTTGTCTAATTAAATGTTGTTTTTAGTTTCGTTGCAAAGTGTTACTTACATTTTACAAGATAATAACCATCAGTAAGCGACTTTAAAAACTTTATCTATGTTTGCGTTCAAAATTTAATATTTTTAATTGCATAATAGCACAAAAAAAATTTAAAAACTGTATAAAGGACTAAATCAGAATCGCTTGCGCTAATTTCACATTAGATTCTACTTTTTATTTCGTTTCAATTCTGAAATATGAAAAATGTAAAAAATGTAATTCTGAAATATGAAAAATGTTAAATTTGTAGATATAAGATACAAAATTATAACATTAAAAATTTATATGTAACTTAATTATAAGCACCTGTTGACAAGCCAATTCAATTGGCTTAGCAGGACTTGTTTGTGATTTGTAATAACTATTCTTACAATAATAAATAAAATAAAAAAAAAAAAAAAAAAAAGAGTGGTTTTACACCAGGGCGATACCGGGAGTATCTTCCACTCTGGAAAGTGCCGCGTGCAGAAACATCGCTTGAAAGGGCCCTAACCTTACCAGATCTGAAGAGCCAGGTACTTCTGGTAATACTTTGGAAATGCCTTAGTTACACTGGCTTCAGACGGTTTAAACTTCCAGACATCTTTTCATTATGCTTATCTGCTATTCTAATTGTATTTTCTTTTAAACTACAGCCGGAAAAGAATGCTCCTGAAGAAAAGTTGAATGATAAAAAGGATAAGAAGAAGAAGGACAAAAAGAAGAACAAGAAGAAGAAGCGCTCTTCCAGCGAGTCCAGCACCAGCTCCTCTTCATCCAATGGAAGTCGGGAAGAACCGAAAAAGATGAAAAAACCCACTAAAGGTACATAAAAGTAAATACAGTAAAACCCTCGTAAGAAGTTTTCCAAGGGACCGGGCAATAAAACTTCTTAAGCAGGAAAACGTATTAAGAGGGAGCTTCTTAAGAGGGTTTCACTATAGTTTTTTTTTTCATCTACAGAATATTGTGTATTGTTGAACTGTACTATCCATTTTGAAAAATAACTTATTGAACAACATTATTTATAAAGTGATACGCAGTAGAAAAACACAATAACATTATTGCAACCGGGATTTTTAGCTAATTGGGCCATTGCCCTATCCCCTAACCATCCGAGCTATGACAACCTTTAAGGTGGAGTACCGAGCACAGCGACAGTAGCATCGGTGAAACTGCGTCGAAGCCATTCGATTGCTTTCCTTTCCTCCGCGCCGCAGACGCAGACCCCCGCCGCGAGGGTCTGCTAAGATATAATGCCAAATTTGCCTTGGAAAGCCATTTCTGTACCTGAAATGTTTCAACACGAAGCATTTAGATTATTATAAACTTGGTTCACAGTACACTTTTACTTACATTATTTTAGTAATAATAATACTTTTGTAACAATAAAGCAATGTCTTACAAGAGTCCCAGCTGCTCCCGTCTGGAACCAGTGCGACTATGGCATCCCCAATTGGGGTATGTTGGGAGGCTGAAGGTATTGGGGAGGGAAGGAGATGGGGAAGAGGAAGGTGGGAAAGTAATTGGCTATTCAGATCTGGTCACCAAACACGGCTAAAGCCGTTTCAAGCAATGTTTCAATTTTGAATGGTGGTCTTACACCCAGGCGATACTGAGAATATTTTCCACTCTGAAACGTGCCGCAAATATGCTATATATTATTTTTAATGAATTACAGTGAAACCCTCTTAAGAAGTTCTCTCTTAAGAAGTTTCGTGGCTTGAGAAGTTTTGTTTTTTCGGTCCCTCGACCCAAAATTGGTCCAATTTTTCCAACATATACTTAAGGTTTTCCCGCTTAAGGTCCCTTGGAAAACTTCTTAAGAGGGTTTCACTGTAATTGTGAAATAACACAAATTAATTCGATTAGGATTCAATCCTACAATCTTTGTATTGGGAGTCAAGAGCCTTACCCCTCGACCACGGAAGCCGTCAAATTAGAACTCCATAAATTCAAAACTTGGCCTAAATCCGAGAAACCAAACTACAACCAGTGGCGGCCCTTCCGTAGGGGGCAATAGGTAAAAATTTGGATTGAAAAAACTACGCAATTATCAATTTTAAAGCGCCCTAAATTTTAAATTTAGGCTTTCGGAAAACATTATTTCGTTTGTATGCAAGCACCATGAAACGATTCCACTGCCATCTAGTATCCAAATGAGAAGCTATTTTATTTTTTGCAGATTCATAAAAGATAATATCATAGTGTTTCAGCGCCATCTTGCACCCAAATGAGAGCAATTGTATGTACTTACCGTGGAATCAGTTCAAAATTTGTCCCAGAACGGTCTATTGACACTGTCTATTTGCAATACAGACAAAAGAGGTAAACACGATCATGTCTGACGTGTGTTTAGAATCATATCAAATATTTTTTTAAAGAACTTTGGGACATGCCCGAGGCGAGTCTGAAATACATTTATTAACCTCTTATTGGCCGGAAGCCCGCAAACAACCGGAACAAATTAAAAAAAAAAAAATGCATGTGTTATATGTATCTTATGTATAAAGAAACTGTATGAAGAACAAGATCAGAATAGGCCACTTGCATCACATTTTTTAAAATTTTTTTCCAGTTAAGGCAAATATTCTAAGACATTCTTTATTTTTATTTTTTTTTAAATCGTATTTTTGAAGCCCTGGCGATTTTTTGAAAATTTAAATCCGAAAAATCGGACCATTTTTTATAAACCGGAAAGACGGGACATAATTTTATGAGTGCGAAAAAACGATAATTACATAGCCGTAAATCATTTAAAAAAAAGAATGTTTTCCACACGAATAGCAATAAAATGTACGGGGTTCTCTTCGTAACATCTGTAAAAACACCGCCATCTTTATCAAAAAATCAAACCAAAGGATAAGTTCGCATAGAACAAACAATAAATCTAGTGAACAATTCAAAAATTCGCCGGAAATCAAAGTGTTGCCATATAAAAAAAAGTTAATCAGTGTGGAATTTTTCAAAATTAAGGGAACATAATCGGAGACAGGACATTTTCATGTAGTGACGTCACGAGCTCAAATAATAATAAAGCTCAAAAATTAAAAATAAAAAAAACTATACATTTCTAAAAATTTTTACTAATATTTTCGTAATCTTAGTAAAAAAATCTATCCACACGATTTTTTCCAAGTCGTTATGAAATCCATGCAAGTGGCCTGTTGCTTGCGCCTATATCATTCTTGATGTAGCCAAAAGTTTCATTCATCTAGCAACACCAGAATATTTTCAGTAATTATCTATGGAATCCGGGTGTCAGATTTTGCCGCGAAATGAACTGTTGAAAAGTGATATCTCATTTCTATGTGATTGTTCACAAAAACATAGAAAAACCGGCTAAAGTTCGGTTTACTGGCCAAATTCCTAAAAATACAAACTAGTTATTTTTATACTAACTATGGGCCGGGGAATACGAATCTGAAAGAATTAGGCGGCGGCAAGCAATATTTACTGAATTATACGTCTTTAAAAAATTTTTTTCACACATAGGCAAATGGCCATTTTGGAAGCATTCTGATTCCTAGAAAATCAAACTAGTTATTTTTATACTAACTTTGGGCCGGGGAATCCGAATCTGAAAGAATTAGGCGGCGGCAAGCAATATTTAATGAATTATATGACTTTAAAATTTGCTATAAACAGACACAAAAAGAACACATTTTGACATTATCGAAGTAGTAAGAAAACATAGAAAAAGAATAAAGATGTTACATCACATAAAATTAAGTGTTGCCATTAAGCAGTAATATCAATAACGTAAAATAACATGTTTATAATTTAAGTACTTACTTTTTATAAATTTTACTCACTTTTGTATCACAAACCATGCTACCTAAACCTAGCGTAGCCGCTAAACTACTTGAAAACTGGGATGTTTTTTTAAATTGACGCGAGCAGGCGGTATAAAGGGGCACAAACCATGTTACACAAACCTAGCGTAGCAGCTAAACTACTTGAAAACTGGGATGTTTTTTTAAATTGACGCGAGCAGGCGGTATAAAGGGGCACAAACCATGTTATACAAACCTAGCGTAGCCGCTAAACTACTTGAAAACTGGGATGTTTTTTTAAATTGACGCGAGCAGGCGGTATAAAGGGGCACAAACCATGTTACACAAACCTAGCGTAGCAGCTAAACTACTTGAAAACTGGGATGTTTTTTTAAATTGACGCGAGCAGGCGGTATAAAGGGGCACAAACCATGTTATACAAACCTAGCGTAGCCGCTAAACTACTTGAAAACTGGGATGTTTTTTTAAATTGACGCGAGCAGGCGGTATAAAGGGGCACAAACCATGTTGGGTTAGGTTAGGTTAGATTAGGTTAGGTTAGGTTAGGTTAGGTTAGGTTTTATATAATAACATTGATATTGGTGACCGGTCTAGGTAACAACTTTTTAAGACTACGAATTTTCATACTTTTGGTTTAAGAATACGGCCGTTGAGATAGTCATAATTCATCAGGTTAATGTGTTATGTGATGAATTATCATGTGAAGAATTATCGCGTCGGAAAGTTTTACGTTATTGATATAATTAGTTTTTGATTTTATGGCCACACTCAAATTGTTGTTTTTCTATGGTTTTCATGTGTTAAAATGCTTTCAAGATGGCTGTTTTCGTTTGTGTTTATTGAAAATTTAAAAGTCGTGTAATTCTGTTAATATTGCTTGCCGCCGCCTAATTCTTTCAGATTCGGATTCCCCGGCCCAAAGTTAGTATAAAAATAACTAGTTTGATTTTCTAGGAATCAGAATGCTTCCAAAATGGCCATTTTCCTATGTGTGTCAAAAAAATTTTTAAAGTCGTATAATTCAGTTAATATTGCTTGCCGCCGCCTAATTCTTTCAGATTCGTATTCCCCGGCCCATAGTTAGTATAAAAATAACTAGTTTGTATTTTTAGAAATTTGGCCAGTAAACCGAATTTTTTCCGAAAAACCTATCAATTTATCAAACATACGCAAGTAATGTTATTTTTGTAGATAGATAATTGTTCAAGGAATGTGTTTCGGTAAATAAAATATACTATAGCTCAAAATAAATCCACAAAATATTACTTCAAAGTGATGCATTCCGTAATTTCCAGTATGCAATAAAAGAAAAAGTTTCAAAAATGGCTTTCGACAGTTTAAGATGTTAGAGAGAGATGTCAAAAAATATCAGCCGAAAGTTTTTGTGTGATTTATTGCATATTTTTTTTGAAGAGCAAGGTCATCACCCTCAGCACACTGTAAGTCAGATTGAAGACTTGTCTTATTTATTTATACAATACAGGTCCGGAAGTGGGCAATGAAGAGCAAGCACCTCGGGACTTGGCAGCTGATGACCGCATGCTGTCCCAGTGGATGTCCCTCAAGCAGGACACCCTCACCGACCAGGACAAGAAAATCCTGGAGAAACTCAAGCACAGGTCAGTTAACTCTCTCTACCATTGGTGGACAAAACTGCATTAACAATGTCTTCTTGAGTTTTCTTTTAAACCCTTAGGTCTCATTCTTCAGTAGGTTTGAAAATTTCCACTTTGCAATAAAATACAAATAAATTTCTGAATGTATCTGAAAAATTGTATTAATAGTATTTGAAATTAATTAATTAAAATTATTAAGTAAAGTGTACAATGTGCATTCCACTAAACCTCAGAAACGAGTCCCGGTACGATCAAGGGAGTTATATGGTGTGGTAGCCTTCTATCCCCCATCCATGAAGAAGGTTCACGTTTTTACCTGAAGTTTTTGCTGGAAGTTTCGCCCCCTTTCGCCCGAAATTTCTAGAACTGTTCAGAACATTCGAGAGAATTCCACAACATTCCAGAACATCCCGGAACATATCTGAAGGATGGGCTGGAGGCTTCGCCCTCTATAAATTCCTAGAACTGTCCAGAACATTAGAGAGTGTTCGAGAACATTCCACAACATTACAGAACATTTTGGAATGTGCGAATCTGGGTAGAAACTCGTACGGTTATTGACAGTAAGTTTGTGTTAATTTGCAGGGTGAAGACCCGTGCTGGGGAGAAGGTGGAACAAAAGGTGGACGGGCGGGTGGTATCTCGGGAGAGGGAGGCCCGAGAGGTGCTCACCATTCAGGGGGGCTCCCGCTGCCCAGAATCACTGCTGTACCAAAGGTAATCTTTCTGTTTTATATTTGGATTAAGTATTTCATTCTTGTTTATAAACGTTACATTTTAACTTTTTTTTTAAGTAAAAACTTCTTTATTGTATCATTGTGATTTGAAACTCGATAAAACGAAAGCAAACACATACATCTATAGGATTTAGCCTGCGCGAGAATGAGATAAACTAATTGGTGTCCACTTTGTGCGGTACTTATCGGCCTCCTATTTGTGCAGTGCTTCGTAGAATAAAATGTGAAATAATTTTTAAACTTGGTAACAATATTATAATAAATAAACCCTACAATTATCCTACTCCTGATACTCTGCATTCGTCTCATTCTCACGAAGTTTAGTTTTCTGAAGGTTTAACTTCTACCGCGTGTGAATTGCACTCTGTTTTTTTTTTTACATGAGCTCCACACAGGTGGCCTTGAGGAAAATAATTTTCAGTTCAGAGTTCAGGGAAGGAAAAATATTTGAGGGGTAGGAATCTGGGGTTCAGTGTGTCCTGGTCATCCGCCGCCATGACCTAGACAAACCTCACCCCATGAACCCGGGCACCCCTGCTAAATCACTAAACATAGCGATCCACTTGGGGTGACCTATGGCAGAGGTGTTGGTTATCCAATAAATGGTTCCTGGGGCAGCGGTACCCATTCCCGCCTCCCAAATTGAAAGATTAACTAGAGCATTCTCTACAGTGTAATGATCAACTTTATCTCAACCGATTATGGGTTCATTCAAAACCTTCCCGTACACTTAACTTTGCAATTGGTGGCGTCGCTTGTGTAGATTTTGTGGGTTCATAAAAATATATGTATTTAAGAAATAGTTTTGTTTGTTAGTCGTTAGTTCGTTTTTCCACCTGCAAACTTAAGTTTTTCAAGCTGTATACATACATAGTATGAATGTTGTGAGGAATAATAATAATAATTAACATAAATAATTATGCCCCTTGTTAATTTGGATTGCTTGATAAACTTCTAATCACCAAATCATTATATTATTATTTTTTACGATTTGTATTATTAAATACAACTTTTATTGTGTTTCAGGAAAGACACCCGAGATGAAAAAAAATCCAAGGACAGCAGAAGGTAACTTACTATTCTTTTTGATTTCTTACAGGCTCCAATCTTAAGATTCAACTACTTCACACGCAATATAATTCTTATCTCTTTTATTTATTTTACAACATTGGCAATATAGGGCCACCGCTGAGAGATTGGCCGCAATAGAATAAGGAACTTTTCGGACATTAACCTCTCATTTACGGGGAAAAATTTTGCCTTTTTTTTTAAAATGCGATTTTAACCCTTATGTATAAAGAAAGTGTATGAAAAACAAGGTCAGAATTGCTTGCACCAATACCATTCTTGAGGTAGCCAATGGTTTCATTCATATAGCAACACTAGAATATTTTTAAATGCATTATCTATGACTTTTCCAACTGTCAAAAGCGAAAAATACTATGTTTTATGTTTTCAAATGCTTATAAAGATCTTTATTTATTTGCAAACTCCTTTGAATTGTGTTTTTTCATGTTGGGTATGTATTCAGATTTGTATAAAAATAATAAAATCAGTTTATATTTGTGTCAATGTATTTTTTGACATATTATTACCAAAATGGGAGATTTTTTAATCTTTTTTTTAGGTTAGCTATTTTGGAAAAAACTCTTACAATATTATCATGTATACATGAATAACAAGATACATTTTCTGGTAAACAGAAAACAGTCACAAAAAAAACAATTCCTTTGTTTTTTTTTTTTTTTTAAAAGAAAGACAAACATTCCCGGGTTACGAATAACCCAACAATGTTTGAAAATCTCCTACTACCACCACAGAAAGCCGAAAATGTTGCTTGTGTTGTGATGGAGGACTAAGCCAGCCGAGGAATCGAACATGCGACGCCCGGGTGAGACCCAAGCGCTATGCCCACTCAACCACTGACCGGTCAAAATTTATATTTGACCAAAAATCAGAAAGGTTAATTTCGCGCTGTGTTAAGATTTGCCACGGTCAGTCTCTCTACAGCTGGAGAACAGAGCATATTTTGCCATTGGAAATGTGAAATCTTTTGTGGCACAAGTTTTGATGTTCTGTGAATAAAGACAGAAGCAGATTGCTGCCAATAATATGGGTGTTGTTCTTATCTTGTCCAATATGACGGTGTTTATTGCAGCAATCGTGAACGTGATTACGAGCGTGAGGCCGAGAGCGGCAAGCGCCACCAGGACTTTAAGCCGTATCCGGGCCGGCGGGAGAAACAGGATCAGAACGAGGAGAGGTTCGATAAACAGGTTGCCGAGAAGTTGAGGAAGCAGGGAACTTCCACAGCTGATTCCAAGAAGATGCCATTCATCGGTAATAACACCATTATAATATCTTCAATCTTCCCAACATGCCTTCCGTTGATGGGCTTGGTGTAATTTTAAGTGGCCACCTCAGCCACTGGGGCTCCATGGAAGCCAGAGTCAAGTTAGCCTCTCAGAAGATGGGCGTAATTTACAGGGTCCGCAGATACTTTTAGTACACAACTGCTGACCCTGTACAAATCGCAAGTGCGTCCCACTGCTGAATTTGGTAGCCACCTCTGGTCTGGGGGCCCCAAAATACTTGAAAACCTGTTTTCTGTGCAGAAACGAATGTCCGGCTGATAGATTCTCATATTTTAACAAACAGATTGCAATCTTTAGAGCACAGGTGTTAGGTGGTATTGATAGTCCTTGTTCTACCGTTATAACAATGGAAGATGTTCCGAGAAAGCGAGTTTCCTCCTTTGAAAAGACCCCCCACACAGCATTCCCAAAGATGACAATCCCTGAGGGAAATTATTTTCCTCATTGCCTCATCTGTGGAGTTAATGTAAAAAAAAATTAAAACCTTTTTATTTGTCTAATAATTTCTTCATTACAACGTAAATTAATTAATTTTTAATAATTACTGACACAATAATCCCCTGCAACCATAACACAGGGTGAACTTCACAAAATGGGAGCTATATTTTCACTGCCTGCTAGGAATATTGTGCCTTAACACATAGATTTACATAGATTACACAATTTGTGATAGCCAAATACAAAAGTTTGTAAACAGAGAATAAAAAATAAAAGTAAAGCTTTTCCTAAAATATTGTGAGTTTTATGATATTTAATTCCATTATCTGTTCCTCCATGTTGTTAATAAATGATGATTTTACCATTAGGTAAAATGCCGCTGTTCAAGTCGCTCTCCAACAAGCCCGTCAAAGCGGACGAACCCAAACCGGTGGACCCTCAAAAATGCGTGGAGGCTGCAAAGAAGAAACGTGACGAGATCAACGCCCAGATTGAAGAGATGAAGGAGAAGGTCCTGATACGGGGATTATTTTGTAAGTATTTAGATGCTAAATTGTGTTTGAAAAGATGTGTGTGATGTGTGAACCAATTTTTTCGGTAACAGCTTCATGGAAACGAGTTGCAGCGCACCAGACACTGTTCCAGGAATTGAAACAAAGAATGCTACTCACGCGAGGAAAAGCTCGCAGCATCGAATTATAATACTGAGATCCTCTCAGGGATCGTGAAGATTGCTTCGTTTTTATGGAGGCGGCCAAGTTTTTTTTTTTTTCAGTTACCCTTAAAGGGTGTTCTAGGCCATCATTTAAAATTACAGAGAAAGGAAAGGTGAATTTATATATTAATTTTATTTAAATGTGTAAATTTCAGAATTATGTATATGGAAGATTGGAGTCGAGTTCATACAGGGGAGGTAATTTTATATAACGCTTGATAGAAGAGAGAATATTTATTTAGAGAGGGACAATAAAAAAATATGTGATCTAAAGTTCCCACATCTAGACCACAGAATGTACAATCTGGGGAGTCAAGGATGTGAATTTTAAACAGGTGAGAAGGAACAGAACAATGTCCGATTCTCATTCGAATAAGTGAGGAAATTTCTTTTTTGGAAATATGGGGAAATTTTTGAAACCACGGTTTTGATGGGATAATCCTTTGTAAAGAGGTGTAACAGGCACCCTTGGATTGACTAGTAATGTTCCAATACTCTGCCCAAACATTGCGGGATCTATCTTTGATAATAGAAAAAATATCAGATAGGGGAATGTGGTTTACAAGGTTAACAATAGGGTTGGACGCTCCTTGTTTTGCCAAGGAATCCGCAATATCGTTACCCACTATGCCAACACATCCAGCAATCCAAATCAGAGTTGTGGATTCCTGGACATGTTGGCATAGTGGGCCTTGCATAATGAACCTTGCAAATAACTCCTTTGCAGTTATTTGCAAGGTTCATTCAGTAAAATTAAACACCAGTAATAAGTTAGTATAGAAAGAAAATATTTGTATTTAAGTTCGTTCATTGCATGTCTATGAATAGCCTATATATTAGCTAACAATTTATTGGATAACCAACACCTCTGCCGTAGGTCATCCCAAGTGGTTCGCTACATTTGGTGACTTAGCAGGGGTATCCGGGTTCATGGAGTGAGGTTTGTCCGGGTCTTGACGGCGGATGCGTCTGCCCACCATCTGCATGGCAGGCCGGATCGGGAGAGAATGGTTGACGGACTGACTTAACTTCTCCCAAGCTTCTGGGTTACAAGATTAACAAAAAGACCCCGATTACATTTGTCAAATTAAATATTACTTGACTGTCAAAAACACAGACCATCCCAACCGTCGATGATTTCTAGAGTGCTGGCAACGGAAACAACGACTCTCGACAAATCATATCTCCTCTTCACAAATGTTGCCCGCGTAAAAAATATTAATAACTTAATTAATGATATGAGTCTTTTCATAACAGTCCGGTCTGCCCTGCCCACCAAGGAGCAGCCCACGACTGACCCCAACCTACCCGCCCCCGGCCTGGCCCTGCCCACCAGCCTCGCGGAGCCCCTGCCTGCTCCCGCCGTCAGTGAGCCCCCGTCCACCAACCGTGCGCCATTGCCACCAGTGTCCGTGGCCTACCCGCAAACTATTCACAAGTAAGTTCTTTAGTCATTCACTCTATTCACATCACACGGTATTGTAATGTTTCACGGCAAGCACCATTCGATGCTAGGCAGGTAGGCAAATAATTATTACTATGAAACTGCTTGCACATAAGCGCCGAAGCTGATATAGTTCACCAATAATATTGCAAATTGCATCTACGCACGGCGGCGCACCACCTTTGTTTTTATCTACAAACCAAACACAGTTTTTATTGACTCTTCTGCTTTGATAGTCTGCGCCATAGACATATGAATATTGATAGACCAGAACATAAAGGTGAGGGGTAGAAACCAACTACAGCGGGACGAAGGGCAGGAAGATGGCTTTAGTGATACGTGATTCGCCAAAACTCAATCTGACAGTATATAGGCATCTCGCACTATAAAATCATCATTTAGTTCTTAAAAGTAAACTCTGCTTTTGAATGAATAGACCTTTTTACATGGGAGCGCAAATTGCTCGCCACGCAATGAACAAATTTGAAGTTCAAATACGTCAAAGTAAGGTCGCCTATAAGGTCGAGTCCAATATTTTGCTCCTGTAGTTAGTTAATACACTTTTACAAATGTTTCATAATTTACTTACCCCAGTAAACAGTGACGGGCACACTCCATGTATCTCGGAGTGATAGTGTATGTATGGGTATATTTATGGTGTATGTTCAAAAACGATCATATTATGTGATCTGAATTAGCTTAAAATAGTGTAAAATAATGCTTGCCTATGCAATGTCATACCATAATGGGTTTATTCTCTTTTTCTCTTCTATGTTTACACGTATTTATAGCACAAGCCACCATTTTTACCGTGTTATTTACGATGAGAGCTCGACACTGGTCCGGACACGAATGATGATGTCACATTTTTTAGATTGACGCGTGGCTCTCGCAAGCCCAGCCGGTTCCGAAAAATGGTTCCAATGGGAGGGGGAAATAATACGCCTTTTATCGCTTAGGGCAAGTCCATGTATTTTGTACGTCCGTGGTCTGCGCAATTTGGTTGTAGCTCAGCGACAGTTGGCGCGCTTCCATGCCATATCTCCCTGTTTTTCTATTATTATCTATTTATGCATATTTGTCATGTTCTATAGCGCACTTCCTCATTCTACATGACTAAATCAGATCACATATTTTGTCACATCACATAAAAAAAAAAACATACACATATTATTGGACAAATATATTACAAACCTTTACTGTTACCTCACTTTTTTGTCATTTCTTGTAAAAATAATTAATAAAAAATTTCCTAAGTTTCATAAATTTATTTCAAAATGCGTTCTGAAACTTTGGTTTCATAAAGGTCTATAATTTTACAACTTTCATGGTTAACTTTTATATTTGAATATAAAGCGTGGTGGTGTCTCTTTCTAACACCGTTTATATCACATTTCTCACTATAGTAAGGGAGAACAATGATTTCTAGGAGACCTGTGTGAGTTGTTCCAGAAAAACCGAACAAATAGACTTGACTGTTTAAAATTGCCTTTTGTTAAGCCTTGACTTTGGACGCAGTGGTATTAATTTGCATGATGTAATGATTGTCTGGTATTTTTATCTTGTAAACTATTTGAATTTGACGGACAGACACTATTTATTTCCATTTAATATTGCTTATCATCATAAATACAGTGAAACCCTCTTAAAAGAAAAAACAAACTTCTTAAGCAGGAAAACCTGTGTGGGAAACATTAGGCCAATTTTGGGCCGAGTTACTGAAAAAACCAAACTTCTTAAGCCACGAAACATCTTAAGAGGACATTACCAGAGAAACCAGAAATATGTCATTTTTAAATCAGTGTTTAGACTTATTGACTCGTTTCCACAAAAAATTATAAATTGATTTTGAAAGATTGTTCTTTTATCTAGTAAAGTTATGGATTAAATTTTGAGAAAAAATGTTTATTTTAAGTATAATAAGGTTATACCATAGGCCGTTGGCAGATTTGTTATATTTTCAAAAAAGTACATGTATTATACAACACCAATTTCAAATCATATAATCATGCAGTTAAATAAATCCATACATTATCTTGTAAACTTATGTTTTAGAATTTTAATTTTAGTTTAAATAAAATCATTAAAAAATATATACGTGCATGGGTCATTCCGCCGTTTCGTTCAAATTTGCCTGTTTCCGCGGAATTTTTTTTTTTTGCGTTTTTACTATATATTTTTATAGAAATGGGTTCCTGTACCTATCAGATTTAGAGAGGTGAAAAGGGCACCTTTGTGCGACACTTAGATACGAAGAAAATTGATGGAAGGTAATGAAGGGGTGGATGGTAATGAAAAACGGTTGGATGGTAATTTATAAATTTGGATGGTAATGAAGTTTGGTAATGAAACATTAATAGATGGTATTGAACACCTTGTGGGTTCTTAAAATTTCTGTGAATAATGAAAAATGAATTGAAATTGAATAATAAAATAGATATAAGTATCATTTGACCTGAAGTGATGAGCGGATTAGGAAAAAGGAAGAAAAAACGATTAAAGTGAAAAACTAAATGCTTTATTCAGAATTTTGAGCATTGGAGACAAGAAATACATTTTTTCATGCGTAATCAGTTCTGCTTACTTATGCTTGCAATATTTGTATGAATTGTTAAAAAATAATGGACAAAATATCAAAATACAAATGGAAAAAAACAAACTTGTCAATACTTCTGTCGCTGATCCTTCTGCAATTATCTTTGCTTTCTTCAGGGCTTTAATTAGAAGGTTAACGTTACAGTGAAGTTTGCATTGGCAAGTGTCTCGTTCTTTTTTTGGTAAAACAGTCCTGTAGGGTCTACATTTGCAAAAAGTCGAATAGCTGATTTTTTTTTGTTCTTTGCAGAATTTGTTGTGGAGATTTTTGAAGTTATCTGTAATATCTCTTTTTTGTTTTTTTAAACCTTTGCGTTTCACAAATTCTTTTTTTCCGGGAGCTACCCGGCTATTAACATCTTCTTCAAAAAAATCTTGTATCTTCCGTTTTATTTCATTTGTTTTGTTATTCTTGTTTTCAGCTAAAGTCTTTCTGATATGAAAGGGAACTTTGTTGAGGACTTTATATTTCTTTAGCTTTTTCTTGTCTCTCAGTATTTCATTCGCAAACTGTCTTTTCTCTGTTTTTTTAAAGCCTTGTATTTTTCATTTAATCCTCGAGACAGCGATTCACTGAACAACAATTTCTTTTTTACATCTTCGACTTTATTCATTGGGATGTATTTAGCTATCTCGTTTACTTTTTTTCTCTACTGTATCTTCGATTGCTGTATTTGCATTTTGGAGCTGCAACGCTTCCATTTTCTTTTGTTCGTTTCTTTTCTCATTCTTAAGTTTGCTTATCTGGTCCTGTAACTTTTTAATGATTTTCATAGATCTGTACCTTAATTTCCTAACATTCGTTAGAGCACGCATGTTTTTTTGTGTGATTTGTTGTTCATTCTCGACTGTGAGGGGGTCAGTATCTACAGTGTTTTGCACATTATTGGGTAGTTTCGAGACATTTTCATGAATTGGAAGCATATTTTCTATTGTAATCATTTCTGTTTTACGCTGCTACTCTTTTTTCTTCAAATAATTTAGAGAGTTCTTTCGCCATCTTCGTCTTTGCTCTCTCTGTGCTCTTTCACTCATATCTTCAATGCTGCAAATCTTTTTTTGCGCTTTTCGCATTAAGTATCTTTTTTTTTCTTTCACTTTCTGAAGACTGTACAGTTCCGGATTGTTTTTAATCTCTGCATATTTTTGTTGCTTACGTAGCCTGTCCTTGGATAACTTATCTTCTTTTTTCAGTTTTTTTTTTATTTAACTTTGCCATTGTGGTTTAAATTGTTAAGCCTGTAACAAATAATAAAGAAAAATTATCATAAGTATCGGATTAAATGAGAAGTTGAAGAACAAAAATGAATAATTTCATAACTTTTACAAGAGAGCCTAAAAATTTTTACTGCTTTTACATATTTGTTTAATAATTTTTTGCCTAAATGATTGAAAATCTAACAGAAGTGATATCGTTTTTTAATCAAGAAATTTGCGTTGGACTCTTGATGCCCAGTTATGTAGATTTTAGTTTAAATCTGGATTTGTTTAGAAACTTGAAATTGTGTAAAAATTCATCAGTTTTGATAGACAACCGAAGGAATGAAACATCTTGTGACTGTAGGGGAATGTTAAATCATTTGTTTAATATATTCGTTTACATTTGAATAATTATATTATTGAATAAAAAATCGATTTTCAAATAAAAAATCGAAGGGTAAATTTTAACAGATTGTTTTTCCATATTAGAAAATAGATAAAATGAAAATCTGTGTTTCACCAAACCCGAAATTGTCAGACGCTAGAACGCAAGAAACTGCTTTTATTAATAATATTAGCTTTTATTAACCCCAAACATGGTCCCACATGTACGTAAAAATAACCCTTACAAATTTTTCATTACCCTCCACACCTCTTCATTACCATCCAGCAAAAATTTTGACGATACGGAAGGTAATGAATCGGAGGGTAATGAAGTTTTGACAATCTTTCCTCAATTACTCGCTTAATAATGACATTACAAATCTTTATGATTCAATCAGAAATAGTCCGACTAATTATAGTTTATAGATACACGATTCGAATTTTTAAAACATGTACTTACTTTAAAAAATGCTGGAAGGTAATGATGCCTGGTCAGTGACAAAGTTGTTTTCGAGCACTTAGATCGCAGATATTTCTTTATTCAGCGACACATGTCCTCCCCCGTCTGGATGTAGCGGTACTCTGATTAGTAACAGAGGTGCGGGGCGGTGTACAGCTGACGAACAGGGATAAAAGCGGTCTCAGTTTTAATTACCGCTTTCGCGGAAGACGACAGCGATTTTCTCTGGACAAAAACAAAATCTCAATTCTTTCTATGATACAGTAGCTTTAAAAATAAATTAAACACAAATAAATATGCATAATTAGTTGTACATACAGGTCGATTAATGAATGTAGTGATTTTACTAATGTTAACTGATTTTTATTATATATCAATTTACCGGTCGCTCATTTGCAAAGGGAAGGTAATGAAATTTTAGCATGTTTTTTGTAAATCATGAAGCAATTAAGTAACAAATGCCTAATTCGGGAAATACTCCTTTTTCCTTTTTTAAATAGCTACATCTTACAATAAAACTTTCTTGATAAACATTAACTTTCATATGACTTTTTTGCGTGAACATGCGATTTGAACGAAACGGCGGAATGACCCACATGTGTTTCTTGACGTAAATTGGCCAGTTTGTGTATTTATTTGCGTACTTCCAAACTAATATATTTCAAGATTTTTTTAAATACTTATTTTGCTAAGACATTATTGACAAGTCATAAAAATTTTGATCGAAAAATAATCATAAGAAGTAATTAATATTAATTAATTTACAGCTCGCGTTTTACCATTTTTCTTATAGCTCGACGACTCGAGAATTGAGAATTCACTCTGCCCGCAAACGTGGCAGCCGGCGGTTGTCTCCGCGGCGCTCTGTATCGTAATATTTGGAAATGACGAATTTACAACGAAACCAAATAATACGATTTCATTGTTTCGTGTTTGTAAAAACTACAGGGTTTACCGAACGCAAAAATTCATGTTCATTGAATATTTTTATGAAAATTTTGAATTTTTTTTTTATTGTAAATTATTCTTATGTGAATACCGCACAAGAGTCCCAACAGCTTCAAAATAATTTTTTTGAAGTAAAACTTCTTTGCGCACGCTCGACACATGGGGGGTAAGCTGGTAAATGCGTTACGAAAAGTGATGATTGTTACGAAAAATGTCCTGCGAACGGTAATCGATGCGAACGGTGATCGATTGCTAGACGGGTCGGGCCTTAACGAACGCATGTTATTCGTATTATTGTTAATGGTCTATTTTTCCGTAAATAAATAAATAAATTATATACAGTGGGTACCCGGCATGCGTTGCAAGACCAATGTAACCTCGGGGTTAACTAAACTGTAATGGTTCCATCCCAAGTCCCAAGAAACTACATTATATTGCAAACGCCTGCACTATATAACATTATATACAACGGGTACCCGGCATGCGTTGCAAGACCAATGTAACCTCGGGGTTAACTAAACTGTAACGGTTCCATTCCAAGTTCCGAGAAACTACATTATATTGCAAGCGCCTGGACTATATAACATTATATACAACGGGTACCCGGCATGCGTTGCAAGGCCACTGTAACCTCGGGGTCAACTAAACTGTAATGATTTCATCCCAAGTCCCGGGAAACTACATTATATTGCAAGCGCCTGCACTATATAACATTAAATACAGCGGGTACCCGGCATGCGTTGCAAGGCCACTATAACCTCGGGGTCAACTAAACTGTAATGGTTCCATCCCAAGTCCCGGAAAACTGCATTATAATGCAAGCGCCTGCACTATATAACATTATATATAGCGGACACCCGGCGGGCGTTGCCAGGCCACTCAAAGAAAGAAAGGGTTTGTGCGCTTTAATTCTGTTTGTTGAAGTGCTTTTGAATAGGTTCACATAAATTTTTGTGTTTTTGTCCGACACGTCCGCAGGTCGCATACAGCTGTCCGTTTGAGAAGCATGTTTTTTTAAAAATTTATTGTTATAAGTTTGTTAAGTTTTACTTCAATCGTGTGGTCTAAAGACTCTAAAGCACACTAAATTAAAAAATATATATATATTATAAATTATTGTTATGTGAATACCGCACGAGAGTCCCAAATGCTCCAAAAAAATATTGTTATGTAATACCGCATAAGAGTCCAACAGCTCCCAAGAGAGAGAGGTTGGAGGAGAGTTGAGATGAGATGAAAGGGGTGGCTGAGGGGGGGGGGGGTGTTAGAGGTGGGGGGTAAGGGGAGGGGGGTTTAGGGTGGGGGGGTGGGAGGGTAGGCCTTTTTTATATCCATTTTTCGTATTACAAAAATAACAAACACGAGAATCGGGTATGGGTACCACTGCCCCGAGAACCATTTATTAGATAACCAACACGTCTGCCGTAGGTCATCCCAAGCGGTTCGCAACGTTTGGTTCGTGGGGGTGAGGTTTGTTCAGGTTTTGGCGGCGGATGCGTCTGCCCACCAGCTGCATGGCAGGTCGGATCTAGAAAAAGTGGTTGAGGGAGTCCCTTTGACTTCTCCAGCCTTACCCTCTCGGAACATCGCCTTGCACCGCAGTGGGAGGGATGGCCTCATACATCTGCACTCCTGGACACGCTGACCCCCCAGATTTCTACCCACCCCTAATACCCTTTTCCTTCTCCGAAGTTCCTCTCCTTCCTTTCCCTAAAACGAGCCTCCACACAGCATTCCCAAAGTAGAGATAGGCAGTGTGTCGAGCGATTGTAAAAAAACGGTCTCTCCTGATCCGACCTTCCACGTAGACGAACCTCGCCCCATGAACCCGAGCACCCCTGCTAAGTCACTTGGGGTGACCTATGGCAGAGGTGTTGATAATCAAATACATGGTTCCCGAGGCAGCGGTACCCATACCCGCCTTCCAAATTACTGATACTACCTATTGACGGCCGGCGTGGTCAAGGGGTAAGGCTCTTGACTCGCAATCCGAAGGTCGTGGGATCGAATCCCGGCGTAGGCAAATTAATTTTATTTGAATAATTTGGGTTATTTTACAATTATTTAAATTAAAAATAATATATTTGCGTCACGTTCCAGAGTGGAAGATACTTTCAGTATCACCCTGGGTGGTGTAAGACCACCATTCAGAATTGAAACTTGCTAGAAATGGCTATGACCGTGTTTAGTGACCAGATCTGAATAGCCAGGTAATTCCTCGCCTTCCTCTCCCCCATCTCCTTCCCCTCCCCACCACCTTCAGCCTCATAATATACCCCATAGTCACGTCATAGTCTCACCGGCTCCAGACGGGAGCATTTGGGTCTCTTGTGCGGTATTCACATAAATATAAAATAAACAAATATGCACACGAATAAATATTTTAAAATGAGTAATTTTTTACAATCCAACTGAATATTACTATTTTTTTTTCATTTATACCGTACAAGAGTCCCAACTGCTCCCGTCTGGGGCCAGTGGGACTATGGCATCCCTAATTGGGGTATGTTGTAAGGCTGAATGTAGTGGGGAGGGGAAGGATATAGGGAAGAGGAAGGTGGGGAAGTACCTGGCTATTTAGATCTGTTCACTAAACACGGCTAAAGCCATTTCAAGCAACGTTTCAATTCTTAATGGTGGTCTTACATCAGGGCGATACTGAGATATCTAATGGCCGTAAAATACAATTAAAAACAAAATATTAAAAAGAATATAACAAATTGTTTATTCATGTAGGTATCTACTTAATACCTACTGGGTTTACGCATTTTACTTGTATCTATTTATGTTTATGCACTTCGATGTACAAATTACAAATAACTACTACTCATCAAAATTCTGGAAGCGAGAATTTAACATCTTCATCTGACCCATACTGTGGCGTCTAGACAGTCCTAGCGCGTGAGCTAGTACCAAGCTTGGAGCGGAACGAACTCTAGTTCTAAAAATGCCCGCTAGCGAGTGTGTAGCGCTGACGTCGGAATCTGAATTTAAATTTGCTGGTTATTCGCTCTTAAGAGGGTTTCACTGTATATGCATTTCAACTTGTTTTGGAATTTGGTTTTTCTTCATGATACATAAATAATATTTTGTTATCTTTCAGGATCCAGAAAGCGCCAACGATCATCCCTGATCCACCTCCGCCGGTCATCGCAGCTAAAGCAGACATCAAGGCTGCCCCGCAATCTGCAAACAAGAACGAATCCCTCCACAAGGACTTCCAAGATGCTCTGGACATCATATTCCCCTCGGGAAATCCACCCAAGAAGGAGCAGACCCAAACCAAGAGCAACAGTCACAGTCCCATGGATTCTGACATGAGCCACCTCACCAATATACCACCCCCTTCAATGTCTCAGGGGTATCCGCAAATGATGCAGCAGAATTATGGCATGGGGCAGATGGGACCCAGCATGGGGCCTATGGGATCTAACAACATGGGACCGATGGGCCCCAACATGGGACCGATGGGGCCGATGGGACCCAATATGGGACCTATGGGACCAATGGGACCGATGGGGTCCAACAACATGGGACCCATGGGTCCTAACATGGGACCTATGGGACCGATGGGTCCTAATAACATGGGACCTATGGGTCCTAATAACATGGGACCGATGGGTCCTAATAGCATGGGACCTATGGGTCCCCCCCCGCCCGGGATGAACATGATGGGAATGCCTCCGTCAGGACACATGGGGATGATGGGATGGGACTATTCAGGTGGGATGTACCCTCAAACAGGACTGTATGACACCATGTCCCAACAACCTTCCAATAATGCCCCTAGTTCCAAAGGACGCCACGAACAAGAGGACCTGGCTATGCTGGGCATTGATGCTGAAGACATTGGAGCCAGCGGATTTTAAGAAATGAAGTCTCACACAGTGAAACTCTCTTCTAAAGTTTCAATAAACTGAAGAAAAATAACCCTGTTAATGTTGGAACTTTGTAATTGGGTTTTACTGTATCCATTTAACTTAATTATTGTTCGTGGTTGGATCTTCTATTTAACACTAATTATTGTTATACATAATTAATTATATAGCGAATTTACCACTTTGTCACGAGGGCAAATTTTAATGTGTTGTTTCTTAATTCTTTAAAATCTATTTCCATTATTCCACGGCGTAGTTTTTCAACAGAATCATTTTGATTACAATATATTATCATTGCACCTTATGTATATTATGTGATTAAACTTTACTTAATATAAATAACCTCTAAACAGTAATATTAATTAGACAGTTGACACTTTCACGTATAGTACTCTCTCGGTAATCTACCGCTCGGTTATCTGACAACAGATATTTTTTACTAATCGAAAGCACAAAATTAAACTCCATACAATATCAAATTCAGTAGTCCACCGTAAGTAAGTTTTGGTTTTGGTCAACTTACTCTTTCAAGTTGCTCTCGCTAATCATTTTAGCAGTCACAAAGGTTCCTTATTGACGTTTTAGGATTTATTGATGTTTGTGTATTCTGGCAACTGTAACTTGCCCGGTTTTTGGCGGTGGTGGATTAGTGAGAGATTACTATAGAAGTTCAGTTTTGAGTGACATTTTATAAATATGTTTGTATAATTAGTAAATTCTTTTGGTGTAACTATTATTTTTTTTAATAAAAAGAAAATAATTATATTGTGTGTTTTATTTCATCTTGTCTCATAAAAATTGTCTATTTAAAGAGGTTTTTTTACAACGTGTATATAAATTGTAGGGTTTGCAACATCTTTCAATTCTTTGAAATCTGCGTATGTCGTGATGTCCGCATCTTCTCCAAAAGCCTCATAAAGCATGCTTTTTAAGTTGTTGACTTCGTGGGGGTAGTAAGACAATGTAAATGTACTGAAATAAAGCATTTCTTAAATATTAAAAAAAAGATTTAAGAGTTTTAAACATAAATTCATTTTAAAAGTAATCACAAGTTCAAAAATATAATTGAGCACAAGACTATCGTAAAATTTTGTAGGTGCCAAAGATCCTGATGGGTTGGACATGTGAAAAGATGACTAAGTGGAAACAACACAGAGGAAGTATCGCAAGTATCTGATACTCGAATATTTTAGCAGCTACCACTGTACATCTGTGTGGAGTTTCGTACATATAGATTTTTTACAACTTTGACACCTCTTATCTCAGAAAAAGGTTTTTTACCTTCAAGTCAAGTTAGAACCCTCGCAGTCAAGTTCAAACAAAATGACTACTTGTGTATCATTTTGTAACAGTCAACAAAGAATAACAGGATATAAAAATGACGGCTAAAATAAATGTTTGGTTGTGAGGTCGTGAAAGCATTCTAGTTTTGACGTTTTTAGAATTCAACAATGATTGGTGGCGACGCGAGTCTCGTGATTTCCGTAGTGACGTGTACAGAATATGTGCCGCAAGTTGTTTGTGATATGAATACACAGCATGATTATAGAATACTTGCGTATCCCTGTGGAAGAAGGGCCGAAGAGGTGCTCTGACTGAGAAGAGGATTTTAGCAGGAAGGCCTGAGGACCAGAGACGAATGGCTAGAATCCGGAGCCAGTGGAGGATACCTGATAAATCCCCCCTGGAGGTGAGCGGCCAACTCAGACGGTGATAAAAAAATTGGTTATATAGGTTACGTTAGGTTAGGGTTACCGGCTATTTTAAAATTATTTTGTCTTAGCTTTTAATGACCTCTCTGAGTTGGTTTTATTCTGAGTTGGCATGGAGCCCCCCTGGGATATGCCTTGATTCATTGATTATATTTTATAAATTTTAATAATTTTTACTTACCCGACCGTTTTCTTGGTGGTTTCGTCGCTGTTTCCATTGGCTTCCCCTTCAAAGATGACATAATCTAATGTTACCTTTTGTTTCACTCCATCTACTATTAGTAGGGATGTTTTAATTTTCAAATTATTCTGAAAACAGATATAAAGCATGTTGTGACCGGAAAACTCAACAATGTACAACTGTCATCACTCCTTCGAAAAGTCATTAAGGTGAAACAGATGTGACCATTCCCATACAATCTATTTTTCAACCGCATTTGAAAACTACAGATAATATTTTATTTATTTTAATGTCGAAAAATAATACTAATAATGAAATATTCGCTAACGAAAATTTCACAGTTCTATCACTTATAATAACCCAGTAATTAAATTAACAAAATTGATTATTTTGTGCAGAAACTGCTAGCCAAAATGCCCTAATCTGCGTTAGAAGGAGACAAACCTATGTGCGAGCCATACGTTTCACGTGCACGCTTTCAACCCATTCCTATGGTGTTAAAGTGGTCAGTATATTTGTAGTAAAAATGTCAATTTGCGTGGCGCGATTTGTTATTCTGATAGAATGTTCGTTTTGCTTTTTTATGAATGTTCCAGTATTACTCGGCGCAAGGAACATTTGCGGGTTTGGCACGCAGTAAAAAAGGACAAATTAACTATATAATTATAGTGAGAACGACTGTAATTATTTAGAACTTTCATAAATCTCCAACTATCACTAGACGCCCGCCTAGTTATTTTGTTATTGAGACTTGCTAAACAATAAAATGCATAGATCGAGCTGGGTACCTACATTCTGTCCGATTCTCGTCCGTCTGCCACGAGTTTGAAGCTTTTTTCGACTTTGTACAACGCTTTATTGTTATTCCATAAAAATGAGGCGTGCTCTTTATAAGAATCAAAAGTATTATTAGAGAGCATACTTGATCGAAGGTAGAGAGTGAATCCAAGACTAAGTTACAAATTTTTTTACAAATATTTTCTCGGTAACTACCTAACTAACCATCACGCCGGTTCCCGCAGGGGAAGGCAGAGAGGACGGACCGCCAAACAACTCGGTCTTGGCACACACTATTTGCCTCACTCACATTCATACATCGTCTCATACATAGTCTTCTATTATTCTGACTTTTGACATGACCTGACTCAAGTATCTGATTCATTTGATCGTGCCATGTCTACCTCGTGCGTCCCCAACTTCTTCTACCATTCATATTTGCGTCATATATTCTTCTTATACTACCTAGGTACTTTCTTCATTAATTCGCTCTATATCCACATTTTCTAGGTACATTCTGTAGTAATTTATATAAAATTAAAATTAAATAATAAAATTTTGATTACTAATAAATATTTTAATTACTATTTTAATTTTAACAATTAAATTATTTTATTCTGCAGTAATTATTACATTCTGTAGTAATGGTGTAATTTTTACTAATTATCTATCACCGTTTTCTCGCTGAGAGGATGGGTCACAAGTCACAACTAAGAGTTGAAAGAGAATGTGAGGAATACGATTATTCACATTCATACACATCTCTTCTATTATTCCGACTGACTGTTCCCAAATAATTAATTCGCTTGATTGCGCCGTTTTTTGCGAAAAATGATCTCAAGAGACACTATACTATAATGTTAGTTGGTATCACAATAACAGAAAAAAAAATTGTTAGATTTCGCAGAACGAAAGTTGAAGTCGATTTTGTGTTTCTATTGTACAGAAATCGGGTTCTCACCGATATTTTTCATAGATTCTATGAAATAGATGATGTGGGATCCCAGTTTTAGCCTTGCATTCTTTCTTGATACAGTACACATATTATATTATCTATTTGACGCTTGTAGAACAATCATACACGGATTTACCACTCATACCCCTCAAGGATCTCATTTCTACTTGTCTTGTACCCCTTCCTCTGCCAGATTGAGTGTCAACAATTTTATGAAATCACACCACATACTATATTATTATGTATTGTGATGTTGTCGAATGAACGATGATTATGGAAGCCGTGGTATCCTGACTTGAGCACACGACAAATTTGTTTCTCCATCTGGCAATTCTAACCACTTCGTTGGTTTGACAAATGCGCCCCATAGAAATGTAAGAATTAAATGTAACTTTTTGACTTATTCGCGAAATATTAGCGAGCAAGCAACCGAGAGAATGCATGGTTAATGAGTAGGTATGTACCTACATCGCTTGTTATGAATGAGCCCGTTTAGCAAAAGCGGCCTCTAAAAAAAGGTCCAGTTAACACCAGCTCCCGCCACACATGCCGTTGTTCCCAGCCGGTTCCTTTTATAAATTTATTCAATCTTCCCAGGCGTTGATATAATTTACTGAATACAACAAACCTCTATCTCGCGTCTCTCTTCCACGCATGCGGAACATCGTAAAATTTTTGAAATACATCGTTTTCGCGAATGTTTTTTGGTTGGGTAAATAAAAATGTTCTTTACCAACGCGCGCGGAGCTGTGGAAAATGTCTTTTGTGCATATTTTTTGCTATGAAATTGTGTATTTTTCACCCGTTTTCTACGATTATGTAATTATAGGTACCAATTTTTTTTTTATATAGATTAATATTACTAATATACGTTCGCGAACCAATAATTCATCTCAATATTAAAAAAGCATAACGTGTTAAAAGTGTTTTATTAGACGATATTGAAAATAGCACCATCTATCGGCATAAAGTTTCTAAAAATATTTTGAGAATACCCTTAAGTGTAAAATTGGTCTATATTTATTTCATCACTTTTATTGACTTTTCAAAATGGATGTTGAAATGCCACTTAGTTGAGTTGTCATGGAACCGTCGTGTTATGTAAATAGCGAAATGCCAAATCAGTCATGGGCAAAATCACCGGAACAGAGTAATCCAGAATGGAATATCTATTGGAGAGGACCCATCACTTTCCCAACGACTCAATGAGGAAACTGATGGTTTAATCTCCTTAAGGGGGCACACATTAATTACGTGAGCAGTTTTTCTCCCAATCTAGACCCCCCCCCTTGGTGAGATAAATTTGGGCCACTTCATATATTTTTTTAAGTAGACGTGTGATTTTCTGGACCCCCCTCCTCCCCCCCCCCTTTTTTGAGCTCACGTAATTAATGTATGCCTCCTAACCGTACACGTCAGGACTCCAATTTTTTTGTAAAAAGTAAGCTACATAACTGTTGCGTACGTGCGTTGCGGCCAGTGCGGACTAATGGACGTTCACCTTAATGCATTATGTTATGAAAATCATAAACTTAAAGAACTATTAGAGAACAGAATGAAACAAGTACTCTGTTTAAAATATTTAAATAAAGTGCTTCATTTATTTACATATGTATATTTAATTAAACAAAGAACTTGTTTTATTCTGTATAATGTCAAGCCACAGAGTGTTTGCTTTCTTCGATAATATTAGAGAACAATTCGAAGCCGCGGGGAGAGGGGGGATGATGTATTGTTCCTTCCATACAGCGTCGTCAAAGATGACATAGGCCCTGAGGGAAATTGTTTTCCTCATGGCCATCTGTGTGGAGTTAATGTAAAAAAATGTGTGAAAAATGCCTTTACCTACTTAATTTTTTTGATGTGTCCCATTCCCTGTCTCATCAAATAGCCAAAAAATATTCATAAGCCCTTTGTAATTACGATTTAAATATTTCATTTTAAACCACTTTGCATACAAATCCCCTCACCCTGGATTTGGCTTCAATGTCTTTCATATAAAATTGCACTAACGTCCAAGACTTTTTAGGTTCATGATGCAAATGCATATCGACACTGGAAAGGAAAAATGGCTAAAGCACCATACAATGAACAAATAAAATGGCTGAAGTGCCATACATGTGTGGTGCTTTTGGCATAAATGTGACATTAAGGATGAACCTACATGATAAGCTATATTGTTTGTGCTTGTTCTAACAAATCAAGTTTTCCGTAGTTTCCCACATGGTCTAGGAAACTCTAGACAACTTGATTTGATGAACCCAAGCATAAACATCCAATATACACAGCTTATTGTGTAGGTTTTTCTTTAATGTTCCATCTGTTTGGCGCTTTGGTCATTTTTCCTTTCCTGCTTTGATATAGCCCAATGACCAGCAATAATAATTAATTAGCTAATGAGTGACAATCAAGATCCAGTTCCCCCATTGAGGCCCAAGAACATTCTACTACAAATTTCACTATCTTTTCCCTAAATACTCCATTGAAAATGATTAAAAAACAAATTGTAACAATGCAATCCCATTCGATTCTAAATAAAATATATTCATTTTGAACGATGTATATTGTATAATAATCTTACGTACCATGTAATACATGCTTATATTTGGAGAGGAGCCACTTTCTGTAATGGAATCAAAGTTCCTGTGGTCTATAATGAGAAGACCTCCTGGCTTGATGCATTTATTGAAGTTGGCCAAAGCCTGACGCTGCTCCCTCTTGTCTCCGTACGTGTCCAAGAGATGGGAAAAGGAGTTTCCCAGACAGAAGACTGCGTCGAACCCTCCATTCAAAAGGGGCTTGACATCGTCATAAAGGGTTATCCAGTTGGCTTCCTGAATAACTGGAAGAAAGTAAAAATAATTAATATTTCTTTTATACATTTTTTATTATGACTTTATGTCCAGGCTACCCCGCAGGAAAAAAACTAAACCTTTACACACACTGTCCACAAATGATCATCTATTCAATCCACGCTATGCATGTGTACTATATAAGTATAATAAATACAAAACAATACAAGAACAACATGTCAACCTACCAGAGACCAAATGGGAAAATAATTCACCGCCTCCAGATATTTTCATATCAGAGGGTTTGGCTCGATAGAACTCCTAACTGGACCGATAAATCCTAATCCTCCCTCAAATAAATATTTAAAAAATGGATTACCTTTCGAATTCCAAAAGAACCTTTTGATTTTGAGAAAGAAGTTTTCAATTATGGGGATGAATTTTACAATAGAAAATCGCTTTTCTTAAAATTAAAATTAGCTAAAAAGAGCAAATCTAACTAGGCCTCGTGTAATTTGAAAAACTGGCCCTTTAAAAAGTCCCCCCACAGAATTATAACAATTATAATGAAAAAATAGAACAAAGCACGCAATTTTTGTGCATTGAGCTGTTAGTAGCTAAGTGGACAAATGGGTCAGGTTCCCAACTAGGCATCTTTGGTACAATTATTCCTCATCATTAGCAAAGTTCTCAATTTACACAACCAAATTTTCTGCTTATAATGTTGGTACATGGTAGAAGCTGTTAAAATATTATCGTATTATTTGTAACCCAGGAATGTTTGTCTTTTTTTTTTTAAATCTTAAAACTTGTACTTTCTGCGCTTACCCCAATTTTCAAATTGTGGTTCCTTTCGTCGATCCCATCTCGTCTTGAATGCGTGTTGCAACATCAGACCAGAACCATCTACAGAAGTGACATCAAACCCCGCTTCCAGAAGCATAATGGAATCAACTCTGAAAATCAATTAAGTAAATTGCTACATATATTCTCATTAATAGAATAGAAAGAGACAGAAAATAAACAACGTACACAGGGCATTAAGCCACCGCTACCCAAATTTCTACTGATTTCTTACATAACTCCTACATTTGAAGATTTTAAGCTCTTAAAAAAATATATGTTATTTTTGAAGATAATATCTAGATGCGTTCCACGCCGAAACGCAAATTATTAAACGAAAAAAATCACAAAGTATGCTCTGAAAATTATTATAAACACGTTTGTTTCAGTTATTTTACAAGTTATAGTTGTGAAAAAATTCACAATGTTTCTTTAAATGATACTTAAGATACGTTCCACGAGATTTTTGCTCTATTCTAAACGAGTCGTGTTTTATTAAACATTTTCGCATCGATTTTATCGCTTCAAATATTAGCACTCTCCTCTAACATTCGTAATTTCATATCTCTCCATCTTCTTCTTTTTGATCTCGGATGCGGAGTCTTAGGGGATGTACTTGACTTACTTTAACCAGTCAGGGGCTATGATCACAAGGGTGAAACTACAAAAAGATAGTTTTGAGTACAATACAATGAAATATATCTTTGAAGAAGAAGATAACACTAATAATCTCAATGAAAATATGAAAGAGAACAAGACACACAGCAAAATAGAAAAAGATAATGGCCGCAACTGGGACATTAATGGGAATAACCTTTAAATAAATAGAGAGTTGTTCTTATAAAAAATTAAATAGTTTTCTGTTTTATTATTTTCATATAATTTTTTTCTTCTTTGTTTGTCCCTTATGCATTCCCAAACCATTCATCCGATTGCAATGAAACTTTGTTGATTTGTTTTGTGTATGCCTGCAAAGGTTTCTATATATAATGTTGGGCTCTGGCATTATGAAATTTGTACAAAAATTTTACAATAGGTGGCGTGAAAGTTTTATTTATTTCATATAGTTAAAAAATCAGAGGGGAGAGAGGAATCCGTGAGGGGGGGGAATGAAGGGGAAGGTGGAAGGGGAACACAGGAGGGGACGGGGTAGTGGGACGGGGGGACGCGGGATGAGGGTAGGCAGGTAAGTTGGAAGGGGAACGCGGGAGAGGAAGGGGACCGGATAGAGGAACAGGGACACATGGAAAAGGACACGCAGGGGAGTTGAGGGGTAGAGAGAGGGATTGCAAACGAGACACAGTAGGGGATAGCAAGGGGTTAATTTTCATGCCGGGTACTCGCTGGTTTGAAATAAAATAATGTTACATAAAATAAATGGTTTATTATTAAGTCCGTAGGATTTAAATGTCTACTTACAAGTCTCATGATTTCAGAGGAAAATTTTGTTTTGATTTCTTACATACCTAAGATAAAATTAATATATAATTTTTTGAGTTTCGAATAAGTGAGGAGATTTTTAGTTTTGGAAAAACAGCAGTTTTGATGGGAAAGCAGTATAGGTATAGCTGGTTTCCTTGGATTGACTAGCAATGGGCCAATACTCTTCCAAACACTGTGGGGTCTAACTTTGAGGATAGAAAAAATGTCAGCTAGCGGAAAGTGATTTATGGAGAATGCAGGTAACAATTGAATTGGATACTCCTCTCTTTGCTGAAATGCGATGCCAACATGTCCGGGGATCCAAATCAGAGTTACGGATTTACCAGAACTTTGAATTGAGGCTTTCAGCACTCGAATAAGGAGTACAAAGTAATCATCAGGATAAAGAAGAAGATTGGATTTAAGTTTTTGAAGGGAACTGAGAGAGTCAGAGAGAACAAAGGGAATGCTCAAAATATATTTTTTTAATATATTTTAGAGATTCAATTATTGCATTGTTCTCGTACTTGGCTGAAAATTGGTAAAATTGAATGAAATATTCTGTCATTAAAATTATTGACTGACTGACTGACTGACTAACCATCACGCCGTTTCCCCGCAGGGGTAGGCAGAGAGGACGGACCGCCAAACAACTCGGTCTTGGCACACACTCCTTGCCTCGTTAACATTCATACATCGTCTCATACATGCTCTTCTATTATTCTGACTCTTGACATGGCCCGACTCAAGTATCTGATTCACTTGGTCGTGCCATGTCTTTCTCGGGCGTCCCCAACTTCTTCTACCATTCACATTTGCGTCATATATTCTCCTTACACTCCTTTCCTCGTTCATTCTCTCTACATGCCCGATCCATCCGAGCATCCCTTTCTTGATCTTACTCATTACGCTTACATCAGCCTTGCATTCTTTGCAGATCTCCGCGTTTCTCACACGATCATACATGGTTTTACCACACATACGCCTCATGGATCTCATTTCTACAGCATTCAGTCTACTTTCATCCTTCCTCTGCCAGTTCCACGCCTCACTGCCATACATCATGGTAGGTACCAGTACTCCATTATGGACGGCTAGTTTCGCGTCTTTGGACAGTTTTTTGTTGGTGCCAACGGCGTTCAGTCCTCCATAAAATTATTGTGAAAACGTTAATACCTATACCACAGTTAGGAGAATCTGGAGATTTCGAGCCATCAGTAAATAAAAGAGAAGAGTTGGGCCATTTAGATGAAATAATGTCATTGAATATATTATTGACAGTATAGGCTAAAAGATTGGAATGACTTTTAAGGATGCCGATCCCTTTTAAAATTATTGGGGATAGGATGACGTGACTATATTTTAATTTGTATAAGAGGAAAAGATCATTTTGGATAATTTGAAGATCTGAGAGAGACCGAAAGTTTTTAGAGATGGCATTAAAAGGTTTATTTCGAGCTTTGACTTGCAAGAGTAGTAAATGAATGCGTTGAGTCATTGATCAATGAGACTCTGGGGCCTGATGACATTTAGAATTTAAACATTTAAGAAAAAATTTGTCAGCAAATAGTTGATGCCTTTAATAAAGAGGGGGATCAGAATATTCTACTTGAAGGGAATTGATGGGCGACGATTGCATCGCTGCACTTATTATTCGCAAAGACTTAGGTTGAATTTTGTCTGATTTAATGAGTAAATTTTTAGATGCAGTTCTAAAAATGACAGGCCTAGTCGAGATGGTAAGTCAAGTAGGGTGACCCCCCACCAAACGCCAGTTAATAATCGGATGATATTAAATTTTTTTCGCATTTAGTAACTATATTATGATTATGGGAAGACTTTTAAGTTTCCTATCAAAATTTTTACATTTGGGGATTGGGGATCAGAGAATTTTCAAATAAAATTTGAACAGGATTGCGGTTTGAGAGGGTGTAATACAACTCTTCTAGACTGAAAATTCAAGACCATTTAAAGTGATCCATGACTTCATTCAGATATTTGACAGCGAGTTGGATGTTTCTGAATGATAAGAAGAAGCTGTCAAATGCAAAACCCAAAATGTTAATACAGTTTCTCACCCTGTGCCAGCAGCGATATCAAGAACCCTGTGGCAGCCATTTTCTTTCAGATGCTTTAACATAAAGTCCTTGTAACGTTTTATTCTGGTTTCTTTGTCTCCAACAACAGTATTCCAGATCTTGGCTGCTCTTCCATCAGCATATTGATCTGCAGCTCCCGAAGCTGAGCCATTAATTCCTTCAAACTCTGTATCGATCATTTCAAACACTTAACGTCCACTTTAATAAAGCACTGTACACTTCGAATTTTAAATCACGTTTGAGCGATATATTTACTTTCTTTGTATATATATATACATTATCCTTTTTTATATTTCGATCGAAAACAATTTAGTTAATTTGGTTAATTCAGTAATTAAAAATCAGATGATGTAAACTTATGTAAGAATCAATCAGTAGTTGATAGTATCACCGTGGCGAATGACATAATATAATTTATGTGAGATAATGCTAAATTAAATAAATAAACAGCATTTTTATTCATGTTATTATAGAGTGATTCCGATAAAATGTTATGAAAGCCACATAACGTCATTGCCACAGATTTTAAGCCATTTGTAAAAAAGATGTAAACATAATTCATTAAAAATAATGATTTCTTTTAAATTAATTTAAAATTAACATCGCATTTGTGGAACACTGAACACCTGTGTTCTGGCACATACTCCTAGCTCCTTTCGAGTTCATTCATATTTCTATAGAAATGTGTCTTTCATTATTACTTATTTTTGAGGTGGTCGATTCCTAATTCGGTAGGACACTTGGCTAGAAGTCTGGCAGGTAGAGTTCGATAATTAAAGCAGGTACCGACTTACTTTTACCCCAACTCAATTCTTTTTCAGAACCTACAATACAATAAACTTATTATTAGTTAAATTTCTTTGTTATAAATTTAAGGGGTTTATATATCGATTGCGGACATTTGAAATGCTGTAAAAAGGGCATCCATTAATTACGTGAGCACAAACCGGGGGAGGGGAGTCCAGCAAAATCTCACGTTACTTGAAAAAAATATATGAATTGGCCCAAATTTATCTCACCGAGGGGTAGGGGGGGGGTCTAGATTAAAAGAAAAACTGCTCACGTAATAATGGATGCCCCCAAAGGACCAAATGTTCATTGTTTCAGGAGAGCGAAAAGAATTTTTTTTTATTTAAAAAAAAAATAATATCTCCTGTTTTGTAGGCCTATAATTATGATTTTTTTTTATTATAAAATAACATTGATTAGATCTTTTACATTTTTTGTAATTTTCTTTAACAAAAGCGTTTAATTTATTCTTAATTTTTTAGAAAAAAATAATTTTTAAATGCACGTCGTAAAAGATGCACTTATTTTCCCAGAATTTTTCGATGACGTGGATCGAACGAGAAAGAAATGACATATTTAACACATTTTTAGATTTATTGTCCTTTACAGCAATTCAAGTATCCGTGGTCGATATATTTTAAAATTTACATTGAAAACACAAAATTCGTATACAGTTGACATGTTTATCATATGAGAACGGATTTTTACATCTTTCTATACAAATGTACAAATTCATATACAAGGTGTCCGGGGTTAAGTGCTCTAACTTTGAGGGGTGATTCTATGATGATAGCACAAGTAAAACAGATTTTGTTTTCGAAATTCAAATTTAATTATAAATTCAGTTTCTAACTCAATTCTAATATTTTGATAAAAAAATCTATTTATTGTGTATTCAACGAAAATTGACAAGTTATGTCATAATTTTTTGTTGTTGTATAATGACGAGAATTTTCACCGAGTATTTCCATTATAAAAGAAGTGCATTTAAAGAGTGCATTTCAATTTGGGAGACGGGTATGGGTACCGCCGCCCTGAGAACTATTTACTGGATAACCAGCACCCCTGTCATAGGTCACCCCAAACGGTACCAGGGATGTTCGGGACCACGAGATAAGGTTTGTCTAGATCTTGGCGGTGGATGCGTTTGACCATCTACTGCATGGCAGGCCAGATCGGGAGAGACTGGTGCAGGGACCTTTTTGATCTTTTTGACCTCTCTTGACCCATCGCCTCGCATCGCAGTGGAAGGAATGGATTCATACGTCACTCGGTGGACATTCTAACCCCCAGATTACCTTTCTCTAAAAAGTCTCTCTTAACAGAGAATTTTTTTTCAATTGAATCGTTAAATATTATTTAGGTAGGTAGACATTTTTTTTAAGAAAGACAAACATTCCTGGGTTACAAATAACCTGACAATGGGCCCTATTAAAGTTTTATTGTTAAAAATGAAATGGAAGAAAAGAGAGAGATCTTGACTATGCTGACCAGCATGGAGGAACTTAATTCAGACAAAGTTGAAGAGTTTCCTTGGTGTCAGCTTTGAAAAAGCTACCACTGCTGAGGGATCTGTGAATAATGCTGAAATGTCTTGGGTGAGACCAGGATTTTATGTGAAGAGCTTAGCGATTCCCACTTTACTCTTTCCATGTATCGCCGAGGTGGTGTCGCATCCGGAAAAGCTATGGAGAAAGAGAATCGTTTTTGTGATTGGAAGCTGTTAAAGTTGTTGCACCGAAAACAATTTGATCTCAATATTCCCACGGCCTGGCTTCGTGAAGTACAAATTGACTGTTGGTGGTGCCAATCCAATGAGGAAAACTATCAAGTCCACATCCTCCCCAACTATTGCTACAGTTGGATATACAGCAGCTTCAACTAACCCGCACCTCACAATAGTGCTTTCAGCATCCCTTGTAGCAACAGTTGTTTCAATCCCGGCTGCTGTCATTTTTTTTTATTTATTTTTTTTTATTTATTACACGCCCTAGTGGGCTTTTATTATAAATTTTTTACAAAATATTTGTATCAAAGTAAAAACTTAAAAATTTAAACAATAAAGAAAAATATAAAGATAATGACAAAGAACGTTGAAACAAAACACAAAACAAAATACATAGATAAAAATGTAAACAGAAACTAATAATCCTCACAATTGAATTTAAAAGATTCTACAAAACAAAATAGTAGCAGCATAGAAGTTATTTGGTAGTACGAGTATGTACCTACCAAATAACTTCTATGCTATGGTCTACTTGTGTCTTAAAGAATAAAAGTGATAAAATAAACAACATTTATACTGATTAGTTTTGAGATGAAATATATCGCCCAGATCAGAATATTTATTTCCGAGACTGTGAAGTCTCGGAATCGGAGAATTTTGATAAGCTAGTGTCCTGGTGTTATTGAAGTAAAAGGGTAATAAATGTCGGCATGATTTTTTGGGAACATGGATATTGATAAATTGAAGTAATTCAGGACAGTCAATTTTGTAATGCAGTATTTTATGTAATAGTATTAAATCTGTGCTTATTCTTCTTTCTGAAAGTTTCAATAGTGAAATTTTATCCAGGAGGTAATTGTAATCAATGTTTTGTATAGGAATATGCAATTTAAAGTTTATAAACCTAAGAAACCTACGTTGAACCTTTTCAATGTTATCTGAACGAATATTGTAAAAGGGAGACCATAACGTAGAGTTATACTCAAGTTGGCATCTGACAAGGGTTTTATATAACATGATAAATGTACCCAAATAATTGAAATCTTTTGCAGCTCTCAACACAAAACCAAGAGTCTTAAGAGCCTTATTGATAATATTATTAATATGACATACAAAGGTGAGTTTACTGTCGAATATAATGCCTAGATCAATAATTTCACTAACACAATTTAAATTTTCATCATTTAATGAATACTGAAATAATATAGGATTATTTATTTTGGAAAAACAAATGAACTGACATTTATTTATGTTCAATGCTAGTTTGTTGACAGTGCACCATTCAAAAAGATATCTCAAGTTAGTTTGTAGTGTAATGCAATCATTAATGTGGTTAATCTCTTTATATAGTTTCATGTCATCTGCAAACAGTAAAACGTTTATATCAGTAAATACATCAACAATATCATTTATGAATATTAAAAACAAAATGGGCCCTAAATGAGAGCCTTGTGGCACTCCACTTGTCGCTGAGCAAGTGAATCAGTCTTGTTTTGATCTTTTAATTAGCAAGAAAACGCTCTTGTTCAACTATGGTGGTCGTGCTTTCATGAAGTTGATGTCAACAGAAGTTTTTGTGAGCCCTCTTTGCTTCTGCTCCGCTCCTTTTGTGCTGCTGACACCACAATAACCATCAAAAACCACCATACCATACTAATCTTTCTGTACATGGGAAATGTACTGATGGTAAATTGAAGAAATGTAGGAGAACTGTTTCCATTTCATGCGGTGGAGAAGGAAACCACCATCTACCACATTGGTGCTCTGGTTGAGATCGAGAGTTGCGTTGCTCTCTACTGCAAAACATCGTAGAGGGATGATATTTTCCTTTTCACATTCCGCCCTCGCTGAACAGGGCCAGGGGGTATGGAGTTAATTCATTTGTCAGAACAGTAATATCAAAAAATTTAAAACTCACCTTAAAAATTATACCGAAAATTTGAACGGAATATAAAAAATAAAACAATTAAACTAATATAACACCCCCATACACACAAGCCCTGTTTTTTTATGGGGATAAATCAAATATGTACACATATTATGTAATTAATTATTATATTGAATGGTATTGTAATTTATGTATCTTTCTCTAAATAAAAAAAAAAAAAAAAAAAAAAAGCTCTGCTACATCTTTGACGTTCTTTTTTGCTATAACGGTTCTTTGGAAAATTGTCAGAGGGTTAATAGTAACTTTCTCACCATTGATTTTAATGGTGCTGCGCATACTGGATATTGTCAAAACACATTCTTTCTAGATTGTTTCATGTCAATGAAATTTTGCATAGTTTGGTTCCAATATCCAAGGCTTAATGGCAGTTTATTTTGGAATTTCCCAGGATTCCCGCTGACAGCGACATTAGCGAATCCAACTTTGGAAAAGGAGTATGGTCATTGAACCATTCGTGAATCTTATCTCGATCTAGCGAATCTCTCATTTGCCGTGATACCCAGAAATCAACTTGCTGCTCTCCAGTTGCGAAAACCACTTCAGCAAACTCTGTCAATGACATGCAGATGGCGGTGCCCCCGGGTGATCCACAAACCCACTTGGCGAGTACGGAATCAGTAATTCCTCTTCCTGTCGTCAGGCCACTTGAACTCTTCAGGAAGCACACAAGTGTTTGTTCTATGACCACATCCGATCAAATACTTGCCCAAGGTGTACCTGGGCGATTAATAGTAAAGTACCAATTTTCTGCAAACTCCTTGTAGGCCTCCGGATGGCTAGCTTTCAGTTGTATCATATCTCGCACGTAGAGATGGGCACATTCTGCATACTGGAAGTGCCCACATGCATGGAAGAAAGGGATCATCTGCTGTAAATACGCCAAGTAGCCGTCAAAAACACCACGACGCTCAGAATTAATGAACTTTTTCATCAGGGTAAACATGTGGAAGTACTGAACCCACAAAGCAGCGGTGAGCCCATGATCCTTGAGGGATTCCAGATGATTCTGAAATTTAGAAACTCTTCTACTTTGTCTGGAGTAAGTTCCTTCAAGCTGGTCAGCACAGTCAAGATCTCTCTCTTTTCTTCCATTTCATTATTAACAATAAAAATGTTATTTTTAATAATAAAACTTTAATTTTTTAAGAATAAGAACTGATTTTTTTTAAATTTGACATTTTCCCCCTCCATATCTCCTTAAACATTGATCCTAATGCTAGGTCCACACCAAAGCCAACCTTCCAACTCAGAACTTAGTTCGGAGTTGGAAGGTTGGCCGATCGTGTGGTGGCTGCGTCCAACCCTCCAACCCCGAATTCCGAACTCCAAAATGGCGGACATGGAACAGCTGTAGCTACGTTGTATCTTATCAGGTTGCCTATAATTATTACGTATGTATTTATTTATTATTTATTATTGTTAACGCCGATTAAAGCGGCTTTTACAAAAATATTACAATTATTTTACATATGAATACAGAATATACATAGATTAAAAAAAAATAAAAATATAAAAAAAAATATAAATATAAAATACATAAAAAAGAACAATATAAATTGTAGTATCAACATAAAAACAACAACGAGTAGGTTATTATAAATACAATACAACATATTATAAATCCCTGACATTATATACATATAAGTATATTATAGTATTATAACTGTATAGCCAATGAATTAACCTGTATTTAACCGTTTATCTCATATTTGTAGGATTTATAAAAAAAATATTAAAAAATCGTAAAGTTTATATTCGCGCGAATCCTGGGTATTTTTTACTTGAAACTGCCGTGAGAGATACGGGTCAACATAGATTATTTTCGGTTTCTGTATGTTGTCTGTGGTATACTTGAAATGTGCGTTGTCTATGGAAAAAGGACTTAATTTTATCCGTAAACAGCTGTTCAAAAATTCGGCGGGAAAAAAATTCAATTAAATTTATTTTTAACATCGTTCTAAAATAGTCTGCGAAGTTCTATGGTCATAATAGATAAAGCATTTCAATAGCTCGTGTTAAAATAAACGGCTGGTCAAGGAAATATCTAACACACTATATAAAGAGGAAAGATTTGTTTGTTTGTGTGTTTGTTTGCATCGAATAGGCTCCGAAACTACAGAACCGATTTGAAAAATTCTTTCACTGTTGGGAAGCTACACTATCCCCGGATGACATTGGCTATATTATATTTTCAAAAAAATTAGGGATCCTTACTAAAACTTCAATAATCTAACCCAAGGTGTAAAAAATGCCTAAAAAATTATTTTCATCGCGTGCGCTGCGAAAACTATTGATGATAGAATAAAATAATGTATTACGACTTTATAGAACACATTATTATTTACAAAAAAGGTCGCGACAGCATATGTCTAACTATTATGGTTATGCCACAATAAGTATTCTTTTATTTTAAAATTTTAATTTAAATGTCACCGCTTGAAAAGGCTCTTTATTTGTATCTTGGTTTTAATCCTTATCAAAATAAATTACTTCATATTCAAGACAGCTTCAATACCTTTATTTAACTTTTTGAATTTTTCAATTCGGATATTTAATTAGAAAGATATCACGAGTTTAAAAATGTTAGTATTAGAATAAAGTTTCGGCTACGGGCCGGGCGGGAGAGGAGTCAAGAAATGCAGTGCCAGGGGGGTTGGCGGGACGGGGGAGCGGGAGAGCGGTGGCGGGGAAGGTGGAAGTGGAACGCTGGAGGGGAACGCACGGGAAAGGACATGGAAGGAGTAACAGTTTATTTATTTGAATATGGCATATATTATAAAAGAAAGTCCAAAAAAACGTGCAACTCGCAAAAACTCAGAAAAATATAAAATAAAAAAATATAAATAAAAAACTAAAAAAATAAAAAACAATAAAACCAAAAAAATAAAATAAAAAATACCACACTCCCGGTTCGATCAAGGGAGTTATATGGTGTTGCAGATCTCTATCCCCCCTAGGGAATAAGGGTATCCGTTTTTACCTAAAGGGCGTGCTTTTAAAGATATAAGGGCTGAAAATTTCGCCCTCTTGAAATTTCTAGAACAGTCTTCCGGAAAGTTCTAGAAGGTTCCATAGAGCTGTAGAAAGTTGTGGAAGGAGTGGCGGAGTATGTCGTGGAATGATCAGAAATAGGGAATCGGGAACATCATTGTGCAACATTCCAGAACACTATCTTATTGTCCTGAGCGAAGCCGGGTAACCCTGCTAGTTTTAAATAATTACAATAAATGTTTTACGAATGGTAGGAAAATGCGGTCCATTTTGGACCGATATCAATCGCAGAAAAATAAAAGTGGTCAATTTTTCGACCGAAATCGCTCCATTGGATAAGGAAAAAAATATAAATTATAAGGAAAAAGTATTAGTGAGTAAGGAAAAAGAAATCCATAATCATAATAAGACATTAATATTGAAAGAATGTTTAGAAAATGTAGCAATACACAGGATTAAAGAACTACTTTATTATTATTTTTATTACAGAGTGGTTGATACTTTTAGCATCGCCCTGGTGACTGACGACCACTCAGAATCGAGAAGTTGCTTGAAACTTCTTTAACCTTGTTTGATGACCAGATCTGAATTTCCAGGTACTCGTCTACCTTCGTCTTCCCCATTTCCTTCCCCTCCTCACTACCATCAGCCTCACGACGTACTCCAATAGCGGGTGACAAAATCCCACTGGCTCTGGACAGTTGCGATTCTTGTGCAGTATTTACATTTAAAAAAAATTTAAATATTATTTTTTCATCTGGTTGTGTTGCTAAATGAACAATTCGTCGCGTATCTACGAATTATTTAGTTCGAAGTCAAGTCGAATATAATTCTTCTATCTGGTCCCCTTACTTTAAAATCCACTCTGATTCCATTGAAAATATTCTACATAAATTTCTAACATATAATTAACCATAAACGGTATCCACCCATAGAAACCGCAAGTTACAACTCATAAATACACCAAATCACCCATTTACAACTACTCGAAATCAAATTATTATAACTCTCAGATAGATGACTTGTTTTCGACTTGCTCTTATTTTAAAAATTGTAAAATGGTATTGTAGACAGACCTGATTTACTCAGCCTAATTACTTTCCGTATACCAACTACAAACACTCGACAATTTAAAAAAAAATTGAAACAACAATTTTGTCATTTAGATACTCGATTGTAGATACCTACATAGATTGCATGCAGTTGGCAGTACTTTCGCAGAAATAGTAGATGTGTTCAACTGCACGGAATTTAGTTACAAGAAGTCTATAATATCATACCTCATAAATTATAAATACTGATGTTTTAGCGTTTATCATTCTTTCCGCAAGGGTTCTATTTTATAATTTCCCTAACAAATTTTACTTCTTGAATATAGGTTCCACTAAATTATTTTATAACCATATTTATCACATGTTTGTAAAATCCCGTAAGATGTAAACAAGTAAATACTTTTAAAAAAACAGAGTGTGCAATTCACAAGCGGTAGAAGTGGAACCTTAAGGGGCCGCAACTCGAATTTCTACCGATTTCTTATATATCTCCCTTAAACACTTGAAGTTTTTAAGCACTCAAAAAAATATATGTTATTTCTTAAGATAATGTCTAGATGCTGCCCACGCCTAAATGCAAATAATATGGAATTCCCTCGATAGAAAAAAATCGCAAAGTATGATCCAAAAATTATTAAAAACAAGTCTGTTTCTCTTATCTTATAAATTATATTTGTGAAAAAATTCACAATGTTTCTTTAAATGATACTTAAGATGCTCCCCAAGAGATTTTTTGCTATATTTTAAGCGAGTCGTGTTTAAATTTTCGCATCGATTTTGGCGCTGTAAATGTTAGCGCTCTACTCTAACATTCGTAATTTCGTATCTCTCCATCGTCTTCTTTTCGAGCCCGGTTTCGGAGCCTTAAGAAAACTAAAGTAGATAAGAATGAGGAGGCTACGAATTACAGCACAAAGAGGAGACCGATTATACTATCTCGTTATATCGCTGGCTATATCCTAAAGATGTATGTGTTTGTTTATCTTTAGTGTCGCCATTTTTCGTCTCATCGAGTTTCAAATTTCAAATCACAACGGAAGTTTCAAAGAAGTTTTCACTTAAAAAATATCAGAGTGTGTAATTCGTAGTCGAAGTGAAACCTCTAGAAAACTAATGCAGAAAAGAGTGGGAAGGCTACAAAATACCGCACAAAGAGGAGACCGATTATACTATCTCATGATCTCGCAGGCTAAATCCTATAGCCATAGGATTCAAATCCAAACTTTCGGGCCATACTGATTCTGATTACTCCAGTAAGTTCTAAGGGCCAAAATCATTTTAATTTCCTGCCATTATCTATAAGTTCTGTACTAATATTCAGCCACACTATTGAGATTGAGTTTCCTGTCGATTTTGCAATCGGAGCTTTGAGAACTTTGAAGATAAATTTTGATACTCGTTTCTCAGACTTTGTTATCTTTACGAATGAAATTAAGATTTTTCAAAATCCTCTTGATACCGACATTGAAACCGTAGCATACCCTTGGGGTCCCTTCCCTATGCGGGCCCTAGGCAGTTACCTTTACATCTTGTGGATAATTCGGCCCTGGCTATAGTGACTGGAATTTCGAACAGTTTAAGACTTGGTTCATCAGATGTATAGTTTTTCTAATATGTTGTCAACCAGGTTGAAAACGTAGTTTTGAGAAAAACGCGTTCAAAGTTCCAGTTCCATGACATAGCCGGCTTTAACATATTGGGGCCCCTAGGCAGTGGCCTACACTGCCTTACGAACAATAGGGCCCTGCCAGGGCCGGCTTAAACATGCCAGACCCCCTAAGCAATACACGTCTCGGGGCCCCTTTACTGCCCTGCCGATGCAGGGCCCCTAGTCAGTGGCCTACACTACCTTATGGACAATAATTCCTTTCCAGGGCCGACTTAAACATGTCGCGGCCCCTAGGCCCCTTTACCATAAGAGCCTTCCTGATGCGGGGCCCCTAGGCAGTTGCCTATAAATCATGTGGCTAATACAGCCCTGGCTTTAGTGACTGGATTTTCGACCAGTTTAAGACTTGGTGCATGGTGCATGTAAATATGATGTATAGTTTTTCTAATATTATGTTGTCAACCAGGTTGAAAAACGTAGTTTTGAGAAAAACGCATTCAAAGTTTTGCTGAAGGATAATTCAGCACACAAACTGTTAAAACGGTTTCATATGTGATGCTGTATCTCCGTCAATTTTAAGACATTTCTTACAATATTTGGTGAAAGAGAAAATAGGAATAAATAAATGCAACCTGAAATCAACCCGGTAATTTACTATTTTTAAAATAAAATTACTACTAGAGTTTGGCAAAAAAGTCTAGAAATTTATTAATTTGGAACTAAATTTTTTCATTACTATGGTGACACCGAAATACTTGATTTGTCAATGACATTTCGTATGGCTCTTGGCTTTACTGACTTTAATCGTGTTGAACACACTGAAAATCGCTAGTTTAATAAAAAGAAATCATTGTTTGCCTGTGCATTGTTTGAATTGAATTAAAATTAGTAAACCAATACTTAGTGATGCAAGAGAATTTAAATATTGTGTTTTTCAATGCTGCCTAGCTGAATATCGCGCGACAAAGCTCCAATCTAATTTGGAAGATGTTTACAAACGAACTGCAGAAATGAATGGTATTTAGTATAGTTTTTAATAAATTTCATTAGTATTACAAGATTTATGCCAATTTTCGAGCGATTATAATCATTACAATCTAATTTGAGGTTATGCTTAAAAATCTGAATTTGACACTTCTATTTGACAGTTAATATGCGGCCACAGGAAAAAGGGAATAACTCAATTTAAAAAAAAATGCAATTTCTAAACTCATACAAATGTAAATTTTTTCTTAATTTTCTCTTTCTTTCTTTCTAAATGAATATTATCTAGTGTGTTTTTTTTTTAAATATTATATTACTTTCTATAGAATAATAATTTTAATGATGTTTTTCACACACAGGTAAATCTGAATCAACGGTAAGATGGAAAATATTTAAGGAGGGGGAAAATTTAATTATTAGGCAGAAGGGAAATTATTATTTTTAGGCAGAAGGAAAATTTAAAACACCGGTAAACGGAAAATAGCATAATAATAATATGTAATAGCATAAAAGTTCTGATGATTGGAAAAATTGTTGCAAAACACGTGATGAAAATTGAGGCACAATATTATGCACGAGGCAGTACTATATATGTTGATATCGATGAACTGATAATACGTTTAGATGAAGATACAGAAGAAGAAGAATCACATGAGGACGAAGACAATAATGTCGGGTGTTGAATTAATAGACTCAAAATTTTAAGTACCTACGTATTTATATTGAAAGAAACGCCCACTTAAAACTTGTTTTGTTTTATTTTACTTCCATTAAATTCCAGTTTTCTGTGCAAAATTTTTGAAAGTACAAATACGCTATGAAATATGCATTTATACCCAAGTGTTTTTAAAAACATACATTCATTGTCTTATGAGCCATCTTGGTGTTGCCATTTAAAACCTAAAAAACGATCGCAGCGCCATCATTTATTTTCTACACTTTCTTGCCAAACTGTACTAATTTTCTCTTTTTCCTTTTCAATATGTTTAAACGTGTATTTGTAAAATGTACTTATATGTGTCTGTCCTTCCCGTAATGAGTCCTTTTCTCAACTCAACGGAATAATGTGTTACTTACCATGTTTTTGTAATACATTATAATTAAATAAATAAAATATGAAAAACATCCTCAGGGCTCTCTCTAAATGACATCCTCATGGTTGGATAGTATAGATAGTAATAAAATAGGCAAGTAATTAAAAAGATTCAGTGGCGGACTAAGGGGGGCCTCCAAACGCCTTCATGTTTCCTTGAACAAATCCTAAACAAGGCTTTAAGGCACCACGACACTGTAAAAAAATGTTTTTGAATTTTTTTTAAATTTCTTGAAGTTAACAATGCTTTCACCAAATGTTTTTTACAGCATTTTACGTGAAACCGTTTCAAACAATGTGTACGTTGAATTTTATCCTTCAGCAAAACTTTTAATGCTTTTTTTCTCGAAACTTTTTAAACTCATTTTTCAACCTGGTTGACAACATAAAAAAAACTATACATCCGCGAGTATATATTTTTATTGCATTTGCATTTACATTTGCATGAACCAACTCTTAAACTGTTCGAAAATCCAGTATCTATGGCACCACGTAGGGGAATTTTCATATCTAAAAACAAGAAAAAATTGCGGACCAGCGAATTTTACATTCAATTTTTTATGACAAATTTTTAGCGTTCTTTAAAAGAATAGAAGGGGGCCCTTTATAAAAAAATCCCTATGTGGTGCCAGAGTTACTAGATTTTCTTACACTTTAAGACTCGGTGCATGCAAATCGGATGTTAAATTATAGTTTTTCTAATATGTTATCAACCAGGTTGAAAAACGTAGTTTTGAGAAATATGCGTTCAAAGTTTTGCTGAAGGATAATTCAACATACAAACTGTTTAAAACTTTCTTTAAATTTTATTAAAATTTCCTTAAAACATTAGATGACAAAGCATCTTGTAGAAAATGAAATACAAAAAAAGACAAAAGTTTTTACGATGAGGCCCGAAACCCGTGTGAACTGAATACAATTTACATTAACTTTTTAAACTAGGGGGGGGGGGGGGGGGGGGGGGCTCGTTCAGCTTTGCCGCCCCGGGCCTCTGACGGGCTTAGTCTGCCACTGATGATACTTCAAGTTTATTGGTAACAGTAATTGTTGATTTTTTTGCCCGTCCGCCCCTTGTGCCCCCCCCAGAAAAAATCCTGGATCCGCCCTTGATTTACAGTGCAGTGATATAATTAAGCACAAATATCAATTTATTATTTTTAATAGGCCACTTGCATCACATTTTTTTTTCTGGTTTAGGCAAATATTCTAAGACATTCTGTATTTATTTTTTTTTGTTAATCATATTTTTGAAACCATGGCGATTTTTTGAAAATTTCAATCCGAAAAATCAGACCATTTTTTATAAACCGGAAAGACGGGACATAAGTTTATGGGTGCGAAAAAACGAAAATTACATAGCCGAAAATCATTTAAAAAAGAACGTTTTCCACACGAATAGCAATAAATTGTACGGGGTTCTCTTCGTAACATCTGTAAAAACACCGCCATCTTTATCAAAAAATCAAACTAAAGAATAAGTTCGCATATAAAAAACAATAATTCTAGTGAACGTTAAACGCAAATTCAAAAATTCGCCGGAAATCAAAGTGTTGTCATGTAAAAAAAAAATTAATCAGTGTGGAATTTAAAAAAATTAAGGGAACATAATCGGAGACGGGACATTTCCATGTAGTGACGTCACGATCTCAAATAATGGATTTATTTATTTAAAAATAAAAAACTAAACATTTCTAAAAAAATTTACTAACATTTTCGTAATCTTAGTAAAAAATCTATCCACACGATTTTTTCCAAGTCGTTATGATATCCATGCAAGTGGTCTATTGGTAAACTAATGTTTAATACAAGATTTTTATGCATAGCACAAAGGGTAACAATTATTATAAGCAATAATTATTAGCCTGAAACACTCATCAACATTGAAAAAATCTCACGAGAAAAGATACAAAACATGTAGACATAATTTGTCTCGACGCCATCTAGTGGGAGATTTAGCACTTATAATGCCTTTATCACAAAAAATAAAGTTGGTTGTTTTCTGGTGAAAAATGAAAAAAGCAGTAATTGTTGAATGAAACACTAGTATAATTATATTGAATTATTTGGGGGGTGAGAGACAAGCCGACGTAGCTCAGTGGATAAAAGAGCAGTTGACCGGATATCAGAAGGACGCGGGTTCAAGTCCCGTCGGCGGCATTTAACTTTTCTCGGGAGATTTTTTCAATATTGATGAGTGTTTCAGGCTAATAATTATTGCTTAAAATAATTGTTACAAATATCAAAACTCATCTTTGTTGGAATTTTATAAGAGTATTCCGCTGGCACAATTTGCATAAATTTGCTCGTGGGCTATTTTTTGGTATTGGTACCTACTGCTTACTTGTTAAGAAAAAAATCTCCAAAATGAAGTACACAAAGAATTTTTACAGATCGAAGTTAACCGATGAGCATCTTAAATCTCTTTTAATAATTGGTACAATATTAGTATTTTATAGTAAAATATTGGTATTTTATATCTTATATGTTTATAATGTTAGTTGGATTCATTTAAATTGTTTGTTATTAATATTACTATGCTTAATTTAAATATTCTGCACATTCTGTGTTTTTAATCCAATTTATGACAAGAACAATAACAACAATAAGCCATTAGCTGTAGCGGGTCTGATTGATGATACCTACTGGTCATGAACTGTCGCGGGCAGGATTTGGCCCACAGGCCGCAGTTTGGATACCCCTGCTATAGATGTACCTATGTGGTTGTCTCTTTTAATGTCGTTATTTTTCGTTTCATCGAGTTTCAATTCACAATAACGCTAAAGAAGTTTTCACCTCATAATTGTTCACAAATCGTTATCTTCCACAACTCGGAAATCTCGCGATAAACGGACGACTTCTCTGAAAAACTAAGCCATCAAGAAAACCTACAGACTTTCCGTGAGGCGATTTCCACAATTAAAACAATATATTGTTAGTAATAATATTTATAATTTTTTCCCGTGTGATTTGAAAATTATAAATTGATCAATTAACTTTATTAAATAATATTTCTTTCATCATCATGGGAATAAATGCCTTATCATGCTGGGGTCATGATACCAACATGACTAATCAAAAAATAAATAATGTTTTTTAAAAGAGCATTAATTTAATTTCACGAAAACAAGCATCTTATTTTCGTCATAATAAGCACATTTATAATAATTATTGTTTTGAATTAATGACACGGATAAGAGATAGTGACGTCCCAGTTAGTTATCGAAAATGTGTATGCAGGAACTTACTTGAACTCCGCTCAATTTGTTACTGAATGAACTTGATCTTGCCATTCAGCTTTTTACAGATGAATTTCTAGGAAAAATGAAGAATGAGGTTATATTCAACATGTGTGGATGTATTATGTTTTTTTAGGAAATACAAACATTCCCGGGTTATAAATAAATAATCTTAAATTGTTTAAAAAAACCTTCTACTAATAATAATAAGTGGAAAATGTTGCTTGTCCAATGATGGAGAACTCACTCACAAGAATTTAATTGAACCCACGAAGCCTGAGTGCGGACCAGACACATAATATTCCACTCAGATAATAACTGGTTTCCTTTATTAAAATTTTAACTTGATCCATTTTTTTTAAACTAATTACAAATCATTAATTTTGTTGTCCTTTATTTTTTTTTTAAATCGAGTGCAGTTCACACGGGGCAGAAGTTCAACCAATAGGAGCCTTGAAAAGTGAGCCCATAATTAAAGCGGCCAATGACGGTTCGTAGGTACTGTACGTAGGTAAGATTTCATTTTCTCGCAGGCTTAATCCTATAGATGTGTGTGTTTGTCTCTTTTTAGTGTCGCTTTTTCGTTCAAATCACAACGATGCTAAAGAATTTTCTATTAAAAAATATCTGTGTGCAGTTCACACAAAGTGAAACCTTCAGAAAACTAAAGTAGACAAGAGTGGGGAGGTTACGAAGCACCGCACAATGAGGAGACTTACAGGCTACGGAGCACCGCACAAAGAGGAGGTCGATTATTCTATTGCATCCTCTCGCGGGCTAAATCCGATAGATGTATTTTAATTAAACCTTCGTCAGTTCCCCTTTTCGTAAAATCTAATACCTTAAGCCTTCATTACCATAATCACCATTGGTCGAAGAATATAATCCTTAATTTCACTTCCATTTCTTGATAATAATTAAGTGAAACGGCCTAAGTCCTTAAATAAAATAATTATTAGAAAATTGTATTATTTAGGAAGTAAATTGCATGATGTAGATAAAACTGTTTATTAAACTCGCTTTTTTTTCAAGTTTTCACAACCACAGCACTTAAAACTTTGACGAAATATTTAGAATTCAATAACTAATAACATTGATTTTCAATTATGCATGTTGATTGTGCGGATTAATTTGATAATTCATTGATTGGTTACGTTTGATTGCGATGTGATCATTGTTTGATTGTTTAGTTAGTTTAAGCACAATTTGATTATGTTAATTTATTATTGACTGATTGATTACGCGTTTTGAATTGACTAACACAATAACTAACAATCTTCCCAATCACTTTCACATTTTCATAGCATCGGTATACAGAGAAGTTATAATAATTAAAAATCACAAGTAGTATGAGCGTTGTCATAGGATTCCTGTGACTGGTTTTGCTTTTCTTCGTTTGTGAACTCGTTTATCGCACTGACCCAAAACTCAGACTCTCTTCAAAAAACATATTCACATGATTTCACCAGTGGCGACCAGTGAAAGACCAAAATTTATAATTAAAACTTTGGTTGAATGGCAACTAAACTAGTAATGTAAAATATATGATTTGCTGTTACTATTTAAGCTTGACAAATCGTGAATTGAAAAAGAATAGAAAATTGCTTTGCACAAGAGCAAAATCGAAAATACGACATTTACATATTTTATGGCATTTGGCATAAAAATGCTAAGATTCTATAATTGTTTTACTCTTGTCACAAGCTTTTTCTGTTTAAGAATTTGAAAACTAAAGAAATATGTTTATAATATTACTAGCTGGTTCCCGACATGCGTTACTATGCCATTTAATAAAGAAATTGTTCCACCCTGCGTGTCCTTTCCCATTCGTCCCATTCCTCTCTCGCGTCCTCTTCCCCTTCTCGTGTTCCCACTCCGCCTCCTTTTGGTGCAGTCGTTCGGAACACACATTTCGGAGATTCATTTTTTTTATATGGATGGATTTGTCATATTTAAAGACAAATTCCCGTAGATGATAAAAACAAGAATGGAAGAGTGCTATCTATTGCCGAACTACGGCCAAATTGCACAGACTACCAAAGCAGCTATTCAATTGAAATTATGATTTTGGTGGACTATGGACTGTTAACGGTGGGTAACGAATGCGGAGCACCGCTGCCTGTGCGTAAATGTGCGACACGCGATGTGCACGCGATTTCACACTAGGCTCAAGGCTGACTCGTTTGTTTTTATTATCTAAGCCTATACCATAAGTATAGATTTTAAAGTACATTCACTTCATGTTATCTACAAAAAAATCACAATCTTACAAATACACAAAGATTGCTTCAATAATGAGAGCTTTATTCCTTTTTCTAACAGCATTAGAACACATATTCTCGGCACTATGACTCTCCCACGCTGTAACACCACCACAGCCCAAAAATACTATAAATATATTGGAGTTAAATGGTTTAACCAATTACCAGCTAACTTAAGATTGGAAAAAAATTATAAAAAATTCAAAAGATCAATAAAAGCTCTTTATATATAGCTTATTACAATCACTTCATATTTTTAAATACTTTATTTCTCAACTCAACTTGTATTATCAGATATCCTTTTTCTTTCTTTATCTTCATCCTTTCTTTTTTTTATCTCCTCCTCTTCTTTGTGTTACATTACTTCTTTTATATGTTTCATACATATACTATATAAAAATATATAGACATATTATATAATATAAACGATTTTTCTAGCTTACTGTTAATTATATTACCTATTCTTAGTTTTATACTCGTATATATAAAAAAAATATATGTTACTTTACCATTAGTAATTTTTTTTTAACTACATTCGTTTTCTCCGCCTTTTTTGTCACGAGCTTTGCTCCTAAAAAAAGGTGTAAACGTAATAAACAATGTATTCTTGAAATAAAAACTTTATATAATGTATTAACCATGTAATATTTTAAAAATACATATATTTAAAAAAAAAAAAAAAAGATGAATAATTGAAGCAGCTGATTTGTGTCGCATCTGCTTGGGTTGGGCATCATGTTGTAAGGCTGAAAGTAGCGTGGAAATGGAAGGAGATGGTGAAGAGGAAGGTTGAGGTGTGGACTTACTTTTGTGTAGATTTGGGTACGTTTCCTGGCGATGGCGAATTCGCTGTTTATTCGGATGGTATTTCGTTGCAAGAGAATAATTGAGGGAGTAGGTACGTCTACGTATGTATACCAAGATGATTTTCTGAAAATGATATTCCCACGACTGCGTCCAAAGCTAGTTTCTATTAACCAAAAATAAAGTAGATAATAATACAACGATTTGTTTGTGTTAAGTTTGTAGAATTTCTTAGTAAGTATTGCATTTCAAATAAATTATACATTTTTCTCAGAATGCTTGTATAATTAATTATAGGTTTTTCCGACACAAATACTTACGCATTACGAATACACATTAATACACAACGGTAACAACAAGGACTAATATAAATAAGTCAACTGCACTTGGTAAAGATACAGTAAGATATTACAATCGTAGTTGAAAGGCGACTAACAATAAATTCTATAAAAAATACAACTTGGCAGAACATAATAGAAGATTATTTTAACTCGTACGTTATTACATAGTTATTATGAAAGGTTTTGTTATTCTTTGATTAACTATTAAATTAATATTTAAAACGCTGCCACTGCCCTTTCCAGAATTATTTAGTCTTAAGCATTGCTTCATATTTAATTATCATAAATATATAACAGTGTATATACTTTTATATAAAAAAAATAATAATTCTAGACAGGGCTGATGTAATTCTAATCATATTTAAGGTGGTTCTTTACCACCCAACTTCAGTCTTCCCTGAAGTCTTGAGAAGGCAGTTCTAGTCACTTAAGTTTAATATTAAACTTAAATTTAGATTTTTTTAAAGTATTAAGTTTATTAAGATGGCCGATACAGTGTTCTACAGCCGATCCCATGGGATCTCAGCGGCGGGAGTGGCAGACCAGTACGCCGATGGGCGGGCAGCCAAAGTCTGGAAGGTTTTTATGGGAGACAGGAATTCCAGAACTCAAAATTATAAGGATTTTCTCATTGGACTCTTGAAGGAAAGGGGATGCCACAGAATTCTAGATATCGCTTGCGGAACAGGGTGAGATAATTATTTATACTTATCAAGAACTTTTAGATTTCTACCTATGTGGCTATCAAATATAGTCAATATATATTATAAAAGAAAGTGTACAAAAGTGTACGTCCCGCTAAAAGTACGATCAAGGGAGTTATTTGGTGTGGTAGTCCTCTTTCCCTTATTAACGAAGAAGGTTCCTGTATTTACATGAAGGGCGTGCTTTTGAAGATGTAATGGCTGGCAGTTTCACCCTTTAGAAATTTCTAGAACAGTCCAGAAAATTCCAGAGTATTCGAGAGCATTCCACAACATTCCAGAATATCCTGGAATGCTTTTTTTTTTTTTTTACATGAGCCCTATGTCATCTTTGGGGATGCTGTGTGGAAGGTTTTTTTAAGGAAAGGAAGGAGAGGAGAGTTCAGGTAAGGAAGAGGGTTTAAGGGGTGGGTAGGAATCTAGGGTTCAGTGCGTCCTGGTCATCCGCCTCCAAGACCTAGACAAACTTCATTATTCGAGAGCATTCCACAACATTCCAGAACATCCTGGAATGTTTTTTTTACATGAGCTTTACACAGGAGGCCCTGAGGAAAATAATTTCATCATGTCATGTCATCTTTGGGGATACTGTGTGGAGGTTTTTTAAAGGAAAGGAAGGAGAGGAGAGTTCAGGGAAGGAAGCGGGTTTAAGGGGTGGGTAGGAATCTAGGGTACAGTGCGTCCTGGTTATCCGCCTCCAAGACCTAGACAAACCTCACCCCATGAACCCGGGCACCCCTGCTAAATCACTAAACGTAGCAAACCATTTGGGGTGACCTATGGCAGAGGTGTTGGTTATCCAATAAAGGTTCCCGGGGCGGCGGTACCCATTCCCGCCTCCCAAATTGAAATGTTCGGGAATAGGGGATCGGGAACATCATTGTGGAACATTCCAGAACACTCTCAAATGTTGTGTAATGTTCTGGAACATTGTGGACCATTTGAAGCCTTTTTTGTATGGGTGGATCTACTCATTGGTAGGTGTACATAAAGCAAGATCCATCGTGGGTTCGAACGTCAGTTCAATCTCATATCAACTCCCCGGGCGAAGTCGGGTACCCCAGCTAGTTGTTAATAAAATGATAATATTTTTTGGTTACATTTCATTAATTTACTGATAACTAGGTTCAATTTTATAACCGAAAGGTTATTTACGTGTGTATCGCAGTTTTCATAAATATTACGTTATATTTCTTAGATAAACTTAAGAGGAATTATTAGATTACCTATTGGCAATGGCCGCGATTACGATAACCTTTTTACAGGTGTTTAGTGATTAATTTTTGGGGTATTATGCCTCTTGTGATACTTCCTTTTTTAGCCAATGTTTCGAGCAGCATTATAGGGTCATTATTATTATTATTATTTATTATTCAAAAAAATATTTCTTTTTTATTTTAATTTCTGTTTAATTTTATTTTATTTACATTATATTATTATTTATTATAAAAAAATATTCCTTTTTATTTTAATTTCTGTTTAATTTTATTTTATTTTTAATTTTATGGTTATTTTTTCGTTATTTATGTTCAAATTTTATTTTCATTAGGTACCTACCTAATATTATGATCTTTAATATGATTTTTGTTTACTCTGTATGTAATACGGCAGACTGGGATTGCACTACCCTCCCAGCCTTGCTGGAATAAAAACTTAAATAAAAAAATAAAAAATTATCATTAGCCCTGGTATTGGACACTTTAATGCTGCCAGAAACGTTCGATAATAAAGGAGATAGCGCAACACGGCATAATGACCCAAAAAATATCACCTTTTTAGTACCGCAAAAATCTCAAATCATATAATTTTACTGGTGTGTTTTTAAAATACCTTCACAATATTTTTTATGACTTTAACATTTTAATCACGCAATGAATTAAATTAAATTTAACAATCGATATTTTAATTGTGAAACCATTGACAGCTTAACTATGGAATCCTTAATTTGACTGAAATTAAACAAGTTGAAACTGAACGTAAACAAAACAAAATATATGAAAATAGGCAATAAAATGCGTAACATAGGGTTAAATTTGACAATTAATGGTGAAAACATTGGAAAAGTAAATGAAATCAAATACCTGCGTGTAATACTCGATTCAAAACTGACTTTCACAGGAAACTTTGAATATGTGCTAAAAACGGTATCAAAAAAGGTTAATTTTCTTAGAAGACTAAGACATAAATTAAATAGAAACACTACGGAGCTCATTTATAAAACTATAGTTGATCCACATTTGGATTACTGTTCTACGATGTTATATTTGGCCAATGAAGGAAAATTGAACAAACTAGAAGCTATAGGTACAGAACAGGGCTATGAGATATATACTGGGGAAAGGCAAATACGCAAGGATTAGGTAATTAAATGAGAGAGGAGCTAAATTGGATTCCAATAAAGAAAAGACTACTTACTATTTAATGTGTTAATTTTTGTGCATAAAACTATGACAAACCAAATGCCAAAATACTTAAAGGGTGAGATTGTTTTTAATAGAGTCGTATATAATTACGAAACAAGAAATATAAACAGAGTTCGATTGCCACAAATGAAGAAATCAAAATCACAGAACTGCCTAATGTATAGAAGACTAAAGATGTATGATGAAATGCCTGAAAGTATGAAGAATGAAGAAAGAACGAATGTAGATATTTAAAAAAGAAATGTTATGCTTACTGTACAAATATTTTAATTTATCAAATGAAATAGTACATTGTGCTTATCAGTTTATATTTATGTAGTATGAACTAACTCAATAAAAAAAAATAAAAAATTTAGGGTAAGATTTGACGGGAAGGCTGTCTTGGGAAATATCTGTCTGTACAGATCAGGTCGCTAAGACGTTTCGACTCTGAATGGTGGTCTTATACAAGGACGGTGCCAAAGATAAACAACCTTCTCTGATTACCAGTTTAAAAATTATTTTCCTTGAGATATTAAAGTTCATAGAAATATTTGTTGTTTTGTTTCAGGGTTGATTCCATAATGTTATTAGAGGCTGGGTTTGACGTAACGTCGGTGGATGCTTCGGACAAGATGCTGAAGTACGCGCTCAAATCCCGTTGGAACCGTCGAAAGGACCCCCGATTCGATGAATGGAGTAAGTTTAACCTAATTAACCCCTCGAATCTATGTATACAATATCATGTTAGTTACAATATCTTTCAGATTAGAGATTTATTTTGATATATTCCCAGTTGACATCCAATTTCAACTTTTTAACGTTTACATTAAATGCGGTAAACTTTTCAACACAAAGAGAAAGCTTGGTGTTCTTTCATTCTGAAACTGTTTAGAAAACTTTTTTTTTGTTTTACTTATGTGAAACCTCTCAAGAGTCCCAACTGCTACCAAACGTCGGGAAATAGTGAGACTACGGTATCCCCATTAGGGGTATATTGTGAGGCTGGAGGTAGTGGGGGGGGGGGGGGGAAGGAGATGAGAAGAGAAAGATTACTATTCAGATCTGGTTACCAAACACGGCTAAAGCCGTTTCAAGCAACTTTTCAGTTCTTACATGTGGATGTTACTAAGAAAATCATACACTGGTATTATTAAAAAGCGGTTCATTAATCCTGTTTGAATCGAGACAACTTTTTTCTTTTCTTTCTGAATATCTCACAAGAGTCCCATCTGCTCCGAACCGTCTGGAGCCAGTGAGACAATGGCATATCATTTTCAAAAGAGTCGATACGTCTAAAATTTTATTTAAAAATGACTTATTTCCGGTTTCCTCTGGTTATACCATCTGAAGGAGTTTCCTAGCAGATAGTGAATACGCCGGCTAGCAGCTTGTAAACTCGCTTAATGTAATCGAGACTTTACACATTTTTGTTTTGATCTATCCAGCCATCGAAGAAGCCAACTGGGTGACCCTGTACGATGACACGAAGGATCTGCTGAAGGGTGGCTTCGACGCTGTCATCTGCCTCGGCAATTCCTTCGCTCATCTGCTGGACTCGTTTGGAGACCAGCGCGAGCAGCGGCAGGCGCTGGCCAACTTCGAGAAGTGCATCAAACCGGGAGGGCTGCTCATCATCGACCACAGGAACTTTGACTTCATCACAGGCAGCGGCACCACTCCGCAGAAGAGCATATATTACAACGTAAGTTTATATCTTTTTTTCTTTGATTTTTTTTTTATGTGACTACCTCGCGTGAATCTCCTGGAGCCAGTGGAGGGAGTAGAAATAAATGAGGAAGAAAAAATATTGTTTTTGGCAATAACGCACTTCTTAAATTTTTTTCAGATATCTCAATCCCACCCACACGCCTTGACGACCGAGTTACTTAGAGATCGCGGGTATGAAACCCAGAGTTAGCAAAAATAATAGATATTTTTCACTTAGCACTATCCATTATTCCATGACCCCATTCGGAATCGCAACATTGTGTACTTAATATGAATATCAGATCTAAATATCCGGGAACCTACTTTTGTTCTTCCTTTTTTAAATTAACTCCATAATTCTGGGATTTAATTTGGAGGGTCTTTTTGAGGAGAGGAATGAGTTAATATGAGTCTCCATGAATAAGACTTATGTTGTAGGTTGTAAGAGGGAGGAAGCATAGCGGCCGGAAAATCGTTCTAAAACCGAGGTGCTGAATTCAAGAATTTGTAGTAGTAGAAACGACCCGTTTTCATGTGACAAATGTTAACATGAACAAATGATAGGCGCGCGTTTGGCATGGTTCCAAAGGGCTTAATGTCACTAGTTCCTCGGAGTATCTTCCATCAAAATACCGGTAGAACAAAGACAGCATTCCTCTCCCTCTTCCTCGTTTCCGTCCCCTTCACTCACAATTTTCCCGTCTCATAACTTTACCAATAATGGGAGAGAGGGGCTCTTCTGAGTGAACATAGCTAAAGACAACCCAAACACATTTTAGATTCCGAACTTATTCCGAAAGGTTGTATATCATATGCTGTGTGATATTTTATCGTAGGCACGCTTTTAAAATTCGCTACGTGGGGGACGCTACAATCTATTGTTCTTTATATTACTCACATTTATTTGTGTGACATGGTTACCTATACCTACCTAACAGTTATTTATTCATTTAATGTATCCATTGTACGTGTATGGGTATATAGATCAAGGTTCAAAGTGTATTCATAATTAAGGCGATTCACCACGTCGCGCGTCGCGTCGTGTAACATTCGGAATCGGGCCGCTAACAAGAACACTCCTTGTGTAGATGACGATAAGGCAGAAATTACTGCTAACATAAGCCGCCTGTTTTGATTCATCCACCGAAAACATCACCAATTTTTTTTTTTTTTGCGGAAGTTCAGGCGCAAATATTAATATGTTTCACATAATTTGCCACATTGTACAATAAAACCATAACAAAAAAGGGGTTCGTAAGTACAAGTTTTAACTTTAATGCAGTTTTTAGATGTTTGATATTTAGTTTTTTTCTGGGCAAAAAAAAAATAATAATTTTCGTTCAGTTAAATTCAGGCACAAATATTTAAATGTTTCACTAAATTTGACACACTGTAGATATAATAAAACCATAACCGATAGTTCGTAACAGTAGTTTTTGAACTTTAAAACAGTTTTTTATAGACTTCATTTTTTATGGGCTTAAAAAAGGCGTATACAAATACTTGATTAAAGTTCTAAGCGATCAAAATACATGATTTTGCATTACTTCGCAGCGCATCGCCTTAAGGTGGAAACACATTATTAAAACGCGACGCGACGCCACGTGTCGACACCCGATATGCACCGTGCACATTACCAACACGCGACGCCACGACACACTAGCAATTTATGAATACAGTTATCTAACAGCAGTGGAAGTGTATGGTTATGTACTATGGATTTAATAAATAACGAGTCAAATGAAGACTTTGAAGAAGATTTGATGCAAATTTTGGGTACATACATACATGATACTTAAACGACTCAAGAAAAAGAGAATAACTAGGCGTTACTGGGTACATGAAATTAATTAAAAGAGAAGTATGTATGGTGAATATCATACTCTGTATCCAGACTTACTTCAAGATACTGAAAGATTTCATATGTATTTTCGGATTACTAAAACACAATTTAAAGAAATACACGAATTTATTCAAAGTGACATAGGCAAGAAAGACACGAAATTTGCTCGGCAATTTGCATTATTTCTCACATTATTTTTTTATTTTTTTTTATTTAGAAAAAAGTAAATATTCACAATAAATGAATGTTACATTTCATATCTGACTCATTACTATTTCATCACTTTTTTTGGTTACCCAATTAGTAGAAAAATATTCTCGGGTCTAACTGGGGAGCTAGTCGATGTAATTATATATATTTAGATAATAATATTTAAAGTTACAAAAATTTAAAAATAATATTTTCAAAAATACTGCAAAATATTACAAAATATTGTACAGTAAGAAAATTACATATAATTATGATCTCTGTATATAGCTAAATTCATGTCATATAGAACAGGATATCGTTTTACCAACTCAATTAATTATTCGTCGGTCATTTCGCTAAATAAATGCAAAAAATTATATTTAATTGGCGTAAAGTCCGTATATGCTCTGTGACAGTTCTCGAACGACTGACGCGTGGCGTCGGGTGTTGTCTAGAAACATACCGCGCAGGCCGCGTCGGATGGCGTGTTTACCCCCACCATGGGCAACACACCGACCTGGCACGTCTGGATCGGGTGGCGTGTGCGCGCATGGCGTCGCGTCGGGTGTTCGTAGTGTGATTCTGGTCCATAGAAAACAATACATTTGATTCGACTCAACACGCATCGCGTTTCGTCGGGTCGCGTCGGGTTTTAATAATGTGTTTCCACCTTTAATCATGTTATTGCCTAAATTAATAGGTATCTACACCGAACGACTTGTCATAATAGCTAGTTCTGCTAATGAGAATCCAGTTAGAGTCAGATATTATAACAAATCTTTTAACCTTTTGATAACTTTTGTCATGTCAACGTAAGTACCTACATTGTATAACGATTATAATTAAACAATGTTTAATTATTTAATATCCTAATCATTGAGTTAATATTCATCAATGGTCCTAATGAAAAAAAAAATATTTCCTCTGCCTTCCACTTTGCGATTGGCGAGGAAATCCCATATACCTACCTCAAAATGCATTGTCAGACTTGTAATAGAGCAAGAGCCCGTGACGATCAGAGCTTCGTTATTTTATAAAACCTGAAAGTTTCTCTGTGTATGCCCGTATAGAGGTAATAACGACCCCTGACTATGAAGTTTGGATCACAGTGGTCTTGAAAGATAGCAGGTTGCAAAGGTATATAAAATTGCACCACAATTTCAAGAGCATTTTGCTCGCACTTTTACAAGGTAGTCTGCTAGCGTCGAAATTTCGCACTATTTCACTCCCACCCGCTTTTTTTACATCAACTCCACACAGGCGGCCCTGAGGACAATAATTTCCCTCAGGGCCTATGTCATCTTTGAGTATGCTGTGTGGAGGGTCTTTTAGAGGAAAGGAAGGAGGGAACGTGGGTCTTGAAGAGACCCATGTTGTAGGAGGGAAGAAACACAGAGGCCGGTAAATTATTCCACAACCGAGCTGTTGAGCTCAAGAACGAGTCCCGTCCTCATATGACTAATGTCAACCGTGTACAAATGTTGGGCGCGTGTTTGGCGTGTTTCCCGACTATGCACCGGTGCCGAGGGGATCAATGACGCTAGTTCCTCGGAGCATCTTCCATTGTAATACTGGTAGAACAAGGACAGCATTCCCACCTGACGCCTGTGCCCTAAAGATTGCAATCCGTCTGTTAAGATGGGAGAATCTATCAAACGGACCGCCCGTTTCTGCATAGAGTCAAGGGTTTTTTCTTGCATGTTTATATCGCGCTCGCACCTACGGTAGACTTTTAATGTGTCTGATAAGATGAAGGAACCATCGAAACTGTCTGATAACTGAGAAAACAAATGTCGATAGTTCCTCAAGTAACATATATAAAATTCAGCTTTTATGCTTTAACGTAAGTACAATTATAATGAATTAATATAATATCTTTCAAAGCCACCGTGATCCAAACTTCAAAGTAACGGATCGTCTTTGCCTGTATTAGGGACATACACTGAAAAACTTTCAGGTTTTATTATAATAACGAGGGTCTGATCGTCACAGGCTCTTGGACTATAAGTTAACGGTAGCACAATCGAAACGTTGCTTCAAATAGCTTTAGCCGTGTTTGACCTGAATAGCTGAATTCTTAAACATATATGATTATAATATTATTCATGAAATTTTATAACCAATATCCCCACTTGATTCCGTCGGCTGAAATAAAAACCATAATATCTGTTTCAAGCGAAACCATAATATCTTGAAATACAATATTGGTGCTTGCAGACAAACACGAGATAAATATATATTTCTTTAAAAATCTAAGAAACGTGGAAAATAAAAAGGATATGAAAAAGGTCTACTACGCGTTATGTCATTCTCGAATTGAATATGGAATCATAGGATGGGGATCTACTACAAATACGTACCTACACAACCTGAATACGATTAAAAAAGGAATCATAAAGACCATATTGAAAGTACGAATTAGAACGTCTTCAATTGAAATTTTCAATAGCTTCGACGTACCAAATGTACAGCAAATATATGCCAAAAATATATTATTGAAGCTTTTCAAAAATAATGAATCCTCTACTAGACCATGTATGCATAACACTAGATCGAATAAAAACGACATAAAAAATATTCCAAGTTATAAAACCACATTCGGACAAAGAAACTATACATACTTTGCAACAAAACTCCATAACATCCTTCCCCAAGACATAAAACTAATAAAAAATCCTAATGAATACAAATCAAGAATAAAAATATGGCTAAAAGAGGTCAACGAAAAAACCCTAATGAAAACACTAAAAACGACATAGAAGACAAATAAACCATATTTAAATAACTTTAGACCGCCTCGGCACAGGACCCCCTAGTGAGGAGGACTAAGAAATACAATATTTAATATTTAATTTCACCATTATATTTTGTATGTAACAATTATTTTATATAGTCGCTAAAATATAAAAAAAAATACACAAACCCGATAGACAAACCCTGCTTTGCCAAACAAACCATTAAAAACCTGGGATTTTTTTAAAATTTATGATGACATGCAGCTTTCGTAGTTTAACCTCAACCTAAAAGAGGTGGACTAAATGCATATTTACTCATAATTATTAATAATGAACTATTATAATACTTTCAGAGCGAGCACACAATCGACATAAAGACGTCAGTGTTGATGGTGAGCGGAGTGAGCAGATTGGTGACCATGGACTACGCCATCGACACCTCGTCTCTGGAGAGTGAAGACGCCAAAGGAAACAATAACGTCAGGTAAATTATCACATTCTTGTTCATCTTTAAGAGGAAACCGGGCGACGTTTTGTCTGTTCAAACGTATTCCCCAATTTCCCCTCTTGATTTTGACACCAGTGCAAATATTTTTTTAATATAATATAGATATCGATCACTAGCGTCTTGGTAGGTTTTGCTTTTTTGATAAGTGACTTCTTATGGAAGTTAGGAGTTAGGACCTTCTAAAAAGCGATATCATGCCTAATTTGAACGCCATCAAAAGACGTTCAATATGCAAACTAGGCATTGTATTTAAAAAAAAGTAAAACATACAGTTGCTGTCACTTAACATTACTACCTAGTCAGATGTGTAAAAATTGTTTTAAAAAATAAAAAAATTCCTACATAAATGTAGGCTAAAATTCTCCCGTTTCGGGGGCACTCTACGAGGAGCCATTTTTTTTTTTTTTTTTTACATGAATACCTCACAAGAGTCCCAACTGCTCCCGTCTGAAGCCAGTGAGACTATGGCATCCACAATTGGGGTATGTTGTGAGGCTGATGGTAGTGGGGGGGGGAAGGAGATAGGGAAGAGGAAGGTGGGGAAGTACCTGGCTATTCAGATCTGGTCATTAAACACGGCTAATGCCATTTCAAGCAACGTTTCAATTCTGAATGGTGGTCTTACACCAGGGCGATACAGAGAGTATCTTCCACTCTGGAACGTGCCGCAAATATACTATTTATTATTTTAAATGAATAAATTGAGAAATAACGCGCGAGGCAAGCGTCTTGCCGCTGCGCTACGCCGGCCGTCAGAGCCATAGAGCTACGAAAATATAAATAACAGACCGTGTTCATGAGTAATTTTTTTTCCACGATCAGGTGTTACCCCCCATCGGGTAGCACCCGGGGCGCCCCCCCCCCCCAAAATACGTGTGTTTACTAGTACCTACAGGTTTCAATTTTAAAATTAACATTTTTTATCACTTCTGTCATAAGCTATGAAGTTTTCCAGATAAGACAAGGCGGCATTCTGTTTCTTTAATATTTTCCAAGATAAAAAAGAGCTATTTAAAACATCTTTTGTATTCAAATAATTTCAATGAACGCTTTTACAGCAAAATACGTACGTATGAATATGTCAGACATAATCAAGTCCATAAGGGAATCCCATCATAGGTATAATTTTGTGATCATTATATAAAAAACATTAGCATGTTATTATTATTCGTAGGATTATAGCTAGATGGTGTCATAAATATTTATTACGAGCACAAAAAAAAACATTCGTAAACGTAAAAAAATCGTAATCTGCTCTTCCATAGACAGGGCTAATTTTGGATAAGTTTTTAGATTTTCACGGCCAAAAGCATTTTTGTTGTTATTTTTTGGGGTGTTATGCCGTGTTGCGCTACCTCCTTCAATAGCCGACGTTTCGGACAGCGTTACAGTGTCCATCATCAGGGCAGATCCGGTAGATCCGACGATGCAACACGGCATAACACCCCAAAAAATAACAACAAAAAAGGGCTAAATTTATTATCTTAGGAAAACACTTTTTGCAAGATGTGTTTTACAACATTAGAATAATTATTTGTTAGCGCACATACATACACGATTTGAATATAATATGTATGAATAGTTTTGTCGATAAACAAACCAAAATATTTCAAGAAAGGCCAACAAATCTAATTTTGTATCGGTGATTCAATCCAATATTATATTTGTTAGCCTTTCTTGAAAGATTTGAATTTGTTTATGGACAAAACTATTTATTCATATTCATATTGAATAATATGTACCTAGTTGCACGGATGCAAAAAATGAAGGCAATGCACGTCTCAGGGACCCTTTACCCTAGGCAGTTGCCTACACTACATTGTGGATAAATCGGCCCTACATGTAGCAGAAAGTGTGAATTTATAATGCATTCAGATTTGGATCAACATTGACGATATCTAGATTTTCCTTGAGATCTCTGAACTATCACCCTGTGTCTGAAGAATTATTTTCTCGGGGCGCGGGGCCCCTAGCCGATGCGGGGCCCCTAGGCAGTTGCCTACATTGCCTTATGGATAATACGGCGCTGGTTGTGAGGCTGAAGGTAGTGGCGAGGGGAAAGATAATGGGAAGAGGAAATTATGGAAGTACCCTGCTGTTCAGATCTAGATTCTAGTTTCTATTAAAAAATGGCTAGGGCCATTTCAAACAAGATTTCAATTCTGAATGGTGGGCGGTACTGTAAGTATTTTCCACTCTGGAACGTGACTATTTTCTAGTAAAAAAATATTTGGTCAACATCATCAGTAGCGTCACCCCTCGCCTCGGTAAGGCACCTCAAAGTATTCCTGTCCTCGGCTACTTCAGCGTCCTTCGTTCTATCAGGCCCAGCCTCTCCCCTCACAGTCTCTGGAGATGCTTCCACAAGAACTTAAGAATGAAAAATGTAATCGTGTTATTGTTTTCCACAGTGAATTCCGTCTGTCCTACTACCCCCACAAGATCGAACACTTCAAGGAGATGTTGCGCGAAGCCTTTGGACAGGAGGTCGGAATCACAACCTACGGAGACTTCCAGGAACTCAAGGACATCGAGAACCCGGCCTTCTACATCCATGTCGTCAGCAAACATACGTAGAACACATTAAGCTGTTATAAAGTATTTATTAGTAATAATATGGAAGATTTTATAATATCATGTGATGTTATGTAATAATTTGGATTTTTCATAATGCCCTACAAAGTTAGGCAAAGTGGTGTGTGTATATGAAACAACTAGACATTTTGTACGTTAAATAATGCATTTTGTACATTGCCTGGGCATATTTTCCATTGCCGAGTATTCTACGCATTGCCTATGCATTGTGTGCGTTGCCTTAGTAATCTACGCATTGCCTAGGCATTAACTACGTTGTCTGAGTAATGTGGGCATTGCTTGGGCATTTTGTATGTTGTCTGAGTATTCTGTGCATTACCTAGGCATTGTGTAAGTTGCCTTAGTAATCTATGCATTGCCTACACAATATTGTGTATGTTGCTTAAGAATTCTAGTGTACATTGCCTTAGTATTATATACATTGCCTACGCATCGTGTAAGTTCCCTCTTTGTTATATGTATTGCTTACACATTGTGTACATTGCCTGAATATACTATGCATTGCCTACACATTATGGACGTAGCCTGAGTATTCTAAGCATGCCTAGGAATTCTTTTCATTAATGAATTCGAAGCATTGTGTATATTGCCTAAGCATTATATGTACATGTATATTGTCTAGGCATTGCCTACGTTGCATTAAAATTCTATGCATTGCCTGGGCATTCCATAGAATATTTCCAGGGAAAGTAGTAATTATATGCATTAAGTAATTCTATACATCACAAAGCACTCTCTTTGGGGTGAATTGCCTCTTTAAAAAAAAATCTATTTACTAATTTGTTTTTACTTTTCAAACTAGGTACCTACTCAATATAACTTAACATTCGTATTTTTTACAATAGCCAAGAAAGAAAAAAATGATGATTTTTCATCTATCTGCAAAACTAACCTTTTCATTCATCATTTTTCCTTTAATTGTATCAAGTAAGTTCTAATTATTTATTATTGTATAAAATTGTGTATCCTAATAACTAAATATATTGTTTCAAATAATTATTACTCTTTTTAATGCAAATAACCTTATTGTTTTCCTCATTTTATTCTGATAAATTATTTTTTAATGATTGTACCTACTAAAATAGGTAATTAAAATAATAAGTTTTCATAAAAAATCACACAACGCAATAAAGCCATTGGATGATGGACTCTGGATTTCAAGTATTCACGTATCTCATAAATTAGGTACCAATTGTCATAAATCCATTCATGGAGTGCTTAATTAGTTTAATTATTAACAATTACCGCCGGATCATACAGTTACATTTATATTAACTCTTCAGGCGTCAGGCCTATTTTGTCGGAAAGTAAAAATATTTCTGCCTTGCAATAAAAACCAAACAATATTTCTGAACGCAACCGAAAACTAAAAACATTTTTTGAAAGGTGATGAACGGGACTCGGTCTTGGCATACAAGCCTTGCCTCGTTCACATTCATACATCGTCTCATACATGCTCTTCTATTATTCTGACTCTTGACATTGCCCTACTCAAGTATCTGATTCACTTGGTCGTGCCATGTCTTTCTCGGGTGTCCCCGACTTCTTCTACCATTCATTTAAATTTAATATTTTTTTAATATAAAAATTTCAATTGCAAACATAAAAAAAGTTTTTAAAACGGCTTAAATTACGTCTTTTTTAAACTAAAATTACTGATAACGAAAAAAAATAAACACATTCACATACATATTTTATTAGGCAAATTTATTATAAACGTTATCGTCTACTCACTTTTTGGCATTCAGAAATCCCACGGTTAATATATACCTATATATTTTTAATTTACGGTTCAAACTTTCGATTCGATACAATGGGGTATTTCCACAAACGAGGGATTCTGTTGAAAATGTATGGAATATTTTATAAAGATCATTTTTCTGATTTTAATCATCCTACCAAAAATATTAATTTGTTTTTTATGTTTTCATTCAATATTATTGATTTTAAAAACGTTCTAAAATGGATAAAATCAAAACGGCCCGTTTTTTGCAAAATGATTTTGTGACATCACAAGCGTAGCTCGGCTGAACCAGCATAAATAAATAAACACTGTCATTGAGCGTCCGCACTCATGACGTCACACGATAGCCACGCCCCAAAATATCGTTTTAGCGGTAATTCAAAAATGGGAAACTTTAACTCGCTGTAGAAAATTTATTCGTCAACATAAAATTAAAATAAAAACATTCTGAAATCATGGTAATTTTTGCTTATTTTTTTAAGCAATAAAAATAACGTGGAAATACCCACGTTATTTTTATTGCTTAAAAATTATATATTCTGTGGTGTTAGCATCGTTTAGACCATATTTCTAACCATGATGGTAAGGGAGACCCAATGATTTCTATGAGACCTACATGTATTGTTCCAAAAACCAAACAAATTAGCCTAAGGGGTTAAAAATAACAATGTACTTTTGCAAAAACATATTTCAATATGAATTATTTTTAGCTCTGCCGATGAAATTAATGAATCTGCGGTGATATGAATACTATATATTAAAATATTATTTGAAATTTGTGTTATTTCATAATTAACTAATTTTGTGTGGTTCTCCTAGGATGGTAGATACTTTCAGTATCGCCCCGGTGAAACACCACCATTTAGAATTCAAAAAAATTAAGTCATTGACCAAAGTAAGTTTGGTGACCAGATCTTAATAGCCAGGTACTTTCCTCTACCCCATCTCCATCTCCTGATCGATGATTTCAGCCTCACAACATACCCCAATTGGGGATGCCGTAATCTCACTGGCTCCAGACGTCCTAATAGTACCTAATACCTACCGTAACGATAAAGAACTTAGCTAGTAGAGTATTGAACCCGCGACTCCCGGATGGAAACCAGAAGCATTTGTCGCTATTGCAACTGTGGCATCCCTGATCAGGATAAGTTTATGAGAGTGGCAGAAGCGGGGAAGGAGATGATAATGGGGAAGGTTGAGTTCAGATCTAGCTGTAGCAATTTCAAGCAAAGAATCGATTATGAATTGAAACGTTGCTTGAAATGGCATTAGCGGTGTTTGGTGACCAGATCTGAATAGCTAGGTACTTCCCCGCCTTCCTCTTTCCCATCTACTTCCCCTCCCCACTACTTGCAGCCTCACAACATACCCCAATTGGTGACGCCATAGTCTCACTGGCTCCAGACGGTAGCAGTTGGGACTCTTGCGCGGTATTCATATAAAAAATAAAAAAATGAAAAGTGATTTATCGTCGGGGCGATACTTCATCTGTTGAAGTGAAAATTGGTTGATTTGAAACTAGATGAAAGGAAACATAGAGGCACTAAAAAGAGACAAGCACATACATATATAGGATTTAGCCTGCGAGAGAATGAGAGATAGTATAATCTTTCTAAAAGGTAGTATAATCGGTCTCCTCTTTGTGCGGTGTTTCGTAGCTTACTCACGCTTGTCTACTTTAGTTTTCTGAAGGTTTCACTTCTACCGCATGTGAATTGCATTGCTGTTTTTTATGTTAAGATTAATCTTTCATATCCAAAAGTTTCTTCCCTCATTCAAAAAGCCACAATTATAGCCATCTATATAAATGGAAACGAAAAGTATATATATAATTACCGGCCTATAAGTCTCCTTTTCAAAAATCTTTGAAACTGTCTTGAAAATCAAATTATTAAATTTTTCAAAAGAATATTTTAAATAAATAAAAAGAAAATACTTTGTTTTAAGTCACTTTACTGTTATTTTTTAGTCTACCGGTTCCAGTACCTCCGTACCATCATCAGGACATTTCCATAAATAAATACATTTACAATAGTCAACTAACTTCTAAAATAAAACCTTAACCACAAATGGCGAAGAATTTCGTATATTAATAACCTTTCCTCTTCATGTACAATTTATACAAAAACAATACAAATAGCCTTTTATACAAATAACAACCTAGAATTTTTTTTATTAATGCCAAGGGCAAAGAGGATGTTCTAAGCCACTCGGGCATTTATAAAATCAGTTGTAATGATCAGCGTTCTACATAGTACAAACTTCACGCAATGTAGAAACTAGAATAAAAGAACACATGATATGTCTAACTAGTTTAGGTTTTTCAGAATTCGCAGAGCATTTAATTAATAAAGATCACACTTTTAACCGTGATACGGGTACTAAAGTCCTACACAAAAATGGAATAGGCTTAAAATTAGAGGTATTGGACATAAAAAAAAAACAGTTAACTCAAAGGCTGAAATCATCAATAATCAACTTTTTTTTTTTACAGTGAATACCGCACAGGAATCTCAACTGCTCCCGTCTGGAGCCAGTGAGACTATGGCATCCCCAATTGGGGTATGTTGTGAGGCTGAAGGTAGTGGGAAGGGGAAGGAGGTGGGGAAGAGGAAGGTTGGGAAGTACCTGGCTATTCAGATCTGGTCACCAAACACGGCTAAAGCTATTTTCAAGCAACGTTTCAATTCTGAATGGTGGTCTTACACCAGGGCGATACTGATAGTATCTTCCACTCTGGAACGTGCCGCAAATATACTATATATTATTTTAAATGAATTAATTGTGAAATAACACAAATTATTCAAATAAAATTTATTTGCGCACGCCGGGTTCGAACTAAATTTAATATTCAGCCCTATTTTACGTATGTTTCCCGTTATCCCACACTCCCCTCCCCCACTTCACTCCCACAACTGACGCACTGTCGCACTCTAATTTTCTGTCTCTTTCTTTCTTAACAATATGTATAAAGGTATATATGTGTATTATCCTGTATTTGTTAGTATTTTTATAACAGTCCTGATGATGATACGGAGGTACCGAAACCGGTAGACCAAAAAATAACAATAAAAAGTGACTTAAAACAAAGTATTTTCTTTTTATTTATTTAAATTCTTAAATTTCTACAACAAAATATTATCACCATCCCAATATGGCTTTAGGGAAAATCTAAGTACCACTAAGACCACATAAAATTTGACAAGCATATCCATAAAGAATATTGATGATATGATGGTACCTTTGATTATATGGATGGTACAAAATATTTGGCTTTATTCATTGATCTCTATAAAGTTTTTGACGCAATATATAATTTACTAAGCTAAAAAATTAGGAATGGCCGAAACAACAACATTAAGGATACATAAATGGCTTATTTATTTATTAATTTACGGACAATAGGACATTAAAAACATAATAATGACACGAATAAAAAAAGCAGAGATGACAGTGAAAGGAGAGCACATATAAATGAATAGCAATTAAAATATAAAATGTAAAAAGTACATATTATAGAACACACTACAAGTCAAAGCATGAAGAAGCATTTCAATATTGCTTATCGACTGCTGAAAGTCATTTAGTTTTACACCAAAAAATACAATGCTTTTACTTGTGTGGACAAGTCTCGACATTCTGGATAAAGGAGAATGGTATCCATAATTAGTAGAATGTTGATTGAGGAACAACAATTCATTATTTCGGAGTCTACGGGAAGGGATGTTGTACTGGATAAGTTGTAACAAAGCAGGTGTGTCAGTAATACTGTTGATCATTTTAAATATGCAAATTAGATAAGAGTCTTTTCTATTAATGTCTTAATAAGAGTGTCACGAACGATATCCTGACACTAGACCACTAGAGGATGGCTGTAAATCTGTAATTTTTATGATATAAGACAATTGAAGGCGTTTTTTAAATCAATCACAGGATGAGGTAATTTGAAGGGAGAAAGCCCTACCTTTCCTGATATCATATGCAGCTTGGATCCAAACATTGATGACGGCCGGTCTTCCAGATTGATGGCACAAGGGATTGTTATACTTCACCGTCACCCTAGAGGTTTTTAAGTAGGTAGTATTTTATGGGGAATTTCAAGCGAGAGTTCCATAGAAAGATGTGAACCATTTCACGGCAATTTTCGACGAACTAAAATGTAGATATTTTCAATTTGTGCAATAATTGTACTTTGGCCATGTAGGTAGCATCATCTTCTTCTTCTTATATTAGGAAGGGCCTTTCACGGAAGGAAAAGGACAATTGGAGATGATTAGCAATGCAAGGACTTTTGGAAAATGGGTTTTAGTTTATAAGCTATTTCAGAACTTGACAATGACCGATCAATCTATCTTCCATCTATCTATATTAATAAAAATGAATCGCCGAAATTTATGTTCCCGCATAACTTCCAAACGACTGCACCAAATTGGATAAATCTTTTTTTGTTGTGTTTTTTATTGTAAGGACAAGGTTTGTATAAAAGAAGCGGTGATCTATGGCATAATGAAATTTGTGTAAAAAAATTGCAACAGGTGGCACGCAAGTTGTTTGAAAACTGAATGTACCGGGACTGAATGTATGGAATGCGAAAGGGGGAGGGGAATACGGGAGGGGGGAGGGGAACTCGAGAGGGGAGGGGGATAACTTGTTTAAACAAATGCATAAAAATCTTGTTTAAACGTTGGTTTATCAATTAAAAATAATAATTAATATTTGACAAGTTAAAGTATTTCAGCAAAAAATGCAGACATAATTAGTCTCGACGCCATCTAGCGGGAGATTTAGTATTAACAATACCTCTCTCACAAAAATAAAGTTGGTTGTTTTCAGTTGGAAAAATGTAATAATAAGTAATTGTCGGATGAAACACTAGTATATATTGAATTATTTGGCGGGCATTAGATAAGCCGCCATAGCTCAGTGGTCAGAGCTCCTGACCGGCAGTCAGAGGGACACGGGTTCAATTCCCGTTGGCGGCCAGTATCTTTTCTCGGAAGATTTTTTCAATGTAGATGAATGTTTCAGGCTGATAATTATTGATTACAAATAAAATTTGTTTGCCACACCTGGATTCGATCCCGCGTCCTTCAGATTGCGAGTCAAGAGCCTTACCCCTAGATCACGCCAGTCGACACATGATAATGTTGCTCGATCAATGATGGAGGTGTCAACTAGTGAACCCACGACACCCGTGTGGGAACCCTACACATTTATTCACTCGACTACCAACTAGTCACGTTGAGTGTGCATAATCAAATCACATAATGGGTTGTCCTTTATCATGTAGCTGGCTACTAATTATTATTAGGTACCCAACTAGTTAATATATCGAAACGTGCATTTTGTCAAACTTCATGTTTTTCTCAAACTAATAATCAAATGCTTTTAAATACAACAGAATAACAATAAAACTTAACCGTCAAAAAGCGAAGGACAATTTTAATAACAGGTTGTGAGCACATGCAACATTTTTTTAAAAAGTATTTGCCTTGTCATTGCAGATAGTTAGTTTGTAGTGGGAAAAATAATTGAGGCTTATTATTTTATGTTTTAATAGCTCGTCAAAATTATCAATATGAAAATGTGTTCTGAAAATCTGATTCGTAGACCTGGTGCATAAAATATGTATTGATAACAATGGATGAATACAAATTCAACAACATTAAATGACACAAAAACTAAATTTATTAAATTTAAAATCCACAACAAACAGACAGATAACTTCATTACCACAGATATACAAATAGATAGACCAGAACATACAGATGAGGGGTAAAAACTAACTATGGCGGGGAGAAGAGAGGGACGATGACTGTGATTCGCCAATAAATAAATCTAACATTATATAGGCATCTCGCATTATAATATGACTATTTAGTTCTTAAAAGTAAAATCTGATTTTGAATGAATCGACCTTTTTACATGGGAGCGCGAATTGCCTAGCCACGATATGAACAAATATCTGAGTCCAAATTTGGCAAAGTACAGTTTCACTTATTTTCGGAGTGAAATATTTTGTTTCCCTATTTAGTTGAGACACTTTTACAAATGCTTCATAATTTACTTACCTCAGTAAACAGCGACTTTGTGTTTCGCGTCGCCATGTATCTTGATGAAACAGCGGCTTTGTATTTCGCGTCGCCATGTACCTTGATGTGTTATCATATTATATGATCTGAATAAGCCTAAAATAATGCTTACCTATGGAATGTAATACGAACATTGGGTTTATTATCTTATTCACTTCTATTTTTACATGTTTTATATAACACAAGTCACCATTTTTGCCTTGTTATTTCGTAAAATATACCGATGAGAGCTCGGCACTGGTCCGGACAGGAATGATGACGTCACATTTTTTAGATTCACGCAAGGCTCTCGCAAGCTCAGGTTCCAATGGGAGGGGGAAATAATACGCCTTTTATCACTTAGGGTAGGTCCATCTATTTGTATGTCCATGTTCTTTACATAAAATTCATAAAAAGATAAAAACTGTTTTTTTTTTACATTAGCTCCACACAGAAGGCCCTGAGGAAAATAATTCCCCTCAGGGCCTATGTCATCTTTGGGGATGCTGTGTGGAGGGTCTTTTAAGGAAAAGGAAGGAGAGGAAGTCGTGGGAAGGAAAAAGGCATGAGGGGTGGGTAGAAATCTGGGTGTCAGTGGGCCCAGGAGTTACAGACGTATGAATCTATCCCTCCAACTGCGGTGCAAGGCGATGGGTTGAGAGATGGAACGGTCAAAAGCTCAACCAGTCTCTCACAATCCGGCCCGCGATGCAGCAGGTGGGAAGTCGCATCCGCCGCCAAGACCTGTACAAACATCATCCCATGAACCCGGGCACCCCTGCTAAGTCACCAAACGTAGCGCACAACTTGGGGTGACCTATGGCAGAGGGGTTGGTTATCCAATAAATGGTTCCCGGGGCGGCGGTACCAATACCCGCCTCCAAAATTGAAAAATCTTTACACAGACAGTCGTATCCATAAATTCAAATTCTTTCACCTTCACATTCAATGCCCGCGACACTGTAAATAACTAACCTAAAAATGTAGAGAAAAAAAAAAAATTAAAAAAAAACTATTTGTAAGTGTTTTTAAAGGTCATTTCAGTAATATTCTCCAGCCCTAAAGAGTCCTAAATTCTCCAGTCTTTTAAAATACATATTTTGATATTATCAACTCCACTTTTGCCACTAATCTTTTAAAATGTAATACTTATAGTTATGGGTGTAGCAAATGTAAAATCATGCAATGTACAGTGTTTTAAATATAATGTCCTCCGCGTGCAAAGCCGCATCTTCTCCAAGCACAAACTTTCTAATTAAAGTGTTTATCGGAAGTGACCTGCAGGTAAGTATGTTTCTGTATCCATGTGTAAATATTAAAATTAGATAGAACCTAAGAATTATGAATAAATTGTACAGCGCCCTTGAGGTGATTTTCACAAAAACGGCGCTCTATAAATTATCCAATTATTATTATTATTATAATTAAGAAATTTCATGCAACTGCCCAAAATTAAATGAAAAACATGCAATAAATATTGGAATAATTATTATTAATCAAAACTTAAAATGCAACTCTCAAGTTTGAAATTTTTCAACAAATTAAAAAAAAAAACTAACCTATTTTTTCAAAACAGTAAGAAACATTTTAGATAAAGAATTACTAATTAAAATTTATTACGCATTAGCCCAATCTCATCTACAATGTGGTCTTATCGGATTGGGAAGCTCATGCCAGTCCCCAAGTCCCCATCAGAACTCATACAGGCTTTAGTTTTAAAGCCCTAATTTTAATATCACTAAAACAATTATATACAAAATAAATTCTAATTCGCATTGATAACGCATTAAAAAACCAGGATATCTTTACACAGACAAACTCGGGCCGATTCCACTTATTTACATTTATAAAAACATATTGTTATGATTAGGTACTGCCCGTGCTGTCAGTATAAGTCATGAAAAATATTACAAAAAAAAGTTTACACATAATAAATTGTAAAATATTTTTAAAAAATTGGGTAACGACGTAGTAGCTGGCAGTGAAGATACATCAATCTAGGTAAATCCCATGGACAGAGTAATGAAATACTACTGAAAAAATGCAGGTATCAGATAAGTTTCGGTTAATGTCAATATTCGCTTATTTATTTAAATTGATAAACTAACGTTTTTTAAGACAAGATTTTTATGCATAGCACAAAGCGTAACAATTATTATAAGCAATAATTATCAGCCTGAAACAATCATCTACATTTAAAAAATCTTCCGAGAAAATATACTGGCCGCCAACGGGACGGCTTATCTAATACCTAATACCCGCTAAATAATTCAATAGATATATATCCTAGTGCTTCATTCAACAATTACTGCTCATTACATTTTTCCACCTGAAAACAACCAACTTTATTTTTTGTGAGAGAGGTATTGTTAATGCTAAATCGCTCGCTAGGTGGCGTTGAGACAATTTATGTCTACAGTTTTTGGTGAAATACTTTAACTTGTCAAATATTAATTATTATTTTTATTTGATAAACTAACGTTTTTTATGACAAGATTTGATAAACCAGTATGTAGATGAGTGTTTCAGGCTGATAATTATTGCTTATAATAATTGTCAATATACGCATTTATTTGGATAATGTCGTTCATTGTGCAAAATTACTGGCTTATTAATGAAAGGGGTTCAACTAACAATACTCGTAGAATCGAACGAAGTCGTTTACGCGTTTCTATAGCGGGTTGGTTCAATTTTCGACACTTGAAAGCATATTGAAACGTGTGAACCATCTTTCAACAAAGCAAAAAGTTTTTTCAAACAATTTTTGACGTTTAACTAAATTTGAATCTTCTGAACCCGCTATTAGACTTAAATAATTCGACAAAGGGGCGACCAATTTATTCCGTTCGATCTTTTAAAAACTAAAGTGGTTGAAATATGACTGAAGACCTAATTAACTAATTAACTCCCGGTAGTGTCAAAAAGTTAATGTGGAATGCCAAAACATATCACGACACAAGCAACATTTTCAGCTTTCTGTGGTGGTAGTAGGAGATTTTCAAACATTTTTGGGTTATTCGTAACCCGGGAATGTATGTCTTTAAAAAAAAATGTATTTAGATTAGTATTTCAATCCAACATTGGCAAATTTTTAATATTTTACGTAATTGCTTGGCGTCTGACTTTTCGTGATGTCAATTCATAAAAAAATACCTTGTAATAGTGTTGCCAGCGTTTATCGATTTCTTATTTATTCCCTGTCAATATCGGTTTAGTTTTCAAGGGTAAAACCTTGCTCGAGCCATCGATATAAAATCATTAGAAGTTACGCTGATAGATCCTATACTGTAAAGTTATCGAACGTCAAACTTAGTAGAGAAGCAAAATTTCAGTTCATTCGACCATAACCGGAGTAAAGCGAAAACAAAGAAACCCAACCTCACATTTTTCGTATGAAATCATGATGTAAACAAATATTTATAAAAATAACAAATTTAGGTTACGGTCACCAAACTGGGTATTATTATACCAGTTTTGTAGTTATTTGAAATCATCTCCTAAATTGTCTATTTATAAAAGGAATCGCTGACAATAAAACCTTTAAAAAGGCATTCAAAAATATAATTGCGTATGCGTAGGTAGGTACGGGCGATGGGTGAATAACCTGTGCAATGTTATTTAATCTAAACTAATTGGTACAGGTCAACGCTGACAAATTAGGTAAATTAGTTTAATGCATTTTGCTGACAGGGTTCCACAGGGATCAATTTTATGACCTAGAATATTATTTATTTGTCTTTCTCACGAATTCTTTAAAAAAACACTTAGGCTCAGTTCCTGCAGTCATTACTGCAATTGTGTATGTATTGTTTTAGTCATAATAAGGAAACATAGTTTTTTTTTTATCAACCATCCTTTAGAATCTATCATTGCTATTGAAATAGTGTATTTGTCGAATTATCAGGGGTGCCAGGGTTCACGGGGTGAGGTTTGTCTTGTAGGGCGGATGCGTTCGCCCACCTACTGCGTGACGGACCGGATCGGGAGAAACTGGATTAGGGAAATCTTTTGAACTCTCCACCCAGACTCTCCAGTCAGACTTCTGTACACAATGCCCACAGATTCCTATCCAACCTTAATACCCTTTTCCTTCCCAGAACTTCCTCTCCTTCCTTTCTCAAAAAGACCCTCGCATAGCGTCTCCGAAGATGACTTAAGCCCCGAGGGATTTTTTTTCCTCAGAGTCTCCTGTGTGGAGCTAATGTATAAAAAAAATCTCAAATTAGGTAACTAAGGAGTTTAAAAAATATTAATCTGCGACCATCAGTAAAACCCACCGCAATTTATTTAGGAATACATCCGTTATAATTGGTGTCATTGAAAATCATGTAATTATGTCACGCCAAGCACGCTGTTTCTTGTTTATTCTTAAACCGCCTTACCCATAATCGCAGAATAAAATAATACCACGGTAATACGAACGGGTTAGATGAAATTTGTACGACAATTTCACCTAACCCGTTCGTATAACCGTGGTATTATCTCATTCTGCGATTATGAGTACGGCGGAAAACGTTTAGGTTCGTTAGTTTTGTTATGTTTATTTCAGCATTACTAGAATCATTTTCTTGCTTGACCGATCAGATTTGATTCGTAAACTAATCTAAATGTAATAAATAATTGTTTCTTTTTGTTGGTACATTGTTTTTTATTTTATTTTTATTAATTCACTTTTATTATTTCTAGACTTACAATTTGTGATGTCCTATGCCTGTCTCATAACGAAAACCTGTGTTGAGAGCAAGCACTTTAAAGCATGAGCAGTTGACAATAAAAATAATAACACGTATCTACAATAAAATACAAATATATGAAAAAAAAATTTATATCATTGATGTCGCTATTCCAAATTCCTATAATATTCAAAAAACTGATTCTAAAAAAATAAGAAAATATACAGATTTCTGAAATGAGATTAAAAGAATTTTGCATTCTCAGAATATAAAAAATATTACCATTTGTTATTTCGGCTACTGGCATTATACCTAGCTCTCTCATTCAAAATTAAGGCTTATTAGATTTGTCAAAGAATTTATTCATAAAAATGCAAAAATTAGTCATTTTAAGTACATGTAGGATTACGAAAGATTTTTTAAATACTTATATTGAGGAATCAGTAGGATTGATCGGTCCAGTTAGGAGTTCTACCGAGCCGAACCCTCTGATATGAAAATATCTGGAGTTTTATTTTCCCATTTGGTCTCTGGTGGATTGACATGCTGTTCTTGTATTGTTTTGTATTTATTATACTTATATAGTGCACTTACATAGCGTGGATTGACTAGATGATCATTAACGGAAAAGTGTGTGGAAGGGTTTAGTTTTTCCTGTGGGGAAGATTTAACCCGACCATAAAGTCGTAAGAAAAAAAAAACACAATATTAAATTGAAAGTAACAGACAATCATCAACCACCATTGAAAAATAAATGCTCATTAAAAGTTAGTTTTGATAATATCTTTGTTGGATTTGTTTTGGTTGGTAATCCAGGACTTGGTTTCAGCTGTGTTTTGTCTAATACCCAGTGGTATAGTTTTGTTGCAAAGTATCTAAAATTTCTTTGGCCAAAAGTTGTTTTAGCAAAACGTATAAATAAGACATTGTGCCCTTTGGTTCTAGTATCTCGAGCAGTTTGGACTTTCAAGTGTAGTTCTGTGTTTGAAGAAGTATGCCAAAATGTTCTACTTCTGGTCTAGACCTGACTTCGTTGTTTCTTTATTCCTAAAAAAAGAAAGTGGATACGAGGTCTTTTAAATAAGACAGCGTACTGCAAAACATCAGGATAATACATGGTCCAATTAATCCAATTTGCATGTAGTTCATTACATTAATCACAAATATTGACGGCCTCCATGGTCGCAATCCGACGGTTGCGGTTACAAATCCCGGCGTACGGAAGTAAATTCTATCTGATTGAGTTGTATTGTTTCATAATTTAATCATTCAAAATAATTTAAGGTATATTTGCGGCACGATCCAGAGTGAAAAATTCTCTCAGTATCACCCTGGTGTAAGACCACCATTAAGTATTGAAAAGTTGCTTGAAATGGATATAGTCGCCTTACTCTTCCCCATATCCTTTCCCTCCCCACAACCTTTAGCCTCACAACATACCCCAATTGGGGATTCCACATTCTTAAGCTCAGCTGTTGCAAGATCCCAATTATTTCCTTATTTTATCAAACAGTCAATGAACCACTAATGCATATCTAACTAACCATCACGCCGTTTCCATGCAGTGGCAGGCAGAGAGGATGGACCACCAAACAACTCGGTCTTGGCTCACACCACTTACTTCACGCACATTCATAGATTGTCATTAACGTAAATATACCTATTTGTCGCCTACAGGTTTTCGATGTCGCTCAGGCCTTGTTTTCATTCTAAAGCACGACTATAGATCGCCGGTAGAACTAAGCGAAACGTTTTTCTTTGTGAATACCGCACAAGAGTCCCAACTGCTCCCAACCGTCTGGAGCGAGTGAGACTATGGCATCCCCAATTGCGATATGCTTTTGGGCTGAAGCTGAAGGTAGTTGGCTATTCAGATTTGGTTTCCAAACACGGCTTAAGCCATTTCAAGCAATATTTCAATGCTGAATGGTAGTCTTACACCAGGGCGATAGATGGGCTGAGATTATCTTCAACTCTGGAACGTGCCACAAATATACTATAGGTATATTATTTGAAATAAATTGTGAAAAAACCTAACTAATAAAATAATATTGAATTTAACCCCTCAGGCCGCGGATCTATTATATGTAGGTCAATAAGTCAAAATATTTCCGCTTTGCAATAAAATCTAAATAAATGGAATATTTCTGACCTATCCGAAAACTGAAAACTGTTTTGGAAAGGTGATGAAATAGGTACGTTTTAAAATGTTATAATTCGATATAAACACATAATTTTTTAAATACATAATATTTTAATTCAAACTTAAAAAGTTTTTTTTTCTAATTAAAAATTCCGATAAACTGATAAAGAAAAAAACACATATTTTATTAGGAAAATGTGTTATAAACGTCATCATCAACTCTCTCTTTGTCACTTCATGTAAAAATAATTTCCAAAAGTTGCGTATTTTTTTCGTTTGTGTTCCGAAACTTTAGTATCATAGAGGTGTACATTTTAATTATTTTGTTGTTAACTTTTAGATTTTAATATAAAGCGTTGTGTTTTCTCTTTCTAATACCGTTTTGTTTAGATCATATTTCTAACTATAAGGGAGACACAATGATTTATATGAGACCAATATGAGTTGTTCCGAAAAGCGAATAAATTGGACGGAGGGCTAACTAACTAACCAACTAACCATCATGCCGTTTCCCCGCAGGGGTAGGCAGAGAGGATGGACCGCCAAACAACTCGGTCTTGGCACACACTCTTTGCCTCACTCACATTCATACATCGTCTCATACATTCTCTTCTATTATTCTGACTTTTGACATGGTCCTACTCAAGAATCTGATTCACTTGATCGTGCCATGTCTTCCTCGGGCGTCCCCGACTTCTTCTTCCATTACATTTGCGTCGTATATTCTTCTTACACTACTTTCTTCGTTCATTCGCTCATTGGACGGAGGGGATAACACAAATCGCTAAAAAAAACGCATTGCATTCTAACGCTAAATTCTTTTTCTGGTATCTACTTGTGTTTTTCGATGACCGGACAACTTCAACACTACATTTGAAAAGTCTTTAAAAGTGATGAAAAAAAATTGGCTCAATAGGTTCGGTTAAGGGCGATTAAAAAATATATCATAACTTATTACTTTTCAAAGGGGTGTTGAAATGTCCCTTTGTTGAGTTGTCGTGGAACTGTGTTTTTCTCGTTAAATCTCAAAGTGGGAAGCCAAAAGCAAGACAATTGCACTAGTCTCGATTTCTAATACTTTAGTACTAAACTGTCACTCGTCGAGTAAGGTCTTGTCTTACCAGTAGGAAAATTGCATTAAAAAAGTGCCAAAATGCCCTCCTGTGTGATGAGAAAATGTATCCATTACGCGGCAAACAGTTGTAAGAGTGAAGAAATAACATTTCATTTATATGTACACAAAAATTGCTTATTATTTATCGATTATCAATTAATCAATTAATTTTCATGTGACCCATCCGACAATTTTATGTGTCATTAGAGAAAAAACACATATTCTTTGATTGTCTTATGTTACGGCAACATCGAGGCCAACTTCCAACTTCAAACTTTCGGACGATTGTGTAGAAGGGTAGTTGGTGCGTTGGAAGTTCGAGTTCAAAGTTTGGCTTCGGTGTGGAAGAAGCATATCTTTTTAATCCATGAATAAAATTACTGAAAATCGATGAAAACAATAGGGTGTTGCTTACTTGCCACATTATTTGTGATTATGTGAGACTACGGAGATTCTATTTATATAACGTCATTGGTTGGTACACGTGTTTTTTTACTCATTTATGGTACGAATAGACATTTTATTTTTATAAAAACAGATTGGCATCAATGGATTTCAGGTCTTTAATAGCATTGTCCCCAGACATATTAGTCAATCTACAATCTGACACAGATAAGAGATTTATGTGAAATCTCGTCGGTTTATTCATAGTTAATAGAAATAAATAATTATACGAAAAACACAGTCAGTTGCCTTGACCGCCACACTACAAGTACAAAACAATTTGTTCTGGCTAAATAATAAGTAATTTGTACCTTTAAACGCGACGTGCCCCGCAATTATGCTCAAACGGCGTATAATAAATACTTTGTAAAAATCCAGTGGCATTTATTAAAATTCTTTCTAATTTTTAAACAGTTAATTCATGGGGAATTCCATTTTAAAATTACGTTGTAAATACATCTAAATATATTCAAATGAATTTCTCTTTTGTTTTCTTGATTGAATGAATTTATTTATTTATTTATATATATATTACAATACATTACAAAATGATACTTTGTCTGTCCATCTGGGAAAGATTCCCGTTGCAGGACAGCCAAATTGTATATTTAGTTCATAGCATTCTTAACAAAGGAATGGTTTCGCTCAAGAGATCACAGGAATGAGCTTCTGTCAAGACAGCTTTTGAAACATTAATAATTGCATTATGAACGAAGGGATGGCTTCTTTATGTCCTTGAAATAATCGTAAAGATGTGATTTTTCCAGGTCATTTTGGAGAACATTAATAATTGCATTCAGAGTGAATGAATGAATGAATGGTTTCTTTCGGGAGAACACAGGTATGAGATTCTTTCCTGGTCATTTTGGAGAACATTTACAATTGCATAATTAGAATTTACGCATTTATAAACCTATATATGACGTATGAATTCCTAATGTATTTATTACTATTTAATTTAATACGTACTATAATTTTTAGAATTTCTTAAGTAGTAGAAACTACACATTTATAAACCAGAATATATGACATATGAATTTTTTCCAAGGTCATTTTGGAGAACATTAATGAATGGAAGTGGATATTAACGTATGTACTTCCCGACGTCCGGTCAAGTTGAAACTCGGCAGATAGGCTCGCTGTCGATGACAGTGCATTCTCTCAACTTGGTGCAGTCACGCACACACACGAGTATACCGATTTTCCCGGAAATTCGATGACATTTTATCAGTTAATATACGAAATAAATGATGGTCTTATCCAACAGGGATTTTGCTATAAAGAAAACATTGTTTTTATTGGTTGATTTTTAATGTATTACTTTTCAAAAGTTGTAAAGGTTTAAATTTTAAGAAAGTCATGTATAAATTTTAAAAAAACGAGTGTGCTTTAGACCACACGATTGAAGTAAAACTTCACTAACTTATGAAAGAACATATGACATTGGGGTGACATACGACCATGGGGTGACTTACGACCTTGGGGTGACCTACGACCTTGGGTTAGTATTTACGCCTCGCCCGATCACAGTTGGCATCGATCACCGTTCGCATCGATTATCGTTCGCATCGATCACCGTTCGCATCGATTACCGTTCGCATCGATCACCGTTCACATCAATTACCGTTCGCATTACACTTTTTAGTAACGCATTCACCAGCTTCAAGAAGTTCAACTTCAATAAACCTTTCAAGGACTATAACCTAACCTAACCACCGAATTAAATCAACTTTTCTTTTTCCACTTTTAATGTTCAATGTACTTATATCAATAATAATTATTGAAACGTTCACCAAATTTCATTTCTATTTTTGCCATCTCCAGGACCTACATTTAGAATATTTTAGACTTTTTACCGTAGAATTGTGCCCCTTTGGTAAGACGCTCGATTAGCAGTCGAAAGGGTAGACACAGTCTCTAGGTACAATTAATCTAAGGGTTTATATGTTTATAACTGTACCATCAACAACTGTATCAAATCTTCAAAACTGTGCAAGTTACAAATTCAAATTAACCCTTCGTCTTTGAATATTTTACATCCGTCACATCCAGCAACAATTTAAGTAGGTACCAAACTATAATTTTGAAAGACAATTAAATGTAATTTTTTGATACATTTTATTGTTTCTTCTTGCTACTTTAATACTGTTGGACAAAACAAAACTTACCAAATGGGCCAGACACCTATTTGAAATATGTGATTTGCTAAACATTTCGTTTTTCTGGTGAGGGCATATTTTCAAAGTATAAATTATTCAGGAATAGGCACCTCCCGTAGGTGAAAAGTGAGATTGCGTGGACTGAAATAATGATGTCATTTATTAAATTGGAATGGGGTACTTAAGAGTACTTCGATCAATTTTGAAAATTCTGTGGAATTGAAAATTCTTTTGTATCTTTTGGCGAAGAGTATTTAAAAAAAGTGTGAAATATTTTTTTATTTGGTTTTCCTTCACTTTCGGATTAGTGTGCTTTTAGACCACACGACTGAAGTAAAACTCACTAACTTATAAAAGAACATATGACAATGGGGTGATATTGAAGTGCGTAAAGGCCCGACCGTTCGCCTCGCCCGATCACCGTTCGCATCGATCACCGTTCGCGTCGATACCGTTCGCATCACACTTTTCGTAACGCATTCACCAGCTTATCCCCAAGTCAAGCGTGCGTAAAGGCCCAACCGTTCACCTCGCCCGATCACCGTTCTAACGCAAGAGCCCGTGAATCAGGCTTTCGTTATTTTATAAAACCTGAAAGTTTCTCTGTGTATGTCCCTAATACATGTAAAGACGATCCACGACTATGAAGTTTGGATCACAGTGGCCTTAAAAGATAGCAGGTTGCAAAGGTATATAAAATTGCACCACAATTTCAAGAGCATTTTGCTCGCACTTTTACAAGGTCTGCTAGCGTCGAAATTTCGCACTATTTCACTCCCACCCGCTTGCATGTATATATTGCGCTCGCACCTTCAGAAGACTTTTTATGTGTCTGACAAGGTGAAGGAACCATCGAAACTGTCTGATAACTGAGAAAACATATGTTGATAGTTACTCAAGTAATATATAGGTATAAAATTCAGTTTTTATACTTAAATGTAAGTACAATTATAATGAATTAATATAATATCTTTCAAAGCCACCGTGATCCAAACTTCATAGTCGGGGATCGTCTTTACCTGTATGAGAGACATACACAGAGAAACTTTCAGGTTTTATAAAATAACGAAGGTCTGATCGTCACGGGCTCTTGGACTAATCGCATCGATCACCGTTCGCATCGAGTACCGTTCGCCTCACACTTTTCGTAACGCAATCACCAGCTTACCCCCCAAGTCAAGCGTGCGTAAAGAAGTTTTACTTCAAAAAGTTGGAAGTTTTGATCAACAGGATTTAAAGTTGCCCCGTTCCACGGTACTGGTCTCTCTTTAATCCAAACAATACGCACGGTATCACGGATGCATAATATTTAGAATGTATCATACAACAGGTAAGACGCACATTCCAGATATTAATAACTATTGTGGCTGCTGAAACCGAAACATTATGTTTTTTTTTAGTTTATTGCCAACATCATTATCATCAACGACTCATCGAATAATGCATTGCAAAAACTAATAATGATATCTGTGTGGGTGATAGGTGCTTATCTATGCATATGAAGGGTCACATGAGCGGACATTAAATTAAAAAAAAAACTCTAACCCGGAATACCCACTTAAGAGGAAGACACTTTTGACAAATCGCCTTGTACCGCAGCCGGAGAAATACATTCGGACGTCCGTCACTCCTGAACACACCGATTAATAAATTCCTTACCATCCCTTATAGTCTGTCAAATAAGAGTAGAAAATATTTAAAAAATGGAACTAAGAAATTTTTAGGCTGGCAACACCAATTTATCTGACAAATATTCTTTAAAAGTGCAATGACACTGAAAAATACAAAACACTCTATACACATTTAAAAAACATTTTTTTGTTTTTAAAAAAAAAAAAAATCGAAGAAGCACTATTTTGAAGGTATCTACTATGTCATAAACTTGATTAAATTGTGTTTTACAAAGTGATTGGCTTTCATTTAATTTAACATACCTACATTTGAATTTAACAGTAGGTGGAAAGGAAGAATCATTAATGGTGAGTTTAGTTACACTACTTTTAGATCTCAATGAGTTAAATACATTCAGATCTAAAATTAGAGGCATGATCTAAGCCCCGGGCAACGCTAGGTACTTAAGCTAATATTAAATAAATGTGAGCAATTTCTAAAGTGTGCTTTATACTTTATTACAATATGGTTATTCTTCATTATGTTAACACAAAATTGCAAACGTATATTAATAATATACCTATATGCAATTCTAATTTTGAGATCAGTGGGTATCTGCATTGCAATGAAATTTTTTTCTTCACTTTTATGCCTTTTTAATGTTTAATAAAAATGTAGGTTACACAGCTTTAGATTAACACCATGAATATATTTTTAGTATTGCCATTTGGGCGACGGCGCGGCGCCGTCATATATTTTCTACTCTTATTTGACAAACTGTACACGTTTTTCCTTCTCAGAACTTCGCCTCCTTATTAAAGATGGTTCCCTGAGAGAAATTATTTTCCTAAAGGCCTTCTGTGTGGTAACAAAAAAAAAAAAAACATAAATTATACTATATTGTTTTAAAAAATACTTTTTTGAACGCGAGGTCTACTGTTTACAAAACTAGTCACGTATGGCAAGAAATGAAAAAAAAATCTAGTTAATGGTTAATGAGACGAAATTAAATCTTTACCCTACGCCAATGTCGATTGAAGTTGGATTAACATGGAATCTGTTGATATAACCAGCGCTGTTTTGTGTTGACGATAATGGTCTCGCACAGGTATAAAATAAGGATGTCAACCGCGGAACGATCAGTCTAACGCACACCTGTGAAACTGTCAAACTGTTCCAACTCCTGACAGCTAAATTATTATTTCATCAACACAGCCTGAATTACATATAGCACTGCAAGATGAACACTTTGACGATGGCCTTTGTTTGTATTACCCTGGCGGTGTCCGCGGTGAGTGTTTTGCATTTATTATTTTAAGGGGAAAATTCCTGTGCTTTTTTGTAGTCGAAGTTACTCAAGGGATCGTCACGGTGATCATAATTAAAATGTTTATTTTTATTTTAATTCATTTATTTAAATGCCCATATGGCTTTTACATATAGTGCAGCACATGTTTTTGACAATATACAAGATACAACAAAATATAAGAGTTGACAAAGTAGGTAACATGGAACGTAAGTTAACTAAAAATAGAAATAAAAATAGTTTATGAAGTAGGTGGAAATAGTTGGCACATACGTTGTTTGAAGTTTGCCAAATTCAAATAGTTGTCAAATACATCCATATTGTTTAAATATTTCTGTAGCAAAGAATAAATCACACTTAGCTATGGACTTCGTGGTTTATCCTTTAGGATACAGATTTGTTTCCAAGGCTATGTAAACGCTTTATTGGAGAATTCAAACTATAGTTGGAATCAGATTTATGTTGAAAATGTTGCTGAAATCCTTCGCAACCTTCCCTTTCCTTTCCTTCTTCACAACATTTCCCAAAAAGGGAATGGGACAATTCACTGTTGTTTTGACTGAGTCACGAAAAATATGTATTTTATATTTTCACATGTAGTAAACATTTTGTGGACATACAAAATTATTATAATGACAATTTTGTTTAATTCCACTTTTTTTTTAACCAACCGGTTTCGGTTCGACTTGAACCTTCATCAGGGTGAAATATATTTTATTCAATCTGATGAGGATTCAGGCCAAACCGGTTGTTTAAAAATATAATAGAAAATACGGTGCTCCAGATTTTATGTCCGGGTTAAATTTTTCCCAAATGAAAGAATAAACCCTTCCACACACTTTTCCACAAATGAATATCTAGTAAATTCACGCAATGTAAGTGCACTATATAAGTATAATAAATACAAAACAATACAAGAACAATACGTCAATCCACCAGAAACATAATGGGAAAATATTTCACCGACTCCAGATATTTTCATATCAGAGGGTTCGGCTCTGATGAAATCCTAACTGGTCCGATAAATCCTACTGATCCCTCAATATAAATATTTAAAAAATCTTTCGTAATCCTACATGTATTTAAAATGACCGACTTTTGCATTTTTATGTACACATTTTTTGACAAATCTAATACGCCTAAATTTTGAATGAGAGAGCTAGGTATAATGCCAGTAGCCGAAATAACAAATGGTAATATTTTTGTAGTCTGAGAATGCCAAATTCTTTTAATCTCATTTCCTAAATCTGTATATTTTCTTATTTTTTCAGAAACAGTTTTCTGAATATTACAAGAATTTGGAATAGCGACATCAATGATATAAGTTATTTTTTTAAATTTTGTCATGTAAAACTATATCGGGTCTATTATGACTAATTGTTCTGTCTGTTAGAATAGTTTTATCATAATAAATTTTATAAAATTCATTTTCTAAAAATGAATTTGGTTCATATTTATAATATGGTACATTACGGCAGTCAATCAAGTTATGTTTAATTACCAAACTTTGGTGAATTATTTTTAAAACTTGATTGTGCCTAAATGTATACTCGGACGGCGCTAATACAGAACATCCCGATATAATATGTTCTATAGTTTCCGGAAAAGCCAAACATTTTCTACATAAATCATCAATTTGATTTGCATCTTTGATGATATGCTTCCTATAATTTTTAGTATTAATGACTCTATCTTGAATAGCAAGCATAAAGCCTTCTATTTCTGCGCTCAACTCTCCAATACTCAACCATTTGTTTGACGAAAATTTGTCAACATATGTTTGGTTGAGATAATTGAAGTGTTTTGCGTGAAGAATTTTATTTGGCCAGGAATCTAATAATTCCTGGTTGGTATTTATAAGAATGCTGGCATTCTCGTCGTATAAATTTAATGGCGAAATATTTCTATCTGCCTTGCAAATTATTTTGTGCATTTCTGAACTATCAGCTTTCTTATGGAAAAAATTTCTTAGCATTTCTACCTGATTATGTTTTAAAGATGTTATTTTGACTATACCTCTACCTCCTAAATTTCTAGGTAAATTAATTCGTTCTATAGCTGAATTTGGATGATGGGAATGAAATTTTGTTAATGTAGTTCTAATTAATCGTTCTAAGCTATCTAAATCTGTATTAGACCATTTAATTATGCCAAATGAGTAAGTTAATAGAGGTATTGCCCAAGTATTTATCGCTTTTACTAAATTTTTAGCAGATAGATTGCATTTCAAAAATTTTCTGATCCTAGTTTTAAATTTAATCCTAATATCATTTTTAATACTAGTATGATCTAATCTATTTGATTGCGGATATCCTAAATATTTATAAACCTCATCCCCTTTCATACTTTCAATTTTGAAATTTCTAAATATACCCTCGTCTCCATCTACAATTTTACCTTTCTCTATATGGATCGTTCTACATTTATCTAAACCAAAAGTCATTTTTATATCATCTGAAAAATTTTTAACTACTTTAATCATTTTCTCTAAATTTGGTTCAGAATTCGAATATAATTTTAAATCATCCATAAATAATAAATGAGAAATTATATTTCTCTCCCTTGTATTACCTTTAATTTTTATTCCAAACTTGCTTTTAATTAACATTTTAGATAGAGGATTTAATGCTAAGCAAAACCAAAGAGGACTCAATGAGTCTCCTTGAAAAATCCCTCTTTTTATTGAAATGCCCGGTACTATAATTTTCTTATCTTTCAAATTCAAAAGCAAATCGGTATTCCAAAATGCCATAATTTTTTCCAAAAAGCTAATAATATTTTATTGTCATTATTATAATTATGTATTTAACATGTCTTTATTGGCTTTTTGGGAACATTTCACGTCGTTCATAATTCTAAAGATATTAATTTTTGAGAAATTTGCTAATTGACGACACGTATGGATATGTTGTTATTAAATACGAGTAAATCAATTTTATTCAATCATATTTCACCTTGCAAAAAGACAAGTTACCCACTTGAAACAGCTTTAGTAGCGGGTCGTAAAATTGACAATATTTGTTGTTTTTTTATTTATATTTAATTAATACCCGAGTTGAGAGCAGGCGCAATTTTCGATACAATATTAGATGATAATAATAATAATTACAAGACAAAAAAAAACTTTTTTTATTTTATAAATAAAATATGAAAACTTAGCTAACACAAATAAAAAAAGTTATTAATATCTTATTTTATTTTATTACGAATATTTACAGATTAATAACATGACATACATTAAACTGACAAATAATTAGGTTATAATCCAATAACTTATGTTCACACCATGCACAAATAGTAAATAAAAAGTCAATAATGTTTTTATTTATTTTTTTATTATTGTAATATAAATAATATGAGTAACATTAATAGATATTTTTTTACATAATATTATATTTAAGGTCATCATTGATCATGTAGGTATAACTTATCAGAAAAGAGGAGCTCTTGTGCCTGATATGAGAGCCACGATTCTTACTTAGGTCGTGTGATAAAATATTTATGTTTTGTATAAAATATTTACTTTTTTCTATATATATTTTTTAAATTGTTTAATTTTATTTATGTGTTTGGTGACCTGATCTGAATATCCAAATACTTCCTTACTTTATTATTCACCGTCTACTTTCCCTTTCCAGTACCATCAGCCTCATAACATACCCCAATTGGGGATGCTTAGTCTGATTGGCTTCAGAAGAAGTTGGAACTCTTGTGCGGAATTCCAATTAAAAATAACTATTACATTAATAAATTATTAAATTATATTCAGATTTTATAAAGAGGTAGATTTTATTTTAGTGTAAAAAAATCATTACAAAATCCTTATATTAAAATCATTAGTTACGAGAGATTTGATAATGGAAAATTTTAATTTCAACTTGAAAACAATAGGCCACTTGCACCACATTTAAAAAAAAAATTCCGGTTAAGGCAAGTATTCTAAGACATTCCGTATTTTTTATTTATTTTTCATCGTATTTTTGAAACCCTGGCGATTTTTTGAAAATTTCAATCCGAAAAATCAGACCATTTTTAATAAACCGGAAATACGGGACATAATTTTATGTGTGCGAAAAAACTATAATTTACATAGCCGAAAATCATTTTTAAAAAAGAACGTTTTCCACACGAATAGCAATAAATTGTACGGGGTTCTCTTCGTAACATCTGTAAAAACACCGCCATCTTTATCAAAAAATCAAACCAAAGGATAAGTTCGCATAGAACAAACAATAAATCTAGTGAACGTCAAACGCAAATTCAAAAATTCGCCGGAAATCAAAGTGTTGCCATATAAAAAAAAATTTATTAGTGTGGAATTTTACAAAATTAACGGAACATAATCGGAGACGGGACATTTTCATGTAGTGACGTCACGAGCTCAAATAATGGATTTATTTATTTAAAAATAAGAAAAACTATACGTTTCTTAAAATTTTGACTAACATTTATCGTAATCTTAGTAAAAAATCTATCCACATGATTTTTTCCAAGTCGTTATGAAATCCATGCAAGTGGCCTATTGACTCCTCGTTCTCATTCAACAGGTTTCGTATAGGTTTCCAGAAAAACCATAATTTTTTTTAAATATGCTGAATTTATATTTATAACTGACCCGGCAAACGTTTTTCTGCCATATAAATTATTTCTAGTGACTGTTAAATAAAAAATAACGAATGTATTGTAAGTATGTGGTAATGCGATCTATGACAGAAAGAGGAATGGAGCGCTGTAGACGATGACCGCCGATAAAAACAAAAAAAACACCATCCAGTCATTTTCTCAATTCAATGTATTTCATTAAAGTAACGGACATATTCATTGTTTAAAAGTTAAATGTAAATATTGAAAAAAAGTATTATATTTTTTATCCTAAAGCAGGAAAATTAAATAAAGAAAATCAACATTAATTTCGAAGAGCAATTGAGTACGATATTTTTGTCAGTCCGTCTTTAGCCAACACATGAAGCGGTTAGTATAGCGGTATGAAATATACTTTATGACCTATTTTCATACCTACCAAATATACATAAAAAAATTCATAAAAATCGTTCGAGTCGTTTAGGAGGAGTGCGACCACAAGCACCGTGACACGAAATTTTTATATATGTAGAAGATGTCTCCACAAATAAATTACGGTTTCCAGTAACGCGTTTGTAAATTATTTTTTTTAGTTTAAATTTAAATAGAGTTTATAGGAAGTCATTTTCAAATTCGTAACAAGTAATCTGAATATGGTTCGCGAACTATCTTAAACCGCCGCTACCCGAATTTCGACCGATTTCTTACATATCTCCCTTAAACATTTAAAGTTAGCTCTTAAAAAATACATGTCATTTTTTAAGATAGGTAATATCTAGATATTCCCCACGCCGAAACGCAAATTATATGAAATTCCCTTGATAGAAAAAAAATCGCAAAGATGCTCCGAAAATTATTATAAACACGTTTGTTTAAGTTATTCTACAAGTTGTAGTTGTGAGAAAATTCGCAATGTTTCTTTAAATGATAGACGCCTTCCACGAAAGTTTTGCTCTATTTTAAACGAGTCTTGTTTTATTAAACATTTTCACAATTTTCGCATCGATTTTATTACTTTAGATATTAGCGCGCTCCTCTAACATTCGTAATTACATATCTCTTCATCTTCTTCTTTTTGAGCACGCCTATTATTATTATGTCATTTAAAATGTGTTTAATATCAGTTAGTCACTGTTATTGTCTAGTAGGTATTTTAATCAACTTTGACAGCCGAAGGTAAAATTTTAATTAGGATAAAATTAGTTAACAAAAGTAATTCAGACTTCCAAGTACATTTCACGGATTGTTTTATTTTAAATGAAAATAAATATCATTGTCTACACCGCTATTTAACTAAAGTAATCGGAATTGAATAAAAAATATAACTAATTAATCACTACTCATTGCAATGTTTTTTGTCTACAGGTACTTATTTGTCTATACTTATAATGAAAATAATATCTAGAAGGGACGGATCCATACGTTCGTCACTTCTAGACACATTGCCCCCAGATCCTACCCACCCCTCATACATTTTTCCTTCCCAGTAATTCCTTCTCTTCCTTTCCCTAAAAAGACTCTCCACATAGCATCCCCAAAGATGAAATAGGCCCTGAGGGTTTTTCTTACTCGAGGCATCTATAGTGGAGCTAATATAAAAAATTATAAAAACCCTACTCTGATTTTCAAAACACTATAGGTAACTACGATTCATCAACACTATTCTTAAAATGTATTACACAAATACAAGGTATACATAAAATAGTTACAATTTCATGGAAATTTTACATTTTTGAGCAATTTATTTCAAACACCATTGTGCCCACTTATACAATTGGCCCTGATAAGCCGATTTACAAAATCCACGTGACTCAAAATTCTCATTCATTCAAATTCAGATCCAATTTGGTCAGACCTTCGGAATTCCCCTTTTGTGTTCATTTTACATTTTGATTAAAACATATTCTGACGCGACCTAACATCGAAAACATCAATTATTGCATCAATGAATCAATGCTGGGCGGAAATTGAAAACCTTTTCAAGTAGAATAGATTGTACTAGATTATATCTACATGCAATATTCAGTTATACCTTGCATGCATATATTGCACAAGGACTTGTGCAAAAATAATAATTATATACCCATGTTGAAAAGGATAAGTTTACTGGTCCCAGGGAGAGATCGTATGCACTATGCAAGTCAACGACGATTGTTCCAAAAGCCGTCCATAAAAACCTTTCTTCTTCCACGTCTTGTATGAAATCGAAAAAAATGCTACTTTTTTTAAGCGAAAACTTTTTTAGCACCGTTGTGATTTGAAACTCGATGAAAAATAGCGACATTAAAAAGAGACAAACGCATATATCTAAAGGATTTAGCCTGCTAGATAATGAGATAGCATAATCAGTCTTAATCAGAAAGAAGGTATTTTGAAAGTTTCAAACAGTTCCTATGCTTAATATAGCAATACATAAACAGCATACACACATACATACATACCTACATGCAAGCAAGCAAACATAAATTCATTTATATATATAGATTTATTGTATTTGTTTGCGTAATAAAGTTTTCTGCCATTTTCTGCGCTATATGAGTTAGGTACATGAAGAGTTTGTGCTGTGATTGTCGCAGTGGAACATGTGTGGAAGTCAAGTGGATCTAACAGGGACACTTATCTTCATTTTTTGTTTTGTTTTCCCAGATGGGAGAAATCGACAGAGGAAAGATGATGGAGATAGGAAAGAAGTGCAAGGACGAGACACAGGCCTCAGACGATGAAGTGAAGAAACTCATGAACAGGGAGACGCCGACCACCCAACCTGCCAAGTGCATGATGGCCTGCATCTTCAAAACTCTTGGAGTGGTAATTTCATTCATCTCATTATTTTTAATGCCTTCTTCTATCGTAATTCGTTCTATCTTCAATGAAATCTTAACCCAGAAACTTAACTCAGAACTTCATTAGCTGTTTAAAGTCGTTTTTTATTGCGTTTCATCCATCGATCAATTCATCTGTCTGTAAATCTATCTGTACGTTCCGGTTCCGTTTCAAAATGGTGACCGTTTTAATGATTAAGTAAAGATTATTTTTTCAAATCAGAAATCTCGTGTTTATTTGAACTTTATTTTTCTCATTTTTTCAATATTTTGGTACATTTCAGAAGAAAGCTCAAGACAAATTGCATAATAACTTATTTGAAATAAAGTAACGGTTTATTATTAAGTATATAGGTATTTAAGTACCTGCTCACAAATCTTATGTTATCAGGGAAAATTTTGGTTTTGATTTATTAAATAACAAACAACAAGAAACATACTTTTCTGGACGCGAGTTCTGCTACTCACAGAACTAATAGTTTTTATTGTTACTAACTCGGTAGACAAGACACCTCCCTTTTATATTTGGCCAAAATTCTAAGCATTTTGTTTAATGGTCGTTTATGCAAGAAAATATGAATTAATACGAGCATAATCGGAATAAATTGCTCTAGCACCGTGATTGCACTCAAGTAAATGAGGTTGTGCGCCAAAGCTGCAGAAAAATTGACGCAGTAGGGCGTTTTCCAAAAAAGATGTCAGTGACGTAATAGGAATTCAACTTAAGGGAGATGCTGCATTTCAATTAAAATTATACGTTAATTTATTAAAGAAAGTATGAACTTCGTAACTTCAGTATTTAATATAGAAAATATCAATAAACTTCTAAAATAATTGCAATTTAAGTTTAATACTCTTGGTAAGAAATTATTTTACGTCACTTATATCACAAAGTTTTTAAAGAAAATTAAAGAAATTCAATATTTCAGATCTTTATTTACGATTTTAAAACTCAGTATTCTAAAAAATATGAAAAATCACGCTTATTGAATTAAATATTAAGTTTTGATTAAAAATATACTCTTACGCTACTTTTGTATACTTCGTATCTACTATATATTTTTCATTCCAGAAAGACGAATGTAAGTTTTTGTTTTAAGAATGTTTAATTATAACAAATTAAAATGAACCATAAACTATATCTATAAAAAATAGAACAAATTTCTTTGAGATATAATAATTAATCTTAATAAACAAAACACAGCAATAATAGAACAGTGACGTAAAAATAAACACTTGATAACGTTTAGGAACTCTAAGGCAGCGTTCAGATGTATTAAAAATCTTATTATAATTGTTATAAAGTTTTCTGTGTATAATTTTTAACGAACGAAAAGTATCGGTAACATGGGACTAATATTATTAAATGTCAAACGCGCCATCATGTAGCCATATAGTCCAAAATGAAAAGATAGCGATTATTAAAGTTGTATCTGTTTTCCGTGTTAATGTGTTAAAAAAAATGTTTTGCTGAACCGAGACAACTTGAATTATCTCCAAGTGCATGTTAATTTATACAAAATGTGATTCATCTCTGCAAGGCAACAGCTGTTTTCTCGGAACCTAATTTTTTGAGTGGTCTCATATACGCTGAAAACAAATTAGGATTCTTCTGGCATAGGTACTTAACTCCGAATCGCAATTTTACTGACAAATTTCCCTTTTCCGAAACACCGCAGAAATAAGATAATGCTCGATGTGCGAATATCAGTATGGCTAATATTAGCAGGCATTAATTACTAAATATATATTATGACAATAGTCCAAATTAATTATTGTTTTCAGTTGGATGATGCGGGTATATTCGATGGTGATGCTAATTTGAAGCTGGCAGAAGAAAGCTTCAAGGACAAGCCAGAAAAAATTGAGAAGACCAAGGCTTTCATCGCAGCGTGCAAAGATCGGAGTAAGCCTTTTTATGTACTTGGATACATCCAACAACAGCAGTAAAATTATTCATTTATTTATTATTGGACCATCAAACAATGTGCTGTAAACGGTATTGATTACGTAAAACGCAGGTTTCTCTAAATAATTTTATTAACGCTATTGCAAACATCAAAAAAGTGGGGAATTAGTAGACATTAGTAGTTTGCCGTACTAGAGTCCCAACTGTGAGACCATGCCGTATCTACTTGAAATATGTGAGGCTGGAGCTATCAGGGAGATTGGAGAGGGAAAGGAGTTACGGAATAAGAAGGTGGGGAAGTACCTGGATATATAGATCTAGTCACCAAACAGGGCTAAAGCCATTAGTAAGTCACTTTTCAATTTTGAACGGTATTCTTTCACCAGGACGATACTGAATATATCTTCCACTTTGGAAACTTTATTTCCCATTTTCGTGACACATTCAGATGGGTAGGAACCTACCTTCTCAAAAGATTTAATATTGGTGACTCTTTCAATATTTCCATACTCCACATTTAATGTGCAATGTAATATATCTAGTAATTATTCTCACCTTGTGCACCAACAGTTAAAAGTGTATATTAGCTGCAATTACGCTTATTTATCAACCATGACATTAAAAAACTTAAATTCATTAACTTTTTTGTGCTGGATACAACAGAGTTTCATACAAAGAGTTTAATTTCATAGAATTAAACGTTTTTCACAATATCAATCATAAAATATTTTTTTTAATAGTGTAGGTCTCAAAACTGAGCCTTGCGGAACTCCCCTACCGATTCGTTTTCGTTTGGTTCAAATGGGGATTTTGTTATAAGATGGGGATTTTGTTATTCGTTTTGGTTCAGATGGGGATTTTGTTATAAGTTTTCTAGTAGTCGCAAATCATTTATTTTCTTTCCATCAACACAAATATTTTGCTGTTTTATTATATTATACCAAAGTCGTTCGCTATATAGTTTCTTTTAATATAATTTATTTTGTTTTCCTAGTCAACAGCGTTGCCGATGATGCCAAGGCATGTGAGAGAGCTGTAGAACTGCACGTCTGCGCGATGGAGAAAGCCAAAGAGGTGAATAATATACCAAAATAAATTGTGTTTACTCATTACCTACTGTACCTACCTACATAATTAGTTCTTCTTTAAAAGTAAATTAATTTTAAGATCATCAAACTTACTAATTTCGACTGTGGGTATATATGTCTGTGATGTTTCAGGTTTAAGGAATTCGGATTTTGTTTGAATTTTATTGTCATTTTCTAAATAGGAACTGATTGTGATAAGAATTTAGACGTGCGGTTAAGTGGTACCTACCTGTTATACAATATTTTAACCAAAAATTATTTGAAATCTGTTTTTGAAATATGTTCTTCTTTTGTTTAAATTTCTTACGGTTAATTTTTACAAATGAAGTCACGTTTCATGATTTTTCAAGGGTCAACATGCAATCTATTGTCAATCCTACAATTATTAGAATATCCCGTGATTTCACCATATTAGCGCAAACCCGTGAAAAATTACGGGATGTTTGTAGGATTTGTTGGTTATGGATTTGAAAACTGAAAGAATTTAAGAAAAAATTGCATCAGGATCGTTGCCTTAAAAAACAAATACCTACTTGTCAGTTTTCTTTATAATATCAAATAATAGGAGAGATTACCAGAATTACCTTTTGAATGAACACCGTTAGTAAATTATTAAAAAAAATTAGTGCTTCAGATTTAGGTCAAACATTTTAACAAAAAAATGCACATTTCAGGTAAAATAATATTTTTTTATAGAAATAAAGAAAAATAATTTTGGACCTGTTTTATCGCTTCTTTAATAATATGATTTCTTCTCGTCAGTTCCAAATTTTGAAATTGAAAAGTTAATTAATCATTTTATTGAATAATTGAATAACTTTGCGCTTTACTCAGGAATATAATTTCAAATAATACACGCATCCATGCACCGGTAATCGAAATTAGTAATAAATAAATATACTTAAATAACGCCACAGGGGTAGGCAGATGGGACTAATCGCCAAATAACTCGGCCTTGGCATACACTATTTACCTCATTCACATACATACATAGACTCATACATTCTCCACTATTATTCTGACTCTTGTTACGTGATTCGGGCGTCACCGACTTCTTCTACAATTCACATTTGCGTCATATATTCTCCTTACACTACTTTCTTCGTTCATTCGCTCTACACGCCCACACCATCTGAGGATCCCTTTTTTAATCTTACTCATTAGGCTTACATCAGCCTTGCATTATTTGCGGATCTCCACATTTCCTGGTTTTACTACAAATACGCCTATGGGTTCTCCAAAGATATTGAATTTGTATTTGAATATCTTTGGGGTTCTCATTTCTTCAGTATTCAGTCTACTTTCTACATACCTCTGCCAGTTCCATGCCTCACTGCCATACATCAGGGTAGGTACCTGGACTCCATTGTGGACTGCTAGCTTCGTTTCTTTGGACAGTTTTTTGTTAGCGTCATCGGCATTCAGTCCTCCATTAATGAATTTGCCTGCATTTACCCTTTTTTCAATATCTATATCAGCATTTTCATCTTCCCATCAAACATACCCAAACTCATCATATCATATCATTGCACACTGTTTTCGTACTCTCTCTCTCTTTCAAAAACCATGACTTTAGGGTTACTTACATTCATCATCAACTCTTTCTTCATACATACATCGTTCATCCTAAACACGAGTGACTGTATATCTTCCATACTGTTAAAAATCAGCATTGCATCATCAGCATACCTGCAAGCAGCAAACTTTCAGATTACTCTATTTCGCGCCCAATCCCATCTCTTTCAATTTTTGGCAATATTGGTATATTTTGATATTTTATCCAGTGGGTTTTGCAGTTTAAAAACCTTGCCACGTCTGTAAACTGGATGTGTGTATTGTGGAGGTTTTCAATGATAACTATTTATTTAACACGAGTCAAATATACATATTTACAATAAAAACTTTATGTTACAATAATTTGCACAGATTCAATAATTATCTTGCTTAGGGAAAAGGTAGGTAGAAAGACGAACGCGCGAACCGTAGTAAATCTGCAATATCATGCATCCGGCCAGAGAGTGGTGGCCGATGATACCATTACATAAAATCGGATAAATATAGTATTTTATGGTTGTTCGTTGCTCGCTACAAATTCTTACATACAATATATATAGATTATAGATATACATTATTCAATATATATACATATACATCATACAATATACATTATTTAATCTATACACACCATGTATAGATTGAATAACCACGGTGACATTACGCAGCCTTGCTTAACACCTTTTATGATGTGGAACCACCGTAATATTTATTATTTCATAACTTTTGCATAATATTCTTAATTTTTTATCTTTGTCTATTTTCAGTTCGGGTACGAGGCGGACGATTAGAAAAGAAAAACGAAATAAATATAATATTTAAGGGTTTGTAGAAGATAGGAGGTATATAATATTATTAACAAACGCAATAATTTATAACTGCAGTCTAGAAATATTTTTCAGCGTGTTTGCATAAAAAAGTTCAAAAACTTTTACAAGCCTCCCTTTCCCCACCTCCTTCCCTTCTCCACTCCGTAACCACTGGAGCGAAAATGCAATTTAAAACCTTTTTCTTCGATTGCTCGAGATTTTTTGGTAATCATTTTGAAAATTTTCCGTCCACATTAAAAAAATTATAGCTCTGATTTTTAATATGGAGACATGTACACTGATCATAGTTCTATATAGCCAATGAATTCACCTATCTTTTTCCGTTTATAACATATTCGTAAGATTTATAAAAAAATATTATTAAATCGTAAACTTCTGCTTAATTACTTACAAATAAGGGAAAATTTGCCAAAATTGGCAGCAAAGCAATCCGAGGTATTTTAAATAGTGCCACATTGTGGCAAAAAACGCTCCAGTGGTTATTCCTCAAAATACACCCCAATGAAGGATGCTATAGTCACACTGGCTCCAGATACAGGAGCTGTTGGGGCTCTTGGGCGGTATTCACTTTTTACAAAACCGTAGCGCTAATAACAACCCTTTAAAATGCTTGCTTTTATTATTATAATGTGAACACGATCTAAAGTACCATCTGTGATCAATATATGTATAACAAAGTTTTCACGTGCCTAGGTATACCTACTATGTATAAAGAATTGTTTTGGCAGAAATATTACTAGCTGTGTCACAATGAAAATTAGTCAATAAAAATTATTAAATATTTATTTATTTTTTATTTATTTATTAATTTTCAACGCCCTGGTGGGCTTTTACATTACATGTTTATAATACAGAGACAGGTTTTTAAAAACAAAAGATAAACTATAAAAAATAACTAGTACCTACACGTCATAAAGAGTATACAGATAAATTAAGGAAAGATTATACTTAACAATAAAAGAGAAAGTTGTAAGTTGTAAATACATGACAAAATGCAAGATACATAAAAATAAAATGGTAACAAGTTTTTACATTGTGGATTAATATAGAAATATACGAATAAATGCATAAGCCCCTATGTGATGCTCCTTAAATATCAAAATATTCTACATAAAAGTATCGTTCAGGTATTTCTTAAATAATGATAAACTTGTGTTAAATACATCGATATTAGAGGTGAATTTGTTTCCTAATGTGTGAAGTCGAGAAATAGGTGCATGAATGTGGTAGTTCGTCCCAGAATTATTGTTGCAGAATAATACGTTTTGCCTTGTTGCTCGATTGGGTACCCTGAAATCGATGAGATGCAGGAGTTCGCAACAATCTCATTCAGAATGAATAATTTTAAACAAAAAAGTTAGGTCATTTATTTTTCTTCTGTTTTCTAGGGAATGCAATTTAAGTGTATTTAGTAAGGATGTGTAGTTAATGTGTTGAATAGGTATGTGTAACTTGAAGTTAATAAATCTTAAAAATTTGTGCTGCACTCTTTCGATATTTTTTATATGAATTTGATAATATGGGGACCAAACTATGGAATTGTATTCCAACAAGCTGCGTACGAGTGACAAATATACGATTTTTATAACTTCTAACGAGTTAAAGTCTTTGATTGTTCTAATTATAAATCCTAGTGTTTTCATGCCTTTGTTGGTTATTTGTTGAGTGTGATTTATAAAATTTAATTGCGTGTCAAACACAACTCCAAGATCTCTAATTTCATTGACTTTTTCTAAAATTTTGTTATCTATTGTGTATTTGAAAGATAGTGGGGTCTTTGTTCGACAAAACTTTAGTGTCTTACATTTATCGATATTGAGGAACAAGTTATTTGTGACACACCAATTTTGTAATTTGTCGATGTTTGACTGTAGGATTAGGCAGTCACCTATATTGGATATTTCTTTGTATAATTTGATGTCATCGGCAAAAAGCAGAACTTCTACATCGCTGAAACAGCTTATGATATCATTTATGAATATTAAGAAAAGGATGGGGCCGAGATGACTCCCTTGCGGTAGACCACTAGTTGCATATAATAACTTAGATAAAGAATGTTTAATTTTAACAAATAAGATTCTGTTAGACAAATAATTTGAGAACCAATCCAACAACTTGCATCTCAGTCCTAAGGCATACAATTTACTAAGTAATATTTTATGTGATACTTTGTCGAAAGCTTTTGAAAAATCTGTGTAGATACTGTCAACTTGTTTTTTTTTTTGTAAAAGATTCTGTAATATAGTTATGGTAAAGTAACAGGTTAGTAGCAGTTGACCTACCGGAAACAAATCCGTGTTGGTTTTTATCAATTACTTTTAATATTGATGGATAAATTAAATCAAGAACAAGGGATTCAAAGATTTTCGGGAGCGCTGATTGTATACATATAGGACGGTAGTTTTTAATGTCTGTGTCGTCACCTTTTTTGAGAATCGGGGTAATATAACTAGATTTCCAACGGGTTGGAAAATGTCCAGAAGAAAGTAAGTGGTTAAATAATGTGGTGAGTGGACCTGATATTGCGGATGCGCATTGTTTGAAAAATATTGGTGGGATGTTATCTGGGCCTGCAGATTTGTTAGGGTCGAGTGAAATGATTTTATTTAAGCATGATTCCTGTGTAATGGTGTAGTTCTGTAGATGTATTGTGTTTTGATATGTGTATGATGGTACGTTGTTATCTGATATTTCACCTTCGTATACACTTTGGAAATGATCCGCAAACAAATTTACAATATCAAAGGTGCTATTGGCTATTTTTCCATCATAATGCATTGTGGGGGGGTAGTCTGTACTTTCATTTTTTAAGTTTTTAACAAAATTCCAAAGATTTTTTGTTCCTAGCGCAGTTTTCTCAACGGAGGTCATGTGTACTTTATAGCATAGTTTAGATAGTGTTTTACATTTTTTTCTTGTTTCTGAGAAGTTTGAGTAGTCGATGATTTGTTGAGTGAGTTTAAAAATTTTGTGTAGCTGTTTTTTTTGTTTCAGTAAGAGTATAAGGTCTGTGGAGAACCAAATTGGATATGTTCTGAGTTTTGGTGTATATGAGGGGACATGTGATTTTATATTTTCAGAAAATGTTTCATAGAGTTTTTCTAGTATTTGTTCGCTATCACTGTTATTAGTCAAGAAAGTCAAATCTGTATTAGCGAGTTGGTAGTTAATGGAATCGTAATCGGCATTTTTGAAGTTGAGTGTTGTTTGTTTCAGTGGTGGTTTGTTTGTGTACATATTTACTATAATGTGTAAGGGGGGGTGGTAATTATCCACGGGTACGAGCTGATCGTCTGACATTTCAACACACAGTTTAGAGCTGTTTGATAGGGCAAGATCTAGAAGGCGATCACATATATTAGGTACAAAATTGTGTTGATGCAAATTTAAATAGTTTATCATATCTATCACTTCACGTGCTGGGTCGTTAGAACTTTCGTTAGTAATATAACCATTGTCACTAGAGTTCCATTTCAAATTGGGAAGATTATAATCGCCGACGATAATTATTTTCGATGTAGGATTTTTTGACATAAGAAATTCGATGTCTTCGCAATGCTTCTTGTAGGTTTGGATGTCGGAGTTTGGTGGTATGTATACAGTTCCAATGATGATTTTTTCCATGGGAGTAACAATTTGTACAAATAGTTGCTCCAGTGAGGTATTTTTCGTGCTTAGTTTTTTCACGGATATATTTTCCTTGATTGCAATCATAACTCCGCCTCCTCTGGATTTGGTACTAGATTTTGGGTTTCTGTCACGGCGAAATATCTTGTGGTTTGTAAAACCTAGTTCAGGAGATTTTATTTCTGGAACGAGCCATGTTTCAGTAAGGATAAATATATCATGTCCGTGTAAAGGTACCGTTACTTTAAGGTCATGCAGTTTTGTACGAAGTCCTCGTGTATTTTGATAATAGATTTTGATTTCATCAGGGCATTTGGTCCGGCATTTTCGGTAAGTTAGGCCATATCCAATAGTGGATTTTAGTTTTTTGAGACATTTACTATTGCTGGCTTATTATTTATGAATTTTATAGTAAGTCCTACTTCGCCTTCCAGGGTACGGTTTGCCAGGGTTTGTCTAAGATCATTTAGGTATTGCCTTTGTGGAGGGGTTTGGTCGGAATAGATTTTGCAATCGGTGTGAGTTAGAGCTATATTTTTTCTACGCAATACATTTAATACAATCAACGGATCATTAAGGATTACTTTCATTGGTCTTATTTTATTTGGTTTTACTACGCCAATGCGGAAGACGTTGACAGAGTTTTCAACGAGCGTGGTATCGATTTTGTTGAGAATTTTTAAAACTTCCACTTTATCCTGTTTAATCCGGTCTATTTGATTCACCATGACATTTTCGGGCACATTTGTGATAATTAAATTTTTGGCTCTCACCTTTCTTTCTTCTAACTCGTCGGCTGATTCGCACATTTGGGCTACTTGTGTCCCAGTTGGCAGGGACTGAGGCGGAGGCTGGAGCGGCTGGTTTTCTGAGATGCGTTGGTATGTTTTCAGTTCACCTTCCAAAAAGCCCGTTTTCGCTGCAACAAGGCTTATATTGCCCAGTAGTTCCGAAAGTTTTGGAGATAATTTCCCCATCTGTTCTTTGGTGAACTTATTTGTTGGATCCATAATGGTGGTATGTAAAGAGTTAATAATGTTGTTTGCCGCAGTGATAAAAGAGTATGTATCACAGGTATCCATTTTTACTGCTTCGAGATGTGTGGTTTGAAAAAGGTTTAGCGGCCCTGCGCTGTGTAGGCGGAGTTAGTAGGCTCAGCTGTCAAACTGTCAAGTATACACAGACAACACACACAAAGTTCGGACTAAATGATCGGTGATAGTCAAATTATTGTTATGACAGCAACTCAGTCTTATAAAAAGCAGATTTAGGTAAACACTGACGTTCTAAAACAACTTGAAACTTCACTGCTAGTGCAATTCTGTATGTATGAGCACTGTTTTTTTGTCAAAAACGTTTAGATTGTTTAGCTTATTTAATTTTTAAAAGGGAGCGAATTTAAGAGCGTGTCTCTGTTCAGCGATAGTATTGTTGTATGAGCCTATGTTAATTCATTGCCTGCATCATAATAATGTACTCGTAAATCAATAAAATGTCAACGGAGAAGACCGGCATTAGAAGTGTGGAGGAGCTATTCCGGGCAGCGCAAGATAGAGATACCAGAGTGATCGTCGGGGGGACCTGATAGGGCACGCGAAGAAGAAAAAGAATACTATCATGTAACCTAGCATAACCTAACCTGGACTGACTTAACGAAATTTATTTTAATAAATATTGACAGCAAATATCTATTATAAAATATGTATAATCTATTAAAGAATTCGAATTAAGTACATGATTTTAGAGGAAACTTTGACAATTTTTGTGAGTTTTTTTTTTAACAAAATAACTTCCCTCAGGGCCTTTGCCATCTTTAGGGATGCTAAATCGTTTAAAATGTTGTAAAAACGTTTTTTTTTTGTTTTATTTGTTATTATTGGAAATTAAAAGTAATTATACAGATTAATAATATTATGTTAAGTACATAATTTTAATTACCCAGTTAGTAGAGAAATAACCTTGGATCTAACTGGGGAGCTAGTCTATTTCTTCTTCTTCGATGGCGCTACAGCCCATATCAAGCTTTGGCCTCCTGCAACAGTCGCCTCCAACTCCTCCTGTCCTCAGCGGCTGACTTCCAGTTTGGTACCTGGAGAAGCTGTGCTGCATCCCCTCTTACCTCGTCTTCCCACCTCAGTCTGAGTCTTCCCACTTTTCTCTTTCCACCTGGGTGTCCAGTCAAAATTCTTTTTGGGACGCGTGTATCCGGCATTCTCTGTACATGCCCATTGGAGGGTGTCCAACCACTTTCCCACGGCGTTCTAAGGAAACATATGGTTTCCTCCTTCACCGTACACCTCAGGACTCTATTTTATTGAACGAAGCTACATTTATTTCAACGACTCTAGACCCTCCAATGTCCATGCATACGGGGTTAGAAAGCAGTATGCAAGTACTTACATTAACATAATACAAAAAAATAATAAATGTTGCAGCCCGTGGAATGATTCTTCTGAAATGTATAGGATAAATAATATATACAGATAAAAGTGTTAATAAGTAAAAAAAAATATAAAAAATAAGAGCTGCGCCCGGTTGAGGAAGCCTGGAATAAGAGAAATAAAAAAATAAAATAAAATAACAGTAATAATATAATGCAAGTATTTACAATAATAACAGAGAGATAATAAAATGCATAAAAAGAATATATTCGGAGAGGGAATTCCACAAACCACCAGGCAGTCCCAATGACAATGTGCAAGGCTATCGGCCTAACCGCAGACGAAACCCGGAGTCCGCGCCCTTTAGCCGGCTCCCCGATTTTGCCTCGAAGAAATATATGTGGGAAAGAAGAGAAAGTTTTAGAAGACTCTGGGGAAAAGATGAGCGTCGGGTTGTCGGAGGGGGGCGGAAGGACGTCGAGATCACGCGGCTATTCCTCAGGCTTACGCATATCATTGGGGGAGGCGCGGGAGGATTGCGGGAAAACCGCTCCGGTGTGTGTTCGCCTGGCTTTATGCACGGACAGGGTCTATCCCACCCCCTTTTATGGGGTGACGACGATACATATCATCTGTACATGCCCAGCCCATCTCAGCCTGAGGAGTTTCATATGTGCTAAGATGCTAGGGGCCTTATATATATCATACAATTCCGTATTGTGCGGGATGCGCCACTGTTCGCCCTCTTTCACTGGTCCACATATTCTTCTCGGCACTTTTCTTTCAAAAGTATTCAACATTTCAGCCATCTTTACCGTCAGTGTCAGCGCCTCACATTCATATGCCAATAGAGTTCTAACAATGGTCTTATATGGTTATTTTAGTTTTTTCTGTGGACACTACGTGACTTAAACACTGGCAGCAAAGAGAAGTATGTTTTCTTGGCTGCTGTGATTCTCTTTCTGATTTCTGCTGGATCCTCATTGATCTAGGGAGCTAGTCTATTTACTAATACATATTTAGAAATAATAAAGAAATAACATACTGCTTACAAATACTTAGTTGGTATAGTTGAAAAAAATACTTTAAATAAGCAAAAACAAAGCCCGGGAACCATGTCTTAAACAATAAGCAAAAATACGTCTAACAATAGGAAAAGGCCTATATTATCTAAATAAAATATTTCTCAGTCGAGTTACTCATACGAGATAGGTATTTGATACACCTTTCGATAAAAAATATTCAGTTTGGCTGAGTATTTTAGAAACTGGGGGTCAATGTGTCCAGGAGTGATGGACGTATGAATCCATACCTCCCACTGCGTTGCAAGGCGATCGCTATGGGTCGAGAGGGTCCGGCTGGTTGGGTCTTCCTTAACCAGTCTCTCCCGATCAGGACCGCCATGCAGTGCAGAACTGTGTCAAGGGTGTTATACAGTAAATGGTTCGGCGGTGCCTGTACCCGCCTCGAAAATTTAATATTCCTTAAAAAAATTTAATGTAGGTAGAGAAAATTATGAAAAGCACAGTTGGCGAGAATACGGAGGTTTGTTCGCGTCTGTGAGGAAATAATTCACATATAGGGATTGCAATCCCGCAAAATTATTATTATGTAAAAGCTGTTTGTTTCTTACAAATAAATAAATAAATAAAACGGGATGACGCATTCCCGCGGGATCCCGCTGATTTTATTAATCTGCTGGATCCCGCACCTCCAAAGCGCGGATCCGCGGATCCCTTAAATTAAAAAATTGGCGCTAAAACTTTCGCGTAAATCGAGAGTAACGCGAGCGCCATGTTGCGGTTTAGCACAATCCGATGGTATCAGAGGAGAGTACCTGATGCTCGCCTATGAATATATCCTGACGGTTCAGCCTACTAGCATAGAAGCCGGGAGAGCGTTTTCAGCATCAGGATATATTTGAAGTTCACTCAGAAGCAGGCTCGGAGATGATACAATAAATGCCATTTTGTTTCTTAAGAGCTTATTTTCAAAAGTTATCACCATAGGTTTAAATCATAGTAATAGCATTTAAGAGAAAGTTGTAATTTGATTTTATCAGTCATTATATGAATAAGACTGAATTAAAAATATAAAACTGCTGTTAGCAGTAAGGGTAAAATTAAACAAAACTATTAAATTATCGTAGAAAGCAAACACTTTGTGGCTTGACATTATATAGAATGAAACAAGTACTTTGTTTAAATCTTGTACTTTGTACTTTGTTTAATGTTTAATCACCCTATCTCGCACAAGCACTCTTCTTTCCATAGTATGATTCACCGGCTAGTCACTATCCCCTTATCTGAAAATAATTTTTCTAATGAAATAATTACAATTAAGCAAATAGCTCTTAACAACGGATATAGTGCCGATCTAATAGATAAAATCCTCTCAAAAAAACTTCGACAAATCGCATCAAATAAATTTTTGTATAATGCCTTACCATTTATTAATAATAATATAACTACTCAATGGCGTAGAATTTTGTATATTAGTAAATTCTCTTCCCATTGCACGTCGACACTTCCATCAGAAATAAGGCCAGCCTTCTATACTAACAATAATTTAGCTAAACTCCTAACTAATTCTAAAGATACAGAGGATAAATTAAGCCACTCTGGCATTTATAAACTTAATTGTAATGATTGCCCAGCCACATACATAGGTAAAACAGCGCGCAATGTAAATATTAGAGTCAAAGAACACCTCAGGTGCCTCACAAGCACAGGTTTCTCGGAATTTGCTGAACATTTAATTGATACAGACCATACATTTAACATAAATACGGGAGTAAAAATAATACATATAAATAAAATAGGAATACGCCTTAATAATTTAGAAGCTTTAGAAATATCCAAATCAAAGAAACGTAATTGCCAAATTTTAAACAAACAGTTAGAATTAACCAATAGTCCGATTTTAAAATTATTCCCTTTCTCCCCATGTAACCCCCACCCCCACCCCCCCGTGACTCCGCCTCCTACCCTTCCACCAACCAGTATCTAATGTTCTCTCCCTCTCTTATATTCTCTCTCTTTCTTTTATGTTTACCTTAGAATCTTCACTCTGTAATGTAATTTAGTATATATGTTTATTGTCCTGAAGAAGGTTGAGTTCAACCGAAACCGGTCGACGAATATAAATAAAAATAAAGTGGTTTTTAAACAAAGTACTTGTTTCATTCTATAAAACTATTAAACTATGTCAAACATTTAAAGATGAATCTAAGAAAAACAGATTACTAATTACTTATACTCAATTAATAGAAAAGAAATAATCGCTGTTGTTTAATGTAAGAAATGTTTAATAAAAGTTTATTTTTACACAAAAATCTGTAGTTTCAATTTGATTTATTTTTTATTATTTATTTATTCATATAAATATATTACAATGCATTACAAAATGATACTTTGTCTGTCCAACTGGGAAGTATACCCGTTTCAGAACAGCCGAATTGTATATTTAGTTCATAATATTCTTAACAAAGGAATGGTTTCGTTCAAGATATCACAGGAATGAGCTTCTGTCAAGACAACTTTTGAGAACATTAAAAATTGTATTCGTGTATGTATATAATATATATGTCTTTGAAAGAATCGCAAATGTGGTTTTTTTTTCAAGTATTTTTCAAGTTTTTTTCATTTTATAACATAATTTCAAAGAGGGATCCCAAGTGATCCCACGCGGGATTAAGTAATCCGGCATATCTATCCCGCGGGATTGAATGAGCTGCGGGATTGAAATCCCTATTCACATAAATTACGCTTTATTATTAATAAATTTTTTTTTTTCAAAAAAATCGTGTTTTTTTATAAGAAAAGACTGGGTTTACCATTGAACTTGGTGTAAATCTGATAGTTCTAGCTTGATATGAATTTTGTCTGAATTCGCTTATCTACTTATTTCTTCGTAATCTCTGTATATTTTTTTTCAATCTGTGACAATATTATCTCCACCTTTACAACTCCCACGCCGATCTGGAGCTCTAGCATGGTGAAATCGACAACTTTACAATACCGGAGTTATTTTTTTATGGTAAGGCCCAAATACACTACTATAGTCACAATTGATTTCATGCAATTTGTTTTGCCCTTTTATTTTTTTGGTAGTTAGTTGATGCGGCCCAATCTGGGTATGTAGCACGGTCCATCGATGAAAGATTTATCAAAAATGTCAAGAGTTTATCATCGTTCCATAGCACGTCTGCTAGAGTACAAACAACAGTTCACGTCGAATATATTAAGAACAATTAAAAGAAATAATAATTAGTATGAAACACTCATCTACATTGAAAAAAATCTTCCGATAAAAGATACATGCCGCCGATGGGACTCGAAGCCGTGTCATTCTGATCTTGTATTAAACATTAGTTTATCAATTAAAAATAATAACAATTAATATTTGACGAGTTAAAGTATTTCACCCAAAAAATGTTGTTATAATTTATCTCGACGCCACCTAGTGAGAGATTTAGCAATTACAATGCCTTTCTCATATAAATAAAGTTGGTTGTTTGCAGGTGTAAAATGTAATAAGCAGTAATAATTGTTGAATGAAACACTAGTATATTTTGAATTATTTGGCGGGTAGGAGATAAGCCGACGTAGCTCAGTATTCAGAGCATTTGACCGGAAATCAGAAGGACACGGGTTCGAGTCCCGTCGGCGGCATGTATCTTTTCTCGGGAGATTTTTTCAACGTAGATGAGTGTTTCAGGCTAATAATTATTGCTTATACCTAATAATTGTTACCCTTTGTGCTATGTATAAAAATCTTGTCTTAAACATTAGTTTATCAATTAAAAACAAAATTAAGAACACTTCGTCGTTGTGAATCGCTGTGTGATCGCTGGTGCTTGCAGTCATACTCAGAAATGATGACAAATTACCGACATTTTCGTTAAAACCTTTATAGACCGACCGTGCTAGATGACCTAGACGTAGCCATATCTACACGATCTGGCATACTTTTATACATCGCATAATATTATAAGGTACCTACCTACATTACAATACTGCCCGCTATACAGTTGTCGAGTGGCGTGGGATTTTGTCGAAAATATTTTTTATTTCTATCAATTAGTGGTTAGAGGTCAATGATCTATTAGTCACTATAGTCAGTGGCGTATGAACGTATATATCCTGGACCCAGATCCCCCGACAGTTGGCCCCGGGCATACTTAATATGCAGTCGGTTCAGGGAAATACCGTATACCTACTTTCCCAAAATATAACTAAGTGCCCTCAAAGGGGTGTGCAGAGAAGATGCACCGTCGAATAACAAAATTATAAAACACATTTTCATTCAAATGTATCAAGGAAAAAACAATTTGACTGTACAGTATTTACCAACGTTTTAGTACAGAAAATGGACACTGTAAAATTGTATATCCATACCAATTTATTATTAAAGATATTTTTGTTTTACCGGAATTTCAATGGAAGATGCTCCCAGAATCGAGCGTCATTGATCCCCTCTTCACCAGTCCATAGCCCAGAAACACGACAAACGCGCTCCCAACATATGTACACGTTTGATATTTGTCACGGGTCGCTTCTACTCGTTATTGAGTACAACAGCTCGGCTCTGTGTTTCCTTCTTTCTACAACATGGGTCTCTTCAAGACTCATGTTCACTCCTTCCTCTCCTCAAAAAGACTCTCCACACATCATCTTCAATGATAGGCCATGAGGGAAATCCTCCCATTTGGAGATTGTTAAAAAACTGTTTATTTTAGGTTTAAAAATAAGTTACTGTCGATTTTAAATTTGACATTGGTAAATAATAAATAATTATAATTTCAGCATGTTGAATTATTTTTCAGTAAAGCTTCGAACGTGTTTTTCTAGAAACTACGTTTTTCAACCTGGTTGACAACATATTAGAAAAACTACAAATCCGATTTGCATATACCGAGTCTTAAATTGTTTGAAAATCTAGTCACCATGGCCCCACTCAGGATTTTTTTTATGAAGGGCCCCTTTCTTTTTTTATGAGCGATGAAAATTTCCCATTAAAAATTAAAATTAAAATTCGATGGTCCGCAATTTTTAAAATTTATTTTAGATATCAAAATTCCCCTACTGGGTGCCATAGACAATGGATTCTTAGTGCATGCAAATTGGATGTACCGTTTTTTTAATACATTGTCAACCAGGTTGAAAAACATGTTAACCCTTAACTATGGACGTGAAATAAAAATCACACTCCCATGGACGTCGGGTCACACAGACCCCTTCATAAAATTCTTCTAATTTTCATTCCTGGACCAATCTGACTTTAGCAAAGAGTTTATATGTATAAAGTATTTATGAATAAACGATCGTGTGATAAAAATAATTAACTTTTATTCATGTTTTAATAATTATCTCCAAATTTAACAAACTTAGTCAGTTTTCAGTCTTTATTGACTTGAGATCATATTAAGGCTCCTTAATTATAGAAGGTATCACATAAATCAAAACTAATAATTTTTCCTAGCTAATAAAAAAGACAGTAACAAAAATTCATAAAAACAACTGCTGAAAGAAATAAAATAAAAATTCTGACAAGGATCAAACTTATGTACAATTACTGGTACTCAGAACATAGAGGCTTGGAACACTGAAGACAAACTGGCTTCTTGCAGTTAATACGAGGCATGGGTTGCCTTTCTAGAGAGCTTTGATGGGCAAAATCTACAACTTTTACGATTTGTAGGGTCAACTTCTTCAGCCTGTATTGCCGCTGGGGGCACATCTGAACCTAATATTCCGAGTGTACTTGTATGGAAATCATAGTCAGCGGGTCTCACAGACCCTGATCAAATTTTAAATGATTATTTCTCACGTGTTAAGTGCCGGACGACGCGACTTTCTCCCTCCTTGGTCCAAATAAAACTAAAACTGAAGCTACTGAGACGCGCAAGGGTGGCGCGCGCGGGGAAGGTGTTTATTCCGAGAAATTGAAGAAGGGGCTGGGCCTCTGAGACCCGGCGTCCACAGTTAAAGGTTAAAAAAGTTTCGAGTTTCGAGAAAGTTTCAAGAAGAGAAACATACAATCTGTTTAAAACGGTTTCACATAAAATGCTGTATCTCCGTAATTTTTTCGAATTCCTTTAAAACATTTGGTGAGAGCATTTTTAACAAAAGCATTTTTCAGAAAATGAATTAAAAAAGAGATTTTTTTTTAGGATTGTGTAGGATTTAATCAATTTGATTAACCGTGTTTAGGATTTGATCAATTTTATCAACCATGCTTAGGATTTGATCAATTTAATAAATAATGTTTAGGATTTGACCAATTTAATCAACTGTGTTTAGGATTTGAACAATTTATTTAACTATGTTTAGGATTTGATCAATTTAATTAACCATGTTTAGGATTTGATCGATTTAATCAACCATATTTAAGATTTAATTAATTTAATCAACTATGTTTAGGACTTTATCAATTTTATCAACCATGATAAGGATTTGATCCAATTAATCAACTATTTTTAGGATTTGATAAACTTAATCAACCATGTTTAGGATTTGATCAAATTAATCAACTTTGTTTAGGATTTGATCAATTTAATTACTAAATAACTATTTTTAGGATTTAATCAAATTTAATCAACCTTGTTTAGGATTTGATCAATTTAATAAACCATATTTAGGATTTGATCATTTATTCCACTTATTATATTAGGATTTGATCGATTTAATTTAATTGAAACAGGCGCCTAACTTTGCCTGCCTTATTACCATGTATAAAAAGCAAACATCCAATAAATATTTTTTGCACTGTACGGGAATTAAACCCCCCTCCCTTCCCTCCTCCCATTGTGATCATCCGATTAATAGTAATCTATCGAATTATCAACAATGGTGAAATTTTGTACAATCACATAACATATTATTGTATATGAAACTAACAAAACAGGGGTAATAAACTATACTTACCTCATATTCCACATCGAAAATATTCGTATATTGTATTTGTATATTTACAATAAGGCGCCACAATGTATCTACCCAATGAGCCATTTGTTTCAGAACCTACTAGTAATATATTACATTCTTAGTAAAATGTACAGAGATCAAACAAAACATAATTCAACAGCATCCGGTGCAAAATCATAACTTTATTACGCGCGCAAAATGATTAGATTAGTTTTTCCTGATTGTTTTCCGCGCTATTGAAACCTACTCACAGTGACGCCAATCCTAGATAAAGGGTATTTAAAAACATAAATAATATTATGCAAACATCGTACAAAGCCGGAGCTATGTAATTACGGTATTATGGAGTGACTGGAGATGTGCATCTGGTAAATTAGTGCAAATCAAATTGCATCTGAAAAGAATACATCGCGCATGTTAATCCGTATTTCCTCTTTCCGTTGAATCAAATTACATTGGCGGTGGCTGATAAATCTACTTACATTATTTATTAGAATATATTTCGATTATGTCTCCCTAAATCTTCTCAATCTACATACATATACCTATAAATCTATTATTTCGAATATGTCTCCCTAAATCTTCTCAATCTACATACATATACCTATAAATCTAAAAATGTTTGTATGTCTGCTATGCGTTGCTAAACCATTCATCCGATTGCTATGAAACGTTGGGGATTTGATGTGTGCATGTCCGCGATGGTTTCTGTATACAATAGAGAGCTGTGGCATCATGAAATTACGCATTGCTAAGCCGTTCATCCGATTGCGATGAAACTTTTGGGATTTGATGTGTGCATGGCCGCGATGGTTTCTGTAAACAAAAGTGAGCTCTGGCATCATGAAATTACGAAAACATTTAGTTCCTTAGAACGGGCAATCTGCCTAGCTAGGAACTAATATCGACCCACAAGACATAATAACACTTGTACACATTTTAATGTCTATAGTTATTTTGCAATATTATTACTATGTTATTTTTGCTATACAAATGTATCAAATGTAATGTTATAAAATAAAAAATAAATTAAAATTTTAAATTAAGATTGAATGCACTTGGCAACACTTTCTTAGAAATAGTAGATGAGTTCCACTGCACGGGGTATAGTTACAAGAAGGCTGTAATAAAATACTCGTACCTTACAAATAAATACTAATGTTAAGATATGTTATTCTTCTGTATGGGTTTTATTTCACAATTTCTGTTGCCAATTTTGCTAGTTGATTACACTAAAACATAGGTTCTCAACCTTATTTTGCTCACCGCCCACTTTGAGAATATTTTGATTTATAGCGTCCCCCCCAATTTTTTTACTTACCTTTATGGGGGGGGGGGGGGGGGGGGCTAAATTGTCACGGAAACAATAATTCGATTAAAAATATATTTAATTATTTGTTTAGCAAGTTAAAAAAAATTATTTTGAATTTTAAGAACCGGGTTGCTACCTCTTTCCTTCTTGTATTCAAAATATATTCTTTAAAATAATAATACACGTAAGATTATTAGTACCTCCGTGATTAGCGTGTTTTTTTGTCCTTTTTAGACCATTTTTTTTACATTCCCACGCCCCCACTAAGCCATCTCAACGTCCCCTAATTTTATCTGGGTCTTCTTATGCTCCTCTGAAAGTCTCAAACGCCCACAAGGGGGCGTTATCGCCCACGTTGAGAGTCTTTGCACTTTGACTTCTAATATATATTTTTTATTTGTGAAAATATTGCATACCTACGCCAATGAACACGGTCAATAGACAACTCAATAAATCAACAATACCCTTCAAATGTACAATAAAACGAATCAGATAGTCGAACGGATAGTGTTCATTCGCGGTTCTATTTAGCTACTTTTCAACAAATTATCTTTTTAATATTTTTAACTTCACGTGTTTCGCACATACATGAGCAGTGGTATTTATTTGCGATTTGCGACCCAACCTACTTATTGAACAAACGTGAGAATCACTGAAAAACATGGAAACATACTTTTTATTTGGTTTAATTGTATTCACGTTTTGCGAAAAAATGACATGTTTGGAGGTTAGTGTCTATTAATTAATTATTTCATTAAAAATCCAGATATTTGTTTATTATTTTATCTTTGCAGAGAAATACGAAAACCTTTCAGTAGGTACCTATTTGCATTCTTAAATACTTACCATATTAAAGTTCTAAGAGGGTGGCCTTATGGCTTGGTGGAAATTTATTCCAGTGTGCCAAAATGTATTGGAGATAAAAATATAACGATAGCGGAAGTTTTGAAATGCTGTAAAGAAGAATAAATAAAAAAATTAGTTAAAAATGTCATTTTTCTCCGTATTTTTTTCTCTTACAATATGCGTCGTCAAAATATTTCTAGGAAAATAAGTGCGACTTTTACGACATGCATTTTAAGAGAATTTTTTTCTGAAAATTTAAAATTACATTGTAATTTTTTTACGTAAACTCCACACAGGAGGTCTTTGGAAAATAATGTCCCTCAGGGCCTATGTTATCTTTAAAGATGTTGTGTGGAAAGATACCGTTATTTATTTATTTTATAACCGTTATTTATATTTAATTAAATGAAGACAATATTAGCGAAACTAAACCGAAAATCTGGAGACAAAAAAATCAGAAAAGGATATTGGTTCCACTAGGTTCGAGTCCCAGTGGAACCAATATCTTTTTCTGATTTTTCTGTCTCCAAGATTTTCGATTGAGTTTCGCTAATATTGTCTTCATTTAATTAAATATTGTAATTTGAGATTTTACTCACAAAAGTTAAGAATAATAATAAAAAAACAGACAGTGATTCACATCAAAGCGCTCACAAATACAATTACACTGAACATGGTTGAAACATCACTAATTAAAGACAAACACAACATTGATAACATTTTACTCTTTGTTTTGTTGAGAATTATTATTTATTGCTTATTAAAGATATTTACAAAAAATACTTATTCTGAAAGATCTATTCAATGCTGTACCTAAGTCCGTAAAGTGGATAAACCACTTAAGTCCATAGCAATTGCTATGTGATAAAAAACTAAAGTCCATTGAAATTGTTATGGACTTAAGTTGTTTATCCTTTAAAAATGTTTTTATAATAAAAAAAATCATAATTATAGGTCTGCAAAATCAGAAGATATGAATTTTCAAAAAAATAAAACCTTTCTTTTCGCTTTCCTTTGAACAATTAACATTTTTCCCTTTACAACATTTCAATGTTGCTATGTATATATAGCTTTTTTTCGAAAGGCGGCGATTGAAAAGGCACTGCGTATATTTTTAAGGTAGCTTTTTCAAAGGCGTAACGCCTAGTTGAGGGAGGCCTTTTAAACGTCCGTCACTCCTGACCCCCAGATTCCTACCAATCCTTCATTTTTCCTTCCCGGAACTTCCTTTCCCTAAAAAGAATAATACATTATTCCCAATGAGTTAAATAAAACTCATTTCGAGAAGGACAACATTATACCTACAATTAAAAGAAAATTATTTTTACACTACTTTTATTTTTACTTTAAAATTTGTATTTTATTGTTGATGTATTTTAGTATTTTTAGTTATCTTACCCACAAACAGGCAGTGCCTTAGTGGGTTCCCATTACTTTCATTATCTTGTATTTATATGTAAGTACTCATTTTTACTTACTTTTACATTACTTTATTATGTTTTGTGTTAATTTATTACCGTATTTTAAAACTATGTCATTATTTTTTAATGAATTTAATGAAAATAATTTGAAGAAATTACAATTTTAAAAATGTTATTACATGTAGATATACATACACCAAAAGTAAATTTTATTTGGTTAATTTGTGTTGTTTCATAATTAATTCTCAATATCGCTGAAATACCACCTTTAGAAATTTCAATGATGCTTTAAATGGCTTTAGCTGTGTTTGATGACCAGACCTGAATAGCTAGATGCTTTTCCACTTTCCTCTTCCTCACAACATACCTCAATTTGGGATAATACACTCTCAGTTGCTCCAGACAGTTGGGAGTAGTTGGGACTCTTGTGCGGTACTACATAAAGGGTATGTATTGGTTGAAGGATATCCTGGAATACGAGACCCTGAAGCCCAGCGCAGAGGTGAACGAGGAATGCCTGGAGCTGATGAAGGTACCTATCAAGGATGTAGAGCTGATCAGAGATCTCAAACTTCCCGAGACCAGGGAGGGCAAGTGCCTACTCGCTTGCATGTACAAGAAAATCGACATTGTGAGTAGTTATTTTACTTATTTTTTACATACATCATCGCGTAGTATTTTTATTATCAGTAACAGAAAAAAAATAGATTTCAGGTTAATTCTGCAAATATCTCAATGAGCGAACAAGGAGAAAACCTGTCTTTTATATGAGATATAACAAAACTATTCTTTCCCTTGTCAGGGATACCTACGTAGAGAAAATGAAACGTCACACGTCTTTGTCTTATACTTACCTACAACCTATAAAATTTCATGATACTTTTCTCTTATTTTAACTTTTGATATTACCCGATTCAAGAAGGTACCTATCTATTCACATTCATTCCGAACCTGTGCACTTAACATGAACCGACTGTATCATTTGATTTCTTCTATTTCCTTGTGCAACATTGTAATATTCTCCTGATCATAATACATTCATATCGTTCGAAGAATGTGAGCATTTTCAAAGTAAAAGTTACTTGCACAAATAAAGTTCATAAGCTTTCCAAAATATACAGAAGGATCAACCTTCCAGTCAGGCCCGGACTGGCCAGGTCCGCAAGTCCGCGATCGCGGAGGGCCCCCGGCACGAGGGGGCCCCGAAGGGGCCCCACAAAACGTACAAAAAAAAAGTTTTTGTCTTGTTAGTAGTTATTTTGTGTTATTGGTAATTTTTTTTATTTTGTGTTCTTGGTAATGGACCCCAAAAAGTTTGACTTTATCTTGAAACTCCAAACAGAAGCTCTGCACAGTGTTTCTAAACTGTGAAAAAATTGAAAGTCGGCTGTTGAAAGAGCTGCGACAGTTTGCACAACAATACAGCAACTTCATAGCGGCAGAGTCCACTGAGAACTACGGAGACAGATGCAGTGACGAAGAAGACGATTTGGACCCAACAGCAGCGGAAAAAAATGCTGACATTTACCTACTGCTCTGAAAATAGACAATGTTTCAAGTGTTTGACATGTGCTTTTTCTGTTCTGTATGAACTTACTCAATCTGGACTGTTTACCAACCTGTATATTGTACCTACATATATAAATTTGTTCTTACCATACCTTGTACCCAAGTCACATGTGAACGAGTTTTTTCTAAACTTAAAATCGTCAAAAATCGACTTCGGTCGTCCTTAGGCCAAGACCTTATATCCACTCTGCTTTTTATTAATGTTGGGAGGGATTTATTTTATAATTTAAAATAAAATAATAGATGAAGTAGCTTTTAAGGCGATCCACTAGTACCTACAGGAAAAAATCGAAATCGGAATTCACGCCCTTTTATGGGAGGAGTTTAAAAATACTTGAGAAAAAGCTTTTGGAAAGGTTGGAAAAGATATTTGAGATTTTTTTTTACATGTTGATTTCGTAAAGGCATGTAAAAAACATTAATTCCTTTTTTATGCATTGTTTATTGTAATAAAACGGAATTTTTAAATTGATTTCACGAAAACAAGCAGCTGTTTATAAGTAGGAGAGTTTTTAGTTGAACATGTTTTTTATAGACCTAATACTTTATTTTTTTCTAAGCTTATTAAAAGACTTATTAAAAAAATGGCCGATATTTTTAAGGGCCAAGGTATGTTGTACACGCAGTATTTAATTGAAGCATCTATAATACTTCTAAGCGGTCAAATTTTCAAAACAAAAACATACGATTTTGTATGATTTTGCATTATTTAGTATGGCTTCATCTTAACAAGTGAGTTGCTTACAAAGAAACTGTTCCTTTAGGGCTAGGGGAGCAAAAAGTCGAATCATTTCAGTTAAGTTAAGCCCCTTCTATTCTAGTATTCAACATTGTAAACTGTTAGATACACAGGATTTTTTTTAAATGTTAGTATTATTTTTCTAATCCCTAAAATCCGTTGACGATGAAAATGAAAATGACATGCATCGGTTCAGTCATGCAATCATAATATTCGTATAAAAACCAATCTGAATTTCTTCTTCTTTATAGGTGCCAATATAGCGTAGTTTTCAATGTCATTGTTTTCAAGCACCTAATTTTCAAAAATTATCCGGGGGAGGCCCCCGGACCCTCCGTTTTCTGGGGCCCCCCCCGCCCCACGTTAGGGGGCCCCTTTACAGGTTTTAGCGGAGGGCCCCAAAGGAGGGATCAATCTTTCAGCAGGATCTATCATCAAGTAGGAACAATCTTTCAGTGGGATCAATTTTGCAGTAGGATATATTTTCCAGTTGGAACAATCTTCTAGTAGTTCAATGTTCTTAGATCAATGTTCCGATAGGATCGATCCTCCAATAGGATCAATCTTTCCTTAGAAAATATCTTCTCGTTGAATCAATCTTCCATTAGGATCAATCTTCTATAAGGATCAATCTTCCAACAGGATCAATCTTCCAATAGGATTAATCTTCCAGAAAATTAATATTGTGTATATTGTGAAATTTATTTAAATATTTTGATATATGTAGATGACCCCAGATGGCCGGTACAGTCCACAAGCAGATTTGGAAGCAGCACAAGAATCTCTCTCCCGTCACCCAAAGGCCATGCAGAGAGTTACTCAGATCGTGGAATTCTGCAAACTTGAAGGTTACAGTTATTAAATTATTTCAAATAAAAGAAAATTAATAAGTATATACTCGTAGCTTACATTACTCATATTAAACGTATTTAAAAACTGACTTTGACATAATGCGATACATGATATTATAAAGTTTATTTAATTACCATAACATGTGGTGATTTTGATTTTCAATTTTTAACTTTCAAACCAAATAAATTTTTTTATAAAATCATTTGTTTCAGAAAATTTTATGTCACACTCATTGCATGTGTTTATTGGTTTAAATTTTGGGGAGTAAAAAAAACATGGTGATCTAAGTTTCCTTTTGGGGCAACATAGATAATATACAAATTTTTATAATGATAATTAATTACAATTTTATCTTTAATTACGATTCTTTGCGACAGTGGCGACGTGTGACAGAAATATATTTATTTTGAATTTAATTGAAAAAAAAAATCATCTTAAATCTACGTTTTTTTAAATTCAATATGCTCAGGAATCGCTGGTTAAAATCTTTTGGGTATGTGCTGTTACACCTTGTAAATTGATTATTGATAATGGATATGAATACAATTTATAAAAACTATTTACATTTTTCTCTATCTGAAAATATCTAAAAAAAACAGCTTCAATTCAACCATCAATATTGTGTTTGAATATAACTATTGTAGAAAAACTATTATTAAGAAACCAAAAAATTTGACAGTTATTTTCAAAGCGTCAATGTATCCAAGTTATCCAAAACCTCCTAGACTCCACACGTGGGTGACGAGTTATCGCCCCCTAATTCAAAAGTTGCCCTACAATTTATCTATTATTTGGTAATAATTTCAGTGGAGAACATTCAGGACGACGAGGAAGGCTGTGAAGTGGCTGCAGCTTTGTTTGCCTGCGTCGCAAGAAGAGGAGAATTAGTAAATATTCAAATAGATAGTGAAACTCTTTTTTAACGTTTTCAAACGGACCGGAGAAAAATAAGGGGAATTGTACTCAAGACGACATACTTTTTGTTTGGAGGCTAATATTTGGTAGTTCAAAGGTGATAAAAAATAAATGTAAGGGTACATATTAAAAACGTTTATTTACAAAGCACACAAAATTATCTTGATGTTAAAGAAAATTACATAATTAAAATTAAATTAAAAAACACCGATCATGTCCAAGTGGGTAAGTTGACACACATCAGTTGTCGTATCTATTTATCGGTGCATAATTCATATTTCGTCTTGAGTAAAATCTTCCACAGATTCATCATCTGAGTCATCCTGAAGGAAAGCACGCTTCACCTTCTTTCGAGCTCTAATGCTGCTTTTCCTTCTCTTTTTTATTTTGGACTTGGGCTTTTACTTTTACACATACTATGTCATCTTATGTCGACGGTTGCTGTGTCATCTTACCCTGCGAGGTAATATTTATATTTGCCGCCTTTTGTGACTATAAACTTTAAGGTTACTTAAATCATTCCTCGATATTTATAGCCACAGTAATCACAGCCTCAATAATCACAGTTCATAACAAAGTAGTCAATACAGTAAAAAACGTACCTGAAACAAATTTATCGGCAGAAACACTTTCACAGCAAAAATATTTTTGAGTCACGAAATCACGAAGTTACACACCACATCCAAACCACGCGATCGGGCAGTCACTAAAGTTTTGAGCGGTGACGCTGTCTATGAGCCGGCATGTAAACGACATCTTGGGACTTGTGGCGCGTATTGTTTCATAGATTTAAACACTGTGTCATCTTTCCTATGTATGTCATCTTAAGCACAATTCCCCTATCCCATTGTAAATTGGACCATTTTTCAATTTCACTCTTCAAAGGACTAAAAACAAAACTTAATAATTATCTTAATATTAAGCATGAAAACTTCTAATATATGGGGGAACATAGGTACTTATGGGGGGAACTATATAAGCGGGTTTTACTGTACTTAACCCTTAACTACCTACCACCTAATTTCGTCCCTTAACCACCTACTTGTGGTCCGTGAGATCGCTGGTATGTTAGTACTTTTAATTTGAAATCTATTGCTTAATGTCCTCTACAAAACAGGTGAACTCCTAGTGTGGAGGACAATATACTATACCTTTGTAATGTAAATATACTAAGAATAAATAAATAAATTGCAACACCGAAACAGATAATTAAATAAAATACTTGTTTATACTCTAGAACTTTATTTAAGAAACAAAAAAAAACAAAATTAACTTTAAACATTTGAACTATTCTTAAAATCTTTATAAAACAATATTTTTGTCACAAAAAAAACACTGTTCCAAGAAAACAAGATCTGTAGCATTATGAACTTAAAATTTTGACTTATTTGAGTTATTTTTTATAAATTGAATAAACTACAGTAGAATCGGTTTATTATGACTCCGCATGTATTGACCAACCGCTTAATATGACGTAATAACACAGCGAAGTTTGGTTTTCATATAAAATTATTTATAACAAAGTCGAATATAACGACTTCGCTTATAGTGACACGTCGCTTATTGTGACACGTAGCTTATTGCGACCCATTTTTAATAAATTATGTCCTAATTTCATGGAAAATTATGTTTGTTAGAGTGACCGACATGATTTCTAACACCTTCGGCAGTGTTCGGGAGGGTCACGTGACGCCCGATGACCCACAGGAGGTTGTTTATCTTCTACAAAATGCTTTGTATGATGTCTGCTTAGTATGACGTGTTTGTCATTTCCCTTCGATGTCATTATAAACATATTCCACTAAATTCCAATAAACATTTTCCACTAAAATCAAACAAAAAAATTTAACATAAAATAAAAAAAATTACAAAATTGCAACGCCATAACATTTACAATTTTTCGCAGCAGTTACAACACATTTTTTTCAAACACTCCAAACAAATAGGTACGTTGAACAAAAAACATAAGTAAGCCGTCTTGTGTTTTTTTTAGGGTCACATGTGAAACAGGTTTTTCGAATTTTTAGTTTTTCTGCATCAGAAGTGGTCGGTAATTCTTCCCTGATCTGCAGAATACGGCGAATAGAATTCTTGATGTCCCTCTGACCGTGATCATTTTTTTCTCAATGCTCCATGTGCGATCTAGTAAAATGTTCTGCCTTTTTTTCAGGAATTAATATAAAATGAATATTTTCATCATTTTTAATAATTCAAACGATGAATATTTTCATGGTTTTTATTCATTTTGATACAAAAACAACAAAAATAAGTAAATACAAAAAAATCATACAACCACCTACGTGAGGCCACACAGACCGTTGGCGTGAAACTTTCGATTACCCAGGTCAGACATGCGCACGTCTACACTCGTCGAGCGCAAGCCGATGTGTAGAAAAGGTACATAGACGCGCTCTGCCGTACGACACACACACATCGAAAAAATTAAATTAAAAAATACGTTACGGTCCCTGAGACTGGTGGTAGGTGGTTAGAGTTAACATAATATAATAATCGTTGTATAGAAAATTATTTGAATTGATGTGACATTATTTTTCATTCCAATATACCTGAAAATTATCAACTCCGTTCAGCCACCCTTCCGTTGCTGCCAATTGATTTGACGTGTGTATAATTACTTCAATATCTCTGTAAAAAAACACAGAGTTCATATTATTTTAGGTTTTCCTCAGCAATATATTTATATATTGGATAAAATAATTAAAACATACTGGTGTTTATCTAAAGCACCAAAAAAATGTTTTGTTGAAAATCACTAAAAAAATTTGCCACCCAGAAAAAGAGAAGGTCCAACTCAAACGCAATCCCAGCAAACATTTTAATTCTAATTCCTTAACCTGATATTATTTTCAATCAATAATTATGGCTTAAATTATAATTCCATATAGACATACGAACAATCACGAAGCCTGACTTTACTTGTCAAGAAACCCAAAGTAATTTAAACCAACGAAATATACATTTTCAAATATAAAATTATATTAATTTTCTGGTAAAAAACATATAATATTATAGGAGGGTACTTTATCACTTTTCTAAATTCTTGACACATCAGTTCCAACGGTATTACATAGTTCATTTATGGTTAAACAAATAACAGTTAAAATCAAGGTTCATATGTGTTTATCAAGGTTAACTCATATAGGCCTTTTTTTTAAATTCACCGGCCCATTTTGAAATTTCGAACATGTGACGTAGCTTGAAATAAATCGCTGCCACTTGTATTGCAGTTAATTCACACCCAGTGGAACATGGACTTCAACTATGTCACGAATTTTTGGCCAATCACAACTCTACCCCCTTGATGAGCTAACCTTGTTACTTAAAGTCATTTTCTACAAATCTTGAGTTAAAATATTATATTGTGGGTAGGAATTTTATTGCTTAGATACATTTTTAAATTTTCACGGCCAAAAGTATTTTCGTTATTTGTTTTTGGGGTGTTTTATTTATTTATTTATTTTATTTACGGACAAATAGTCATTAACAATATAACAATAACACAAATAAAAAAAAAAAAAAAAGAAGACAATGAAAGGAGAGTACATATAGATGAAGAGCATTGACAAAATACATGTAATATAAAAGTACATACAGAGAAGGTAACTACAAGTAGCTTTAAGATGGATTTTAAAAAATCACATTGCGTAACGACTGCCGAAAGTCATTTAGGCTTACACCAAAAAATTCAATGCTTTGATTTGCGTTGACAAGTCGTCGCCTCAGTTCTTAAGAGCGCATAACCAGCCAGCGGACGAAAATCCACATTTCGTCGAAAGATGTTCTTACGATCGTACAGGGCGGTTCCAAAGAGAAAGATAAGGTATTCTCCGTACCAGCTTTTTAAAATTATAACTCAATATCGATTTTATTTCATTCCAAAGTTGCTTTAATTTATACCTTCATCCAAAAATGCTGAAAGGCGTGACGATAAAACTATTAAAATTATGTACTTTTTGTAATTATTTTTTGATCATACGTATTTATCATTTTTCAATAATGTCTTAGCAAAATTAGAATGTAAAAAAATCTGAAATATATTAGTCTGTAAGTGCGCAAATAAATGCACAAACGGACCAATTTTCGTCAAGAAACACATGTACTTATATATTTTTTAATAATTTTATTTAAACTAAAATTAAAATTCTGTTACATACGTTTACCAGATAATATATTGATTTATTTTACTGCATGATTATATGATTTGAAATGGGTGTTGTATAATACATGTACTTTTTTGAAAATTTAACAAATCCGCCAACGACCTATGGTATAACCTTATTATATTTAAAATGAACATTTTTTTTGAAAATTTATTACATACGTTTACTAGATAAAATAACAATCTTTCGAATTCAATTTATAATTTTTTGTGGAAAAGGGTCAATACGTCTAAACACTAATTTAAAAATGACATATTTCTGGTTTTCTCTGGTTATACACTCTTAATTGTCCAAACGACCATTTTAGTTTTTGTTCAATCTCGACTTTGAAACTAAAAATAAAGCATAAAAAATGATAGTTTATCACTTAACTAATAATTATTTAAACTAATAAGACCTTTACCTTTACGGAAATAGCTTTATCTTAAATTCAAATTACAGACAGAGAACCAAAATTAGTATTTTTAAATTGTGATTTTTTCCAGGAACCTTCCGAGGAGTATTCAGATTCGGAAAGCGTTGTAGAAGATTATGAACCATAGAAGACCAAACGCAGGAGAATGCTTTCCATCACCACAATACTCCTATTGCAGATGTTAGCTGCAATATTCTGAAATGCCATAATCTGGTGGCAGAAATCAATCAGAATAATTCAATTTCTAGGAGTTGTCGTACAAGTTGGTCACCACATATGTGCAATGAGTTAAAAAAGAATTGCAAATTCAAAACTAAAACATTTTTATAAACCAAAAATCTTAAAAAAAAAATTATGCAATTGTATAAAAGCAATAAACATTTTACAAAGTAGACAATAGAAAGACAGTGTAATTTTTATTTCAAAACTCATTTTATTGTAATATAAAGGTTCGTAAAACATAGGTATGTAGTATTTTAATATAGGAAATATAAAAAATATTAATCTGTTCTACGGGGAAAAAAATTGCAGATTCTCTTACATCCGACAAAACTTTTACAGCTAAACAACTTGTAACCAAAATCGTATTATAACTTGTAAACAAACCAAAAGAAAATAAAATTACATGATGGTAAGTACAGACAAATTTTATATATTTACATATCGGTCGTCCAATTGATTATTCAGACATCTCTGAAAAATCGAAATTTGAGTCAAGTATGCAGTTATGTGTAAAAGTGTACTCTCTATTTGGTACAACTATCAGATTACTATTAATATTATAAACGCGAAAGTTTGTATGGATGGATGTGTGTTTGTTTCTCTTTCACGCAAAAACTATTAAATGGATTTTAATGAAACTTTACAATAATATAGCTCACACATCAGAATAACATATAAGCTATAATTTATAAAGCTAGCTAGGAAGGGGACGCGGGAGAGGAACGGGGACGCATGGGAAAGGTGATTCAGGGAGAAACAATGTATTTCTCTGAATTGCAACGCAAGCCGGGAACCAGCTAGTCAATTATAATGCAGAAAAACTTTTATTGGGTTAAACAAAATGTTGATGTTACCTGGGTCATTAGTATGTATTTCAAACTAACATTCTAATGTACCAGACCATATCGTCGGCCTACTGGCAAAGTCCACTAAGTCACTAAAACACAATCCTGAGATAATCGCATTTCAATATTTGGCAATTTCGGAAAGGCTATAAGTGGATGAATATCTCCAAAATATGTATTTTTAAATATTTTATAATTTAGAAAGACCCCTTAAGTACCTTATCAATACAAAATATTAGTTAAAAGCAATAACAGCAACCTTTAATCAAAGATTTACAAAAAAATGAGCCGGACTTAGTGGGTTTTACCAGTCAATAATGACTTAGTGTACTTTGCTTGTTAAGATTACTGTTAAATTGTTAAAATTAATGCCGCGAAATGCCTTTTAGATTATTTTAAAGCTGACTTAGTGTATTTTGCTTGTGTTTTAAATATTTTAAAGGAGTTAATTTATAAATAAATAAGTTTAAATATTTTAGTGGATTTTGCTTGCGTTTAACGGTCTAAATTGGTGTATTATTGCCATTTAGAGTATAATGTTTGACTTAATGTGTTTTGCTTGTCAATAATATTGGATCTATGACTTATGGTAAATTTAAAAACACTTTTAAATCGAAAACGATTAAATATACGACTTAATGGAGAATGCCAGTCGAAAGAGGACGATTTTTTACATAAGACCTCATACTTAAGTCATTTCATGAAAAAACGTGACTTAGTGGACTTTGCCACTAGGCTGACGAATTATTTAATATGTAAAACACAGACACGTGTAAATAATACTTGATTTATGGCGAGCATTTGAATATTGCTTTCCTCATTATCTTAAAACTTAGTATTTGGAGATGTCTGACTAATCAACTGGATGATCAGTATATATAGTTTTCTAAGTTGCGTTCAACGTAATATCATTACTGGGCCAAACGACGCCTGGCGCTAGTAAAAACCCCAAGGGCGCTGTATAGGTGTTGTTATTATCAGCGTCTCATCCCTTGGCATCCGGAGCGGACTCTAACAATTTCACCTGTACAGGACTGGCCCTGCATCATAATGTATAAAAATTGTTCATTACAAGGTTACAATTATTAAATTTTATATATATAAATAAATACAGGTTTGTATAAACATATTTTTAACATTTATAGTAATACATATTCTGCAGGTCTCAAAAATCAGCACAGGAAGAATTAATTATATCAAAACTAAGGGATTTAGTAACGTGACAACAATTTTATGTGCTTATACTATTATTGATGTAGAGAATATTACGTACATACAATTGCTTAATTTTGGTATGCATATAATAAATATTTGTATGTTCGTTATTATTTATATCATAGACCACAGACTATTATTTGAAAAGAAATATAACAAAAATATCTAGTTCTGTTGAAAAATGCGACGATAAAATTACCTTTAGATGAATAAAGTAGGACTTAAATGGTCAAATTTGTCATACTGTTTTAACAATCAAAAATGGTACTACGTTTTGCCGTTATTGACTATCTATTAGTAAAGGTATTTAATGGTTCCAAAATTAAAGAAAAAAATAAGTTAAATATTAATCCGCCAGTAGTCGCGCGTGTGTCGAAAAGACCCAGAGGTGCAGTATTTGATTCGTAATTCTTTTAACATTATTAGTTTTAGGTTGCCACGTTAAGTACCTTCACGTGACTTTATAGTGCACATGCGCCCACCACCTCGGCCATTTCACTTGCGGCGTTTGAACAGGATGGACGTGACAAGTGAGTATGGGTCGTTAAGACCCTAGTGCGATGTTTCGTGTATGTATTATTTTCAACTGTTCAAAATGTTAATTATTTTTTGTTTGTTTATAGAATGTCTCGTATGTGAATAGATTCAGCTACTGTTGAAAAAATATTACGAGAAGATAAAATCGAAGGGGAAGATTGTTCGGAAATCGAAGAAAACTTGGAAATGGACGAAAATGATTCCAATTCTTGTCAAAGTTCGGAGGAGGAATCTGCTGAGAAAACTAAGATTGTCTAATTACTTATAAGATATATTTTATAAAAGGATACTCATTTTTTGACATAAAAAACATAATTATAATTGTTTTTATAAATAAAAACGTACACTTACGTAAGTTTCCTAGCTTGAAATATTAAAAACAAAGATTTTCTAGACTATTTTTTAAACTATAAGTAAAGTTGATTGTTTCAGTAAAATAAATAAACATGTTAAATTATATTACGTGTTTTATTGTTAAATTAATGATAAAGCTATAATTTGATTAAAAAAATATCTTACGTGATTTAAATCATCTAAATAATTTCTGGGTCCTTTCGACCCGCGTGCGACTGTTGGTGTCACAAAATTAAGCGCGAGTACTGGCAGGTTAAGTATAATAATGATATTGTTACAAACCATGAAAATTCAAGAGTCAAAATATTATTCAAGAATTAAAAATAATATAAAGATAATACTATAGTATCAAGTTAATTAACCATCTAATAAAATTGGAAATAAGACAGTTTTGTAATTCCCATGGTATAGGGTAGTTGAGAAAAAAAAGCTTAAATATTAAAAAAAAACTGAAGAACAAATAAAATGTCGACTAGACTAACATTGCGAAAAAACAAAATTGTAGGGTCGATATATAAATATATATTTACACACAATATGTATTGGGAACTAACATCAGCCTTCCACATGTTTTGTTAATAAATGGACACAAACATTTTAATAATCATATTTATTTACAAGTACAAATTAATAATTACACACTGTTAAATTTAAACACAAACTTCAGTTTCAAAAATTTTATATTCAAAGTAGGACCTCCACTGGAGTCCAAATAAACACACAAAACTAAAATTGGTCCGATATATTTTTATAATCATGCCTTTTATTCCTTATCCAATGATATTTGCTTTCAACTTTTAATTACTAGCAAACCAAAGTGAACTAAATTTTGCTGTAAGATGCAAAAATGAAAAATAAACTACATAAGACATGTATTTAAAAAACGGAGTTCTGATTTACAAATACATAAAAAGTAGTAACTAATACACATATTTAAATCGCAGAGGCGGGAAAAAAACTTCAATAAATAAAAAAAAATTTGAGCGAGATTTTAACTAACCCAGTAGAGGTAATAGCAGTGGTGGACTAAAAACGTCAGAGGCCCGGGGCCGATACTGACTGTATAAGGTCGATACTGCATCGTACCGTGCTTGGGCAAGATTCTTCAATACTGCTAATGCAGGGCTCCGGAGCTTCCTCTCCCCTTCTTGAGTCAATATTTCGTTAAGTCTTGCAGTATCCATCATCAGAGTGGATGGCACTGTATGTAACTCATGTTGGGAGTATAACCTCTACAACTCAAAAGAAATCAATTCAATATTTCGTTAAGTCTTGCAGCATCCATCATTAGAGCGGATGGTACTTTATGTAACTCATGTTGGGAGTATAACCTCTACAACTCAAAAGAAATCAATTAAATATTTCGTTAAGTCTTGCAGTATCCATCATTAGAGCGGATGGTACTTTATGTAACTCATGTTGGGAGTATAACCTCAACAACTCAAAAGAAATCAATTCAATATTTCGTTAAGTCTTGCAGTATCCATCATCAGAGCGGATGGTACTGTATGTAACTTATGTTGGGAGTATAACCTCATACAACTCAAAAGAAATCAATAAAAAAAAATCATGTCTAAATATTCAAAAAGGATTACGTAAAATATAATTCTAAATATGAATAAATAATAGCTAAGTTGTGCAATCAAACCGAAACACTCGTTCAAAAAATTATCCTAAAAAAATATCCCACGGTGCATTTATATTTGTATTATAACCTAACCATGGGGAAACCATTGCTTTTCAAACACCTGTTTAAAGGTGGCTTTAACCTGTCTGCTTGGTTCAATATATTCGCACCTCACAATCCGGAAGCCTCGGTTTCGTCAAACCGAAGTCAAACCATCACTTTGGATCGAGATTGTAAAATATCTATGCAAGATAGCTTTAATATTTCAAAGACAATAAGAAGCATTATTTCACTCTCTTTCTGGTTAAAAGAAAAATACATGTTTGCATGAGAGGAAGAAAAATGCGAGAGACGAAATGTAAGGTCGCTCTGGGACGTTTTTGGTCTTATGAAAGTATAATGCGATTACGTGTTTTGGGATGTATTTATTCCTAAACAAGCAGACGGGTTAAAATCATAAAGGTCAATTATCCACATTTTACAAGCCATTTTTTCTATATGTATTGTAGGGGCTATGTGTTAGATCTAGTTTAGTATCTATGGATTAGTGAGATTGTACTGTACTTGTGTTGTGGTTTTTTCTCTCCCCTGGACAAATTGTTTCATGTCATTTGCAGTATTGCGTGACGCGTGACAAACGATAATACAATGTATAAAAATGAATTACATCATTACTCTGGATAAAAAGAGCTTGTAAAATTTGAAGGATATTTTCTTGGGTTAGAAAGGCTTTAGACCATAGATTCTCAACCTTTTTTTGCCCACCGCCCACCTTGAGAATTTTTTTTTTCTAGCGCCCCCCAACTCGTGAAAATCTGAAACAGCAATTGTCGTCACGATTATATTTACCGCAACGGAGGGGGCGTAATGGGATAGGATGGGGCAAGATGGGATGGAACAAGATGGGATAGGATGGGGTGGGTTTCTCTGAATCTCCTACCGCCCCCCTGAAAGTCTGAGACGCCCCCCAATTTTCAATTTTTTTTTTTTTTAAGTTTCTTTATTCATTGAAAATTATTTTTTTTATTACATAGATTGGGGATTTTTCGACCACCATGCTAGGCACATGCCCGTGTTGTGGTGTATTGGTCTTCTACCACCCCCCTGAAGGTCTGAAACGCCCCCAAGGGGGCGTTATTGCCCTCGTTGAGAACCTATGCTTTAGACAAATGTTCTGGCGACCATGTTAACTGGGAAACAGACAAAAAAAAAACTTATGCATGTGAAAGAAAATTTTATGATTAATTATTCAGACAAACTATATTTCCATTTATCATCTCATAAACTCATTTCCAATATACATTTTGTCAAACTTAAATGCCGACCTGAACTTGATACTATCCATTCTCGTGCAGGTAGTCAATTTACTGACTTTACAATGACTATAAGCGAAAGAGAAAGATGCATAAAACATATGTGCGACAGAGAAAGGTATAGGCGGGGATATGGGACCGTCTTTCTCTCCTCCTGCGCACACCGCCTTCTAAAAACTCGCCTATTGCGATGATTTCTGTATGAACGTCAGGTCGGCATTTAAATTTGGCATTTACTATACTTTCATATAATAAAATTATTACAGTTATTTTAATTAACATTAAAACATATGAATATCCATAAAACCTTTAACATCAGTCATTGGTATGTTTTATTTTTTATTATATTAACAGAAAACACTAGAATCATACATTTCCAGCAATAAAAATAAATAGTTTTATAGCAACCTCAAAAATGGACATTAAGAGTAAAGGTTAACAGAGAAACGAAAATTTTTAAAAGTTACAGTAAACATTAGATTCATACGTTTATATTAAGAATCTTATGAGTAGAGTAGATTTACAACATGCATTTTGCTGCAGTTTACAGCAAACATTTACAGTTCATAAATACTTATACAGAAAATATTAATCTGTCATTTGTAGTAAACATTGGAATCACGCATTTAAAGCATTCTCAAGAAATCTTCTGCACCTTATTAGATGCTTTAAACAACAAAAAATCATTGCATTTCTTTCGCAATGCCAAAAAAAAGTACATTTACGTATGGGGGACATATTAAGTTTTTAATGACTTCAGTCGATTTGCGCATTTAACAGAACATAATGATTTTAGCCAATTTAAGAGTTCAAAAGTTATGACCAGTCTATTTGTGCATTTAATAGTAATGCCTCCAGCCGATTCAAGTATTCAATGGTAAACTTCAGTCGATTTGAAGGTGCAACCGTAATGACTTTAGCTTTCAACAACAATTAACTTGTTGTGTGCCGAATGTGGCCGCATATGCTTGAAATATTGTCACCCGGATGACAATCGGCACTCAAATGATTAATGACTTCAGTTGATTTGCGCATTTAACAGCAATGACTTCAGTCAATTTAAGGGTACAACGATAATGACTTCAGTCGATTTGCGCATTTAACAGCAATGACTTCAGTCAATTTAAGGGTACAACGATAATGACTTCAGTCGATTTGCGCATTTAATAGCAATGACTTCAGTCAATTTAAGGGTTCAACGGTAATGACTTCAGTCGATTTGCGCATTTAACAGCAATTACTTCAGTCAATTTAAGGGTTCAATGATAATAACTTCAGCCGATTTGCGCATTTAACATAAAAGACTTTAGTCAATTTAAGGGTTCGACGATAATGATTTTAATCGATTTAAGAGTTCGAAGATAATGACTTCTTCAGACCAAATTAACACATAGAAAGGAGAAATAAATTTGTGCAACTTAAGTCGATTTACTCGTCCAAAGGATAACAAACAAATAATAAAAGTTAGAAATCGTGCACAACACTTTAAAGACAAGGATTCCAATATTTAAGTGTTGCAAACTTTATCATCAATTTGACAATTTTTTACATTTGAAAGATTCCTGTTGATCGCCAATTGTCGGCCAGATTCAACTTTTAATCAAATTTTTATCAAATAAGATAAAACACAAGCTTAACATCATGATGGTTGCGCTTGAAGACAGATTTGATCGAAAGCTTAAATGAGCTGAGAATCAACGTTTTACAGAAACTGTTAAAACGTGGAAAAATCAAAATTGCGCCGAATTTTATCAAACGTGACAAGAGTTTGAAACAGACAGACCTAAGTGAAACGTCGAGCCCGATTTTTAACAGTCAAAAGCAGAGCCAAACAGTATAAGAGGTATGCATATGTATATACACTTGGCTTCGCAGTACATTTGTATAAATTGTGTGTAGAATATGTTTAGTGAGGTTAGGGGCGGCTATATGCTGTCGTAGCTGTTGGAGTTGGGGGCGGGGCCAGGCGGGGTTTTTGAGGAGGAGGCTTGCGGTGGTGGCCGGAATCCGTTGGCTATGAACGCTATTCCATCCTGAAACATTAACAACAAATTTAATAACATTAGCAAGAACCAGTGAAGAGAATAGAAGTGTGTTTTCGGCATGTTTGTGTGCTCCGAGTAAGGTCAAAATTATTTTATTTCGGTTGAAATTGATACATTTTGAAATATCAAAAGTATTTCTTGAAGAGACATATATTTTTTTTTAATTCGGAAAAATAAAATTACATTTTTAATTATTTAACTAGAATGGTTACCTAAACCCCTCAGGCCTTGGGCCTATTTTGCCAGAGGTTCAAATTATTTTCGCTTGTAATAAAATTCCAATAAATGGAATATTTCTGAATGTGTCTAAATATGAATGTATCTAATAATATGTTAAAATACGCTTTCAAATTTTATAATTCCAAATAAACATATAATTTTTTAAATATAAAAAGATTCCATTGAACCGCTCACGTAATTAATGGATGTCCCTAAGCATATTGGGCAATTCAATGTATTATTTGTTTTTGGAGCAATCCGCAGCGAACCGAAATGTTTTTTTTTTTGCATAACTCCACACAAGAGGCCCTGAGGAAAATAATTTTCCTCAGGGCCTATGTCATCTTTGAAGATGCTGTATGGAGGGTCTTTTTCAGGAAAGGAAGAAGTGAACATGTTGTAGGAGGGAGGAAACACAGAGGCCGGCAAATCGTTTCAAAACCGAGCTGTTGCACTCAAGAACGAGTAATAGAAACGACCCGTTCTCATGTGACTAATGTCAACCGTGTACAAATGTTGGGCGTGTTTCCCGACTATGCACCGGTGCCGAGGGGAAAAATAAATAATTTGCGCAAACAACTTTGTAAGAAATAAATGAACAAAAATTTTAACAAAACCAAAAACACTTCAAAAAATGAATGCACTAAAAAGTAAAAAAATAATTTCGTACAATTGTTATTTTTGGAGTCGGTGTCAGCCAAGGTAACTACATACATAGGTAGTTATAGGTGGGATGTGGAGATCTTGGCTGACACCGACTCCAAAAATAACATTCGTACGAAATTATTTTTTTACTTTTTAGTGCATTTTTTGAAGTAGTTTTTTGTTTATTTTTTGATTTTGAGCGTGCGTAAAGAAGTTTTACTTCAAAAAAAGAATCATCGAAATCTGTTGGCGTAATATTGAGTTATTCATCCATTTGTCGCGCACATACTTATTGCAAATTTAAGACATATATGGATTTCTCATGGATCCCATTGTCAGAACTGGACCAAATTAAAATGGGACTACAAGGGAAGCACCAGCTTTCTAATAAAAAAAGAATCATCAATATCGGTTCACCCAATGGAAAGTTCTGAGGTAACAAACATAAAAATAAATTGTCGAATTGAGAACCTCCTCCTTTTCGAAGTCGTTTAAAAATAATGTTAACCTTGACAAGCGCAGGCAGCTCTCTCCAGAAGCTCAGGTTGGGAATAATCTCGATGCCCTGTGCGCCCATCAGGAACCGCTTCACCAGGCAGCCGATGATCATGTACGCCAGCGCCATCACCAGCACGATGATGAGCAGCGTCGTGCCGAGGGAGTGCGTCGAGGAGCTACCACCGAAGGGACATGCCAGCGGCGAATAGAATGTCATAACCTGCAATCAAACACAATTATTTTACTAAAAAATACATGTAAAGATGCTTTACAGCGTACAGAGACAAGATTAAATCACCAAAAGAAAAAAATAAGGACTTTACTAACTAACTAACCATCAGGCAGTTTTCTCACAAGGGTAGGCAGAGAGGACGGGATGCCAAACAATGGTCTTGGCACATACTCCTTGTCTCCATTCACATTCATACATATTCTCACACATACTCATCTGTTATTCTGACTCTTGGCATGGCCCTACTCATTTGGCTCATTTAAGCGTGCCATGTCTTCCTGGGGCGTCCCCGACTTCTTCTACCATTCACACTCACGTAATATATTTTTCTTGCACTCCTTTCTTAGTTCATTCGCTCTACATGCCCAAACCATTTAATTTCCCCTTTCTTACTTATTCTCATTAAGCTTACGTCAACCCTGCATTTGTTGCAAATCTCCTCATTTCGAAGGGGAGAAGGGGGGTTCGCGGGACGGAAGGGACGCTTTAGAGGAGGAAGACGGGGAAGGTGGAAGGGGAATGAAGGAGGGGAATGGAGACACATGGGAAAGGATATATCGGTTAGGGGTGATGGAAAGGTGGGGGATAGCAGAGTGGAAGGGATATAATCTGACAAATCCATGCTTCTCACACAAACAGCTGTATATGGCCTGCTCAAGCGTCGGAAAACCTTCTGATATATTAGTTTACGCACCAGACAGACACTATTAATTAAAACACTTTCTTTCTTTGAATGGCCTTGCAACACATGCCAGGTACTCGTTATTATATTATAAAATAAATAATAAAAAAATATTATTATTACCGTGAGCGTTGGGTCTGTAACTTTTAGCACCAAAGCATTGTCGCCTTGAACACATTCTAATAAAATAGTTGTTTTTCTGTAACAAGATTAAAAAAAAAACATACAATTAACATAAACATAGAAAGCATACAAAGGAGTGCAAGATAATATTTGCCGTTAATGTAAAATAATAAAATAAAAACATGTAAAACAAACATATGAGTCGTTCAATTTCTATATCCGCTATATCAACTTTCGTTGATTTGAAGAAAGTCACAAAAAATTGTCACATCTCTACATTGATATATATACATAGATGAGACATTTAGCGAATAAATTGGTTCAACGGAATCGTAGGTTAGTACCTCCATTTCTTTATTAGTAGTTCTACAACCGTCGACCGTGGCTGGCGTGTGACGTATCAAAGTAGGATGGAAAAGGATGAAACCATGGGCTTGAGTAAAAGGAAAGGACGGTCTGACGTTGGTTCAGTTAGAATTCACTTTCCCGAAGGCTTGTTCGAGCATGATATGAACACGAATCTCAGAGAATTATGTACGGGATAGCGCCTCTATAGTAAATATATCTCTGTGCATCTCTAGCGTAAATAAATAATTGCTTTTCAATTCTTCGAATAATGAAATGGAGTAATATAATCTAGAAAAGTGTTAATTTTTTAGGTATGTTTAGCATAATTTAAGTAATTTCGATAAATAAAATGGATATAGCGGATTTTGATACTTACCTCGTGATTTACTCACGATATAAAGGCTTTTGAAACTCAACTGACCTGAGGCGCGTGTTTTTAAACCCGCCATCTTGGCAAAATAACTGCTGTGATTGGTTGAATTCCGATATAGCGGGTTTTGATAGTGACTTCTTGAATGATATAGCAGTTTTTGTTTCTCAGTCGCAGTTTTAACATGGTTTTAGGTCGTGATAAGGGAAGTTTTGAAACTCAAATTTAGGTTCCTCTTATTATTTGCAAAAATGTGAACAAGATGTCATACTCAAATCATTTTGTCAAAAAATCGGATATAACGGGTATTGAAGTTATAGGACACATATCTAGATTACAAATAAGCTGATGTTATTGGATTCCTCCCACTACCATCATTATAAGTGGAAACTGTTGATTGTGCAATGACGGAGGACTTAGATATAAACGGTTTAAATCCTCAACGCCTGTGGGTGGGAACCCAAAGTTTTAAACAGTTTGACCTACTAACCAAATGATAGATTTTTGAACAAATTAATGTACATAATTAATAGCGAAACTCAATCAAAAATCTGAAAACAGAAAAAGATACGGTCACATCTGGGACTTGAACCCAGGGCCTTCGCCTTGCTGGGGCGCAGCTCTACCAACTGAGCTAATGTGTTGCTATCTGATTCGGTCATATTTACCTGTATCATACTTCGACTAAAAACTACCAACATTATCTTCATTTTCATGCATATTTTTATTAACTAATATTAAAATTTGAGGTTTTATTGATTAGGTTAAAAATAAAAATAAAAAAACAAAGGAATGTCCATAATGAAATAGCATAAATACTTACATATTTCCAGTTTTTTCATAGACAATAGAGTTTCCTGATTGTCCTGAGAGGAAAGTCACAGTCTCTAAGGAACCAAGATCTACTAAACCGCTGTCGTCTACAATATATGTTTGATTTTTCTTCGTAATACTGACATTGCGTTTGCAGAGCTGAAAAAATATAGTTATTCGATTATTTCAAATGTACTTTTAGTCTGAACTAAGTCAATTCTGTTTTTGATGGTAATGATCTCTTTTAGAAGTTTCAACTTCAAACTATGACGCGTGGTGATGCGTGCCTTTCTGAATTCCTATTGGCAGACCAACTGAACATCATCACATAATTATAAATAATGCGATTTGAGGTTTTTTTTTTTTTAAGAGCGGGACGGTTTACATATATATGTATGGTTCTTGTGAGCACTTAGGCCATAGGCCCATTGTAATATCTCCTATTTTACCTCATTCCTTTGACAGCAACCCAGTCCCTTTTATAAAGTTCACCAGGATCGTCATTGGAAATGAAGTTTTATCTTCTGGTTCGACAATGTGTCTTCCCAGGTCTCATTTCTCTTCTTCACTCCTCCTTGGTTCCCTGAAGGCCCCACGAGGGAAGAAGACATCATCTCTCCATTTCATTCCTCCTTGGTTCCCCAAATGCCCCGCGCTGGAAGACTACCCTTCCCCTTGGTTCCCTGAAGGCTTCACAAGGGAAGAGTTCATGGAGGTGCCCTCAGCTCTCCTCTCCATGGCTTCTCCTCTTGGTTCCTCCTACAGGTCCCAGGAAGGAAGTCCACAGAGGTGGCCTCAGCACTCCTAGGTTCCCAAAAGGCCCCTAATTTTCAAATGGTCCAATTTTTTTTTGTCCTGAGTGACCAGGGAAATAGAAGGTCCACTCCAGCAGAGCCCCGAGTACTGGAGTAAGGTCTAAATACTCGCGACCCTGTTTCTCGGAGGCACCGTTCGTGACACTGTTTCCCAGGACATTCAGCCTGAGCACGGTAACTCACACCTTGGCTTGGGATGGTTATTGCAGGTTTGTGTTTCCACTCCCGGAGCGATGGGTTCGCCACACTCCCTACGCTATGGATTTGAGGTTAACTTTGCGCTCTGTGTTATTCAGAAGTGAAACTTTTGCAGTGAGGCAACAAAATTCTATAAGGGGTTGTGTTATGAAATTACTCGTAGGTGGGCCATGTCTTGCGAATTTGTATGAATTGCCAAATATCGATGAATGGAATCTATCTCCCATTTTCGTACCACAATGTACTGCGCTTTTTTTTACACACTAATCTGTGGAATGTATCTCCATGTAAAAACAGAATTGTGAAAAAGTAGGGAAAAAATAGTGAGCGCTGCAATTATACGGCAACACCAAAATGGTTAAAATAAATAAAGTTGGTTAATGTTTTTAAGCATATGGTCCAAGAGGATATGTTTCATGTGGTGAAATATAACCATTCAGAATCGAAATGTTGCTTGAAATGGTTTTGGCCATGTTTAGTGACCAGATCTGAATAGCCAGGTACTTCCCGACTTTCCTCTTTCCCTCCCCAATTCTTTCAGCCTCACAACGCAGCCCAAATTGGGGAAGCCATAGTCCTACTGATTCCAGTTAATTGGGAATTTTGCGCGGAAGCCACACTATATGTTTTTGTCATAGATATCCAGAGCTGTTATAGTGTTCCCATTAATTTGTAAAAATTTATAACTTTTCAACATAATGTTACAGGAAAATGTCAAACGTAATTTCAAGAAAATAATAAATGTGTTTAAAATGAGGCGATCTTCTGCACAAATACCCATTATTCGTCTTGTTTCTATTACCACTACACAACACAATAATGAATATGCATTGTTAAAAATATTTTTTTATGGAAAGGTAAATACCAATTGTGCTGATAATAATATTGTATTACCTACCATAATAATATGCTACGCATGTATGATATTGTATTACTCACCGATGACGCCGTGCAATTACTTTTTGGATTGTCATCAGGTATTTTGCCATTTTTGCACGGGTGGAAATAATATGACAGCAACAACCAACCGGAATCTGGCGCTGTCAGAGGCAGATTCATGGACGTAGTGAAAAATGCATCGTTTGAGGCGCTCAGATCAATAGCCGTACCGTTTTCGAATTCGCATCGGCACGGGCCTTTTTTAACACAAGTGTCCGCGCTTGCAGAAATCAAACACAAAATTAAAAATAAACAATGCAATGATAACCACATCTTGACATTCACGAGATGCGCCATTGTTTTCCAAAAATTGCGATTTTGACAATGACAATAAATTTTGGTGTTGCCTTATGAAAAATTAAAAATGTCTATTTTTATTTTATCTTTAATCGAACGGCTAGAATGCAAACATTTTCATCCAGAAAAATACTGTTTATAAGGGAAGCGGTATTAAAGACTTTTACGTAGTATTAAGCAAACAGATATTCTAATTTTATGATCTAATTAATTAAATACCTAGTTATAAGACTACCACAGATTAATAATTGACACCTTCCCTTTGTATTAACAGAATAAATGTATAACTCAACTCATAACATCAATTTGGGAGGCGGGAATGGGTACCACTGCCCGGGAACCTTTATTGGATGGCCAACACCTCTGCCATAGGTCACCCCAAGTGGTTTGGTGATTTAGCAGGGGTGCCCGGGTTCATGGGATGAGGTTTGTCTAGGTCTTGGAGGTGGATGACCAGGATACACTGAACCTTTGATTCCTACCCACCCCTTTTCCTTCCCATAACTCTCCTCTCCTTTATTTCCCTAAAAAAAAACCTCCACACAGCATCCCCAAAGATGAAATAAGCTCTCAGGGAAATTATTTTCCTCAGGGCCTCCTGCGTAGAGCTCATGTAAAAAAAGTAAAAAAATTAATAGCTCTTTTAATTTTTTCTTGAACTTTTGAACCCGCCATAAGGCGTGAGTATATCAAGTTCATAAAGTTCTTGAACAAATTAAATATTAGCTTTCGTTTTTATTTATTTGCTTGCAAATTAATGGTTTGCAATTTTACCTGAAATTAATTCTATAAATAACATTGGTATCTAAATCCTTTTAATAAAGCGTCGATGACACAGGGCGAGTTTACAAGCTACTATCTACTAAATTTAAAAGCGGGTGAATCGGCGAGTGAGATTGTCATGATGACACACAAAACTGTCCACTCGCTCAGTAGCTCGCGACATTTTTGTAGGAAACTGGACTCGCACGTAGCTGCTAGCGCCAATAGCGGAAATAACGTGAACTAATCCTTCAGACAGTTGACAGTCAAAATCAGCTGGTTTTTGGCAGCCATATTGGAAACACAAATAAACCAATCACGCGTCGGCTTGTAGCGTGTAAAGTTGAGGACCTCTCAACTTTTTCCGTGGATTGTCAACAATCTGCTAGTTAGCAAGTAACACGATGACACTGGGCGAGTTTACTAACAGATAGTGAATTTCCGAGATAGTAGCTTGTAAACTCGCCCTGTGTCATCGACGCATAAGGTCTATTTTAGCGTTTGCTTAATTGGCGTTATTTGGTCGCTTTTTTAACGAACATACATTTTTTCGTTAAGGCTACACTCAAAGCTCGTTGTCAAATATGACTTTTGACATTTATAAAATAATAACCTATTCCTGTGTATTACTAATTGTGATAGTCACAATTATTGAATATTTTATGTTTCATTTCTTGTAAAAATTAAAATGTCAGAGTACGATAAAAATAGGGGAAAGAAAAAATTCTTTTCCTCCCAAAAAGTAGGTGTTCAGAGGGAAATTTGGTCTGAAATTTAATTTTATATACTGATATGACCATATGAAATCCAATTTTCGTATATTTTTTGTTTGGTGCAGGAAAAAGAGTCCTTTCTCCGGAGGCCCGTAATCCTAGTAAAAAGTGACAGGGAAGGGAGGGATTTGGACAGAGAAAAGCAGCCGAGAGAAAGAGTGGTGCTAGCTGAAAAAGAGAAGCAACCAGTGATACTTATAAAGGCCAGAGAAAGGGAACCATCCACGACCAAGGAGCCTGAAGTGAGACCACATAGCCCCAAGAAAAGCGTCGAAGCTGAGGTAGAAATAGAATCACAAATAATCCAGCCCACAAAGATAGCGCAAAATGAAAACAAAGATAAGAAGAAACCACAGGGTGAGTTTAAGACACAATTTATTCTATTTGTTAGCAAGTATTTTTATTAATCTAGAAAAAAAAAATCTCATGCCTATAAAATGCTTTGAATTCACTGACGTCTAAATACATAGACATGTTCTAAACCCAAATTTGCATACCATATGGCAACTTATTTTGACACCAGCGGGGTTCGCGCATTTACTGAATAGATTACATCAACATTTGTATTTTTATGCCTGGCTTGCGCACTTCGGAATATTTTTCAGATAATTATTGTTTCAAGTAGTACTGGGCGTTGACGATAATTCCATCCAACGCCAACGTCGAAAATAACTGTTTAAAATAACTTCGACGTTGACGCAACTATAGATTCAACTGCCTAATAAATAAAAAGGGTTAAGAGTTTGCACTTCGTGAACAACATTACTCGATATTTCAAACGGTCTTTTGGTAAAGTACGTACGTACTGCACGTTTTTTTAAATTTTCCCATCCAATACGGCCGATACGCAGCACCAGGGGACAATCAAATTTATCAACGACAAGCAAAAAATAACTTATTGATAATATTATCATTGTCGGCCGCCGTCAGCTACGTTTTGTGTCTATTGTTTTCAACAGTGTTAGCCTGTTAGATCAAAAGGGTCAAGAGATCACACTTCGTGAACGATATTATACCTAATTTGAAATGGGATTTTGGTAATGTACCTACATACTACACTTTTTTTTATATTTTCCCATCTGACACGGCCAATCCGTAGCGCCAATCAACAAGCGAATTTATCAGTGACAAGCAAAATATATCTTCAATGTCTTTAATATTTCAACAGGGTAATGTTTTCAACACCGAAGTTGAATCGTTGAATAATATTCGCATGTAGGTATTATATTTCAACGCCGATATTGATAATTATCAATAGGTTATTTTTTGCTTGTCGTTGATAAATTTGATTGTCACCTGGCGCTGCGTATCAGCCGTATGGGATGGGAAAATAAAATAAAAACGTGCAGTAGGTACTTACGTACATTACCAAAAGACCATTTGAAATATCGAGTACAAAAAATATCAAACATCAAATACAGATATCAGTGCACTAAAATTATGGTTTGATAAAAACCTGTTGACTTTAAATTCTAAAAAAAACCTATTATTTACCATTTTTCATTAAAAAACAAGAAACACCTAAAGAAATAAACATAATAATCCACTCTGTGACAAATACAGAAAACCACAAATGCAATATGTGGATAAAATAAATTCAAAGAGTGGATTTTAACGGTACTCTAAGTGATCCAGCCAATATTAAATATGGCGTACCGCAAGGAAGTACTCTAGGTCCCATATTGTTTAATGTTTATATAAATGACTTACGTAATACTTCCTTTGCAGACCACATTATTACATTTGCTGACGATACAGTACTTTTATTTGAAGGAAAAACCTGGAATGAGTCTTGCAGTAAAGCTGAATTCGGCATAAACAAAGTTAAACAGTGGCTAGATAGTAATCTCCTCACTCTAAACTCGGATAAAACGAAATTCATCTGCTTCAGTTCAACTCAAGCGGGTCAACCACAAGAAATCCTTAACATTAGAATACACCATTGCAATGACATTATTACATGTAAATGCAATACCTTAGAATGTGTGGACAATATAAGATACCTAGGAATTATCATTGATAAATTTCTGAGATGGGACAAATATATAGCCTTAACTTCCACAAAGGTCAGGAAACTTACACATCTGTTCATAGCAATAAGAAATATTCTATGCGTAAATGATTTGAAACGAATTTACTTTGCAATGTGTAATTCCATATTAGACTATGCTTCCTTAGGTTGGGGCGGTTGTGCTAAAACTATACTCGATCCCTTAGCTAAATCCCAGAAATCGCTTATAAGAGTCATACTGAAAAAACCTTTCAGGTACCCCAGCGATTCATTGTTCGCAGAGTTTCGTGTTCTTGATGTAAGACAATTATACATAAGGAAAATCATATTACACACTCAAAAACAGAGGCACCACTACGCTTCCGTAAACCACTGTCATAATACAAGACATGCAAAAAAAAAACCAATAGTTCCGCCCACAACTTCCTCATCTTTAGCACAGAGACAATTCTCATACCTAGGCCCTAAATTGCTCAATCTCATACCTGATGCATGGAAGGCAATGAGTACTAATATTCTGCGTATGCAGGTTACTAATTGGCTTCTGGTCTTGGGGAGAGCTGAATGCGGGAATATGCTAAACAACAGTAATTGAATTGTAATTTTTTTTTCTTTACATTTTAATTTATATTGGTATTATATTAGCATTACAGTAACTGTATTTTTACATAAAGTAACTTCGAAAATTGCTCAATTCTTCGTGATATTTTTCCTTAAAGGAAAAGTTCCTTCTTTACTTTCATTTTTATTTTTCATTTTCTTGTTTTATCTATTAACATCTCTTTAGTTTATTATGTCAGCTAAACAATAGCAAAAAAATGTCGTGATATAACTGAAAGTACACTAGATTATGAATATATACATATATGTATTATTTTACCAACAGAATTTCTTCATTCATTTTCATTTTCAAATTCATTTTTCTTGTTTTATCTATTAATATTTCTTTAGTTTATTATGTCAGCTAAACAATAGTAAAAAATGTCGTGGTATAACTGAAAGTATTCTAGAATATGAATATACATATGTATTATTTTACCAACAGAATAGTCAACACTATAATTTACTATAATTTACATGTAAAAACATTATCATACTGGAATGTCCTAAAACGGGCAATTGCCTAGTTGGACATTTTAAGTTCACTATATTGTATTATGTAATATTTTCAAACAATAAATAAATAAAATAAATAAATAAATAAATAAATAAATATTTTATGTACAAACATAGAAAGCAAGACCGATATTAAGTACCTGGGCATAACAATAGACCAGCGTTTAAAATGGTCCCCACACATAAATATTCTGAACAACAGAATAAGGAAACTAACATATATATTTAGATGTTTAAGAGATATTTTAAACGAAAAATTACTTAGAACCACATACTTCATACGGCATTATAGGATGGGGCGGTACATATACAAATCAAACCCAAACAATTTACATATCACAAAAACTAATAATAAAAACAATTTTAAAAAAACCCTACTCATATTCGTCAGAACTTTTATTCCAACAATTTAAAGTCAGAAAATTAAGTGCAATATATTTTTATCATGCAACATTACAAATTTATAAAGATAATATTCAAAATAAAGTTGCACCATTTAAAAACAACAGAAATCTTAGACAAACATCAATACTTCCTACTCCAAAATGTAAAAAAAACACTAGGACAGTTAAGTCATAAATATCTCTGAGTAAAATTTTTTAATTCAATTCCTGAAAAAATCAGAAACATGAACAGTAATATCAAAAAATTTAAAACTCACCTTAAAAATTATACCGAAAATTTGAACTGAATATAAAAAATAAAACAATTAAACCAATATAATAACACCCCCATACACACAAGCCCTGCTTTTTTATGTGGATAAATCAAATATGTACACATATTATGTAGTTAATTATTATATTGAATTTATTGTAATTTATGTATCTTTCTCTGAATAAAAAAAAAAAAAAAAAATGTTGTTTACGAAGTGGAAACCCTTAACCCTTTTTATTTATTAGGCAGTTGAATCGTTGTCTGCGTTGAATAATATTTGCATGTAGGTATTATATTTCAACTATTGGCACTAATTATTATCAACAGCGTTGGACGTTGAAACAATATAACTATTGTTTCCAACGGCTATATTTTGATACAGCACTAGTTTCAAGTGCATTAAAACTGGGTAAATATATAAAAGGTAAAGACAGTAATCATTAATATCGCTTAGTACATTTCACAGGTAACCATTATTTTATTCAATTTAAGGGCCTTTAATATGGTAAAGTTAGGCCTAGGTTTTTGGTTTGGGCTGACAGCGAGGAATTCACTCACTATTGTAAATAGGAACTTGATCTATCTGTGTTTGAAGTGTAAATTTTTCTACCTACAAACCCTTTTACAAATTTAGTTTTACTATATATCGTGAAAAATTAAGTTCTTTAGAGTATGATTGTAAAACACTTTAATATTTAAATGGTAAAAAATGAATAATCCTTTTTTGTTGGTTTACAGTTTCAGAGGTGAACAATCTCATCCCGCCCATACCAATGCCGCATCCACTGAAGCTGATAGATGAATCCCATGACTTCAGTTCCAGTGTGGCTGATTATTTACAGGACACTAATTCCGGCTTCTTGGTTGTCGGAGTCATTGGTAAATAAGTACTTTGCCTAAATAATAATCCGCCTTTCATTAATAATCTCATTGATTTCCTATATTATATCAATATTTCTTTTTCACCCCTCAAGCCTTGGGCCTATTTTGTCGGATGGTCAAAATATTTCTTTTAAATGTTATTGTCTACTCACTTTTTGTGGTTTCATGTAAAAATAATTAATAAAAAATTGATAAAATTTCATAGATTTTTTAAAATTGTGGTCTGAAACTTTGGCTTCATAAAGGTGAACATTTTATTTATTTTGTGGTTAACTTTTAAATTTGAATATGAAGCTTAGTGTTTTCTCTTTCTAACACTGTTTTGATCATATGTCTACCATGATAGTAAGGGAGACACAGCGATTTCTAACGAGATCTACTTATGTAAATTGTTCCGAAAAGGAAACAAATTAACCTATTTTTTTACATTAACTCCAAGCAGGAAACCTTAAGGAAAATAATTTCTCCTAGGGCCTTTGTCATACTTGGGGATGTTGTGTGGAGGTTTTTTTTAAGGAAATGAAAGAGGAAGTTCTGGGAAGGAATGAGGTTTGAGGGGTAGGTAAGAATCTGAGAGTCAGTGTGTCCAGGAGTGAAGGAATGTGCACAAGAGTGTGACTCTCTTCCTTCCAGTATGATGCAAGGCGATGGGTTGAGAGAGTCCGGCTGGAGAGGTCAAAAGGTCTCCCTCAACCGGCTTCTCTTGATCCGGCAGGCCATGCAAATGGTGGACAGACACATCCGCTGCCAAAACCTGGACAAACCTCACCCCATGAACTCGTGCACCCCTGCTAAACATATCGAACCACTTGGAGTGACCTAAGGCAGAGGTGTTTGTTATTCTATTAATGGTTCCCAGGGCGTACCAAAAAAAAACAGATTTATAACATGAATAGCTCAGATTTAAAAAATGAAAAGCTTTTTACTTTTCGTAAATTTTGGGTGGACTTTGCCATGTTTGATTTTATTCCGTGAATTATGTTAAGCCAGGATAGTATTTAATGCACATGAAAGCATTTTAAGGTGTGCAGTAGTATTGGTTAACAATATCGGCGATGGCAGGAAACACAGTCCCACCTAGTTGCTGCCAATGGCACATCTCTTTTATTTCAATATCTTTGGTTTATTCCTTCATTGATATTTCAAAGAGAGAAATTTCAACAAAATTGTGTACCAATTATTTGTTTATGTTAACATTATTTCAGGATCACAAGGAGTGGGAAAATCCACCATTTTGAATATATTAGCCAATAGCCATGATGTATCGAACATTGGAGAGAAGATTCTTAGATCACAAGACGAAGACCTTCACAATTCCAACCTGGTAGATTCAGACACGTCGCAGTACAGTCAGGGAGATGCAGCAGGATACAAGTCTCTGGAGGATGACTTCAAGTCCTTCACTGTGGAATCTTCCAATAAAAAGGAAGATCTCTCTTCGAAGGAATCCTTCGTATTCAAATGTCAGAATATGGAGCAAATTGAAAGGGGCGAGGCTTGCACATCAGGTATTAAAACATATTAGTTTTCTTTAAAATTTTAACCACTACGATCTATCGCGAATATGCACTTCTTACGTCTTAAACGAAATGTCAGATTTACGAAAACTTTGTGTTATTTTCGCTTCACAATTAAAGCTCTATAAACGAAACATTTATGAACATGGCCGAATACTAAAAACTCTTTTTTAAAGGTTATGAAATAAGCTTTCTAATAGGCCACTTGCATGGATTTCATAACGACTTGGAAAATATCGTGTGGATAGATTTTTTTACTAAGATTACGAAAATGTTAGTAAAAATTTTTAGAAATGTATACTTAGTTTTTTTATATTTAAATAAATAAATCCATTATTTGAGCTCCTGATGTCACTACATGAAAATGTCCCGTCTCCGATTATGTTCCTTTAATTTTGTAAAATTCCACACTCATAAATTTTTTTTTAATGGCAACACTTTGATTTCTGGCGAATTTTTGAATTTACGTTTAACGTTCACTAGATTTATTGTTTGTTCTATGCGAACTTATCCTTTGGTTTGATTTTTGATAAAGATGGCGGTGTTTTTACAGATGTTATGAAGAGAACCCCGTACAATTTATTGCTATTCGTTTGGAAAACGTTATTTTTTTAAAATGATTTTCGGCTATGTAATTATCGTTTTTTCGCACTCATAAAATTATGTCCCGTCTTTCCAGTTTAAAAAATGGTCTGATTTTTCGGGTTGAAATTTTCAAAAAATCGCCAGGGTTTCAAAAATACAATTGAAAAAAAAAAAAAAAAACAGATTGTCTTAACCGGAATATTTGCCTTAACCGGAAAAAAAAAAATGTGATGCAAGTGGCCTATTGTTATATTACAAATAAATATTTAAATTTGTAATTATTAAAATTTAGAATGCAAACATAAAAGAAATGTAAAAATGACTCACATGATGTTTTTATGTGAAAACGGTACTAAAATCACGGATTATGTAAAAAAACAATACTTATTCTATTGTATAAATGTATAATAAACAATTTCATCTCACTTTTTTATCCAAGAAGTTTGCAAGAGGATGCAAGCTGAGATTAGAAGAGCCAAGAAGAGGCAGAAAAAAGCAATATAAAGACAGAAGAACCAAGAAGAGTAAAAAAAAAAATTGCTAGTGGAAGCAGGATAAAGCAAGAAGTGGAAAGAAAATAAAAAAAAGTCAGGAAAGAACCAATAAGAGCCACGACAAAAAACAATAATAATAATAAGCAAGAAGAGACCGGTAGAGGCGCAAAATTGAACAAGGGAGTGGTTGGAAGCAGAATGGGAAGCATAAAGAGGTGGGAAGCGAGTAAATAACGTTCAATCATCTCCTTGATTCTTTCATCTACGTACTTGTCGATTAAACTCCGCAAGAAAACGCAAAAAAAAACAGACAAGGAGAACCAAGATGGGGGAATAAAATGCAATAAGAGTTGAATCGAGCTAAGGAGAGACAGGAGGAGACAAGAATAGACAAGAAAAGTCGGTTAGAATATTCATGAAGAGCAAAGAAGAGACAAGAAGGGGCGAGAAGAGGCAAAAAGAAGTAATAGGAGTCAAGAAGAGATGATGGGGTCCAAGAGGATCTAAGAAGAGGCAAGAAGAGACAAGAAGAGCCAAGAAGAGCCAAGAAGGGGTAAGTGGAGACAAGAAGAAGCAAGAAGAGCCAAGAAGAGTCGAGAAGAGTCAAGAAGAGCCTAGAAGAGTCGAGAGAGACAAGATGATTCAAGAAGAGGTAAGAAGAGACAAGCCAAGCCAAAAAAGGGCTAGAACATCCAAGAAGAAGTAAGAAGAGCCAAAGAAAGTCATGAAGAGCTAACAAGAGCCAAGAAGAGACAGAAGATTCAAGAAGCAACAATAAGAGACAAGACGAACCAAGCAGAGGCGAAAAAAAAACCAAGAAGATCCGGGAAGATACAAGAAGAGTCAAAACGAGACGATAAGATCCCAGAAAAGACGAGAAAATTTAAGAAGAGGCAAGAAGAGCCAGGAAGAGTCGAGAAGATCCAAGAAGAGGCGAAAGGAGCCATGAAGTGACAATAAGAACCCAGAAGAGAAGAAGGCCAAGAAGAGACAACAAAAACCCTGCTATGGCAAGCGTATGGCGGAAAACATAAATAACGGGAAGCCGGAAACGAGAAGCTAGAAGCAGCAGGAGGCAACAACCAAAAAATACATATATACGCGGGAAGTGGGAAGATGAAAACGGAAAGCAATAAGCTGGAAGCGAGAAGAAACCGGAAGCAAAATAAGCGAAAGGCGAGAAACGCTCAATCATTTCCTTTATTCCTGCCCATCCTATATTCCAATATTGGCTCCAGGTTGCCATGTATGCCGGTCGATTAAACTCCAGCCTCCTTCCTATCCTCAGAGCACGTGTTCCAGTCCTAACAAAGAGTGCCCCCTGGTGTACCGGTCTCACCGGGACAGGAGTGCTCCTGGCTGGGGTGGTACAATCGTATCGTATCGTATATTTCGTACAAGAATATTGAATAAAAATTAACAATGTTTAGCGGCCCGTATGCAATTTCGCGGGTAAAATATGTATCAACCGTGTATCTGACAGAATATATCTTTTTATATATTTCTATGGACAACTTGAATAGTGATGGGTATCTTGATTTATTATTGAGCTTCTTTTTTTTGTTTTAGGGATGATGGAGTTATAACGATTTCTGTGGAAACACACGAGTTGACGTGAAAACACGCTTATTATACTTGACTGCTATTGTCATATTAACGTGTATATCTGCTTACGTTGCTGAGTGGTTAATTCCTTTTTTATATCTTATATTATTTTTTGATTGATTATCTTTTACGCCATTTCCAATATACATATGTATATAATTAGATACAGCACTCTCTACTCTCAGGAGCCCCAAATGCCCGGAGCAATTGTGATAGGATGCGGAGTTGAAGGGAGTAGTAGATGAAGGTTGGGAAGTACCTGGCTATTTTCCTTCTTTTCCTCAAAAAACCTTTCATGCAGCATCCCTAAAGATGACATAAGCCCTGAGGGAAATTATCTATATTATTCAGCTTCTTTTCGAGGGCTTGAAGTCAAATAATGCTATCCACAAAAAAATTAATTCTAAGCCATAAAGAAAATAACGTTTTCTACAAAAAAAATACCAATAATTATTAATATGTATTGTAGATGTAGCTCGTCCAAGCCTAGAGTTGCAAGTACCACTGTTTTTTAATTGCTGCGTGTTTTCTGCTAGTGGCACCAGTGTATTGTAGGCTATTATGTGTGTTTGTCTATACAACAAACGTACAAACTGCATTATCATATTTGTTTGTAGGGATAGACATCTACATCACGGACTCGCGGGTGATCCTGCTGGACGCAGCTGCCTCGGGGGGCTGCGGGCTGTCGCGGCCTGGTCCCGGGTCCGGGGTATCCCCGGGCGGGGGCGGCAGGGCGGCCGGGGGCGGTGCCGGCCTGGAGTCTGCAGCCCTACTGCTGGCCGTCTGCCACGTGGTCATACTGGTGCAGGATTGGTTCACCGATGTTAACATGCTGAGGTAGCTATCATTTTAATATCTTATTTTACACTAGCAGACCCGGCCACACGTTGCTGTGCACAACGCCATACATTGACAGCGCCATTACCCACCTTTTTAACCAACGCCATCTGTTAATTTGCATACATATCAAATCCGCACCACCCGCTTGCCAGCTCGCTCCCTTTATATATTACATTAAATTTCAACCAATTTACACAAAACCTTGACAAATAATATACCCAAACCTTCCTCATGAATCACTTTATCTATTGGTAAAAACCGCATGAAAATCCGTTGCGTAGTTTAAAAGATCTAAGCGTACAGACAGCGGGAGCAACTTTGCTCTACACTATATAAAGATTGAAGAATTTTTTTTCGTAATCTATAGTTCTCGGGGACCACATCTCATTGTAATCCAAGCGATGACCGTAGAATAAACTAACCAATAAGTTACCCCAAACAAATGAATCCTGGACATTAACCACTTTGGCAAGGGCGGATCCAGGGGGGGGGGGGGGGGGGGGGAGGTCATGAGGGTCATGAGTCCCCCCCCTGGGCTGTGTCCAAGACCTAGGTGTACCACTAATTAAAATTGTTAAACATAATGTTTTTTTTATATTTTTTGTCACAATATAGATTTTATTTAAGTACTTAATAAAATACCTACTTTTTACTTGTATCTATTATTGTCAAAATTAAATTATAACTTCTTGTGATTTGACCACGACTATGTGACCCCCCCCCCCCGGCGCCAAAGCTGGATCCGCCCTTGCACTCAGGCTAATTTATTCACTTTTGGGAACAACTCATATAGGTCTCATAGAAATCATTGTATCTCCCTTACTGTTATGGTAAGCAATATTATGTATGATCCAAACGGTATTAGAAAGAGAAAACACCACGTTTTATATTCAAATCATAAAGTTAATCCCAAAATAATTAAAATATACACCTTTGTCAAACCAAAGTTTCCGACCACAATTTGAAAATAATTATGAATCTTTGGTAATTTTTTATTCATTTTTTCACATGGAACAAAAAAAAGTGATGATAACATTTGTTATACATGTGCCTAATATAATATGTGTGTGTTTTTATTTTATCGTTTTCAGTCATTTTAGTTAGAAGTTGTAAGGTGAGACATTTTTAAAACTTTTTTATGTGTGCATTAAAAATTTTTGTATTCTATAAATTATATGTTTATTTCGAATTATTAAATTTAATGGTGTATTTCATCACCTTTCAAAAACAGTTTTTATCTTTTGGATGCCTTCAGAAATATTCCATTTATTTCAATTTTCGCAAAGCGGAAATATTTTGAGCTTACGACAAAATAGGCCCGAGGCCTGAGGGTTTAATAATCTTTGTTTATTTTTTTCTTTATCATTAATTTTAGTTAGAAAAAACGTATGGTGAACCATTTTTGAAACGCTTTTATGTTGCATAAAAAAAAAATTATATTTCATAAATTATTATATGTTTATTTCGAATTATACAATTTGGAAGCCTATTTCATCACCTTTCACAAACAGTTTTTAGTTTTCGGATATGCTCAGAAATATTGCATTTATTTCATTTTATTCCAAACGGAAATATTTTGACCTTCTGACAAAATAGGCCCGAGGCCTGAGGGGTTAACAACAAATAAGATTAGTAGAAAAAAATGCATTCTGCTGGAATTCTACTCAGGACGGATCCTGAAAAGGCACACTTCCAGTGTCATTTTTGGGAACAAAATAAGCAATGTGTTACCTAACTAAAACTAACGACTAAAGTTGACTGTTAAAGTGTGGGTAGAAGTTCCTGACATTCGATCTAAAAGGTCACCTCCAGAGGCCATAAAATAACTTTTGCATTACCTGAATAAAATATATGTCAGAATTTAGGTAAAAAAAATCCTCTTTACGAATCTTTCTGTCAACCTAATGGGAGAATCTTACTTATATAATATATAATAATATTATAAATGCGAATGTTTGTATGGATGGATGTATGGATGTTTGTTCCTCTTTCACGCAATAAATACTAAATGTAATTTAAAAATTCTTTCACTAATCGAAAGCTACATTATTTGCGAGTAATATAGGCTATATATATTGGTAAGCTCTGGCGTTATGAATAAGCTGTGGGGTTAAGAAATTATTTATTCGTTTATTGTCCAAACAAAAAGCAAAGCGTGTTGCTTAGTAATTGTTTGTTATTTTTTTAGGTTACTCTGGAGATTCCTTTGATAGCAAAAATTCAAATATGTATAAAATAGGTACTAATCTACATTTTGGCCTTAGCCAACAGCTAGCGCGTATTTGATTGTTACGTTTTAATAGGTGACATCGTGAAAAATTATTGTAACGAGTTTGGAGGGGTTGGGGGGGGAGGGAGGGGGGGGTGGGGGGGGTTACGGGGGGTGGTTGGGGGGGTTGGGTGGGGGCGAATATGCGTGCGAAGTCGGAGGCAAAAGCTAGTTGAGAATAATTGTGACAGAGGCATTAGTTAAAAATAACGGAAGTTGATTTGGTCGAATTAGCTATCAAAAGCATTACCCCGGCAAAACAGATGTGCTGAGCTCAATTTCCAGATGCGACCGAATCTCTTTTTTTTTCTATTTCAAATTTTTACTTTGAGAGTGATTAATTTTGTCTTCATTGATTAGATAGATCAGAATAAGTTAATAATTAAATGAAATATATTGTATTTTCCATAGATTTATACAGTCAGCTGAAATGGTGAAGCCGGCCATTCCGACAGCTTCCAACTCCAATCAGTCTTCGAGCCACCAGAGTTCTGCTGCAAGTTCCAATTCCATCTCCGAATCCGGAGACTCGCCGCTCCACCGGGAGTACTACCCTCACCTACTCTTCTTGCAGAACAAGTGCTCTGCCGAGGACTTCAAGCCAGCCTCGGTCAAGATGATGCAGGACCTGTACCGGAAGGCTTTTCACAAGTCCAAAATGCACATTGAGAGTGGGATGCATCTCTACGATAATGACTCTAATGATAACTCATGCTCCATCGATGGACTGTTCCACAATTTGAACACCGACAGATGCGGGAAGCCGGTCAACTTGTTCTTGTTGCCTTCAGTGGAAGAAAATCAAGGTGAGCAACAACTACATATTTAATATTTGGCAGCCATTTTAATTTTTCTTTTTTAACCCGTCTGCTTGTTTAGGAATAAATACATCCCTAAACACGTAATCGCGTTATACTTTCATAAGACCAAAAATGTCCCAGAGCGACCTTACATTTCGCTCTCTCGCATCTCTCTTACTCTGATGCAAAATATATATTTTTCTTTTAAGCAGTAAGAGAACGACATAATGCTTCTTATTGTCTTTGAAATATGAAAGCTATCTTGCATAGATATTTTACAATCTCGATCCTCCGTAGTCCAGTGGCTAAGACTCTTGACTCACAATCCGGAGGTCGCGGGTTCGAACCCGGCGTGCGCAAATAAATTTTATTTGATTAATTTGTGTTATTTCACAATTAATTCATTTAAAATAATATATAGTAAATTTTGCGGCACGTTCCAGAGTGGAAGATACTATGAGTGAAATGAAAATGGCTTTAGCCGTGTTTGGTGACCAGATCTGAATAGCCAGGTACTTCCCAACCTTCCTCTTCCCCACCTCCTTCCCCTCCCCACTTCCTTCAGCCTCACAAACACACCCCAATTGGGGATGCCATAATCTCACTGGCTCCAGACGGGAGCAGTTGAGATTCTTATGCGGTATTCACATTAAAAAAAAAAAAAAGTGACGGTTTGACTTCGGTTTGACGAAACCGAGGCTTCCGGATTGTGAGGTGCAAAAAGAAAGACAAACATTCCCGTGTTACGAAAATCACCTACCACCTTCACAGAAAGCGGAAAATGTTGCTTGTGTCGTGATAGAGGACTTAGCCAGCCGAGGAATCGAAGGCGATACCAACTCAGCCACCGACCAGTCCCCCGGCGTCCGATATTCCTCTAATTTGGGTATTTACACGATCTACACGGCTGTCGCATACGTGATCCATCAGCAGTTATCCCCGTGTGTGAGTGTCACATTTTGTGTAAGCTCACAACAGTTTTTCATCATAGCACAATACATGGGCAAGCTCTACAAAAATTACTAGAGATGGTCGATATGTTGGTCCCGGTTACTTGAAACTGTTACTTTGCTGTCACTAGAACCGTCAATATTATTTTTCTGAGGAACCAGTTATTATTGGAACTGGTTCCTTTTGAAATATTAAACAAAAATGAAAAATTGTACTACAATATATTTTTCAATTTTTGAGGAAACGATCACCCTCCCTCCCAACAACCCAGGATGAGAATTTTTTCTGAACCGGTGCCAAAGGAACTGGTTAAAGAATCGGTTCCACAGCAGTTTCCGGTAACTCGAACCGCAGTTACAACCCATTGTAGGTATCAATCATCTCTAAGAATTAGTCCTGCGTGAGTAAGATTCTCTTCCAAGTTTCTGTTATTCCTTTGCAGAAAGCATCGGCGCTTACAGAGGCCACCCCACCATCGAGGAGTTAGCCAACAGGCTACGCTGGCAGGTTTTTGGAGTCGCCAGGAACCAGCTGACCAGCGTGCAGCTGACGGAGCGCAGCTGGCTCCAATACTGCAGCAAGGCCTGGGACAACATCAGGAAGAGCACCTTCTTCATTGAGTACGGCCGACTTCTGCCTTGAACATGTTCGCCAGACTACTATTCCGGAGCTGATCCAATGACCTTAAATGACATCGGACTTGTCGATAAGGTGACGATAACGGTTAGATAAAGAACCTAACCAGAAAAATGATAAAAAAAAACATACAAAATCTCTTTGATGTATGTAATTATTTTCGAATACTTGCATTTGAAATTCTTGATAACTTTACGAATTTTACTGAAAATCCAAATTTCTCGAATTTGAATGAAACTCTCAACAAATTTGAGAATGTTCTGAATTCTCAACAAATTCGAGAATGTTCTGAATTCTCAACAAATTCGACAATGTTCTGAATTCTCAACAAATTCGAGAATGTTCTGAATTCTCTATGACAACCTGGCAGTGATGTAATGAAGGGGCAATAAGGTAAATGAATATCGTGAAATTTATTTGAATGAAATTGATGACTACAACAATATGATTCTGACAATTTAAAATATTAACAATTCTTTATTGCATATTACATGTTTTTGTGATTCATTTCAATAAAGTTTACTTATTTACAAAATTGTATAATAATATATTGTAGGTACTATGTATTTTTTTTAAAGATGGATTTGTTATTTTTGACACAAATAATAATTTTTAAGGAATTAAATTATGGTTTACTTTACCAATTTGGCACAAGTATATGTTATTCAATTTCTGCCAGCCCGTTTGAGGTGAATTTACTATCTCCATCGAATTGAAGATTCATTGGCAAGTTTGTTGGGATGGGCAGCAGATCTCCGATAAACTGCCGGGAGGAGAGGAGCAGTTTACCGATAAACTGCCGGGAGGAGAGGAGCAGTTCACCGATAAACTGCCAGGAGGAAAGGAGCAGTTTACTGATAAACTGCCGGGAGGAGAGGAGCAGTTTACTGATACACTGCCGGGAGGAGAGGAGCATTTCACCGATAAACTGCCGGGAGGAGAGGATGCCTTCGAGCCTCTGGATGCTTGTAGGCGTGCTGGTATACACTCGCCAGCCGCCAGTGTTCCGGATATCCTGTTGTGTCCCTCCACCGACTGAATGGCGGAGCCAGCGTCGGAATGGCGTAAGACTTCTTGCTGTACGGATCTCTCATTTTGGGAATTTTGAAAGAATTCTTTGAAGTGGTATTGCTACTTGAATTTTCAGTATCTTTGCTGTCAAAACTGCCCGTGGAATTTGGTTTCCCCGCCTTAAATGCCATCTTATATTCAGGCTTCTTAGCTTCATTGCCAAACTGATTTTTGTCATGATTTGTATTATGGTCGTGACACGCCATGCAAGAGAGATTCTTGCCATTTTTAACTGTAAGTTTAGGATATTCTTGACTCGACAGAACAATGTCCCTAGAGTTAATTTTGGAGGATTTTGGAGAACTTTGGCAAGTTTGATTCTTTTTTATTAATTCTGTAGGGCTTGCATTATTATTATTAAGTTCATCTAAAATTCGTTGATTTCTGTGAATCTTTTCATCTTGTTTGTATTTTGCCGCTAAATTTGCCGAGCTGTTTTCTTTTGCATCATATTTAGTGTGCGATTCGCCGACCCACACGTTTTTCAAAGGTTTGTGGTTTTCTATTCTTCCACTTTTCCTAGTGGAATGTCTGGAGCTCCGTGATGATTGTCCATCTGAAGTTCCACAGCCGTGAACGCCGTCACAGGATCCACTCCTAATCCGCTTTTCGCTCTGAGCTCTCGTCGATTTCTTTTCATCGGGATGTTTACTTTCCCTTCTTTTCAAGTTGTGATCCACACTAGGCGATCTCGGTTTTTCGTAACGCGAATGCTTTTCGCATTTTGGTACATCGCAACATTCTTTCCTTCTGTACTTTGACATGTCTTTTTCGAAGCAAGGGATTACTCTGTCGCATTCTGTGTCTTCTGGCTGAACATTGTAAGAGAAGAGTGCGTTTGATCGTCCTGTTTCCGGTATGGCATTTTGCTTAGGAGAGTGCACCATTGAAAATATGGCAGGAGCCATGGATCCATTTGAACCGTCTATATGTTTAGGTCTTTTGGGTTCATCTCTCGGGTTTTTTGTTCTGTAATCCCAACGGATGGCGAGGTCCATAGCTGTTGCTTTCTTGCTTGAGATGTCGAGGTCTCCGCCAGAAGTGGCTGGTCGTATTGAAAGAATGTGTTCCAAATTGTGGTTGGTGATTATTCCTGTGGCACCGCTGGTGAGGGGTCGCTCCGTGTGGATGTTGTTTGAAGATCCTTTCCACCCAAGAGAGTAAGGTTTGATGTCCAGGTCTTGTCCTTGGTCCTTCTGATACTTTGGTTGTTTCGTTGAAGTCTTGGCGGCTGTGGCGTCTGGTAGAGGGTGGTGAAGCAGAAAGTCCATGTGCATCTTCCTTGCGTAATGAAATCCAGTCACCGTATCAACAACAGGCAACGGTTTACTTTCCTCTGGTCTTTTATCATTGTTCGAGTAATAGCTTTTCTCGTGCAGGTGGATATTTCTCATTATTTCACCTTGACTCGGTTCTTCTTTTATTTCAATCTCATCTGTCAATTCTTGGAGAGATTTTTCCTTGGTAAACAGTGGGGGGACTTGTACTCTCTTCTTCGGGTCAGTTAGACTGCCTGGCTGGTATTCTTTCTCTAAGTCTTCCCCACCTTCATAGGCCTATGTAAAAATACATCAAGTATAAGTTAAAATAAAATAATAATAAACATACATTGTCCCGAAACTCGTAGTACAGGCGGGAAACTGATGAATCTACACCATAAAGAGAAAATGTTTTTTTTTAAATCTGAGCATTAAGTTTTTTTAAAAAAATTTTATCCATTTTTTTCTGCAATTGAAGGGTTAAAAAGCATTTGGAACACGGTCTACGCTTCAACGCATTTTAAAATAAGTACTCCCTAGTATTATATAAAGAGCCGCACAAGACAGGGAAGAATGGAAAATAAAATTAAAGGAAATTGCTGCAAACCAATCCCAGGATTGAAACCAGAGAGAGAGAGTATTATATGTATTAACTCCAAATGTGACGTATGTTCACCCCGCTTGTACTACGAGTTCCAGACACCGTGTTTAACATAAATGTATTATTATGTATGTTATATCAAGTAAATATTGTAATTACATACCCAAAATTATCACATTTTGTTCACTGAGAACAATCTCGAGTTTTATCCATAGGTTTATACTTTTCTCTTAAAGAGTATTCCCTTCATTCTAAATATTGGTTTCTAAGTGGTTAAACCAGACATATTTAAGTGTCCTGTGTCATGAAAACAGGTTTTATTTGTAAATCAAAAAAATTGCGGTGCTGCGGGTCTAAATAATTCTAAATATTCCATTATTTTTTACATAAAAATAAAACAAATAGCTATAAAACAGACATTTTATTCAGAAGCAAATAATTTTTAAGTAAAAAATTTATATATCTCATCATACTTCAAGCGCTCTGCAACAAAAGAAAGAGAAAAACATGTGATTGTGTTTATAAATGCAAAAAAGCTACCTATTTTAGGGTTTTACTGTGAAATTTATTCTGACAGAAAGGAGCTAAAAATAATGTTGAGATTCTGAAATCATATTAAACGTCGATTATGGCCGTCCGCTCACGGAAGACTGAAAACAACCAGTTGTCGACGATCAGAAAAATATGGATTTTGTTCAGGAGGCTGATTGCGATTGCGTCGACAAGTGGTTTTTTTGTTCGGTTTCTCCATGAGCGAAGGCCGAAAGAGAAACTATTGTGCCACCCATTTCTTACAAATTTTAAATTTGGATTTGATGCCAAAATATACAACTAAAGTGAAAAATTAATTTAGTAATGCAAGGTGTACGAAATACCTAGTATGGATATGTGTTACTTTACTTATTTGTGTTTTAAATGATCAAGTATAGGTCACTAAATAATTCATTTTTTCATGATTTTATAGGCAACTTTGGCAGTTCTTTGTGAATTAAGTAATTATAATTATTTAAAAAAAAAATTCCCTATTTACTAGAAATACAATGAAAAATGAAATAAAACATAAAAACGATTTAAAAAAACATTTTGATGGGCGTAAATTTAGATTACAAATAACCGTATTATTGACACAGTAGAAAAGGTATATTTTTTATCAATTATAATTTTCTCAAAGTTGCCTCAAAAATCAATCAAAATTGAATTCTTTAATTAACTAACACCATAATTTAAACAAAAAAACAAATAAAAATCCTTATTAAATATTTAAAATTTCTTAACTAAAATTCGTTGAGACAAATTTTGCATCGAATTTAAATGGGAATTTGTCCCAATTAAATGGAAAGGTGTCCCAGATAACCGAATTGAATTAAAACATATTAGTTTGTTTATTTGGTTTCTATTCCTTGGGATTTTGCCCAAATAACAGGTTGTCTCAATAAACCGGTATACCAATTGACCGGAATCATCTGTATTATTTAGAATAAAAAGATTTGCGGTTGCGGCCATGCAAAAAAATATTCTTCCAAATAAAATGCAAATGCTTGCCTTCTTTTTTGCGCATTTATATTTATTATGTTTTGAACAATGTAATGCCATTGGTTTTCAAACCAAATGCATTCATTAACTTTAAAAGGCTATGTCGTTAAAGAATTTGCGATACTCGTGGACTGATATTTCAAATTCTCACACATCATCATGTGTAGATGACGCTCGTCTTTTAGGCACGCGATCGGTTGGCGTATATACATGACGCCCGTCTTAAAAGGGTTAAAAGCATGCGAACCTACGCATTGTGGTAAGTAAGTTCCTACTCAACTAAAACTTAATAATTTAAATGTGTTAAAAATATAATATAAGAGGTGTTTCAAAATTCTATTAGATACCTAAGTAGTAAATAGGTACCTATCTACTTAATGAAAGATGTAAACTCTTGGAACAAGTCCAGCTGATGGAATGGAGTTAATTACCTGAGCTGACTGCGGTTTATGGACATCAAGCACTGCGGGGGCTTTCCCAATGTCGGGAGAGGAAGCGGGGGGGAGCCAATCCAAGTAGCGTCCGGGGGGAGGTTCTCTGCTCAATTCTGCGGCTGGAAATATGTACAATCACGGCACTAATGCTAACTTTTTTTAATCAATGTCATTTTCTTCTGGGAAAATAGTGTGTAAGTTCTGCATTTTGTCGGAGGCCTCCAAGACATGCTTCCTTTTAAAAGTACTCGAGTCCTTGAAGCAGAGCACTCCCAACACGAGAGTGGCTCGGACTGAGACACACGGGTTTGACCGGAGCCGGACCACGGAGCTGTAATCCGCAAAAGAACTCGATCCCGGGACCAGCTCCCGACTCGTGAGTGGCTCGGACTGCTGAGTTCCAGATTTGGGTCCGAGTACTGGAACGGGTTCTCTGAGAGTAGTCGATTCAAAAAAAGGAGTAGGAGTAGCATCTGCTTCCCGCGAAGAAGCCGAGTTCAAGAGCCCACTCCTGAACCTACACATCGCCTGTGTGGAGGTGACTTTTCCATCTTTTATCGTTTGCCTCGAATTGGTTTAATTTATCCATGTACCAAAGTAATGTTTCTATTTTTGAACTGACAATATAGTTTGTGAAGAAATTCATTATTATGATTTATCAAAATAATTTGAAACTTTTTATTTCTGACTGTTTCAGCCGATCAGGGCTATCTTCAAACTTTTTTATGTATATTTTTTATGCGAATATCGCTCAAGAGTTTCAACTGCCGCCTGGAGACTATGGTAAATAATTAGGGTGTGTTGTGAGGCTGAAGATAGTGCGGAGGGGAAGGAAAAGGGGAAGAGGAAGGAGGGGAAGTACCTGGCTCTTCAGATCTGGTCACCAAACATGGCTAAAGCCATTTTAAGCAAGTTTTCAATTACAAAAGGTGGTCTTATACCAGGACGATACTTCCAGGACGTTCTTCCACTGGAGCATGCCGCAAACATACCTTATATTATTTTAAGTGATTACATTGCGTTCAAAAAAATTCAATCAAATAAAATTTTTATAAGAAAAACTTTCTTTTTATAATTTTTTGAAGGTTATTCCCATCAGTGAAATATATCATATTAGAATAAGTTGACAATAATAATCTAAACGAAAATATGAAAGAGAACAAGACACAGAAAAACAGAAAAAGACAATGGTCGCAACTGAAAGGTGGCAATAGCGAAATTGGTTAATGCGCTCGTCCCGGTTAGACGGAGAGGTCTGGGTTCGAGTCCCAGTTGCGACCATTGTCTTTTTCTGTTTTTCTGTGTCTTGTTCTCTTTCATATTTTCGTTTAGATTATTATTGTTAACTTATTCTAATATAAAATAAAATTTATTTGCGCACGCTGGGATTTGAACCTATTACCTTTGGATTGTTAGTCGAGAGCCTTACACCTCAACCACGGAGACTTTTTTCTTAACCTTTGAAATTCTTAGCTCCTGCGACCTAATAATACTTCTGTAAAGTGGCCCAGGGTAAAAATCCCACAAACAGAAGATATTGTTTTCTTAATAGATGCAATATTTTTTGTATCCAGTTGGTCCTTTATTATTTATTACATGCCCTAATGGGCTTTTATACATTTTTGTAAGTTGTTTGTGTCACTGTTATTGTTAATGCTTAAAAATTAAAACAATAAAGAAAATATAATATTATAATGAAAAATATGTGAAGACAAAAGTATAAAAATATTGGTAAAAATATGAACAGAAACTAAGAACCCTCATATAAATATATATTTTTTTATATGAATACTGCACATGAGTCCCAACTGCTCCCATCTGAAGCCAGTGAGACTATGGCATCCCCAATTGGGGTATGTTGTGAGGCTGAGGGTAGTGGGGAGGGGAAAGAAATAGAGAAGAGGAAGGTGGGGAAGTACCTGGGTATTCAGTCTGGTCACTAAACACGGCTAATGCCATTTCAAGCAACGTTTCAATTCTGAATGGTGGTCTTACACCAGGGCGATACAGGGAGTATCTTCCACTCTGGAACGTGCCGCAAATATACTATATATTATTTTAAATGAATAAATTGTGAAATAACACAAATTAATCAAATAAAATTTATTTGCCATGCCGGGATTAGATCCCGCGACCTTTAGTGTGCGAGTCAAGCGCCTTACTGCTGCGCTACGCCGGCCGTCGATGTACATTCAATATAACAAAAATAGTAGGAAGTACCTTATTTAATATAAAAAATATTAGAATAAAGAATAAACAACATTTATGTTGTTTATTTTTAAGTTGAAATAAATCAGAATATTTATTTTCGAGACTGTGATATGTCTTTTGTCTACGATACTGACTGTATAATGAAACATGTCGATGTCAGAAGGAATTTGATTCAGGAGCAATATGCTTCTCCCCACTGGCAGAACCATTGGCAGGTTGTTCCTACATGCAGACAGATAAAAAATAATAATCTATGACAACCTGTCTCAGATGTGATAATAAAATGGCTCACCTTGGTCCCGGGTGATCTTGTCAGGGTAGTCCCATGCGGTGGGGTAGTGTCTCCAGGCAGGGGCCCCGCGGGGCACACGTGGCAGCAGGCGGCCCCGGCTGTCGCACAGGAAGCGCGGGGGCGGTTGCGCAGAGGGCGAGCGGGGCCGTGCGGGGAACCAGCGTGGCACCTCCCAGTTCCGCAGGCTCTTGGGGGCGAAGGGACGCTCGTACTGGAATACATGTGTACATAACTTTAACTTTATTATTATTCATTTTTATATATATGTATATTACTTATATTAGCTTTTGCCCCTGGCTTCGCTCGCATATTCGCCCCCTCCCCCCCCCCCCATTCCACCCCCCCACCATTCCAAAAATAAATTAACAATAAAATACGCGCCGTTTCGAATTCATAAGCAGATCAAAATGTAGATTAGTACCTATTTTATATTTTTACACTAAATATTAATATTAGAATACTCGTATTTGAATTTTTGCTATCAAAGATATCTCCACAGTAACCTAAACAAAAAACAAAATGACAGCCAACGTCAAACATTTACTTAGCAACACGCTTTGCCAATAAAAGTATAATAAATAATTTTTATAACACCAAAGCTTATTCATAATGAAAGAAATTACTAATGTATATAGCTTCTTAGCAACAGCGAATAATGTAGCTTTCGATTAGTGAAATAATTTTTAAATTCCATTCGGTATTTATTGCGTGAAAGAGTAACAAACACACATCCGTACAAACTTTCGCTTTTATAATATCTATAAGATTATATATTATTACGGTGCTACAGATTTTATGTCCGGGTTAAATCTTTCCCAAATGAAAGATTAAACCCTTCCACAAATGATTATCTAGTAAATTCACGCAATGTAAGTGCACTATATAAGTATAATAAATACAAAACAATTCAAGAACAATACGTCAATCCACCAGAAACATAATGGGAAAATATTTCACCGACTCCAGATATTTTCATATCAGAGGGTTCGGCTCTGATGAATTCTAACTGGTCTGATAAATACTACTGATCCGTCAATATAAATATTTAAAAAATCTTTCGTAATCCTACATGTATTTAAATATTATTATTTTATATTATTATTAATTTTTTATTTTTAAAAGCGGAAACGGTTTACAACTAGTTCACGTGAGCACTTAGGTCATAGGCCCATTGTGCTATCTCCCATTTTACCTCAATCCTTTAACAATAATCCAGTCCCTTTAATAAAGTTCACCAGAGTTATCATTGGATATGTGGCTAAGTCTTCTGGTTCTACAGTGTGTCTCCCTAGGTATCTGAGCCTAGTTCCCACCAGGGCAGGACATTGACACCATAAGTGAATTGGAGTCTCTTCATCCTCTTCACATTTTCTACAACTATTGGTGCTTTCCACTCCCAATAGCTGCATGTGTCTCCTGAGATGGCAGTGTCCCGTTAGTAGTCCTAGCAATTCCCTCAGCAAGTTTCTGTCCATATCGAGTAGTTTCCTGTCTGGGGTCCGGTCCGTTTATGAGTACTTTGGATTGCTTCATTCCGGGTGCCCTCTCCCATTCCTTCCAGTTCTGGGATTTGACCCACCTCTCAATATGTAATTTGGTGTGTAAAGCATTTGCTTTTTGCTAAGTTATATTTGGATAAGTTAGTTCTTAAAGAACCCCCAAAAATCGTTAAATTTGGTTTGAGCGCCATCAAAAAGAAGCAAAACATACAGACAACAAAATATTTCCTTCAAATATATTTGGTAAAAAAATCAATCCATATTGAGGAACGGTGGGGAATACAAAACCCTCGAATTTGACGATTTTATATAGGTATTATCAGCAGGTGCAGTTGTCCCTTTCGCTCAGTATTCATTTAAAATTAGTTTGCAAATATAATTAAATGACGCAAAGAGAATCAAAAGTTTTTTTCATCAATTATTAGTTTTTCAAAAAATGTTCTTTTTAATACTGAATATTTTGCATTTTTATTCCTCACTATATAATAAATAAAACAGTGGATTGATTTCTGGGATCAAATATCACATTTTATAGTTATATTATTTAAAAAAATATATATTTGTACATTTTCAGTCATCGGTTTTTATTTTTCCTCTTTTTTTGTGGAATGCACATTACAAGCTTTACAATCTCTAAAATCACTCTGCAGGATAACCTGATGACATCAAATTATCATTTAATTTCATACTGACCATCCCCAAAGTTTAGTGCATGGGCATGCAGAGAGATTGGGTCATCGCATATATTATGTGTTCTAGCACACACTTCTTGCTTCATCAACATTTGTGCATCGCTCATACTGTTATCCCGCTATACAGAATGAAGAATCAACATTCAATAATGAAGCACCAAAAAATTTAATCAATTATCCAGCAATCGAAGGAAGTTCAAATGAAATAAACTTTACATAAACGCTGAACCTAAAAACAATAAAAATACAATGCTTCTCAGAACGGCGTCAAAAATATTTTCACTTTCAACCAAAAGAAATTAAATTAAAAAATAATATTGTTTACTACGAAAATAAAGAAAAGTTTGTCTCAAAATGTTATCAATTGTTTTGTTCTTCTAATTTGAGTGAATCGGATTTATAAAAAAAAACATTTCTTTCAGTTTATGTCCATTTCACCGATTCGTCACCTCATTTGAATACAGTTTTGACATTTTTTTAAAAATGACCTTTGAATGCTTAAGCATTTCTTTACCCAAAATAATTTTCAGATCCATCGTAGATTTTTTAAATTTTTTATTTATTTTAGCGACTGTATAAAATAATTATACATACAAAATATAATAGTGAAATTAAGTATAAATTATAGTATTTCTTAGTCCTCCTCACGAGGGGTTCCTGTGCCGAGGCGGACTAAAGTTATTTAAATATAGTTTATTTGTCTTCTATGTCGTTTTTAGTGTCTTCATTAGGGTTTTTTCATTGACCTCTTTCAGCCATATTTTTATTCTTGATTTATATTCATTAGGATTTTTATTAGTTTTGTGTCTTGGGGAAGGATGTTATGAAGTTTAATATGTATAGTTTCTTGTCCGAAAGTGGTTTTATAACTTGGAATATTTTTTATATCATTTTTATTCGATCTATCGTTATGCATACACGGTCTAGTAGACCTCCGACCTTTGTAGTCCTCCGACCGTTTGACGACTAGTGGCTAAGACTCTTGACTCACAATCCGGAGGTCCCGGGTTCGAACCCGGCGTGCGCAAATAAATTTTATTTGATTAATTTGTGTTATTTCACAATTAATTCATTAAAAATAATATATAGTATATTTGCGGCACGTTCCAGAGTGGAAGATACTATAAGTATCGCCCTGGTGTAAGACCACCATTCAGAATTGAAAAGTTGCTTGAAAATGGCTTTAGCCGTGTTTGGTGACCAGATCTGAATAGCCAGGTACTTCCCAACCTTCCTCTTCCCCACCTCCTTCCTTTCCCCACTACCTTCAGCCTCACAGCATACCCCAATTGGGGATGCCATAGTCTTACTGGCTCCAGACGGGAGCAGTTGAGATTCTTGTGCGGTATTCACTGTAAAAAAAAAAAAAAAAGTAGAGGACATAAGTATTATGTATGACAAAGTTCTAAAATTAAGCATTTTTAAAAATCATTTATTTTAGAAAAAAAAAAAAAAAATAGGTTCTATCATCATTTATACGAACTCTCTATTTTGTTTGTGTCTGACAATTGCTCGTTAGTTCGTATATCATTTAAATATTTTCTTTTAAAATACGTTTAATTAAAATACTTTACACAAGATTCAACCACAAAATCAGAAATTGGTAAATAGATTTTGAGAAATCGCCTTTGTAAACTTTGACACCTCTTATCTCAGAACAAGCTATTTGAAGTTAGAACCGTATCCAATTGAAGTGACGAATTAGCATATCTTGTACCTACGATTTTTTTTTGATCAACGACAAACATTTCCGGGTTACGAATAACCCAACAATATTTGAAAATCTCCTACTACCACCACAGTAAGCCGAAAATGTTGCTTGAGTCGTGATGGAGGACTTAACCTGCCGAGGAATCGAACACGGACCGCCTGCGTGGGACCAAAACGCGATGCCCACTCAACCACTGACCGGTCAAAAAAAAATTTTTTTAAGCTTTCAGAAAATAATTATTAAAAAAGTAGGTACGTATTTAAAAGTATTTAAATTTACAGCTCCAACTTTTACACACCAATCAATCCCGTCGACGTATAAGTAAAGCCACAATCATTTCAGATATATTTTAAAGCCCAACAATATCACATTGTTTCAAAGTTATATTCAAAATTTTCCAAAAAAATTATGCCGAACGCCAAAGTAAATGTTTTTATACACAAAATAATAAATCCTTTTGAAACGTTTATATGAAGTTTCGCAAACTGTCATCAAGGTAGGTACCTACCTGCGCGTGTTTCTATACCAAACAAAGCCGAATTATTATTGTGCTCTATAAAGAACCGCTATTGGTCGAGGCACAACCTCCACAGCAAAGGCTTTCTCGAAAACTGCTAGACTGAAAATCAGGAAACTCGCTGTTTGCCAATCTTTCGGCTTAAATTCGCCATTCGGAAAATGCTAATAGATTCGCAAGCGATTGCCCATTTAAATATCATTAGCCATTCCGATCAATTTCAGCCAGTTAAACGACGTAAAAATATTGTATTTGATTGACATCACGTGAAAGATAGCGAATGTTTATTGGAGACATTTGATATTCGACCTTGCGAAATATTTTATATTATTCCAAGAGATATTCACGTTTATTATGGCATATTGTTGATATAATAGTATACAGGGTTTATAGACGTATCCGACAGAATTTAAGCAGTTATTCCTATGCTTGTTGGGAGATTTTTTTTTAATAAACCATTTTTTTCCTTTCATGTGTCACTATTGAAGAGCCGGCACGTTTTTCCACAGCTGTCCAATCATAAACACACCAATACCTTTCCAATGATATGGGAACGGGATGTCGCCAGGGGGAGACAGGGGGGCGGGACAAAATTGAAGTAAATATGTTTATAACTGGCGCGTCAAAACTACGACTTTCTTATTTTTTATAATAAATATAAATGTTTTAAAACAAAGTATATTGGAGGGGACCCCTCCACTTTCACAACGGCGCGTAAGGAAACATATGGTTTCCTCCTTCACCGCACATGTTAAGACACTATTTTATTGAACGAATCTACATTAACATATTTGAACGACCCTCCAATATCCATGCATACGGGGTTAGAAAGCAGTATACGTTCACTTACGTTAACATAATATGTACAAAATAATAGTGGAGAATAAGAAGAAATGTGATAAGTATAACGCCAGATACAGATGTAGGTAACGTCTCGGTCAGTCTGGATTTTCGGATAGGCCCAAGAGGCCCCAACCTCGAGGTGGGGCCCCCCGGCCGTGGACCGATTTTTATTTTATTTTTTAACATTAATTCCACACACGACGGGAAATAAGTTCCTTAAAGCATAAAATGTAATCTTTGGGAATGCTGTAAAAATGGTACACATTATGGACACAGGACTAATAATAAAAAATAAATATAAAATTTTCCATAGGGCCCCAACGTCGGAAAAAAACGAGTGTGCTTTAGACCACACGACTGAAGTAAAACTTCACTAACTTATGCCGTCCATTAACAATATAACAATAACAGGAATAAAAATATCCCCATCCCCTCAACATCCCATCAACTCAACTCAACTCAATTCCACACTTCCCACTCCCCGCTCCCCGTTCCCCGTTCCTAATTCCCCATTCCCCATTATCTACCCTTTTTCCATTCCCCATTACACGTTTTCCATTCCCCATTCCCCATTCCCCATTCCCCATTCCCCATTCCCCATTCCCCATTCCCCATTCCCCATTCCCCATTCCCCATTCCCCATTCCCCATTCCCCATTCCCCATTCCCCATTCCCCATTCCCCATTCCCCATTCCCCATTCCCCATTCCCCATTCCCCATTCCCCATTCCCCATTCCCCATTCCCCATTCCCCATTCCCCATTCCCCATTCCCCATTCCCCATTCCCCATTCCCCATTCCCCATTCCCCATTCCCCATTCCCCATTCCCCATTCCCCGTTCCCCGTTCCCCGTTCCCCGTTCCCCGTTCCCCGTTCCCCGTTCCCCGTTCCCCGTTCCCCGTTCCCCGTTCCCCGTTCCCCGTTCCCCGTTCCCCGTTCCCCGTTCCCCATTCCCAATTCCCAATTCCCCATTCCCCATTCCCCCTTCCCCATACCCCATCCCCCATCCCCCATTCCCATTCCCCATTCTCCATTCCCCAATCCCCATTCCCATTCCCCATTCCCCATTCCCCATTCCCCATTCCACATTCCCCATTCCATTAAGTATATGGTTCTTTTTCGTAACGTATTCATCATTTTACCCCCAAGTGTCGAACGTGCTTAAAGAAGTTTTACGCAATCGGAAAATGTTGCTTGTTCAATGACGGAGGAATTAACTATCAATGGTATGAATTCGCGACGCCTGGGTGGGAATCCGACGCACTTGTCCACCCGGTTACTAGCCGGTTAAGCTGATAAAGGTTTCCGTTTTAAATAATATTAAAATATTTCCGTTTAAGAAAATCCTAAAAAAAGGATTTTCGACTAAATACATATTGTTTGGATACTGAAAATAAAAACCGAAAGCATTTATTGGTTTGAACTTCGACCTGGAAAAATATATTTGGCTTTTCTGTGTTTTTGTGAAATAAACAGTTCATACTTCAACACCTTCACCCAGCGGCGGGCTTCTGTGTCTCTATGAGAAAAATAACTTATTTTCCACTCCCTTCGTTCTCGTCACTACTCCAGTTGGGGACGCCGTAGTTCCACAGGTTCCGAGGTTGTTGAGGTTAACGTAGATTTGCAATTCTTTTCCATGTCTTTTTTATATCTAAGTAGGCAATGTACACATTTTAAAAACAAATATAACAATTAATTTTTAATAGATATTTCCATACATAAAATAAAATGGTCTAATACACAATTCTAAATGATAATAGCGGTATTCAGATGTATTATTATTTTTTTAAATGCTAGTGTAGGTATAACTCCAAATTGCGATTTTGCCGCATATCACTGTCTTGCTCGAACCTCTTTAATAAATTTATAAAAAAACTATCGAGTTCCCGTCATGTGTTGCAATTCTACTTTCAATAACGGAGGACTTAGCCATCAATGGTTTGAATTCGCGACGCCTGGGTGAGAATCCGACGCACTTGTTCACCCGGTTACTAGCCGGTTAAGCTGACAAAGGTTTCCGTTTTAAACAATATTGAAATATTTCACAAAGTGAAGCTTTGTTGATGTTGAATAGGTACTGAAATTATCTGAAATACATTAAAATAAAATTACACAAAAACTATTCGTATTTGGTAAATTCTAATTTTATTTCTATTATCCTTATCCTTGTTCTAAACATGACTACACAAAAAATTTCATGTTACATACAAAAAGCGTTTTTTTGTTTACCTAACCTAGCTAGCATAACCTAACCTAGCTATATTAACCTAACTTTTAATGACTTTTCAAAGGGGTGCTGAAATTGCAATTTGTGTATCACACGCCACACATTTTGATTTATATTAAATTATATGCAAATAATAATTATGTTCACATGTTTTTTCATTAGGAATTATTCTCCAGTGCATTACAAAGCGGGCACGCGTCGCGTCGTTAGCAAGTGCGTGGGCAGCCGCAACCCTTTGGCCGCGTGGCGGTTGATTACGCCCCGCGATGTCGACAGGGGCAGCCCCTTGATTGAACTTATCTTCATAGGCCCACAGATCCCACCATACTCGTGACTGATTCATTTCTTAACATTAATGTACTAGTCTTTATGCAATGGTGACTGAAGACGTTAACTGAAATGAGATTATTTCATGATAATAAGTAGTGTTCGTATTCGTATGTGAGGATGCTTGGGATGCTGGAGTTTTTCAGCTAGTCGGCAGCATCAGGAGTCACTTGATTCACCTTAGAAGTGCCCCGGTAAAATGGGAGAGTGGATATTTTTCTTCTATGTTTTCCGTAGTTTGTATGCGTTCACAATCACACAATTCGGAATCCTTAAGTCCCTATTTATCAGTCAGATACGTACAACAAACTGACTGCACCGGATGCGATTATGTGAAGTCTATCGTACCGAATATGGGTACCACCACCCCGGGAACCATTTATTAGATAAACAACACGTCTGCCATAGGTCATCCCAACTGGTTCGCAACGTTTGTTGACTAGCAGGGGTGCCAGGGTTCACGGGGTGAGGTTTGTTCAGGTCTTGGCGGTGGATGCGTCTGCCCACCAGCTGCATGGCAGGTCGGATCTGGAGAAAGTGGTTGAGGGAGTCCCTTTGACTTCTCCAGCCTTACTCTCTCGGAACATCGCCTTGCACCGCAGTGGGAGGGATGGATTCATACATCCGCTCTCCTGGACACGCTGACCCCCAGATTTCTACCCACCCCTAATACCCCTTTCCTTCTCAGAAGTTCCTTTCCTCCCTTTCCCTAAAACAAACCTCCACACAGCATCCCCAAAGAAGAGACAGGTAGTGTGTCGAGCGATTGTATAAAAAAGGTCTCTCCCGATCCGGCCTTCCACGTAGTTAGTGGGCAGACACAACCGCTGCCGAGATCCTGACATACCTCGCCCCATGAACCCGGACTCCCCTGCTAAGTCACTTTGGGTGACCTATGGCAGAGGTGTGGATAATCCAATACATGGTTCCCGGGGCGGCGGTAAATTACTAATACTGCCTATTGACCGCCGGCGTGGGTCAAGGGGTAAGGCACTTGACTCGCAATCCGAAGGTTGTGGGATCGAAGCCCGGCGTGGGAAAATTAATTTTATTTGACTAATTTGGGTTATTTCACAATTATTTCATTTAAAAATAATATATTTGCGTCACGTTCCAGAGTGAAAGACACTTTCATTATCTCCCTGGTGTAAGACCACCATTCAGAATTGAAACGTTGCTAGAAAGGCTTTGGCCGTATTTGGTGACCAGATCTGAATAGCCAGGTAATACTACGCCTTCCTTTTCCACATCTCCATCCCCTTCCCACCACCTCCAGTCTCACAATATACCCCATAGTCATGTCATAGTCTCACTGGCTCCAGACGCGAGCATTTGGGTCTCTTATGGGTCAATTGGGACATGTTGTGAGGCTGAAGGTAGTTGGGAGGAAAAGGAGAGAGGGAAGATGAAGGTGGGGAAGTACCTGGCTATTCATATCTGATCACTAAACATGGCTAAAGCCATTTCAAGCAACGTTTCAATTCTGAATGGTGGTCTTACACCAGGGCGATACTGAGAGTATCTTCCACTCTTAGGGCCGTAAAATACAATTAAAAAACAAAAAACCAAATTTAAAAAAAAATATGTAACTAATTGTTTATTCATGTAGGTATCTACTTTATACCTACTGTGTTAACGCATTTCACTTGTATCGATTTATGTTAATGCACTTTGATATACAAATTACAAATAACTACTACTAATTAAAATTCTGGAAGCGAGAATTCAACATCTTCATCTGAACCATACTGTAGGCCTCAGCTCCGCGTGAGCTAGTAGGTACGTGAAACCCGGCTTGCAGCGGAAAAATCTAGTTCCAAAAACGTCCGCTCGTGAGCGCTAATGTGTGAGTGCTAAAGTCGGATTCGGTATTATGATTTGCTGGTTAAACACTCTTAAGGCGATCCACTAGTACAGGAAAAAATCGAAATCGGAATTCACGCCCTTTTATGGGAGGAGTTTAAAAATACTTGAGAAAAAGCTTTTGGAAAGGTTGGAAAAGATATTTGAGATTTTTTTTTTACATGTCGATTTCGTAAAGGCCTGTAAAAAACATTAATTCCTTTTTTATGCATTGTTTATAGCAATAAAACGGAATTTTTAAATTGATATTACGAAAATAAGCGGCGCGGAGCATAACACGACCGCTCTCCGCTCCGTTCGGAGGAGTAATGACGGAAGACAGGGGGACGGCTGCCAGTTGTTCTTCGGTGGACGGTATAAGGTTCACTTTGATATAGCAAATTCGTCGACTGCCGTATTGTCGTCGTGATGTCAAAAATACCAACGCGAAAATGCATATTATATTTTATTTTGTGAGGTTCGGGCGTAAATATCATTTTTTTTCGCGATAATTATATAAGAAACTGAATTTGCCACATTATGCAATAAAACCATATCCGAAAAAGTGTTTATAAGTAGGAGAGTTTTCAGTTAAAAATGTTTTTTATAGACCTAATACTTTATTTTTTTCTAAGCTTATTAAAAGACTAATTAAAAAAAATGACCGATATTTTTAAGGACCAAAGTATGTTCTACACGCAGTATTTAATTGAAGCATCTATAATACTTCTAAGCGGTCAAATTTTCAAAACTAAAACATACGATTTTGTATGATTTTGCATTATTTAGTATGGCTTTATCTTAAACATAAAAGCATTACAAGAAGTAAATAAAACTACAAACCGAAACCAAACAATTGCCGGAAGCTTGAAAATACGGCTTATTACACTATATTGAAAATAAGTTAAGATTTATGAATAACTAGCTGACCCGGTGAACTTCGTACCGCTTCAGAATCAATAACTGTCGTAACTTATAAGCTGAATTAAATTAAGTTTTTTATTAAGTTCAAAATTACACAGTGAAGCAATTATCGATGCTTTGTTTTTGTCAGTATCAGAGATGTTGTTGTTTACGGATTTTCTTATTTTTCCACTTACTTACGTGAATTGTGTTTCATTTTCTTTATATGTAGGGAAATTTATTTATTATTATTGTATTTTTCCTTTGGAGGGGTGCAAACATACGTTTACCGTCTGTCTCATTTTCGACTGTTGTCATTTAGTGTGTAAGAAAGAGGGGCAGCATTGTATGCTTAAGAAAAAATTCAAAACAATCAGCGCATTGACATTTGACGTTTTTGAATTTTTGGAATTCAACGCTATTCAATATTATACTTACCTATCACAATATTGCTGCGGTTCTTTCAAAAGATGAGAATTCTTTGCATACAAAATGTATGAAAAAAATTGTTTTCTTCATAACTTTTTTGTCGTAAATTTTTCTAACGTTTTAATAGCTATTCTGCTATTCGGGGCGGAGATAAATCCAACCAATCAAAGATCATTAAAATCGGTCCAGCCGTTCTTGAGTTATAAATGGTGTAACCAACCCGACTTTGTTTTATATATTAAGATGGGATTTTTTTTAAATACTTTTAATGAATGTATAACGTAACCAGCAGCTGTTTCCAGACTGTTTTTTCATGGGCCGCTGCATCCCTCGAGGCGGATCTGCAACGCCATCCCTTCCGTGGCTGACTTCTTGTGTTATTAAAACTACTACCCCGATGCGAAGGGCGGCCCTAAACATGGGACGCCCCTAAACATGGGACAAGCAAACTTGAAAGACGAATGATTATGATTGTTGTAATTATTTCACCACAAGTCACAAGCCATTCCTGTCATATATCGTAATTAACAAAACAGAGCAATAAGAGAAACGTGGGACTTTTGGCTGTGAGTAGATATCAAGTTGTAATTTATGGATGAATGAATTTAGGGGGTAGGTGATGTTGATAATTTATTATTTGCCGTGTGAATTATTTGTATTGGATAACTAACACCTTTGACATATGTCACCCCAAGTGGTTAGCTACGTTTGTGTAGGGGTGCCCGGGTTCACGGGATGAGGTTTGTTCGGGTCTTGGCGGCGGATGCGTCTGTCCACCAGCTGTGCATGGCCGGCTGGATCAGGAGAAAATGGTTGAGGGAGTCCCTTTGACTTCTCCAGCCGTATTCTCTCGGGACATTGTCTAGCACCGCAGTGGGAGGGATCGATTCATACGTTACCACAAATACCCTTTTTTCTTCCAAGAACTTGCTCTTCTTCCTTTCCTAAAAATACCCCACCGCACAGTATCCCCAAAGATGACATAGGCCCTGAGGGGAATTATTTTCCTCAGGGCCTTCCTGTGTGGAGCTTATGTTAAAAAAAATCAAAACATGTCAGAAAATTGCATATTTGGTAAAATATTTGTAAATCACAAAAAACCTAGACAAACCAAATCCCTTGAATCTGGGCACGCCTGCCACGTAACCAAACTTATGGCTTGTTCTCATTGAACAATTAGTAAGTCAAGTTTCGTCTTGACTCGACGAAAATCGTTCGCATTACTTTCAAGTAGAGTAACAAAGTAAATACGCTAATTAGCTGCTTATTTTAGAAGAGGTGGATGAAATAAATTAGTAAGATGAAATAAATACACCATGGACACGAAAAGAGATTAATAGTAGCATAAATAAATAATAATAATAATATTTGGAGCCTTGTCGATACAATGGGTCCCCGACCCAAAAGGACAAGGGGAAGAAGATGTACGTATGTATGTATAAATAAATAATTTTAAAGTGGCATCTTCGCTCCATCGCGTCGCCATTCATTGCACGTCTACAAATGAACTCTGCTAAAACGACGGGTTCGCGCATGCCAGTGCGGAGGAACGCATGGTGGTACGCCGAAAAAATAGAATGAATTGGATTGAATCTACTAAAGAGATGACTAGCGCACTCTACTAAAATTGTGGTGTTCCGACACGTTTAGTAATTAATATACTCTCTACTCGACTAAAATACTTGGCGCGCGTGAAGGGCTCTTTACCGTACAACTTATGGTAAAGTCGTTATTTGCTGTGTACCTCACCAATACATGTCCTTCAATCGATATAATATAATATTTTTAAATAACGATCGCATAAAATTAACGACAAAGTTGTCTTAATAATTCAGAATTCAGAATATTGCCAAATCTCCAGCGGGCCGATGGCGATGCCGCGCGAGGCACGGGGTCTCCTTCCGTATACCAACTACCAACTACTGCCGTTCTACCTCGCGTGCCGATACCCAAATAATAAGATGTAATCGAATTTGTTCATGATGTCACGAAGACCTGTGCAAGCAGAAAGCGTACAACTTACAACGGCGAGTTTCATCCCTAAATTCATAAATCTCATAATATTATAGTCTATTTTCAAATCCGCCCACCCGCTTTCATATATTTTATTTAGCGAATTTTGCCAGGGGTATGATGGTATGAGCGGTGGTATGACGGAATGAGACAAGAGAAAAAAAAAATCATCTGTGGTTTAGTATTATTAGATGCGTAGAATCATCAAGTTTACTTACAACCGTTGTTCCCAACTTTTAGATAGATCAATCTGAGTCTCCGATCAGCTAAGTGATTTGTTTAGTAACGCTCGATTCGCCTGTTGATCGGAGAGTTGTATTGGGAAGAGCCATAGACATATGTATACGTAGACCTGCCCTAAGTGATAAAAGCGTATTATTTTCCCTCCCCATACCGGTTCCATTTGGAGCCGGCTGGGCTTGCGTAATGCCTCGCGTGGATCTAAAAAATGTGATGTCATCATTTTTGTGCGAACCGTCGTCGAGCTCTCATCGGTACATTTTAAGAAATAACGCGGCAAAGATGGTGGTTTGTGCTATGAAAACGTGTAAAAATAAAAGTGAAAAAGAGAATAAACCCAATTGTCGTAGTACATTCCATAGTTAAGCATTATTTTACGTTATTTTAAGCTTATTTAGATCATATAATATGAACAGTTTTAGTAACATATACTATTACACCGAGATACATGGCGAATGTAGGCGTTTCTCGAGTGTGCTCGTCGCTGTTTACTGGGGTAAGTAAATTATGAAACATTTGTTAAAGTGTCTTAACTAAATACGGCAACAAAATATTCGACTCTGAAAACAGGCGAACTTTACTTTGCAGTAAAATCTGCCTTTGAATGAATAGACCTTTTTACATGGGAGCGCAAATTGCTCCCCAAGTTATGAACAAATACGGCAAAGTAAAGTTCGCCTGTTTTCAGAGTCGAATATTTTGTTGCCGTATTTAGTTAAGACACTTTAAAAAAACTAAATGGTGATATTATAATGCGAGATGCCTATATATTGTCAGATTGATTTGTTGACGAATCACAGTCATCTTGCCGCCCCTGCGACCTACTATAGTTGGTTTGTACCGCTCATCTATCCAATCTCGTCTACGTATATTCATATGTCTATGGGAAGAGCGTATTTTTGTGCATTTGAGGAGTGTTAAGCCAAAATTTCGGCTCAACAGTTGATCAATAGGATTGGGAACAACGGCTGTTACACATATTTGACTGAGCGTAGCGAAATCCTGTTTTAACGCGAGATTTTGATATTTTATCTGTCGGCGAATTTGTTCGTACGCTCGTTTTTGGTTTAAAAAATTTGCTGCTCACTATTATACAAGCAAGCCTTACTTTGTTAGGTAAATAACTTTGACTGAGCTTTTCCATATTATGGTACCTACCTGCCTTAAGAAAGTTTGAAGAAAGATTTGACATTGAGTTGGTGAAGTTTCTTTGTACAAATAATATGATTCCTTTTTTTAATTAAAAAAATATGCAGTTCACACGAGATAGAAGTGAAACCTTTAGAAAACAAAAATAGACAAGAGTCAGGAGTCTACGAAGTACCGCACAAATAGAAGACCGATTATTATATCTCATTCCCTCGCAGGCTAAATCCTAAAGATGTATGTGTTTCTCTCTTTTTCGCTTCATCGAGTTTCAAATCACAACGGTGCTAAAGCAGTTTTCACTTTAAAAAAATTACATCAAATTTTGTATGGTTTATAATATTGTGGGTGTAGGTACCTGCCTATAAATCTCATAATTTTGAAGAAAGTTTTGGTTTTGGTTTATTAAATAAAAGAAAATTAGTCTGGGTTTGCATTAAATCAGAATCTCTGAAAATCCGATGAATTTTTCAGTATTGGCTTCATAGCGTGCAAACATTATTTAATGTATTTGTCAACTACAGTTGGAAAAAGGTCACCTAGTTTACGAGCAGCACCAGTGGTAAATTGACTAGACTGGCTTAATTAATTGTTTTGACACAAATATCACCTTTTTAAACAAAAAGATAGACAAACATTCCCGGTTTACAAATACTTGACAATACTTGAAAATCTCTTACTGCCACCACATCACCTAAGCGGAAAGTGTTACTTTTGTCGTGGTGGAGGACTCATTTAGTCAAGTAATGAATTCACTACGTATACACAATATACCAGCGTATATGCACAAAAAAACTGCTTGTCCATAAACAAACTCAAATCTTTGTTCTCAATTGTTCAGGAGTGGCGGTCGTACGAATCTATCCCAACCTCTGGGGTGCAAGGCAATGTTCCGAGAGCCCTGCTGGAGAGGTCAAAAGATCTACTTCATTATTTAAATTCGAACACAGAAAAAGCCGGCCTGAATCTAACTTTGTGTTTTCGCATACTTTGTAGGCTGATTGTACAAATACAACTGTTACACTACGCTAGAGTGAATTGACATTTTCATTTGAAATACGATTTAAATTGACATGTTATGTACCCCCAGTTGCCGTAAAATGAAAACACGTGCTTGAAACGTTTTATAAATAGCCTCAAATGTAGGGTGTACCTGAACAGTATTACTTATAAGTTACATGCAGTTCCTTCGTTTTATGAATCATTCCTGAAATTGTGTTCATTTTGGGTATTTTCTGTGAGTTTTCAGGCAAACCTTTAAGGCTGACTGCATGCAGGTCCGGAACTGTATGATTAGGGCCAGGTGCCCAAATGAAATTTTATGACCGGACAACTCAGAATCTTCTTTGAAAAGTCATAAGTGATGAAAAAAAATAGGTTACCTACGTTAGGTTAGGGGTTAGGCTTATGGGTTATTTAAAAAAAAAATTCTTAGCTTTTAATTTCAAAGATTTGAGTTGACTTGATTCCGAGTTGGCATGTAAACATGAAATTTTTTATTTCGGAAACTTAGGTATGATCACTGAAGTATTTATGTACTTAAGTACCTACCTAAAAAATAATAACCGCTGCATTCTGCAAATACTTAGATACTATTTAAAATATTCCTAACACTTAAAATATTGATTAGTATTTTTAATTGGTAAACTAATGTTTAAGACAAGATTTTTTTATGCATAGCACAAAGGGTAACAATTATTATAAGCAATAATTATTAGCCTGAAACACTCATCAACATTGAAAAAATCTCCCGAGAAAAGATAAATGCCGCCGACGGGACAATTTATCTTTTCTCGGGAGATTTTTTCAATGTTGATGAGTGTTTCAGGCTAATAATTATTGCTTATAATAATTAAAATATTGAATTTATACTTTTTTTTTTAAATTCTGGCTTTCAGATTGTTGTGTCCTTCTTAGTTAGAAATTACATCAAAACGGAATAGAAAGAGAAAATACCACGCTTAAATTCAAATCTTAAAGTTATTCTTCTGTTTCTATTTTCTGTTGTGGTTTCTTGTTATACCTAATTGTTCTTTTGTGTTATATTAATATTGTTAAATTGACCTGCTGACAAACTGCTTTGGCGGTTTAGCGGGTGCTTAAAATGAAGAATAAAAAAATAAAAAAATAAAAAAACCGCAAAATAATTCAAATTTATGAATCCAAAATTTACGAGCGCAATTAAAAAAAAAGACTCATCTCATTAATTATTTTTACAGGAAACGACAAAAAGTGATTAATTTTGATGAAAATGTTAAAACATTAATTTTTTATACATTTGACTAATAAATTACGTATGTGTTTTAATTTTAGTTAGGAAAAAACAAAAGGTGAGTTATTTTAAATAATTTTTTGTGGATGCATGATTTTTTATTTTATTTTTAAGTATTTGTTTATATAAACGCTTTTCATCACCTTTCCAAAACAGTTTTTAGTTTTCGAATGTATTCAGAAATATTACATTTATTGGAAATTTATTTCAAAACGGAAATATTTTGACCCTCTGACAAAACACGGTCGTGGCCTGAGGGGTTAAGATGCAAGTTCATTCCCCCGTTTTTGCCATTCTCACAACGAAAGTCGGAAGTTAATGATTTATATCGATAGATTACATCTGAATAACTAACGTCTGAAATGTATGCTTTGTATCAATTAGGAAAAATAAAGTTTCCAAAAAAAAGTCACTTTTTCTTAGCGCCCTTTAATTAACTCCGCCCGGTTACTCGCTCCACAGCGCCCGTCTTGGATTCGGCGCTGCTTTTAAGGTTGACTATGTTGATAGTATGTTCAATATATCTTCGTTTTTAGCTACAAACGATTCCCAGGTCCCAGTTCGTGACTCGGCGGAAGCGGGCCGAAGGAAAAAAATGATGTCGGGTCACGCGACGACATTGTTTTTCGATTGTCAAAGAAATCAGTTCCGATCGTTGCGCGCTGCTCGGAAGCGAACGGGATACTATTGCCCGTAGGCACGAATACACATAAAGACCGTCATGTGTTTCAATTTGAAAATAATATGCTTTGGGGAGGTTGCGCAACAGGAATCAATCTGGAAGAATAAGAAATCGCACAGTAAAGACTTCAATGTATCAATAAAATCGTATTTATTTAAATCGGGTTGCGAAATATTTACAGTTTGATCACACTTTTTGAATACCTACTGCCAAAATATTAAGGACGGGTGGTTTCATAGAATTTTAACAATTCACAAAAAATCCTAGTTCTGTTAACATGGGTCGGTTGTTTCACAGCACTTGGATATTATCATAACTTTAAAAGGACCTTCACCAAACTTCAAAAATCGATGAATTTTTCAAATTCTATAAAAAACCTGTCCTAAATCTTTAAAATGAGGTAAATAGGTAGGTACCTATCTAATAAATAATTTAAGCATTAAGACAATATTAGGAATTCTCAAACAAAAATTTGGAACAAAAAAATATAGGTCCTATCTAGGAATTGAGCCTCAGCCCAACAAGGGCTCTGCTCTAACCACTGAGCTTATTCGACCTTACACCCTACGGTCATATTTAATTGTGACATATTCAACAAAGAATTACAAACATTATCTTAATTTTTCTTAACGGATATTTTTATTGGCTGCTATCTTTATATTTAAGGTCCTGGGTTCAATTCCTAGTTGCGACCGTATCTTATTCTGATTTTTCTATTTCAAATTTTGTTGCTAATATTGTAGTTATGCAGCAAAGATTTTGAAATATAAAGAGATGTGCTATCCGCAGTCTTTACTAGGTGGGACTGTGCTTCCGGGTGTCGCCGATATTGTTAACCACTTAATGAATAAACTAAATCAGTGATTCTTAACGGGGGCGTTTTGGAGGTTTGGGGGGGGGGGGGGTGTTTTTTAAAAAAATATTTGTAGCATTTAGGGGGGCGCTGCAGAAGTTCAAGTAAGCATTATGTCAAAATAGAAAATAAGCTCATTCACGAGCTATGCACACTGACATATTGAAACACTTTCTTAAGGTGCAACACTTTGACAATTTCTCTCAAATAAACTACACTTACATGCACAAAAATTTTTACATAATAAATCAATGTCAATCTTATAATAATGTGTTTTATTTATACTTCTCATCATTTTTATTTGCTGAATAAATGGATAATTTGACTGCGGTAAAGGGGGCGATTCTTTCAATACGGTTAAGAAACACTGAACTAAATGAACGAATAAACTAAACGAATGCTAAACTAAATGAACGAATTCTTTCCGTATTCAAACTATATTGTTAACCAATACTAATTCACACCTTCGAAAAATCAAGGAAATGAACAAATTCTTTTCGTACGCAAACTACCCTGATTAGGTAGTAGTTCGCCTACAGTCGCGCGGACATCATATCATATCTCTTTAGTTTTTGAATATCTTTGATATGCAGTGATTAAATATAACAATTTGAGGTTTATTAAAAAAATATATATATTTTACTTTTATAGTTTTAGTTTTCTGAATTAAAAAAAAAATCAAGGAATTATATATTTTGTAGTTGTTGTTTTGTATTTTGTAGTTGAGAAGATTCACAAAAACATAGCACATTATTTTCCGATGACAATCGAACAATGCCCAATACGTGTAAGCCAAACGATATAAAAATCACAATTGAATAACTCGTCATAGCAATAAGAGGGGGGTGATAGTTGTTGGTACCAGTAGCATGGTGTGTAGTACGCCATCCCCCTCCGAGTCCTGCCAGAACCCTACTATTAGTATCGCCCTGCCATATTTCACCCCTAATCCTGTAATCCTGTTAAAACCCTGTGCACACGGGCCGCTGCGAGGAGATGACTCGAGTCCACTCATTGATCAATGGGCCTGACAATATCAACATCTGCTCTTCTGGAGGACTCGACTAAATTGGCAGAGCAAGTGTTTTATAAAAAATATATTTCATTGTTTAGAAGTGACGTAAAAATATTATAAGACTAGCTTTTGCCCCCGGCTTCGCTCGCATATGCGCCCCCCCCTCCACCTCCATACCCGTTACATAAATACATATTTGAATTTTTGCTATCAAAGGAATCTCCGGAGTAACCTAAACAAATAACAAAATGACAGCCCACGTCAAACAATTACTTAGCAACACGCTTTGTTTTTCGTTCGGACAATAAACGTGAAGTAAATAATTTCATAACGCCACAGCTTATTCATAACTCTAGAACTTACCAATATATATAGCATTACTCGCAAATAATGTAGCTTTTGATTAGTGAAAAAATTTTAAATTCCATTCTGTATTTATTTCGTGAAAGAGTAACAAACACACATCCATACAAACATTCGCATTTATAATATTAGTAAGATTATCTTAATATATAAAACAAAGTCGGGTTAGTTATACCATTTATAACTCAAGAACAGCTGGACCGATTTTAATGATCTTTGATTTATTGGATTTGTCTCCGCCCCGAATAGCAGAATAGCTATTAAAACATCGGAAAATTCATGAAAAAAATAATTATGAAGAAAATTCTTTTCCTCATACATTTTGTATGGAACTAATTCTCATATTTTGAAAGAGCTGCAGCAATATTGTGATAAATATAATATTGAATAGTGAGTGAATCCCAAAAATTTAAAAACGTCAAATGTCAATGCACTGATTGTTTTGCTTTTTTTTTAAACATATAATGCTGCCCCTCTTTCTAACACACTAAATGTCAATAGTCGAAAATGAGACAAACGGTGAACGTATGTCTGCATCCCTCCAAAAGAAAAATACAATCATAATAAAACTCCCTCATAGACGTAAAAAGAAAATGAAGCTCAATTCCCTTAAGTAAGTTGAAAAGTAAGAAAATCACAAACATATATATCCATACACAACGCCACTGATACTGACAAAAACAAAACACGGATAGCTGCGCATCGATTATTGCATAATTTTGTAATTTTTACTGAATTTAATTATTCTAACAAGTTAACACAACAGATATTGATTCTGAGGAGGTACAAAGTTCGCCGGGTCGGCTATTTTAAAATATATATATTTTTTTAAATATAATGTTACACAGTTATTCTATTCTCTAGCTACATTAGAAACACGCAAACCAAAAGTTAATTTGAAAGTAAAATCATTAAATACCTCCAATAAACATATCTATCAGGAGTATTTCATAATATATTTACATTTATACCTACTGTATGTATACATATATGCGAACTATGTACTGTATATATTTACATTTGACTATGATTCACTTGCCTTTTTTATCATCATTTATCAATATGCCTTTTTGTCAAATTGAAATTTAATAGGCCACTTGCATGGATTTCATAACGACTTGGAAAAAATCGTGTGGATAGATTTTTTTTACTAATATTACGAAAATGTTAAAAAAAATTTTTAGAAATGTATAGTTTTTTTTTATTTTAAAATAAATAAATCCATTATTTGAGCTCGTGACCTCACTACATGAAAATGTCCCATCTCCGATTATGTTCCCTTGATTTTGTAAAATTCCACACTGATTCATTTTTTTAATATGGCAACATTTTGATTTCCGGCGAATTTTTGAATTTGCGTTTAACGTTCACTAGATTTATTGTTTGTTCTATGCGAACTTATCCTTTGGTTTGATTTTTTGATAAAGATGGCGGTGTTTTTACAGATGTTACGAAGAGAACCCCGTACAATTTATTGCTATTCGTATGGAAAACGTTATTTTTTAAAAATGATTTTTGGCAATGTAATTATCGTTCTTTTGCACCCATAAAATTATGTCCCGTCTTTCCGGTTTATAAAAAATGGTCTGATTTTTCAGATTGAAATTTTCAAAAAATCCCTAGGGTTTCAAAAATGAGATAAAAAAAAAAAATACAGAATGTCTTAGAATATTTGCCTAAACCGGAAAAATTTTTTTAAAAAATGTGATGCAAGTGGCCTATTGCTTAAAAAAATATATTTTCACTTAATCTTCTACATTCATACTTAAATTGTATAATTCATTTATTTTATTTTTTATTAACATTCACTTTATTTTTTTAACTATCATTTTCATAATATTGTGTAAACAAAAGGTAAACAAAAACCTATAAAACAACCAAACTATAAATTGCCATCTCAACACAGACGTATCACACCTAGTGAGATAGGCAATACGTCATTAATGTAATCAAATGTAATATTAAAATAATTAAATAAATAAAAATATTCTTGGAAGGCTGTGAAACTACCCAATAAGGACAATTAAAATAAAATAATTTATTTATCATAATAATAACGTTAACCGATCAGTGGTTGAGTGGGCATCGCGTTTTGGTCCCACGCAGGCGGTCCGTGTTCGATTCCTCGGCTGGCTAAGTCCTCCATAACGACTCAAGCAAAGTTTTCGGTTTACTGTGGTGGTATTAGGAGATTTTCAAATATTTTCGGGTCATTCGTAACCCGGGAATGTTTTCCTTTCTATAAAAAAAAATATATTGAACAGTTTTGTGTTATTTCACTTCAAGTGCGGTAAACTATAATAAATTTAAAAATAATCCAACAGTGCTCCTTGCGAGTCTATACAATATTTTGATAAAATAATACCCATTAAATAAATATACAGTATTTACAAGGTAATGACCAGAGAACAAAATTAACAATAACAGTGCTGTTATAGCATACACAGGACAATAATAATAGACAATAACAGTGCTGTTATAGCACACACAGGACAATAATAATATACAATAACAGTGCTGTTATAGCACACACAAGACAATAATAATAGACAGTAACAGTGCTGTTATAGCACACACAGGACAATAATAATAGACAGTAACAGTGCTGTTATAGCACACACAGGACAATAATAATAGACAATAACAGTGCTGTTATAGCACACACAGGACAATAATAATAGACAATAATATTGTAGCACGGACACATTAATATACTTTGGTTTCTCCGTATATATCTAAACATAAACAATTTGGGAGGCGATATTGGAACCGCCTCCTGGGAACTATTTATTGGATAACCAATACCCCTGCCATAGGTCACCCCAAATGGTACGCTACGTTTTGTGACTTAGCAGGGGTGCCCGGATTCATTCGGTTATGTTTGAGACCTAACCTAGACCTCTCAAGCCGCACCCTCTCGACCCATCGCCTTGCACCACATGATGAATTCATACGTCCATCACTCCTAGACGTATTAACCCCCAGATTCCTACGCACCCTTCCTACCTTTTACCGACTTAAAAAATCCTCTCTTTCCTTTACAAAAAACCTCCACACAGCATCCCCAAAGATGACATAGGCCCTGAGGGAAATGTTTTTCCTCTTGTGTGGAGCTAATGTAAAAAAACATAATAATAAATACCTGACTTCAAAAGACTTGTCCTACAACAACAATTTAATACCAGTATTTACGTTTAAAAACATACTTTACTTTAAAAAGGAATAGTATTTTGTATAAATAAAGATGCTGGAAAGGATAAATGCCTGAAGCGCCAAACAACTGGAAGAGAAAAATGTTTTAAGTGGTATTCAACTGGAAAGGAAAAATGTCTTAAGCGTCATACAACTGGAATGGAAAAATGTCTTAAGCACCATACAACTGGAATGGAAAAATGTCTTAAGCGCCATACAACTAGAAAGGAAAAATGTCTTAAGCGCCATTCAACTGGAAAGGTTAAGAGCCATACAACTGGAAAGGAAAAATGTTATAAGCGCCATACTGCTGTATATGCATGTGTATACCTATAAATTATTTATAATGAGTATTATTGACATTTATAACGTATTTTATAACGCATTTACGGCATAAATATCAACTTTACCACACGAAATATCTAAAACAAAACGTCTCTGTTTGTTTCATTTTTTAAAATTTTCAATATTCATGGAAATGCTTTGTTTTTACGACAATTCGCTAAAAAATAAGACAAAAGCTAATCTCAACAATAAACAACAAAAAACAATCGAGCATGCGTGCCTCAAGTCAGCTTTTGACTTTTTTTCCTTAAATTTCTAACAAAACATTATCTATTATTAAAACGACAGAAAAGAGCTTGCCGTCTATTTCGTACTAAATTAACCACTACGTTTATATGTAAAATATGATTTTGATTTTCTAAACCGTTGAAAACATGCAAACGACGATAATCCTTTTTTTTGACATAAAATGTATATATATATTATTTGTTAAAAAAAAAACATTTGAAAAGTGGGAACTTTTAATGCTAATTTGATTTTTTCGAAGAAAAGTTCTTGAAAATAGTTTTCACTTTGTGGTGTCATTATTAAATTAATTTGGGAGGCGGCTATGGGTATCACCGCCCCGGGTACCATTTATTGTAAAGCCAACACCTCTGCCGTAGGTCACCCCAAGTGGTTCGCTACATGTGGTGACTTAGCCGGGTTGCCCGGGTTTTTGGGGTGAGGTTTGTCCGGGTCTTGGTGGCGGATGCATCTGCCCACCAGCTTTATGGCAGACCGGATCGGGAGAGAGTGGTTAAGGAGTCCCTTTGACTTCTCCAGCCGTTCTCTCTCGGGACATCCTTGCACCGCAGTGAGAGGGATGGATTCAAACGTCCATCACTCCTGGACACACTGACCCCCAGATTCCTACCCACCCCTAATACCCTTTTCCTTCCCAGAACTTCCTATCCTCCCTTTCCTAAAAAGACCCTCCACACATCCCCAAAGATGACATAGGCCCCGAGGGAATTATCTTCCTCAGGGCCTCCCGTGCGGAACTAATATAAAAAAAAAAATTAAATGCAAATAATTTTGTTTATACATCATTTTATTTTGACACAATCAAAATACGCTTCGAGGACGATTTCCACTTCTTTAGGAATAACTGTACAGTGTACACTAAATGTTTTTTTCTGAACAAGTGGACAACATCCACGAAATATATTGATTTTTTATGAAAATAAAGAGATATAAACAAACTTATTTGTCTTTTAACCCCTTGAGTTTTTTATGGTTAAAAGACCGGCCATCCATACACTATGAAAGTATAGATACATCGTTTTTAGAGAAAGAAATAATTATTCTTGAAATAATTGCTCATTCATAAAATCCTAAAAATAGTCAAAGCTTTCATATTTCGCGTCATTTAGATAATTCTTATTCGGTTTAACTTTAAAAATGATTTTTTTTAAATGCACGAATGAGAACATCAGTGAAACAAACGATTTTTTTACACTTTTCCTGAACAAAAGAAATGTGTTTTTCAAATATCGTGTTCTGACATTTTTTCTTCGCTTGGAGTAAAAAATGTAGTAAGTAATCGCTTATGACAACCTTTAACATTTTTGATATTAAAATTTTATTATTTAGAAATAGTAATGTTTATTATGAAATCACAAATCTGAAAGATAATTTTGTAAAGTTTCTTAAAAGCAGTACTTATTTATTTTTACGAAAATTAAAAAAATATATATTTTAAAACATTGGAAACATTGCAAACTGGGCAAAAATATTGAAAAACCAGAAGGGTTAATTTTTAATTAAATTTTTTTTTTTATCCTTAATTTTTCCCAATTTTACATTTTATATATTAATATTTTGAAAATCATAAGAGTAATGGGACTCACTAAGGCGCAGCATGTGCGTGGGCAAAATAGTTAAATATTTTTTTGTTGTACCTAGGAAAAACAAAATAGTGTTAAGCAAAAACATAATTAAAATTTGTCTAAATAGTTTGTACAAAAAGTGTATACAGTGTAATAATAAGTGTATAGTGTGATAATAAGTTTGAGTGAAAAAATAAAAGTGATATAAATTATAAAAATAAAGCTTCAACATCTGCATTGTTAAGCCATATTTTTAACGCTTTTAGGTAATTGGATATAAATTTGAACTATTAAAGAACAATTCTAAGTAAAAATAACAAATTAATAAAATTATCTTCATAACTTATATAACTTTAAAATTAGTTTTTTTTTAAGTATCTACCACAATTAAATTAACAGATACAAAATATATTTTGTTAATATATTTTAAATATGTTCTCATCCCGATACCCGCCCTCTTCTAATCACAAGCGTCTGCTTCTATAGAAGATTAATATCATTAAAAAAATGAATCAGTGAAAATTTATTATGTAATTTATTTTGTATTAAAAAAAAGTTATTTTGAAATATAAATATTATGTTAATTTTGCTGTATAAATAATGTATCTTATGTAATAAATAAATAAATATAAAAAAAATATATAAAAAAAAGTGGAGAAAAGAAGGAATTGGATGTGAAAGAGATTGGTGCCGTTTCGATCAATATATTCTCTGTCAATACATCAACATTTTTAAATTGTTTGCTTACTTTGTGCTGTGCTTGGCTCACGCAGGTCTTTAGTTAAACAATACCGACTAATCCAGGATTATTAGAGTAGGCATGGTAAATATGTACGTCCCACCGTGTCTGTCGTGATACGAGCAGTCGTCATGATTTACGAGTGCCACTAATCCCACAAGTATTGTTACTGGGACAATTAGTTTTTTTAACAATTGGTAACCCAGGGTCTCACTTGGGGGTCGGTATCGAGCAAATAGCAGAGGCGCCTCGCAAACTTTTTGTAAATGTAAATACCGCACTAGAACCTTAACTGGTTTAGTTATATTGTGAGGTTGAAGGGAGTGGGGAAGAGAAGGAGATGTGATGTAAAAGGTTTTGAATACCTGTTTATTCAGATCTGGACACCGAACACGACTAAAGCCATTAATAAATTAACATAAATTATTATAAGCAATAATTATTAGCCTGAAACACTCATCTACATTGAAAAAATCTCCCGAGAAAAGATAAATGCCGCTGACGGGACTTGAACCCGCGTTCTTCTGATATCCAAAAACAACCAACTTTATTTTTTGTAATAAAGGCATTATAAGTGCTAAATCTCCCACTAGATGGCGTCGTGACAAATTGTGTTTATATTTTTTGGTGAAATACTTTAACTTGTCAAACATTAATTATTATTTTTTTAAATTGGTAAACTAATTATTATTTTTAATTGATAAACTAACGTTTAAGGCAAGATTTTTATCCAACAACGGGTTCAGCACAAACAACGGGTTCAAGTCCCGTCGGCGGCATTTATCTTTTCTCGGGAGATTTTTTCAATGTAGATGAGTGTTTTCAGGCTAATAATTGTTGCTTATAATAATTGTTACCCTTTGTGCTATGCATAAAAAAATCTTGTCTTAAACATTAGTTTACCAATTTAAAAAATAATAATTAACATAAATTACTTTTTTTTTCAATAGAAAGAAAGATAAACATTCCCGGGTTACGAGTGATCTGACAATACTGAAAAATCTCCTAATACTACCACAGTAAGCGAAAAATGTTGCTTGTGTCGTGGTGGAGGACTTAGCCAGCCGAGGAATCAAACATGGGATGCCTGGGTGGATGCCAACTCACCCACTGACCGGTCTGAAGGTCTATTTAAAGAAAATGAATGTTTCGAATGTGGATGATGGTCTTTCGCCAGAGCGATACTGAGAGTGTATTCAACTCTGAATTAACTTTGTACTGATAAACAGAATGTTTTTTCAACCTATCTTTGCCAGCCAGATTTTAAAAATATTTGGAAAAGACAAAGTATTTTCTTATTTTTGGCATAAATCATCGTATTATTATTATTAACTTAGAAATACCGGTCAGAAAAAATTTTTTTGGAGGTTTTACGGCTGCCATTTAAAAAAAAAACTCTTAGGCTCTTGAAGTTGAAACACGGGCATATCCGGCTAATAACGATTAACGTAGTTTATGGGAAACTTTAGAACCTACTAGGTCATTCTTAATTTATTTTGAAGAAAATTACTAGACGAAAAAATTTTTGAACTACCCCGCCACTGGGTGGTTTATAATAAATATCCCTTTGTTTAAATAAAATACAATTCATCCCTCTGTTTGAACAAGACAAGTGCTCCATTGAACAAAATGACTATAATTTACTATGAGGATTACACCTTTTATACACAGATTGATTATAAGCAGGTTTGACATAAAATCTATTTTGTGCATGTTGATAAACAAATAAATATAAATATGGGGGGCGCGCGTTTAACATAACGACACTTGCAACTTGCAATTTGAGTGTAAGTACTTTTTCACTTTTATACCTATTGTTTGGCTAATTAAATTTGTTTGTATGGAGATACCTACGTCTACGTGTTTGGTGAATATTTTGAAAAATATTTCAGGCACAATTTTTTAATATTATAAGGACGGTTGTTTCACAGAAATTGATAAATTCGTAATATTTCAAAATCAATTTTCAAGTTCTATTCAAGTTATGTTATTATATCATTACGGACCAGGCTTCATACAACTGAAACAATAAAATAATAAAACTTTTAGAAAACTTGATAATTTTCTGTGAAACAACTTATTAGCACTAAAGAGCCGTTCACATTTGGCGAGGATTTTAATCGAGTGGAGAGTATAGTACCTAGTAACTAAACGCGTCCGAACACCGTAATTTTAGTAGAGAGGGTTAGTCAGCTATTTAGTAGATTCAATCCATTTCATATTTTTCGGGTGAGTAAGGACTCCCTCCACGCGTCCCTGCGCACTGACATGCGCGAACCGGCCGTTTTAGCAGAGTTCATTTGTAAACGCGCGGAAATGCCGTGGCGATAGAGCGAAGATGCTGCCCTAAAATTATTTATTAATTGGTTTTGCCAGCCTACAAAACTACGTCATTGGGTATAACCAAATTTTCGAAAACGCGTAATATAAAATAATAGGCCACTTGCATGGATTTCATAACGACTTAGAAAAAATCGTGTGGATAGATTTTTTTACTAAGATTACGAAAACGTTAGTAAATATATTCAGAAATGTATAGTTCTTTTTATCTTAAAATAAATAAATCCATTATTTGAGCTCGTGACGTCACTTCATGAAAATGTTCTGTCTTCGATTATGTTCTATTAATTTTGTAAAATTCCACACTGATTTTTTTTTGTTATATGGCAACACTTTGATTTCAGGCGAATTTTTGAATTCGACGTTTAACATTTACTATATTTATTGTTTGTTCTATGGGAACTTATCCTTTGGTTTGACGATTTTATAAAGATGGCTGTGTTTTGACAGTTGTTAAGAAGAGAACCCCGTACAAATTATTGCCATTCGTGTGGAAAACATTTTTTTTTTTTTTAAAATGATTTTCGGCTATGTAATTTTCGTTTTGTTGCACCCATAAAATTATGTCCCGTCTTTCCGGTTTATAAAAAATGGTCTGATTTTTCGGATTGAAATTTTCAAAAAATCCGCAGGGTTTCAAAAATACGATTAAAAAATAAATACGGAATGTCTTAGAATATTTGCCTAAACCGGATTTTTTTTTAATGTGATGCAAGTGGCCTATTGAATATAAATTCCAAAATAGGTACTACACTATTTCTCTAAAGTATAAACCCGTTCTTCCAAAATTTATCTAAAACAGTTGGTCGATGGTAATCTCCCTTTGAAATAATGGTAAATATGCATTTAGTCCACCTCACGGATAATACGGAACGTTCGTGTTGTCGAAGTTTGATGCACGGATAATACGGAATATTCCTTTTTTATGTTGAGGTTAAACTACGAAAGCTGCATGTCATCATAAATTAAAAAAAAACATCCCAGGTTCTCAATGGTTTGTTTGGCAAATCAGGGGTTTTCTAGCGGGTTTGTGTAATTATGATTGATTGTTTATGAAATAAAAATGGTAAATATAAAATGGCGTTACCGCGTAAGCGAATTAATTTAAACAAAGTTAAAATGTTAAACGCATATTATTTGCATACTTTTTGTCTCCCGCGACATAAATACTTACTTTTCGTGATAATAAAGCTAAATCTAACTATTTGAATGAAAAATATTCCGTATTAACGAGTAAGCGGTTTAAAGCATAAATAATAAAAGTATCAACGACATTTTTAACTTAAACAGCTCACCTAAATAATAAATTATTTTAAAAAATATTCACAATTTTTTAAATCATTCCTGTTTTATATCCTTCGTGTAAGAAAATAAACTCACCTGCCCAGCACGAAAGTTATACGACATTCTTCGTGATCACTAAATACACCACAGAAAAACAGATCAACAATCAATCAGCAAACTTCAACAATATATTTTCATTATACAATCAACTATGGTTAATTTAAAATTAATTTCAATTACTCCGACAGTAAAACCTCACAACGCACGATTTTATTCAAAAAAACTGACAGCAAAATAACGTTCTTTTGTTTTAAAATATTCGCGTGTTCTTTATTGAAAGGTTCTAAATAATTAGCAGGTTCAATAATTGCACGCAGAGAAAATGATGGTAAAATATTCGAGCGTCAGTTTTGTGGACTGAGTGAGAACTAACAAATGGTTTTCCGCCTACAAGGATTATAAACGGGTTTTTCCACGTGTATCGGCCAAACAGGACTTGCAACTATGACTACCCCATATAGGCTACAGACGAATAATCTAAAATAGGCCTTTATAAGGAAGTTCCCGGTTTAATAGCTTACAGGATAAATTTACCTCCAGTTCAAATCAACCGGGAAAAATGACAAAGGATTGGCGTAAATCGATAATATCAACTTTCATAAACAACTTGTGGTTACTATACGGCTTTGCATGAGTTTTAACATATTTTTTGGAAATCTTTAAGGAACAAATAGCGTTGCATCATATCTTTTTTAAATACATCTATTTGATCACTTCTTCAAAAACAGCAAACTTATTTTGTGGCACCATTTTAATTCAAATTAATAAATTACTTTGTTTTTACCACTATAATTGACATCTATTTAAATTTCACTTTTGTTTTCTTGATTGAATGAATGGATGCCGTGGACATCCTGTCGAACTGAAACTCGGCAGATAGACTCGTCGTCGATGACAATGAATTCTATCAATTTTGGTGGTAATCACTCACATACATAAAATAAAATAAAGACCGGCGAAATAATTAAAAATAAACGGCGAATTGCGAAATAAATTTCTGAAAAAATCTGAATTAGCAAAGTAGTTAGCGCGGTTGATTCTAATAACTGGGAAGGAATGTTCAAACCTCAGTCAAACCAAAAAAAAAAGATTTAAAAGACGTTTGAAAATATAAGGTAAAAAACTGTGTTTTATACGGGTTGATTTTTTTGGTAGTTAAAAATATAATGTACCTAAGTTTTAATTTTAAAGTACTATAGCACACGATTGATCCTAGTTTCAGGCCCCCTAGCACGGTCGATCGATATGTTTAAATTTGAAAATCAATTTGTGTACCTGAATAAAAGCGTCGAACAATTTTGAGTGTCATAAAATTTGTTCCGTTTAAATTTGTAGGTTTACGGTTTACCCAAAAGTCAGCTATGGATCTTTGAAATATCTAAGAAATTGTAATAACATAAATCTAATCGAATTGTTTGTTCAATGAGAACTAGTCCCACTAAAGCCTCCTGTTAATCAAGCTTTGTTGTTACGAAATTTGCTTTGCTTTGTTGACCAGGCCCCCTAGCACAGTCGATCGATAAGGATTGATAGGATAACTTTCGGTAATTTCTCATCGTTCCTTAGCATCACTGCAGATCGCCAACGAATAAGTTATAGTTCACAATGACTAAGTGTTCTTAATATCTTCGACGTCAACTGTTGTTTGTACTTTTGGGTAAACCGTAAACCTACAAATTTAAACGAAACAAATTTTATGACCCTAAAAAATGTTCGAGGTTTATTCAGGTACACAAATTGATTTTCAACTTTATACATATTATGTAGGTTGAGAGAATTTATTAAAAAAATCTCCAAATTATTATTGGAAATGCGTTACAGCGTAGATGTAGATGCTAGGGCTGTATAAGGATTTTCAAAAACGTACGAACAATATTTTTTCGAATTTTCTATGGGTTATACTTTCATATGTTTCAAAATGTTTAATAAGTTACACAGTATTTTATTCAGATTTTTAATGGGGTTTTAGGGGTCGCTACCAACTGTGAAAATGTAGGTGTTTAAAGAAAAGTATAAGAAGTTTTTATTTCAAGCATATTTTTACAAAATGTAGTTTAACACAAGATTAAAATCGATGAAATTATTATATACGTCACACATACGCTTGTAGGCGTTATTTTATGCCACAATAAAGAACTCCTTCTAACTTAAAAAACTGTTTTTTTTAGCGTTAATAAAATTGTTAAAATAATTGTCAAAGTTTTAATTTTTCAAGATCCCCCGAAAACCACCGCATGTGTTGGGAATCGTGTGACGTCATCACTCACTACGTATAAGATATTTTTATTTTCAACAGGTGTTCATTTTGTATGACAGTTATATGGAAGAAAGTATAATACTATTCGATAAGTTAAAATATTATTTAGGTGGAATTATTTGTTTATTATGTATATTATATTTATTATAATGCATCGAAACTTTGATCAATTGTAGCGGCCCCTAAAATTGATTTAAATGAAAAAAATAAACGTGTTTATTTTTTTGGTTATTGAAATCATTTTAAAGTGTGACCCGATAAAAAAGACGAACTTTTACTTTTTGATCAACCTAACGAGGGTAGGTACTGTTCGTGCCTTATTTTAATTGTTTTAATAAATAATAAGGTAGATACTGAGTCATGTCTACAACTTTTCACTCATCGCCAACTGCCACCAGTCACTTACATAAATAATATAATGTTATTACACGAACGGTTACCGTTAAACGAAGTTGAATTCATTACCGACGAAAGCATTAGGGATTCGCATCAATCACGAATATCGTTATCAGGTTATACAAGATATTACAATCACGTTAACAGTATGATAATAGTTTCACCCTACCGGGACCCTACAAAACTAGGGCAAAATAAATAAATATTATTATTTTCACAATATTTCGGTTATTCTTGGAGTTATGGGGAAACATTACCGCCATAGACATACATATATTTTGTACGTCCGTGATTACCGCCCATATTGTCATCAAAAGGCTATTCAGTGCCATTTTTTTTTTGACATTTGAAATGTCACAGTTAAACGCAGACTTAAGGTGCGTTTCAGCCTTCTATCAAATTGATTTGAAAACAACATTGTTTAAATTTATTTATTTATTTTTTAATTGTAAGAATAGTTAATTCAAATCACAAACAAGTCCTGCTAAGCCAATTGAATTGGCTTGTCAACAGGTGCTTATAGTTTAGTTACATTAACATTTTAAAAGTTATAATTTTACATCTTATATCTACAGATTCAACATTTTTTCATACAAATCAATATAAATAAATTTTTTTCCGATAGCCAATTTTTCACCATATATTTAACCTTATTCATAGAATTTCATAGCTTTATAGTGTCAGGTAATAAATTAAATATCTTCGGTATGTTGTATTCAAACGTTCTCTGTCCGTACTTATTATTAAATTTCGGAACTACTCGAATTAACCCGTCGTAGCGCGTGAATCAAGTGCTGTATTTATGTTCTAATTTCTCTTTGTGCTGCGGGGTAAATATATGCTGAATTATAATTTTTTGCCATAGTATTGCCTTAACAGGTAAAATATTGGCACTCTCGTGATTTTTAAAGTGAAAACTTCTTTAGCACGGTTGTAATTTGAAACTCTATGAAACGAAAAATCGATACTTAAAAGAGACAAACATATACATCTGTAGGATTAAGCCTGCGAGAGAATGAGAAAGTCTTTGTGCGGTGCTTCGTATCAGTCTTGTCTATTTTAGTTTTCTGAAGGTTTTACTTCTACCGCTTGTGAACTGCACACTTATAATTTTTGAAGCGAAAACTTCTTTAACACTGCTGTGATTTTTTTTATTAGTGACTATTTAGTTACAGGTTTGATGAAAATTACAAGATATGATGATATATATAAATATTTAATCCGTTTGTTCTTAGTCCTCCTCACTAGGTGGTCCTGTGCTGAGGCGGACTGGTAGATTTCTTTGATTTTCTGTTATTTAGTTTCTATGATGTTTTTAATACATTCTCTAGTATGTCTGAATTAATATCTTTTACCCATGTTTTGATTTTTTCCTTAAACTTATTTATCTTTTCTATCTTTTTCAGACTTGGAGGAAGGATGTTGTAAAGTTTAGTTGCAAGATATATGTGGTTTCTTTGGCCAAAACTTGTCTTGAATTTTGGAACATCTCGTATATCCTTTTTTGAGGCTCTTGTGTCATGTATCCGAGTTTCATTAGGAGATTTTCTGTTTTTAAAATGATGTATAAGAATATTCTTGGCATATATTTGTTTTAAATTAAGAACTTCAAAACACTTAAAAATATCTTTTGAGGGGGTTCTGATGAGTAATTTTAGTATGGTTTTTATAATGCTCTTCTGAGCAATATCTAAGTGGTTAATATGATTTGCTGTAGCAGATCCCCATACTAGAATTCCGTACTCAAGACGGGAATGACATAAGGCATAAAATACTTTTTTGATGTCTTTCCTAGGTAGTATGTTTCTTAGGTTTTTGAAGAAATACACAAGTCTCGTGAGCTTTTTAGTGATTCCATTTATGTGTATGTCCCATCTAAGGTTTTCGTCTATTTCCACTCCTAGATATTTAATACTTTTTGCCTTTGTTATAATAGGGCAAAAGCAATGTGACTTATTGTTTTGACACTCGTGCAGAAACTCGATGAAACGGAAACGGGCGACACTAAAAGGAGGCAAACACATACATCTATAGGATTTAGCCTGGGATAGAATGAGACAGACTAATCGGTGTCTTCTTTGTGCGGTGCTTCGTAGAATAAAATCTTAAATAATTTTCAAACTTGGTAAAAATACTATAATAAATAAAGCCTACAATTATCCTACTCCTGATACTCTGCATTCGTCTCATTCTCTCGAAGTTTAGTTTTCTGAAGGTTTTACTTTTACCGCGTGTGAACTGCACACATATTTATTTCCGATCACAGTTTGTTCAAAAACGGATTTAACGGGAACCTTTCAACTGTCAAAAAGCAAAATGGCGCCGAGTGGCCATTTGATGACTTTGTCACAGGTGAATTTCTGTGAAACTAGTGGGCCTAAATGAGTACTATTTCTATGAAAGTACCGCTTCCAGTCATCTGGAGCCAGCGAGACTATGGCCTAAGTCACCCTAGTGGTATATTGCGAGGCTTAAAGTAGCGGGGCGAACCAGTGAGAGAACTAGTGGCCCAAAATTAATCCTTTTTCTATGAAAGTATACCGCTTCCAGCCATCTGGAGCCAGCGAGACTATGGCCTAATCTAATCTCCAATTGTGATATATTGCGAGGCTAAAAGTAGCGCGGCGAACTAGTGGGAGAACTAGTGGCCCTAAATTAATCCCTTTTCTATGAAAGTACCGCTTCCAGCCATTTGAAGCCAGCGAGACTAGGGCCTAAGTCACCCTAGTGGTATATTGCGAGGCTAAAAGTAGCGGGGCGAACCAGTGAGAGAACTAGTGGCCCAAAATTAATCCTTTTTCTATGAAAGTATACCGCTTCCAGCCATCTGGAGCCAGCGAGACTATGGCCTAATCTAATCTCCAATTGTGATATATTGCGAGGCTAAAAGTAGCGCGGCGAACTAGTGGGAGAACTAGTGGCCCTAAATTAATCCCTTTTCTATGAAAGTACCGCTTCCAGCCATTTGGAGCCAGCGAGACTATGGCCTAAGTCACCCTAGTTGTATATTGCGAGGGTAAAAGTAGCGGGGCGAACTAGTGGCCCTAAATTAATCCTTTTCTATGAAAGTATACCGCTTCCAGCCATCTGGAGCCAGCGAGACTATGGCCTAATCTAATCCCCAATTGTGGTATATTGTGAGGCTAAAAGTAGCGGGAGAACTAGTATGAGAACTAGTGGGCCTAAATTTTTTTTTAAAGTACCACTTCCAGCCATCTGGAGCCAGTGAGACTATGGCCTAATCTAATCTTTAATTGTGGTATATTGTGAGGCTAAAAGTAGTGGGGAGAAATAAAAGGGAAAGGGAATGAGGAGGAAAAATGTATTATTGACCTATTTAGATGGATTAAGTCCTACATTAGTAATCGCAATCAGGTAATATTAATCAACGGTGTCTACTCAAAGTCTATAGAGGTAATATCCGGTGTCCCACAAGGTTCCCACCTAGTTCCGCTATTCTTCAACATTTATATAAACGACATTGGATCATGCTTTCAAAATTCCGAATTTGTGCTTTAAGCTCATGACATAAAAATATTCAAAGATGTGCATTCTCTTTCTGACTGTGAAGCGTTACAAGTGACCTAGATAGGCTTTGCAAGTAATGCAAAGTTAACTGTTTAGATATCAATGTTTCCAAATGTCATACTATGACATTCACCAGAAATAAACATGTAATTAAGTACTCTTTTCAATCAACAATAAACCTGTCATCTCTAAAACGGAATGTAAAGATCTTGGTGTTTACCTTGATAGCAATCTTAAATTTAATAATCACATCGACTCAATCGTTTACAGGTCATATATGTAAAATGCTTGGTTTTGTTCTTCGTATAAGTAAAGTGTTCAGTAACCCGCATACAGTAGTTATGTTATATTTTGCATTAGTCAGAAGTATACTGGAATATGCCTCGCCAATTTGCAACCCGCAGTACAAAGTATACATAGATAGCATAGAACATATTAAAAACAAATTTATAAATTACCTTACCTTCAAATTTAACAATAACTATGAATGCACATTTCAAACTTTGCAATCAAGACGAGTAATAGCTAATTTGACATTTATACACAAAATTTTAAATAATAACATTGACTGCACCGAACTTCTTTCCCTAGTTAATTTTAACATACCATGAAGATGTACACGCCATACAGAACTATGCCACACGCTTAATTACAAGACAAATTCAGCAACTAATTCGCCAATCAATCGTGCTCTTCATATTATATTCAATAATATTAATCTAAATTCTAATATCGACATTTTCTCCGATTCACTGCCCAAATTTAAAAAGAGCATCATGTCAATCATATAAATTGTTTAATGCGTATACTTATGTACATAAATACATACATATTTACACATACACACACACACACCCTCTCACACCTTCCCACTACACACATTACCCGGTAATTACTTAATATGCACACCATAAATAAGACACTACAATGAAACACTAACTAAGTACCCACCATGAATTATATTTATTAATTGTAATTTTTTTCTCACCAATGGATAATATAATGTACTGTTTGTTTCTGTTTATAAATAAATAAATAAATTACAAAATGGAAACACAAATTTCAATAAAAAATCATCTTAAATTTGCATCCCTGATTGGTGTATATTGTGAGGCTGGTGATAGTGGGAAAAGGAACGAGGGAAGTAGGTACCAAGTTTTTAAGATCTGGTGAATAAACTTCAATATAGGAGAACAAATTTATATTTAATTTTTATAAGAAAACTTTATTTTTATACTTTTTTGAAGGTTATTCCCACCAGTGAAATATATCATATTAGAATAAGTTAACAATAATAATCTAAACGAAAATATGAAAGAGAACAAGACACAGAAAAACAGAAAAAGACAATGGTCGCAACTGGGACTCGAACCCAGACCTCTCCGTCTAACCGGGACGAGTGCGTTAACCAATTTCGCTATTGCCACCTTCTGTCAAAACGTCATAATTGTCAATCTCATATTTTCAAATTTAAGAATTACATTATTATCAACAATTTTTTTTAAAAATTTTTTTTTAATTTTTTTTAAATTTTTTTTTCTCCATATTACGGGCAACTACCCTTTTTATTGGAAACAATCATTCTAAGAATTGGTTTGTGACCTGGATAGCGTCTCGGATAGATATATCCGAATTTATTTATATGGAACAATTGACTTTTATGAAAGTCTAATTGAATATTCAATTTTTATAAGAAAACTTTATTTTTATACCTTTTTGAAGGTTATTCCCACCAGTGAAATATATCATATTAGAATAAGTTAACAATAATAATCTAAACGAAAATATGAAAGAGAGCAAGACACAGAAAAACAGAAAAAGACAATGGTCGCAACTGGGACTCGAACCCAGACCTCTCCGTCTAACCGGGACGAGTGCGTTGACCATTGTCTTTTTCTGTTTTTCTGTGTCTTGTTCTCTTTCATATTTTCGTTTGGATTATTATTGTTAACTTATTCTAATATAAAATTTATATTTATTGATTTAAGGTACAAAGTCAATTTCCGTTAAATCACGAGCATTTTTTCCGTTTCTTGGGCATCTAACAGCTTCTATTGCGGTAGCAAGGTCCGTTTCTGTAACTAGAATCGTTTTTCGTAGTTATTTAGCGTAGGCATATTTTGGTATGATACAAGTGAAATGGAGTTAACGATCGGTGGGCGGGACCTGTAAATGGACGCCCCATTGCAGCATTGGTGGCCTGAGATGAAGGGCGGGTCCTATCGCAATCGCAGCATCCGGGAATACAACAAATGAGACCATGGACCATGATCTGTATACAGGATGTATACGATGTGTTCAATTTCTAAAAGAGCATTAGGAGTGAGTATTTTTTTCTTTCAATGAAAAGTGATAGGTATTCTAATACTTCCTCTCCTTCTACAGTATTATAATACATCTTCTCCGTCCCTTTTCCCCAGAACTTCCTCTCTTTCCTTTCCCTAAAAGACTCTCCACACATCATCACCAAAGATGACATATGCCCTGAGGGATATTTTATTTATTTATTTATTGCCCAGAGGTTTTACATCTTTGGTAGCACAATTAAATCATAGATGATTTTTAAGCAGATATAGAAATAATAAAAATAAAATTTGATAAAAAATGCTATCACAAAAATGACACATGTCACAAAAAAAAAATAGATTTGATAAGTTTACAAAAATACAGCGATTTGATAAGTTTACAATAATAATAATTTTTTACAAGATCCACAAAATTCGCCAAATTGATGTTAAATATATCAACATCACCCAAGTACTGATTTCCCATAGTGTGAAATCGTTGTATCAGAGATTGGGCAATATAGTTCCGCTTATGAATGCTGCAGTAAAATAGTGTATTTTGTCGGTTACTTTACTGTCGGTATTCGTAAGTTTATTAGTTGCAGGAGTTCGCAACAGTCGAATTTATAGTTAAGTATTTTGAATAAAAATGTTAAGTCGTTTATTTTACGTCTGTTTTCTAGTATGTGTACTTTTAGAATATTTAGTAATAGATTATATTCTGTCTTCTAGAGGGATATTTAATTTAAAATTTATAAAATGCAGTTTTTTTTTTAATTCGCTCAATATTATTAACGTGAATTTTGTAAGATGGAGACCAAACTACCGAGTTATATTCAATTTGGCTTCTAACTAGAGATACGTATAATAATTTAATGGCTTCTATCGAATTAAAGTTTTTATAGTTGTTCTTAATACGAAGCCTAGTGTTTTCATACCTTTGTTCATAATTTGGTGGATATGATTGGCGAAACTTAGTTTTTCATCCAAAATAATTCCAAGATCTCTCATTTCTGTGACTCTTTCTAAAGCTGTGTTATTGATGGAATTCTTCAGGGCCTCCTGTATGGAGCTAATGTAAAAAATAAATGTACAGGGTATAACAGCACGTACCCGAAGGATTTAACCAGTTTCTCTGAGCATATTTGGAGTAAAAATGTTAATGTTATTTTACAACTAAGAACTTTAAATATTTTTCCATCACACGTCGTAACTGACTAGTCAGGAGAGTAGTGTATTTGTAGCCTGGCGGGTCACTCGATAACCGTTGCATCTCGTTCGAGCAGAAATGTAACACATGAAACAGCGCGCGTATCACTTAAACCCGCCGATTGGATGGGATCAGTGACGACGTGTGATTGCAAAATATATATTTTTGTTTTTAATAGAAAAAAATATCATCAGACATCAAATCTCATCGTATGACATCCACATTTGTTTTTGTCCAAAATGCTTAAGAATCGCTTCTTACAATCTTCAGACAAACTTCCTTTATAATACTGAATAGGTACATTTTAAAGATAAATTTAATTGTTCGTACCTACCTATACTATTCTCTCCTTCAATGGGGGTATTTCCACGTTTTTTTATTGCTTGAAAAAATTAAGCAAAAAATTACGATGATTACCTACAGCATTTTTGTTTTATTTTTATGTTGACGAGGGAGCTTCTACAGGGAGTTTCCCATTTTTGAATTACCGCTAAAACGATATTTTGGGGCGTGGCTATCATGTGACGTCATGAGTGCGGACGCTCAATGACAGTGTTTATTTATGCTGGTTTAGCTGAGCTACACTTGTGATGTCACAAAAGCATTTGCAAAAAACGGGCCGTTTTGATTTTTCCAGTTTTAGAGCGTTTTTAAAATTAATAATATTGAATGAAAACATAAAAAACAAACATTTTTAGTAAGATGATTAAAATCAGAAAAATTATCTTTAAATATTCCGTACATTTTCAACAGAATCCCTCGTTTGTGGAAATACCCCATTAGTCTCTCAGAGTTCCCAAATTGGGAATGTCTTGTCTAAGTCATGCTGGCTTTGGCCAATTGTGACTATCGTAAATCAGAAAAAAGAGATTCTTGCTTGTATATATATAAATACTGAATGATTATTTTTTTCCTTTTTAATACTATTTGAATGCCGATTTTATTTGCGTGAGTTAATGCAAATCTTGGAAGTGGAAATTAACCCAGTCCCCGACATTCGATCGAGCTGAAACTCGGCAGATAAGCACTCACGTACACACATACTTACACACACACACACACGCACCCTTTTTCTGAAATTTGATTAAATTATGAGGCAACTAAGTCGTGTTAAAGTCGTTAGATAAACTTTTTTTCTGGTTGATTTTCTTTTACGCTTGAAGTTTCGATATTTATTCATTTTCTTTTAAATTTAATTTGTTTATTTAACCCATCTTTACGAACAACAATAACACAAACTGTTAATTTTTTGATTACTTTGATTTTTATTCTTTATGCCCTTCCGGAAAACTGTATTTTATTGATTATTTTTGAATCCTACAGAAATGCCGGTTGATTGATTTGCCTCAACACCTTGGTAGGTACCTGTGGGATAATAATACTGCCTATAATGTCTGCCTGCTTATGTATTCAAAAACATTATTTTAAATGAAGTTCTTTTATTTTTCCATAATTTTATACTCATTCCTTCAATGTCAGCTTTGTTTTTTAAAAATCAGTTTTGTTTTATTATTATTCGTTAATTTGATGTCAGATCGAGAATGACAAAGATTAAAAAAAGTGTTACTTCATCAAGTTACATAAAATTCTTAAAAACCACGTACTTGGCTAAAAAACTAATAGTTATATTATGTTGCAATCATCTGATCACCTTGGCACTCATCTTAAAGATGCTCAACATTTGTAATGAAGTGGACAGTTTAGTTATAGTTCCAATATTCGATATAAACTTTTGGTGTTACATACTCATATACATTGCAATCAACATCTTCGGTTTTGCCATAGGAAAATACTGGAGAAGATATTTGTCGTATATTTACGTTATTTTAATAATATTGCACGTATTCACGGTGTTGTTTGTGATAATGCGTATTCAAGCAGCAAACTTTGCGATAAGAGCTACGAGACACCTGGGGCATACGTTTAATATGGCTCTTACAACATATGACGATACGGTTGTAAGGAGACTCTTGTACGCAGAAAGAACTTTATCTTGTTGCGGTTTTACAAGTCCCGATTTATGGATACAATTTGGATTTAACAAGTCCGGTCACCTCAGTCGGCCCTGTGATTTCGAAGTCAGTTGTAATCTCGCGTTTTCCAATTATGTGATCGATTCTGTGAACTTGCTCTCCTACTTGTATATTGCTACTACTATGTCAACATTTGCCCATTTTTTATACACTGCTGAGTTATTTTTAGTGTTTCGTCGCCTGGCGCGTAAAACTTACAGTGTGAAATTTTACAGGAGAATGAAAAAAACTCATTTTTGATCTGTGTCTGCCTTCTTAAGAATCATTCTCATAGATTTATTTGTATTAATTGGTACATCCATTAACATTATTAATATAAATATATATTGTTTGGAGGGGCACCTTCATTTTCCAGCAATACAATTGTTTTTTTCACTCTCCTGAAAAATATTAATTGTTTTTCACATTGGAAGTATTACGTGCCTAACGACGATATTATAAGCATTGCAAATTTGCAGATGCAGAAGAAACAAAACAATGAATTTCAACTAATTTCGTTTTCTATGCTTCCCATATTTCCTAGGCACCTTTTTCTTTGATTTGTTTATTTTAGAACATATTTTTCATTGAACTGTATTTTTAATCATAGGTATATTATTTTTTCATAAAAAAAATCCTCACAACTTTTTGTGTAAAATTTTATAAATCTATATTTTTCTATATAATACGCTCCATATAATTAATCACCTTGCCAAAATATTATGTCGCTTCGTGAATTTATTACTAACACATGTTGAAAATTGCAATTTTTGAGAAAAATAATAACACTTTGGTTACACGTTGTACCCACTATGTAATTGGAAGGAGAATAAAAATAAATTGTTGTATTCTACACCTTTTCGAAGACATCATATTAATATACTTTACTATGTACATATTTTATAGTTCTCCGAAACTCTTCATAGTAAGGAATCCGAATTTCCTTTCGCAAAGTATTATAAGCACATAAAATCTGACAAGTCTCAAGATATATTACCAACCAACTAACCATCACGCCATTTCCCCGCACAGATATGCAGAGAGGACGCACCGCTAAACTACTCGGTCTAGGCACACCCTTTGCCTTACTGATATTCATACATACTTTTCAATTATTTGGACTTTTGACATGACCCGACTCAAGTATATGATTCACTTGATCGTGCCATGTCTTGTACCCATAACCGTGCCATGTTATAATAAACTTAAATACAGAATAACTCTCAAGATATAGTAAATTTGGTTCCATGATAGTTCATCCTGCAACATTTTCGGCTTTCTGTGGTGGTAGTAGGAGATTTTCAAACATTGTTGGGTTATTCGTAATCCGGGAATGTTTGTCTTTCTTTTTAAAAAAAAAAAAAAAAAAAAAAATTCATTCGGCGACGGTTCATCCGGCGACAGTCCATCCGGCCGACAGTTCATCCTGCCGACAGTTCATCCGGCCGACAATTCATCCGACGACAATTCATCTGGCCTGATCTTTTAGAAGATTTTTTCTTCAAGTAAGTATGCAAAGAGGATATACGGCCGTACAACCAAAATCGATATACTTATATCCGAAGGCATCTTGAGTGGAAATCCGCTGTAACCTAACTTAACCTAACCGAACCTAACCTATCAAATTAGTCAATTCACCCTAAAAAGATGGCGTTAATTTCAGATAAAAAGTTATATTATATGCAAGTAGGAATCTTTACGGTTTTTTGCTAAGCCGACTGCACGTATAAATATGTCCTATTTTGTTATTCACGCATGCTTCTTCGGAGAGTGGAAATTATTGTTAGTAAAAATATTTTTACAGCGGATTTCCACTCAAGATGCCTTCAGATATAAGTATACCGATTTTGGTTATACGGCCGTATATCCTCTTTGCATAATTACTTGAAGAAAAAATCTTCTAAATGATCAGGCCAGATGAATTGTCGGCCGGATGAATTGTCGGCCGGATGAACTGTCGGCAGGATGAACTGTCAGCAGGATGAACTGTCAGCAGGATGAACTGTCGCCGGATGAACTATCGCCGGATGAATTGTCGCCGGATGAATTGTCGGGTCACCAGTAAATTTACTACAATCATGGAATAGCTGACAACTCTCAAGATCCAGTAAATTTATTATAAACGTGGAATAGCTGACCAATCTCAAGATACAGTAAATTTATTACAAACGCGAAATAGCTGACAACTCTCAAGATATAGTAAATTTATTACAAACATGGAATAGCTGACAAATCTCAAGATATAATAAATTTATTATAAACATGGAATAGCTGACAAATCTCAAGATATAATAAATTTATTATAAACAGGGAATAGCTGACAACTATCAAGATACATTAAATTTTTTGCAAACGTGGAATAGCTGACAACTCTCAAGATACAGTAAATTTATTACAAACATGGAATAGCTGACAAATCTCAAGATATAGTTAATTTATTGCAAACACGGAATAGCTGACAACTCTCAAGATATAGTAAATTTATTATAAACACGGAATAGCGGACAACTCTCAAGATATAGTAAATTTATTACATACATGGAATAGCTGACAGCTACGTTTGGTGATTTAGCAGGGTGCCCGGGTTCATGGGGGGGTGAGGTTTGTCTAGGTATTGGAGGCGGATGACCAGGACACACTGAACCCCAGATTCCTACCCACCCCTCAAACCCTTTTCCTTCCCAGAACTCTCCTTTCCTTCCTTTCCTCAAAAAACCCTCCAAACAGCATCCCCAAAGATGACATAGGCCCTGAGGGAAATTATTTTCCTCGGGGCCTCCTGTGTGGAGCTCATGTAAAAAAAACTCAAGATATAGTAAATTTATTGCAAACACGGAAAAGCTGACAACTCTCAAGATAAAGTTATTTAAATTTTACATAGTTCTATTATTTTAAGATTCTATTCACTGCCTTAGTAAGAAGTAATTAAGAATACAATTTCACATACTAATAATAATACAATTCCATAAAAAAATTAGGTAGGCCTTATATTTTTTAGGTATTTTTTATATTCTCTTATTTGCTATTCTACTATATAAAAGCCCTAAGAGCATAAATAAATGTATACTAACAATAATCAGGACATACAAGACTAGGAATAAAAACACAACTTATTAAATACATATAAATATGAGGTATATCTGGTAAGAGACAAATATCTTGGCTGCGAAATGTATGAGAGTGGACCAGTATTAGAAGTGTGGAGGAGCATTTCCGGGCAGCGAAAGACAGAGATACATTTACCGTGATCGTCAATGGCACACGAAGAAGAAGGTGTCTAAATACACATGAAAAAAATTGCCAGTGTTGAAAATTTGATGTGTTGATGAACTATTTTAATTGCATTGTTTTTTCCATGTGTTTGTAATGCATTCATAGCCGTGATGTACTCGGCTTTTATAAATTTTTATTTAATATTTTTGAAAATATCAACAGCCTTTATCATGCTACCCTCCCTTTAGCAGGGGGAGGATTTTCCCACGTATAAATAGGGCGGATGCTGCACCCACCCCCGTCAGTGTTCATCTCGTGGTCCACGTGACATCATCACGTCCCTTCCTCGAGAGGAAATGTGTCAAATCACTGCGAAAATTTTAATAAATAAATGTATTTGTTTGACTCAGTGTCTTGTGATAAATTAATATTGTGATATATTATGATCAAGGTGATTAAATATAATATATTGTTTCCCGCCAAGTTTAAAGTGTCGATGAAATAGTAGCCTGTGAAAAAATTCGAATAGGTAAATATATTAATAGCAGACCCGGCTAACTTCGTACCGCCTCAGAATCAATAACTGTTGTGTTAACTTATTAGCTGAATTAAATTCAGTTTTTTTTATTAAGTTGAAAATTACACAATGAAGCTATTATCTATGTTTTGCGCGTGTTTTGTTTTTGTCTGTGTTGTAGATGGCGTTGTGTACGGATTTATATGTTTGTGATTTTCTTACTTTTTCACTTACTTACTGGAATTGCGTTTCATTTTATTTATACGTGTGAGGGAGTGTATTATATTTATTGTATTTTTCCTTTGGAGGGTGCAGACATAGGTACTTCACCGTTTGTCTCATTTTCGACTACTGACATTCAGTCTCAGTATGTAAGAAATAGGGGCAGCATTATATGTTTAAGAACAAAAGCAAAACAATTAGCATATTGACATTTGACGTTTTGAATTTTTAGAATTCACTCACTATTCAATATTATATTTATCACAATATCGCTGCAGCTCTTTCAAAATATGAAAATTAGTTCCATACAAAATGTATGAAGAAAATAATTCTCTTAATAATAATTTTTTTCGTTAATTTTTCCAATTTTTTTAATAGCCAATCTGCTATTCGGGCGGAGACAAGTCCAACAAATCAAAGATCTTAAAACTCAGTCCAGCTGTTCTTGAGTTATAAATGGGTTAATTAACCCGACATTGTTTTATATATTAAGATTTTCGACATAATTTTAATTTCTATAAAATACATTGGTGTCACTATAGACTAAATAAAATGTGAAAGGCAAACAACTCGAATGATAGCTACCCGTATTTAGTTTAGATAGATGATTTTTATAAATTAAAATGAATTAACAATTTAACGTTTTTTTATTTTTTTTTACAAAATACAAAATTTTCGGATAAACGGAGAAATCTTAGTGAATTTATTGGTGGTAAAGCGCATCAATAAGAAGTTTTTTTTTATGTTTCCTTATTCGTCTTTGGAGATGTCGAACACCCGGAAATCTCCATCGCTTGAGTAGAAAAAAATAAAATCCACCAATAATTTAATAGCTTCATTCTACTCCATACTAGGAAGAAATAGTCGATTATTATCAGACAATAAATAAACTAACTGAAAACATTAACTTCGTTTAGACCACTATTTGATAATAAAGTCATTTGACTTGTATTGAATGTGACGAATGGATCTGGATTTTCACTCTACACGAAGACACAAACACTCATATGATAAAGGAATGAATTGTTTAGCAGGGTCTAGACGCATACAAAAATGTGCAAGGACACGCCCCCATTGGCAATGTTTATATTGGGTCCTTACATATGAAATTGGCGTTTTGCCATACTGGCAACTTTGATCTCAAATATCTTCTCTTTGGTTAGGAATTCAAATTTATACAGCTAAAATAACTCATGTATAGTTTAGCAAGAAAGTGTAGAAAATAAATGATGGCGCTGCGATCGTTTTTTAGGTTTTAAATGGCAACACCAAGCTGGCTCATAAGACAATGAATGTATGTTTTTAAAACACTTTGGCCAAAATGCATATTTCATAGCGTATTTGTACATTCAAAAATTTTGCACAAAAAACTGGAATTTAATGGAAGTAAAATAAAACAATACAAGTTTTAAGTGGGCGTTTATTTTGGTATAAAAAACGTAGGTACTTAAAATTTTGAGTCTATTTATTCAACACCCGACATTATTGTCTTCGTCCTCATGTGATTCTTCTTCTTCTGTATCTTCATCTTCATCTAAACGTATTATCAGTTCATCGATATCAACATATATAGTACTGCCTCGTGCATTATATTCTGCCTCAATTTTCATCACGTGTTTTGCAACAGTTTTCCCAATCATCAGCACTTTTATGCTATTACATATTATTATTATTATTATGCAATTTTACGTTTTCCCGGTGTTTCAAATTTTCCTTCAGCCTTTTCCCCTTCCTTGACGTTTCATCTTACCGTTGATTCAGATTTACCTGTGTGTGGAAAACGTCATTAAAATTATTATTCTATAGAAAGTAATTTAATATTTAAAAAAACACACTAGATAATATTCATTTGGTTCCAATGGGAGGGGGAAATAACTGTTGATCGAAAGAGACCATGCAGAGCATTAGCAGGACATGAAATCTCACAATAAATTCACCCGTTAGGTACATACCTACGTACACAATTTGAATTTTTAATGTCCGCTACAAAATGATCGAAATGTGACAGGGTCAGCGCGACGTTATATTTGCGCAGATTTTTGTCGTTTCAGAAAGGCCACTATCACAAAAGGTACAGAAGTGGTCTCCCGATCGGGCTTAATTGCACGCGGCCTTCTGTCAGAACCCACTGACCAACACACGGCATCTAAATCTACCATGACTTATAGATTGTAAATTATAATGGTTTATTAACTGCTCGTATAAAATAAAAAAAATAACAAAAGCTTTTTATTAAAAACTAAAAACCTATTTAGATTCTGAGTTTGTCGATCAATGAATATAAATGTTGAATTCCTCATTACTTAAAACGTTAGAAAGTAAAAAAAAAATGTTTTAGAATCTTTATACGCAAACGATTTCAATAAATCTTTGAATAAATTAATTAAATTAAATCAGTTCGCAATATTTCCTTGAATCTTGAGGTCATCTTTAACAAGATCTTCATCGCTAATGTTATAAATATTGATAATATCAGTCATGTTTAAGTCAGCGTCCGATCGTAAAATCAGACAGATCAGAATGCGCCTAGCTACTTCGTGAAGTGCCTGGCGCATCATGATCGGCCTGATTTTACGATTTGCTGCGTCATATGTAACACGAGCTCACGCACCTACACCCTACACCGCTGCTCAGCGAGCGGATAAACAAACGATGCGCGAATTACTGCAGGATATTAAAAAAAAAAAAAAAATCAATAAAATTCATCTTTATAAAATGAATTTTACAAAATTTTTTAAGATAAAACTATACTAACAGACAGTCATACTATGTATATACTAACAATTAGTCATAATAGACCCGACATAGTTTTACATGACAAAATTAAAAAAAAAACTGTTCTAAATTCCTGTAATATTCAGAAAACTGTTTCTGAAACAATAAGAAAATATACAGATTTAAGAAATGAGATTAAAAAATTTGGCATCCTCAGAATATAAAAATATTACCATTTGTTATTTTGGCTACTGGCATTATACCTACATAGCTCTCTCATTCAAAATATACGCGTATTAGATTTGTCAAAGAATTTATATATAAAAATGCAAAAGTCAGTCATTTTAAATACATGTAGAATTACGAAAGATTTTTTAATTACTTATATTGAGGGATCAGTAGGATTTATCGGTTCAGTTAGGTTAGGTTAGGTAAGGTTAGGTTAGGTTAGGTTAGGATAGGTTAGGTTAGATTATTAATTATTTATATTATTTATGGTTAGGTCATTAATTATTTATATTGAGGGATCAGTAGGATTTATCGGTTCAGTTAGGAGTTCCACCGAGCGGAACCCTCTGATATGAAAATATCTGGAGTTGGTGAATATTTTTTCCCATTTGGTCTTTGGTAGAGATTGACGCATTGTTCTTGTATTGTTTTGTATTAATTATACTTATATAGTGCACTTACATAGCGTGGATTGACTAGATAAACATTTGAGGAAAAGTGTGTGAAAGGGTGTAGTTTTTCCTGTGGGGAAGATTTAACCCGGACATAAAATCTGGAGCACAAAAAAAACTTTAAAAAATATTTCTAATAAATCTAATCACTTAAGAGTGACCTGGGGGGCTGTGGACCCCCAAGACTCATGTCGTGGACCTCACATTAAGAAACCCCGCTCTAGAAGCATAAAATATCTTGGTATTGAAATCGATGAAAATCTTCGATGGAATTACCACATAAATAGAATTACAAATAAACATACGCGAAATATAACGTAAAAATGATCTGTGTAAAGTTTATCATGGTCTGTGCCAATCACATAGAATATACGATTATTGAATAGGGATCTGCCTCAAACACCCACGTGTAGCCGCTCGTTGAAAGACAAAAACAGTAACAAAAATAATCCTGAGTGTACTTATGAGAGCTCCGCCAAAAGACATTTTTAAAAACTTAAATGTTTACAGTATTAAAAACCTTACTCAAAAAATGCACTGAATAATGTCTATAATCTCATCTGTCCAAATAGCACGAAAAGCATTATACCCGGTCACATACTCTGCAGTTGGTCTCTTCTCTGTTCTCTTTGACCGGCAAATATAGAAATACGTATCAAATATAAAGGAAAAAGTGAGCCGACCAACACGTACAATACATGCCACACATGCCAAAATTAAATACCTTCGTCTTTTGTCCAGAAAAACCATAAATTATACAATGCCCTCCCAAATGAAATAAATTACAACTAATAAACAAGTTCAAAAACCAAATCAAAATGTGGTCAAGTAAACATGAAGATGAGGAAATCATTAACATTATGATGGAACTATAACATAATCCACAGTCAATAAACACAAAGAAGTAGAAAACAACAAACATGAAGATGAGGAAATTGACAAACGTAGTTAACAATTATAAACACGAGGAAATCAAGATGTAACGTGTAACCCCAATAGAACTACTAGAGTGGTCGCCTCGAAATGGTAATCCCTATTGCGGACTGTAAATAAACTACCTTACTTTGTATATATTTTTTTTAACCATAAATAAAAAAATATATATATCGGAATCTAAATAAACCTGGAAACACTCGATATGCTTTAGAATTCCACACCTTGCGTGATGTTTCTCCGTGAATAATTCATGGCATTCAACATATGACCAAAGTATTTTACATCACCTTGATAAATATTCACCCCGTGGTTAAGACATTGAAATGTTTGGCTTTCTCTTTGATTTTCTTGACCCTGTCAACAGGGAACTTATTCCAGTTTCAAATACTCAATTCACTTCACTTCTTGCGTCCCTTAGTCCCAAGGTTCCTGGAAAACGTGTTTAACAAGTGAGGGACTAGCCTGAGTTGTGCAAGAGGAAACACGGTCGCCGAGAAATTTGAATGCTATGTATTTTACCAAACTTCTGTCAATGTCGCAGTTACCCCCTTCCCCCGAATATTGCGGGAAAGGAACAACTACTGCACTTCAGGCAGATAATAACTAAAAAAAATCGTGGTTTTGTACTTCTTATTTTTCTCCTCCAAAACTCGACCGATTTTTAAGATTTTTTTTCACCAACTGTATAAGAAAATATATTATGCCTGCAATGTACGCTTTTTCAATTAACGATTTGCTTTATTAAGATACATTGTCTAGTTTGTGTACTGAACATCTGTTGATGGAGTCTGTAAGAACTAATTTATCAAAAACGACACGCTAGTGGTCGATGTACACATTATATTAAAATATTTGCAATAGTGCCAAATTCCAGAGAGGTGATTGACGAATACGTTTGTTTGTACAAAACGCCGCCTGTTTGCTCTAACACTATTCTTCGAACAGATCTTGTAGAAATTCCGGTTGATTGATTTGCGTTCATCCCTAGGTAGATACCTATTAAAGATATTATTTTGCCTGCTTATCTATTCAAAAACAGTGCTATATTGAAGTTCTTTTATTTTGCTAAAACTCTATTCAAATAATAACATTTTCTTTAAAGGTTAGCATTGATTTCTAATTAGACGATTTTGTTTGTTTGTTATTCGATTTTATTATTAGATTGAGAATGATAAAGATAAAGGATATTACTACTTATTCAAGTTACATAAAATTCCTAAAAATCATACACTTGGCTAAAAAACAAATAGCTACATTATGTTGCATTCATCTTGTCACCTTGGCACTCGTCGTAAAGATGTACTACATTTGTTGTAAAGTTGACAGTTTTGTTATATTTCCAATATTCGCAATAAACTTCTGGTGTTACATACTCATGTTCATTGCAATCAACATCTTCGCTTTTACCTTAATAAGATACTGGAGAAGGTATTTACTACATTACCAAAGACATTCATGGAGTCTTTACATTATTTTAACAATATTACTCATAATCGTATTGGTGTTAGTGAAGCCGCATTTAAATCAAGCAGCAAAAATATCGATAATAGCTTCGAGACACATGAGGCGAACATTTAATATGGCTCTTGAAAGAAACGACGAACTGACTGTAAGGAAACTCATGTACGCAGAAAGAACTTTATCTTGTTGTGGTTTTACAAGTCCACAAGACTATGAGTTTGCACTTACCAAGTCCTGTTGCCGCACTCCACCCTGTGATTTAAAAAACTGCTTCAAAGTTGGCTGTAATCACGTCTTTTCCAATTATGTAATTGATTCTGTGAACTTGCTCTACTATATGTGCATTGCTACCACTGTATTGACTCTTGTCGGTTTTTTATATATTGCTGAGATTTATTTAGTGTACTCTAAGCTAAGCAATCCAATGCAGAACGAATAAAACCAATGAATTACAACTAATTTCGTTTATACTGCTTCCTATTTCTTATGCTCCTTTTTAATTGATTTATCTATCGTATTAGTTTTTTTTTATTATACTAAATCGTAAGTAGGTATATTAAATCAAATTGTTGAATAAAAGAATACCTCACACCTTCACGTGTTAAAATTTTAAATTTATTGTCTTTAATGTTATACCCTCAGAATATGAATCAATAAGTCGCTTCGTGAAATTATTACCAACACATGTTAAAAATTGCCATTTGTGATAAAAATAACTTCCCACTTTTAATGTAATTGCAATTATTAACCATTTATCAAATCAACTCTGAATGTATATATTAGAATACAAACTAAAATATTCTTACTTATCAACAACTATTCGAATACAGTATTAGCGCACTGATAATATTCAGTATAAACAAGGCCAAGACTAAAAAAAAACAATTTATTAATTTATATCTACACAAGTAGATGGCTACTTAATGGCCAATGTTGAAATTAAATTTTTTTTAAATGTATTTTAATTTTAACTCATAAAACCTACTTACATTTTGTAATGTAATGCTCTTAGGAACACTGTCTAAACCATAGACATATGAATATTCATATGTCTATGGTCTGAACACAATACGGAAAATATTTTCGTGTTAGGTACATTTGATTCCAGACAAAATCGATATTCTTTAAACGACTTCAAAAAAGGAGGAGGTTCTCAATTCGATTGTATTTTTTATGTTTGTTACCTCAGAACTTTCGACTGGGAGAACCGATATTGATGATTCTTTTTTATTTAAAAGCTGGTGTTTTCCGTGTGGTTTCATTTCAATTTGGTTCAGTTCTGATAATGGCATCAATGAGAAAACCATATAAGTCTTAAATTTTCATTAAGTATGTTCGCGACAAATGGACGAATAACTCAATATCACGCCAACCGATTTCGATGATTCTTTTTTATTGAAAAGGATCTACTTTAAGAGTAGTTTGATGAGAGTTTATTTAGGTCCTGATTATGGTATCCATGACAAAGTAACGGAACTATTCAATTCTTAAGAGAAAGTTAACGATACTCAGTCGTTTCTTTTATAGGCTATCCGGATCTTTAAGTCATCTACCGTAACGTCGTTATGGTCAAGTAATGTTTGTCTCATATGAGCAGCACGTTTAGTAGGTCTACCCATATTCAGAAAAATTAGTTAGTGTACTTCAAATTCACTAAAAAAAATAAACCAAAATTAAAACAACAAAAAAACTACTCCAAAACAAAATAATATGCACTAAAAAGTAAAAAAAATAATTGCGTATTCTTCTACAACTTAAAAATCAACTTACTTTTTCTACTCATCAATATGTAGGGACGATTGTTATTTTTGGAGTCGGTGTCATACTGACAAGTGTAAGTAGATTTTTGTCAAGCAAATTTTTTATATCTAACATATCAGTTTCCGCACTTTTGAAGGCCTTTTCCCAACTCGGAGCTTTGAATAGAATTACCGTGTCATCTGCGTAACTAATTACCTTGTAGTCGATGGATGCCATTTTAATATCGGTAAGTTTATTTATATATACATACATATATACAGTACAATCTCACTAATTCGGCACTATTAAAAATCAGGGTGCCGGATTATTGGAATGTTCTGATTACTGGATTAATAGAGAAAAAATTACGCTTTCCTGGTCCAGATTCTATCGTATTTTTTTCTTAAGGTGTTGTATAGTAGCACCCCCAACACCATGTTCTTTTGCCAATTTGCACATATTTTCTCCATTATCTAACCTCTTTCAAATGTCACTTTTATCTTTCAAATCTAGTGTCTTGTGTTTCCGTTAACTTGACATTTTTAATTACACACTATTCTCACTTCAAAACAACAGGTAGATACGTACGCACGTGCACATGAGATAAGTTTTGAGGTTAGACTGCTAGACGACGACGCGGCGATGGAGTGCATAGGCGTAGAGGGGCGAGGGAGGCGCGGGAGGAGGGTGCCGGATTATTGGACGTATCGGTCTATTTAAGTGCCGGATTAGTGAGATTGTACTGTACAGACAAAATTTTCAACAAAATAAATAAAAACCGCTCTTTCCCAAAAAATCGACTGTTTCAACCAATTATTATGCCTGTTCGTGGTGTTCTGGGGCATACAAAGAATACACTTATTTTTTTGTATTTTCCTCTTAAGGCGACCCCTTAGTACTGGACCCATTCGGGATCAGGGAGAGTTAAGGACTTCAGGGCGTTGACGCTGTTGATTAATAAAAACCATAATCAGTAGCCAACAACGGTCCGCAAGTACAATTGCGGACTGTGAATATACTAAGCTCTATCGGCCCTTCTGCAGGTGGCGTAGGGATTATATTCGCAGTTGAGCCTCTTTTAATGCACTGGGAAAATCTTCGCCAAAATTAATGTTTTGTTTAATGTTGTGAAGTTTTGCCTTAAATATCAATTTTTATTGCGAATATTATAAAAGAAATTGAATTTGCCACATTAAACAATAAAACCATAATCCGAAAAGGAGTTTGTAAATAGGAGAGTTTGGACTTATAGACCTTATACTTAATTTTTTTCTAGGCTTGTTAAAAGATTTATTAAAAAAATGGCTGATATTTTTAAGGGCCAAGATATGTTTTACACGCAGTATTTAATTGGAGCATCTTAAATACTTCTAATCGAACCAATTTTCATAACAAAAACACGTGATTCTGAATGATTTTGCATTATTTAGTATGGCTTCATCTTAATTTCTCTTGGAAATGTATTTAAATTGAGCATTGTATCTAAAACAGTACTTGCCATTGAAGCCTTATTAATTGAAAAAGAATCCGATCTAATCTGTTTAATACAATTATATCCACCGAAGCAATCCGCCCTTAATTTAACCCAATCGCTGCGGCTCATCCCCCTTAGATACAAATCCAACACAACACCCCAAGGGTTGAACTCGCGTTTAATTTATTTCACCCTTCTGGCTTAAACAGGTGGTTACATTGTTTGTTATAAATGTCGAGAGAAAATCATAAGCAACCCTTGCGCGCATTTGGGTATTTACGTTGTCCATTGTGTGAACTATTTGTATTATTTACAGGCATTCGTAGAGCACAAATCCAAACTACAATTACGTCATCACTGTCTACAAATATATATATTTTTTAATTTAGTGAAGAAATAATCGTTACTTTTTCAAAATAAGCTTTTTTGCAAAGAAGTTTTTCACTGTCCGTCTTTTTTTTTTACATGAACTCCACACAGGAGGCCTTGAGGAAAATAATTTCCCTCAGGGCCTATGTCATTTTTGAAGAATTTTTTGGGAATTATAATTATTTACGGTGCTCCAGATTTTATGTCCGGGTTAAATCTTTCCCAAATGAAAGACTAAACCCTTCCACACACTTTTCCACAAATGAATATCTAGTAAATTCACGGAATGTAAGTGCACTATATAAGTATAATAAATACAAAATAATACAAGAACAATACGTCAATCCACCAGAAACATAATGTGAAAATATTTCACCGACTCCAGATATTTTCATATCAGAGGGTTCGGCTCTGATGAAATCCTAACTGGTCCGATAAATCCTACTGATCCCTCAATATAAATATTAAAAAAATCTTTCGTAATCCTACATGTATTTAAAATGACCGACTTTTGCATTTTTATGTACAAATTTTTTGACAAATCTAATACGCCTAAATTTTGAATGAGAGAGCTAGGTATAATGCCAGTAGCCGAAATATTAATATTATTATTATTACCTATATTGATTGTTTATTATTATTTTTGATAAATTATTAAAATTTTATTTAATCGTAATTGGTGACTTTTCCGTGCTAGAGCATTTTTTAGATTGACGAAAAACTAAAAATATTTCAGAAATCTGATTTAATGAAGTATAGGTTCATGGGGTGAGGTTTGTCTAGGTCTTGGAGGTGGATGACCAGGACACACTGAACCCCAGATTCCTACTCACCCCTTAAACCCTTTTCCTTCACAGAACTCTTCTCTCCTTCCTTTCCTTAAAAAACATCCACACAGCATCCCAAAAGATGACACAGGCCCTGTGGGAAATGATTTTCCTCAGGGCCTCCTGTGTGGAGCTCATGTAAAAAAAAATGAACCTAAAACAATGAGCTAAAACTACAATCTCTGGCGTCATCAAATTTGCACCCCTATTCTGTATGTAATTTATTTATTTTTAAATTTAAAAAAATTATATGTTAAGAGGTTATAGCCAGACACAACCGGAAATATGTAGTTTTTTTTAAATTTTTTTATTTATTTGTGCTCTAGATTTTATGTCCGGGTTGAATCTTTCCCAAATGAAAGACTAAACCCTTCCACACACTTTTCCACAAATGAATATCTAGTAAATTCACGCAATGTAAGTGAACTATATAAGTACAGGGTGCGGCAAATGGCTATTAAAAAAAAGTAGCGTCACTTACAGAAATGGGGTTAATTTTATATTATTTGGTATATCATGCCGTTTTATGCATCAAGTCCTGAAGATGACATCAGAAAGATGATGGCCCCTAGCAGCGATACATTGATGAAGATGATTTCTGAAGTTTTCGACTGCATTTTTGCATATCTCGATGGGCATAGTGGCGATATCCTCCCGAATTCAATCCTTGAGTTCTTCCAAGGTGTGAGGTCGATGTTTGAAAACTTTTTCCTTTAGATAGCCCCAAAGGAAGAAGTCGCAAATGCTTAAATCAAGTGAGCGCGCGGGCCACCCCTCAGAGAGGCGAGCCGCGCAGGGAACATCTGTCGCAGTTTCGTCTATGAAACTCGAGCAATCTGGGCCGTAGCAACGGTGTCTGTTGAAACCAGATGTCTCCCAGATCTGTTTCTTCAATTAGTTCTTCCAAATGAGGTAAAAAAATTCTAACATGGAAACATAACTTTGAGCGTTGACAGTCATGGTTCATCCATTATCCTCAAAAAAATAGGCCCAACCACCCCAAATTTCTAAATCGCACACCACACGGTCACTTTTGGGGAGAGAAGAGGTCTCTCGTGAAGTTATCTCAGGTTATTTTCAGTCCAGCACCGAAATATTGGTTTATTCACCACTCCACGGAGATGGAAGTGGGCCTCGTCACTTCGCCATTTTTGGCCATTTTCAAGATACGTATGGACGGCAAAGCCCCGGTGTTGTCCGGACCAAATGGTGGCAACGACTAAAAACGGCATGACCCTCCCAACATAATGAGACCACTCCCAGGTTTCTACTCTCACCACACAGGATGTACAGGCTTTTAAAAACTGCACTGTTTGATTTGCCGCACCCTGTATAATAAATACAAAACAATACAAGAACAATACGTCAATCCACCAGAAACATAATGTGAAAATATTTCACTGACTCCAGATATTTTCATATCAGAGGGTTCGGCTCTGATGAAATCCTAACTGGTCCGATAAATCCTACTGATCCCTCAATATAAATATTAAAAAAATCTTTCGTAATCCTACATGTATTTAAAATGACCGACTTTTGCATTTTTATGTACAAATTTTTTGGCAAATCTAATACGCCTAAATTTTGAATGAGAGAGCTAGGTATAATGCCAGCAGCCAAAATAACAAATGGTAATATTTTTATAGTCTCAGAATGCCAAATTCTTTTAATCTCATTTCCTAAATCTGTATATTTTCTTTATATTTTTTTTGTATAATTTCAATAATATTATTATTTAATTTTTTTTTATTTATAATAAAGATAAAGTAATACAATATGACAAAATATAAATATTCTGTACTGAAAAAGAAAAGTCCCAATATACTACTTTGTGGTAGTTTGTCGATGGGTGCAGTTTGCTTTATTTTGCAGTTAAGAGACTTTTTTTGTGTTAGAGTTCTATACAAATTATTTCTTTCGGCGAGCCAATTCTTCAACATAATATTTGTTTTGCCATTTGTTATAAAATATATAAAACAGTTTATTATAAACGTAATATAAATATTAAAAAATGTAATTTTTAAATCAAATTCTAGAAGTGACGACGGTTTTCTACAAAAAAATATAAATTGATTCCGAAAGATTGTTATTTTATCTAGTAAAGTCAAGTTATGCTGTAAATAGTTTAATTTTTGAAAAAATGTGTTTATTTTTATTATAATAAGGCTATATCCACCGTTGGTCGATGGCAGGGTTGTTAACTTTCAAAAGCAAATGTTGTATTATACAACACACATTTCAAAATACACAATCATTCAGTAAAATAAATCAATACATTATCTAGGAAAGCTACTTTTCAGAAATTTAATTTTAGTTCATTTAAATCTATTAAAAATTTCGACCACGTGTTTTGCGATGAAAATGCTTCAGTTTGTCTATTTATTAACGGTATTGCAAATTAATATATTATTAACTTATTTTGCTTAGACATCATTGAAAAATTATAAATACTTATGATAGAAAAAATTATGAAATTTTTTTTATTGGCAACTTTAATGATAGGTATAAAAGAAAATATTGAATGAAAAAAAACGATTTTCACTTATTTGTTTAAAACGCTGTTCAATCAGCATTCAATCTTTCTTATCGGAACCACCCTGTAGAGTTGCAAGGGTGCGGTCGCAAGACCATATTTCGATGAAATTTGAATTTTCGACCGCTGCGCTGGTTAATGGGACTATTCTCAGTTAGCAAAGCCTATGAAATTTTTTAAAGATATATATTAAAAACAAGACGCCATGTCGTTATTGCTTTTAATTTTTTTCTTCAATGAGATAAAAAAACGTTTTGTAATTCGTGTTATAATTATTATGTTGAATTCACTACTTGTTCGTAGCTATGGGTATAATTTTAAAAAAAAGTTTGTTCGAGTGTACCTAAATGTATTATTTTATCTTCGATGGTTATTTCATTAAATTTGTTTACTTTAAATATATGTGTGTACCAACACAGTAAAATGAACTAACCGGCAATTTATGAATTATTAATAATTGTATTATAGAGACAAAATTGCCACGCGTTCATATTGCAATAAAACCAAACACAATGAAAAATCTCTCCGTAATTTTCCGATTTCTATCCAAAACACGATAGTTTTTTCGCAAATTCAGCGCCGATAAAACATCGATTTAATATTAATGATATTTCCACTAAAATATTGACAGGCGCGAAATGCATCGAGGGGTGTACATATAAAGGGGCAAGTTATTTAGTGGGGCCCTCGGGACATCGGGGGCTAAGGGGACAAGGGGGCAAGCGACAAGGGGTCAAATCCCCCAGGAGCAAAAAATACACAAGATAAGGGAATATTATTGCTAATAATTATTATAAGTTATGCGAAAGAATAATAATAAGTTACTAGCATTTAAAAACCTGATTCCCAAACCCGTTCGGCTCCGCCCAGTTAGTGTTCGTGACCATTGTATTAATCTGATAGAAACTGGTTCCTAAATAGCGCGTTCCTCGGATCCACTGTGATCCAGAGATAGCTAGTACCAGACAAAGTAACCGGGAAAGGCAATAATGTCATAAGTAATATATAGCCGTGTGATACAATTATTCACAACTAATTATTACCGTCAATCTTTCCATATCAGTAGTGATACTCATATTTACACAGTCGTAGTACTTACCTGTACTCAGAGGCGTAGCAAAAGGGCGGGGGGGGGGGGGGGGGGGGGTTGAGGGAGAGGGGGCAACCCGCCCCGTGTGCCTCCCGACCGAGTGCCACCCCCCCAGGATGGACCAATTTTTTATGAAGTCGAAATTTTCGTTTGTCAACTTTAATGGGGGGGGGGGGGGGGCTACCTAACCATTCTTTGATGAATTCGTGAATTTTCGAAAAGGAATTACAACGGTAGGTTTGTTTGAAATTTCACGTACACAGATGTTTATATGGTGCGGCGGATACACCGCGGCCACAAACATGCATTCGGACCCCGTTTCTTAAATTCAACCCCGCAGACGCTAGCCTATTAATACTGTTTGATGATGATTGATAATTATGATGATGATGGTGATGTGGATTATATGTTTCGGTAAGATAAGTTGGTTAGACACTGTGTAGATAATAGGTACACACTAGAAATGCCTTCCGTGAAAATTTTGATGGAAACTAATGACGCGACGTCTCTCTAATGGTACGGCCACACTGCGGCCAACTTCCAGCTTCAAACGTTTGGACGATTGTGTGTTGGAAGTTCGAGTTGGAAGGTTGGAGTTCGAGTTGGCTCTGGATCTCCTCCGATGCGATCGGCGATCGCTGTTTCGTGCGAGTTTGCGAGAACACAATGGCAATTTTGTATTCATTATTTTTACTTGAAACGACAAAAAAATGAGTTGATCATAAATGTTTATTTCGAATTATAAATTATGTATTTTTTCGTTCAAAAGCAGTTTTTAGTTTTCGAATGCTGGCGCTTTTTACGCTCTTGTTTGATTTCAGGTGGAGGTTTTCTGTGGTACTCACTTTTGAAAATCAAACGCTTGTTTTGTGTTTGTTTGTCTGGTCATACTTTATTATTCTTTTATTTACATAATCCTGATTTTTTATAAGATTTATATTGTGATCTGCTTGTTGGAACACATTTTTTTATGTAAGAATGGAAGCTACCTTCCTTTGTTCTTCTATAGAACTATTTGAATAATGGAACAAAAAAGAAAATAATAAAATTAGGTAGGTACTTGCCTAGAAGTAATTGCCCATAGAACAAGTACCTACTCAATAAGCATCAATTTTAACCATAGCTCCCCGACAAAAAGGGCTGAAATTAAATGAAAGTTCTTTTTAGAACCCTATAATAGTTAAAATTGATTATTATTATTTGTGAGATAAATTATTTTTAAAAAATAAAAAAGAGAGGTGAAACTAGCTATTACACATATCGTAATCATCCATTGATTGTTGTAGTTAGTTTAGAAACAATAATATAATAAATTGAAGTAAATCATTAGAAGATATGCATAAGAAAAAAAAAATAACACTAAATTATAAAATGTTCATCTTCTTGATCCTCGATCGATAGCCTCTGCAGTTCTTGTCTTCAAGAAAGATGGCTTCTTTTTGATCCTTGGCCTTAGTAAAGATGACTTATTTTTTATACTGCTCTTCTTAGATGTTAGTAGTTTATTTTGATCCAGTTCTTCTAAGATGTGATAGCATCGTCCATTGGTAGAAGACACAATTTGGTAATGGGCCTTTTCATAGACCCTTGCTGCGTCTTCAAGGTGACTATACGGGTTATCCCATCTTGTCCAGGGTGAGTGGCGATGACACGTCCCATCCTCCATAAATTTGGTGGTGCGTTGTCGTCTTTGATGATAACTAAGTCCCCAATCTTTAGTTGTCGCCGGTTCCCATCCGTCCATTTAGTCCTTTGCTGCAGCTCTCCCAGATATTCAATTCTCCATCTTGACCAGAAGCTCTGTCTTAGTTGGCTTAGTTTTTGGAAATTATTAAGCCTGTTTATGGGAATCTGTTGTAGGTCAGGTTCAGCTACAGCTGACAGGTTATCACCAATAAGAAAGTGACCTGGAGTAAGTGCGAAGAGGTCGAGGGGATCGTTGGATAGTGGAATTAAAGGCCTAGAATTTATGCAGGACTCTATTTGGTATAATAACGTACACATCTCTTCATATGTTAATGAAGAGACGTTTGCCACTCTTTTTACGTGATATTTCACACTTTTTATGTTAGATTCCCAAAGACCTCCATGATGAGGACCTTTAGGTGGGATAAAAACCCACTGAATAGACATATTAGTTAAGTAATTAGCTATTTCCTTTTGAGAGACATATAAATTATACATATTTTTCAATTCATTATTCGCTCCAACAAATGTAGTAGCATTATCAGAATACAATTTACTAGGTTTTCCACGTCTGGAAATGAAACGCTTTAAACAATTAAGAAATGCATCTGTAGTCAGAGCGGTGACCAGTTCTAAATGAACTGCCTTAGTAGAGAAGCATATAAATAAACAAATATAAGACTTGACTGAATTGGATCTCCTACTGATTCCAGACTTTATTAAGATTGGCCCTGCGTAATCTAGTCCTGTAACAGAGAACGGTCTACATGGTGACACTCTATCCTCTGGTAGGTCAGACATTATTTGATGACTTGTTTTTGGACTGCATTTAAAGCACACAATGCAATTTTTAAGTATTTTTTTAATAGCATTTTTTGCCATTATAGGCCAATATTTTAGTCTAATAAGTGCTAGTAACGTTTGAGTACCTACATGCAAATTTGTATAATGAAAATGTTTAATGATTAACTTTGTTAGAGGGTGATCGTGAGGTAGTAATATCGGATGTTTTTGTGCTTCATGTATTAGTTTTCCTCTGGACAATCTCCCACCTACATGCAATAAATCCATATGTATAAATGGGTTTAATGATTTGAGATGACTGGTTTTATCTAAGTTTTTTCCCGCCTTTAATGTTTTAATTTCTTTTGAAAATGAATAAGATTGAGTGACCGTTATTAATGAATGTAACGACTTGTTTAATTCTATTATTGAAAGTTGTCCGCTAAATGTATGTTTTTTTCTTGTATTATTAATGAAACGTAGGATATAAGCAGTTACTCTTTGTAAACGCGTGAGAGAAGAAAAACGATAAAACAATTCCCAATCTTTATTCATACTGACGGTTAAATTTATTTTGCTTTTTAATTCCGGTGGATCGATGCAAATTTCCTTATAGTTCGGCCAAGTTACTTCATCTTGAGTTAACCAATTAGGACCTCTCCACCAGATTTCTGAAGAAAATAGACTTTTAGCACTGGTTCCTCTTGATAAAATATCCGCAGCATTATCTTCGGAGTTGACATGCTTCCATTGACTGGTTTCGCTTCTTTCCTGTATTTCTGCAACTCTGTTTGCAACAAATGTATTCCATCGCGCTGGTTGATTTCCTATCCAGCATAGAGTTATAGTGGAATCACACCAATAAAATGTTTTATCCAAAGTTATACCTAGGGATTCCTTTACTTTTTCAACAACTTTTGTTAACAGAACAGCACCACATAATTCCAATTTAGGCAAAGAAATCGTTTTTAATGGAGCTACTCTTGATTTAGCTGTGATTAATTGAGAATGCCGTTTTCCTGATTGGTCTGTGGATAGCATATATACGCAAGCAGCGTATGCTTTTTGAGATGCGTCACAAAATCCGTGCAATTGTATATTTACGGTTTGATTACATATAATTTTTCTAGGTATTTGAAAAGAATTTACACCTTTTAAATCTTCTAAATATTTTTTCCAAAGCTTCAGAATTTCTATAGGTATTTCTTCATCCCAAGATATCTTTTCTTGCCATAATTTCTGCATAATAAGTTTAGCATTCACGGTTACTGGTCCAAGCAAACCTAATGGATCGAAAATACTAGCAATCAGTGACAAAATATTCCGTTTATTATAAATAGGATGTGACGGTAGTTCCACGTGATATAAAAAACTATCTTTTTCGCAATTCCAAGCTAAGCCTAGAATTTTCTCTCCTTCTGGTTTGTCCAAAATTACCATATCAGTGGCCTGATCGGCCTCCGATGACAAATCAGAAGAATTAGACCGCCATTTTCTTAAGTTCATACCGGCCGAATTCATTATGGAGATTAACTGTTCTTTTAACAAATTACAGGATTCCACATTGTCTGCACCTGTAATTAGATCATCTATGTAAAAATCTCTCTCTAAAATGAGACTAGTTTCAGGATATAACTGAGCGTTTTCCATACTCAGCTGCTTCAAGCAACGCGTGGCTAAGAAAGATGACGGTCCCATACCATAAGTTATCGTATTTAACTTGAAATGGCCCATTTCCTCTTCTGGAGATGCTCGCCAAAGTATTTTTTGGAAGACGCGGTCCTCCTCTCTAATGTTGACCTGCCTGTACATTTTCTCTATGTCAGCCGTCAATGCCACTTGATATTTTCTAAAATTTAACAAATGGGTATATAAATCATTTTGTATTATTGGACCAACCATTAACGCGTCGTTTATTGATATCCCGCTGGAGGTTTTTGCGGAGCCGTCGAACACCACTCTTAGTTTGGTAGTGCTGCTGGTTTCCTTCTTGATTGCATGATGAGGTAAATAGTAAGATTTTTCTTCATTTGAAACTGGTTCAAATTTTGTCATATGACCTAAGTTTTCATATTCTTCCATGAATTTAATGTATTGAAGTTTCAAATCCATGTTAGAAGATAATTTCTTTTCCAAGTTTAAAAATCTTTTTTCTGCCATAGGCAAGGAAGTACCTATTTGATCTATACAAGGTCGGAATGGTAAGCTTACTTCGAAACGCCCATTTTCATCCCTTTTTTGGGTTGACTTGAAGCTCTCTTCACAAGCCTTTTCTTCATAATTTTGGTGCTTGATGGACACCAATTCCTCTTGTTTCCAAAATCTTTCAATTTGATTGTGAATCATATTTAAAGATAAGTGACATGAGGATGATTCTTGCTCTTTTTTTGTAGTGCACGTTCTAATTGGCCCGGATAATATCCATCCAAGTTCAGTGCGTTGCAGCGTAGGTCCAGTTGTTCCTAATCTCAATTGATCAGTGGTCAGCATTTCCCAAAATAGTTCGGAGCCGAGTAATATATCCACATGACCGGAAGTGGAAAATTCAGGATCGGCCAATTTCAATCCTGGTGGTATGTTTGCCTCCCTTTTTGGAAAAGAGGTCTGCGGTAACTTGCTGGTGATTTCTTGTAATACCAAGCAAGTAACAAGTTTTTTGTAATTAGAGTTTATTGATGACAATTCAAACGAGAGGCTCTTCTTTACATTTGTTATATTATTATGTAATCCAGAGACCGGCATATTTAATGACTTGTATTTTATGTTTAATTTTTTAGCAAATCGTTCAGTTATGAAATTCACCTGAGAACCATTATCCAACAATACTCTCGCTGAATGAATAATTCCATTACTGTCCTTAACGTTCACCATTGCCGTTGATAACAAAATTGTTTTTTCTGCTTCTCCAAAAGTGGAATGGTTTGAGACTGGTACTTGATCTATGCCATTCTCAGTGTTTTGATCCTCTTTAGGGAAAATATGGAGTAATGTGTTGTGTCCTGCTTTATCGCAAGTTCTACAATTATTCTTACTCCTGCATTCTTTAGTTGAATGACCTACATTTAAACACTTGATGCAAGCTTGTAATTGCTTGATTTTCTCAAACCGTTCATGTTGGTTTAGTTTCAAAAACTGTTTACAGAAATAAATCTTATGATTTTCCTTACAAACAATGCATTTCAACCTTTGCGACAATAATGAAACTGAAGATTCCTTTTTGTAACTTGACGGTTTATGATGCGCGAATATTGGTTTGGCTGTGGAACATGTTGCTTCCGATGCTTCCAAGACTATCGCTCGATCTGTTAAACATTTTAAAAATTCTTGCAATGTCGGTATTTTTTCTTTAGTTGGATATTGTTCCCAATAGATCCGGGTATTGGAATCTAATTTGTTGGCCAAAATATAAATTATTATTACATCCCAATACTCCGTGGGTAGACCTATGTTTTTCAATGAATTCAAATGTAATTGTGTTTGATCTAATAAACTTCTCAAGGCGACGTGATTTTCTTGTTTTAATTCCTTGAGCTTAAACAATGAATTTAAATGTTGATTAGCTATTACACGCTTATTTTCAAATCTATTTGATAAAACCTGCCAAGCTATTTCGAAATTGTCTTGGGTAATTTCAAGTGCGTTTAATATTTGTGATGCCTTTCCTTTTAAACAATCACGCAAATAGTAATGTTTCTGAAAATTATTTAATGATTTATTATTACCCACTATCGTGACGAAAGCATCCTTAAAAGATAACCATTTCGAATAATCACCACTAAATTCTGGGAGCGAAAACGTAGGTAATTGGATCTTAATATTGTTAGTATCATCAATTTTTTCAATGCTTTTTATGGATTTTTTTGCTAACGTCACTACTTGATAATATTGCAATTCAAAACACTCAAGTGGGCTATCCTCTTCATCTGAGTTACTATCAAACTCTTCGATCTGAGATTGTATATTCTTAAAGCGATTTAACAGTGTGTTTACCTCCTCCAATCTTGTTTCCGTTTCTATTACATCAACTGAATCACTTAATAGGTAATTCTTAAATCGTGTTAATTGTGCTTTCAATTCACCACGCTTCTTCACCAGTGATTTTAATGTTTGTGGCATAATGCAGAATTTTTTACACAAACATACACATTAAATTATTTAAAAATAAGCTTTTGTTTGTACTACCTTTGCGGGAGCGAATAATAAATAGATTACAATAAAATAAATTATATTATTTAATAATCAGTGGTAATCATAGAGTAAATTATTTGGAATCTACCTACTGGTTAAATTATATTAGGTTGACAATATTTTATCTTGTTGATTATAATATCACGCAAAAAGAGTGGCTCTTGGTGGCGAATTCTTCGCGTGATTTTACAAGTTATATTATAATGCCTTAATACCTTAGGAATATGTAATGATGAATAAGAATGATGTAGACCGGACGGCTGGCTGGATGAGCTGGTTTTCATCCGGCTCGAAGGACCATATGGCGCTTTTTACGCTCTTGTTTGATTTCAGGTGGAGGTTTTCTGTGGTACTCACTTTTGAAAATCAAACGCTTGTTTTGTGTTTGTTTGTCTGGTCATACTTTATTATTCTTTTATTTACATAATCCTGATTTTTTATAAGATTTATATTGTGATCTGCTTGTTGGAACACATTTTTTTATGTAAGAATGGAAGCTACCTTCCTTTGTTCTTCTATAGAACTATTTGAATAATGGAACAAAAAAGAAAATAATAAAATTAGGTAGGTACTTGCCTAGAAGTAATTGCCCATAGAACAAGTACCTACTCAATAAGCATCAATTTTAACCAAATGCATTTATTAATATTCCATTTATTTGGATTGTATTCTAGGCGGAAATATTTTGACCTTCTGACAAAATAGGTCTGAGACCTGAGGGGTTAAAAGCTGTTTCTACATACACAAAGATTTCACAGATGTTTTTATTTATTTACAAAATTATACTCACAACATAGTATTATGTTCTTTTCGTTAAAAAAAAGGTCATTAGCGGTGGTTTTATTTCAAACTAGCGAGTTCTCGGCATGCGTTGCAAATGCCACTTAATGAAATTGTTTCCCCCTGCGTGTCCTTTCCTATTCTTCCCGTTCCCCTTGCGCCTCCCCGTCCTCTCCCGCGTCCCCTTACCCTCACACTTCCCACTCCGCCTTCTGCGCCTTCGCTCTCCCCACTCCCCCCTCCCTCAACCCTTGTCCCGCAAACCCACCTCCTGCGTTCCCCGACCCCCCTCCCGCGTTTCACACATTCAGTCCCGGTACAATCAGTTTTCAAAAGCTCGCGTGCCACCTATTGCAGTTTTATATGCAAATTTCATAATGCCAAAGCTCATCAGTATATATAGATACCTTCGGTGCTTGCTCACAACAAATCACCAAAGATTTATCGCAATCAGATGAATATTTTAGGGCATAATTTCATAACGCCAAAGCTCACCACTTAAATAATTCACAAAATTTTCATCACAAACGAATAAATAATTTAGCAATGCATAATTTCATTATGCCAGAGCTCTTTCTTATGTATAGAATTCATCATGAGCACGTACAGATCAAATTCAACATAAACTTGGCGAATTTTGTGTATCTTGTAAAAATCTCATTCAAAAACTATTCCTAAACATATAAGTATTTTTATAAACTTATCAAATCGCTGTATTTTTGTTTTTTTTTTGGATTTTTGTGACTTGTGTACATTTCTATCGAAATTTATTTTTATTATTTCTTTATCTGTTTAAAAATCATCTTTCATAAATTAATTGTACTACCAAACATGTAAAAGCCCTCTGGGCGTTGAATAAATAAACAAAATAAAAATAAAATAAAATCCTCAAAGTTTTATCTCAATCGGATGAATGGTTTAATAACGCGTAATTTCATGACGTCTGAGCTGACTATTATATATAGACACCATCGCGACCATGCGTACATCAAATCCCAAAGTTTCATCCCAATCGGATGAATGGTTTAGCAACGCATAACGAAGAAACATACAAACATGCGTACATGTAAGCAAGCAAGCAAGCAAAAATATACATTCATTTTTTAAATACCAAGTGCTAGTAAAACACATATATAAAAGTAAAAACGTGTAACATCCTTGATATAAGTGAGAATTAAGTCCAGATTCACTTTATAATACATTTAACAGATCACAATTCACAGTTTTTGGCTTGTGAGTTATACAATGTGATGGAAAAATATTTTTACTGTTTTTAATAGAAAAAAAATGTTATTGGACAGCAAAATGACATGGACATTTTTTACACCAAATACGCTCAGGAATCGCTGGTTAAAATCCCTCGGATACATTCTGTTACACCTGTATACGACTCACACCCGACCTGTCACAAGTCACCCCAAAGTAGCAAAGGCCGTGTGTTCAAATTCGCGTACACACATTTGCGCACTTTCATTCTTGCAACCATATATCACTTAACAAAAATATTTTTTCTTTCCAGAAACCAGAGGCAGAAAAAACATCTGAAAGGGCCATGTTACTAGTCGAATTCTGAAAATGCTCTTTTGGACGATCATATCAACGCACCAGATTTAGCCTTGAATCAGAAATAAAAGTACGCCAGTCATTGGTGTTAACTTAAAACACTATGTTACCAGCCGACACACCGAAAATGCTTTCCTAAAAAATCATCTCAACCCGTCAGATTAACCAGAAAACTGAGGAAGCATACCAACTGAACGGCCACAGCAAGAAGAGAGGTATACTGTGGGTCGTGCGGCGTTGCCTGTAACGCAGTGTAACGGAGTTGGGCCCCTTGGGTGGTGGGGAAGGGGGGGCGGGGAGCACGGGGCTGCTGGAGGCGGGGGCTGGCGGGGGCATGCAGCGCGCGCCCCCGCCCAGAGAGCCGCCCCTACAACTCTCCACGAGAAGAAGGTAAGAACAAACAGCCATGTAGCCGCAACATTTGTCTGCGAATTAATTTGTATTTTTTAAATCATAGGGTGGACTGTACATTGTACAACAGGAATAGTATGGTGAACACTGAAATTGGAAAGGAAGCTGAATTATTTTATTTTTACACTGCATGTTTTGGTGACAATCGATATTAGGGAACTGAAAGATCATTCGGTTGATCACTGCATAAGCTTCCGTAACAGATTGACTGGTCCAATTGTTGCAAGGTCACTAGTGTAGGTACGCACTCCAATACTGTCAGAAAGGGACAGGTAATTGGGTAACAGGTTGGATTGGGGAATAACGGAACATAATATGTTAAAGGGAAATGCCTGTAGTTGCATCGACACGCCATTTACTATCTACTCTCCTCCACCAGCACCATTTTTAAGTCAAACACAAAGCCTTCCTATCCTGCTTCATCTCTCTTCCACACAGCACTCTACATTTTCCTCTACCTGCCTCTGGGTTGCTTCTACTTCATCAATGTTCCCTCGCCGTTCACCCCGAGTCCTCAAGCCTTCCTATCCTCTTCAGCTCTCTTCCACACATCACCCTATTTATTCCTCTATCTGCCTCTGGGTTGCTTCTATTTCACCAATGTAGGTATTTACAAGCACAATAAGAAAGTTGAGTCTATTTTTTTTATCAATGTTCACATTCAAGCTACACTAGCAACTTTTTTTTATAGTTCGTTTTCATAATTAATTTAATTCTCCAAGTTTTAATTTTAATAAGCCCGCCAAAACGAGCGGTAAGAGGCGGGGTGTATGTATGACGTCATTTGGCCCCTGGAAAACAAGTCGATTCAGCATTTTGTATGAAGATTTTCATCATTCTTTAATAAGGAATTCCAGATTTTTTTTTTATTAATGTTAACCGTTTATCAGAATTAATGGTATTTAAAAAGAAAAAAAATGATCAAGATTTCGATAGTTAAATTAATATTTAAAGTTACAATTTTAGTTTCTCCCGCCTATTCTGACGACATTTTGTAGAAAATTTGAGGTCGCGGGTAGCGCCACGCGCTAGCCAGTAGCAAAAATTACGATTCTCGCTGGAACTAATTCTGAATTACGAAATCAGCTGTTGGTAGGCGGCCATCTTGAGGAAAGCGCAAGCGTACAGCGAGCAGTGTCGGATATCCCGTCATATCTGGCGGATTGGAGTGTCCCGAAACGGGAGAATTTTGTGTCTAACGGAATTTACAATTTATGTTTAAACTTGGTTTTTTCTTTGTTGAAGCTATGACCTGACTCGATTAGATTATATGGTTAGCAAACTAGGTATAGTTATTATTTTATAAACCTGTATTCCCTGATTCTAGTTTTAAAATTTCTAGTAGTCATATCTATATACCGTGTGTCACAATCACAAGTGTAAAGTACGTACAAAGTGTACATTCCGTTTTAATCGAATTTATTAGAAACATCACTGTTATTAATAAAAAATGTTATTTTTGTGGAATTTGTATAGAAATCTGGAGAAATATGATCTGGTAAAATACGGAATATTTTTAAAGATAAGTCGCCTGTATAAAGAAGTTTTTTAAAATATTAGAATGTTACTAGGCTTGCTGTTATTATTACCACAATAAAATCACCCCTCCCACAACTCCCACCTCATTAAATCTAATCGTTTTTGTACTTACATAGAATTTTTAAGTTAGTTTTAATTTTTGGTAGTTTTAAGTTTGCTAGTAAATGACACATATGTGTCGAAACGGTAGCAGAAAATTTAAAGTAACAATTGTACTTACATAGAACATTAAAACTCTTAAAAACAAAAAGTCTAAATAATAAATTTACATATTTAATTTAATGAAGTCAATATTAACGAAACTTAATCTGAGTTTTTACTCATAAATTTGAAAATAAAAATAAATTGACAATTACGAATTAAAATACCAACTTACGTATATTGGCGCTTCACGTGTACTTTTTGATACTAAACGGGAGTTAATTAATTAATGAGGTCTTTAGTCATATTTCAACCACTTTCATTTCTACAAGAGCGAACCGAATGAATTAATCGCGTTACAGATTTTTTCATTTCTAATAGCTTTTTTAGCATTAATAAGCTACCACAGATTCATTAATACGCCAGTTATTTTAATGTACATTTTTGTATCGTGGCAATATAATATACCTAAATGATTTTTCAATTCCCGTCTCACTGGGAATTAATTCCTGTATTGATGCAGACATTGCAGACGTTACAATTTCTCAGATAGAGAGACCCATCGAAATTATAATGTTTCATAATATTCCTTGGGCGAAAAAAAATGGGGAAATCATTTACGTATATCCATTTTTTATGGAAACTGAAACATTTTAAAGAAGTACTTCTACTTCTACCTCTTCTACTTCTACTACTTTTAAGTACCTCGAAAAATTGAAAGAAAATGTATATGCAGAATATTGATATCTCATTTTTTTGGTTTTAAAATTCGGTCGAAAGCACTCCAAAGGAATTGATCCAACACCAGCCCTATATTCGGAGATCACCTGTCACATCTTTCACCTTCCTGTCAAAAGTCACCAGTACCGGTCGTAAATACTGGGACGGTTCTTAGCGCATTCGTTTTCCCGTCGAGCGTCTATAAAGTATCCCTTAAATCTATGGGGTAAAGATAAAAATGTCTAAATGTGACAAAATCGAGGTGACCGTCTTACATATATTCGAATTCATACGACGGAAAACAATAATAATAATAATGATTTATTGTTTTCCTTTCTTTACAAACATCTAAAGATAATGATATCCTCACTGGGATTTCCCGTGCTGAGGATTTCATTTACATATTATAATTTAATTATAATAAATTAATAAGAATTAGTTAAAAACATATAGGTATCATGTAGTATTTTGTTAAATAATTAAAAATTAAATAAAATTGTGTTTTTTTTTATAATTCAGTTCAGTAGATTCGGTTTTAGTCTGTATTTCATATCAGTATATTTTCTATTTCTGTTCTCCCTATATTTAGTATCCAGCTTTTTATTTGAGATTTAAATGTTATACTGTTGAGGTTTTTAAGTGAGAGTGGTATTTTATTGTAAAGTTTAATACCATAATACAAGAATTAAAGAATTCTATTTACTTAACTAATGAAGACCAGAAACTGAAGGATTCCATTACATTAAATTGGATGATAAAATTTTTTTATTTTCTATTATATCTAAAACATTATCAATTTACGTGTATTAATATCATGAATACAAGAAGGAAAGAGATAGCAACCGGGTACTTAAAATACAAAAGAAATGCTTTTTTAACTTGCTAAACAAAAAGGTATAACAAATAATTTAATATATTTTTAATCGAATTATTGATTCCGTAACAGTCGAGCCCCCCCCCCCCTCCCTCCCCCACTAGGGGCCGCCACTATCAAGACGTTACCCCGGTTTGAAAAAGTGGTAGATCCGGGTTAGCTTATAAGCTATTTAAAAAAAATCGCTTTTAACGAATTTTCAAAGGAGTGTTGATATACCACTTTGTTTAGTGTTTGTGGAACCGATGTCACATGACCCTTTGTGACGTCACAGGTGTTTTAACGGGTATTGAAAAATGAAAATGTTGAAAAAAAAATTATATATATTAAAAAAAAAATACATATACACATATATATATATATATTTTTAAATTATTTATTAACCAAGATAATATAAGCACAAAAATACATTTTTTTTACAGTTTGAAGTACCTAAAATTTATTTTAGTATTATTTTTTTGGTATATACCACCTCACTAGGCTGAGCCTGTTCCGAGGTGGCAGGAATTTAATGAAATTTTGATTACTTTATCTTGTAGGATAAAATTAAATAAAAAAAATAATTTGCATTTGAAAAGATAAATTGAATGAAGGGAAAATAAAAAGAAAAGAAAAAGAGAAGTAGATATTTAACATGAAATATCTGAACTACATTATATTAAAATGCAAAACCATTTTATTCTTTTTCAAAATTTTAACTGTTAAACTGACTAACTAACTAACCATCACGCCGTTTCGCCGCAGGGGTAGGCAGATAGGACGGACCGCCAAATAAACTCGGTCTTGGCACACACTAACATTTATTCGCCTCGTTCACATTTATACATCGTCTCATACATACTCTTCTCTTATTCTAACTCTTGACATGGCCCGTCTCAAGTATCTGATTCACTTGATCGTGCCATGTCTTCCTCGGGCGTCCCCGACTTCATCTACCATTCACATTTGCGTCATATATTCTTATTACACTACTTTCTTCATTCATTCGCTCTACATGACAAACGATCTGAGGGTTCTTAATCTTACTCATTACGCTTACATCAGCCTTGCATTCTTTGCAGATCTCCACATTTCTCACATGATCATACATGTTTTTTACCACACACGCGCCTCAGGGATCTCATTTCAATAGCATTCAGTCTGTTTTCATCCTTCCTCTGCCAGTTCCATGTCTCACTACCATACATCCGGGTAGGTACCAGGACTCCATTGTGGACTGCTAGCTTTGCTTCTTTTGACAATTTTTTTATTAGCGCCAACTGCATTCAGTCCTCCATTAATGGAGTCATCTGCATTTAACTTCTATAAAACTAACTATAAAAATAAGAATGTTATTATTTAAGTTAACTTAATCAAAGAAAGAACTGGAATTGCTTATCGCGTTGCCTGTCACCTGTCATGAACATAAAATGGGGGCATACCTACATTAATTCGTGAGCCCAAAATCCAGCAAAACCTTACGTTACTTGAAAAGAATATACGAAGTTGCCCAAATTATTCTCACCAAGGGGGGGGGTCTAGATTTTCTATTTAAATTGTGTGTTACAAATGTCCTTACGAGAAATGTAAAACGGTTTTGTTTGGTCAATGCTGTAAAAAAATAATGAAATTATTTTAAAAATAACAATTAAAGTATCACTATTTAAGAATAATACAGATTTTTCACATCGACTACCGCTCTGTCGTAGTCTAGAGGTAAGGCTCTCGACTACGACAGTAAAGAGCCTGTGTTTAAGAGCGTATAACCAGAGAACACCACAAATATGTCATTTTTAAATCAGTCCAAATTATAAATTGGTTTCGAAAGATTGTTCTTTTATCTAGTAAACGTATGTTTACTAGATAAAAGAACAATCTTTCGAAAAAATGATAATATTTAGTAGAATAAGGTTATACCATAGGTCGTTGGCGGATTTGTTAAAATTTTCAAAAAAGTACATTTATTATACAACACCCATTTCAAATCATATAATGCAGTAAAATAAATCAATACATTATCTGGTAAACGTACGTAACAGAATTTAAATTTTAGTTTAAATAAAATCATAAAAAATATATAAGTACATGTGTTTCTTGACGAAAATTGGTCCGATTGTGTATTTATTTGCGCACTTACAGACTAATATATTTGAAAATTTTTTACATTCTTATTTTGCTGGGACATTATTGAAAAATGATAAATACCCTTGTTGAAAAAATAATTACAAAAAGTACATAATTTTAATAGTTTTATCAACACGCCTTTCAGCATTTTTGGATGTATGTATAAATTAAAGCAAATTTGGAATGAAATAAAATCGATATTGAGTTATAATTTTAAAAAGCTTGTACGGAGAGTAATTAATCTTTCTCATTGGAACTGCCCTGTACGATCGTAAGAACCTCTTTCGACGAAATGTGGATTTTGGGCGCTGGCTGGTTATACTCTCTTAACTCGTCGTTACGATATTAACGACTACGATCAGGAGTTCGTAATTTCAAATCCCAGCGAAATATATTCTTTGATTAAATTGTGTTATTTCATATTTATTCGTTTAAAAAAAATATATGTGCAGGTAACTAGTCTGTTGCGTTACGTTCCACGAGATAGATGCTTTTAGTATCGCCCTGATGAAAGACCACAATTTACAACGGCTTATAATGGCTTTAACCTGATTAGTGATCAGAAGAGCGATTCTGTATCTTTTGTAAATACGGAATCGTTTCCACACGTAATCTCCTGTCAAATTTGTGTGATTATCTATGGCTTTTTTATGGACTGATATGTCAGCTGTCGTAATGCATGATTATTTATTGGTTTAATTTACGTTTAAAGTTGTATACCATGGATTTGACATTTGCGATGTTTCGTTTCACTTGTATGCACGGATTATGGAAATTACACTTCTTTTCAACAATTACTACAAGAAACAACTATTTACGGGCACACAATAGGTTATACAATAATAAGTACCTAATTCATGCGTATTTATATTGAAACATCGCAAATGTCAAATCCATGATACATTTTTTTTTAATTTTTTTTTTTTTATTTATTTTTTTTTTTATTTATACATAGATACAAAAACAGAGCATACATTACATAATAGGAAGTTTTGCCTGTCCAACTAGGAAAGTTTCCCGTTCTAGGACAGACAAATTGACATGTTTAGTTCATATTATTCATGAAATGTACATAATTACATAACAAAAAACTCATTTTTCTCTGAAACTAAGTTGTGCAATAAAGAAGATGTATATAAATGCACATATACATACACATATACATACATACATACACACATACATACATATATGTATACATATATATATATATATACACACACATATACATATACATACATACACACACACACATATATATATTTTTTGTGATAAAGTAGAAAAAGTAATCAGGTAGCACATATTATAATCAGATTTACCAAATTAATCTGATAACAAATAATATATTCAGATTTACAGAGTATGAGATAAATAAATAACTTAGTAGTATTGAAAAGTGTAAACCAGGTACCTGATAACAAGATGGAGGAATTACAATAAGATTTAAAACATAAAGATATGAAGTTATGTTAGGTTATGTGTTTAGAAGTGTGAACTTTTAATACATAGTACACTTATAGGAGAAACTACTTTAAAATTTAGAATATTAGATATAATTTATGTATGTATTAATTATATGATTTTTTGCGTTATAACTACAACATGTAATAAATTATGTGCAAACATCATAATTTTAACTGATTAAAAACATGATTTCAGAACATATTATATTATACGACAATACGAATATATACCGCGCTCAAGTCTTGAACTAATCCTGCTAAAATATAAAAACAATGACTATAAATATAGATAGAAATATAAACTATGAAACAGAAACTATGAATATAAGTAAATAGTACCCGATTTAGTGCTACTTTGGTGAAATTGGTGCAATACTTCGTACGTCATGCTTGTTGTGTTGTATATTGTTTATTTATTTTAAATCATAAATCATTGCCGCTATAATAAAGGTACCAAGTTTCACACAGAGTTAGCGACGTGCATGTGATGCGCCTTACAGCAGTGATGTACCTACGAGTACATGCAGCAGACAGGCTTCAGGGGCGCAAAACCATAAATCCCAGTATAAAAACATCAAAAAGGATGTCGAAGCATTGCGAAGCAATATCAGAACTAACTGAAGTGTTTTAGGAATTTTGGTCTAGTTAACAGGAAAGTTAGGTAATTTTGTTTATCAGTTAAACAGCATACGTTCACTTTCGACTCTCCCTAAGTTCAGAATCCAATCATTGACTAATTTGCGCAGGACGCTTGCACTTTTCAATTTCCAAGAACCGGGTATAAGGTTGAACATTTTTGGACCTAGGTAAGAATATTGTCTTTGAGCAAGGGATGTCATAGTAGTAAGTGGAACTATTGGATTCCTTCCTGCGTGTCGGGTGTTGTGATAATGTTCTACGGAGGGGAAGAGGTGACGATATTTTTGTGTGTATAAAATAACTTTTCTTATGAATAGTTGCCTCACATCCAGAACTCCTATCTCTTTGAATAAATCATTACTGGGGTATCTAAAAGGTTTTTTAAGGATGACCCTTAGTAGAGATTTCTGTGCTTTGGCTAAGGGGTCCAGTATTGATTTGGTACATCCTCCCCATCCTAAAGATGCATATTCAAGTAATGAGTTACACATGGCATAGTACATTAGTTTCAGGTCTTTTGTGCAGAGAATATTTCTTATAGACATGAAAAGATGTGTGAGTTTTCTGACCTTTGTGGAAATTGAGTCGATATGTTCATTCCATCTCAGATTCTTGTCGACCATAACTCCTAAATATTTTATGCTATCCACATATTCTAAGGTATTGCAATTGCAAGTGTTTGGGTCATTGCAATGGTGAATAGTAATTCTTTGAGTTTCTCTTGGTTGTCCCGCTTGAGTTGCACTGAAGCGGATGAATTTAGTTTTGTCAGTGTTGAGAGTGAGAAGATTATTGTCTAGCCATTGTTTTACCTTGTTAATGCCAATTTCTGAATTATGATGAACTACATTCCAATTTTTGCCTTCAAATAATAATACTGTGTCATCAGCAAAAGTGATAATGTGATCGGCAAATGAACTGTTACATAATTCATTTATATAGATATTGAATAAAAGTGGTCCTAGAGTGCTTCCTTGAGGTACACCAAAGTTAATAACAGCTGGATCGCTTAGTGTATCGTTAATATTCACTCTTTGGCTCCTATTTTCTAGATAACTACCTAACCACTTAAGTAGCTGACCCTGAATGCCAATCCGCTGAAGTTTTTTCAATAGAATTTTGTGTGAAATAGTATCGAACGCTTTGGCTAGATCCAAGAAGAGCGCAATGCATTTTCTTCTTCTGTCGATATTGTTGGAGATGATTTTCGTCAGGTTTGTAATGGCATTTTCAGTGCTCAATCCTGGTCTGAAGCCGTACTGTCTATTGGAAAGGATGTTATTATTTTCGAGGTAATGACTGACACGATTCTTTACAATTTTCTCAATAATTTTCGAGACAGAATTTAGCAAAGAAATGGGCCGGTAATTGTGTATCTGCGATTTATCTCCATTTTTGTGAAGCAGTATAACAATAGAGTGTTTTAAATGATTTGGAAATTTTCCTGAATCGAAGCTTAGATTGGAAATATACGCGATTGGAGTTGCTATGAAGGATTTAGTACTTTTAAGCAGAATTGATGAGACGTTATCAGGACCACAAGCATTCGATGACTTGAGTTCGTCAATTATTTTCATGACTTCGTTTGAAGTTGTTTGGATATTGTCTAATTTATGACCGCAATTAGAGATTGTTGACTTTGCGAGATCGGATTCTGTTGTATTAAGATTGTTGAGAATTTTTTTCGCAAGTGTGACTCCCACTGACGTGAAATAATTGTTGGCAAAATTCGCGATGATTTTTGGGTCTGAGGTGTTCACGTTATTGATGTTCAATGATTTAATATCGGAAGATTTATTTACTTTTGTTTTAGATATATTGCGAAAAGCTTCCCATAAACGTTTTGGAGTACAGTTATTTTCGTAAATGAATTTTTTATAATAATTTTCTTTGGCTGATTTTATTAGTTTCTTGCAAAAGTTCCTATACTTTTTGTAATGAGCTTGTACTATAATATTCTCAGGGCACCTATTCGCCTTTTCATGAAGTTGGTTCCTAATGTTAATCGATTTAATAAGGCCAGGGGTGATCCATGGCGTAAGTTTTATTTGCTTATGTGGTATAAGTTTATTGCTTGTATGTTTAGATATGTATGAATGTAATTTAGTAATAAACTCATTCATTGATGAGTCGGTATCAGATTGGTCTAGAACATTTGATGATATACAACTTTTAAAAGTACATTAAATGAATAAATAATATGAAATATCTTGCAGCGTTTCGTGTTATCAGTTGAAATACAATAGATTTTTTTTTACAAGAGCTCCACACAGGAGACCCCGAGGAAAATAGGAGAGTTCTGGAAAGGAAAAGGGTTTAAGGGGTGGGTAGGAATCTTCAGTGTGTCCTGGTCATCCACCTCCAATACCTAGACAAACCTCACCCCATGAAGCCGGGCACCCCTGCTAAATCACCAAATGTAGTGAACCACTTGGGGTGACCTATGGCAGAGGTGTTGGTTATCCAATAAATGACATCATAAATAAACCAATTCGTTGACATACCAGTCCGTAGGTAGAAAAAGCAATTGCAAGCCATAGGCAATCACACATATTTGACAGGAGATTAAGTACCTACGTAATGATTACGTTTCCACAAAAGATATATAACCGCAAGGCCAACATGGAAAGTCACGTTCCTCTTCCCATCTCTTTCCCCTCCCACTGCCTTAACTCTCCCGCAGCCAACTGGGTCCGAAGGTAGACCCCAAAATCACTATCGTATATCTATATATATTTAATACACATATGGGTGGCGGATAAGGGAACTGCCTCCACCGAAACCGTTTATTGGATAGTCAATCCAAGCGGTTCGCTACCTTCGATGTCTTAGCGGGGGGGGGGGGGGGGGGGCGAGCTCATAGAGATATGGTTTGTCCGGGTCTTGGCGGTGGATGCGCCTGCCCACAAGCTAAGTGGCAGGCCGGATTGGGAGAGAATGATTAAGGGAGACGTTTTTCTTTTCCAGCAGGGCTCTCTTCGGAATATCGCCTTGCACTGCAGTGGATGGGGACGGATTTCACTGCTGGGCAAACTGATCCCCAGATTCCTATCCACCCCACACACCCTTTTCCTCCCCAGGACTTCTTCTCAAAGACGACATAGACCCCGACGGGAATTATTTTCCCCCAGGCCTCCTGTGTGGAGCTAATGTAAAAAAAAATAAAAAACATCTTTCTGAAACTACTTCAAGGGCGTTCAAGTCATCACATAATAATTCTTGTTGTGAAATCATTCTACAATGATTGTTTCCAAACGGTCAGAAATCATATATTTTACCGATGTACTACTATCGGGTATAGGGCGAACTCCCAGTTTTAGCCATTGTGACGGGGCTCCCAAGACATAATAAAGTTCCATTGTAAATTGTTCTTAAAAATGGCTAGACTGATTTTTGATAATGAAACAGTATTTTCTGATAAAATTAATAATTATGTATCTTCAGATATAAAGTTTTGTAATTTACTAATGAAAGACTACACGAACCTAAACATTTTTCACCATAATGTTCGATCCATAAATAAAAATTGGGAAGAAATACTCACTTTACTGAATAATCTAAAGGTTAAATTTGATATAATTATTCTATCAGAATGTTGGATTAATGAACTATATGTACCAAAACACCTTTCCGATTACACTCACTTCTCCACAAAAACCCATCACAATCAGAATGATGGCATTATTATATATGTGAATAATGTACTGAATGTTCAGACTTTGGAAATATTAATCCCGGGTGCAAATTGTCTACAAATATCGTACGGTGACACGTGCATACTAGCAATGTATAGATCTCCCTCCTACCACAATATAACCCCATTCATACAAAGCCTAAATGAAAAATTATCACAACTTGCGCATAAAAAACACTTAATTTTAGTCGGAGACATTAATATTAACACTTTACCAAATAATTCACACCCACAATGCCAAGATTACTTAAACCTACTTAGTTACCATGGATTGATATCTAAAATAAATCACCCAACTAGGGTCACCAAAGAATCTAGCTCTTGTGTTGACATTATGATAAAAACGAATAATCCATATAAAACACTTGTTTTTGAATCTACTATTACTGACCACTATGCAACTATGATTTCATTAAACACACCGTCAAAAAATACAAAAATGAAACACAGTTATTGCATAAAACGAGTTGATTCTGAGAATCTAAAAAAATCTTTTTCCTGTAATTATTGGCACAACTTACTACACATACCCAACGCTGAAGATGCATGGTCTTACTTCATAGACAAACTACAAACTGAAATAAATAACAACACTAATTCTATAGTAAAAACAATCCCTCACAAATTTAAACCTCTAACTCCCTGGATAAATAACACCATTATAAATTGTATAAGAAAAAGAAACTTACTCCATAAAAAAAACTTCATTGAATCCTTCTGACACTATACTTAACAACTTTTAAAAGATATAGAAACATATGTACAAAAGTCATCAGAAATGCTAAGGAATTATATTACAGACATAAAATAGAAGAAAGCAAAGGTAATCCAAAAGAAATGTAGAACATTTTACGCGAAGCTATTCATACTAAGCCTAACTTAAACACTGACCTAAAACAACTCAATATTGATGGACTGACTGTCGACTTCTCAAAGAATCCGGAAAAAATTCTAAACCATGCCAATGATTTTTTCACTAATGTCGGGAAAAAATTAGCAAACAAAATTTCCTCCCCGAATTCTAATACAAAATTACAGGAAAAACCACATATACCCCATTGTGAACAATTTAAATTTCAAACGGTTACACATGACGATATTAAGAATACAATTAACTCATTAAAAGACACAAAGTCCGCCGGTATGGATGGCATCACCGTAAATTTACTCAAGACACTTGTTCATGAACTATTGGAACCTCTCACTTACATAATTAACCTCAGCATATCACAGGGAATTTTTCCTAAACAATTAAAGCAAGGGCTCGTCATACCCATATACAAAAGTGGTCTAAAAGTGGAAAATAACAATTATAGGCCCATAACAATCCTTAACTCACTGTCGAAAGTAGTTGAAAAAATAATTAACAAACAACTGAAAACATTTTTGGAAAGCAAACAACTACTCTCCGAAAATCAATTTGGCTTTCGGTCAAATAAGAGCACTGCCGATGCTATTATTGCTGTTACAGACTTTCTTGTTTCAAATTTAGATAAGGGTAAAAAATGCATTTCTATCTTCCTAGACCTCTCAAAAGCTTTTGATACTATCTCCTTTGACATCTTTGTTAATAAACTAAACACAATTGGTATAAGAGGGAAAGATCTAGAATTTCTTCAAAGTTACTTAACTAATCGAACTCAAAGTGTCAAAATCGAAAACAAATTTAGCCAACCCCTCCCTATAACCTACGGAGTTCCCCAAGGAAGCGTATTAGGCCCTACTTTGTTTCTCATATACATAAACGATCTTTGTAACCTAACGATAGATGGAAAAATTGTAAGTTTTGCTGACGATACTGTGCTACTCATTCAATCCGACACTTGGTTAGACGCATACAAAATGGCTGAGAAATCGGTAATTTTTGGAAATCGCTGGCAACGGTTAATATGCACTTTTTTAAAAAAAAATCTTTTGATTCACCTTTATTACATTAAAAGGCAACTATTTGCATTGGGGGAAGTGAAAAATATTTCATTCTAATTTTTTTCTTGCCTTGACGCGAGTAGGCGTTATAAAGGGGCACTTTCTTTTGAATCACAAACCATGTTACACAAACCTAGCGTAGCCACTAAACTACTTGAAAACTGGGATGTTTTTCTTGCCTTGACGCGAGTAGGCGTTATAAAGGGGCACTTTCTTTTGTATCACAAACCATGTAGAATGAAATATTTTCCACTTCCCCCAATGCAAATAGTTGTCTTTTAATGTAATTAAGGTGATTCAAAAGATTTTTTCAAAAAAAAGTGCGTATTAACCATTGCCAGCGATCTCCAAAATTTACCGAGAAATCAATTAACTCTGTTAAAAAATGGCTAGATATTAATTCTCTTGCACTAAATACTACCAAAACAAAATACATTAATTTTAGTATTAATATCGTTGGCCAACCTAATCAAGATGTTGAAATAAAAGTACATGAATGTTCTTGTATTCATGATACATTCTGTCAGTGTCCTTGCCTAGATCGAACGGACCATATCAAATACCTTGGTCTTACATTTGATCAATATCTTAAGTGGAATACACATTGCCTACTCATCACGAATAAACTTAGAAAACATATTTATTTCTTCAAAAACATTAGAAACATACTAGATTCCAAATCTATGAAAATTGTTTATTACTCCCTTTGTCAATCAATCATTGAATATGGAATAATCGCATGGGGAGGTGCAACACTATCCGCTATAGATTCATTATCGAAGGCACAAAAATTAATTATCAAAGTTATTCTTAAAGTTCCCATAATAACAAGTATCTACTGTAGATATATTCAATAAATTCCATGTATTAGATATTCGACAAATTTACACAAACAATCTTAACTCATTTGTTTAAAAATAAAACAAATACATTTTATGAAAATACCCAAAATATTCTAAACACGCGGCACAAAACCAAAGAACTCATACAAACACCTAAAACAAACACAACATTTGGTCAAAGAAATTTCAAATACATTGCGTCTAAAATATACAATAACCTACCTGACAAAACAAGACAATCGAATAATATTAACAAATACAAAATTCTGATAAAACAATGGATCATCGAAAAAGGTCGTGCAATAATTAGTCACCTCACCCAAATATAATCCTCCTATACCATTATTGTTACCACTACTACCAACCTGAAATTTTTTGTTAAATATTTTTACTTAATTGAAAAATGTATTTTATTTAATATTTATAAAAAATATTTGTAAACTAGTCTGTCTCGACACAGGATTTCCTAGTGAGACAGGCAAGGCCAAAAAAAAAAGTTAACTTTATTGTAAAAAAAAAAAAAAAAAATAAATAAAATTAGATCATTATCTTTGTTTTGATATTATTCTCCATGCTTCTCGTTAATTATTTATTATGGGAGTTGTTAGCTCCATACCGACTAGTGTGAGAATGGCCCTACTAATAACTGGCAAAACAGAGGTAAGTATGACGTCACTTGAACTCCGCTAGATTTCGATTGGTATGACGGGGTTTGAGAAATATAAAGCTTTGAAAATTACTTTTACCATGAAAACGAAGTTTATAAAAAAATAGTGGTATTTAAGTTAGAAGTAAACATTAAAAAAAAATGGCTGGAGTCCCTATTATCATATGATGATGATTGATGACGTTAGTCCAAAGTTATCACAGCCGATGAGATTGGTCCAAAGTCCAAACTAACCCTAGGCATAAACTTTAAAGGTCCTTCAATTAGTAGATGATGACCAGCCAATTTTTAAATGATGAATTGTGGGCTTATGTTCTGTCTTTAGTCTAGTATAATTGTGAGTTTGTATTCTATCTTTACTCTAATATAGTCCAGACTCCAGACAAAATGGACATTCCAGTTTGCATTCATTCCGAACAAGCTGAATTTTTGTACATGTCTTAAATACGTCATTACAAATGCTATGTCAAAAGTCCCCATCAGTCTAGCGTTAGCGTTGTTTTTTTATCTTTGGTCAAAGGTCACAAATTTTCGTCTTTTGCGTATTTCTCAAAAACAGTGAGAGCTACCGAAAACTCGTAAAATCTACCGTGTTTGTAGTTAAAATTTTCTACAAAAAAAATGTTGTACTTTTTTACTACAAAGCACCGTTCTCGAGTTATTGCGATTTCAAACGAGTATGCACTCGTATGGTTTGTTGGAACAGTCATTGATCGATTTTTTGTAGTTTGACAGCGTTGTTCTGCAGCTTTGATATTTTTCTTGTAATCAGTATTACCATCAAATATTATGGTAACATTGTAACCGAACAAACATACTGAAGATATTTGTCCAAATTACCATCGAATGTTTCCTCTCGATCCCATATAACACGATGTAACAGAGATCGTCCATCGATGATGTAGGTAGCATTTGCGTTTTCGACTTCAATATTCACACATTCAAAAAAAATCATAAATGGTTGACTTCCGTGTCTTACGCATTCCAATTGCATCAAAGAGTGATAATGGGTGAGGGGCTAAGTCATATTCGAAGAATTTTTCAAGTTCATCTTCAAATGTCTTCGCAATACTCATGCGTTAAAATACTAGTAATAATACAGGATCTATCGGTACCTTCTCATCATTGTTCTGTTTATGGTTAATTTTTTATTTTATTTTTTTTTTATTAGTGACTATTTAGTTACAGGTTTGATGACAATTACATGATATGATGATGGATATAAATATTTCATTCGTTAGTTCTTAGTCCTCCTCACTAGGTAGTCCTGTGCTGAGGCGGACTGTAGATTTCTTTGACTTTCCGTTATTTAGTTTCTATGTTTTTAATACATTCTCTAGTATGTCTGCATTAATTTCTTTTACCCATGTTTTGATTTTTTCCTTAAACTTATTTACATTTTCTATCTTTTTCAGATATGGAGGAAGGAAGTTGTAAAGTTTTGTTGCTAGATATATGTGGTTTCTTTGGCCAAAACTTGTCTTGAATTTTGGAACATTTCGTATATCCTTTTTTGAGGCTCTTGTGTCTTGTATCAATAATAGAGATAGTACTGTTGAAGTTGTGCAAATAACAGACAATTATTATATTATTTCAGGAATACCGACGCTGGCGCCCTTTCACGAGAGGAGCGTCGTCGCCGTCGCAGAGCCACTCAGAAGTACCGCACTGCACACGCATGCCGTGAGCGGGTGCGCGTGGAAGCCTTCAACGCAGCCTTCTGCGAGCTGCGCAGGCTTCTGCCCACACTTCCGCCAGACAAGAAACTCTCCAAGATAGAGATTTTGAGGCTTGCAATCTGTTATATAGCCTATCTGAACCATGTACTTGACGCTTAGATTGAAGGAATTTATTGATATTTTTAATTAAAAGGAAACCTGATCAAGTTAATATAATGTGGCAATTCGTCGCCTTAGTTCTTAATTGTCCAAACGACCATAAGATTTTTTTTTCATTATTTCTATGAAAAATTATGATGGATGTTTAAGATAAAACTATATCCGTAATTGTAAAAAGGTCTCAATAGTTTAAATAATTCTTGGTTAAGTGATTAACTATAATTTTTTGTAGGCTGAAAAGTAATGCACACTTGCTTTTTTTCGCGAAAAAAATGACCTTCAGAAGCGCGCCAGGTGAACTTTGGAAGTGACATTCCTCCTCTATACGTACGCGCAAGTTTGAGGTCGTTGAATTCATCCAGTGTATTTTGTGAAGCAGAAGTATGGAGACGTGTTTTAGTGTTGTGTCAACGCAAGGTAAACAGCGTGCTGTTATCGAATTTTTAACTGCTGAAAAAGTGACTCCTACTGCGATTCATCGTCATTTAAAATACGTTTATGGTGACAATGCTATTGATAGGTCTGCTGTAAATCGATGGGTAATAAAATTACATGATTGTGTGCCTGGAAAAGAAATAATTGTTGATGAAACACGCAGCGGACATCCGATCATTGGTACAGACGATAAAAAATCCAAACTCGTCCACGATTTGATTAAAAATGATAGGTGAATCACTCAAAAGCGTATCACAAACCATTTTGGAATATCAATGTCCGCTTCATTATTGAACAATTAGGATACCGTAAAATCTGTGGACGATGGGTACCACGCCGTTTCACAGACGAGAGAAAAACAGCGTCGATTAGAGCCTCTGCAAAACCTGAAGTTTTAACCGATTCCACACCCCTTTCACTCCCCCGATCTTTCACCTTACAATTTAATTTTTTTTCCTCTATTCAAGAGACACTTATAGCTCGAACGTTGAGGTGAAGGCAGCTGTCAAGTCCTAAATACGAGATATGTCGGAAGAATTTTTCAGTTACGTAATGAAAAAACTTATTACACATTGGGAGAAATGCGTTAGCCTTAACGGTGACTATGTTGAAAAATAAATATATGATTTTGAAGCTTAAGAATTGTACTTTAATGTACTTTTCCCGATCTTTGTTTTTGTTCGTGACTAACAAGCATGTGTGCATTACTTTTCAGCCTACCCTAGTTAGTTTCTTTGTTTGGGATATTTAAATAACTTGTATTACTGAATCAGAACCTTCCGGAAAACGTCAAATAATACTAACAAAAGCAAGCATTTTCATTAATCTTGAATTTTAATATTGAAATTCGAAAAAATGGAAATTTATTGCATCTTTTACCATCTCCGCTAATAATTTCTGCGTAATCAAGTAAGCGGATTACGGAAATTTTTATGAAAGTTTCCCTAATTAATGATAGACAGTCATATAGTTTCATATAAATTTTTATTTTTTTTATTTTAACACAAAATTATTATTGTATTATATTATCTTATTTCAGATATGCCATTAAAACACTTATAAATTAAGTTGTAAATAATACGCCATTATTCAAATTATAAAGCTTTAGTGATAGGTTGATGTTGACATCGATCCAAATAGTCCAAGTCCACGTGACGATCAGATCTTCGTTATTTTATAAAACCTGAAAGTTTATCTGTGTATGTCTCTGATATAGGTAAAGACGATCCCCGACTATGAAGTTTGGATCACGGTGGCTTTGAAAGATATTATATTAATTAATTGTAATTGTACTTACGTTAAAGTATAAAACTCAATTTTATATATGTTACTAGAGGAACTATCAGACAGTAATCAGACAGTTTAGATGGTTCCTTTACCTTGCCAGACACATTAAAAGTCTTCCGTAGGTGCAAGCGCGATATATACATGCAAGCGGGAAGCGGGTGGGAGTGAAATAGTGCGAAATTTCGACGCTAGCAGAAGTACCTACCTTTTCACTACCTTATAAAAGTGCGAGCAAAATGCTCTTAAAATTGTGTTGCAATTTAATATACCTTTGCAACCTGCTATCTTTCAAGGCCACCGTGATCCAAACTCGGGAATTTATATTCGGGGATCGTCTTTACCTGTATTAGGGACATATATAGGGACATACATAGAGCTTTCAGGTTTTATAAAATAACGAAGGTCTGATCGTCACGGGCTCTTGCTCTAAAAGTGATTTGTTTTTTTTTTTAAATATATATAATCGGTGCCAGTTTACAAAATAATGTCTTCCGCTTCTATTCATTAACAAAAATCTTACGAAAACACATTAGTTTTATATTAACTTAGTCCTATTTATTTAAAAGCTTTTTTTTTTTTTTTTTACTTTCATTACATAGCAGAATATTTGATGGTGACCAGCTGCTAACCTTATGCAAATCTCAAATACGCCCAACGGTTGAGTTTGGAAGCCACCTCTGGACTGGAGCTCCCAAATAGTTGATAAACCAGCTTGAATCTGTGCAAATGAGGGCGGTTCATCTGATCGACAACCGGTTGCCTATAGACGGTATGCCGAGTCTTTTGAACAAATATTTCACTGAAGCGTGCTCTAAGGCGTTATCAGCGTTGTATTCAATGACACCTTTAAATAATAATAATAATAATAATATTTGACGATTTATATAGCGTCGTTTTTGTGAAAAATCACCTCAAGGGCGCTGTACAAACTTACCATACGTGCCTAAAATCTAGAAAGACTACAAGCTAGACAAACAATTAAAAACAACTTATGGCTAAAAATTGCATACACCGGTTCATTGATCACCGATATGAAAATATATGTACAATATTTTGACCAATGAACGCGATGCTGCCTAAAAATGAATTAATACAGGACCATACTTACCTGGGAGGTCGCTTGAAATTAACACTGTTTATTGTCTATTTAAAGAAATTTAGATAGAGTTCGCACGCAGAGGATATAATTGTGAACACATGTTGTTTAATCCTGAAAATATTTTAATTTTAGTATGTAATATATTCTTTAATGAGTGTATTTTGGAAAGTAAAAGCAACATTTAATGGCGGGCGGTGCAGTAGTACAAGGATTTGAACTTCCGAGAGACAGATTGATGTGTAAGGATTCGAGTAATTTTAATTCAGTATGAAAAGTGTGATTAAGACATATCATAGGCAATACAAGTATGATACTCTCAGATAGGTATATTTAAATTAAGTTAAGGGTATGAGAGCCCGAAAAGGTAGGTTTTTAGTTTGGACCTAAACTCTGTTGGGCTTTTTATGCATCTTAATTCCGGAGGGAGTCTATTCCAAGTAGGCCCAGATACTCCGAAAGCACGATCTCCGAACTTAGCATTTGGCTTTCGTTTGGGTTCTATTAGTCTGCCTATAGCAGATGAAGTTGCCGATCTAAGGGTTAATTGCCTCGGACCGGTATTTTCCGGGACGCATAATTCAGAGATGTAAGATGGGGCCATTTCGTTGATTGATTTAAACACCATCCAGCACAGTTTGTAGTGGATTATTTCAGGGCACTTGAGCCAGTGAAGGTTACGACGGTGTTCTGAAATGTGTGAATATTTAGAGACCCCGGTTATGAGCCTTGCCGCTGCATTAAACACGGATTGAAGTTTGTCAGTTTGGTATTTTGGGAGACTAGCGTAGATGCCGTTACAGTAATCAAGCCGTGAGACTATGTAGGAGTTGATTAATAGTTTTGTCGCCTCTGTAGGAAGGTTATATATAAATAGAAGGAAAATATATAAATATAATATATTTCAATATACGTTATATTTAAATTCTATATAAATATCTATACTAATATTGTAATAAAAGTGCGCGAGTTTGTTTGTTACCAGATCATGCCTAAACCACTGAACCGATTTTAGAAATTCTTTTACCAATAAAAAGCCACATTATATGCGCGTAAAATAGGCTGTATATAGTGTAAGTTCTGGCGTTACGCCATTATAAATATTAATGATTTACATTTCTCTCTCTCTGGTTTCAATCCTGGGATTATTTTGCAGCAATTTCCTCTTATCTTCTCTTCCATTCTTCCCTGTCTTGTGCGGCTTTTTTGAATTCTGCATATGATAAGCAGCGTACGTCCACCAGCAGATCCTCCAAGTACTCTCGGCGTGGGCGTCCCCTGGAGTTTGTCCCCTCGGTCATACCCTCCATTATGGCATGCAAGAGGCCTTCTTGTCGTATAACATGGCCGATCCATCTTGCACGCCTTTCGGACAAGGTCCTGAGCAGGTGCCTTCCTCCTTCGATTCGTTGGAGAACCTCCTCATTTGTGATGTGGTCTCTCCAGGAAATTCCTAATAGTCTTCTATAGGACCACATCTCAAAAGCCTCTAGTCTCCGTTTATCTCTTTCGGATAGGCACCATGTTTCGCAGTACATCAAAATACTTCAAACATAGGTCTTGATGAGGAGTATTCTCAGTTTTAGGTCTACATTATTAGATTCTATTATTTTCGACCTTTTATTGAATGCAATCCTAGCCTGGTGTATACGTTTATTGTCAAATAAATTTCCTGACAAAAGCGGAAAGCAAACAATTCGTTGCCGTGGAAACATGAATCTCCAAAATGTTTGCACGCCCATAACTTCCGATCGACTGCATCAAATTGGATAATTCTTTTTTCAAGGTTTGTGTAAAATTACTGGTGAGCTTTGGCATTATTAAATTTGTATAAAAAATTAATAGGTGGCACACGACCTGTTTAAAAACTGAGTGTATCGAGAATTAATGTATGCAATGCGGGAGGGGAACTCGGGTAGGGGGTTCGCGGGAGGGGGAAGGGGAACCCGGGAGGGGGGAGGGGAATCTGAGGAGGAGGGAAACTCGGGAGGAGGGTTCACGGGACGGGGAAGGGGGGAGTGGAGTGGGGAGAGAGAAGGTGGAGGAGGCGGAGTAGGAACGCGAGAGGGGAAGGGGAGGTGGAAGGGGGAAGGACGAATGGGAAAGGACACGCAGGGAGAAACAATTTCTTTATTTAATGGCATACAATGGGTACCAGCTAGTAATTTATATAAATCACAAGTTTGCTATGACTCCTATCTATATCTATCCCTTTATAAACCTTCCCATCCCTAAATTCTATGAGCAATACTCCCCAATATTGGAGGCACATAAGTCTAATTTTGGGGTCAGAATTACCAAAACTATATTATACCGATATTCATAGTTCAATGGAGTTTTAATTACACAACCCGCTCCGCAGATTTTTTCTGCTAAGCCCTGAGGGCGGCTTTTGGTTCGGCTTCGCCCAGTTTGAGCATTGGTGATCATTTCATCAATTCGATTTGAAAATAGCCGGCTCCTTGAATCCACTGGAATCCAGTGACAGCTAGTCATTGGGACAAGGCAATGACCTCATATATAAAATATAGATGCGTGGTGTTATTATTGACAACTGCCAGTTACAATAATAATCATACTATCGTCAATCTCTCCATACCCGGAGAGATTAACGAAATTACAAATCCAGTAGTACTTACGCCTGCCAGGCGATGCTAGCCACGCTAGCTGTTAACGTAAGTGGCGCCATCCTTCGGGATTGCTTTAATTTGGTTCTATTAAAAAATTAGATTTGTGTACAAACTCCTCTACAAAAACGGTTTTTCGTAAGGCGTGGCGTCAGAGTTGCACACTTAAATTTCAACCGCACAGTCTCTTGGCTATTAATACTGTTTGATATCTACGATATAAGAATGTTTAAGAAATCAAATCCCTTTTTCATTGTTAGTCGTGTACAAAATTATCATAATGCCATTATTTAAAATAATTTTAAATTGATATTCCTAAACGTAATGAATTTCATTTGTAATTCAGTCGTTGTTTGTTTTATGAAAGACATTAATCATTATATTCGCGTGCGTTTACTATGCGTGCTTCTAATGAGTTTCGTTTGATTTAAAATACACTAGAAAGGTCCTCGCCATGCTTTATACAAATGGGTAAATTATTTCAGAAATACGTTAACATTAGCACAAAAATGGTGTGCGGAAAAATCTCTCCAATGGCCAACTCTTGTATGTTTAACATTAGCACAAACATTGTGTGCGGAAAAATCTCTCTAACAGCCAACTCTCGTATGTTAACATTAGCACAAAAATGGTATGCGGAAAAATCTCTTCAACGGCCAACTCTCGTATGTTAACATTAGCACCAAAATGGTGTGCGGAAAAAAATCTCTCCAACGGCCAACTCTCGCGTTATAACATTTGTCCAATTTTTCCTATCAAATGTTTAGATCAAAGCACTTTATTTCAGCTTGCAACATCAATTCAATCATAGAGTATGTATGTATTGTTGAAATGGTGACCGAACGGAAATTGGTTTAAACTTTTAATGACTTTTGAAAGAGATATTGAAATTGCATAATTCTGAGTTGTCATGGAACCCGTTGAAGTGGTTCCATGATTACTTAACACAGTGGCATTTCAACTCCCTTTTGCAAAGTCACTTAAAGGGTTGAAAAAATAATTGAATAGCTCATGACCTAACCTAACGAAATCTATTTAAATTATTTTCTTCAATGAATTTTCAAATGAGTGATTGAGAAGTGCCACTTTTTAAACGGCTTCGAAAAGGAGGTGGTTCTCAATTCGACGTTTTTTTTAATGTTTGTTGCCTCAGAACTTTTGATTGGGTGAACCGATATTGATGTTTCTTTTTTTATTTGAAATCTGACAGTGGGATCCATGAGAAAACCATATATGTCTTAAATTTGCAATAAGTATGTGCGCGACAAATAACTCAATATTACGTCAACTGATTTCGATGATTTTTTTTGAAGTAAGACAAATTAGTTAGTGTAGGTACTTCAGATTCACTAAAATAAAAAAAATAAACAAAAATTTTAGCAAAATAAAAAACGACTTCAAAAAATGCACTAAATTTGTTTTGTTAAATTTTTTGTTTATTTTAGTTATTCTGTCACTGAAATATACGCGGTGTTCGAAAACTCTTAGTACAAACGGTAAAATGGTGACTTTCTTGAATCTGCATAACGTAGAGCACAGAGAACCGATATGAGGATTTCTATTTTTATCCATTTTTCACGACATTTTTCCGACATTTGGTTCCGACTCACGTTAAAAGATATTAAACAGCTGATATTAACTCCCCGGCCGGCAAACGATTTTTTTTTCATTCTTTAAAAATTCCATTACTCAAAAACGAAAGCTCAAATAAAAAAAAAGTTTTTTCTAAAATGTATCACAAAATCGACTTCAAATGTTATGTGGATTCACCGCGCATCGGTTTCTCGCTTATGCTACGGGTCTCCGAAGTTATAAATAATTGTCCTTTATTTGTTGCTTTTATAATTCCCACTGCAACCTCTCGGCGTGATGACAACGGCTAGCGACTAGTCATTTATTTAATGCGAGTGAGGGAGATGCAAGAAAATGATAACTTTTTTACTTTGGAGGAAAAATTTGTACATTATTTGTTTAATATATATATATATTTTTTAAATATTTTTATTGATATTAAAAAATGGAACATATTATAATATTACTTATCTTTCATTAAAAGCATTTGCTTGTGGATGGAAGAAGGGTTTACATTTCACATATATGCAGTTAATACAGTCATGTGTGTCACATATTTAGGTAGGTACAGTTAATATATGGTTAAAATACAGAAATCACATAATCAAGACCCTTTAACTTAAAAACTAAAACATCCATATACTCAGTAAAAGGAAAAACCGGTATAGTTTTTATTGTAACATTCATATTATTTCGTTTGTAAGAAGGACCTGCAGCATTAATGTGACAAGAAACGTACGTGTATTGCATTGATTGTGCCGTCGCCGTGTCGTAACCGTGGGAATTATAAAAGCGGCAATTCTTTGTTCTTGTAGTGATCATTGCGCGTTTGCTTTCTTTGCTGAAAGGATCGATGTGTTGAAACTGTTCTGAAAAGTTCTGAAAACGCTGACATTTTCAGGAAAATATCAAATTAATACAATAAATATTATGAGGATCTAAAAAACAGGTGAACCCAAATAGTAAAACCAATATAAATATAAGACTAATAATAATTTATTCTTTGATTTTCGCCGTTTAATTTTCCCGATTTATAAAGAGTTATTTTCAGCTTCATTTTCATCCGCCGTGGTCATTTTCGGCACCGTAGGGGGCTAATGTAGTCAGTTCTATGTCAATGTATTTTTAATACTGATTCCCCCGTATTGACCTAACGAAGTAACCGATACGTTTTGCAGTGGGTTAATTTGAACTAGTCACAAAATATAATTATGTAAGCATTTGGCTTCCTTTTTTAATATTTTATATATGAATGTAAATAATATTTTTTTTTGTAAAATGTTTTGTTGATATTTTATAAAACTCTTAATAAATATTTGTTTGTTCATGCTGTATTCATTTATTTGACATCCCTTTTATTCTGTAGTGCGTAGATATTATACGATGTAGTTATCAGTCCAAAATATCGTATTTTCACCCAAGCTAGGTCCTCCATCATTGTACAAACAATATTTCCCACTTTTATTTAGATTTTCCTTTACGATGTCCGAAATTTCCGCGCGCTCCGGTGCAGTGAACAAAGTTGACAGAGATAAATGACCACTTACACTATTTTAATGGTTGTTTATCAGTTGTGTAAAATTTTAAACACGTTTATTGATAAGGCCCATGAGGGTTTTGTGTTTTTATTTAAGAAAGTTGGAGTAATTTAAATCTTGTCAGTAAGAATAAAAACCTCACAAATGAATTTATCTACAGCAGAAAATTTTGATTCAAATGGATTTTTCTACAGCAGAAAATTTGATGAAATAGATTTATCCACTAGAGAAAGTTTTGATGAAATTTATTTATCCACAGCAGAAATTTTTGAAATGGATTTATCTACAACAGAAAGTTTTGATGAAATGAATTTAACCACAGCAAAAAGTTTTGACTAGACTTGAACCCGGGCAGTCTGGGCACCCCAGCTAAGTCACCAAACGTAGCAAACCACTTGGAGTTTTATGGAGGAGTCTTATGTGATTGATTTTATATTGTTGGGGCGCCATCCTGCCTATTTCAGCAGAAACAAAAAAGAAACATTGAGAACTGCTTACCTCAGGTTGTGTACCCAATGTACAGGCAATTTGGGAATGTGTTACAAATTCATGATTCAGACGATCACACACTTAGTGATCCATGTTTCCATAATATAGTGTTGTAAAGGGCCTTGGATAAGACCTGCAACACTCCTCCAAGTATGGTGCATTCACACCAGGCAGCAAACAGCTTACAATTCCATCCAGGTTTCAGGTGAGGTTGAATAGAATTCAAAATACGACCTTTTTATTGTGTTGGTGAGATTGTCATCACAATCTGGCAGAAAATTGCCTTACCGGCATTCCGATTAGATTTTTCCTCTCGTTTTATAAAAAAACACATCTCGTACGATTGATAACGCAGTCGAGAGCTCTTGGTCGTTCCATGTTTTTGGCAAACAAAATATAACGTTTTCTCTTCTTCCGTGATCCGGTTTTCAGAAACTTATATTTATGATGATGTTCAATTGATAACACTTATTTGTTCGCGATAATAACATTTATTTAGAATATTATTTACAAGAAATATGCGTTCGCGTACGAACGGGTAGAGAGGTAAATTGCACGTACAACCGGGAGAATCGAGTACTAGAAGCGGAATAAATTGCTTCGTCATTTCGGAGCAATCGGAGAGTTTTCGATTGGATCATCGGGGATACCATATGCGTGAAAGTATTGTAAATAAGTACTGCCATACTGACATGTTTCGTAAGCCAAGCTTACTTCATCAGGGTTTTAATAATTACTATATTATTATTAAAACCCTGATATATTATTATTAAATAATACTATAGTATTATTAAAACCTTAGAAAAACTGGTGATACCAGTGCGTAAAAACACATAGAAAATTTACTGCCTGCGAATGAAAGTACCCCTTCATGGTTGCATAAATTATATGTAACAGAGTGACCTATAACAGAGGTGTTGGTTATACTATAAATGGTTCCCGGGACGGCCGGCGCTACCCACACCATCTCCCAGATTTTACCTTGCATACACTACAGATCTAATAAAGGAGATCCCATTTTGAAAAGGTTAAAATTATTATAAATACACCATAAAAATATTGCGTTTTACTACCCCTAACATTTATAAACAGAAATTGTTTCGAAAACGGAGCAAGGTGGTACCAGCTGTGATTATCGGACTTCATTTTATGTTTTACTCTTCTATAAGGTTTTTTCAGCAAGGAGATGGGGCTAGTAATTAGTAATATACGTATATGTATAAAAAATTACAAAAATATGTCTTGCTCACCGGGACATTACTTTTGCAAAGCATGTTTCAATCAAAAGTACCCCAAAACGATGCGTTTCTTCCTCAATAACTCATCTATTCTATAATCCATTTCATAATTTCTATGAAATAGATCAGTGAGAACAAGATTTCTATGCCATACAAATAAATACCCAACGTTGCAAAAACTACAGCTATCTGTCTATTACATTATAATGTATGAAGAATCGTTCTATGTAATAAGTAAATGTGAACGCTCAAAAATTATTTTTCGTTTTAGACGATTCGTTCTATTATAGATCATACACTAAATCATGTTGGATCCCAGATTTAGTTATGTTTCAGTGAGCTTTTCGGTTAGGTAGTGAAACAAATAAGCATCTAAATTATGTTATTATAATTAATATTAGTGTAAGGCGGTATCTCCCTATTCCCCTCATTGATTATTTATTTATATTTATTTAAGCCCTAGTGGGCTTTTACAAGCATAGAAGGAAAAGAATAGTAACAATAATAATTATCTTCTTCTAAAACAGCAAACTTAATTTGTGGCACCATTTTAATTCAAATTAATAAATTACTTTGTTTTTACCACTATAATTTATTATAAAAAACCGACATGTTTCGTAAGCCAAGCTTACTTCATCAGGGTTTTAATAATACTATAGTATTATTTAATAATAATATATCAGGGTTTTAATAATAATATAGTAATTATTAAAACCCTGATGAAGTAAGCTTGGCTTACGAAACATGTCGGTTTTTTATAATCAATTATAGTGGTAAAAACAAAGTAATTTATTAATTTGAATAATAATTATGTACTCATATGTTACTAAACCAATAAAACAGTATAAGTAATAAAGCAATCATCATCACAAGGTATAGAACATCATAACAGAAATTAAAAGCATAAAAAAAAATAAACATCATAAAAGAAATGAAATAGTATGAGAAATAAGAAAAAATCAGTAATAAGACCTGAAATACAATAAAGTGCAATGTGTAAAAGCTAGTTAGTAGGTATAAACAAACAATTATATGTGTATAATAATGTAGGATGATAAAACAGAACTAAATAGAACAGCAAAATAAAATAAAATAAGGTTATAAATTACTAATAAGATTTTAAATGAGAGCAGGTTTTATGAAAAGAACAAAAATAAAAAAGGTTAATTATTAGCAGATAAAATAGAGATGAGTTGTCTTTTACTATCCATACGATAACGTGCATTTTCGATTAATTAAACACGATTTATTTATTTAGTTTACTTTTCTGTTTTTGAACCTATGAATCGAGGTTATATATAGAATAAGTTAGTCGAGTTTTTTTACCTATTGCGAGTATTCATTTTGTTATCGTATAGATATGGATGGACGGCCGGCTTGGTCTAGAGGTAAGGCTCAATACTCGCAATCCGAAGCTTGCGAGATCGAATCCCAACGTGGGCAAATAAATTTTATTTGGATAATTTGTGTTATTTCACAATTAATTCATCTAAAATAATGTATAGTATATTTGCATCACGTTCCAGAGTGAAAGATACTCTCAGTATCGCCTTGGTGTAAGATCGCCATTGTTTGGTGACCAGATCTGAATAGAAAGGTACTTCCCCACCTACCTCTTCCCCATCTCCTTCCTATCCGCACTACGTTCAGCCTCACAACATACCCCAAAAATTATGGATGCCATATTCATATGAAAAAAGCTATAAGAGGATAGTGAAATACTCCTTTAAGGCGCCGTATCCCCGCTCAAAAAGAAGAAGTTGGAGAGATATGTAATTACGAATGTTGGAGAGAACGCGCTAATATTTAAAACGATAAAATTGAAGCGAAAATTGTGAAAATGTTTAATACAACACAACTCTTTTAAAATAGAGCAAAAGTCTCGTGGGGAACATCTAAAAGAGCATTTAAAGAAACACTGAATTTTTTCACATACATAGAATTTTTTTTCATACATATAAATTCTAAAATAAGTGAAATGGACGTGTTTATAATAATTTTCGGAGCATATGTGTGATTTTTTTCTATCGAGGGAATTTCATATAATTTGTGATTAGGCGTGGAACTCGTCTAGATATCTTCAAAAATAACATAAATTTTTTTAAGAGCTTAAAACCTTCAAATGTTTAAGGGAGATTTGTAAGAAATCGGTAGAAATTCGGGTAGCGGCGAATCTTTAGTTTAATTCAGATTCCTTACTAGCATATAAGTAATGCAAATCTCGCGAGATTCGGGCCCAAGCGAGATCTCACGAGCTTATGAATAACAATAGAGATTGGCAGTTTTGTGTGTTTTTTTGCAACTAATCACAATATTTTAACACATAAGGAAAAAATTTATAAGTATTATAAGATAAACATCGATTTTCACGAATTTTTCAATGGAATTTTATGCATCAAACATTGTTTGACGTATTTGTCTATAATTGTTGAATAAACTTCTAAGTAGTAAACTTTGACGTACGTATCTATCAAATAACAAATGAAAGAAACAACCAGTCTTCTCTTCTAATATCTTTTGTTATAAAACAGTTCTTTTATAACAAACAAATCTAAAATCTTAAAAAAATAAACTTATTATGAGTTGACTATTAAACTGAGATATTATTATCAATTAAATTCAACTATATGTACTCAGTAGATCCATTAGATATTACAGATTGATTAACTAAATATACCAACTTGTCAGACTATTAGAAATTACAGATTGCAACTCCGTTCGTGTCAGTCCCAACCTTCCTCTCCCCCACCTCCTTCCCCCCCCCACTACCTTCAGCCTCACAACATACCCCAATTGGGGATGCCATAGTCTCACTGGCTCCAGACGGGAGCAGTTAAGATTCTTGTGCGGTATTCACGGTAAAAAAAAGTCCGTGCTTCGAATAAGACGTTTTTATGCTCGAGTGCAATCTTGTTAAACTCGCGAGATCTCGTCCTTTTTTCGTCCGAGATCAATCTCGCTAAAAAAAGGCCGAGATCTCGCGAGAACGAGATTGCATTCCCTACTAGCATTCATGAAAATATTGGCTCGCCAAGAAAAATCGGGCCCTGGGGTGTGTGAGAAGCCTTTTACTGTTTGTAAAATGATTACAATCCCTTCTGGCGGGGCGTGCGAACCCGCCTCGAGTACTTGCTTTGGAGTTAGGAACACCTGAGCCAACCATCCCCTCTACACCCCATTACTCCATCTATACTTACCCCATTCCACCCTGTTATAGTTACCCGTCTTCTTGGCGGAGGCGTCTACTAATATCTACAGAAATTCCAAAAACTGAACAAATCGGACTAATATCTATGAGAACCAAAGTGATGACGAATATCTACAGCTAAAACTGCTGACTAATATCTATGGAACAGGTGATGTCGACGAATATCTATAGCACTGGCAGAGGTTGGATTTGCAATAATTATTTTTTTTATTTTTTATTTGTTTATCTTAAAATTGCTACACATTATAATATTACTGGTCTTCCATTAAAAGCATTAGCTTGTGGATGGAAGAAGAGCTTACATTTTTTCATATATGTACAAATACAGTCACGTGTACAGTTAATATAATGCAGTTAATACAGTTAATACATTACATATATGTACAATTACTATTTACTATAGTCATGTATTTCAATATATAGGTGCACTTAATAACTTAATACAGACACATGGCAATCAGACCCGTAAACTAAAAGATACAAACATAGATGTATTCAGTAAGAAGAAAAATAAGTGTGAGTTTTAGTGTGACATTCTCTAAAATACATTTTGATGGAGTTCTACAATTGAACTTTGTTTCTTATGCTTCTGATTTCTATTGGTAGGTTATTGAAAAAGAATTTTCCTTGGTGAGTATAATGGTGTTGGGCAAATGAAGTGTTTAATTTGGGGCATACAAATACATGTTTAAGTCTAGTACGATTTTCGGTTATGAATGAGTATTTGTCTTTTTCTTTTATAATTTGTACGATTGAATTTTTTATAAATAAGTTTTTAAATGTTGGGACTTTGAATTCTTCGAATATGCGATCAGTTGGGAAGTCTAGAGGTTTTTTAAGTATAATTTTTATTATTAGTTTTTGAACAATTTCTATGGGGGTCAGACTAGTTTTGTAAGCTGCTCCCCAACTGATAATGGCATACTGAAGAATAGACTGTACTAATGCGTAGTATATTGAGTATAGATTTTTCGTTGATAAGAAGTTTCTAATCTGTAAGAATATATGAATTAACTTCCTAACTCTTTTTATTGTATGGCCGATATGATCTTTCCATTTTAGGTTTTTATCTATGATTATTCCAAGATATGTGATTTTATCCGCTATTTTCAGAAGTGAACATTTTTGTCGGCAGTGATTAATATCGTGTTGTGCGAGAGAATGATTATGTAAGAATATTTGAAGATTTGGAGGTACAATGTTAGTGTTAATTTCGAAAGGAATGACATATGTTTTATCACTATTTAACGAAAGGAGGTTATTGTCAAACCATATTTTTAGATTATTTATGACTTCTGTTAAAAGTTTTATTAAAAGAACTGTATCATCGGCGTAAGAGATAATTTGGCCATGCAATGGTTGAATAAATATGTCGTTTACATACAAAATGAACAATATTGGTCTTAGCACGGTGCCCTGTGGGATACCAAAATTTATAGCATATTGGCATAACGTAATATTGCGTATGCAGTTTAAAAAACTTAATTTATGTTAAGTTAGGTTAGGTTAGGTTAGGTTAGGTAAGGTTATATATAATGCAATATTAGGTACGTTATGCCAATATGCTATACATAATTGCAAATCCAACCTCTGTCAGTGCTGTAGATATTCGTCGACATCACCTGTTCTATAGATATTAGTCAGCAGTTTGAGTTGTAGATATTCGTCCTCACTTTGGTTCTCATAGATGAGGGGGCGGGCAGCGATCGGCAGAGACGAGGGACGATGAAATGATAGGCGTCAGTCGATGTATGAGTCAGTCTTAATTGCTGCTGCGTAGCGATGGTGAATTTAGTGTGAAGTAACAGTGTAGACAGGAGCGATGATGATGATGCTCGTAGGCGATGCTGTGATGAAGGTCGGTGATGCAGTGGTGTAGCAGACCTCGGGTCTGCATGTCGCCAGCATGTTGTTCCGCACCGTGGTGGTGGAGAAGACCTTGACGTCCAGGAAGGATGCTCGACGCGGTGTCGCGGAGATGGCTGCGGTGAACCTGAGGAGTTGCTGCGCACGTGACAAGAAGGCCCGCCGCGGGACTTGTCGTGGGCAATTGTGTCTCTTGAGAGATGTTGCGTCCTCGAAGGTTGATGATGCACCGGCACAGTCGGCAGTGAGTCGCCGAGAGTCTGGCCGGTACCGCACTGGAACGTTATCACTCGATGCACTGTCTTTGTATTGGTGATGTTACTGATACTAGAGACTGGAACTGACTGACTGACTAGCGCGGTGTCGCTGCGCTTTATATAGCTGACCGTGTGAGTACCCGGAACGCCAAGTGATATTGAGCGCCCGCGCAAAGCGGAGAAGCCTCTGGAACATTCCGCGGCCGTAAGAATGTGACTGTTGTTGAGTCGAGGCCTTTCGATGCGCTTCCCGAAATGTTTAGCCGTGTGCGGCGTGACACACTACAACTGTAGGTAGATTTTACCTTTCGAGAATATGCTGGCTGTACCAGTGGCGGCGCAAGGATTGTGGCTAAAGAGGGCGACCGTTCTGGTCGCCACATAGATATTAGTCAGCAGTTTGAGCTGTAGATATTCGTCCGACATACAGGCTTTAGATATTAGTATCTGGAGTCTTCTTGGCTGGTTCGATAATGCGCGTTTTTCAACCCGCGACAAAATATCCCCGACGAAATATCCTACAGAGAAAACATCCCCCCAAAAATATTTCTTAAAACCTAACCTAACCCAACTTTACATTAACGTTATTTTTGTACCATTTTTCTATTTTTGAACAATAATTTATTGTCTTTAGAAGGTCTGTATTATTTTTTTCTCATTTTTTGTTAGGATAGGTTAGGTTAGGATAGGTTAGGTTAGGTTAGGTTAAGTTAAGTAAGGTTAGGTTGAAGTAAATATGTTGTTGGGAGATGTTTTGTCCGTAGAATATTTTGTCGGGGATCTTTTGTCGAGGGTTGAAAATTCGCGGAACCGGCTGGTTCAAACCTACCCCGATTTCCCATTCAGATTTAAAAAAATTTAATTTTGTGCCAGATGTAATTATCATCTTAACTTTTAATTGTTTATTATCAGACATAAGAAAGTCATGTTATTGGGTTTAAACAATACTAATGCAAAGTTTAAAAAAATCAAGGAAATTAACAAATTCTTTTCGTACGCAAACTACCCTGATTAGGTAGTAGTTCGGCGACAGTTGCGCGGATATCATAGCATATCTCTTTTGTATTTGAATATCTTTACATGCTTCATTACAGTTGAACTATCTGCGGTATGTTTACATTATTTTTACCAATTGACTGAATTCATTAAATAAAATTGGGAGGCAAGTGCAGGTAGGTACCGCCGCCCCGGGAGCCATTAATTGGATAACCAATCTGCCATAGGTTCGCTACGTTTGGTGTCTTGGCAGGGGTGCCCAAGTTCATGGGGTGAGGTTTGTCTGGGACTTGGCGGCGGATAGGTCTGCCCAACGGGAGAGAGTGGTTGAGAAAGACCTTTTGATTTTTCCAGCAGGGCTTTCTCGAAACATCACCTTGCACCGCAGTGGGAGGAATGGAATCATAAGTCCGCCACTCCTGGACATTCTGACCATCAGATTCCTACCCACCCCTCATATCGGCCGGCGTAGTCCAGCGGTAAGGCTCTTGACTCGCACACCGAAGGTCGCGGGATCGATAAATGAATTTTATTTGATGAATTTATGTAATTTCACAATTTATTCATTAAAAATAATATATAGTATATTTGCGGCACGTTCATGTATGGCAGATAGGTATTCTTAGTATCGCCCTGGTGTAAACCACCATTCAGAATTGAAACGTTGCTTGAAATTGCATTAGCCCAGTTTGGTGACCAGATCTGAATAGCCAGGTACTTCACCACCTTCCTCTTCCCTATCTACTTATCCACCCTACTACCTTCAGCCTCACAACAAATCACAATTTGGGATACCACAATCTCACTGGCTTCATACGGCAGCAGTTGGGACTCTTGTGGGTATTCAGATAAAAAATTTAAAAAAACCTTTTTCCTTCTTAAAACGTCCTATCCTTCCTTTTATAAAAAGATCCTCTACACAGCATCCCCAAAGATGACATAGGCCTTGAGGAGAATTATTTTCCTCGGGGCCTCCGGTGTGGAGCTGTTGTAAAAAAATGATAATACTTCACAGATACTAGGTACATATAATTTCTATAATCTAACATCAAACTTCACGTTTTTTTCCACTTTTTCGCATTTTTTCTTACTCATTTGCTTTTTTCTTATATCTTCTTATTGTTATTGTTATAATAATAATATCTTTATTTGGAAAACAAACAGCTTTACAAAGATACATAAAAAAGAAAGAGTGCTAAAATAAAACAGTAAGCCTAAAAACATGTTTTCGCTGATAATTTTTTTTTTAGTAGCTAGACAAGAAAAACATAAAGAAAAACTAAGAAAAAAAAATAGTTAAGAGAAGTTAAAATAAAACATAAAGAAAAAAATATTTAAGAGAAGCTAAATACTTAAATATGCATGAAAAGAATATAGAAAAACACAACAAAGGGTAAGCTTATGATCTTGTAGGAGTATAAGGATGATATGTATGTAATTAGGGAATATGTAAATATATTGCAAATTAGGAAAAGAAATCTGATTAATAATATAATAAATATAAATATGGATGTTAAGGGGTGTGTTGTGATGTATTACATTTATCTAAATATATATATTATTATTTATCATTTATCGGATATAAAAATTCAATTTAATTTCTTCAAACGGATTCAGCCCAGTGGTTTATATCAAAAAATAAATAAAAATATAATGTTTAATTAAATGAAGACAATATTAGCGAAACTCAATCTAAAATCTGGAGACAGAAAAATCAGAAAAAGATACTGGTTCCACTGGGACTCGAACCCAGGGCCCTTTGTTGACATAACAAGAGCTCTACAAACTGAGCTATGGAACCCATTTCTAATTCGGTCACTTTTAACTGTATCATACTTCGACTAAGAACTACCAACATTATCTTCATTTTCTTAACGCACATATTATTGGCTGCTATTTTTATATATGATATATGATTGAGTTTCGCTAATATTGTCTAAATTTAAATAAATATTATAATTTGAGATTTTACGCACAAAGTTAAAAATAAAATATAATGTTTTACATAAAGATCTACAATTTATTTAACAATATAGTTTGAATACGGAAAGAAAAAAAAAGAAAAGAAAGTTCATTTAGTTTAGCGATCGTTTAGTTGATTCGTTGATTATTCCTTCATTCAGTTTATTCGTTAATTGGTAAACAACACCGGCGGCACCCGGAAGCGCAGTCTCACCTAGTGAAAACTACGGATAGCACATCTCCTTATATTTCAATATCTTTGGAAGCATGTAACGAAAGAGAAAAGCCAACGGAGCTCTCAGCGGCAGGTGGTTACATGCTTTGTTCAACCACGAAGCATAAAATCAATTGCTACGAAACAGCTAAAAGTTCTTGTGTCATGAAATTAGAATGGCTTTTCCATCTGGATTTTGTGGGCCAACGCAACTATTTAGAGCAAGCCGAGTCATTTCCACCATGAGTTATACAGAAGTTATACAGAATTTTAAAAAAAATGTCAGAAAGTAATACAAGTTGGCAGCCATCTGCTTTTTACAAATATTTCAATAAGTATTCAATGCGGAAACAGTGTGTCGAACCTCGAGCAAAGCCGGGTTACCGGTTGTATATAAAATGTATTGTATGTAGATTGTAGAAACTGTTCCATTTTTTTTGCACACACCTTTTTAATTGCTAATTAATTTGTCACCCATTTTAATCCTGTATTAGAATTTGGCGGCAATTCAATCGAATAATTCCGCCATTGTGCTGTTGTTCCCGAGCGTTACTCCGCGTCTAGTCCCCTGCAACCCTCGCCTTCTAATTGGTCAGACGAGGTAACGTGGCTTTAGCAGGGGTGACTGTACAAATGTATTAAAAGATACATAAATTAAACAATATAATTTCCTAAATGTACGCACACATGTACGACATTTTCAAAATTGGATATGATGTAAGTATGTATTGATTATCAAGACATAAAAATATTAAGATATAAAAATATTATTTTCAAATTCAAGCTCTATTCCCCCTAATCTATTGTTCCATTATGTATAGACATATTCTATTCTCATAGAGTTAATGAAAAATCCTCTTGGCTATCGATGCGATAGAATGTCCGATAGAAATAAAAGTAGAATAGACTTCAATTGTCGTTGAACGCAAACGAAGCAATCGCTTAGCTACATATACATTACTAGCTGAAGTCCCTGGCGATGCCCGGGCTTTACACATATTTTTCGAAATCAAATGTAGACAGTTACTTTTCTTTTGTTTTGAAGGACACAAAAGTGCAAAATTTCATCAACCTCGGCATAAAACTGTAGATTTGCAAATCCACACCGCCCGCTTGCCAGCTCGCTCGTCCACCACATACAGACACTCTTCTTTATATATTATATATTTCAAGCAATTTACACAAAACCTTGACAATTTATATACTTAAATCTTCTTAGCGAATCACTCTATCAATTGGTAAAAACCGCATGAAAATCCGTTCAGTAGTTTTTGAGTTTATCGCGAACAGACCGACAGACAGACGCGGCCTTTAGCAGGACTTTAGTTTAAAAAAATGTATGTACATAGGATAAATTTGAAGTATAATACAGGGTTTGACAGGCAATGGCGGAATTAGTAAACGTGTACATCCCGGTTAGACGAGAGGTTCTGGGTTCGAGTCCCAGTTGCGACCATTATCTTTTTCTATTTTCTGTGTCTTGTTCTATTTCATATTTTTGTTTAGATTGTTATTTTTATCTTCTTTTCAATGATTACAACACATACTATTATATTGTCATTCGACAGTCGGTACCTACTATCTACTTTGTCTAATGTTTAATTAAGTGAAATCTGATTCTATGTCCATTTGTTTTTCACTCTGGCGGGTACGGGTACCGCCGCCCAACCCCTGGGAACCATTTATTGGATAACCAACCATAAGTCACCCCAAGTTGTTCGCTGCGTTTGGTGACTAAGCAGGGGTGCCCAGGTTCATAGGGTGAGGTGTGTATAGGTCTTGGCGGCGAATGCATTTGCCCATGTACAGCGTGGCGGGCCGGATCACGAAAGGCTGGTTGAGGGAGACCTAACCTAAATCTCTGCAGCTGGACTCTCCCAACCTATAGCCTTGCACCATCCGTCACTCTTGGATACATTGACCCCCAGATTCCTACCCCACCCCTCATAAATTTTCCTTTCTAGAACTTCTTCTTTTCCCTAAAATGACTCCATATAGCATCCTCAAGGATGACAGGGGCCCTGAAGTTTTTTTTCCTGTATGGAGTTAATGTAAAAAAAAAAATAATAAATAAAAATAATAAATAAAGATACTAGTTACGTAAACCGTATTAGTTAATTTTTGTTACCGCAATACCCGTCTTTAAAAACGTTAATTATTGTAATGATTTTAAAAATAATAAATAATTGAAAATTGTGGCAACCCTTCCTAATCTTTTTAGGGTCAATATCAATTACACATGCAATTGGTACGAGTAAAAAGAACGATAGGGGAGAGAGGGGGAGTGTGTCGAGATAAATTGGCGTGAACTAGTGGCTGCATCGTGATTAGTTCTGGGAAAGTGCAATTGTATGACGATCATGATAATGGGGAGATTAGTGCAAGAATATGCAACGCCGAGGTGTCGAGGGACAAAGCGAAAAGTGCAGCGATGCATTTAGTGCTACGTATTACACGTTTTTTTATAGCACAATTAAAACATGTTTACGACACTATCTATCTCTGAATGTATATTTGCTTTCTTGCTTGCTTATATGTATGTATATATATGTACGTTTGTTCATTTGCGTTACTAAACCACTCATCCGATTGCGATGAAAATTTTAGGATTTGATGTGCTTATGCCCGTGATGGTTTTCATATATAACTAGCTGGTACCCGGCATGCGTTGCTAAGCCATTTAATAAATAAATTGTTTCTCCCTGCGCGTCCTTTCCCATTCGTCCCGTTCACCTTCCTCCTCCCCCGCGTCCCCTTTCCCTCTCGCGTTCCCACTCCTCCGCCTCCAGCTTCCCTCTCCTCACTCTACTCCCCCTTTTCCCGCGTCCCGCGAATCCCCCTCCCGAGTTCCCCTCCCTCCTCCCGTATTCGCCTCCCCCCTCCCGCGGATCGTCCTCCCGAGTTCCCCTCCCACCTCCCCAGTTCCCCACCGCCCTCCTGGGTTCCCCTCCCCCCTCCTGCATACGTTGTTGTCAGGTAAAGTTTTATTTTATTTCCGTTTTCTACTCTTTATCGTCATGACTGTACAATAGTGTCTCTTTTTTGCACGTCACGGTTTATCCAGTTGTTCTATTACAGACTCTTATGTCAAAAAATAAGGTGCCTACAATTTTTTTTTCGATCTGTACCGGTTGCGCCACATTACTGTTCCTTTTTTCCGATGCTGAAACGATTTCGATGATGCGTTCCACGTGTTATAGCGTGGCATATCAGCATACAGAAAAGTGCGAGCGAAAGCATCTGTTTGACAAACTGAGAAAAAACTTGTTAAGGCGATCCCCTAGTACTGGACCCATTCGGAATCGAGGAGAGTTAAGGACGAACGGAAGTTGACGCTGTTGACCAATAAAAACCATAATCAGTGGCCAATAACGGTCCGCAAGTACAATTTTAAATGAAGCGACGCGGAGAACAGAGCAATGTCTTTTCGGCCTGAAATCCAGTCGGCAACTTACTGTGAACATACTACACACTATCGGCCCTTCTGTAGATGGCGTAGGGATTATATTCGCAGTTAGGTAACACCTCTTTTAACGCACTGGGAAAAAACATCGCCAAAATTTATGTTTTATTTCATTTCATACGCCCATTACATACATTTTTTGCGATTATTATAAAAGAAACTGAATTTGCCACATTAAACAATAAAATTAATTGGTTATTTTCTTTTTTAAATTATAATTTTTTATTTTTTATTAAGAATTTTTCTTATTTTATACAACCCGTGTGTGTAGGACTATGATATGCAATGCTTACAAAAATAACCTATATGTTTTAATCCTCTGTTATTAAGTACCTACCTAAGTAATTAATATTATTTTTTTTAAACTACGTTAAACAAAACAAAGAACAGTTACTATGTTTTAATCTTTTATTTTTTTGTTTTTTATATTTTTATATTATTTACAGACCATGTTCCATATGTTAATACTCAACCTAATTTGACTGTCCTAAAACGGTAGGGTTAACCTCCTAGTTGGTCAGTCAAAACATTTCTTAAATAATGTATATAAATGTATATTTTTTTACTAAATAAAAAACAAAAAAATAAATAAATATTAATACAATGCAATTGTGAAATAATACAAATTAATTAGATTTAATAATTACACTATTTCAAACAAAATAATCCAAAAAACACGCCACACGCATTACAGAAAATACAAACAATCATAGATCATATACCTACTCAAAGATAGAAAACTATCATACTTAACGAACTGTGATAATTCCATATCCGATCACAATATACTACTACTTGACGTAATGGTGGCCATACACGTTAGGGTTTGCATGATGGTTATGACCGTACGTGCTTAACTGACAGGCAAACCCTAGTGTGTATGTTATAAAACTGTACAGTTATCGATGCGTGTACATGCAACCGAGCAAATATCAAAATAGATATTTTTGCCGCTCGGTTATGTTTGCACGCATGCATAACCGAGCGTGAGTGGAGCCCACTCGTGCTTGCATGCACAGTTCTCAGTTTCCTATGTGCTGTGGAAGTGGAAGGTGGTAAATAATTCTTGTAATCTTTTGGTGCAAATCTCAGTTCATTCATCAAATTTATATGAGAGAACTGTTTTATTTTCAAAAGCCAGTGTTTACACCACTCAGTGCGATCTCTTCTTCTTTTCCTTTTCTTTGTTACAAGTATTAAGCTAAGTACAGCTATCACATCGTCGTCGTCCACTGTTGGCGATACAGTGCACAGCAGATTAGGTAAATGTCCTACAAAATCACCGTTACGTAGCTGCAACTATCTTCGACTGAGAGTTTATAGGAAATTGTACATGCAAACCCTAACGTGTATGTACACTATTAAACTCGCTCATACCTGTCGGTTAAGCATGTACGGTCATAACCATCATGCAAACCCTAACGTGTATGTCCACCTTTATTCACACATGTGTTAAAAGTACATCTTTAAAATCGTCCCAAAAATATACACATATTAATCTCGATAATCTAAAGAATGATATAATGCAAAATCCTTTTCATCTAATTATGAAAGACAACTCGGTAATAAATAATGACAATCTTGTAAGCTACCTGACAAAGAAAATTAATTCTAACAGTACCATTAAAATTAAAACAAAAATACATAAGCAACCCAGAGTGGATATCCGAAGACCTTATAAAATTAATCAATAAAAGAAATAAATTACATCTGAAACTTAAAAAACAACCAAATAACACATTGTTAAGAGCAGAATTTTTAAAATAAAAAATAATATCACTACAAATAAACGAAACTTCAAACAAATACACTACCGTAATCTTTTTAAAAAATGCGAAATGAAACAGAAAAAAACTTGGAACTTAATTAATAATATTCTTAGGAACCAAACTTACTCAAATGTTTGTAAGTTGTTAATTAATTTCTTAGTTTACCCAAACTAGGAACCTAATGCAGTTTGCATGTAGATAGTTGTTTCGTGTAGTAATTGTTTAATTTCATCGATAGCCCATTTCTCTTGGGATGCTATGATTTATATGTACCAGACCACTACATTCGAAGTCGACATCATGACTTGGTTAAAGTACCAAACGGCAGAATAGACGTCTTGGCAAAGCATAGCATGACTAGGGGAATGGTGCTGTTAAATGAAATTGCAAACCATTTGGATGTAAGTATTTGATGAGACACCTGCCTAAATGCTGATAGCGTACCTAAATTGTACTTTAATTGGAAATATTCTGTTGTACCATAATAATAAAAAAAATAATAAAAAAACAAAAAACCAAGTGTAATTTACAAAGTGCGGCAGTTAGTGGAATAATTTCCGAAAATCAACTCAGCCACCAGTCTTTTATAATAATTACTAATTACAATTACCTATACTGTTTTATGTAATAACGAGTAAATGCAATTTATTTTAAGCAAATAAGACGATCTCTTTGATAGTGTGATAATCTGCTGATATTTATATAATTATTTCATTGTTAATATTGTATAGGAGTCTGTTCTCACTATACCTACAACTCCCTACCTAGATTACAAGAGGCGGGTTTGGGTACCGCCGCCCCGGGAACTGATATTGGATAACCAACACTCCTGCCATAGGTCACTCAAGTAGTTTGCTACGTTTGGTTACTTAGAATGGGGTTCCCGGGTTCATATAGTGAGATTTGCCTAGGTCTTGGCGGTGGATGTATTTATCTAACTTTTGGGTAGCAGGCCGGTTTGGGATAGACTGATTCGGGGAGACCTTTTGACCACTACAGCCGGACTCTCTCGACCCATCACCTAGCAACGTAGTGGGAGGGGCGGATTCATACGTCCATCACTCCTGGACTGATTGACTTCCAGATTCCTACCTACCCAGATTCATGCCTGAACTCATGGGGTGAGGTTTTTCCGGGTCTTGGCAGCGGATGCGTCCACCCACCAGCTGTCCCACCACCAGGAGTCTTTTTGACTTCTCCAGCCGTACTCTCTCGGAACATCGCTTTGCACTGCAGTGGGAGGAATGGATTCATACGTCCGTCACTCCCGATTTTTTATTTTTATTATTTATTAATCTTAAGTTAGCTCACATCTTTGTGTGCGCTAATATTTTATAAATATAAACATTTACATTGGTTGGCAAACATAATAATTCTTTAAATATTACACATAAATAAAGGCATTAATAATTGAGGTAGACATACTTTCGTAATTCTTTTTTAAACTTATTTATATTTTCTATCTCAGTAATTTCATTCGGGATGTTGTTATACAGTTGGACGGCCTGGTACATCAGAGATTTCTGTGTGCTTGATTTTTTTCTTGTCGGCAGTCTAATTCGCTTTGAATTTCTTGTCCCGTGTCCGTGTGTTTCGTTATTATAATGTATTTTTCTTTTTAGGTCCTTAGACATCATCCCCATGTTAATTTTATGTAAAAAATAAGTACATTCAAATACACAGTTTGCTTCACCGTCAGCATATTTAGCTCTTTTAGCATGTCTCGTATCCGTGTGTATATGTTGCGCTTAGGTATTATTTGACACACCTTTTGATTACAAACATAATTTTACAGTTTCGTTTAAGATTTGGATATATCGATTTAGATAATAAGGCCCAATGCACATCAACCAATATAGCGACACGGTCAACCATTGAACTAAGGTGACATTGTCATCCCCTTATTGATTACGCAGCTCAATGTTAGGATTAGAGTATTTGATTATCAACACGCGACCCTGTCACCACTCGATCAATGGCCACGTGCCCACTGCCCACTGGGGGGTGGAACACGTGTGAAAGATGGATGCTGCTATTTGTTACCTTGGGAAATTACCCATAGAGACTGCTAAGCTATAAGCCTCGTTGCACACTGCAACAATTTCCGTTTAATTTATAAATTTTGGAAGGCCCCGGGAACCATTTATTGGATAACCGACACCTCTGCCGTAGGTCACCCCAAGTGGTTCACTACGATTGGCGACGTAGCAGGGGTGCCCAGGTTCGAGTAGTCAGGTTTATCCGGATCTTGGCGGCGGATGTGTCTGCCACCAACAGCGTGGCAGGCCGGGCCGGGAGAGACTGGTTGAAGGCAGTGGCGGACTAAGGGGGGGGCGGGGGGGGGGGCGGCCCGCCCCGGGCCCCCGGTCCTGGGGGGCCCCCAAACGCCTCCATGTTCCCTTGATAAAATTCTAAACAAGGCTTTAAAGCACCACTGTAAAAAAAAAAAAAAAAAATTATTTTGTGATTGATGCACTTGTTAAGAATCTTCTCACCAATTTTTAAAAAAATAAATTCGAAAAATTGACGGAGACAGAAAATTTTATATAAAACCGTATGTGTGTTGAATTATCCTTCAGCAAAACTTTGAACGCGTTTTTCTCAAAACTACGTTCTTCATACTGGTTGACAGACAACACATTAGAAAAACTATACATCTGATTTGCATGCACCATGCACCAAGTCTTAAACTGTTTTAAAATCCAGTTACTATAGCCGGGGCCGTATTATCCATAAGACGTATAGGCAGTGGCGTAGCTAGAACCGTTTCATATGAGATGCTGTATCTCCGTCAATTTTACGAATTTCCTTACAATATTTGGTGAAAGCATTATTAACAAATGCATATTTTAGAAAATGAAATAAAAAGTTTCTTTTTTTAGGGGTTGGTACCTTTGAGGTCCCATACAAACATCATCCCATTCAGATAAAATAGGAATAAAGAAATATGATACTTAAGACGCCTTCCACGAGATTTTGGCTAATTTTAAACGAGTCATGTTTTATTAAACATTTTGCCAATTTTCAAATCGATTTTATCGCTTAAATATTAGCGCGCTCCTCTAACATTCATAATTACATATCTCTCCATCTTCTTCTTTTTGAGCGCGCATACGGTGCATGTAAATCAGATGTATAGTTTTTCTAATATGTTGTCAACCAGGTTGAAAACGTAGTTTCAAGAAAAATGCGTTAAAAGTTTTTCTGAAGGTTAATTCAACATACAAACTGTTTAAAACTTTCTTGATTTTTTTTAGAATTTCCTTAAAACACGTGATAGCATTATTAACAAATGCATATTATAGAAAATTAAATACAAAAAAATGAAGATTTTAAAAATCATGTAAAATTACATCAACTTTTTATACTAGGGGGGGGGGGGGGGGGGGCTCATTCAGCTTTGCCGCCCCGGGCCTCTGACGGGCTTAGTCCGCCACTGGTTGAGGGAGATCTTTTGACCTCTCCAGCAGATGATACTCCACGGCATCCGTAGCTTCTCTTTTTTGCTTATATCGTTTTAGTGACACGTGACAAAACATGTCAAACATCCGAACTGAGGAATGTATCGACCTACTAATTTTGATTTCTTCATAAACTTGCTCATATAAGGTCCTTTGACGCTCGATCCAGTGTTATCTTAAAAAAAAATCGGGGTTAGTTGTAGCACGGGGTCATTTGTACCGGTACAATAATCCCCAGAAAAATCTGTACACTCACCCCGACGGATCATTTTAAAGTAAAACGCAAATTTTTGGTTAATCCCTACTCACGAACGCTTCAAAACCCGTCAACCTCAAAACTTTAATCCACGAGCAACACCGGGTTCGCGTCAGCTAGGTAGGATGTATACATTTAGACTAAAAATAAGATAGTTAACTGAGTTAAATTTGTTAAAATAAACCACGAAAGCTAGATTAAATTACGATTTATAATAATTAACCACTCGTTTACACAGCCCTTTAAGACGTCATGTAATCTGAAACTCGCTTACAAAACTCGTTTGTATTTTTGGTGTCATGCGATAATGGGATCTATAGTAAGCTACTTTAGAGTCTTCATATTTTAATTCTGTATTTTTCGGCAACCGGATGTGTACGAAAAGGTTGGTGTCGGTAGCTATTTTGGTCATATAATATGGCACCTTCGAGAAGAAGTGTAACAACACTCAATAATATTTTAATTAATGAATACAATATTAGCGAAACTCAATCGAAAATCTGAAACAAAAAAAGATACGAACTGATTTTCATAACACCATAAATATGCCCAAAAACATTCGCATGAACAAAGCACAACTTGACATTAAGGCCAAATGTGATCATTTATTAATTTGAAATAATGATAATATTATTACGAAAATCGATAAACATAAAGTTTTTAATATGAAAAATATTTTTTTTACATTTTAAAATTAACATAGGATTAGCATTTATCAAAACCAAATCAGAAATACGATCTTATTCTGACCGTTTTCCGTTTGAAATATTTTTAACTGCTAAATATCCTCAAAGTATACCTTTAGGGGTTTTCTTTAACATCTTATTCTCCTTCCTTGCGCTGTCCTAACTCATTGCCTGGGTAGGCTGTTGGGGTCGGCTCTTCTCGTTCTCAGGTTGTAGCTTCTTCGGTTCGAGTATTGCCTTCATCCAGGTCGTTTCTCCGAAGTATTTTATAGCATTGAGTCATCCAGGAGTTCTTTGATCTTCCTTTGGATGACTGTCGATGAAGCTCCATAGACATTGCCTACTTCACTGTGTGGTCTGATGGTCTTTTTTGGGAGGGGCACAAGGGGCGGACGCATTCTCTAGTCACTCCCCCCCCCTCCCCAGGACGGACCAATTTTTTTATGAAGTCGAAATTTGTAATTATCAACTTTAATGGTGGGGGGGGGGGGGGTGACACCACCTTATCCGCCCCGGGCGCCACCCATGCTAGCTACCCCACTGGGCGGCATATGAGTTTATTAGTAGCTACTAACTCTTTCCATAAACAAATTAAATTCATCATAGAAATATATACCTTAAACTTTTTAGATTTTACATTATCAATCATAAATAATAAAATTGAATTTAAAATCTACCGCAAACCGACATTCACTGATATAACGATTCACGATTCCTCTAACCATCCCAACTTTCATAAACATTCAGCTTTTCATTCCATGATTCACAGATTGGTTACAGTCCCTTTATCAAATACCAACTTTGCAATTGAACTATCTACGATCAAGCAAATCGCAATAAATAACAGTTACAATCCAAATATAGTCAACAACATTCTAAATAAAAAATTATCCACATGAAATTTTTTATTCAATAGTCCACCTCATAATAATAATATAACAAGTAATAATAATCAACCTTATCAATGGCGTAGAATCTTGTACATCAATAATTTTTCCCAAAAAAGCGTTAAAAATCTCCCATCAGATATCAAACCAGCATTTTACGCTAATAATAGTATAGGTAAGCTATTAATGTACGGTAAGGACAAGGAAGATAGTCTATCTCATTCGGGAATTTATTCATCCCAATGCAGCGATTATCCCTTTTTTTATATAGACAAAACAGCAGGCAACATAAACACCCGTGTCAAAAAACATCTTAGATGTTTTCACAGCTCTGGATTTTCGGAATTAGCAAACCATTTGATCGAAAAAGACCATAAATTTGATAGAAACTCATGCGCCACCCTAATTCATAAAAACAACATAGGTAAAATAAGGTTAGACAATTTAGAGGCACTTAAACTAAGGAAAGCCATAAACATTTAAGGTAGTTAATAACCAAAAAAAAATAAATAAAAGTGCCATACTAAGATTGTTCCCTATTGACAAAGAATACGCCCGTTCCCTTCCCAATTCCCCATCTACACTTATGCCTTTTTCCTCCTTCACTAGAGAAGTCCAGCCCGTTTTGTTAAATCATAGGTATATTATCTTTAACACACATGTAACTTAATGTTAGTAGAGTATTATACTGCCCTGAACCTGTTCATTTTCTGTTTCGAGTTGCCTAGAGTAGGAGTTTAGGGGTTTTCTTTAACATGACTGTAATGTACACTATGCTCAGGTTAATATCACGATAAAGCTAGTAACATTAAACCAAACTGATTTTGGCTCGTATCCAGTGACTACACGTCTTTCTCTCGCCGGGGACTATAGGCCAGGGCCGCTCCCCGCCCCGCGACCCCGTACATGTCCTGGTCAAGACGACAGGGTTCTACAATTATAAATGTGTATACAATACAATGACAAAAAAAGTTTTTAGTTATTTTTTTTCATAAACACCAACTTAATTAATAAATATAGATTACATAACTTTCGATGCTTTTATTTTTAAAAACTCTTACGCCATATTGTTTTCATTGTATTTCTCCATTTTTTAAAGACAAATTCATAATTTTAATACTTCAATTTGAGAAAGAAAGTCGGGATTTTTAATTTCTAGCAAAACGACCCTGTCATGTGGTTCCCTTGTAAGCGGTATGATATGGAACTAAAAGTTTTTTTTAAATATTCCACAGATGGCAGTAACACGGTTTGAATCTAAGATATGTTTATTTTTTGGAATCGATGCCTTTACATGTAAGTACCTTTACATGTAAGTACCTACACTGTGCGCACCAAAGATATTCAAATACAAAGAGATATGCTATGATGTCAAGAGATATGCTATGATATACAAAGAGATATGCAATGTTATCTAAATTTATGATTGTATTATCTAGTTGATTGTATATAAATTCTTACTTTATTATATAATTCTTATTTGTATAAATAACTGAGTTTTTATAACTGGGTTGTTCTCACATGTGTGTGAACAATCTGTAAAAACCCAGTATAAATAAATAAATAAAGATGTCCGCGCGACTGTCGCCGAACTACGGCCTAATGCGCGTAGTTTGCATACAAAACGAATTTGTTCATTTTCTTGATTTTTTGAAGGTGTGCATTATTATTAGTTAACAATATAGTTTGAATACGGAAAGAATTTGTTCATTTAGATAAGCGTTCGTTTAGTTTATTCGTTAATTGGTAAACAACACCGGCGACACCCGGAAGCGCAGTCTCACCTAGTAAAAACGGCGGATATCACATCTCCTTATATTTCAATATTTTTGGTGCGCACAGAGCGCAGTCGTGACAAATTTAGTCATTGAACATCTTGAAGCTCACGATCACTTGACAATGGCATGATTTGTGCATGGTGTTTTACCATTTGAGAATAATTGTGCACGGTGTTTGACCATTCATAAATGATAATAAATCATTAGGTAGGTCCTACGGGATCTCATGTCTTGACACATAACTCCTTGCTAATAATTAATTCCGACGAATTCGACGGAAACATAAAATGTTATTATGATCCGTTGTTAGTTTTTCTAAGGGTTGTTTGTAGGTTTTAGAAGACATTTTAAAATAGATGGATTGTAGCAAAAAAATATGGACTGATTTTTTAAAGTTTTTTGAAATGTAATAGCTATATCTACGTACGATAAAAAATTATAAATGTACATATTTATATTTTTGTTTGTGGTTTTTACAAATAGGTCCATAGTTGGGTACCCATGTCCTAAGACAATTCTTGTATGTATGTACCTACATTATGCATACATCATTACTTGAGTCGGGCCATGTGAAGAGTCGGAATAATAGAAGAGCATGTATGAGACGATGTGTGAATGTGAACGAGGCAAAGAGTGTGTGCCAAGATCGAGTTGTGTGGCGGTCCGTCCTCTCTGCCTACCCCTGCGGGGAAACGGCGTGATGGTTAGTTAGTTAGTTAGTTAGTTACCTGCATTATGTTTTAAACATTTTTTAATTTGAATCAATCACATATGTTATGGTAAGTTAAAATTTATTTACATTTTCTCGTAGTTTTATTTGGTTTGGTATTATAAAAATTATTAAAATAGTGAAGAACAGGACGTAGTAGGTAGTTACTTTCAGTATCGCCCTGGTGTAGGACCACCAAACAGAATTGAAACGTTACTTGAAATGGCTTTAGCCATCGTCGGATCTGCCGGATCTGCCCTTATGATGGACACTGCAACGCTGTCCGAAACGTCGGCTATAGAAGGAGGTAGCGTAACACGGCATAACACCCCAAAAACTAACAACGAAAATGCTTTTGGCCGTGAAAATCTAAAAACTTATCTGGCTTTAGCCATGTTTGGTGACCAGATCTAAATAGCTAGATACTTCCCCACCTTCCGCTTTCCCATCTCCTTCCCCTCCCCACTACCTTCAGCCTCACAACATACCCCAATCTGGGGATGCCATAGTCTCATTGGCTCCAGACGGGAGCAGTTGGGACTTGGGGCGAATTATGGCCGAGGTGTTGGTTATCCAATAAATGGTTTCCGGGACAGCGGCACCCACACCCACCTCCCAAATTTATTGGACAACCAACAAGAATAGGTTCGCTACGTATGGTGACTTAGCAGGGGTGCCCGCATTCTTGGGGTGAGGTTTGTTTAAGTCTTGGCGGCGGATGCTTTCGCCCACCTACTACGTGGCGGGCCGGATCGGGACAGAAAGGATGAGAGAGACCTTTTGATTCATCGCCTTGCACTGCAGTGGAAGGGATGGATTCATACCTTCGTCACTCCTGACCCCCAGATCCCTAACTGCCCCTCATACCTTCGTCACTCCTGACCCCCAGATCCCTAACTGCCCCTCATACCTTTTTCCTTCCCAGAACTTCCCCTTTCTCTAAAAAGACCCCCTACAGCCCTACACCGCATCCTCAAGGATAACATAGACCCTAAGGGATTTTTTTCTCAGGGCCTCCTGTGTGGAGATAATACAAAAAAGGACTTTGCACAAATGAAGTTATATCAAGTGATAATCAATTTAATAAAATAGGTAATTTAACAAAACAATAGGTATAGCATATTTGCGGCACGTTCCTGAGTGGAAGATGCTCTCAGTATCGCCCCGGTCTAAGACCAACATTCAAAATTGAAAAGTTGCTTGAGATGGCGTTAGCCGTGTTTGGTGACCAGATATGAATAGCCAGGTACTTCTCCACCTTCCTCTTCACCATCTCCTTCCCCTCCCCATTACCTTCAGCATCACAACATACCCCAATTAGGGATGCCATAGTCTCACTGGCTCCAGGCGGGAGCTACTGTGAGGAATTCATATAAAAAATACGATCTCTCCCTGGGACTAGTATAATATTTAATTTTAACCCCCGACGCAAGGAGCGGTGATATAAGTTTGACTTTCTGTGTGTCTGTCTGTGGCCTCTTAGCTCCTAAACGCATTTACTGATTACGATGCGGTTTTTTTTGTTGTTTGAAAGTTGACGTGATCGAGATGGATCTTAGCTGCAATTCGTGAAAATCTGTTCAGGCTTTCAAGGTCATCAGCTCTTTTTATTATTGTTGTTAGCTCCAGTAGGGATCTTAGACGCATAATGGGTATTTATTTTATTTTCAAACATATAAGTGACCTCATATTTGAAAACAAATGTATGCTGGAACCACTGAACTACTCAGATGATGGAGTTCGAAGGTAGGAGATGAAACCCTGGATTGTCTATTAGTAAACAGTAAACCCATCAAGTTTGGGCTCATTAGATTCGTCTTATGACGTGATCACTAACACAGAAATTCTCAGGCGGGCTAGAGCAGATAGAGAACTGCTTACATTAATTAAAATCAAGAAAATTTCAAATCTGGGTCATATACTTCGAGGGGAGAAGTATCACTTGCTCCATTTAATATTGAAAGGCAAGATAGAGGGTCGCCGAGGGCCTGGTAGGAGACAAATGTCTTGGCTGCGAAATATACGAGAGTGGACCGGCATTAGAAGTGTGGAGGAGCTATTCCGGGCAGCGCAAGATAGAGAGACCTTTTCAAGAGTGATCGCCAACGTCGGGGGGACCTGATAAGGCATACAAAGAAGAAGAAGAAGAAGATTCGTCTTAACTAGTACTGTTCATTTCTCCTGATGACGAGGACCTGATGCTGGAACTGGAAGGTGACTGTATAATGTGTCGGTGGTTCTTTAGAATTTTTATTTTTATTACCCAATTATTATCACGAGAGAACGTTATTCTAATTTAATTAAATAGGTACCAAATAAATATTTGAAAAATATTAATTCCCTTTGCAAAAAACTGTTTTGTTGAAACTAGTTTTGTTTTGAAAAATAAAACAAACGCAAAATTTTCACCTAGTATCGATTTGAAACCGTTAGAAATCGGACACCAATTTTTATAGTAACGAAATTTATTTTTGATACCATTTGCTTACACCTACCATGTTTGGCATGAGATTATACGTTTTGATATTCTTAATTGGAATCTGCTGGGCTAATAATTCTACTGAGAAGGATGGAAAAACTGGGGATGAAGTGTTATTTTTCCGGCCCCCTGCCCCACTTGGATTCGAGCAGTTCACGGGGTGAGGAAATCTTATTTTCTTAATTAAATTACTTCCCATTTATGCACAGTGCGTCGACCTTCCTTTTGTCGGTTTTTCTGCGTTATTCGAAAAGGTTTATATGTTAGTTGGTATATACAATGCATATATCGTCAATCAGATGACCAACTGGCGTATCTCATATTTGGATTTGGTAAATATGCAGTTGGTCCACCTCACGGATAATACGGAACGTTTTTGTTGTCGAAGTTTGATGCACGGATAGTATGGAATGTTCCTTTTTTAGGTTGAGGTTAAACTACAAAAGCTACATGTCATTATAATTTTAAAAAACATCCCAGGTTTTGAATGGTTTGTTGGGCAAGGCAGGGTATATCCAGCGGGGTTGTGTAATTGTGATTGATTTTCTATGAAATAAAAACGGTAAATGCACAATGGCGTTACTGCGTAAGCGAATTAAATATTTTAAAATGAAAATGTTAAATGCAAATTTTTAGCATGTTTTTTTGTCTCCCGTGACATAAATATTCACTTTTCGTGATAATAAAGCTAAATCTAACTGTTAGATTTAGCTTTATTATTTGTATTCAAACTGTTGGAATACAAAATATTCCGTATTAACGAGTAAGCGGAGTAAGACATAATTAATAAGGGTCGACCGAGATCTCGGTCTCGGTCTCGGTCTCGGCATTCTCGGCTACAAATTCTACCGAGACAGTAACCGAGACCGTTGTAAGTAGGTACGGTATAGGATAATAGGATTCAAATCTACCGCTCGCGTCCAAATTCGTCACTTGGTGTCACGACAGCTCTCTCACGCAGTGCGTGAGAGAGCTGTCGATTGTGATTGGTACGTATTTTATATTATATTACATAAAATCTCAATTATTTTATTTTTATTTTTAAAATTGTGAGTAATATCTCAAATTATTGTTAAATACTTAATATTAGGGGTAAAGTTCGGTTTATGGGCGAAATTCCTAAAAATACAAACTAGTTATTTTTATACTAACTATGGGCCGGGGAATACGAATCTGAAAGAATTAGGCGGCGGCAAGCAATATTAACTGAATTATACGACTTTAAAAAATTTTTTTACACACATAGGAAAATGGCCATTTTGGAAGCATTCTGATTCCTAGAAAATCAAACTAGTTATTTTTATACTAACTTTGGGCTGGGGAATCCGAATCTGAAAGAATTAGGCGGCGGCAAGCAATATTAAATGAATTATACGACTTTAAAATTTGCTATAAACAGACACAAAAATTGACACTATCGAAGTCGCAAGAAAACATAGAAAAAGAATAAAGATGTTACACCACATAAAATTAAGTGTTGCCATTAAGCAGTAATATCAATAACGTAAAATAACATGTTTATAATTTAAGTACTTACTTTTTATAAATTTTACTCACTTTTGTATCACAAACCATGCTACCTAAACCTAGCGTAGCCGCTAAACTACTTGAAAACTAGGATGTTTTTTTAAATTGACGCGAGCAGGCGGTATAAAGGGGCACAAACCATGTGACACAAACCTTGCGTAGCCGCTAAACTACTTGAAAACTGGGATGTTTTTTTAAATTGACGGGAGCAGGCGGTATAAAGGGGCACAAACCATGTGACACAAACCTTGCGTAGCCGCTAAACTACTTGAAAACTGGGATGTTTTTTTAAATTGACGCGAGCAGGCGGTATAAAGGGGCACAAACCATGTTACACAAACCTAGCGTAGCCGCTAAACTACTTGAAAACTGGGATGTTTTTTTTAAATTGACGCGAGCAGGCGGTATAAAGGGGCACAAACCAGACGACGAAGATGTGTTTGATTTATAAGGTATGTTCGATGATATTATTGTTTAATGGCCACACTTAAATTGTTGTTTTTCTATGGTTTCTATGGTTTTCATGTGTCAAAATGCTTTTAAAAGGGCTGTTTTCGTATGTGTGTATTGAAAATTTAAAAGTCGTGTAATTCAGTTAATATTGCTTGCCGCCGCCTAATTCTTTCAGATTCGGATTCCCTGGCCCATAGTTAGTATAAAAATAATTAGTTTTATTTTTTAGGAATTTCGCCCATAAACCGAATTTTTTCCTCTCAAATTATTATATAATTAAACATTATTACATTCTTAAAAATATAGTATATTATGCAAAAATAGCGCTATTTCATTTTTTTTGCTCAATTTATCTATTCTCGGTCTCGGAGCTCGGTCTCGGCCGAGATTTTAATTTATTCTCGGTCTTGGCCAAGAACGAAAAACCTGTCTCGGTCGACCCTTAATAATTAATTTGGATTTTTAATAATTATTCCATAAGCCGCCACGCTTTTAACTTTTAAGGCACAGATTTACACTGCTTTTAAACTTAGTTACCACAAGAAATATCAATTTTAATCAGGACACATAGAAAAATTTGCATTTAAATACATATTTTATTTTAAAAAATTGTATGTAATTTCTCGTGTACGGCTGACATTTCATGTTGCATTCATTCAAATACTGAACATGTACCAGGATACCAATCGTTACGAGCTTTTAACCAGCCAGCGGCCAAAAATCCACATTTCGTCGAAAGATGTTCTTACAATGCAATGAGAAATATTAATTACTCTCCGTACCAGCTTTTTAAAATTATAAGTCAATATCGATTTTATTTCATTCCTAATTTGCTTTAATTTATACCTACATCGAAAAATGCTGAAAGGCGTGTTGATAAAACTATTAAAATTATGTACTTTTTGTAATTATTTTTTTATCATTTATCATTTTTCAATGATATCTGAGCAAAATAAGAATGTAAAAAAATCTGAAATATATTAGTCTGTAAGTGCGCCAATAAATACACAAACGGACCGATTTTCGTCAAGAAATACATGCACTTATGGATTTTTTTTAATGATTTTATTCCAACTAAAATTAAAATTCTGTTACATACATTTACCAGATAATGTATTGATTTATTTTACTGCATGATTATATGATTTGAAATGGGTGTTGTATAATACAAAATCTTTTTTGAAAATTTAACAATTCTGCCAACAACCTATGGTATAACCTTATTATTCTAAAAATGAACATTTTTTCTCAACATTCAAAACATACGTTTACTAGATAAAAGAACAATCTTTCGAAATCAATTTATAATTTTTTGTGGAAAAGGGTCAATATGTCTAAAAACTGATTAAAAAATGATATATTTCTGGTGTTCTCGCTCTTAAATATTAAAAAGATTGCTATATCGCAATTATCACATATAATCAAGGAAGGAACAGCATGCACGGTGGAATTTTCGTATTCGGAATAAATACATCATTTATTTAAGTATAATTACCGTAAACGAATTAAAATGAATAATATATACATAATGTGTCCGGGGGTAAAATACATTAACTTCGGGAGATGATTTTACATAATGGTAGGAGTAAAAAAGATTTTAGAAAAGAGAGACTTTTTCCAAAATTCCAAATTTTTTTTCCCATTCAAAAAGACGTACCTACTAAAAATGCTTAAGTTTGAGGTACGATCATACATACCTACTTGCTGAGAGCCTGCCGGGCACGACTGTGGCAACATTTCATGGTTGTGACTAGCCCCTTTCGCAACAGCGGAAAATAATAAGCTGGCCGCACACGCCAGTCTAATTTTATCTTTTTACAACAAAACTACCCCTAAGAGTTGGAATTTCGAAAGAAGTTATTTTTCTTTTTTACTTGTAATATCGTTTAGAATCACCTCCCGAAGTAAATGCACTTTATCCCGGACATCCTGTATATAAAAGGCGTTCTCCGACGACATCCTGAAATTAATTATTATTGACGAGTTTGAACCTATTTTTATAATGGAAATGTATTAGAATAAAGGTCAGCGTCGACCTGTCCGCGCCGGCCGCAACGCACGCACGGCACGCAACGGATTGAACGGATTTGCCGATGGCATGCGTCCACTGTAAACGGATTTTAAATTTAGTTTGAGTACTTTTGTAGTAGACGACGGTCGTCTGTCATGGAGATTGACGAAGATATTATCATTATCAGTTGCTTGTTGGCAGAAGAAGAAGAACGTAAAACTAAACGTAGAATGTGGGTTCATAAAATAAACTTAAAGCGACCAATGTTTGGGGAATATCATTCGTTATTTGTTCCTGATTTACTTCATGATGAAGATTAATTTAATTTTTGTGGGTTTTCAATTTCAATTCAATTTTCTAAAACAAACAACCAAGCCTCCAAAGAGCACACAAACCCCAATAGCTCGGAGGGCTTTGAAGCAAAGAATGGAAGGTTACCTCGAGAGTGTTTTCTCTTGGGGTAAGAATAACCTCGTCGAATTTAATGTTTCGAAGACCCAATCATGTTTGATAACGTCTAAAAGGGATCGAAATGATAATCTAGTCTCCTTCAACGGAAGCATTCTTCCGAACAGGACCTCCATTGATATGCTTGGTGTAACTCTAAGTGACCAGCTCAGGTATAGGGGCTCCATCGAAACCAGAGTTAAGTTAGCCTCTCAGAAACTGGGCGTACTGTACAGGGCCCGCAGATACTCCAAATTACCTAAAAAAAACCCTTGACTCTGTGCAGAAATGGGCGGTCCGTTTGACAGATTCTCCCATCTTAACAGACGGATTGCAATCTTTAGAGCACACGCGTCAGGTGGGAATGATGTCCTTGTTCCACCGGTATTACAATGGAAGATGCTCCGAGGAACTAGCGTCATTTATCCCCTCGGCGCCGGTGCACAATCGGGAAACACGCGAAAAACATTTGTACACGGTTGACATTAGTCACATAAGAACGGGTCGTTTTTACGACTCGTTCTTGAGTTCAACAGCTCGGCTGTGGAACGATTTACCGGCATCTGTGTTTCCTCCCTCCTACAACAAGGGTCTCTTCAAGACCCATGTTCACCCCTTCCTTTCCTCAAAAAGACCCTCCACACATCATCCTCAAAGATGACATAGGCCCTGAGGAAAATAATTTCCCTCAGGGCCTCCTGTGTGGAGTTAATGTAAAAAAAAAACCAAACAACACTTGCGGCAGTGAGCGATGCAAGCTGCGAACTAAAGTCAATTAATCCGTGTGACGTCACCGGCACGCAACGCATTTTTTTGCTCAGTCAGATAATCCGTGTGACGTCATCGGCACGCAACGCATTTTTTGCTCAAAAATACCGGCGGGCGGGCCGGTATTTGCCGGTAGTGGACGCAGTGACGTACTAATTCATATAAAGATATAGAAAAATCCGTTGCGTGCCGTGCGTGCGTTGCGTGCGTGCGGACAGGTCGACGCTCACCTTAATACACACCCTCTGCTTGCCGTACAAACCATTTAAAACCTGGGATGTATATTTTAGTGAAATGAAGAACGCGTGCGCGTTCTTTTATTTATTTTCGTTAGTTCATCATTTAACAATTAATTACTCGTGACAAATCCTGCTTGCCGTACAAACATTCCTCAACCCTGGGATGTATATCTTTTTATAAATAAAAACGCGTTCGCGTTTTTTTTATGTATTACCTACTTTCTTTTATATTTTATTTATTGTTGATTATTTTTCGGTTTTATTTTTATTTTTTATTAATAATTTTTTTGGTACATACATTGGTATAATTTTACAATACTTAAAGACATTTTTTGTATATAAAAATTTAAAAATTAAAGAATAAAGAATAAAACAATTAGCAGATTAACCAAAAAAATCCCACATAGGCATCGCCTGTTCGTGGGTATACTTGTGTGTTTTTAAAACGGTTTAAATTTGACTTGTAGAAGCATAAAATTAAGTAAATAAAAAATAAAATAAAAAAACAAAATTATTGTTTACTGAATTACAATTCAAACAAGATGTTAATAAAAATTAAAATTTGTTAAGTTACATCAGGTCAGATGTTATAGCAAGTAAATGTTTGTATCAATGGTATTCATCCAAGACTTTATTACATTTTTATATTTGCTGAAGGAGGATATATTTTTACATTCAATTTCTGTAGTCTTGTAGAGGGCATTATACATTTTTGGTGCAATAAAATACGCATGTCTTTACGCAAGCCTAGTTTTACACGGTGGAACTTTAAATACATTATTTAACCTATTACTAAATCGGTTTTCATTTTTTGTAAAAGAATATTTCGAGAAAATATATATTTTAAACATTATATACAATAAATTTTTCTTATCTCTAACAATCCAGCTTCTTGGAATAATTGCAGGGAGGGGTAGTTCATATCTTTTGGCAACATTATTTTTAGTATTAATTTTTGGGTTATTTCTAGTGGCTTAATGTGCGTTTTATACACACCCCCCCCCATCCAATTATTCCACAAGACACTGATGATTGCACCAATGCATGATACACCAACTACAACTTCATTCTTTTAATGTCGAAAACGTAATTTAAACGTTTAAAAATATAAGTTAAATACCTAAGTTTATTTACAAGCTTTTCTATGTGATCTGTCCATTTGAGTTGGCTGTCTATTATAATTCCTAAGTATTTAACCTTATTGCCGGTATTCATTTTTTTACAGTTAGAGCATGAGACAGGATTGCAAGTATTTTTGTGAAACCTTATATTTAAGGGAGTTAAGGGTACCGCCTTTTTGGTGTTATAAAACGGAATGTAAAGAAGTTAGAAATAATTATCCTATTGAGTTGCGCGATTTTCGGGAATTATTTAGAATGTCGTGGGAATAGTGTTCTGTTGTTTTAGTAGGATTTTTTAACACTGCACAAAACTGGCAAATTGCAGTTATACGACGGGAAAAACAATCTGGAAAGTGTGATATTAATGTACCTGCTTTAAAATCAGACTTTCGAAAACAATCATGGTATTTAAACGGGCTTTAAAAACAAAATTATTTAAAAAATCGTACCATTCATGAATCCTAACATCTTTTCAATAATACTTGGCTGATTTATAAAGCGCCGTTTTTGTGAAAAATCACCTCAATACAAGTAATAAGTCATGTTCTCAAGTATCCGGTAATCGTTTGGTTTCGGTTTCCTCCTAATTGTACTTTTATGTTTAATATCTGAATTTTTTGTAAGAAGTTAGTGTATTATATTTTAGTTTAAAAGTTCTTGTTTTGTCCTGTGCTACAATAACACTGTTTTTGTATATTATTATTTTCCTCTGAGCTATAACAGCACTGTTTTGTTAATCTTTGTTCTCTTGTCATTGTTTTGTAAATACTGTATATTATTATGATCTCGTTAGGAACACTGTAGGATTATTTTTAAATTTATTATAGTTAAGCACACTTGAAGTGAAATGACACAAAACTGCGCTATACAAATATTACGTTATTATTATATAAGAAAGAAAAAACAAGTAGTATACGTATGATTTTTACGGTATGGCAATATTTTTTAATTGCAATATCTTACTTATATTATAAACGTGAAAGTTTGTATTGTTACTCTTTCACGCAAAAACTACTGACTGGATTTTAATTAAACTTTACAATAATATAACTCATTCATCAGAATAACGGCTATAATTTATAATGCTAGCTAGGAAGGGGGTGCGGTAGGGGAACGGGGGCGCACGGGAAAGGTGATTCAGGGAGAAACAATGTATTTCTTTATATATGGCCTTACAACGCATGCCGTGAACCAGCTAGTTTTTTATGTGTAACGATTAGTACTTTGGAGAATGTTCGAAGGAATGCAACATGAAATAACATGAAATGTCAGCCGCAAACGAAAAATTACATAACTACTTACAAAAAAGTTTTTATGAAATATAAATTGAATGCATATTTTTCTCCCTATCCCGACGAAAACCGATGTTTCTTGCGGTAATTAAGTTTAAGGCGAGACATAACCATGTTTATCGGTGGTTTGCCCGAGGCTCATGTTTTAATCTATTTTTTAGTAAATGATATTTGTGGTTTTGTGGTATCGCATATTTTTTCACATTTTTCATCTACAGATAGTAAAAAAAATCTTCAAAATCGGCCTAGTTTTGGAGAAGAAAAATGGAGAATACAAAACATCGATTTTGAATATTTATTTTAGGTGTTTTCTGCCCGATGTGCGGTTGTCCCTATCGCTTAGCATCTGGAGGGACGAGGGTTTTGAAATATACGTAGAAAGCAAAGCGATGTGGTGTAGTACCTATATCGAATTTTATCGATACACCAGTGTTATCTTTTCTCAAGTTATCGTTATTTTATATTAGTTTCTTTCTGTTTTGTGACTTATCTCGAGTATACCAATACTTACCGAGTTTTACTTATTAAAATTGTGCCAAAGTTAATTTGTTTACGTAAGGTAAAACACCCTATTCCTGACACGTTTAGCTATCACTTTTTTTTCATGAATTTCAATATTTTTTATTAATTTGTGAAAACGCCGCCGCACTTTTAAGCACATTTTATGGAAATCACTTCATTTCAACAATTACTACAAGAAACAACTATTTACGTACACAAAATAGATTATTAGGTTCTTAGTTTAGGTAAATTAAGTAATTCATGCGTATTTAGTTTGAATCAAAACTTCGCAAATGTCAAATCCATACAAAAAAATATGTCCGAAAACTAGATGTTTTATATGGGCAATTTTTAACTTTGAATGAAAATCGTATTTTTAATGCAATTTTTTCTGTCTATCGCGACTGAAACCGATGGTTCTTGTGGTAATTAAGTTTAAAATTAATTTACTTTTTAAAATGTATGCCTATTTAAAGTGTAGCGGCATGCGGCGGTGTTTTAAAAATTTACCATATTTTTTTCTAAAATCAATTTTGTATTATTGAAACGAAATTTTGAACTTTTGGAAACATTTTTCAATTTAAAATAATAAAATCTCCTTTTTTGATAAAATTATTACGTTTAAATATTTAAAATTACTTTATACTAGCTTTTACCCGCGGCTTCGCTCGCATGGTATTAGTGGGAAATTACTGTATAAAGAATTTTCCCACGTTAATGAAAAAAGTATTTTTTTTTTTTGAAAAAAACGTTTTTGAAAAAAGTAGCCTATGTCATTTCCCATTCCTCCAATTTTCACTGTTTAAAAAAAATCACATAATATAAACAACAATAGACAAATAAAATTCTCGTACCAACTTGTTTTATTTTATTTTAATTTAACATTTTTTTTAATGTTTGCATACAAATAAAATATTGAAAATCTGAATCGAAGTAGTAGGTAACTTATTGAAAATGCGATATTAATCCAAGTTTGGGAGGCGTGAATGGGTACCGCCGCCCCGGGAACCTTTATTGGATAACCAACACCTCTGCCATAGGTCACCCCAAGTGATTCGCTACTTTGGTGATTTAGCAGGGGTGCCCGGGTTCATGGGGTGAGGTTTGTCTAGGTCTTGGAGGTGGTTGACTGGTAAATATTGAACATCAGATTCCTTCCCACCCCTTAAACCTCTTTCCTTCTTAGAACTCTCCTCTCCTCCCTTTCCTTAAAAAAACCCTCCACACATCATCCCCAAAGATGACATTAGATGGACAATTATTTTCCTCATCGTCTCCTATATGGAGCTCATTTAAAAAAAAAAAAAATATACAAAACAAAGTCTGGTTAGTTACACCATTTATAACTCAAGAACGGCTAAACTAATTTTTATGATCATTGAGCTGTCGACGGCGAGCTTGGGACTGTTCTGGTGTCTCAGCAGCCCGTTGAGATGATAGATATATTCAGCATGCTGTTGACGGCGAGCTTGGGATTGTTCTGTTGACTCAGCAGCTCTGTGTGCTGCCTGAAACAACGCATGTTTAAGTTTTCGCACTTTAGCTTGTGGAAATGTCTCTTCAAGTCTTGCAACTTTCATAGCTCGAGCTTTATTAGAGTTTTTACTTAGAATTCGACTTATGCTTTCGTGGCATAATTGTTATTATTCTTGCTGAAAATAATTATGGTAGAAAATTTCAAAATTTGAGAATGACATTTCGCTAATAAAAATTCTATTTTAGAAAATATTTAAATTATAGAAATAGAAATTTATTTTAAGTACCTACTCCCTTTATTAGTATTTTATTCACATTTGAATCCAGAAAAACCTAAAAAAATAGTCCACTTCAAACGCTATGCTTTATAGCAACGTTATGCTTTTTGTTCGTAGAAAGAACATTTTTAGAGATATGTAGATATTAACTACGACGCCAAAAAAGTACTCTTTTTAATCACAACAAAGCAATCTTTTTAAGCCTAAAATTAAAAAAAAAAACATTGTTTCCAAGGTACCAATTTGTTTGACGTTGAAAACATTGTTCCCAAATAACAATTTGTTTGACGTTTGCAATAACTCGATTTTGATAGGGACAGAAAACGTATGATAAATAATTTCATAACGCCACAGCTCATTTATAACGCCAGAGCTTACCAATATATAAAGCCGATGTTACTCGCAAATAATGTAGCTTTCGATTAGTGAAAGAATTTTTAAATTCCATTCGATATTTATTGCTTGAAGGAGTAAGGACCATCCAACCATCCAACCAACCATCCATACAAACTTTCGCATTTATAATATTAGTAAGATGTAACATTCTAACAAGACGCTTATTTCTGACGTAGCAAATTTTATTGTTTGACATGGCTGTTCGTATTTCTGACATACCAAAATAAAATTGAATCCAGTAACCGACATAGATCACCTACAAATTAAATATAAAGCTATGTGAAATAACACTTTAGTATAACCTTTACCTTGAAAAGTGATATTTTCTTTTAATATCATGATACTAAACATCAAATTTAATATATTTAATATTAAACATCAAATTTCCAAAAGAAAACTTATGTTAAAAATTATAGTAAATATTATAATAAGCTTATTTTCACGTTAAAATACCTACATATATTATAACATTACTAAACAAGAGTATGAGGTATGAGGCGTAATTGACTTATTACTTTAAGTATTACATCCAAATTAAAATAGTAACAAATAAATATAAAAATAAAATTTAGGATATTTATACCAATTAGACACTTAACGGTGTTTTATTAAGTTAGAATACACAAAGTTATTATCCGCCAAACCAAAAATTGACAGTTTATTTGTTCGTATTTCTGCATTTCATGTAAATCATATTGTCCTCGATTGTTTCTTGATATAGGATCATAAAATATTTTTATAACATTCTCGATATTGTGTCACATTTAATATACTATCTGTAGTGTTTGTTCCTATGAAATAGATATAATACATTGTCTCACGTACACTTAGTGGGGTGGCAACATTGTCAACGAGAACGAGAGGGAGCAGCGGTCGCGTGTGAGGCACTGCGGGTTGGACGATTGCCTGCGCCCGGGCTAAGTGTAGTAGAGCCAGTGATAGAATTGATCAGGTAAAAAGAGATTACTACAAGTGGCGACGAGGTCAGTAAAAGTATTATGCATTGGAAATTTTTAGTTCGCGTGCAATCAATTTCACAGTAAAATGGGAATCAATATGGCGGGTTCCTAATGGACCAATAAGAGAGCCGTTTGTAGCGCCTTTAGGAAGTGATATACTTACCTTGCAATCGCGTCATAGAAATACTTCGCGCGTCCTCTCACCGCAATGGAAAAAAAACATGAAAATAAACTTGAACTACATTTGAATGCAACGTTTGAACCACATATGTGCCAAACATTTATTTGGAACAGTGAATTTGATATTTTTATGGGTCAGCATGGATCGGCTCATGTAGTTGTGGAGACCTTTTTGTCTCCCTTGCTCTAGTGACGAGAAGGGTGATTTGGACGGGGGGGGGGGGGGGGGAGAGAAGGCACCACTACGCTGCGAAACAAGTTCTGTAAATATCCGCAAAATCAATCGAATCTATAACGTCAAACCAAACTTCCACCAGAATAATGTAAAGCAAGGGTTACATTCGTAATTGGGGTTTACAGGTTACCTAAAATTTTGACTGATCACTCGCAGGAGCGTTTGCATAATATGCCATATGCGTCCGACTTTTGGTAATTGATGATCACGGAAATTGTTTGGAAGCTCGACCTATATAAGTGCTCATGCGACGGTTTGCATCTGTAGATTTATTCGCGGTAAGATGGCTTCCTGTCAACAACAACCTGTAGCTGTCAAATTTGCTCGATTTTGGCAATGAGGACGGGGAGGCCCGGGTTTAGTGTTGAGGTGGATTTTGGATTGTTTTTATTTTATTAGAGTGCGGAAATTCTCAGGAATTCGGCGGCCATAGACAACATTGATATAATATATAGATGAGATGGCGCCTCTATTGTAATCTTTATGATAGACAACTGCTTTTTATTAGCGATATCAACAGGTAGTATCCAATCTAGAGGGATTAAATTGGATATATGGGTTGATTTTCAAAATTAAAAACCTTGACGCTGATTAAATTCAGTGTACCCTGACGTTGATTAAATTCGGTGTACCTTGACGCTGATTAAATTCGGTGTACCCTGACGCTGATTAAATTCGGTGTACCTTGACGCTGATTAAATTCGGTGTACCCTGACGCTGATTAAATTTGGTGTACCCTGACGCTGATTAAATTCGGTGTTCCTTGACGCTGATTAAATTCGGTGTACCCTGACGCTGATTAAATTCGGTGTACTTATCTTTCATTCAATTGAAGGCATTTTGACGTTAATTAAATCTGATGTATGGTTGGCTCTCATTAAATTGAAGACATTATAATTTTCATTAAATTAGATGTTTTTTCAGGTCGCCCCGATTCGATCGATCATGGCAGGTCAGATACCGCCACCTAAAGAATTGGAGATAGAGGGTGACAGTGCATCCGTCGGTTTAAGATGGGAGAAATGGAAACGGTCCCTTCATATTTATCTTGAAGTCACGGTTATTACAAATCCAGTAAAAAAAAGGGCAACATAATTAGTTCTACGGGGAGGTGCGCTGCAGGAAATATATTATAACTTACCTGGAGCAAATGCAGAGCCTGGAGACAATATTGACATTTTCGAAATAGCTATATAATAGTAAATTAGATGACTATTTCCTTCCTAAACAAAACAAGACATTTGAACGGCACATTTTCCGACTTATTAAGCAATATGAAGGAGAAAGTGTTGAAAAATTTCTCATTAAATTAAAAGATCAGGCAGCAAAATGTAAGTTCGAAAAACCAGACGATCATATAATTGATCAAATATTGGAAAAATCTTAGTCATCAGAATTAAGGAAAAAAATGTTAACTATGGGTGATGAAATTACATTAGACAAAGTTATTACTATAGCTAATACTTTAGAAGTTGTGAGCTATCAGCTAGATAGTTATGAGCAAAAAGAAAAAAAGAAAACGAATGAAGTTAATTTTATAAGAAATAGGAATAGAGATAATACAAATTGGAATAAACAAGGAAAAGAGTCAAATGAAAGGAAACTGATGCAAAAATGTACTAGATGTGGAAATTTTCCACATGTCCCTGGAGGTGTTCCCTGCCCAGCAATAGGCAAGAAATGTAACAATTGTCAAAAAATCATCAGTCATTACCAGAGATGCTGTAGAACTATGTTAACTCAACAGAAGCGTAAGTTTTCGCAAAACAAAGAAAGAGAAAATGATTACCATAACTAGCGACAACGAAGAGAAACTGCAGTAAGTTCTGTAGAAAATGAAGAAGGGGAATACATATTCAATATTAACGACGATGCAACAATGAAATGTGAAAAAGGAGGGGTGAATTTAGAAATGCTGATTGATTCAGGATGTAAATTAAATTTAATATCTTCTAAAACCTGGGAATATCTAAAGGAAAAAAAGATTAAGTGTGAGAAACAAGTTATACAGCCAAACCAAATATTATTGGTATACGGAAGTACAACACCATTACAGATTAAGGGTTCTTTTGAAGCGGATATAAAAGATAATGAAAAAATGGAACGCGCTACTGTTTACGTCATTGAAAACGGATCACGAAACCTACTGCGTAAAGAAACTGCATTGCGATTAGGTGTTCTTAGGTTAGGTACGAGTGTAGATCATCTCGAAGAGTAATCGAATAATGTACCTTTTCCGAAATTTAAGGAAATTTTAATTGAGATTCCTATTGATTCATCAGTAAAACCAGTTACGCAACCCTACCGTAGAACACCTATACCATTAGAGGAAGAGATAAAAAAGAAGATCAAAGAATTATTAGACTTAGATATAATAGAAGAGGTACATGAACATTCACCATGGGTTTCTCCTATAGTTCCTATCCTTAAGGATGAGGGGGATGTACGTTTATGCGTAGACATGCGGCGTGCTAACGCAGCCATATTAAGAGAAAACCACCCATTACCCTGTATGGAAAACTTACTACCAAAAATAAGTAAAGCAAAATACTTTTCGAAAGTAGATATAAAAAATGCATTTTATCAAATAGAATTACACCCAAATTCGAGATACGTAACAACCTTTATAACAGCCAACGGTCTCTATAGATATAAAAGACTTATGTTCGAAATGACATGCGCCCCAGAATTATTCCAAAAAATTATGGAAAAAATGCTAATTAAGTGCGAAGGGACAATAAATTTTATAGATGACATATTAGTATGGGGAAGTAACGAGAAAGAACATGACTCCCGACTTTCCAAAGTGATGGAAGTATTGAAGTTTAATAATGTCTTGTTAAAGGACAAAAATGCATTTATAAAGTACAGACAATACACTTTTTGGGTCATGTATTAAAACCAGAAGGGGTAAAACCGTTGCCTAAATATATGAAAAGTATAGCGGAGTTTAGAGTACCACACACAATAGAAGAATTACAAAGTTTTTTAGGGTTAGTAAATTACATAAACAAATGGATCCCATATCTGGCTACGACTACAGAACCACTAAAACAAATATTAAGACTAAAACTAGGAAAGAAAGCTAGTATAGAGGAATACTGGAAGGAGGCACACACTGAGGCATTTAAAAAGTTGAAAGAGTTGCTATCGGAAATAAAAACGCTGGGATATTATGACATCAAAGATAAAACACAAGTAATATCAGACGCCAGCCCCGTAAGACTTAGAGCAGTCCTGGTACAGATTGATCGTAAGACACCAAGAATTATTGCATACGGCAATATAACTCTCATTGAATGTGAAAGGCGATATAGCCAAACAGAAAAAGAGGCCTTTGCTTTAGTATGGGCAATCGAACATTTCAACACGTTTCATTTTGGAAAAACGTTTGATTTGATAACGGATCATAAGCCATTGGAATTTCTGTTCAGTCCGAAATCAAAACCATGTGCCCGTGTTGAAAGATGGGTTTTGAGACTTCAGGCGTATCGTTATAATATTCAATATAAACCTGGTAAGACCAATATTGCGGATCCATTATCGCGGCTGTGTAAATACTCGGATCAGTCAACTCATCTATCAGAAGAGAATTACGTTCATCAGATAGTTGAACTTGCAAGACCCTGTGCTACATCCATGCATGAAATAATAAAGCATTCAGAAAGCGATCAGGAAATATGTAATGTTAAAAAAGGAATTTTCAATAACCAATGGGATGACTCCGTGAAAACATATAGAATATTTTCAGACGAATTATGTTTTTATGAGAACATCATAGTTATACCCATGAATCTCAGGAAGCAGGTATTATTAGCAGCTCATGAGGGACATCTAGGTGTTGTGGCTATGAAGAGTCGCCTTCGTTCTAAGGTTTGGTGGTCAAGAATGGACAAGGATGTAGAATTGGTAGTAAAAAGTTGCAAAGGATGCACTCTTGTTAGCTTACCAAATCCTCCAGTGCCGATGAAACGTCGCAAACTTCCATCTGAGGCATGGGTGGACATTGCAATGGATATATTGGGTCCATTACCGAATAATGACTATATACTTGTTATTATTGACTACTACAGTCGCTATAAGGAGATAAAGATTATCAGAACAATAACAAGTTTGCAGATTATAAAAAATTTGAAAGAACTCTTTAGTCGTTTGGGCTATCCACCATCTCTTACTACGGATAACGGCCGGCAATTTGTAAGTGAAGAGTTTAAAGATTTTTGCCATACTTGTAATATCAAACTTTTTAATACTGTACCATATTGACCTCAAATGAACGGAGAAATGGAACGTCAAAACAGAGATATATTCAAAAGACTAAAAATCAGCCATAGTGAAAAACGTGATATAAAAGACACACTATATGAATACCTCATCATGTATAATTCCACCCCTCATTCAGTTACTGGAAAAACTCCGTCAGAACTTTTTTTCAAAAGAATGAACAGGGATAAAATTCCTATGTTGAAAGACATAAATGAAACGGAAAATGACACTGAAGTTAGAGACAGAGACAAAGTTCAAAAAGAAAAGGGAAAAGAGTATGGAGACCGTAAAAGGAGAGCGGAAAATTCAGAATTGATGGAAGGGGAGAAGGTGTACGTTAAAGTAATGGAGAAGGCCAATAAGCTATCAACTAGTTTCAATCCTACACCACATGTAGTAGATCAATCAGTAGAAGGGGATGTTACAATAAGAAATACAGAAACTGGACAAAGATTACGCAGGAATGTTAATAAGCGTGTGGAAGGCCAATGGAAATCGGTGGACGAGACTAAAGAAAAGGAAGGTCAAACAATCGAAGATAATTTATTTATTTATTTCAAAAACATACGGCACAATATGTACCATTAACATAATTATATGTATAGATATATATATTATAATACAATAACATAGAGAAAGTAACACATAAATGTAAAGTTAAATCTAAAAAAAAAGTAAAAAAAGGAGTTAAGGTAAAAAAGGTAAATAGTAAAAAAGTAAGATGTATAAAAAGAAAGTATAACGTAAAGCATAAAATATGAAGTATAATGTAAAAGTAAAAAGTTAAATAAAAAGTTTAAATGCAGGAAATAATATAGTAAAAAGTAAAATGTATAGACTACAAGATATCTTTAAGAATAATAGAAAGCTCAAAAGTTATAAATATAAAAAAAGTAAAGAGTAATAAATGCTCTTAGGAGCAAAAAAAATTAGATAATATATAATTTAAAAAACATAAAAGAGTTTTAAAGTACCTATGATATGTTTCTAATCCATAGATATTAGAGTGCGTAACTGGTAGGACATATTATGGTTACATGATTATTTTATGATTATGTGGTAGTACTAGCAGACAAATTTTGTTTAATGCATCTTTTGTATGATGACAGACTTTCGGCATGATCGATATGAGCAAATTCATTACCTAAAGTATGTAAACGATGTATTATTGAATTTTGTTCTGCATTACTGAGAGTATTGTTGCAATAATAAGGTGTTTTGAGTCGAGTTGTTCTACTAGGCACATGATAGTTTATTAACGAAACTAGTTCAGGGGAGTCAAACCAGTTATTGTTTATTTTAAATAAGTAAATTAGATCATTAAGTTTTCTTCTATCTTTTAACTTTAACAGTCGCATTTTTTGTAAAAGAGAATCATTAATTTCATCCACAGGAACGTAATGTTAAATATGTTAATTTCATCATATTATATAAAAAGTAATTAAATTGTTGAAAAAGGAAGGGATGTAGTGTTTGTACCTATGAAATAGATATAGTATTTTGTCTCACGTACACTTAGTGGGGTGGCAACACTGTCAACGAGAGGGAGCAGTGGTCGCGTGTGAGACACTGCGGGTTGGACGATTGCCTACGCCCGGGCTGCGTATTCCCAAACCCTAACGCGTTTCAGTCGCTCTACCGACTGAAATGCGTTAGTGTTTGGAAGGCATAAATCACCTTCCAAACACTACCGCGTTTCAGCCGCTCTACCGACTGAAACGCGTTAGGGATTGGAATGCATAAATCACTTTACAAACACTACCGCGTTTCAGTCGCCTTCGCGCTCTGTTGCTCTCTGTTTCTGTGAGGGTGACGAACGCAATTATAGAAGGGTAAGCAGAGAGGATGGACCGCGTTTTTTTTTACTTACAAAATCTATTTTCTACATTGAAAATATTTATTTTTCAAGTACCGCGTTTTTTTTAACTTAAAAAATATATATTGTCACATTTACTTACAAGCCTTTACCTACTGGTTCAGTTACCCAACCCAACATACCAAAATACCATCATATAGTTTCACCGCAGGGGTAGGCAGAGAGGATGGACCGCCAAACAACTCGGTCAATCAATCACATTCATACATACAAGATTAGGTACCTATACCTAATATTTTAGTTTTGACAACGGACTAATGTCTATTCTATTAGAGTAAAAAAAGTGACCAAAAACGCATTGATTTTTGTTGTATCTTTCAATCTCCTTAATAAAACCTATTTTATTGATATTGGAAGATACATTATTACTCCAATATGGCTTCTTATGTTTAGCAATATTTCCCATTACTACCATTTCCGATTTGCATGAGTAGGTACGTGAGATTTATGAAATACCTAATTCAAAATAATTATAGACTGGGTTTAATAAAGATTACTAAATGAGATATAATAAGGATTCCTATATAACTGAAACGCGGTAGGGATTGTTATGAATAAATCACCTTACAAATCCTGTACTTCAGTCGCCTACGCGCTACGTTGCTCTATCGGTTTCTGTGAGGGTAACGACCGTAATTATAAGAGAAGTTTTTGATAATAATAGTTAAATGTGTACAATATTTGCATTATATTCCCAAATATAATTCCCATCTGTTCTAATCTTTATCATTATGTGTATATAATATGAACCTACATATTATCATTGTGTGTATTTATGTACCTACCTATTACTTTTAAATTAGAATGCCAAACAAGCAGCAGTTAATCTTATGTTTAAATGGATATTTTATTTTATTCGATTTCTCCTCTTTGTTATTCATACTTATACAAAACATGTAAGTAGGCTTATGCAATGCAAACACCAGTTAAAAGTACATTTACCTATTATTATAATATTATCAATCTAAAGGATCGTATGTGTGGTAAAACAATGTATGACCGTGTGATAAATGTTAATATCCGCAAATAATGTAAGGCTGATGTAAGCATAATGAGTAAGATTAAGAAAGGGACCCTCAGATGGTTTGGGCATGTAGAGCGAATGAACGAAGAAAGTAGTGTAAGAAGAATATACGACGCAAATGTGAATGGTATAAGAATTCGGGGACGTCCGAGGAAGACATGGCACGATCAAGTGAATCAGATACTTGAGTCGGGCCATGTCAAAAGTCAGAATAATAGAAGAGAATGTATGAGACGATGTATGAATGTGAGTGAGGCAATGAGTGTGTGCCAAGACCGAGTTGTTTGGCGGTCCATCCTCTCTGCCTACCCCTGCGGGGAAACGGCGTAATGGTTATTTAGTTAGTTATAATATTATTTTAATACTAGACTAATCAAACAACAGTAATAATTGTGTATAAATTGTTTGATTTATTTTATTGTTTCTGTTCTCTTTCTAGTTCTCATTTATACAAAACGTGTACGTAGGACTATAATTTGAAATGCAAACACCAAGATACCTTTATGTTTTAATAATTTACTTTTCCGTATACTTATATATTACTTTTATGATAATTTAAATAACTATGCTAAACAAACCATGGTTATCTTTTTTGTATTAATTGATTATTTAATTTATTAGTATTATTAATTTTTTTTTTAAATTCTTTCTCTTCTTTTTTTTCTTATTTTATATAACCCATGTGTGTAGGACTATGATTTGCAATGCTTACACAAATAACCTATATGTTTTAATCATCTGTTATTAAGTACCTACCTAAGTAATTAATATTATTAAAAAAACTTTGCTAAACAAAGAACAGTTACTATGTTTTAATCTTTTTTTAAAAATATTTTTATATTATTTACAGACCATGTTCCATATATGTTAATACTCGTCCTAATTTGACTGTCCTAAAACAAGAATCCTCTTAGTTGGGCAGTTAAAACATTTCTTAAATAATGTACATATATAAATGTATAATTTTTTACTACTATATATATAAAAAAAAATAATGCTTGCATTTTATTCCCAAAGGGTAATATACCCATTGTGGGATCTTTAATAGTACAGTGACAGTACGTGTAGACGATGTAGACATGTAATTAAAACTATCAATAAATATTTCGTCATTTACTGCCTGCTCCTTGCTTCAGTGACATTCATTCATTGTCACATTTACTTACAAGCCTATACCTACTGGTTCAGTTACCCCAACACACCATAATACCATCAGATAGTTTCACCGTAGGTGTAGGCAGAGAGGATGGACCGCCAAACAACTCGTTCACATTGCTTGGTTCAATCACATTCATACATACAAGATTAGGCACCTATATCTAATATTTTAGTTATGAAAACGGTCTAATATCTATTCTATTAGAGTTAAAGAACTGACCGAAAACACACGGATTTTTTTGTATCTTTCAATCTCCTTAATAAAAGCTGTTTTATTGATATTGGAAGCTACATTATTACTCCAATGTGGCTTCTTATGTCTAGCAATATTTATTATTATTTTAATGAGTATTTTTATTTCTAATTTTTTTTGCTAGTAGTACTTGCAAGTACAAACAGCATGTATGACATGTGTCATGCTTTTTAAAATGAATGTACTATATCAGCCTTTATCACTTTATTTTCTAATAAAATGTTTTTCTTTTTATAGGTTTTTTAACTTAGTTTGAGTTTAACTCATTCATTTTACAGTTATTTTACAGAATAATTCTTTTGCATGTTTCTCTTTTCTTGTGTAAGGAAAGTGAGAAGTGAGCACTGTAATGATTAATGATATTCCACTAAGATTTTAGCATATTACGGTTAAAAAATTTAGTTCGCTTTTAATTAACGTTTCTTTTTCAGGTTTTTAATTAATCTATGCGGATTTAGTACGGTGTTATGATTTTTTTACTGGAAAGTATTTTTTATTGCGATCTTTAGATTAATATTTGCCCAAAAAGTGGTCTAATCAAGATGTTCTTGAATTTCAGGGGTATTCTCATCATTTATATAAGACGAAAAAAATATTTCCTTTCTACTATCTTTAATATTTGTGTGGAAACCGTCCGTTATTTATTTTTTTTAAATACGTATATGTGTTTTGTATACTATCTTCGTATGTTTTTTCAATGGTTTGGAAATATGTTATTAAACGATTAGTTATGTGGAGTACATTTTTATTTTTTTAATTATGATGTAAATGTGTGGTAGTATTACCGTATTTTTATTTCACATTTTTCAAATATTTGTGGAGAATTCATCTGATATTTACCATTTTTTTTTAAATTTTCATAATATTGATGAATGTGTCGTTATATTTCCGTACCTACATTAAAAAAGTGGAAATCTTCCGTTATTAAACAATTTTATTTTTGATATAATGTGTAGCATTATTTATGTATGTTTAAAAAAATTATGTTAAAAAATTTGGTTATAAAGTTTTTCATTAGTAGATAGTTTTAAGTTAAAAGTAAAAGTTGTTTTTAATTTCATATTTTTGATACAAAATAACGTCAGATTACGGTAAAAAATACACTAAAATAATTAAAAACGCAACGACTGAGGGGAAATTTTCTAGCGAAGCACATACCGTAAAATCAAACAAAACAATCTGATTATCTCTAAAGCAGATAAAGGAAATAGTACAGTTATCTTAAATAAATCCGATTATTTAGAAAAAGTCCAAGATGTGCTGGACACCAGCAATGTAACCTTATTGAAAAAGGACCCCACCCCTACATTTGCAGCAGACGTAAACACAATCCTAAATTCGTGCCAAACCTTGATTAAAAATAAATACCATAAAAATAGCCTTTCTGTTATGAACCCCCAATGTCCACGTCTATATGGACAGCCAAAAGTACATAAAAATATTATGCCAGTACGACCAGTAGTGTCATATAACTCAGCTCCTGCCTATAAATTAGCAAAATTTGGAAATAATATCATAAAAACTACTCTTAATTTTAAACCTAAATACGGAATAATAAATTCCCTACAACTTATAGAACTCATTAAAGACATCACAGTACCTAATAATGCTACCCTAGTTTCATTTGATGTTGTTAGTTTGTTCTCAAATATACCAACAAACGAATTAAAAATAATTATTAATAATTACATGGAAAAAATAAACATTAATTTAATTAAACGTAAAGAAATAACAAGAGTACTAAATACATGCATAGAAAAAAATTTCTTTAGATTCAATAATAACTATTACATCCAATCTAGTGGGTTAGCTATGGGCAGCCCGATTTCGCCGGTGTTAGCTGAGTTCTTCATGGATTATATCGAAGAATCCATCGAAAAATTAAAATCGTTTAAAAAAGTTGCCTTCTATCGGAGATATGTAGATGACGTTCTAATCATCTGGACAGGCACAAACAGACAATTAGATATTTTTCTAAAAGAAATTAATAAAATTAACAAATCGATCCAGTTTACAATGGAAATGGGGGAAAATAAGATTAACTTTCTCGACATAGGTATTGAAATCATAAATAAAAAATTAGAATTTTCAATCTATAGAAAACCAACATATAGTGATAATATCATACACAATACATCTAGACACCATATTTCACATAAATTATCAGTATTCTATTCACTCATTCACAGACTTTTACACTAGCTTTATTAGGAGAGTATATAAAATATGTAATATTGTATTAAAATAAACTTATTGTAAAAAATTTACTCAATAAAAAAAAAAAAAAAAAAAAAAAAAAAAAAATTATATAAATTATAATAATGAATTAAATATAATCAAAACCATAGCAAAGAACAATGGATACAAAAGCGAAACTATTGATAACTTATTAAAGAAAAAGGACAAAAAACTTACATTAACAATTATTTCACAAGGCCTTAAAAATGAAAAAGATATCACTAAACAATGGGTTAAAATCCCTTATATTGGCGAAATATCAACAAAAATATCCAGATTAACTAATAAAGATAAATGCAAAACAGCTTTTTATAATGTGAATTCTCTAGGGAGAATTTTAATCAATAATAAAGTTAAGAGAGAAAAACTTGAAAACTCAGGCGTTTACCAAGTAAACTGCGCTGACTGCCCATCGTATTACGTTGGTCTAACAGGGAGATCATTCAAAACCCGAATTAAAGAACACTTTACAAACTGGGTGAATGACAAAGGAGAATTGTCGAATGTAGCATCACATTTATTAGAAAATAAACACTCGTTTGATAAAGACAGAGATGTTAATGTTCTTCATACTTGCAATAAAGGTCATAAACTAGATAGACTAGAATCTTTAGAAATTACTCGCTTAACTAAAAAAAATAGACCCTTACTTTGTAATGAATAAACAATTAGAATCATTTGCTAAGTCTTCGCTTTTGTATCCATTGTAATTTTCATAATAATTTCGAAATTTAAAATATTTATTTAGTTTAAACCATTCCTAATCTAATGTAAACATGCATCCCTTCAAAAAGTAACTTTGTAATTAATAAGCTATTAGAATCATTTACTGAAACACCAGGTTTTTATCCGGTATAATTTTCATAATAATTTTGAAATTAAAATATGTATTTAGGTTTGACCATTCCCACTCCAATGTAAACATGCATCCCTTCAAAAAGCAATTAAAAAATCCCATTGATCATAGATATGTATAATAACGATTTGACAATAAAATTAGTCCATTAATAATTCAAATTACTTGTAAGGTTTTCCCTAATCAATAGATATTGAAGTGAGCTACAAACCCAAAGTAATTAGCCCACTGGAATTACCAAAATACTTAGAAATTCGACAGTCTAAAACGACTCAGTAACAAAAATAATTCATTAAAATCCTTGTAGACTACCCCTCTCCCCTCCCCCATATGTTATGTATATAAACCGTAGGCTAAGAATTATTTGTACCAGTCTGAAGATGGCTCTGACGAGCTGAAACCGGTTACGGTCAAATAAAATTAAGTGGAAAAAAGTTTTTTATTTGTTTTATTATAATCTACAAAATGTAACGTTTTTTTTTTTTTATTTTTTTTTTTATTTATTTCCAACAAAAACACAAATTACATAAATATATAATTTAGACAATTTATCGGTAGTCCCGCGAAGCTGCCACATGGCTGCTTGTCTGCAGGTTCTACCTTAATATACACTCGTTTATATTAGAAGTTAAAAATATATATATGTATAATATCAAAAATCGTAATGGAAAATGCAAATAATGACATCCTAATCCTAAAAAAAACTGATGCGATACAAATCTAATTACAACCTTACAAAAAATGCAGAAAAAAAAAAACTTTATATTCTCAATGAATATGTTTAGAACTTACCCTAACATTGATAGAATTTACTCTAATTTAAACATAAACATAACAAAAAAATGTGACAAAGATGTCTGTAATAATTCATGTACCATATTAAATAATACGACAAAAAAAAATGAACCTCGGTGTAATTGAAGATCAACATATGAAGAACAGTCACATATGCGCTTTAGGAAATATATCTACATATTTATCAGATTAAGAAATTTACTCAAATTAAGTAATCTAAAAAATAAATAAAGTCTATTTCGCACTGGTCCAATCCTTAATTCAGTAGGAAATCAGTGGATGGGGAGGCGCATATGAAGAAAAATGTTAATGTGAAAGTGGTTGAAAGATAGTAATAACAAAACAAAAAAAAACAATAAAAAAGAACCAACATTCTCTCCAGCATCATTGTTCAGAATTTCGAAGTACCTACCAAAAATTTAAGATCTCTGTAAAAAGATTAATTATTACAAATATTTAAAGAAAATGTAATAAATAATAAAAATTAAAATGTTTAAACTTAACTCATCATTTAGGCATAACATAACAACCGATTTTCTAAACAACAAATTTCAATATTTTTGAGGCCAAAAATACACAATAATTTTATTTACAAAGGAATACAATATTTTAATAGTCTTCCCGAAGAATCAAAATAAAATAACAGTTTTGGTATCATTCAAGAAAAAGTCAAAATATTTTTAAAAAATTAACTGCCATAACATCACCAATCATTCTTTTTTTTATTTTTTATTCTGTTTTATTTTACAGATACATAGATTTTTCATTGATAAGCCACATTTTTACAATTTTCGTGGTTAAATTTTCATTTTCCTCAAAAACAAAATTATTTTTGAGCTGATTAAAAATCACTGGTACACAGTACTCCAGCGTCCGACTTCCATACTTATTGGATATTTTAGGTATTTTCAGGCCTTTTTTTTCTGTGAAGCGTGTGCTGTGACTATGTACCAGTGGTCTTTTATAAGTACTATCTCCCCAGTTATCCTTAATGGTAAGGAACCAGTATATACCTTTTATTGAGAGCAGGCCCTCAGCACAATATAAGAGTTGCACATTGTGTCTTTGTCTATATATAGTTGGTGGTACAATTTGTTTTATGATAGAGGTTTGCAAATTTTGTATATACTTAATACAAGTCATGCTTGTATTTCCCCAGCTTCGAATTCCATATCTGAGAATTGATTCTACCAATGAAAAATACACTAGTTTGAGTGTGCTATGAGGCAAGACAAATTTTAATTTATAGAAATTGCTCACCAGAGCTCTTAGCTGGTTACATATTTTAGTAACTTGCTTATCCCATTTAAATGTGTTATCTACTTTTAATCCCAGGTAAGTATACTCGTTGACAAATTCAATTTTTTCACACTGGCAATTTATTGTTATTTTCCTATGAATGCATTCAAAGTTATGTGCGGTTAGATTCGGAATATTCCATATTTTCAAACTTGGTGATCTGATATACATGCATTTTGTTTTTTTAACATTTATAACTAATCCTACATCATGTGCCCATTTTAGCAGTTCATCGAAGTCGGTTTGTAATTCTTGCATCGCTATTTGTGGATTTTCATTTGATACAATAAGTGCGGTGTCGTCTGCGAAAATGAATCTACGCGCTTTTCTAAATAGTTTCGACATAGCTATAACATAAATTATATATAATTTTGGTCCCAAAATTGACCCCTGTGGCACACCAGACCTTATAAATTTAGATTTACTCATCACATTCAATATTTTTACATTCATTTTTCTATTTGATAAGTAGTTACTAAATAAAGTAAGCAGTTTACCTCGGATTCCAATGATTTGTAGAACTGTTATTATTTGTTTATGTGATAGTGTGTCAAAGGCTTTAGAGAAATCAATGAAGAGTACAAGTACATGTTTTTGAGAGTTGAGCTCGGTGTTTATGAAATTAGTAAAATTTTTTAGTAGTGCGTCACAGCTTTTTTTTTTCTGGAATCCGTACTGACATTCGTCAATGATACCAAATTTATTTAAATATGCATCTAAATGTACCGCAATATATTTTTCGAGAATTTTTTCCAAAGCAGGTAACAGGGAAATAGGTCTATAATTATTTATAATTGAATGATCACCGCCTTTAAAAATAGGTCTAACAATACTAGTTTTTAATCCTTAATATGGCAAGTATCAATTATACTGTTAATGAAATGAGTAATTACTGGGCTCAGTATTTTAACATGTTTTTTTATATCATACATACGTATTTGATCCAATCCTGGTGTTTTTGAGTTTTTCAATAGACCGATAATATATTCAATTTGTTTTACACTAGCTCTGGGTAGGTACATAGAGTGTGGTAAATCGTCAAGCAGGTATGAGGACGCACGGATGTCACATTCGTGTAATAACTTGTTAACACCATCGTCAAAGAAATTAGCAAAATTTTCAGCAGTTACATCAGTAGGTGTGGTCTTCAAGAAATATTTCGATATAACTGCGTCACAGCTGGATTTGTTTTTTCTCCCCAAGATTTTGTTTATTTCGTTCCACGTTTTTTTAATATCCTTAAAACAATTATTGAATTTGTTATTGTAGTAAGTTTTTTTAGTATCTAATATTTGCTTATTTAAAATATTCCTGTATATTTTGTAGTCTTTTTCAAATTTTTTGTTTGTTGGCGTGTTTTTCCATTTTCTCCATAATTTATCCCTTGTTTGTATATTTTCTATTAGAATATTATTCATCCAACTTTTTTGGTTATGGCGGTACGTTTTTTTTACTAATTTTTTGAAACTATTTTTTTCATAAATTGTTTTGAAGAGTGATTTAATATCTTGATATATGATATTTGGATCAGTATGAATTTGAATTGAGTTCCAATCAGTTTTTATGATCATTTCTTCGACTTTTTTTTCAGATAGTGCAGTGTTGTATTCATGGTGCCTTACTTCGCTGTCATTAGTACAAAGATATATAGACACGGCAGTTATATAGTGATCAGCTATCCTTGTTTCACATACGCATGAGAACAATTCGGACTTCTCCCTTTCTCTAATATAAATGTGATCTAGACACGACGCAGTTGTGTAGGTATTTACTACTGCTTCTCTCGTAATGTCATGTATGCATTTCACTAGTCCGTAGTTTGCCATAAGATTTTCGTACTGTAAAATTATTGAGTCATTTTCACATAATAAATTAAGATTAATGTCTCCAAGTAGCAAAAAGGTTTCCTTAATATTAATGTTTTCTATAATGTTTTCTAGTTGTTTTAGAAAGGTTTTTTTATTCGTATTTGGAGGTCGATATAAAGCCAACAAATGTATGCGTTTGAATTTGTTCACGGAAAAGGTTCCGTAGACGCACTCAAATGTAGTTGCTATTATATCATTTTTTTCGAATATAAGGTTTTCTTTAATATAAACTATAATCCCGCCGCCGGATCTTTTTGTGCGGCAATGATGGAATGAATTGAATCCGGGAATTTTGTATAGATTCACATTGTTTTCATCTATTGAGGTTTCACAAAGTATGATAATATCAATGTTATTTAGTTGACTATAAATATTTTTTATGAATGTATTCCAGTACTTAAAAATAGATCTAATATTCAAACTTACTGCAGTTATTGTTTTATCGCCTATTTCATGTTTGAATCGGGTCCAGTTTTCGAACTTTTGAATCCTTTCATATTCTAGATCTGAGGTCTCAAAATCAATATCAGCCGCCATAATCAATTTTTGCTAGGTCCTTTTGAAGGGCTGCTTTGTAAGCCGGACATTCTTTATCTCCGGACGGGTGGTTTGCGGGCTTGTGAAATCTCGCACATGTCGCGCAGACTGGCTCCGCTGCAGCTGAAGGGCATGTCTCACGGGTATGTCCTTCCCGGGCACAGTGTCCACATCTCGTCATCTCCTTGCAGAACTTGTAAGAATGACCGATCATCTGACACTTTGAACACACAGTCAATCCAATAAAATCACGAACACCGCAGACTGTCCAATCAACAAATACGCGTCCTTGCTTTACGAGTGCATGTCTAAGATATGTGGGGACCACGTAAATCCTATGGCATGCAGGTCCAGTTCGAGGGCCAGCTAGATGACTAAGCTTACATTGTTTAATGGTTTCATTTGTCTCCTCGATGTTTTGTAGTCCATTTAGTGCACACTCGAGAAAAGTTTCATCAGACAACTCCCTTGGAACGTTGAAGAAGATGACCCTTGGTAGTCTTTTTGCTGGAAGTCGTGCGCTCAAGGTCACAGATCCGGTTACTACTTCTGACCTTAGTAGCTTCTCTTGTTCCGCAGCACTAGCCGTATGGATGATTACTCCTTTGTTTCTGATGTTTTTTACTCCCGTAATTCTGACTCCTAGCTGAGATGGCTTCAGTGATTCCCTGATAATTTTTTTAGTTTCTTCACTGTCTTCCACCGATGATAATTTGGGAAAGAAACATACGGAAGGCCTCGGTTTTCCTACAGGGACGTCCAGGCGCGATAATGGTGGAGGTAAGTTTACTTTTTTACTAGCCACTTCTGCAAAAGAGAGACTGGCCTCTGTTGCATCCGCCACTCTTTTCATCACTGGTCCAAGGTCGAGTTCTAGCTGAATGATTTTGGACTTGAGTTGCGAATTATCCTGTTTAATGGTCATCTTTTCTGCTAGCATTACTCTGTTTTTTGCTTTTGCTAAGGCAAGTTCACTTCTAAGAGTTTCTCTCTCCAAAATAAGTTGCCCAACAGATCCCAGGACGCAAGCTATATTATTGGCAATTTTCAGCTGTTGCTCCTTGGAAACCTTTGTGTTTACCAAGGTATCTTGTAGTGTTTTGAGGGCATTTTGTGTTTCTTTTAAAATTCCTGCTGAGTTCAAGGAGACGAAGTCCCCTTCATCATCAGATACCTCAGGTTCAGACATTGTTTTTACTAATTTGCGCGATATTTCACAACACAATCTAAGCCAATGGAAGCCTAGATAAGTGAGCTCATTATTAAAGCGTCCAATGAGCGCACTTGACCGTTTCACACAACGACTCGGTTTAACTTTGTAGGTACTCCAACAGCGAAATAAATAGTTTTTATTATTCAAAAAACAGTGTCGTAGTGTCATAGTGTCACTAGTTATTTTTGATACATTTTTTAAATGTTTGCATGTAAATTTATTTCCGTATGTTTTTAAATGCTTACATTGCAAAAGCAAATGCAACTATTACAAAAGCTTTTTTTTAATGTTTTGATACAATATATCGTATTATTTGTAGGATGAATAAATTATCACACGATTCAAAAGTCTTATTAGATTATTAAATGAAAAATAATGAAATCTATTTCAAATGTTCTGGATTTCAATGAGGCTAATTACTGTATTATTTATCATTAACGAGTACACAGTTTTTATTTATGATTTGTTAGTTTGAACTTACCTCTGTTTAATCACATGTTCAAATGTTATAATGCGGTGAGTCAATATTAAAGTGAAATCGTTAAAATGGTTTGTTTTATTTACAAGCAGAGTACCTAACAGAGTTGTTTAACGGTCCGCCCTCTCTGCCTACCCCTGCGGTGAAATTATCTAATATAGTACGTTGGGGTAACTGAACTAGTAGGCATGGGCTTGTAAGTAAGTGTGACAATGAATGAATGTCACTGAAGCAAGGAGCAGGCAGTAAATGACGACATATTATTTGCTAGTCTTAAGTACATGTCTACATCGTCTACATGTACTGTCGCTGTACTATTAAATATCCCACAATGGGTATCTTACCTTTTGGGAATAAAATTCAAGCTATATAGGAATTATTTTTGGGAATATAATGGAAATATTGTACACATTTAATTATTATTATCAAAAACCACTCTATAATTACGGTCGTCACCCTCACAGAAACAGTAAAAGCAAAGTAGCGCGTAGGCGACTGAATCGGTATAGGATTTATAAGGTGATTTATGCATAACAAACCCTTCCGCGTTTCAGTCATATAGCAATCCTTATTATATTCAATTAAGCAATCCTTATTACACCCAGTCTATAATTATTTTGAATTAGGTATTTCATAAATCTCACGTACCTACTCATGCGAATCGGAAATGGTGATAATTGCTAGACATAAGAAGCCACATTGGAGTAATAGTGTATCTTCCAATATTAATAAAATAGGTTTTATTAAGGAGATTGAAAGATACAAAAAAATCCGTGCGTTTTCGGTCAGTTCTTTAACTCTAATAGAATAGACATTAGACCGTATTCATAACTAAAATATTAGGTATAGGTGCCTAATCTTGTATGTATGAATGTGATTGAACCAAGCAATGTGACCGAGTTGTTTGGCGGTCCATCCTCTCTGCCTACCCCTGCGGTGAAACTATATGATGGTATTTTGGTATGTCGGGTTGGGTAACTGAACCAGTAGGTATAGGCTTGTAAGTAAATGTGACAATATATATTTTTTAAGTTAAAAAAAACGCGGGTTTTTTTTTTTACTTGAAAAATAAATATTTTCAATGTAGAAAATAGCTTTTGTAAGTTAAAAAAACGCGGTCCATCCTCTCTGCTTACCCTTCTATAATTACGTTCGTCACCCTCACAGAAACAGAGAGCAATAGAGCGCGAAGGCGACTGAAACGCGGTAGTGTTTATAAGGTGATTTATGCATTCCAATCCCTAACGCGTTTCAGTCGGTAGAGCGACTGAAACGCGTTAGGGTTTGGGAATACGCGCCCGGGCTAAGTGTAGTAATGAGCCAGTGATAGAATTGATCAGGTAAAAAGAGATTACTACACTATCTCTGGCCATTTCCATAAATTTATACCACATCATGACGTAGAATTTAATTGTGCCTTATTTCTGTTCTTTATGGCACTTATTAGTCCGGGAAAATATGCACCCTAATATAAAAATATCACACAACTTTTAAATATATATGTGGCAAATACGTACGTGAGCAATTGGCAATTATGTGTGCAATTGGCAATTATGCGTGTGGCAATTATGGATGTGAGTGTTATTTCAATAATTTGTTTTTTAAATTTAAAATATAGGTCAATTAAGAATTCGATTTTTTAAGATTTTAGAGGCAACTTTTGCAATTATTTAAAAAATTATTCCACATTATTTACGAAAATATGCTCCCTCATATAAAAATATCACACACTTGGCAATTTTTAAATATATGTAAAGGAATAGGTACCTACCTAGAAATGCATAGGATTCCTTTATGTTCGAATTTTAAATAGGTGTTGTCATGGAGACAAAATGATGATGATTGTTTTGTTATTTATTAAAAGAAAATAACTTAGTTTACATCACTTTATTTTTTGTACACTATCAACATGTTTCGTGAACCATGTTCACTTCTTCAGGAATAAAAGTATACTAAAGTTAAAAAATTAATTATAGATTACATATGGAGAGAAGGAATTGAAAGAGGGGGAAGGGTTGACAATGGTGGGAGTTTCGAAGAATTGGGGATTACCATGCTATTAGAAGTGAAAGGCCGGTTAAGTGGGAAGATATTTAAAACAGGGTTAACAAAAATTTTTTGCTTATTAATTATGTCAGCTTTGGAATTTACATGTTTTCTTATTTCTAAAATTTCTAAATTATTGATTTGCGATGTTTTATATCCTGTATGTAATATTTGAAGACCTGAATTTATGTCAAAGCTGTGATCATATTTTAATAAATGGTCTGCGAACTCAGAATCGCTATTGCCATTTAGTGCTCTGAGGTGCTCTTTAACCCTAACCTCAAAGTTTCTATAAGTTCTACCTATATAAAACGAACTACAATCATTACAATTGAGTTTGTAAACCCCTGATTTTTTTGTTTTAATTTCGCTATCTTTATTGTTGAGTATATATTTCTTCAATTTGTTATTTGTGTAAAACGCTGGTTGAATAGTACCGGGAATATTTTTACTAATAATTTTTGACGTATCGTTGTCGACAAATAAAATTCTACGCCAATGTTTATTGTTATCTTTAGAAATAGGGTAAATATATAATTTGAAAAAATTCTGTTTAATTTTTTTATTTAGTATTTCATCTATCAAATTAGTAGAATAGCCATTATTAATTGCTATTTGTTTTATGAGATTTAATTCAAAATTATAGTTAAGAGCTGACAAAGGAATTGTAATTAATCTATTAATCATAGAGTGGAAAGCCGCTAGTTTTTGAGAAAAGGGATGATTTGAAGAATTATGTATAACAATATCAGTATACGTATCTTTCCGGAAAATATTGAAATCTATTTTAGTACCTGTTAATGTTAAATTTAAATCTAAGAAATTTAAACTCTTATCTTTGCCAATTTCCAGTGTGAATTTAATGTTTTTGTGTAATTTATTTAAAAAATTTAAGAAAATATTCAATTGTCTTTCTGAACCTAACCATATGCAAAATATATCGTCGACATATCTTTTCCAACAATACACATTTTTAAGTAATAACGCACCGCTATTAAAAATCTTATTTTCTAAATTATTAACAAAAATATCTGCAATCAAAGGACTTGTACTACTTCCCATAGCTAAACCATCCTTTTGTTTAAATATTTTATTATTGAACTGAAAGTAATTCTGTTTAAAAATAACATCAAATAATAAAGTAAAATCATGAATTAGGTCTTTCGGCAAAGTTGAAGAATTTAACAAATTATTAATAATGGTTTTACTCTCTTCTATTGGAATACTTGGAAATAAATTAACTTTGTCGAAAGAAACCAACATAGCATGGTTAGGGATTTCCAAATCCTTTAAATAATTAACCAATTCTAACGAATTCTTAACGGTGTATGTTGGTTGGAATACATTAGTATTAATAATTACATTATTTAATGTTGATGCTACTTTGAAAGTTGGGGCATTACAATTAGAAACAACTGGCCTAATTGGTTTATTCAATTTATGTATTTTTAACAGACTATAAAGCTTAGGAATCTGTGGGTTACTTAAAATTAATTTTTTATCATTTTTCAACTTTACAAAAATGTCACTTTTACAATTTTTTACTGCTTGTTTCAACAGGTCTTGACACTTATTAATTGGGTTACTATGGATAATTTCGAAATTGTCTCCTTGCAGAAAGTCCACAGTAAAAGTTCATAACCAAGACTATGGACTTTCTGCAAGGAGACAATTTCGAAATTATCCATAGTAACCCAATTAATAAGTGTCAAGACCTGTTGAAACAAGCAGTAAAAAATTGTAAAAGTGACATTTTTGTAAAGTTGAAAAATGATAAAAAATTAATTTTAAGTAACCCACAGATTCCTAAGCTTTATAGTCTGTTAAAAATACATAAATTGAATAAACCAATTAGGCCAGTTGTTTCTAATTGTAATGCCCCAACTTTCAAAGTAGCATCAACATTAAATAATGTAATTATTAATACTAATGTATTCCAACCAACATACACCGTTAAGAATTCGTTAGAATTGGTTAATTATTTAAAGGATTTGGAAATCCCTAACCATGCTATGTTGGTTTCTTTCGACATAGTTAATTTATTTCCAAGTATTCCAATAGAAGAGAGTAAAACCATTATTAATAATTTGTTAAATTCTTCAACTTTGCCGAAAGACCTAATTCATGATTTTACTTTATTATTTGATGTTATTTTTAAACAGAATTACTTTCAGTTCAATAATAAAATATTTAAACAAAAGGATGGTTTAGCTATGGGAAGTAGTACAAGTCCTTTGATTGCAGATATTTTTGTTAATAATTTAGAAAATAAGATTTTTAATAGCGGTGCGTTATTACTTAAAAATGTGTATTGTTGGAAAAGATATGTCGACGATATATTTTGCATATGGTTAGGTTCAGAAAGACAATTGAATATTTTCTTAAATTTTTTAAATAAATTACACAAAAACATTAAATTCACACTGGAAATTGGCAAAGATAAGAGTTTAAATTTCTTAGATTTAAATTTAACATTAACAGGTACTAAAATAGATTTCAATATTTTCCGGAAAGATACGTATACTGATATTGTTATACATAATTCTTCAAATCATCCCTTTTCTCAAAAACTAGCGGCTTTCCACTCTATGATTAATAGATTAATTACAATTCCTTTGTCAGCTCTTAACTATAATTTTGAATTAAATCTCATAAAACAAATAGCAATTAATAATGGCTATTCTACTAATTTGATAGATGAAATACTAAATAAAAAAATTAAACAGAATTTTTTCAAATTATATATTTACCCTATTTCTAAAGATAACAATAAACATTGGCGTAGAATTTTATTTGTCGACAACGATACGTCAAAAATTATTAGTAAAAATATTCCCGGTACTATTCAACCAGCGTTTTACACAAATAACAAATTGAAGAAATATATACTCAACAATAAAGATAGCGAAATTAAAACAAAAAAATCAGGGGTTTACAAACTCAATTGTAATGATTGTAGTTCGTTTTATATAGGTAGAACTTATAGAAACTTTGAGGTTAGGGTTAAAGAGCACCTCAGAGCACTAAATGGCAATAGCGATTCTGAGTTCGCAGACCATTTATTAAAATATGATCACAGCTTTGACATAAATTCAGGTCTTCAAATATTACATACAGGATATAAAACATCGCAAATCAATAATTTAGAAATTTTAGAAATAAGAAAACATGTAAATTCCAAAGCTGACATAATTAATAAGCAAAAAATTTTTGTTAACCCTGTTTTAAATATCTTCCCACTTAACCGGCCTTTCACTTCTAATAGCATGGTAATCCCCAATTCTTCGAAACTCCCACCATTGTCAACCCTTCCCCCTCTTTCAATTCCTTCTCTCCATATGTAATCTATAATTAATTTTTTAACTTTAGTATACTTTTATTCCTGAAGAAGTGAACATGGTTCACGAAACATGTTGATAGTGTACAAAAAATAAAGTGATGTAAACTAAGTTATTTTCTTTTAATAAATAAATAATGACATCACAAAGTGACAACCTTTTAGAAGAAGTTTTCTTCGAAAAATTAATATTGTTTTGTTGTCTAGCTGGGTAGCACAGATTGAAGTAATAAGAAGATTGAAAAATAAGTTTATAATTACAAAGTGATATAATATTTTGAAGACGGACAAATAACTTTAATTGTAGTTTCTTTGTCAGCAAAGCAACTCATGATATTCAATTTTAGTGAAGAGAAACAATAACCTAAGAAATGGAAAAATTAAGATTCACATTTACAGTGTGTCAGCATCGGATGGAAAAAGCAATGTGACCTGCGTAACCTCAATCGAGACACCCGATGGACATATATTTGATATTCCCGATGATTTAAAACATGCACTCAAACATACCGCCATAACGACTACGGATTTTTATAACAAAATTAAGAATTCTCTAAAGAAAAGATATCAAACACGGAAAATATGGTTTCCCTTAACTCAAGATTTGAGGAAAATTTACTTAGATGAAGGTGAGAATTTACAATTTGGTGACCAATAAATACCTGGAAGAAATTATATATGACACGAAACTTTCTGATAATAATATTAGTACTGAAAATAAAAATCTACGAAAAATAGCAGAAAGATTTTTTACTCGAGAAGTTTTCAGGAAAAACATCAAATGTACACCAATGGATCAATGATTTTGAAAATGAATGTACACGTTTCGAGATATTAAAGGAGGCAGAAAAAATTGAGACTTTAAAGTATTTACTTGAAAAACAGTGCCTATATTGTTACACTAGTATGTTAATAAAATATACAGTAAACGCAGAATGGGCAATATGAAAAACATTTCTTTGTGAAACATATGGAAACAAAGGTTGGTCACAAGTTAAATTTGCATTTGCCTTTACATTTCAAGGAGGTTCATTACGAGAATATGACACAAAGAAAGAAATATTGTTATTAGAGATAAATAAAAATATCGACACACAGACATTGATTCATCTTATTGTTATGGGTCTACCAGATTATATAATGTACAAAATGGATAAGGAATCTATAACATCGACTGCAAATCTATTCAATGAAATTGGTAAACATGAACAAACAGTCAATAAAAATAATTATGATAAATTCGAGAGAAATACATTTGTTAATAAAGTAAGAGTTGATAAAATTAAGCCCTGCAAAACTTGTGAAAAATTAAATAAAGGTAGCCGTTTCCACTCTGAAGAGAAATGCTGGTTTAAACAAACTGATGATTATGAGAACAAGAGAAACTATAATAAGAATGTAAACAACACTATATTAGATGTTGTACTGAATGATAATGAGTCAAAAAACGAATAATTACACCATTAATTAAAGTAAAACTATCATTAGATGGAAAATTAGACATATTTGGTATATACGATTCTGGCTCTAATGTTTCCTAAAAAAATTCTAAATTATTAAGAATAAAGGAAGAAGGAAAAAATATACATAACAATACAAACTTACTAACGATGAATGGTGTAAAAAAGACAAAAGGCTTAACAACAATACAAATATTTAATATAGAGAAGAAAATTGATGTTTATATTGTAGATGGAAATGAATTCAAATACTAACTAAACTAACTAACCATCACGCCGTTTCCCCGCAGGGGTAGGCAGAGAGGACGGACCGCCACACAACTCGATCTTGGCACACACTCTTTGCCTCGTTCACATTCATACATCGTCTCATACATGCTCTTCTATTATTCCGACTCTTCACATGGCCCGACTCAAGTATCTGATTCACTTGGTCGTGCCATGTCTTCCTCGGGCGTCCCCGACTTCTTCTACCATTCACATTTGCATCATATATTCTCCTTACACTCCTTTCCTCGTTCATTCGCTCTACATGCCCAAACCATCGGAGAGTCCCTTTCTTAATCTTACACATCACGCTTACGTCAGCCTTGCATTCTTTGCGGATATCCACGTTTCTCTCACGATCGTACATGGTTTTACCACACATTCGCCTCAGGGATCTCATTTCTACAGCATTCAGTCTGCTTTCATCCTTCCTCTGCCAGTTCCATGCCTCACTGCCATACATCAGGGTAGGTACCAGCACTCCATTATGGACGACTAGTTTCGCGTCTTTGGACAGTTTTTCATTACCGCCAACGGCATTCAGTCCTCCATTAATGGAGTTACCGGCATTCACCCTTCTTTCAATATCTCTATCAGCCTTCCCATCTTTCGTAAACATACTACCCAGATACACAAACTCATCCACCTGCTCCAAGTATTCATCATTCACAACTATATTGCATACTGTTTTCGTACTCTCTCTTTCAAACACCATGACTTTAGACTTACTTACATTCATCATTAACTCATTCTTCAAACATACTTCGTTCATCCTAGACACGAGAGACTGTAGATCTTCCATACTGCTAGAAATTAGCACCGCATCATCAGCATACAAAAGGCAACATACTTCCAGATTACTCAATTTTGCGCCCAATCCCATCTCTTTCAATTCTTGCATACAATTATCCATGTATAGATTGAATAACCACGGTGACATTACGCAGCCTTGTTTAACACCTTTTGTGATGTCAAACCACTCCGTAAAATCGCCGTTCACCCTAACACATGCAACGCTTCCCTTATATAGCGACGCAATTGCCTGAATGAGCTTCGTATTCACTCCGTACTTGGACAACACCTTCCATAGCTTTTTCCTGTCAACTCGGTCGTACGCTTTTTGTAGATCTACAAAGGCACAGAAGAGTTTCTGGTTTTTTGCAAGAAACTTCTCAGTGAGCATACGCAATGAGAAAATCTGGTCCATGCACCCCCTTCCACTCATAAAAGCACCTTGCACATCCCATATTTTATCTTTTGTTTCCATTCATACCCTTTTAATCAATATTCTACCATACAGCTTGCCCACTGAACTTAGAAGGCTAATAGCCCTATGATTCCCACATTCCATACGTGACCCTTTACCTTTGTATAATGGCATGATTACAGCCCTTCTCCAATCTAATGGCGTATAACCCTCATTTAAACATTGGTTAAAAAGTCTGCACAGCCATGTTAGAATAATACGACTATCTCCTTTAAAGTATTCGGCAGCAATATTGTCGAAACCCACAGCCTTGCCACTCTTCATGCATTTAATTGATCTTTTTATTTCATCCATACTGATTTCGGTAACATTCACTCCATCATCGTTCATAACCGATTCACCGCTGGGATCACAACCACTCGGGTTACTTTCGAAGACTTCCTCGAAATATTTCATCCATCTCTCTTTGATTTCATTCTCATTCGTCAACATTTGTCCATCTTTCGATTTTATCACTTTCATGCTTCCGTTCTCTGGACCACTCCGGGACCTTTTGACCTCCTTCCAAAACATTTTTATGTTTTCTTGGAAGTGGTTTGTCATTTTGATTCCCTCTTCTTCTTCCAGGCGTTTCTTTCGTTCTTTCACCCCAACACTTACTCTTTTCTTGCATATACAATTCAAATACAATTTTCTCAATTGTTCTCAAATACAATTTTCTAATTGGACTTGATACTATAAAAGAGTTTAATTTGATTCAGAATGAAAACTTGAAAATTGTTCAGAAATCTGAAGAAATTTAAAAAAGAGGAAATACATTGTAAAAACAATCCTAATGAAAATGAAGATATAAAGAACTTGAACTTTGAACATACAAAAGAAAAAGATTTTACAATGGATCCGAGTCATTTAAATATACAACAAAAATCTGAAATAAATAAACTTATTGATAAATATAAATCAAGCTTTGCAAAGGATAAATATGATATTGGAACAGTAAAGGATTATGAAGCACGCATTGATCTACTTGTGGACAAATACTGCAGTACAATAGAAGATAAGTTAGAGATAGAAGAACAAGTAAGAAAATTGCTTGAAAGAAATCTTATAGAAAATCTTAGCGATTGTAAAAGTCCAGCATAGATTCCTTAGGTATATTAATTTTAAATTAGGTATTCCAAGAGAATCCGTAGACTATAATTTGTTATTAAACTGGACTAATCTCGTAAATTTATCAGATCGCAGAAAAATCTGTGATCTATTAATATTATATAAAATAATTCACTCGGTCCTGGATACCCCTGATTTAATAGAACTAATACGATTTCATTGCCCTGTCGCGCTAACAATAGACTCACTCTACCGTTCTACTATAATAACACACATACATTATCACATTATTACTCACCAATCAGTCGATTATACATTTTGGGAAATGAACATGCTAACATCGGCGACATTTATTTCTTAAAATTAGCGCAATATAAACATGCACTCAAAAATTATTTTTCCAAAATGTAACTTTATATACGCAATATGGACATGGACATGTTGAAATGAAATGATGATATTTCTCATTAATCTTTTTTGTTTTGATACACAAAATGATTATATGTTATTTTAAAATTTAAAACTACTATTATGAAATGATATTATTTTTCTTACTGTTGTACTCTATTATATGTTTATTTATAAAAGGCAGTATAGCCGTTTATGTATTTAAAATAAAATAAATAGAGGAATCATACAGCCCTTTTGCAGCACCAGTAACCTTAGCTTTCAAAAAAGAAGACAATAGAAAAACAAGATTGCGTATCGATTTTAGAGAATTAAATAAAATGGTGGTACCTCAGGCTCAACCATTTCCTTTGATTGAGGACTTAGTAACAAAAACCAGAAACTGTAAATACTTTTCAACATTAGATATAAATTCTGCGTTCTAGTCTATTCCCCTGCGAATTGAAGATAGAAAGAAAACTGCTTTTGTAACCCAGGAAGGCCACTACCAATGGACATGTTTACCCTTCGGTTTAAAAACTTCTCCAGCCATATTTCAAAGAATACTAAGCAACATATTGAGAATGTACAGGTTAACAGATTTTGCTGTAAATTTTATTAACGACATTTTAATATTTTCAAAAAGCTATAACGAGCACATAAATCATTTATCACAGATTTTAGAGGCGATAGAAAAAGAAGGTTTCCGACTTAAGCTCACAAAATGTCGATTTGCAACAAATTCGGTAAAATACCTCGGACATATAATACAAGTTAATACAGTAAAACCAGTGAGAGATAACTTAATTTCAATGAGAGATTTCCCAACACCAAAGAATCAGAAAAATATTAGAAAACTTCTAGAAAAAATCAATTTCTACTACGAGTACATACCTAACAGTTCAATAATTTTAGAACCATTACATAATTTACTAGGGAAGCACCAAAAATTCATATGGTCAATAGACTGCCAAGAAGCTTTTGAAAAGATTAAACAACTATTGTGTTCACAACCAATCTTAGAATTTTTTTGATAAAGACTTATCAATAAACATATATACGGATGCATCATTGGAAGGTATTGGAGCAGTGCTGAAACAAACTCAACAAGACGGAAAAGAAAAACCTTTAGCAAATTTTTCAAAAAAATTAAATGAAGTCCAAAAGAAAAAAAAGGCTATATATTTAGAATGCTTAGCTATTAAAGAGGTCATAAGATATTGGCAGTACTGGCTAATAGGCAAACCTTGCACAGTATATTCCGACCACAAACCATTGGAAAATTTAAATATTAAATCTAGAACGGACGAAGAGTTAGGAGATTTATCCTATTACCTATCACAATATGACTTCGAAATAAAATATAAACCAGGAAAAAATAATTTAGAGGCAGATTGCTTGAGCAGAAACCCAGTATTAGATGCTAATAAAGATGTACATGAACAATTAAAAATAATAAACTTAGTAACATTGAATGATATATTAACAGATCAAGAGAAAAATGAGGATAAAAAAAAATACAATAACAAGTTAATATATAAAAACAATACATATTATAAGAGGGTAAGAAAGCAAGAAAAAAATACTACTGTCAGAGGAACTCAGTATAAAATTTATAAAACTGATTCATGAAAATATGTGTCAAATAGGTATAAAACAAATGCAAAAGAAAATAGGAAACATTTAAACAGCAAAGAATTTAACTAGAAATATCACCAATTTATGTAAACAATGTGAAATATGTATAAAAAATAAGAAAAGAGGACAGGCTAAATATGGTGTAATGTCACACTTAGGCCCTGCCACAAAACCACTTGAAATTGTCTCAATAGATACAATTGGGGGATTTGGTGGCTCTCGATCAACCAAAAAATATTTGCACCTTTTAGTCGACCATTTTACTCGATATGCTTACATATATAGTAACCTCAAAGACACATAGTGCAAAGGACTTTATAAAACTTATAAATATTGTACCAAATTGTAATGAAATTGGCATATTTCTCAACGACCAATATCCTGGAATTAACTCATAAAAAAATTTTAAATGCAAAATCAATCACACCAATTTTCACTGCAGTAAATTCGCCGTTTTCTAATGGACTGAACGAACGGCTAAACCAAACACTCGTAAATAAAATAAGGTGCAAGATAAATGAAAATCTAAATACTAAAGCATGGACAACTATTGCTCATAATTGTGTTGATAGATATAATAACACGGAACACTCAATAACAGGCTTTGCACCGAGATACCTATTGGATGGTACTGATGTTTCATTGATACCAAATGAACTTAAATTTAAAAAAGAAGCAGATGACTGGATTAGAGATAGAAAATTTGCATTAGAAATAACAATTAAGTCACATGAATATAATAAAATGTTAATTAATATAAAAATAACAATTCATAATTTTAAAATAGGCGATATGGTGTATGTTGAAAATGGTCGCAGACTAAATAGAAGAAAATTAGATGAGTGAAGGATTGGTCCATTTAAAATCGAAGATAAAATATCCCAATCAATATACAAGATTAATACAGGACAAAGAAAGATGGAGTCAAATTTTTTCCATATTACAAAACTTATTCCTGCCCCCATACTAGAAGAAAATGAAGATTAGAAAGAAGAAAAAGGAATTGAAAGAGACGAAAATCTCCAGAGAAATTTTCTAACCCTAGGGGGGAGATGTAAAGGAATAGGTACCTACCTAGAAAAGCATAGGATTCCTTTATGTTCGAATTTTAAATAGGTGTTGTCATGGAGACAGAAAATGATAGATGATGATTGTTTTGTTTTCTAGCTGGGTAGCACAGATTGAAGTAATAAGAAGATTAAAAAAATAAGTTTATAATTACAAAGTGATATAATATTTTGAAGACGGACAAATAACTTTAATTGTAGTTTCTTTGTCAGCAAAGCAACTCATGCTATTTGTATGTCACATTATTAATAAAAAATTACAAAAGTAGAGAAAATTGTCTTATATATATATATATATTGACCTCTTCTCGTAATATGCTGATCCAGTAAGAAGTTATTTGACAGTGTTGATCCACCTTTAACACCGAATAACTTAGCTTTAATGGATTACTTCTGTATGAATTTGCAACAACGTTACATTAAATAGCAAGGTTGCCAGTTTCCCAGTAAAAGTAATCGAAATACTACACATAAAATTTTCGATATTTGTATGGAAATCATACGCTTCGTAACTGTTGATCCGCCCAATTTACCATGCGTTGATGATCCGCCCAAATTGCCATGCGTTGTTGATCCACATAATCGTATATCTTATGTACCTATATGTGCTTTTACTATAAAATTGTTGATCTGACAATGACCAATCAGAATGGCGTTCAAGATGGCGTTATGAACGAAGCCTTCTGATTGGTCATAAAAAAACATATACCTATATCTGGTTTTACTGCTCATTGGTTGAGCCGATATGGAAGTTGCAAAACGTAATATTATAACGGCCGCGGCACCGACTTGAAAAATATATCTTTCTGTATTTTATAAAATTCTAATAATATACTTCCGCGGGTTTTTGTTGCTAGGCTCCGCCGCCCGGGAAACATTTATTGGATAAACACATCTGTCATACGTCATCTCAAGTGGTTCGATACTTTTGATGACTTAGCAAGGGTGCCCGGGTTCGAGGGGTGATAATGCGTTGCATTACGATCTTGGCTACGAATTCGGAAGTCGCAAGTTCAAATTTTGGCGTGCGCAATAAATTTTACTTTGATAAATATATATGATTCCTCGATAATGCATTGCATTATGATCCTTGACTACGAATTCGGATGTCGCAAGTTCAAAATTGGCGTGCGCAAGTAAATTTTATTTTGTTAAATTTGTATAATTCCTCGATAACGCGTTGCATTACGATCTTGGTTATGAATTCGGAAGTCACAAGTTCAAAAATAATAAACTTTATGTTGGTAAATATTTAGATATAATTCCTCGATAATGCGATGCAGTACGATCTTGACTACGAATTCGGAAGTCGCAAGTTCAAAATTGGCGTGCGCAAGTAAATATAATTTTGATAAATATCTACGTATGATTACTCAATAATGCGTTGCATTATGATCCTTGACTACGAATTCGGATGTCGCAAGTACAAAATTGGCGTGCACAAGTAAATTTTATTTTGATAAAAGTCTATGTATGATTCCTCAATAATGCGTTGCATTATGAACCTTGACTACGAATTCGGATGTCGCAAGTTCAAAATTGGCGTGCGCAAGTAAATTTTATTTTGATAAATATCTATATATAATTCCTCAATAATGCGTTGCATTATGATCCTTGACTACGAATTCGGATGTCGCAATTTCAAAATTGGCGTGCGCAAGTAAATTTTATTTTGATAAATATCTATGTATTATTCCTCAATAATGCGTTGCATTATGATCCTTGACTATGAATTCGGATGTCGCAAGTTCAAAATTGGCGTGCGCAAGTAAATTTTATTTTGTTAAATTTTTATAATTCCTCGATAACGCGTTGCATTACGATCTTGGTTATGATTTCGGAAGTCACAAGTTCAAAAATAATAAATTTTATGTTGGTAAATATTTAGATATAATTCCTCGATAATGCGTTGCGGTACGATCTTGACTACAAATTCGGAAGTCGCAAATTCAAAATTGGCGTGCGTAAGTAAATTTTATGTTGATAAAAATCTATGCATGATTCCTCAATAATGCGTTGCATTGTGATCCTTGACTACGAATTCGGAGGTCGCAAGTACAAAATTGGCGTGCACAAGTAAATTTTATTTTGATAAATATCTATGTATGATTCCTCAATAATGCGTTGCATTATGATCTTTAACTACGAATTCGGATGTCGCAAGTTCAAAATTGGCGTGCACCAGTAAATTTTATTTAATAAATTTGTTTTATTCCTCGGTAACGCATTACAATACAGTCGTAAGTTCATATTGTATTTTATTTTGATAATATATGTATATGCTCGGGTTCAAGGGATGAGATTTGTCTAGGTCTTTGCGGCGAACGGGTTTGCCCACCTACTGCGTTACGGACTGGATCGGGAGAGACTGGTTGAGGGAGACCTTTTTTCTTACATTAGCTCCACACAGGAAGCCCTGAAGAAAATAAATCCCCTCAAGGCCAATGTCATCTTTAGGGATGCAGTGTGGAGCGTATTTTTAGGAAAGGAAGAAGAGGATGTTCAGGGAAGGAATGGGGTAGTAGGTGTGAGTAGGAATCTGGGGGTCAGTATGTCTAGGAGTGACGGACGTGTGAATCCATCCCTCCCATTTCGTTGCAAGGCGATGTTCCGAAAGGTTCCATGTCAACTCAGAAATAAACCAACTCATAATAACTCAGAACCTCCTTAGAAAGGTCATTAAATGCTATGAAAATATAATTTTAAAAAAGCCGGTAACCCTAACCTAACTTAACCTATTCAACCTATGTTTTCTGAAGTGCTTCTCAGTATGTTTCATTATGAGTTGTTCCACCGTTCACCGTTCCGAAAGGCGATCATTCTAATCTAACACACTTCTACTATCTACTACACTATAAAGAGGTAAGATTTGTTTGTTTGTTTGTTTGTTTGTTTGTTTGCATTGAATAGGCTCCGAAACTACTGAACCGATTTGAAAAATTCTTTCGCTGTTGGGAAGCTACACTATCCCCGGTTGACATAGGCTATATGATATTTTCAAAAAAAATTAGGGATCGTTACTAAAAGTCCAATAATGTAACCCAAGGTGTATAAAAATTACCTAAAATATTCTTTACATCGCGTGCGCTGCGAAAACTATTAATGATAGAATAAAATAATGTAAAACGACTTTGTAGAACACATCATTATTTACAAAAAAGGTCGCGACAGCATATGTCTAACTATTATGGTCACAATAATTATTCTTTTATTTTAAAAAAATTATTAAAATGTCGCGCTTGAAAAGGCTATTTATTTGTATCTTGGTTTTAATCCTTATCAAAATAAATTACTTCATATTCAAGACTGTTTCAATATCTGTATACAACTTTTTGAATTATTTAATAAAATCTTTCTTTTTTATTGCTTTTGTGTGATATAGGTATGCAATAATACTTCAAACCAAATATTTGCCAAGGTTTTTCTAATAAAGCACCGATAAAAATCGTCATCTATGAAGACCTATCTTTTTTAATTTAAAGACAATGTACTTAAATAAAATAGTATTCAAGCGTACGAAAACACACAACTTTTGAATAAAAAAACATGTTCCATGGATAAACCGTTGGTAGAATGCCAGTTTACTCCCTCTCTACATTTTTTTTATAATACATTACTAAACAACCTTTAGGCTAGTAATTCTGAGGCAAAATGAATTGGGATATGGAGGACATTTTTTTAAAATCGATGTGGACGGGGAATAATTTTAAATATGGGGAGAGAAATTTGAAATCGATGTATATGGGACGGGGTAAATGAAATACAGTTAATTACAAATAATAATATTATTTTATTTATTTATTTGTTTACGACTTGATGGATTTTACATGTGATTAAATTGTACAGGAGCATTATAACAAGTAAATAGCATAATAAGAAGTACATAATACATAAAATAATAAACAGAGCATGAGAGACATAAGTAGGCACAACACAAGTGTTTATTTCATAAAAAAATATTTTGCATTATGATAAACTAATAATTATTATCTACTCTAAAAACAAACTAAATCTCAACTAAAAGCTACGAATCCGGTGGTTGAATTCCTTTGTACAATTCACTTATCGAATACTCATACCTCTCATACACAATGAGTATTCGATAAGTGAATTGTACAAAGGTTGGTTGAATTCCTTTGTACAATTCACTTATCGAATACTCATTGTGTATGAGAGGTATGAGTATTCGATAAGTGAATTGTACAAAGGAATTCAACCAGCGGATACGTAGTTTTTAGTTTCGTAGTTTTAGTTTGTTTTTAAGGTAGATAATAATTATTAGTTTATCATAATGCAAAATATTTTTTTATGAAATAATCCCTTGAAAAGAAGTTTACCAAATTTAGTCTCAATAAAATAATTAATAATGTGCAATAAAAGCGTCGATCAAGTATAAAGTATAATAATTTTTTTTTTAAATGTTACACAATCAAATACGGGTACTGTAAAAATGTAATTATATAAAATAAGATTCCAAATATTATAATCAATAATTATCAGCCTGAAACACTCATCTACATTGAAAAAATCTTCCGAGAAAAGATACTGGCCGCCAACGGGAATTGAACCCGTGACCATCTGATTGCCGGTCAGCAGCTCTGACCACTGAGCTATGGCGGCTTATCTAATACCCGCCAAAGCCATAAGCCGCCATAGCTCAGTGGTCAGAGCTGCTGACCGGCGATTTGCCTACAGCAACACATTTGAGCTACAGCTCAATTCTTATGAACTTTGATCGGTACGGTACTTGAACTACATTAAAAAATTGGTTTGGTTTAAGTCAAACCGGTAAACTACTATCCGGTGAACTTTGGTTTAAAGTGAAACCGGTAATCTACAATAATTTGATGAACTTTGGAGTCACACCGGTAGTCAAACAGTTGAGCTTTCACACCCTTCAGCCTCACAACATATCCCAATTAGGGATGCAATAGTCCTACTGGCTACGAGCATTGGAGGTTATTATCCACCACTTACCCGCCCTGGTATAAGTAACAGATGGTTACTCCTTCAAGGCTCTCGCAAGGACTCTAATTTTTTTGAAAGAACGAAGCTACATTTAGTTTAGAAAGAATTTCACAAAAAATCTAAAACACGATCTGGTTTGGGAGTGTACTTCATAGTATTATTCATTTACTTATAAAGTTTTTCAGCCACGCAATATGTTGTATGGGGACACCGTAGTTCAATTGATAATAACCGGATAATGATTAATTGTTAAAATTATTAATCTTTTATGCTGACGAAGATAACATTGTTTTTGAAACATGTCGATAATAATATTAATAAAATAGTGGTGTTTACAAAATTACTTATTCTCATTGAAGCAATAATGAAGCCACAAAGTTTATTTGCGAAGTTTGAAGAAAAAAAAATTACCTACACTTCATATTTGATTTCGAATGTGCATCATGCACTAATTAATATACACGATAAACAGACGTCATGATTACAGACATTGCCAAGTCTGGCGGTGATTATAACACTATTCACATTGATTAATATTATAGTTTTCCCATAAGTTTTGGAGTAGAAAACTGTATTTCCTGTAAATGTTCAACAGAAATTATGGTCACCTCTGGTCGGAAATCGTTTGTTTACTTTTAAAATTAATATGTATCACAATATTTTAACCACTCAGGTATTTTGCGATTATGCAAGTTTTTTGTCTTAAACGAACTGCCAGATTTATAAAACTTTGTGTTATTTCCGCTTCACAATTAAGGGTCAATAAATGGAACATATCTGAACGTAGCCGAATACTAAAAACTGTCACACATCTGCCGGATCTGCCCTGATGAAGGACACTGCAACGCTGTCCGGAACGTCGGCCAAAGAAGGAGGTAGCGCAACACGGTATAACACCCCATAAACAAATAACAGAAAAAAACTAAAAACTTGAAACGTTTGTTTGAAATAAGGTTTCAAATTGTTATATTACAAAAAAATATTAACATTTATAAATATTAAAATTTAGAAAGCAAACATAAAAATATTGTAAAAATGACTCACGCGATGTTTTTATGTGGAAACGGTACTAAAATCACTGATTATGTAAAAATAACACTTATTCTATTGAATAAATAAACAATTTTGTCACCTACCTTTTACCATTTCATACAAGAATATTTAAAAAATTAATAATGTCTAACAGCGCGTAGGTGATTTGGGGGTGAAAACTGTTTCTACAAAATTAGTATTTTTTATGTACTTCTATGGACAACTTTGAATAGAAATGTGAAGCATTCAATATGGATCTTCTACTTTTTGTTTTAGGGTTATCACTAGAACAATAACAGAGTTATAACGACTTCTGTGGGAACACACGAAAAAACGCGCTTATTTTACGGTTATTGTTATATATTAACACGCTTACGTATCCGAGTGGTTGAAATATTCTAAAAACCATTGTATTAAAGACCGGATGTCGGTAACTTGATATATTCATGTTGCCGCTATTTAAAAATATATCTGAATATTATTTTAAATTTTTAGCAAATCTACAGTGTGGTAACAAATTCAATAAAAATTAATCAATTTTTACGATTATGTTTTATGTTAAAACTTATTTCACAGTAGCCTCATTAGTATTAATTAATGAAAATGTGGGCCGAACTGCATTGGCAAATTTTATTTATTACATAAACATAAAATTTCAGAGACAGAAAGAATCGACTGTGTACCAATTTTCATCTCGATTATGTGACGGAAAGTGGATTTTTTAGACTTTTGAGACTCAAACAAACTCAGAATTCCAAGTAAATGTGATACTTAAGAGGAATATAAACGCTAGAAGTATTTCGATTCTCGTGCCTGCAAAATTTGCAATCGAGCGTCTTATTTGCGCGCGGCAAGTAAGCGAAAAAGTGGTTTTTATTTATTTTGTCCATAATTTTATAAGAGTGAAAAAAGTTAGAACATAGAAAACCTCAAAAATGGTCTTACCCATAAAGGAGTATTTTTATAAAAATGTTTCTTGTATTACTTCATAGTTAAGTCATGAAAAAACATTTTTTTAGTGGTTTACGCTTATTTTGTTTTTGTTATGTAAATAATAATTTTATTCTAATTCCATTACATAAAAAACCTAGTAAAAGCTTCAATTTATCCGTAGCATATTTTTTGATGTTGATACTGTAAGCCAATTCGTCATAAAGATTAATCTAAATAGGATTTCACGTATAACTTCACCTTAAAAGAACGCCTCTATATTATATGTAGATGGCGCGAGTTTAATTATTTTAGCGTAAAACTTTTTTTTTTAAGTTGTGCTTTAAAATATTAAGATGAATTAATTGTTTGCGCCCGTACAGTTGCAATATGAATATGAATAAATAGTTTTTTTGGTTTGAATAAATCTTTCAAGAAAGGCGTACAAATACAATAATGGATTGAATTACCGATACAATATGGTATTTATTTGCCATTTTTGAAAGATTTATTTAAACCAAAAAAACTATTTATTCATATTCATATTACGCATGAATGGGCGCTAACAATTCATTCATCTTAATAAGGCACTACTTGTAAAAAGCGTGTTCCCTAAAATAATTAAACTTGCGCCATCTATGAAAGAGTAGATTGTGAAATCTTTTTAATATCACTTTAATATAAAAAGGCGGCTCCTTGGCCGTCGCCGTCGTATGAAAGTATTAATTATGATTTCTAAAATATTTTCTTAAGTAAGGTAAAAATAATGATATAAATTTTTTTTTTTAATTAAGCTAGTCATTCCCGAGATAGTATACTTTTAGTTAAAAACTAGCAGACCAGGCCACATGTTGCTGTGACTAACGAAACATAACGCCATCACAACGCCACGCCACTACCCAACCTTTATAACCAACGCCATCTGTTAAATCAAATCGACACCGCCCGCTTGCTGCCGACTGCCCGATTCCCGCTGCCTGCTTGCCAGCCCTATTTCAGCCAATTAACACAAAACCTTGACAAATTATATACTCTAAAACCTTCCTCATGAATCACTCTATCTATTGGTGAAAACCGCATGAAAATTTGTTGCTTAGTTTAAAAGATCTAAGCGCACAGACAGCGGAAGCGACTTCATTTTATACTATGTAAAGGTAACACAATTTTTTGCCCAAAAAAATAACATAATAAATACCTACTCTAAAGAACTACTTTTCGAAAAAAATGTCCTTACTTATTAAAACGTGCTTTATTTTTTAAACAACTGATAAACAAAAATATACCACACATAATTTCATTTTTCTCAGTTAAAACGCAATTTTTAGTAATGGGATATGCGATTAGATGTTTTTAAATATTTAAAAAAGCGGGATTTCAATGGTTTTTACTTCGGGCATTCTTCATTGAAGTTCAAAGTTGATAAGCTTTTAGCCATTCCAAATAATAAAAACATCTATATAAATAATATAATTAAAAAAGAAAAAATCGATAATTATTTTCTTCCAAACATTTTTAAACACCCAGTTTGTTTTGAACACCTGCACTCATGCCTAGCCAGAAGTGTGAACGGGCTCTACCACCCACAATGATAATCCACACTATGGAAACTATTTTCAAGGCACTCCGTAAAAAATGATACCGAACGAGTTGGTTTAATTTTTACGTAAAAGTAAAGAAAATACATTGCTGTGAACCGTTTTGAAATATTTGACATTTGTAATCCATTGAAGATATGCATGTTACATGATGTATGTTTTAAAATATTTTTGGCGGCAATTCAGCAAACCTACATACATTAATATTATATTTTCGTTTTTTGTTTTGTGTTGGCTACCTCCTTCTTTAGCAGACGTTTCGGACAGCGTTGCAGTGTTCATCGTCAGGGCGGATCCAGCAGGACAATCTGCCGGATCTGCCCTGATGATGGACACTGCAACGTTGTCCAAAACGTCGGATAAAAAAGGAGGTAGCGCAACACGGCATAACACCTAAAAAACAAACAACGAAAATGCTTTTGGCCGTGAAAATCTAAAAGCTTATCATTAATATTATAGGTATATTGGGAAGAGGATTACGCACACCACCGCCCCGGGAACCATTTATTGATTAACCAAACCTTTGCCATAGGTCATACCAAGCGGTTCACTACTTTCAGTGACTTAGCAGGGGTGCCCAGGTTCAAGGGGTGAGGTTTGTCTAGGTCTTTGAGGAGAATGTGTTTGCCCACTTACTTCATGGCAGGCCAGAACGGGAGAGACTGATTGAAGGAGACCTAACCTAGAACTCTTCTATTGGACTCTCTCAACCCAATTTGGGAGGTTGAGAGAGTCCGATTTGTTCCATCGCCCCGGGAACCATTTATTGGATAACCAACACCTCCGCCATAGGTCACCGCAAGAAACTCACTACGTTTAGTGACTTAACAGGGATTCCCGGTTTTAAGGGGAGAGGTTTGTCCAGGTCTTTGCGACGAATGCGATTGCCCACCTACTGCGTGGCGGGCCAGGTTGGGAGAGACTAATTGAAAGAGTCCTAACCTAGAACTCCCTCAACTCGCCTCTCAACAGGGAATAACATGGGAGGTGGATAAGTGTATCGTCGCCCCGAGAACCATTTATTGGATAACCAACACCTCTGCCATAGGTCACCCCAAGTGGTTCTCTCTGTTCGGTGACTTAGTGGGCGTGCCCGATTCCTCGGGTAAGATTTGTCCAGGCCTTGGCGATGGATGCCTCTGCCCACCTACTGCGTGGCGGGCCGGATCGAGATCGAGAGACTGGTTAAGGACGGCCATTAAATTTTCTGCAAGTCTAGGATGAATATTTATTTTTATTTAGAACAATTAGTTAAACTTCAAATTGTAAAATTTAAATAAATGAAGACAATATTAGCGAAACTCAATCCAAAATCTGAAACAGAAAAATCAGAAAGAGGTACGGTCACATCAGGGACTCCAAGCCAGGACCTTCGGCTTTCCGGGCAGCAGCTCTAACCATTGCGCTAAGCTAATTAATTAGTCCCCATCCGATTCTGTCATTTTTAACCGTTTCATACTTCGACTAGAAACTACCAACATTATCTTCATTTTCGTAACGCAAATTTTATTGGCTGCTATCTGTATGAAAGATTGCAAAATTCAACCAGAACTAAATATAATCTAGATAGTGTCTTGGATAAAGTTATCAATTTTTATTTAATATGCGACGTCTATTGACTTTTCTGCAAGTCTAGGAGGAATATTTATTTTTAACTATGAGTAAAACCTCAAATTGTAATTTTGTAATATAATCAAATATTTTAAGATAATTTTCACGTTCTATTCAAGTTCCGTCATTATATCATTATAGGCCAGTTGCTCTATCAATCTGAAATAATACAGAATTTGAATAGAACTTACACAGGTCGTAAAAAAATAATTTCAAATATTTGATGAATCCGTAAAATTTTTTGAAACAACCCGTCTTTAGTTTCATTAGCTCCAGATAGAAGAGAGCATTTGGGACTATTGTGCGGTACATTCATAAAATACCTATATTAGTCCCTCGACCCGTCTCCCAACAAAGGAATATCAATTTGGAGGCGGATATGTGTAACTCCGCCCCGGGAACTATTTATCGGATAACCAACATCCTTGCCGTAGGTTACTCCAAGTGGTTCACAACGTTTGGTGACTTAGCAGGGGTGCCTGGGTTTAGAAGTTGAGATTTGTCTAAGTCTTGGCGGAGAATGCGTTTACCCACCAACTGCGTGGCGGACCGGATGGATTATGAATTCTCCAATCAGACTTTCTCAACCCTTTCCCCAAACGGGGCTATTTTTAAACTCGTGGTAACTTTAGAATAAAATGTCCGAATTGAATAATTCAAAAAGTTAAATAAAGGTATTGAAGCAGTCTTGAATATGAAGTAATTTATTTTGATAAGGATTAAAACCAAGATACAAATAAAGAGCCATTTGACGCGGCGTCATTTTAATTAAATTTTTAAAATAAATAAACACTTTTTGTGGCATAACTATAATAGTTAGACATATGCTGTCGCGAAACTTTTTGTAAATAATGATGTTTTCTACAAAGTCGTACTACATTATTTTATTCTATTGTTAATAGTTTTCGCAGCGCACGCGATGTAAAGAATATTTTAGGTATTTTTTTTACACCTTGGGCTACATTATTGGAGTTTTAGTAACGATCCCTAATTTTTTTTTGAAAATATCATATAGCCTATGTCAACCGGGAATAGTGTAGCTTCCTACCAATGAAAGAATTTTTCAAATCGGTTCAGTAGTTTCGGAGCCTATTCAATGCAAACAAACAAACAATCAAATCTTTCCTCTTTAAATAGTGTTAGATTGGTTCCATGCAAACTCAGAAAGAAACCAACTCATAATTCAGGTCATTAAGATGAAGCCATACTAAATAATGCAAAATCATACAAAATCGTATGTTTTTGTTTTGAAAATTTGACCGCTTAGACGTATTATAAATGCTTCAATTAAATACTTCGTGTAGAACATACCTTGGCCCTTAAAAATATCGGTCATTTTTTTAATGTCTTTTAATAAGCTTAGAAAAAATAAAGTATTAGGTCTATAAAAAACATTTTTTAGTGCAAACTCTCCTACTTATAAACACTTTTTCGGATATGGTTTTATTGCATAATGTGGCAAATTCAGTTTCTTATATATAGCGGAGAAACAACGTGTTAGGGTCCGCGCTGCTTGTTTTCGTGAAATCAATTTAAAAATTCCGTTTTATTACAATAAACAATGCATAAAAAAGGAATTAATGTTTTTTACAGGCCTTTACGAAATCAACATGTAAAAAAAATTCTCAAATATCTTTTCCAACCTTTCCAAAAGCTTTTTCTCAAGTATTTTTAAACTCCTCCCATAAAAGGGCGTGAATTCAAATTTCGATTTTTTCCTGTACTAGTGGATCGCCTTAAAAGCTATGAAAACATAATTTTAAAATAGCCGGTAACCAGAGGCGGCCCCTGCCTTGTAGGCCAGTCAATAAAGGCTCAAAATGAGACTAACCCAAACATTAATTCCTCCGTCGATGAAATTTTGCAGTAACAATAAAAAATAAAAAATAAAACCAACCTTTATACCTTATTTTATTGTATTTTTGTTATATGTTTATGGTCAGTTAGTAAATGATCTTTGATGTTAGTTTCGCAAAGTAATGTTAGTAAAATGTTAAACTTTTTTCATATTATAATATATTTTGATTCAACAATAAAACGATAAAAATAAAAACTGATCCCAATTGCTGTCATTTGTAAATACATAGATATTATAATGTCTTATAATTAATATTATTATTCAACAACAGTAACTAATTTTCGGTCAAATAAATAGGCATTTGTCAAAATAATTAATTAGTTAAAATAACATTGTATTACGTAAGTATTTTAAAATTAAAATGAATATAGAAGCTTACGTCTATTTCATTGATTTTAACAACGCTTTCGGAATTGCCTGTTTGTGTTGATTTCTATTGAGAATTTGAGTTACGAAAAAACCTCATTTACAATGCCACAATAATTTAAAAATAGACATTGAGTTATTTTATATTGCACTTTTATAATCAAAATCAAAAGTCAAAATCTAAATCTAAATCGAAATCGAAATCGAAATCGAAATCAAAAGTCAAAATCAAATTCAAAATCAAAATCAAAATCTCAAACCAACACCAAAATCAAAGTCAAAGACCAAATCAAAATTAAAATCTCAAACCAAAACCAAAATCAAAATCAATATCCGAACCTGCGACATCCGAATTCGTAGTCAAGATCGCACTGCACTGCATTATTGTTGTATTATACAAACGTTTCAAATAAAAATTACCTCCGCACGCCACAATTCGAACTGGCGACTTCCGAATTCGTAGCCAAGATAGTGAGGCAGTGCATTATCGAGGAATTATATGTATTTATCAAAATAAAATTAACTGGCGCATGCCATTTAAACTTGCGACATCCGAATTCGTAGTCAAGATCGCACTGCACTGCATTATTGTTGTATTATACAAACGTATCAAATAAAAATTACCTCTGCACGCCACAATTCGAAATTGCGACTCCCGAATTCGTAGTCAAGGTCGCAATGCCCCTTAGATATCGTTGAATTATACATTTAAATCAAAATAATATTTACTTTCGCACGCAACAATTTGTTCTTGCGACTTCCGAATTCGTATTGATCGTAATGCAATTTGTTCTTGCGACTTCCGAATTTGTAGAGATCGTAATGCAATGCATTATCGAGGAATCATACGTATTCCCCGATAATGCATTGCATCCCCAAAGAAGACATAGGCCTTGACGGGATTTATTTTCTTCAGAGCTTCCTGTGTGGAGCTAATGTAAAAAAAATAAGGTCTCCCTCAACCAGTCTCTCCCAATCCGGCCCGTAATGCAGTAGGTGGGCAAACCCGTTCACCGCAAAGACCTAGACAAATCTCATCTCTTGAACCCGAGCAGCCCTGCTAAGTCACAAAAAATCAGTCTCTCCCAATCCGGCTTGTCACGCAGTAGGTGAGCGAACGCGTTCGCCGCACGGACCTGGACAAATCTCACTCCTTGAACCGGGCACTCCTGCTAAGTCACGAATGTCACTGCAAAGTGACATATGACAGAGGTGTTGATTACCCAAAAATGGTTCCCGTGGCGGTGGTAATCATACCCGCCTCCCAAAATTAAGGTATACCTTAAGTGGTTCGCTATGTTTGGTGACTTAACCGGGGTGCCCAGGTTCATGGGGTGAGGTTTGTGCCGGCCTTAGAAGCGGAAACGAAAACAAAATCAAAAGTCAAAATCAAATTCAAAATCAAAATCAAAATCTCAAACCAACACCAAAATCAAAGTCAAAGTCCAAATCAAAATTAAAATATCAAACCAAAACCAAAATCAAAATCAATATCCGAACTTGCGACATCCGAATTCGTAGTCAAGATCGCACTGCACTGCATTATTGTTGTATTATACAAACGTTTCAAATAAAAATTACCTCCGCACGCCACAATTCGAACTGGCGACTTCCGAATTCGTAGCCAAGATAGTGAGGCAGTGCATTATCGAGGAATTATATGTATTTATCAAAATAAAATTAACTGGCGCATGCCATTTAAACTTGCGACATCCGAATTCGTAGTCAAGATCGCACTGCACTGCATTATTGTTGTATTATACAAACGTATCAAATAAAAATTACCTCTGCACGCCACAATTCGAACTTGCGACTCCCGAATTCGTAGTCAAGGTCGCAATGCCCCTTAGATATCGTTGAATTATACATTTAAATCAAAATAATATTTACTTTCGCACGCAACAATTTGTTCTTGCGACTTCCGAATTCGTATTGATCGTAATGCAATTTGTTCTTGCGACTTCCGAATTCGTAGAGATCGTAATGCAATGCATTATCGAGGAATCATACGTATTCCCCGATAATGCATTGCATCCCCAAAGAAGACATAGGCCTTGACGGGATTTATTTTCTTCAGAGCTTCCTGTGTGGAGCTAATGTAAAAAAAATAAGGTCTCCCTCAACCAGTCTCTCCCAATCCGGTCCGTAATGCAGTAGGTGGGCAAACCCGTTCACCGCAAAGACCTAGACAAATCTCATCCCTTTAACCCGAGCAGCCCTGCTAAGTCACAAAAAATCAGTCTCTCCCAATCCGGCTTGCCACGCAGTAGGTGAGCGAACGCGTTCGCCGCACGGACCTAGACAAATCTCACTCCTTGAACCGAGCACTCCTGCTAAGTCACGAATGTCACTGCAAAGTGACATATGACAGAGGTGTTGATTACCCAAAAATGGTTCCCGGGGCGGTGGTAATCATACCCGCCTCCCAAAATTAAGGTATACCTTAAGTGGTTCGCTATGTTTGGTGACTTAACCGGGGTGCCCAGGTTCATGGGGTGAGGTTTGTGCGGGTCTTAGAAGCGGAAACGAAAACAAAATCAAAAGTCAAAATCAAATTCAAAATCAAAATCAAAATCTCAAACCAACACCAAAATCAAAGTCAAAGTCCAAATCAAAATTAAAATCTCAAACCAAAACCAAAATCAATATCCGAACTTGCGACATCCGAATTCGTAGTCAAGATCGCACTGCACTGCATTATTGTTGTATTATACAAACGTTTCAAATAAATATTACCTCCGCACGCCACAATTCGAACTGGCGACTTCCGAATTCGTAGCCAAGATAGTGAGGCAGTGCATTATCGAGGAATTATATGTATTTATCAAAATAAAATTAACTGGCGCATGCCATTTAAACTTGCGACATCCGAATTCATAGTCAAGATCGCACTGCACTGCATTATTGTTGTATTATACAAACGTATCAAATAAAAATTACCTCTGCACGCCACAATTCGAACTTGCGACTCCCGAATTCGTAGTCAAGGTCGCAATGCCCCTTAGATATCGTTGAATTATACATTTAAATCAAAATAATATTTACTTTCGCACGCAACAATTTGTTCTTGCGACTTCCGAATTCGTATTGATCGTAATGCAATTTGTTCTTGCGACTTCCGAATTCGTAGAGATCGTAATGCAATGCATTATCGAGGAATCATACGTATTCCCCGATAATGCATTGCATCCCCAAAGAAGACATAGGCCTTGACGGGATTTATTTTCTTCAGAGCTTCCTGTGTGGAGCTAATGTAAAAAAAATAAGGTCTCCCCCAACCAGTCTCTCCCAATTCGGTCCGTAATGCAGTAGGTGGGCAAACCCGTTCACCGCAAAGACCTAGACAAATCTCATCCCTTGAACCCGAGCAGCCCTGCTAAGTCACAAAAAATCAGTCTCTCCCAATCCGGCTTGCCACGCAGTAGGTGAGCGAACGCGTTCGCCGCACGGACCTAGACAAATCTCACTCCTTGAACCGGGCACTCCTGCTAAGTCACGAATGTCACTGCAAAGTGACATATGACAGAGGTGTTGATTACCCAAAAATGGTTCCCGGGGCGGTGGTAATCATACCCGCCTCCCAAAATTAAGGTATACCTTCAGTGGTTCGCTATGTTTGGTGACTTAACCGGGGTGCCCAGGTTCATGGGGTGAGGTTTGTGCGGGTCTTAGAAGCGGAAACGAAAACAAAATCAAAATCAAAATCAAAATCAAAATCGAAATTGAAATCGAAATCGAAATCGAAATCGAAATCGAAATCGAAATCAAAATCGAAATCGAAATCGAAAACAAAAATCAAAATAAAACCAAAATCAAAAATCAAAATCAAAATCTCAAACCAAAACCAAAATCAAAATCAATGTCAAAATCATAATTAAAATCTCAAATCAAAACCAAAATCAAAATCAAAATCTCAAACCAAAAGCAATATCAAAATCAAAATGAAAGTAAAAATCAAAATAAAAATCAAAATAAGAATGCAAATAAAAATTAAAATCAAAATCAAAATTAAAATCTCAAACCAAAATCAAAATTAAAATCTCGATCCAAAATCAAAATCGAAATCCAAATCAAAATCAAAAACAAAAACAAAATCAAAATAAAAATTAAATCTTAAACCAAAATACATTAAAAAAGAAATGAAATAGAACGAATTGAAATAAGAACGTACAGGTACCTACTAAAAGAAGCTAAAAAGTACGACAGACGGGCACCTTTGTTGGCGGTCAAAACTTGGCATTTATATGGATCAACAAAAAAAAACGTGTAAAATGTATAAGACACCGAACAATGGGCGTGGCTTACAGCGAAATCTTGATGGTATAAATTGATCCACATGGATCAGGATGTGTATGCCAGCTTGTGTAATGGATCAGCATATCCGGATGGATCAACACGTCCGAACGGATCAACTTAAAACTGGTGTACCGTCGCGCAAGATCAACGTTTTACGAGAGGAGATAAATATATATATATATATATATATATATATTTATCTCCTCCATGTGGATCAATTTATACCATCAAGATTTCGCTGTAAGCCACGCCCATTGTTCGGTGTCTTATACATTTTACACGTTTTTTTTTGTTGATCCATATAAATGCCAAGTTTTGACCGCCAACAAAGGTGCCCGTCTGTCGTACTTTTTAGCTTCTTTTAGTAGGTACCTGTACGTTCTTATTTCAATTCGTTCTATTTCATTTCTTTTTTAATGTATTTTGGTTTAAGATTTAATTTTTATTTTGATTTTGTTTTTGATTTTGATTTGGATTTCGATTTTGATTTTGGATCGAGATTTTAATTTTGATTTTGGTTTGAGATTTTAATTTTGATTTTTGATTTTGTTTTTATTTTGATTTTTGATTTCGATTTCGATTTCGATTTTGATTTCGATTTCGATTTCGATTTCGATTTCAATTTCGATTTTGATTTTGATTTTGATTTTGTTTTCGTTTCCGCTTCTAAGACCCGCACAAACCTCACCCCATGAACCTGGGCACCCCGGTTAAGTCACCAAACATAGCGAACCACTTAAGGTATACCTTAATTTTGGGAGGCGGGTATGATTACCACCGCCCCGGGAACCATTTTTGGGTAATCAACACCTCTGTCATATGTCACTTTGCAGTGACATTCGTGACTTAGCAGGAGTGCTCGGTTCAAGGAGTGAGATTTGTCTAGGTCCGTGCGGCGAACGCGTTCGCTCACCTACTGCGTGGCAAGCCGGATTGGGAGAGACTGATTTTTTGTGACTTAGCAGGGCTGCTCGGGTTCAAGGGATGAGATTTGTCTAGGTCTTTGCGGTGAACGGGTTTGCCCACCTACTGCATTACGGACCGGATTGGGAGAGACTGGTTGAGGGAGACCTTATTTTTTTTACATTAGCTCCACACAGGAAGCTCTGAAGAAAATAAATCCCGTCAAGGCCTATGTCTTCTTTGGGGATGCAATGCATTATCGGGGAATACGTATGATTCCTCGATAATGCATTGCATTACGATCTCTACGAATTCGGAAGTCGCAAGAACAAATTGCATTACGATCAATACGAATTCGGAAGTCGCAAGAACAAATTGTTGCGTGCGAAAGTAAATATTATTTTGATTTAAATGTATAATTCAACGATATCTAAGGGGCATTGCGACCTTGACTACGAATTCGGGAGTCGCAAGTTCGAATTGTGGCGTGCAGAGGTAATTTTTATTTGATACGTTTGTATAATACAACAATAATGCAGTGCAGTGCGATCTTGACTACGAATTCGGATGTCGCAAGTTTAAATGGCATGCGCCAGATAATTTTATTTTGATAAATACATATAATTCCTCGATAATGCACTGCCTCACTATCTTGGCTACGAATTCGGAAGTCGCCAGTTCGAATTGTGGCGTGCGGAGGTAATTTTTATTTGAAACGTTTGTATAATACAACAATAATGCAGTGCAGTGCGATCTTGACTACGAATTCGGATGTCGCAAGTTCGGATATTGATTTTGATTTTGGTTTTGGTTTGAGATTTTAATTTTGATTTGGACTTTGACTTTGATTTTGGTGTTGGTTTGAGATTTTGATTTTGATTTTGAATTTGATTTTGACTTTTGATTTTGTTTTCGTTTCCGCACAAACCTCACCCCATGAACCTGGGCACCCCGGTTAAGTCACCAAACATAGCGAACCACTTAAGGTATACCTTAATTTTGGGAGGCGGGTATGATTACCACCGCCCCGGGAACCATTTTTGGGTAATCAACACCTCTGTCATATGTCACTTTGCAGTGACATTCGTGACTTAGCAGGAGTGCCCGGTTCAAGGAGTGAGATTTGTCTAGGTCCGTGCGGCGAACGCGTTCGCTCACCTACTGCGTGGCAAGCCGGATTGGGAGAGACTGATTTTTTGTGACTTAGCAGGGCTGCTCGGGTTCAAGAGATGAGATTTGTCTAGGTCTTTGCGGTGAACGGGTTTGCCCACCTACTGCATTACGGACCGGATTGGGAGAGACTGGTTGAGGGAGACCTTATTTTTTTTACATTAGCTCCACACAGGAAGCTCTGAAGAAAATAAATCCCGTCAAGGCCTACGTCTTCTTTGGGGATGCAATGCATTATCGGGGAATACGTATGATTCCTCGATAATGCATTGCATTACGATCTCTACAAATTCGGAAGTCGCAAGAACAAATTGCATTACGATCAATACGAATTCGGAAGTCGCAAGAACAAATTGTTGCGTGCGAAAGTAAATATTATTTTGATTTAAATGTATAATTCAACGATATCTAAGGGGCATTGCGACCTTGACTACGAATTCGGGAGTCGCAAGTTCGAATTGTGGCGTGCAGAGGTAATTTTTATTTGATACGTTTGTATAATACAACAATAATGCAGTGCAGTGCGATCTTGACTACGAATTCGGATGTCGCAAGTTTAAATGGCATGCGCCAGTTAATTTTATTTTGATAAATACATATAATTCCTCGATAATGCACTGCCTCACTATCTTGGCTACGAATTCGGAAGTCGCCAGTTCGAATTGTGGCGTGCGGAGGTAATTTTTATTTGAAACGTTTGTATAATACAACAATAATGCAGTGCAGTGCGATCTTGACTACGAATTCGGATGTCGCAAGTTCGGATATTGATTTTGATTTTGGTTTTGGTTTGAGATTTTAATTTTGATTTGGTCTTTGACTTTGATTTTGGTGTTGGTTTGAGATTTTGATTTTGATTTTGAATTTGATTTTGACTTTTGATTTCGATTTCGATTTCGATTTAGATTTAGATTTTGACTTTTGATTTTGATTATAAAAGTGCAATATAAAATAACTCAATGTCTATTTTTAAATTATTGTGGCATTGTAAATGAGGTTTTTTCGTAACTCAAATTCTCAATAGAAATCAACACAAACAGGCAATTCCGAAAGCGTTGTTAAAATCAATGAAATAGACGTAAGCTTCTTTATTCATTTTAATTTTAAAATACTTACGTAATACAATGTTATTTTAACTAATTAATTATTTTGACAAATGCCTATTTATTTGACCGAAAATTAGTTACTGTTGTTGAATAATAATATTAATTATAAGACATTATAATATCTATGTATTTACAAATGACAGCAATTGGGATCAGTTTTTATTTTTATCGTTTTATTGTTGAATCAAAATATATTATAATATGAAAAAAGTTTAACATTTTACTAACATTACTTTGCGAAACTAACATCAAAGATCATTTACTAACTGACCATAAACATATAACAAAAATACAATAAAATAAGGTATAAAGGTTGGTTTTATTTTTTATTTTTTATTGTAACTGCAAAATTTCATCGACGGAGGAATTAATGTTTGGGTTAGTCTCATTTTGAGCCTTTATTGACTGGCCTACAAGGCAGGGGCCGCCTCTGGTTACCGGCTATTTTAAAATTATGTTTTCATAGCTTTTAAGGCGATCCACTAGTACAGGAAAAAATCGAAATTTGAATTCACGCCCTTTTATGGGAGGAGTTTAAAAATACTTGAGAAAAAGCTTTTGGAAAGGTTGGAAAAGATATTTGAGAATTTTTTTTACATGTTGATTTCGTAAAGGCCTGTAAAAAACATTAATTCCTTTTTTATGCATTGTTTATTGTAATAAAACGGAATTTTTAAATTGATTTCACGAAAACAAGCAGCGCGGACCCTAACACGTTGTTTCTCCGCTATATAAGAAACTGAATTTGCCACATTATGCAATAAAACCATATCCGAAAAAGTGTTTATAAGTAGGAGAGTTTGCACTAAAAAATGTTTTTTATAGACCTAATACTTTATTTTTTCTAAGCTTATTAAAAGACATTAAAAAAATGACCGATATTTTTAAGGGCCAAGGTATGTTCTACACGAAGTATTTAATTGAAGCATTTATAATACGTCTAAGCGGTCAAATTTTCAAAACAAAAACATACGATTTTGTATGATTTTGCATTATTTAGTATGGCTTCATCTTAATGACCTGAATTATGAGTTGGTTTCTTTCTGAGTATGCATGGAACCAATCTAACACTATTTAAAGAGGAAAGATTTGATTGTTTGTTTGTTTGCATTGAATAGGCTCCGAAACTACTGAACCGATTTGAAAAATTCTTTCATTGGTAGGAAGCTACACTATTCCCGGTTGACATAGGCTATATGATATTTTCAAAAAAAAATTAGGGATCGTTACTAAAACTCCAATAATGTAGCCCAAGGTGTAAAAAAAATACCTTAAATATTCTTTACATCGCGTGCGCTGCGAAAACTATTAACAATAGAATAAAATAATGTAGTACGACTTTGTAGAAAACATCATTATTTACAAAAAGTTTCGCGACAGCATATGTCTAACTATTATAGTTATGCCACAAAAAGTGTTTATTTATTTTAAAAATTTAATTAAAATGACGCCGCGTCAAATGGCTCTTTATTTGTATCTTGGTTTTAATCCTTATCAAAATAAATTACTTCATATTCAAGACTGCTTCAATACCTTTATTTAACTTTTTGAATTATTCAATTCGGACATTTTATTCTAAAGTTACCACGAGTTTAAAATTAGCCCCGTTTGGGGAAAGGGTTGAGAAAGTCTGATTGGAGAATTCATTATCCATCCGGTCCGCCACGCAGTTGGTGGGTAAACGCATTCTCCGCCAAGACTTAGACAAATCTCAACTTCTAAACCCAGGCACCCCTGCTAAGTCACCAAACGTTGTGAACCACTTGGAGTAACCTACGGCAAGGATGTTGGTTATCCGATAAATAGTTCCCGGGGCGGAGTTACACATATCCGCCTCCAAATTGATATTCCTTTGTTGGGAGACGGGTCGAGGGACTAATATAGGTATTTTATGAATGTACCGCACAATAGTCCCAGATGCTCTCTTCTATCTGGAGCTAATGAAACTAAAGACGGGTTGTTTCAAAAAATTTTACGGATTCATCAAATATTTGAAATTATTTTTTTACGACCTGTGTAAGTTCTATTCAAATTCTGTATTATTTCAGATTGATAGAGCAACTGGCCTATAATGATATAATGACGGAACTTGAATAGAACGTGAAAATTATTTTAAAATATTTGATTATATTACAAAATTACAATTTGAGGTTTTACTCATAGTTAAAAATAAATATTCCTCCTAGACTTGCAGAAAAGTCAATAGACGTCGCATATTAAATAAAAAATGATAACTTTATCCAAGACACTATCTAGATTATATTTAGTTCTGGTTGAATTTTGCAATCTTTCATACAGATAGCAGCCAATAAAATTTGCGTTACGAAAATGAAGATAATGTTGGTAGTTTCTAGTCGAAGTATGAAACGGTTAAAAATGACAGAATCGGATGGGGACTAATTAGCGGCATTAGCGCAATGGTTAGAGCTGCTGCCCGGAAAGCCGAAGGTCCTGGCTTGGAGTCCCTGATGTGACCGTACCTCTTTCTGATTTTTCTGTTTCAGATTTTGGATTGAGTTTCGCTAATATTGTCTTCATTTATTTAAATTTTAAATTTGAAGTTTAACTCATTGTTCTAAATAAAAATAAATATTCATCCTAGACTTGCAGAAAATTTAATGGCCGTCCTTAACCAGTCTCTCGATCTCGATCCGGCCCGCCACGCAGCAGGTGGGCAGAGGCATCCATCGCCAAGGCCTGGACAAATCTTACCCGAGGAATCGGGCACGCCCACTAAGTCACCGAACAGAGAGAACCACTTGGGGTGACCTATGGCAGAGGTGTTGGTTATCCAATAAATGGTTCTCGGGGCGACGATACACTTATCCACCTCCCATGTTATTCCCAGTTGAGAGGCGAGTTGAGGGAGTTCTAGGTTAGGACTCTTTCAATTAGTCTCTCCCAACCTGGCCCGCCACGCAGTAGGTGGGCAATCGCATTCTTCGCAAAGACCTGGACAAACCTCTCCCCTTAAAACCGGGAATCCCTGTTAAGTCACTAAACGTAGTGAGTTTCTTGCGGTGACCTATGGCGGAGGTGTTGGTTATCCAATAAATGGTTCCCGGGGCGATGGAACAAATCGGACTCTCTCAACCTCCCAAATTGGGTTGAGAGAGTCCAATAGAAGAGTTCTAGGTTAGGTCTCCTTCAATCAGTCTCTCCCGTTCTGGCCTGCCATGAAGTAAGTGGGCAAACACATTCTCCTCAAAGACCTAGACAAACCTCACCCCTTGAACCTGGGCACCCCTGCTAAGTCACTGAAAGTAGTGAACCGCTTGGTATGACCTATGGCAAAGGTTTGGTTAATCAATAAATGGTTCCCGGGGCGGTGGTGTGCGTAATCCTCTTCCCAATATACCTATAATATTAATGATAAGTTTTTAGATTTTCACGGCCAAAAGCATTTTCGTTGTTTGTTTTTTAGGTGTTATGCCGTGTTGCGCTACCTCCTTTTTTATCCGACGTTTTGGACAGCGTTGCAGTGTCCATCATCAGGGCAGATCCGGCAGATTGTCACAGACATCGTCGGATCTGCTGGATCCGCCCTGACGATGAACACTGCAACGCTGTCCGAAACGTCTGCTAAAGAAGGAGGTAGCCAACACAAAACAAAAAACGAAAATATAATATTAATGTATGTAGGTTTGCTGAATTGCCGCCAAAAATATTTTAAAACATACATCATGTAACATGCATATCTTCAATGGATTACAAATGTCAAATATTTCAAAACGGTTCACAGCAATGTATTTTCTTTACTTTTACGTAAAAATTAAACCAACTCGTTCGGTATCATTTTTTACGGAGTGCCTTGAAAATAGTTTCCATAGTGTGGATTATCATTGTGGGTGGTAGAGCCCGTTCACACTTCTGGCTAGGCATGAGTGCAGGTGTTCAAAACAAACTGGGTGTTTAAAAATGTTTGGAAGAAAATAATTATCGATTTTTTCTTTTTTAATTATTTTATTTATATAGATGTTTTTATTATTTGGAATGGCTAAAAGCTTATCAACTTTGAACTTCAATGAAGAATGCCCGAAGTAAAAACCATTGAAATCCCGCTTTTTTAAATATTTAAAAACATCTAATCGCATATCCCATTACTAAAAATTGCGTTTTAACTGAGAAAAATGAAATTATGTGTGGTATATTTTTGTTTATCAGTTGTTTAAAAAATAAAGCACGTTTTAATAAGTAAGGACATTTTTTTCGAAAAGTAGTTCTTTAGAGTAGGTATTTATTATGTTATTTTTTTGGGAAAAAAATTGTGTTACCTTTACATAGTATAAAATGAAGTCGCTTCCGCTGTCTGTGCGCTTAGATCTTTTAAACTAAGCAACAAATTTTCATGCGGTTTTCACCAATAGATAGAGTGATTCATGAGGAAGGTTTTAGAGTATATAATTTGTCAAGGTTTTGTGTTAATTGGCTGAAATAGGGCTGGCAAGCAGGCAGCGGGCATCGGGCAGTCGGCAGCAAGCGGGCGGTGTCGATTTGATTTAACAGATGGCGTTGGTTATAAAGGTTGGGTAGTGGCGTGGCGTTGTGATGGCGTTATGTTTCGTTAGTCACAGCAACATGTGGCCTGGTCTGCTAGTTTTTAACTAAAAGTATACTATCTCGGGAATGACTAGCTTAATTAAAAAAATTATATCATTGTTTTTACCTTACTTAAGAAAATATTTTAGAAATCATAATTAATACTTTCTTACGACGGCGACGGCCAAGGAGCCGCCTTTTTATATTAAAGTGATATTAAAAAGATTTCACAATCTACTCTTTCATAGATGGCGCAAGTTTAATTATTTTAGGGAACACGCTTTTACAAGTAGTGCCTTATTAAGATGAATGAATTGTTAGCGCCCATTCATGCGTAATATGAATATGAATAAATAGTTTTTTTGGTTTAAATAAATCTTTCAAAAATGGCAAACAAATACCATATTGTATCGGTAATTCAATCCATTATTGTATTTGTACGCCTTTCTTGAAAGATTTATTCAAACCAAAAAAACTATTTATTCATATTCATATTGCAACTGTACGGGCGCAAACAATTAATTCATCTTAATATTTTAAAGCACAACTTAAAAAAAAAAGTTTTACGCTAAAATAATTAAACTCGCGCCATCTACATATAATATAGAGGCGTTCTTTTAAGGTGAAGTTATACGTGAAATCCTATTTAGATTAATCTTTATGACGAATTGGCTTACAGTATCAACATAAAAAAATATGCTACGGATAAATTGAAGCTTTTACTAGGTTTTTTATGTAATGGAATTAGAATAAAATTATTATTTACATAACAAAAACAAAATAAGCGTAAACCACTAAAAAAATGTTTTTTCATGACTTAACTATGAAGTAATACAAGAAACATTTTTATAAAAATACTCCTTTATGGGTAAGACCATTTTTGAGGTTTTCTATGTTCTAACTTTTTTTCACTCTTATAAAATTATGGACAAAATAAATAAAAACCACTTTTTCGCTTACTTGCCGCGCGCAAATAAGACGTTCGATTGCAAATTTTGCAGGCACGAGAATCGAAATACTTCTAGCGTTTATATTCCTCTTAAGTATCACATTTACTTGGAATTCTGAGTTTGTTTGAGTCTCAAAAGTCTAAAAAATCCACTTTCCGTCACATAATCGAGATGAAACTTGGTACACAGTCGATTCTTTCTGTCTCTGAAATTTTATGTTTATGTAATAAATAAAATTTGCCAATGCAGTTCGGCCCACATTTTCATTAATTAATACTAATGAGGCTACTGTGAAATAAGTTTTAACATAAAACATAATCGTAAAAATTGATTAATTTTTATTGAATTTGTTACCACACTGTAGATTTGCTAAAAATTTAAAATAATATTCAGATATATTTTTAAATAGCGGCAACATGAATATATCAAGTAACCGACATCCGGTCTTTAATACAATGGTTTTTAGAATATTTCAACCACTCGGATACGTAAGCGTGTTAATATATATAACAATAGCCGTAAAATAAGCGCGTTTTTTCGTTTGTTCCCACAGAAGTCGTTATAACTCTGTTATTGTTCTAGTGACAACCCTAAAACAAAAAGTAGAAGATCCATATTGAATGCTTCACATTTCTATTCAAAGTTGTCCATAGAAGTACATAAAAAATACTAATTTTGTAGAAACAGTTTTCACCCCCAAATCACCTACGCGCTGTTAGACATTATTAATTTTTTAAATATTCTTGTATGAAATGGTAAAAGGTAGGTGACAAAATTGTTTATTTATTCAATAGAATAAGTGTTATTTTTACATAATCAGTGATTTTAGTACCGTTTCCACATAAAAACATCGCGTGAGTCATTTTTACAATATTTTTATGTTTGCTTTCTAAATTTTAATATTTATAAATGTTAATATTTTTTTGTAATATAACAATTTGAAACCTTATTTCAAACAAACGTTTCAAGTTTTTAGTTTTTTTCTGTTATTTGTTTATGGGGTGTTATACCGTGTTGCGCTACCTCCTTCTTTGGCCGACGTTTCGGACAGCGTTGCAGTGTCCTTCATCAGGGCAGATCCGGCAGATGTGTGACAGTTTTTAGTATTCGGCTACGTTCAGATATGTTCCATTTATTGACCCTTAATTGTGAAGCGGAAATAACACAAAGTTTTATAAATCTGGCAGTTCGTTTAAGACAAAAAACTTGCATAATCGCAAAATACCTGAGTGGTTAAAATATTGTGATACATATTAATTTTAAAAGTAAACAAACGATTTCCGACCAGAGGTGACCATAATTTCTGTTGAACATTTACAGGAAATACAGTTTTCTACTCCAAAACTTATGGGAAAACTATAATATTAATCAATGTGAATAGTGTTATAATCACCGCCAGACTTGGCAATGTCTGTAATCATGACGTCTGTTTATCGTGTATATTAATTAGTGCATGATGCACATTCGAAATCAAATATGAAGTGTAGGTAATTTTTTTTTCTTCAAACTTCGCAAATAAACTTTGTGGCTTCATTATTGCTTCAATGAGAATAAGTAATTTTGTAAACACCACTATTTTATTAATATTATCGACATGTTTCAAAAACAATGTTATCTTCGTCAGCATAAAAGATTAATAATTTTAACAATTAATCATTATCCGGTTATTATCAATTGAACTACGGTGTCCCCATACAACATATTGCGTGGCTGAAAAACTTTATAAGTAAATGAATAATACTATGAAGTACACTCCCAAACCAGATCGTGTTTTAGATTTTTTGTGAAATTCTTTCTAAACTAAATGTAGCTTCGTTCTTTCAAAAAAATTAGAGTCCTTGCGAGAGCCTTGAAGGAGTAACCATCTGTTACTTATACCAGGGCGGGTAAGTGGTGGATAATAACCTCCAATGCTCGTAGCCAGTAGGACTATTGCATCCCTAATTGGGATATGTTGTGAGGCTGAAGGGTGTGAAAGCTCAACTGTTTGACTACCGGTGTGACTCCAAAGTTCATCAAATTATTGTAGATTACCGGTTTCACTTTAAACCAAAGTTCACCGGATAGTAGTTTACCGGTTTGACTTAAACCAAACCAATTTTTTAATGTAGTTCAAGTACCGTACCGATCAAAGTTCATAAGAATTGAGCTGTAGCTCAAATGTGTTGCTGTAGGCAAATCGCCGGTCAGCAGCTCTGACCACTGAGCTATGGCGGCTTATGGCTTTGGCGGGTATTAGATAAGCCGCCATAGCTCAGTGGTCAGAGCTGCTGACCGGCAATCAGATGGTCACGGGTTCAATTCCCGTTGGCGGCCAGTATCTTTTCTCGGAAGATTTTTTCAATGTAGATGAGTGTTTCAGGCTGATAATTATTGATTATAATATTTGGAATCTTATTTTATATAATTACATTTTTACAGTACCCGTATTTGATTGTGTAACATTTAAAAAAAAAAATTATTATACTTTATACTTGATCGACGCTTTTATTGCACATTATTAATTATTTTATTGAGACTAAATTTGGTAAACTTCTTTTCAAGGGATTATTTCATAAAAAAATATTTTGCATTATGATAAACTAATAATTATTATCTACCTTAAAAACAAACTAAAACTACGAAACTAAAAACTACGTATCCGCTGGTTGAATTCCTTTGTACAATTCACTTATCGAATACTCATACCTCTCATACACAATGAGTATTCGATAAGTGAATTGTACAAAGGTTGGTTGAATTCTTATCGAATACTCATTGTGTATGAGAGGTATGAGTATTCGATAAGTGAATTGTACAAAGGAATTCAACCACCGGATTCGTAGCTTTTAGTTTAGATTTAGTTTGTTTTTAGAGTAGATAAAAATTATTAGTTTATCATAATGCAAAATATTTTTTTTTTGAAATAAACACTTGTGTTGTGCCTACTTATGTCTCTCATGCTCTGTTTATTATTTTATGTATTATGTACTTCTTATTATGCTATATACTTGTTATAATGCTCCTGTACAATTTAATCACATGTAAAATCCATCAAGTCGTAAACAAATAAATAAATAAAATAATATTATTATTTGTAATTAACTGTATTTCATTTACCCCGTCCCATATACATCGATTTAAAATTTCTCCCCATATTTAAAATTATTCCCCGTCCACATCGATTTTAAAAAAATGTCCTCCATATCCCAATTCATTTTGCCTCAGAATTACTAGCCTAAAGGTTGTTTAGTAATGTATTATAAAAAAAATATAGAGAGGGAGTAAACTGGCATTCTACCAACGGTTTATCCATGGAACATGTTTTTTTATTCAAAAGTTGTGTGTTTTCGTACGCTTGAATACTATTTTATTTAAGTACACTGTCTTTAAATTAAAAAAGATAGGTCTTCATAGATGACGATTTTTATCGGTGCTTTATTAGAAAAACCTTGGCAAATATTTTGTTTGAAGTATTATTGCATACCTATATCACACAAAAGCAATAAAAAAGAAAGATTTTATTAAATAATTCAAAAAGTTGTATACAGATATTGAAACAGTCTTGAATATGAAGTAATTTATTTTGATAAGGAATAATACCAAGATACAAATAAAAAGCCTTTTCAAGCGCGACATTTTAATAATTTTTTTTAAATAAAAGAATAATTATTGTGGCATAACCATAATAGTTAGACATATGCTGTCGCGACCTTTTTTGTAAATAATGATGTGTTCTACAGAGTCGTTTTACATTATTTTATTCTATCATTAATAGTTTTCGCAGCGCACGCGATGTAAAGAATATTTTAGGTAATTTTTATACACCTTGGGTTACATTATTGGACTTTTAGTAACGATCCCTAATTTTTTTTGAAAATATAATATAGCCTATGTCAATCGGGGATAGTGTAGCTTCCCAACAGCGAAAGAATTTTTCAAATTGGTTCAGTAGTTTCAGAGCCTATTCAATGCAAACAAACAAACAAACAAACAAATCTTACCTCTTTATAGTGTAGTAGATAGTAGAAGTGTGTTAGATTAGAATGATCGCCTTTCGGAACGGTGAACGGTGGAACAACTCATAATGAAACATACTGAGAAGCACTTCAGAAAACATAGGTTGAATAGGTTAAGTTAGGTTAGGGTTACCGGCTTTTTTAAAATTATATTTTCATAGCATTTAATGACCTTTCTAAGGAGGTTCTGAGTTATAATGAGTTGGTTTATTTCTGATTTGACATGGAACCTTTCGGAACATCGCCTTGCAACGAAATGGGAGGGATGGATTCACACGTCCGTCACTCCTAGACATACTGACCCCCAGATTCCTACTCACACCTACTACCCCATTCCTTCCCTGAACATCCTATTCTTCCTTTCCTAAAAATACGCTCCACACTGCATCCCTAAAGATGACATTGGCCTTGAGGGGATTTATTTTCTTCAGGGCTTCCTGTGTGGAGCTAATGTAAGAAAAAAGGTCTCCCTCAACCAGTCTCTCCCGATCCAGTCCGTAACGCAGTAGGTGGGCAAACCCGTTCGCCGCAAAGACCTAGACAAATCTCATCCCTTGAACCCGAGCATATACATATATTATCAAAATAAAATACAATATGAACTTACGACTGTATTGTAATGCGTTACCGAGGAATAAAACAAATTTATTAAATAAAATTTACTGGTGCACGCCAATTTTGAACTTGCGACATCCGAATTCGTAGTCAAAGATCATAATGCAACGCATTATTGAGGAATCATACATAGATATTTATCAAAATAAAATTTACTTGTGCACGCCAATTTTGTACTTGCGACCTCCGAATTCGTAGTCAAGGATCACAATGCAACGCATTATTGAGGAATCATGCATAGATATTTATCAACATAAAATTTACTTACGCACGCCAATTTTGAACTTGCGACTTCTGAATTTGTAGTCAAGATCGTACCGCAACGCATTATCGAGGAATGATATCTAAATATTTACCAACATAAAATTTATTATTTTTGAACTTGTGACTTCCGAAATCATAACCAAGATCGTAATGCAACGCGTTATCGAGGAATTATAAAAATTTAACAAAATAAAATTTACTTGCGCACGCCAATTTTGAACTTGCGACATCCGAATTCATAGTCAAGGATCATAATGCAACGCATTATTGAGGAATAATACATAGATATTTATCAAAATAAAATTTACTTGCGCACGCCAATTTTGAAATTGCGACATCCGAATTCGTAGTCAAGGATCATAATGCAACGCATTTTTGAGGAATTATATAAAGATATTTATCAAAATAAAATTTACTTGCGCACGCCAATTTTGAACTTGCGACATCCGAATTCGTAGTCAAGGTTCATAATGCAACGCATTATTGAGGAATCATACATAGACTTTTATCAAAATAAAATTTACTTGTGCACGCCAATTTTGTACTTGCGACATCCGAATTCGTAGTCAAGGATCATAATGCAACGCATTATTGAGTAATCATACGTAGATATTTATCAAAATTATATTTACTTGCGCACGCCAATTTTGAACTTGCGACTTCCGAATTCGTAGTCAAGATCGTACAGCATCGCATTATCGAGGAATTATATCTAAATATTTACCAACATAAAGTTTATTATTTTTGAACTTGTGACTTCCGAATTCATAACCAAGATCGTAATGCAACGCGTTATCGAGGAATTATACAAATTTAACAAAATAAAATTTACTTGCGCACGCCAATTTTGAACTTGCGACATCCGAATTCGTAGTCAAGGATCATAATGCAGTGCATTATCGAGGAATCATATATATTTATAAAAGTAAAATTTATTGCGCACGCCAAAATTTGAACTTGCGACTTCCGAATTCGTAGCCAAGATCGTAATGCAACGCATTATCACCCCTCGAACCCGGGCACCCTTGCTTAGTCATCAAAAGTATCGAACCACTTGGGATGACGTATGACAGATGTGTTTATCCAATAAATGTTTCCCGGGCGGCGGAGCCTAGCAACAAAAACCCGCGGAAGATAATAATTATTAGAATTTTATAAAATACAGAAAGATATATTTTTCAAGTCGGTGCCGCGGCCGTTAAAATATTACGTTTTGCAACTTCCATATCGGCTCAACCAATGAGCAGTAAAACCAGATATAGGTATATGTTTTTTTATGACCAATCAGAAGGCTTCGTTCATAACGCCATCTTGAATGCCATTCTGATTGGTCATTGTCAGATCAACAATTTTATAGTAAAAGCACATATAGGTACATAAGATATACGATTATGTGGATCAACAACGCATGGCAATTTGGGCGGATCATCAACGCATGGTAAATTGGGCGGATCAACAGTTACGAAGCGTATGATTTCCATACAAATATCGAAAATTTTATGTGTAGTATTTCGTTTACTTTTACTGGGAAACTGGCAACCTTGCTATTTAATGTAACGTTGTTGCAAATTCATACAGAAGTAATCCATTAAAGCCAAGTTATTCGGTGTTAAAGGTGGATCAACACTGTCAAATAACTTCTTACTGGATCAGCATATTACGAGAAGAGGTCAATATATATATATATATATATATATATATATATTTATCTCCTCTCGTAAAACGTTGATCTTGCGCGACGGTACACCAGTTATAAGTTGATCCGTTCGGACGTGTTGATCCATCCGGATATGCTGATCCATTACACAAGCTGGCATACACATCCTGATCCATGTGGATCAATTTATACCATCAAGATTTAGCTGTAAGCCACGCCCATTGTTCGGTGTCTTATACATTTTACACGTTTTTTTTTGTTGATCCATATAAATGCCAAGTTTTGACCGCCAACAAAGGTGCCCGTCTGTCGTACTTTTCAGCTTCTTTTAGTAGGTACCTGTACGTTCTTATTTCAAGTCGTTCTATTTCATTTCTTTTTTAATGTATTTTGGTTTAAGATTTAATTTTTATTTTGATTTTGTTTTTGATTTTGATTTCGATTTTTTTTGATTTTGATTTCGGTTTGAGATTTTAATTTTGATTTTGATTTTAATTTTTATTTGCATTCTTATTTTGATTTTTTAATTTTGGTTTTAATTTAGATTTTGATTTTTACTTTCATTTTGATTTTGATTTTGGTTTGAGATATTGATTTTGATTTTGGTTTTGATTTGAGATTTTGGTTTTGGTTTTAGATTTTAATTTTGATTTTGATTTTGGTTTGGATTTCGATTTTGATTTTGATTTTGATTTTGGTTTTGGTTTGAGATTTTAATTTTGATTTTGACTTTGATTTTGATTTTGGTTTTGGTTTGAGATTTAGATTTTGATTTTGATTTTTGATTTTGTTTTTGATTTTGATTTTGATTTTTGATTTCGATTTCGATTTCGATTTGGATTTCGATTTCGATTTCGATTTCAATTTCGATTTTGATTTTGATTTTGATTTTGATTTGATTTTGATTTTGTTTTCGTTTCCGCTTCTAAGACCCGCACAAACCTCACCCCATGAACCTGGGCACCCCGGTTAAGTCACCAAACATAGCGAACCACTTAAGGTATACCTTAATTTTGGGAGGCGGGTATGATTACCACCGCCCCGGGAACCATTTTTGGGTAATCAACACCTCTGTCATATGTCACTTTGCAGTGACATTCGTGACTTAGCAGGAGTGCCCGGTTCAAGGAGTGAGATTTGTCTAGGTCCGTGCGGCGAACGCGTTCGCTGACCTACTGCGTGGCAAGCCGGATTGGGAGAGACTGATTTTTTGTGACTTAGCAGGGCTGCTCGGGTTCAAGGGATGAGATTTGTCTAGGTCTTTGCGGTGAAAGGGTTTGCCCACCTACTGCATTACGGACCGGATTGGGAGAGACTGGTTGAGGGAGACCTTATTTTTCTTACATTAGCTCCACACAGGAAGCCCTGAAGAAAATAAATCCCGTCAAGGCCTATGTCTTCTTTGGGGATGCAATGCATTATCGGGGAATACGTATGATTCCTCGATAATGCATTGCATTACGATCTCTACTAATTCGGAAGTCGCAAGAACAAATTGCATTACGATCAATACGAATTCGGAAGTCGCAAGAACAAATTGTGGCGTGCGCAAGTAAATATTATTTTGATTTAAATGTATAATTCAACGATATCTAAGGGGCATTGCGACCTTGACTACGAATTCGGGAGTCGCAAGTTCGAATTGTGGCGTGCAGAGGTAATTTTTATTTAAAACGTTTGTATAATACAACAATAATGCAGAGCAGTGCGATCTTGACTACGAATTCGGATGTCGCAAGTTTAAATGGCATGAGCCAGTAAATTTTATTTTGATAAATACGTATAATTCCTCGATAATGCGTTGCCTTACTATCTTGGCTACGAATTTGGAAGTCGCAAGTTCGAATTGTGGCGTGCAAAAGTAATTTTTATTTTGATATAATTCCTCGACAATGCGTTGCATTACGATCTTGACTACGAATTCGGAAGTCGCAAGTTCGAATTGTGGCGTGGCCAAGTAAATTTTCTTTTGACAAATACGTATGATTCCCCGATAATGCATTGCATTACGATCTCTACGAATTCGGAAGTCGCAAGAACAAATTGCATTACGATCAATACGAATTCGGAAGTCGCAAGAACAAATTGTTGCGTGCGCAAGTAAATATTATTTTGATTAAAATGTATAATTCAACGATATCGAGGGGCATTACGATCTTGACTACGAATTCGGAAGTCGCCAGTTCGAATTGTGGCGTGCGGAGGTAATTTTTATTTGATAGTTGAGATATTGATTTTGATTTTGGTTTTGATTTGAGATTTTGGTTTTGGTTTTAGATTTTAATTTTGATTTTGATTTTGGTTTGGATTTCGATTTTGATTTTGATTTTGATTTTGGTTTTGGTTTGAGATTTTAATTATGATTTTGACTTTGATTTTGATTTTGGTTTTTGTTTGAGATTTAGATTTTGATTTTTGATTTTGTTTTTGATTTTGATTTTGATTTTTGATTTCGATTTCGATTTCGATTTTGATTTCGATTTCGATTTCGATTTCGATTTCGATTTCAATTTCGATTTTGATTTTGATTTTGATTTTGATTTTGATTTTGATTTTGATTTTGATTTTGATTTTGTTTTCGTTTCCGCTTCTAAGACCCGCACAAACCTCACCCCATGAACCTGGGTACCCCGGTTAAGTCACCAAACATAGCGAACCACTTAAGGTATACCTTAATTTTGGGAGGCGGGTATGATTACCACCGCCCCGGGAACCATTTTTGGGTAATCAACACCTCTGTCATATGTCACTTTGCAGTGACATTCGTGACTTAGCAGGAGTGCCCGGTTCAAGGAGTGAGATTTGTCTAGGTCCGTGCGGCGAACGCGTTCGCTGACCTACTGCGTGGCAAGCCGGATTGGGAGAGACTGATTTTTTGTGACTTAGCAGGGCTGCTCGGGTTCAAGGGATGAGATTTGTCTAGGTCTTTGCCGTGAACGGGTTTGCCCACCTACTGCATTACGGACCTGATTGGGAGAGACTGGTTGAGGGAGACCTAATTTTTCTTACATTAGCTCCACACAGGAAGCCCTGAAGAAAATAAATCCCGTCAAGGCCTATGTCTTCTTTGGGGATGCAATGCATTATCGGGGAATACGTATGATTCCTCGATAATGCATTGCATTACGATCTCTACTAATTCGGAAGTCGCAAGAACAAATTGCATTACGATCAATACGAATTCGGAAGTCGCAAGAACAAATTGTGGCGTGCGCAAGTAAATATTATTTTGATTTAAATGTATAATTCAACGATATCTAAGGGGCATTGCGACCTTGACTACGAATTCGGGAGTCGCAAGTTCGAATTGTGGCGTGCAGAGGTAATTTTTATTTAAAACGTTTGTATAATACAACAATAATGCAGTGCAGTGCGATCTTGACTACGAATTCGGATGTCGCAAGTTTAAATGGCATGCGCCAGTAAATTTTATTTTGATAAATACGTATAATTCCTCGATAATGCGTTGCCTTACTATCTTGGCTACGAATTTGGAAGTCGCAAGTTCGAATTGTGGCGTGCGCAAGTAATTTTTATTTTGATATAATTCCTCGACAATGCGTTGCATTACGATCTTGACTACGAATTCGGAAGTCGCAAGTTCGAATTGTGGCGTGGCCAAGTAAATTTTCTTTTGACAAATACGTATGATTCCCCGATAATGCATTGCATTACGATCTCTACGAATTCGGAAGTCGCAAGAACAAATTGCATTACGATCAATACGAATTCGGAAGTCGCAAGAACAAATTGTTGCGTGCGCAAGTAAATATTATTTTGATTAAAATGTATAATTCAACGATATCGAGGGGCATTACGATCTTGACTACGAATTCGGAAGTCGCCAGTTCGAATTGTGGCGTGCGGAGGTAATTTTTATTTGATAGTTTGTATAACACAACAATAATGCACTGCAGTGCGATCTTGACTACGAATTCGGATGTCGCAAGTTCGGATATTGATTTTGGTTTTGGTTTGAGATTTTAATTTTGATTTTGACTTTGACTTTGATTTTGATTTTGGTTTTGGTTTGAGATTTTGATTTTGATTTTGATTTTAATTTTGATTTTGAATTTGATTTTGACTTTTGATTTCGATTTCGATATCGATATAGATTTCAATATCGATTTTGACTTTTGATTTTGATTATGATTTCGATTTTGATTTTGTTTTTTTTTTCGTTTTCGTTTATGCTTTTAAGACTCGCACACCCTATGAACCTGGGCACCCCGTCTTTAGTCACCAAATATAGCGAACAACTTAACGTATACCTAAAATTTGGGAGGCGGGTATGGTTATCACCGCCCCGGGAACTATTTTTTGGGTAATCAACACCTCTGTCATATGTCACTGCAAGTGGTTCGCTACTTTTCGTGACTTAGCAGGAGTGCCCGGATCAAGGAGTGTGATTTGTCTAGGTCCGTGCGGCGAACGCGCCCACTTACTGCGTGGCAAGCCGGATTGGGAGAGACTGTTTGAGGGAGACCTTTTTTTTAGCTCCACACAGGAAGCCCTGAAGAAAATAATTCCCCTCAGGGCCTATGTCATCTTTGGGGATACTGTGTGGAGCGTATTTTTGGGTAAGGAAGAAGATGATGTTCAGGGAAGGAAAGGGGTGGTAGGCAGACGCGGCCGGTGCCTTAAATTTTTGATGGTTCACCGAGTAATTCATCAAAAACGTAAAATAAAAGTAGGTAAAATAAAAATAAAATTAGACAGCCTAGTAACTCATAACTCGTACAGTGCCCTTGAGGTGATTATTTACAAAAAACGACGCTATACAAAGTATCCATTTCAAAGTTTTCTTTGCAGATTTAGGTACTATCTTGGTTGATAATTAAATGTAGTTTTGGCGGGCCATTGGCCATAATTCTGCTTTTATTTTCATGGTTCATATATATTTTATTATAGTCTATATTTATTATTACATCACTAATTTTAAAAAGGCAAGGAAATTTATTTATATATATAAACAGCGGATATCAGAATATTTCTATAATATAATCATTTAGTAGGCGGCTGACGTAGGCAAAATGTATAGCGAGCGATATGCTGAAATAGGCCAAAACTAAATGATCTTTTATCTATTATAGCTAAGACTGTTAGCCCCATAAAAAAAATTTAACCGGTTAAATAATTATAATTTAATTGTTTCGACTCAATCATTGTTTTGCCACCGCCAACCGCCTACAAAATGAATAATAACACAATAACAACATAGCGTAAACGTTTCTATTTGTAGCGCATTCACACAAACAAAAGGTCACAAAAACTTATAATGACAATGTCAAATCGGTTCCCTCTCGATCAAGATAATATCGCACACGATGACCCGTTGACTCATCGTTTCATTTTACAAGACCAAAACACAATTACTGTCTTATTTAAACCCGACTTAAGAATAGTCAATTCGCTGGAACCATTTCTTCGGAACTCTTCGGACATTTCCGTCATCCGCATGCCGCACGGACAGCCGGCACTCGGTTCCTACTGTTCCGAGCCGATATAAAGTGCGCGCGGGAAGCAATGCTTTAGGCCCCTATAACTATTCTCTACCAATTTCATGTGCACAATTTTATAATTAAAAATATTATGTAGGAATACGATGAGCTGCAAAATGTTGTTCAATTTTGTTGGCGGTTCGGCGCACGAGTGCACTTTAGGACGGGCCGCGCCTGGTGGTAGGTGTGAGTAGGAATCTGGCGGTCAGTGTGTCTAGGAGTGAGGGACATGTGAATCCATCCCTCCCATTTCGGTGCAAGGCGATATTCCTAGAGGGTACGTCTGTAGAAGTCGAAGGAACTCCCTCAACCATTCTCTCCCGATCCGGTCTAACTATCTAATCTGACATCTAATATATAATCTAACGGTGACCAGGCAACTCAGAAAGAAACCAACTCAGAAGCAAATCAGAAAGGTCATTAAGAGTGGTAATAAAAATATATAAAAACATTTGTTAAATAGGTTAAGCTAGGTAAGGGTTACCGGCTATATTAAAATTATGTTTTCATAGCTTTTAATGACCTGAATTATGAGTTGGTTTCTTTCTGAGTTTGCATGGAACCAATCTAAAACTATTTAAAGAGGAAAGATTTGATTGTTTGTTTGTTTGCATTGAATAGGCTCCGAAACTAATGAACCGATGTGAAAAATTCTTTCATTGTTAGGAAGCTACACTATCCCCGGTTGACATAGGCTATATTATATTTAAAAAAAATTAGGAATCATTACTAAAACTCCAATAATGTAGCCCAAGGTGTAAAAAAAATACCTAAAATATTCTTTACATCGCGTGCGCTGCGAAAATTGTTAACAATAGAATAAAATAATTTAGTACGGCTTTGCAGAAAACATCTTTATTTACAAAAAGTGTCGTGACAGCATATGTCTAACTATTATAGTTATGCCACAAAAAGTGTTTAATAGTAGAAGTGTGTTAGATTAGAATGATCGCCTTTCGAAACGGTGACCAGAAAACTCATAATGAAACATACTGAGAAAACATAGGTTGAATAGGAAGTTAGGTTAGGGTTACCGGCTTTTTTTAAATTATATTTTCATAGCTTTTAATGACCTTTCTGAGGAGGTTCTGAGTTATTATGAGTTGGTTTATTTCTGAGTTGACATGGAACCTTTCGGAACATCGCCTTGCACCGAAACGGGAGGGATGGATTCATACGTCCGTCACTCCTGGACACACTGATCCCCAGATTCCTACCCACACATACTACCCTTGTCCTCCCCAGAACTTCCTCTACTTCCTTTCCAAAAAATACCTTCCACACAGCGTCCCCAAAGATTACATAGGCCCTGTGAGGGGAATTATTTTCCTTCGGGCCTCCTTCCTGTGTGGAGCTAATGAAAAAAAAATACCTCTACCAGTCTCTCCTGATCCGGCTTGCCTCGCAGTAGGTGAGCAAAAGCGTTCGCCGCACGGACCTAGACAAATCTCACTCCTTAACGAACCACTTGGAGTAACGTATGGCAGAGGTGTTGATTAGCCAAAAAATGGTTCCCGGGGCGGTGGTAACCATACCTGCCTCCCAAAATTTAGGTATACCTTCCTCATCAAAGAAAAAAAAATAAATGAATAAAAATATAGCTATTATTTTAGCTCATTGACATAAGCTCCACACAGGAAGCCCCGAGGAAAATAATTCCCATCAGGGCTTGTGTTATCTTTGGGGATATCTTTTTGAAGAGACTCCCTTAACCATTCTCTCCCGATCCGGCCTGCCAGATGGTGGGCACACGCGTCCGCCGCCATAACCTGCACAAACCTCAACCCATAAACCCGGGTACCCCAGCTAAGTCACTAAGCTTAGCGAACTACTTAACCTAGACCTACAGTTTGGCAGGCGGGTACGGGTACCGCCGCACCGGGAACCATTTATTGGATAACGAACTCCTCTGCCATAGGTCTCCCTAAGTGGTTCACAACGTTTGGTGAATTAACAGGGGTGCTCAGGTTCTTGGAGTGAGGTTTGTCTAGGTCTTTGTGGCGAATGCTTTTCCTCACCTACTGCGTGGCGGTCCGGATCGGGAGAGGCTGCTTGAGGCAGACATAATCTAGACCTCTCCAGCCGGACCCTCTCGACCCCACGTAAATAATAATAATTAAATAACTTACATTGCTTAAAAAGTGAATCTAAAAGGTTTCATTATCGCCATGACGGCCGGCGTAGTACAGCAAAAACTCAAACACCGAAGGTCACGGGATCGAAACCCGGCGTGGCAAATAAATTTTTCTTGGTTAATTTGTGTTATTTCACAATTTATTCATATAAAATAATATATAATATATTTTACTTATCAGATTGATTACCATAGGTAGGTAGGTACCTATGGTCTGGAATTTTAACATGAAAAATTATTACAATTTGGAAGGTGAGAGTGGTACCGCTGCCCCGGGAACCATTTATAGGAATTTTAGGAACAAATGCAGCATAAAAATAAGAATATGCATAATATGAATAGCTGCATTTACAAATGCAGTTATTCTTATTATGTTGTTTACAGATTTTCTTCATTTTTATTGTTTCATTGGAAATAAGGTTGCTTCATGTAGTGACGACCGGCGTAGTCTAGATGTAATCAGTGACGGCCGCTGCCCTGAGAATGTGGTGGTTCACTGACAATCCGTACCTACTTATGACAAAAAAATTAAATTAGGAATTTTTTATTATTAATTTATTTTCAAACAAACTGTTAATCCCTCTTATATGTATATTCAACACTGGTTGCACTCATTTTGGTAATAAAATTATATATTAACAAATTATGTTATTAGTATTTAACATAATCAATACAAAAAAAAAACAAAACAATGACAATTATCACGTGACGGGTCAATATAACGCGCGCCGCAAGACGCAAACGATCTACGATCTTCGCCGAAAATCGATTGTATTCGTGTCACCTCGGGTCCATAGTTCATGGTCAATCGGTAAACTTCGGCAAGGATCGGATTATGTTGGGCCGGTGGCACGCGAATCCAAGCCAAATTCTGGTGCAAATAGCGAAATCGACGGGCTTTCGATGTTTTAAATATCCCGATACGAGGCCGCTCGGCGGCCGCGCTATGGGAGATTAAAACCGTTCTCTCTGATAATATTCGTAGCATTATATTGTATATTGGTAACTAATATTTTGAAATGATTAAATTAGAGATTTGATAGATTTAAATTAGATAAATTAAATTAGAGATTTTTTAGTCTTTAGTAAGTAAATAAAGTAAATTTAGGCATTATATTTTGGCAGTGCTGCACACGAGCGCACTGTGCGACCAGCCGCCCTTGGAGGTAATGCTCTTGACTCGTACACCGAAGTTCGCGTGGTTTATCACAATTTATTAATTTAAAATAATAAATGCATAGTTTATATACTGGGCGTACTGTACAGGGCCCGCAGATACTTTAATAGTACACAACCGCTAACCCTGTATAAATCGCAAGTGCGCCCCACGGTTGAATTTGGCAGCCACCTCTGGTCTGGAGCTCCAAAATACCTTAAAAAAAAAAACCTTGACTCTGTGCAGAAACGGGCGGTCCGTTTGATAGATTCTCCCATCTTAACAGACGGATTGCAATCCTTAGAGCACAGGCGTCAGGTGGGAATGCTGTCCTTGTTCTACAGGTATTACAATGGAAAATGCTCCGAGGAACTAGCGTCGTTGATCCCCTCGGCACCGGTGCATAGTCGGGAAACACGCCAAACACGCGCCCAACATTTGTACACGGTTGACATTAGTCACGTGAGAACGGGTCGTTTTTACGACTCGTTCTTGAGTTCAACAGCTCGGATGTGGAACGATTTACCAGCCTCTGTGTTTCCTCCCTCCTACAACATGGGTCTCTTCAAGACACATGTTCACTCCTTCCTTTTCTCAAAAAGACCCTCCACACAGCGTCCTCAAAGATGACATAGGCCCTGAGGGAAATTATTTTCCTTAGGGCCTCCTGTGTGGAGTTAATGTAATAAAAAAAATATATATTTGCGGCACGTTCCAGAGTGAAAAATACTCTCAGTATCGCCATAGTGTAAGTAAGACCACCATTCAGAATTGAAACATTGCTTGAAATGGCGTAAGCTGTGTTTGTTGACTACATCTGAATAGCCAGGTACTTTCCCACCTTCCTCTTTCCTATCTCCTTCCCCTCCCCACTATCTTCAGCCTCGTAACATACCCCAATTGGGGATGCCATAGTCTCACTGGCTCCAGACGGGAGCAGCTGAGACTCTTTACTATAAAAAACAAATAAAATTACTTAACATGAAATATATTTTACTTTTTATTTACCTACTATTAAACATTTTCGGTAGCATATCTCTTTTGTGTTTGAATATCTTGTACAAACTGACTGCGATTGAACGTGCAAAAACAACACGAAAGTTTCAACATTATAGTGCGTGATAATTTTTCTCACAACAAGGCAGCACGAACACTTTTACTTACATTTTAAACTCATCATATCTTTCTAATGAATTGTCCGATTTTAATAATTCAAAAAGTTGAATACAGATATTGAAACAATATTGAATATGAAGTAATTTATTTTGATAAGGATTAATACCAAGATACAAATAAAGAGCTTTTTCTAGCGGCGACATTAAAATTAAATTTTTAAAATAAAATAACACTTATTGTGGCATAACTATAATAGTTAGACATACGCTGTCGCGACCTTTTTTGTAAATAATGATGTGTTCTGCAAAGCCGTAGTACATTGTTTTATTCTATCTATAATAGTTTTCGCAGCGCACGCGATGTAAAGAATATTTTAGGCATTTTTTTTACACCTTGGGTTACATTATTGAAGTTTTAGTAAGTATCCCTTTTTTTTTGAAAATATTATTTAGCCTATGTCACCCGAAGATAGTGTAGCTTCCTAACAATGAAAGAATTTTTCAAATCGGTTCAGTAGTTTCGGAGCCTATTCAATGCAAACAAACACACAAAGAATCAAATCTTTCCTCTTTATATTTTAGTCTGCTGAATTATGAGTTGGTTTATTTCTGAGTTGACATGGAATCTTTCGGAACATCGCCTTGCACCGAAATGGGAGGGATGGATTCACACGTCCGTCACTCCTAGACACACTGACGCCCAGATTCCTACCCACACTTACTACCCCATTCCTTCCCTGAACATCCTCTTCTTCCTTTCCTAAAATACGCTCCACACTGCATCCCTAAAGATGACATAGGCTTTGAGGGGATTTATTTTCTTCAGGGCTTCCTGTGTGTAAGAAAAAAAGGTCTCCCTCAACCAGTCTCTCCCGATCCGGTCCGTAACGCAGTAGGTGGGCAAACCCGTTCGCCGCAAAAACCTAGACAAATCTCATCCCTTGAACCCGAGCAACCCTGCTAAGTCACAAAAAGTAATTGGGATGACGTATGACGAGTTGGTTATCCAATAAATGGTTCCCGGGGCGGCGGTACACATACCTGGCTCCCAAACTATAAGTCTAGGTTAAATGGTTCGCTACCTTTAGTGACTAAGCCGGGGTGCCCGGGTTCATGGGCTGAGGTTTGTACGGGTTTTGGCGGCGGACGCGTCTGCCCACTATCTGCATGCCAATCCGGATAGGGAGAGAATGGTTGAGGGGGTCCCTTCGACTTGTTCAGTCGTACTCTATCGGAACTTGCCATGCACCGCAATGGGAGGGATGGATTCATACGTCCGTCACTCCTGGACACACTGATCCCCAGATTCCTACCCACACATACTACCCTTGTCCTCCCCAGAACTTCTTCTCCTTCTTTTCCTAAAAATACCTTCCACACAGCGTCCCCAAAGATTACATAGGCCCTGAAGGGAATTATTTTCCTCAGGGCCTCCTTCCTGTGTGAAGCTAATGAAAAAAAATGTCCCTCTACCAGTCTCTCCTGATCCGGCTTGCCTCGCAGTAGGTGAGCAAACGCGTTCGCCGCACGGACCTAGACAAATCTCACTCCTTAACGAACCACTTGGAGTGACATATGATAGAGGTGTTGATTAACCAAAAAATGGTTCCCGGGGCGGTGGTAACCATACCCGCCTCCCAAAATTTAGGTATATCTTAAATGGTTCGCTATGTTTGGTGACTTAGCCGGGGTGCTCAGGTTCATGGGGTAAGGTTTGTGCGGGTCTTAGAAACGGAAACGAAAACATAAACAAAATCGAAATCCTAATCGTAATCGTAATCGTAATCGAAATCAAAATCAAAATCAAATAGGTAGGTAGGTACCTATGGTCTGGAATTTTAACATGAAAAATTATTACAATTTGGAAGGTGGGTGTGGTACCGCCGCCCCGGGAACCATTTATAGAAATTATAGGAACAAATGCAGCATAATAATAATAAGAATATGCATAATATGAATAGCTGCATTTACAATTATTATGTTGTTTACAGATTCTCTTCATTTTTATTGTTTCATTGGAAATAAGGTTGCTTCCTGTAGTGACGACCGGCGTAGTCTAGAGGTAATGTTCTTGACTCGTACACTGAAGATCGCGTGATCTATCACAATTTATTCATTTAAAATAATATACGTTCCAGAGTGAAAAATACTCTCAGTATCGCCCTCGTGTAAGACCACCATTCAGAATTGAAACATTGTTTGAAATGGCGTTAGCCGTGTTTATTGACTAGATCTGAATAGCCAGGTACTTTCCTACCTTCCTCTTTCCTTTCTCCTTCCCCTCCCCACTATATTCAGCCTCATAACATACAATTGGGGATGCCATAGTTTCACTGGCTCCTGACGGGAGCAGCTGAGTCTCTTTATTATAAAAAATTAATAAAATTACTTAACATGAAATATATTTTACTTTTAATTTACCTACCATTAAACATTTTCGGTAGCACATCTCTTTTGTATTTGAATATCTTGTACAAACTGACTGCGATTGAACGTGCAAAAACAACACGAAAGTTTCAACATTATTGTGCGTGATAATTTTTCTCACAACAAGGCAGCACGAACACTTTTACTTACATTTTAAACTGATCATATCTTTCTAATGAATTGTCCGATTTTAATAATTCAAAAAGTTGAATACAGATATTGAAACAATATTGAATATGAAGTAATTTATTTTGATAAGGATTAATACCAAGATACAAATAAAGAGCTTTTTCTAGCGGCGACATTAAAATTAAATTTTTAAAATAAAATAACACTTATTGTGGCATAACTATAATAGTTAGACATACGCTATCCCGACCTTTTTTGTAAATAATGATGTGTTCTGCAAAGTCGTAGTACATTGTTTTATTCTATCTATAATAGTTTTCGCAGCGCACGCGATGTAAAGAATATTTTAGGCATTTTTTTTACACCTTGGGTTACATTATTGAAGTTTTAGTAAGTATCCCTATTTTTTTTGAAAATATTATTTAGCCTATGTCACCCGAAGATAGTGTAGCTTCCTAACAATGAAAGAATTTTTCAAATCGGTTCAGTAGTTTCGGAGCCTATTCAATGCAAACAAACACACAAAGAATCAAATCTTTCCTCTTTATATTTTAGTGTGCTGAATTATGAGTTGGTTTATTTCTGAGTTGACATGGAATCTTTCGGAACATCGCCTTGCACCGAAATGGGAGGGATGGATTCACACGTCCGTCACTCCTAGACACACTGACGCCCAGATTCCTACCCACACTTACTACCCCATTACTTCCCTGAACATCCTCTTCTTCCTTTCCTAAAATACTCTCCACACTGCATCCCTAAAGATGACATAGGCCTTGAGGGGATTTATTTTCTTCAGGGCTTCCTGTGTGTAAGAAAAAAATGTCTCCCTCAACCAGTCTCTCCCGATCCGGTCCGTAACGCAGTAGGTGGGCAAACCCGTTCGCCGCAAAGACCTAGACAAATCTCATCCCTTGAACCCGAGCAGCCCTGCTAAGTCACAAAAAAAATTGGGATGACGTATGACTAGTTGGTTATCCAATAAATGGTTCCCGGGGCGGCGGTACACATACCTGGCTCCCAAACTATAAGTCTAGGTTAAATGGTTCGCTACCTTTAGTGACTTAGCCGGGGTGCCCGGGTTCATGGGCTGAGGTTTGTACGGGTTTTGGCGGCGGACGCGTCGGCCCACTATCTGCATGCCAATCCGGATAGGGAGAGAATGGTTGAGGGGGTCCCTTCGACTTCTTGAGCCGTACTATATCGGAACTTGCCATGCACCGCAATGGGAGGGATGGATTCATACGTCCGTCACTCCTGGACACACTGATCCCCAGATTCCTACCCACACATACTACCCTTTTCCTCCCCAGAACTTCCTCTCCTTCTTTTCCTAAAAATACCTTCCACACAGCGTCCCCAAAGATTACATAGGCCCTGAAGGGAATTATTTTCCTCAGGGCCTCCTTCCTGTGTGAAGCTAATGAAAAAAAAAATGTCCCTCTACCAGTCTCTCCTGATCCGGCTTGCCTCGCAGTAGGTGAGCAAACGCGTTCGCCGCACGGACCTAGACAAATCTCACTCCTTAACGAACCACTTGGAGTGACATATGACAGAGGTGTTGATTAGCCAAAAAATGGTTTCCGGGGCGGTGGTAACCATACCCGCCTCCCAAAATTTAGGTATACCTTAAATGGTTCGCTATGTTTGGTGACTTAGCCGGGGTGCTCAGGTTCATGGGGTGAGGTTTGTGCGGGTCTTAGAAACGGAAACGAAAACCAAAACAAAATCGAAATCGAAATCGAAATCGAAATCGAAATCGTAATCGTAATCGAAATCGAAATCAAAATCAAAATCAAAATCAAAATTAAAATCAAAATCGAAATCAAAATCAAAATCAAAATTCAAAAGTCAAAGATAAAATCAAAATCAAAATCAAAATCAAAAACCAAAATCAAAATGAAAATCAAAAGTCAAAATCGAAATCGAAGTCAAAATCAAAATCAAAAGTCAAAATCAAAAGTAAAAATCAAAATCTAAATCAAAATCAAAGTCAAAATTAAAACCAAAATTAAAAATCAAAATCAAAACCAAAATCAAAATAAATAAAAAAATCAAAATCAAAATTAAATCTTATATAAAAAAACATTAGAATTGAAATAAGAACGTAAAGGTATAATATTATAATTTTATAAAACACATACAGCAAAATGCATTACTCAAAACAAAAGATACAATATAAGTTAGGTTATGCAGAATGTATAAAAATATGTATTCTTCATAACCGTTTTAAAAATTTATCTGAAGTATTAGATATATTTTTCCACCAAGTGCCGTTGTATTACGTTTTACAACTTCCATATCGGCTCAACCAATGAACAGTAAAACCAGATATAGGTAAATGTTTTTTATGACCAATCAGAAGGTTTCGTTCATAACGCCATCTTGAACGCCATTCTGATTGGTCATGGTCAGATCAACAATTTTATAGTAAAAGCACATATAGGTACATAAGATATACGATTATGTGGATCAACAACGCATGGCAATTTGGGCGGATCATCAACGCATGGTGATTTGGGCGGATCAACAGTTACGAAGCGTATGATTTCCATACAAATATCGAAAATTATATGTGTAGTATTTCGTTTACTTTTACTGGGAAACTGGCAATCTTGCTATTTAATGTAACGTTGTTGCCAAATCATACAGAAGTAATCCATTAAAGCCAAGTTATATGGTGTTAAAGGTGGATCAACACTGTCTAATAACTTCTTACTGGATCAGCATACTACGAGAAGAGGTCAATATATATATATATATATATATATATATATGTGGCAAATACGTACGTGTACAATTGGCAATTAATTTTGTGTGTGGCAATTATGGACGTGAGTGTTATATCAATAATTTGTTTTTTAAATTTAAAATATAGGCCAATTAAGAATTTGATTTTTCACGATTTTACAGGCAACTTTTGCAATTATTTAAAACATTAATCTACGTTATTTACGATTATTTACAAAAATACTCTATCTGGAACATAAATATGGTAAAGTAAAAATAAAATATGTAAAAGATTAAAAAAACACTATATTTTAATGGGCATGAATTTACATTACATAGGACCGGTTATGTTTTTAGATTTTCACGGCCAAAAGCATTTTCGTTTTCTGTTTTTGGGGTGTTTTGCGCAACACGGCATAAAATTTATTTTTTATGTAATTTTCTTTACCGTTTTTGCAATGTATTGGTTTTTATACTGTTTTTGCAAATAAATAAATAAAATTAATCTCAAAGTTCCTGAGGGTTTTTTTTCTTAGGGCCTCCTATGTGGGGTATATGTAAAAAAAATCTCTTTCACATTTTCGATTGAGAGTCGCTTGTATTGTTTTCGGTAATTAAATATGATTTTTTTGTTTGTATGTACAAAATTTCAAACGTTTTACAACTAGGCAATGAAATTAAAACAATTTATGGTTGAGATATTTCTCCCGCCGCGCCGGTAAATTTCTTAATATGCGACCAAAGATATTGAAATATAGGAGATGTGCTGTAATGTAAATATCGTCTGTACTACCGACAGCACATCTCGCTGATCTTCGCCGATGTTGACCAATACTACTGGAACACCTTCGCTTACGCCAAGGTATCCGCCCCTTTTCGAAACTTACACATGAAACTTGTCGTTTTCGTTGGCACTAACACTAAGGTTAGATTTCTGTGCGTACACGTCTCGATAGCATTCGTTATTTTATTTATTTATTTATACTGTGTTGTACAAATGTTTACACTTACATGAGAACAATCCAGTTATAAAACTCAGTTATTACACAATTATAAAAATTGACAGTTACATACAATCAAATACAAACAAATACAATTAGAAAAACAAAAACATCACAAATAAAAATACAGAATTATATACAAGGTCACTCAAGTAACACATTACAATGAGTGGTAAAAGACATATGAAATACGCGAGCATGCATAGAGAGACAATTCACACAATATAATTAGTTAGTACTTTTTAACAGCGCCAGAACTTTTTTTTAAAATTTGTTTTGATTAACATATTAGATCAGTCAATTTCCTTCTAGTTTTAAGTGTATCATTCTTGAAGTAATCACGACGTAGGTTCATCGTATGATCTGAGATGGTCATGTAGTCCGCATTTGAAGGATAACAAAGGATAGCAAAGGAAGGGGGGGGGGGGTGACACCAACCACGTTATCCGCCCCGGGTGCCACCAATGCTAGCTACGCCACTGCTCGTGACTTGTGCAAGTGGGACAAATATATGTTTACTTTAAAATGTTTTGTGGTCTCAAAGCTACGTCGTCGCGGTTGTAAAGTGGTTACGCTTTTTTGACGCGCGGTAAGGAAGTTTGCTTCTCTATTTATATACCTCAATGAAAAATTCACTAAAAATCAAAAGATTTCGTTATTTGAACCACTTTTAATGTCTACAAAACCGAAGTGTTTCGAGAGCGATGTTCTCTTTCTCAGGGCTTACTAAAAACTCAGGTTTTAGTCACGTTGGTTTTATAGACATAAAAAGTGGTTAAAACAAAGAAATCTTTTAATTTTCAATTAAAATTGTGCCATAAAATAAATTTGCTGTGTTTGAAGAATTGAAGAAAGGAAAAATTGATGTTCTCAGAACAGATAAATCGAAGTAAGTGCGATCTGGACTCTTCGTTGTTCAAACATCACGCGCCATCTAATGTAAAAATATTATACAAACTTCAAACCCCCAGAGCTCTCCGGTATATGTAAAAACCTTCACCGGCGTGTGCACAACAAACACCCAACAAACACCAAATCTTCATCCCAATCGGATGAATGGGGTTGGAAATAATTTCATAACGCTAGAGCTCACCATTATATATAAAAATCTGTGCGGGCTTGGGTACAAAAAAATACCAAAGTTTCATTGATATCGGACCCGTCATTGTTAAATAAACCAAATAAATAAATATTTATGTTTCAACTTCACAGCATAATATGTATTAATTAATAGAAAATGTGAGGATTAATTTATTAATTAATTCCTCACATTCTACAAAAAACCATAACAACTTGGTGCTCGCCATTTTTAACATCCTTGTATTCACTACTGCCATCTATCTTCACAAAAGCTAGACTCTTCAAAATCACTTTTCTCAACACGCCTTCTTGATTTTGCAACAGTTTTTCACAAAATTACATTTACAAAAACTCGAATAAGTATGCCAGTAGTAGTAGACTTTCTGTCTACAACATCCGATGCCCAATCAGCATCTACGAAAGCATCAATTTGTATTTCATAATTTGAATTGTGAACTAATTTGAGTGATTTTGTCCAGTACAAATACTTGAAGATTCTTAGTGCATACTAATAATGTTCATTATCATAACCCCCTTGGAATCGACTCAAATAATTAACTGAAAAATGAAATATCAGGAAATGTGTTCCATTAGAAATGAATAATAATACTCCGATTAATTTTCTGTATTTTATCGAATAATCTGAGATCACTACTGGCTCTAATTTTAGATTTACTTATAGGAGTAAAATACTTCTTTGCTTTTTCAATTTGATACTGTTTTGCAAGACTCTCAATATATTTTTCTTGACATAGGAATAATTCTTTCTTATCTGAATCTTACTCAACTTCAATACCCACATAATGTTGCACTTTACCGAAGTCCTTCATACGAAATCTTCTTTTCAATAGTGCTTTTAGTTCAGATATTTCTCTTTCGTTAGAGCCACAGATCAATAAATCATCAACATACAATATCACGTACAATCTGTTTCTATTCATAACACTTCTGTATAAACAATAATCGTATTTAGATCTCTCAAACTTTAATTCTGTCATATATTCATTGAAACATGCATACCAGTCACGTGGACTCTCCCTTACCGTACAAAGCGTTTCTCAATAAAGAAACTCGATTATTACTGATCTGATATCCTTCTGGTGGGTGAATAAAAACTTCTGACTTGATTTGTCCATTGAGGAAGGCTGTTTGCACATCCATCTGTGATATCTAATGTGATAAAGAAATAAAACAACCCACTTGTTCAAGGCAAGATGACAGACAGAGATTAATTCATTGATGCATAGATAACAAAATACACATCAGTACAACAAAATAGCGTTAGGTACTTGGTTTATTTAATGTAACCCGGAATTAATTCCAACACCCCAACTACAGTAAATAAACTAAAATCTCTAAAATTAAATACAGTGTTTTATTATATACTAACATTGCAACAAAATATTCAACTGAATCATACCCATATCATTCGCACATTTATAATGTTTTAAAGGACATAATGCTTTCGTTAAAACATCAGTTTAACATCAGTTTTAACATCAGTTTTTTCATCAGTTTTTTAAAAATCAATTTTCCATCCATTAACACAAGCAATTGAAAGAAAAATCTTTAGCGTGCACATCTTTACAACGGGTGAGTAAATTTCCTCATTTTCTTGAAACACTTGTTGAAAACCGCTTGCTACGACCCGCGCTTTATATTTGCCATTAGACTTAATCGTATAAATCCATTTTACTTCGATAATTGGTTTATCTGCAGGAATTTCAATTACAGACCAGGACTGATTTATCTTGAGACTCTCCAATTCTTCATTCATTACATTAACCCATTTCTTAGATTCAGTACTGTTAATTGCTTCTTCATAACTTTCTGGTACATTAGCATTAGTATAATTTACGTACACTTCATGATCATCAAGCTTTTTTGGCATCTCAATAGTTCTTTGTAGTCTTTTTGAGATTTCAATAATTTTTTATTCATCATTTGGCCCAGTCACACCTCCTCAATCTCATCATTGATTTTAATTTCATTTTCTCTACCCAACGCTATATTCTCATTTATTTCACTCTTATTATCAAGGTTATCCATGTTTAATCAAATATACTCAGTGTCTTTCTCAATGAACTGTACATTTTGACTAATAATTATTCTTTTGTCTGCCAATATTTTGTAACCCATATCTGTGTATCCAATCAAAATACCTTTTACTGCTTTCGGATTTAATTTAGATTTTCTACATTGCTCTGGCACCCTTACAAATGCTTTACTTCCATAAATATGAAGATTACTTATATCGGGTCTCTTATTGAAAAATATTTCATAAGGACACTTATCAATCGTTGTGTTTACAATAATTCTATTGCCCAGATACGCTGCCGTATACACCCATTCAGGCCAATAACACTTAACATTCCCTATTTCTACTAATAAACATCGTGCCCTATCCATTAAAGTACGATTATATCTCTCCGCTACACCATTCAATTGGTGATGGGAGAATATGGTCTTATATAAATACCTTGTTTCTTTGCCAATTCAATCAATTCTTTATTTATAAATTTACCTCCATTGTCGCAACGCAATTCTTTAATTCTTTTGCCCGTCTGATTATGCATCATATTCATGTAATCAACAAAACGATCAGTAACATCACTTTTTTTTCTCTATACAATAAACAATTGCGAGCTTACTGAAATCGTCGATAAAAGAAACAAAATATTTCTCGCCATTGACACCTGTTTGAGTTATCGGTCCATTCACGTCTGTGTGGACAATTTCTAACAAATCATTTGCTCATGATCGTTCATTCTTAAATTTCAAATTTGTCATTTTACTTGTTAAGCAAATTTCGCATTTCAAAAAATCATTTTCAACTTCTTTTGGGACCCCATTCAATAATTGTGACTCACATATATGTTTTATAAATCTTTAAAATTAGTGTGACCCAAAATTCTGTGCCATTTCTCTTTGTTTGTCATTTTGATTGAACTGATGTATGTATTTACTCTCTTAACATCAACATTTGCTAACATTCCTTCTAGTTCAAAAAGTTTACCCTTTCTATTAGCAACAGCAATTAATTGATTTCTCCCATTAAATACATCAGCATTATGATTATTAAATACCACGAGATTTCCCGGTTTAACAATACTCGATGCACTCAACAGATTTTTTTTCATATTAGGCACAAAGAAAATATTATTTATTTCTTTCTCGACCCACTTACCACTTACGTTGAATGTCATATTAATATAACTAATCTTTTCAGCCTTTAATTAAAAACCATCACCTACTTTTATGTCAACAGGATTCTTCAATTTTTCGATTTTATAAACAAATTTATCTGAATTAATTATATGACCGGAACAACCCGATGTACATCTCTCGATGTACCTGTGCTTGTTGTCATCACTTCAATGTTGAATGAATTCTCCGCAGTTGTGTCCTCTTCGGCAATGTTCCCAGTTACTCTCGGCAAACTCTGGCTGTGCTGGTAGCTCCTCTGATAATTATTTCCCATGATGTAATTACTATGGCTAAAACGTTGAACATGTCTAATACCATTACACTTGATACATCAGGTTTCACAGCAGCATGCAAAAGCGGTTTCGGGAATGTGCTCTGGAACACCAGAACGCCAAAGAATGACAGCGATCCGCCATTTGTTCACCAACAGACTTCGCGGCTCCAGCCCTTTTTACTAGAATTAAAGTTTATACGTACTTTAATGATCATAATAAAAATGAAGTTTTAAAAAAAACGTTAGTTGGATATATGGATATTTCAATAGATATATCTTCTTCTTCTTTATGTGCCTTATTAGGTCCCCCCGACGTTGGCGATCACTCTTGAAAAGGTCTCTCTGCCTTGCGCTGCCCGGAATAGCTCCTCCACACTTCTAATGCCGGTCCACTCTCGTATATTTCGCAGCCAAGACATTTGTCTCCTACCAGGCCCACGGCGACCCTCTATCTTGTCTTTCAATATTAAATGGAGCAAGTGATACTTCTCCCCTCGAAGTATATGACCCAGATATGAAATTTTCTTGATTTTAATTAATGTAAGCCGTTCCCTATCTGCTCTAGCCCGCCTGAGAATTTCTATGTTGGTGATCATGTCGGTCCATGGGACATTGAGCATTCTCCGGTGAAGCCACATTTCGAAAGCCTCTAACCTGTTCATGGTATTTATTTTCAAGGTCCATGTTTCACAACCATACAGCAAGACCGACCACACATAACATTTTAGCATTCTCTGCCTTAGTTTTAAGCTGATATTGTCATTACAGAAGGATTTCATTTTTATGAATGCAGTTCTTGCTGCTTCAATTCTGCACCTAATCTCTATATCTGGGTCAAGAGTCTCCGTGAGGATACTGCCGAAGTATCTAAATCTCTCCACCTTTTCGACATTACAACCATTTAACTGTATCATTGATCCAGAGTGATCTAGTCGTCCAAAAGTCATCTATTTAGTTTTATTGACGTTGATTGTTAGGCCCAGTTGCTCACCAGCATTATTAAAAAGATCTAATAGGTCTTGAAGGTCACTGATACTGTCAGCTAGTAATACAGTATCATCTGCATATCTTATGTTATTAATGACAACTCCGTTGATCTTGAGACCCTTCTGGGTATTACTTAGGGCTCTTTTGAAGACAAAGTTCGAATAGAGATTAAATAAATAATAGTGGCGACAGGATACAGCCTTGTCGTACTCCACGCTGAATGGCGATTGCATTAGATTTCTCATTCCCATGTCTTATTTCTGCTGTTTGGAACCAATACAGGTTTTTAATGAAATTCTGGTCTTTGGTGTCAACGTCACAATCCGCAAGCATTTTCATTAGGTCAGCATGTTTTACCCTATCAAATGCCTTTTCGTAGTCAATAAAAACGGCAAAGACTTCTTTTCTTTGGTCACGACACTTTTGCAATAGTACGTCGACAGAAAATAATGCTTCACGCATACCGAACGCATTTCTGAAGCCAAACTGAGTGTCATCCAAGTCCTGCTCGCACTTATCGCGTATCTTGGCATGTATTATTTTAAGGAATAATTTAAGGACATAACTCATCAAGCTTATTAATCGATAGTCACTGCACTTCTTAGGGTATTGTTTTTTAGGTAATGTCACGAAGGTGTATTTTAGCCAATCTTGGGGTATATTCCCTGTGTCATATATAGAGTAAAATAACCTCAACAGGTAGTCAACATTTTCATTATCAAAGAGCTTCAACACCTCAACTGGAATATCGTCTGGTCCACACGCTTTTCTATGTTCTGAAGTCTTTATCGCAGGAAGAATTTCTGATTTTAAAATTGATGGTCCATGCAATTGATCGTTAGAAATATTAATGTCAGGTCTAATATCTTTGAATGTATCTTGAATACACTTTTCCCACGTTTGTAAAATATCTTTTTCATCCAATATCAATTATATATGTATTATATCAATAGATATATGTATGTGTAAAACATGTGCTTGACACAAAGGGCTCGAAATTACTTTATGGTTAGGCATCTTAATTTGTTTTATTTTTTTTATCTAGATTATAAATTAAACCCAGTTATATCACACAAATGGTGGCTTGGCGCTCTCTGTGTGCTTTCAGTAATAATAATAATTTGTACTGTGCTCGTGAACTGCGTAATGGCGAAAAACGGGCAATAGATATTGCTGAAGTGACCTTTGGGAGACAAAATTTAATTACTTGAAAATGTTATTGTAACATATCTAAAACTTAACAAACAATATTAGGAAAACAATTTTTTTTTTGTAAAAATGTTTGAAACGTCTAAAATTTAATTTAAAAATCACAAAATTCCGGTCGAGTCTCAACCAAGCACTCTCAAGTATTTACGCTCCGCATATTTCCGCTCACAGTATTTAGTAAACTCTTTTGAGCGTATTGTGTACGATCAAATTTATATAACTATTGTCCGCAGCAAACAAAATCAATAACATGGTTTTTTACAAAAAAGGTCAATACAAACAAACTTAGTCAACTTTACTGAATGCTTAACTAGCAATACGGATAATGGACACCAAGTAGATGTTATCTACACAGATTACTCGAAAGCTTTCGATAAAGTCAACCACTCTATCCTCATTAAAAAATTACACCAATTAGGAATCAACTTCATATCTGCATAGAAGACTACAGTGCATATCAGTTGAGGGAACTAAGTCTAGCTTTTTTAATGTGCCGTCTGGCGTACCGCAAGGTTCTCACTTGGGGCCATTATAAATTTATAAATGATATTTATAAATGTTTTTTACATGCTAAATACCTAGCATATGCAGATGTCAAAAAAACATACTTAGTAATCAAATCTATCAATGACTGCATAAAACTTCAAGAAGACCTAAATCGTCTTTTTGCATACTGTAAATTAAAAAAAAAATAATCCTAAACATTTCTAAGTGCAACAAATTATCTTTTGCGTGTAACCAAAATAAAATTTCTTTTAATTATAACTTTCATGATACACATGTCAATGGAATAGAATCAATCCGTGAGCTTGGGGTAGTACTGGATGTAAAACTAAATTTTATCAAACACATTAACATAGTAATCAACAAAGCCAATAAAATGTTGGGATTTATAATTCGCGTATCTAAACCGTTTCGCAATATTAAAACTCTGTATTCCCTTTACACCACGTATATCCACCCCCACTTAGAATACTGCACACTCATTTGGGCACCGTTCTACCAATGCCATATAGACAGAATCGAAATTGTGCAAAACAAATTTTTTTAACACATAAATTATAAATTAAAATTACTCTTTGCAAATAACACCGAATCCTTAAAATTTCACAACTTTACTCCACTTCAAACACGAAGATTAATATCTGATCAAATATTTTTATACAAAATTCTGAATAACGGCATGGACTCTCCTGAACTCGTATATTATTTAAGAATTCACATACCTACAAGGCCAACCAGACTAATCCATTTTTTTCATCTGCCCGCGTGCAGAACCAACCTTAGAAAAAATTATCCAATCCCCCGTATATGCGCGCAATATAACACGCAATTTAACATTATCGATATTCTTAATAATACTCTTGTGAAATACCGAAACGAAGTCAAGCGTACGACCACAAATGTTAATTAGATTAATGCACAACTATATAAAAGGTACAGCATGAGCATCTCCTATCCCCATCTCATCTTCCTCTGCCTCTTGCTCTTTCCTATTCCTTCTTCCTTCCAATATACTTGTTTTGGAAGTTTTGAGAAGTTTTTGACTTTCATTCGTACGTTTACTGACGTTAAAAGGCGTTATTTCCTCCCGGAGAATTTAAAAAAATACTTTAAAGTTATTTAAATTTAAGATTTTACAAATATTTTTTTACTTTTCTGTTTACTACGTTTTTTATACAATAAACTACTTTTAATAAGTAAAATTTTCAAAATTTTAAGCAACCCCCGACACAAAAAATAGCTGATGATTTTCATAAATTGTAGCTAAGAACCATCTCGATCACGTCAGCTTTCAAACAATAAAAAAACGCATCATAATCGGTCCATTCTTTTAGGAGCTACGATGCCACAGACAGACACACAGAAAGTCAAACTTATAACACTGCTCCTTGCGTCGGGGGTTAAAAATGCAATAAATGTTTAATTTATTTTTATATTTCACCTTTGCCAAAGCTTAATTTTTCGTGAAATAATGTCATTTTTAAATGAAAAATAATGTAAATATTCATATTTAATTATTTTTCTGAATCCAAAATTTTGCATACTTCTCGAATTTTTTTTACATCGCTTGCAATTTTGGTACATTTTTTCCGTCCATTACTCTTGACTAACTAATAAATTATACATTTTTTACAGAAAAGAGAGGTTGTTTGAAGATTCCGAAGAATATTTTAAGAAAATCAAACTGGTTGAACGTGATCTTGAACCGACTCTGCCTCCGCCTCCTCCTCCTCCCGCCCGGAAGCCTCCGCCTCCTCCTCCTCCCGCCCGGAAGCCTCCGCCTCCTCCCGCCCGGAAGCCTCCGCCTCCGCCTCCTGCCGCCGGGAAGGTGCCACCGAAGGGGGGGGCACAGAAGGGGGGGGCACAGAAGGGGGCGGCGCCAGCGGCAGAGTTAACAACGGCAGCATCAACCAGCTCCACCATGACCTCAAGAACTACCAAGTCGGCTGCACGGCGTTCTTGCTCTCCTAACCACATGTTGCTGTTTATTAACTGCCTTGTAGTGGCGTTTAACTCACTCCATTAGAAAACAAATAAATTAAATTCTCTTTTCCAAAATTCCTGCAAATAATATGTTATACAGTTATGTACCTTGTGCGCGTGGTGTATGCATTTAGTGCGCGTGGTGTATACATTTAGTGTGCGTGGGATGTGCATTGTGTGCATTATGTTTGAATAATCTGGGTGTCCTCTGGTCGTGGTGTGGACGGATGCATCCTCTGTGCCTAGTGTGTGTGCATTGTATACTTTGGCAACTTCTGGTCATGGTGTGGACGTACGCATCCTCTGTACCTAGTGTGTGTGCATTGTATACTTCGGAAACCTCTGGTCATGGTGTGGACGTATGCATCCTCTGTGCCTAGTGCGTGTCCATTATATACTTAGGGAACCTCTGGTCGTGGTGTGGACGTATGCATCCTCTGTGCCTAGTGTGTGTGCATTGTGTACTTGGCAACCTCTGGTCGTGGTGTAAACGTACGCATCATCGGTGCCCAGTGTGTGTGCATTGTATACTTTGGCAACTTCTGGTCGTGGTGTGGACGTACGCATCCTCTGTACCTAGTGTGTGTGCATTGTATACATTGACTACCTCTGGTCGTGGTGTGGACATATGCATCCTCTGTTCCTAAGTTGTGTACATGTTCATAGCGCATTAAGTAAGCCAATGGGACAAAAAATAATTCTTTCTGCATAATACAAAAATATCTTTAGCAGCGTTGTGACTTGAAACTCGGTGAAACGAAAAAGAGACCAACACATGCATCTTAAGGATTTAGCATGCGAGATAATGAGATAGAATAATCGGTTTCCTCTTTTTGCGGTGCTTCGTAGCCTCCCCACTCTTGTCTACTTTAATTTTCTGAAGGTTTGCATGTGAACTGCACACTTGTTATTTTTTTTAATTATTAATTATTTCTAGAATTTGATACTACGCATGCCAAATTTTTTACAATTTTTTATTATTTCTTTTCAATAAACAAACTGAAAAACTACAATGTTTTTTATTATTTGTCAACATACACAGTGTAAGTATACATAGTTACCGTGCTATATTTTCTTGAAGCATTTAAATGGGGCATTTAATAAAAATATATCGGTCCAATATTATTTATACTATTTATAAATGATGTCACTTCCATATTTTCTAATGTTAACATATTATTATTTGCTGATAAGAAAATGTATAAAATCATTAAAAATACGTATGACTGTTTGTCCCCACAAACAAAATTTATTAAATTCGCAGAGTGGTGTACAATTAACACTTAACATTAAAAAATGTCAAATCATAAGTTTTTTTTACAATAAAAAACCCTAAAAAATATAGCTATTCACTTAACAATCACAATTTATTGTCAGTACCAGTAATAAGGGACCTCGGAATAACCTTCGACACTAAACTACTATTTACCAACCACATTGATATCATTACTAGTAAGGCAATGCAAATACTGGGCTTCATTTTAAGAATTTGTAAAGATTTAAAAAATATCCAAACATTTAAACTACTATATACAACTCTGGTTAGAAGTCATTTAGAATATAATTCCACCATTTGGAACCCTTCCTACAAAAGCCACGCAAACTTCATTGAAAGAATCCAACGCAAATTTCTCAGATCAATTAATTTTAAATTAGGAATTCCCACGGTTGACATAAACTATGATTCTCTATCACAAAAAATGCGACTCTTATCGTTAAAAGATAGAAGAATACTCTGTGGCGTAGCGTGCCTTGGAGGGGCCTTGTATCAAGATTAGTTGGGGCCCTTATTATTGCTCGGTACCTACAATACGTGATCAGGTTTTTTCATGTATTAAAGGTTGCCATTGTTCTTTCAAAAAACAAAATTCACCCTTCGCTACTGGTAGATAAATATGTAGTACTTACTTAAGCGAATTCGCTTAAACGGGGGAATCCCGCAATAACCGATTTAGGATGTTGCCAACTTTTGGGCGCACGCTTAACCCGGGAAAAAAGAGATTGCTTTTTTTGACTTTTGTCACTTCTGAAGTGTAAACTCTGTTTTTTTCCCGGGAAGCACGAGATTAAGTGAAATTGTGTATAACATTTAACTAATTTTTGATTTCACACTTTAGGGGCCCCTGTAGCCCGGGGGCCCCGTATCATTGATACGGCTGATACTGCGGTAGCAGTATTTACCATATAGTAAATAGTAATAGCAGTATTTACCATATAGTAGCAGTATTTTATTTTACCCCTTGAATATTCAATGATCTTATTTATTTTTTTTAATAAAAAATTACTGGTTTGACTCCCCTGAATTGGTTTCGCTAATAAATTATCATGTACCTTCAAAGAGATATACACATAGAGGCGCTGCGCCTTACAAATATTTTCGAAATTCGTGTTCGTATCAGGCTGGCGGAGGTTTACGGGCGGGGTAATTCGGCAATTTCCGTCTTCTACCGAACTAAAACATGTGGTCCGAAGGCCACGAAACCGATTGCAAAGCAGGGGTTTACAGACTTTTCAAGTAGAGGGCCGCATACAACGACATCAAATTTCATCAATTATATTATTCAACCTAGTTATTTTTTACAGTTTGCAATGTCTTTTTTTTTTTTAAATTATTTATTAACCAAGATAATATAAGCACAAAAATACTTTTTTTTTTACAGTTTGTAGTACCTACAATTTATTTTAGTATTATTTTTTTGGTATATACCACCTCACTAGGCTGAGCCTGTTCCGAGGTGGCAGGAATTTAATGAAATTTTGATTACTTTATCTTGTAGGATAAAATTAAAAATTTGCATTTGAAAAGATAAATTGAATGAAGGGAAAATAAAAAGAAAAGAAAATGAGAAATGTTGAGAAATATAACAAATAAGAAATATTAAAATATAAAATAATTATTTAAGAATAATAAGAAATACAAAAAAATAAAAATAAATATTATTGTTTGATAGGAAAAGAGAAAGATATAGGCGTTTAGTTGGTTGTTATATTGAATAATTTATCTGCCCGCAGTATACAATGCCTTTGTTGAATATCCACGTATAAATTTTGGTTTTTAGATTAACATTTTTTGTCATATGAATATCTTTAATATCTGTTTCAATTAAATTTAAAAATTTTGGAGCCAAATTATGGTAATGTCTTTGTCCATAGGTAGTATTTGTCTTTGGAGTCATGTGTTGGTGTCTGTGTCTTGTGTCGTAATTATGTTGTGCAGTATGACGGTTTAGTTTGTCTTTTTGGTAATGTATAGATATAATTTTGATGTACAGTTGTTGTATGTTCAATACAGCAAAGTCCTTAAATAACTGTATTGTCGAAAATCTATAAGGTCTTTTTGTAATAACTTTAATTAAAGCTTTTTGTGCTTTGTCGAGAGGGTCCATATTAGTTTTAGCAGCACCACCCCAACCAATCATACCGTGAGTGATAATTGATTGGGCTAGCGCGTAGTATATCGTTTTTAGAGTCTTCATTGGCATTATGTTTCGTATGTTTTTAAAAAAATATATAAGTTTTCTAACTTTACCCGCTGTTTTATTTATTTGTTCTGTTCATCTAAAATAGTTATCAATATAAATGCCTAAGTACTTGATTACCTGAGTCCGAGTTAGTGGGTTGCATAGACAGTTTTTTTTGGATGTGCAGTCATGTATGGTTAAGCTTTCATCAAGTCTTGGTTGTCGTCTGGAATCTATGGTAAAAGTCATGTACTTTGTTTTGTCAGTATTTAATGTCAGTAGGTTGTTGTCTAACCAATATTTAATCCTATTTATTCCTTCTGTAGCTTTCTTGTTTACACTTGTCCAAGAGTCAGAAGTGAAAATAAGAACAGTGTCATCCGCAAAGCAAATAACATCTCCGCTAATGTCGAGCTGGCACAAGGAATTTATGTATAGTAAAAATAGGATGGGTCCTAATGTACTTCCTTGGGGAACTCCATAAGTAATGTGTCGGTTTTCGCTTGTTACGTTGCCTACTTTTAGCGAGTGGCTGCGGTCAGTTATATATGATTTGAACCAGTCGTACGCAGAATTTTTAATACCTACGTTTTTTAGTTTTTTAAGGAGGATTTTATGAGACACCGTGTCAAAGGCTTTGCTTGGATCGAGAAAAACGGCAATGCAGCTTTTTTTTTGGTCAACATTTTTTAAAATGGTTTCTGTTACTCTTAATATTGCATCCTGTACTCCCATATTCTTTCGAAAACCATACTGATTTTCTGATAAGATTTTGTGTTTGTCTAAGTAGTCTACAAGTTGGATTTTCACTAGATTTTCGAGCACTTTTGTGAGCACATTTAAAAGTGAGATAGGTCTATAGTTTGAGGGATTATTTTTTTCTCCGGATTTGTAAATAGGTACTATGTTTGCTTTTTTAAAGTGGCTGGGGAATATGCCGCTAGTAATACTAACATTACAGATATAGGTGAAGGGAAGAGCTATTTGATATTTTATTTCTTTTATTAGTTTAGTGTCAAGTTTGTCGAGTCCAGTCGCGCAGTCATTTCTCAGTCGTCTATTTATATGTTGTATTATGTCTTTGATTTGGAAAGTTTCTACTCTAAAGTTATTGTTATTTTGGGCATTAGTGGTATATTTCTTAGCAAGTGTATATTCGTCCGTATTCATTTTATTTAAAAGTTTTTGGGCTAATTTTTGACCAATGTCTGCGAAATGATTATTTAACGTGTTAGCCATATCAGTCTGGTCAGTTATTATTGTATCATTAATTTGTATTTGTTTAAAATTTGCTGCTGGTTTCTTATTTATATTGTTAATTTCCTTCACTGCGTTCCATAATACCTTCGGGTTTTCTTTGTTTTCTTCAATTTTGCGTCTATAGTAGTCTTCTTTAGTCTGTTTCACTATTGATCGGCAGATGTTTCTATATTTTTTGTAGTAGTTTTGGAGCTTGATGTTACTCGGCGAGTTTGATGACTGTTTATGTAGTTTATCACGCTTATGTAAACATTTCACCAAGTTCACATTGATCCAAGGTTTAATTTTTCTATTTTTGTGTACTATATTTCGAAAGGTTGTGTATTTTAGCACACTAGTATTTATTTGTTCGGTGAACTTCATCATTGCAGCATTAACATCTGTTTCAGTCAAAATATTTGTCCAGGTCATTGAATCAAGAGATGATCTAATAGAGTCATAGTCTGTGTATTTCAGTTGCGTTGTGTTTTGTTGATTGTCTTGTTTGTGGTTATTTGTGTTGGAAAGGGCGATCATTGTAGCAAAGTGGTCAGTTACTGTTGTATTTATAATAGTTGCAGATATATTAAATTTTGTCCTTACATAAATGTGATCTATACACGTCTGTGACGTAGGCGTGACTCTGGTTGGTAAGTTGATAGCAGATCGAAGACCGTAGCTTGCAAGAACACATTCATAGTCATCAGCTTGGTAGTGCCTGTCTCCAATTATATTTATATTCAGGTCTCCCGCAATGATGCAGTTTTTGAATTTATTATTGCTCTGGAGATGTTCGTTAAGTGAAATTAGAAACTGAGATACATTATTCTGTGATGGAGACCGATATATAGCGATGATGGTAACGGAATCAAGACATTGTATGCACACACTGTTTGCTTCTAGTATATTAGTGGGTATCACTGAACCAAAAATTGAATATGTCTATTTTCGGACTTTCGAAATCACTGGTTTAATACAAATATTTTTTACAAAAATCTTTAGATTAACCTTAATTACTATAAAAGACAACTTTTTGCATTCGATGCGATGGAAAATACTTCATTAAAAATTTCAATTACGAGTATGACATCGCGCCATCATACATAGCTGAACACCGAGCGCGAGCCGCCATGTAAAGGTAACGCAACGAAAGATGAGCACAATAAAAATGCTTAGAATTGATGTATTGGTCTTTCTGTGTAAACGTCAAGTGACGCCCACTAATAGATAAGGTTCTCTGTCTTGCTTACGCTCACTTATTGTAACTAGTTAGAAGAGAGGCAAGTTTTAACGACACCCTTACGGACTGCACTTATGGGGTGTCCTATTCATTCAGTTCGTAATTTGATTTAAACATACGTGCACGTACATATCGCAAGTGAAATAATTATTAATTTTTAAATCTGATATAATAAATAGTTTTCATTATTTTTAATTCGAATCTTTATTAGTAGATTTACAGAGTGTTTTTAAAGTGTGCAAGTGTAATATTTATTACGACATCATGGAGTCCTGTTTCAAAACGGGACTTGGCAAATCACTGAATGGACAAAATGTCATGAAATTTTATTCCGCGTGTTTAATTATTTTATGCATAATATTAAAAACGGTGGCCAATTTTTAAGCATGAATGACTTAAACGATTTGACGTCTGAGGCAACTGGAGTATCGCAGACTAGTATTCGACGTATTGTAACTGGAATGGCAAAGGAAGCAGAAACATAACCGTCGTCATCGTCAACTCAACGAGAAACATTCAGCACACCAGGGAAGAAACGATGCAGACTATCAACCAAATCAGATGTAGATGATTTCGATAAGGAAGTTATTAGAAGATGTGTCTATGATTTTCATTTAGTTCATAAGTCTTTGCCAACGATGAAAAATATTCATAGAGTTCTGAAAGGAGACATCGACTACGCATGGTGTATAACTACGTTAAGGAAAATTGTTCACAATTTGGGTTTTAGATGGAGAAAGACGGAAACAAACCGAAAGTTGCGTATGGAAAAAAAATGATATCCGACTTAAACGTACCACATATCTCACTAAATTAGAAGAATACAAGAATGACGGACGTCCAATTGTGTATTCTGACGAGACATACATTCACAGTACACCGAAAAACAATTAGGTACCTATAAATTTCGATTGCCGTAATTTCCGTGAATTAGGGTCATTACCAATGGAAGTTTGTTATTTACAGTATTCTTAAATAAATGGCTTAGAATTATTAGCAATACCATTGTCTTTTTTATGAATACCTACCCATTTGAATTCAATCCTGAAAATTATCACTTTTACTTAGTTTAGAAAAAAAAATGATAATCTTCAGTATTTCAATAAAGATGTTGTAAAACAAAATAAGTTTTATATGACTGACTTTAAAACGCTTTGACTTCGAATTCTCAATTGTGAAATAATCATTATTTTTTTTTAAAGCCTAAAACGAAACACGCTGAATGAAAGTTTTGCATCTGTGTGAGTACTGTGATGAAATCAACTTAACTTGCGAGACCTATACTTACCTAAGTATACCTGCCAAAATGCAAGTGTCCTTAGCCTGAGGGCACACCGTAGTAAGGACTCGAACGTTCAACGGTCTGAATGATCCGTTCCATACATTGTATGAACATCTTTTACACATACGCTTGCCAGATGCGTTTCAAATGACCAAAACAAAAATATTGGTCCAACGGAAGGGTTGTCACAACCAACGATAATATTAAAATACATTTTTATTAATAATTAAATTTACTACATGACATAATACACTTTATATACACAAAAAGAAAAAAACATATATAGTTCAATCTTATAATTAATATCTTGGAGTAAATTACCACAAAGTATCAGAAATATAAAAATCACTCGGAAATGTAAAAAAAAACAGCCAGAAAAGAAATAAATTATCGTAGAAAGCAAACACTTTGTGGCTTGACATTATATAGAATGAAACAAGTACTTTGTTTAAAAACCACTTTATTTGTATTTATATTCGTCGACCGGTTTCGGTTGAACTCAACCTTCTTCAGGACAATAAACATATAAACTTATTGTCCTGAAGAAGGTTGAGTTCAACCGAAACCGGTCGACGAATATAAATACAAATAAAGTGGTTTTTAAACAAAGTACTTGTTTCATTCTATAGAAAAGAAATAACATTATAACACCTACTCCTTATGGAAAATTACCTCAAAGGGGATGTGTGAACTTAGTTTCCTTCAAACAACATGAGCTTAGTCAATTTTTGTCTGTTGGAAATTTTAGAGATTGGGTCTGTTTTGGCTGCATGATATAGTTTAATATTGGAATAAGTTTGAATGATGGCGCGAATTAAATGGATTCTATGGTTATGGGTAGCTGGATTTTCAAGGGAGCGCTGAGATAAACTATGAAAAACATCATAATTAACGAAACACTTCAGAGCTTTAGCAGTAATAAAATCGAGGTTATATTTTCCTGTTAAATCCTTGCCGCACCTTTCCTTAATAAGGTGGCGAATCAACGATTCTGTGGTAGAACACACTTTAAACACGTCTTGCGTACATTAACACAATCCACCCACATCTTTTAAAGTTATAACTTTTTGAAACCACATTGAAGCTTTCACCCACCTATTCCCACCCCGGTATAGGCGACTTATGGTCGCCCCTTCGGAGTTCTCGCAAGAATCTAATTTTTTGAATGAACGACTCTACATTTAAAATATGTAACGATTCTAGAACTTCAATGTCCCCGCATACGTTGTTAGAGGGCGGTATGCAGGCGCGCCTACAGGAATGTACTGTGATGGTCAATTCTACAATTCTAAAGCCCATGAAGGTAATCACTGCTAAAGCAGTGAGCCCCATGGACAGTCAAACAAGGTGTTAGTAACAAAACTAGGTAATAGAGAAAATATAAGGAAAAAACAAAATGAACGACAACCGTCATGAGTGGGAAACTCATGGCGGCGAAGGACCACACAATGATCCAGCAGGCAGCACCGTGCACTGTACATAAAAAAAGGAAGAAAAAATAAACATATATACAATGTAGAACTGGTGTTACCGAAATCCAGCCACCGGCAGTCCCAGAGACAGTGAAGAAGGCTGGTTGTCAGGCCTCCCGATAACCAGCAGCGTCGTCCGTAAGCCAGCTACCCGGTGGTGCCTAGACGAGGAGTGTGTGGAAATCAAAAAGAAAACCCTAGGGAGAGAAGCGTCGGGTCGCTGGAGGCGGGACGGACAGCTTTCGGATGACGTTTAGCCCTCTCCCCAACCTCTTCATGTCACGAGGGTTAGCGCGGTGGCCGGGTGCAGCCCCACCAGTTCCAAGAGATCGGTAATGGCACGTACACGGGGACACGTTCTAGGGTCCGACCCCTTAAACGGGGATAAGGACGATACAAAACGGGCAACGGAGTTCAGTTCTCTCTCGCTAAACAAAAATAAAAGAAATGAAAAAAATAATAATAATAAAAAACAGTAAGGCAACCAAGAAAACCAAAATAATATAAAATAGGCATGTGCGTTTAATTACGCTATATGTATCAGGAACCAAAGAGCCTAAAGTATAAATAAAAATGTTTAAAAAAATATGTGTAAAAAAAAAAAAAGAAGACATGAGCGTAAAATGCAAAAAAAAGCAAACTGTAAAAAAAACATAAAAAATATACATACTGTACAGTATTCAATTATAAAAGTCGAGGGTATAAACAATAAACATAAAAGTGTAAAATAAAAAACAAAGAACAAAAAAACAAAAAAAACTGTACATCCTTGGCAAATTAAGATGATAGAGTCATATGAGATAGTCCGTGGTAAAACAGGAACAAGTACACCTGGTGTCAAAGTCAACTAGTCAGCGATTCTAAGCTTAGGCCATCTCTCAACCCAGATCCTTGCAAATTTCTTCAGACACTCGAAGTTCGTCTTATTCGAAACCAGATCAGTATTCCATACTGGTCTGATAGGTACGTTTTTGAAACCACAGCTTGTTATTGGAGACCAAGCTTTCAACACATTGCTCGCATTTAATTTGTCTAATCAATTTTCGAGAAACAAATCCAGATATATAGCCGACCATTTGGTTTGCTTAAATAGTTTGATTGCGATTTAGAAGTTCACAAAAAAATTCACAATTATTAGCTGCCTCCAGGTCAGAATGAAGTTCTGAATGAAGTTCTGGATAAATATTATCTTTATGGGTATTGTCATGTCTGTACATCACGTAGGTAGTGTTTATGAAATTAACTGAAGAGATGTTTAAAATTATGAAATTATCTAAAGGAATGCAATTTCCTGTAAATGAATCGCGCAGCTCTAAAAGGTTAAGTATTTTTTTGTATGCCGTTTTAAATTCTAATACATTTGGATTGTTATTATGTCCTTCGTGTTTTCTCACGCACCCAAAAAATAGTTCTAAATGATCTTGGCTGATCCTATATGTTGAGATGTATGATAAATTTTTTCTCTCTTCTATTAAATTACCAAATAAACCTTTCAAACTTTCGATGCATATAATTAAGCCAAGAAAACCTGTTTTTCTGCCAGATTCTACTAACAATTTTTTCTTGATCTTCAAAATAATTTTAGGTTCAAGGTTTATTTGGTTTGATATTGTAATATTACTTTTGTAACATGATAAGGAAAGAATGTAGGTTTTAACTTTCTCCAAGAAACTAAAAATTTCACACATATTTTTGGGATCTAAAGGACGTTTATAACCGTACGAATTATATTTTTGGGAATTTAGTATATCAGAGTGAGTATATCTATGAGAGTTCAGAAATGACGAAGATTTCAATTCATCACAAAGTTAAGGCTTTAGCTACGTTGGAACGCAGCAATTGTGTCGCTAATTTAACTTTCCTTATTTGGTTTCTGAAGTATATATGTCGTGGTATGATTTTATTGGCAAATCTGAGACCTTCGTTCTCTTGCAATTTATTTAAATTTATGAGAAGCTGCCATTTTACTTCATTGCCATCCTTGTCAAATAAAAGTTTTTTAGATTCAAACGTGTTTCTCACCAATTTTTTCACCAATTTTATCATGAGGATCTAGAAAAATGAATACCTTTGCCTGAGTGGAAGGGTGAGGAAAATGTGTTATAATGTTGTTTGTGTCTGTTAATCGACAACTTAGTACATTGGCAGCTTTTAGGTTGGCCGAGCACCCATCAAAAGTAATACTTACAATTTCTACGCCTACGCGATTACACTTCTGAAGGCACGTATTTACCAAATTTGCTTTGAATTCAGTGGTCACGGAATTAATTAAAAAATAACCAACTGGTATTTTCCAGTTTTCGGTTAAAGAAACTACCATAAACACTAAAGCCTGTTTCGCTATTTGGTCACTACCTCCTGTACCTAAACCAATATCCGTCAACCCAATAATTTTTTGGTTATGATACAATTTTTGATGGCGAATGGCCATTTCGTCAAAAACTAGTGAGCATATAACTTGGTTTTTTGCTAAGTCACACTTCGCTTTAAGTGCCTTAAAAGCCTCAACTGAAAAACCAATCTCGGCGTCAATAGATCCGTACCATCTACTGAGAGTGCGTGGATGGGGCAACTTCTTTTCAAACGTTTGTCGGATATATCGATATGCGGCTGGTGAGTAATAATTTAAAGTTAATGAAAATTTTTGAGTATTTAGATTTTTTTTTGGTTTTACGTAGAGCAGAATATAATTCCATTACTTCGGGACTAGCATCTAATTTATTGTCTCTTTCATCGTCAAGTAAGCTTTTTGTTTCACTATTTCTTATCAATGCTAACAAAGCGCGGCACTTTTTAGCGATTCGCTGTTTTTGGCGGCGAGTTTTTATGTATTTTTTCGTTAGTTCTTCTTTGAATAAAATATTTTTTCTCACTTTCCTCTTCAATGCGATTTTTCTAGGGGAATCAAAAATTGACTCGGATTCTGAAACGGACTCAAGTTCAGATGAAGAAGCGTACACACTTCTATTGGGCGTCGATGTTAACGTATCGCTGAGCTGAAATGAAATAAAGCAAAATTGAAGTCATTGAAGAAAAAAATTCGAATATCGGTCAGGTACACAATTTTCCAAAACAACAGTGTCGACTTTCTGACTTGTAAACCTACCTTGATCAGCGCCGGATCTGCCATACGTTCAAAAACCTGGCGCCAACTCCGAAGGGGCGCCGTGAGAAAATAAATATTGTATTAAAATTTAGTTATAATATTCCCTGAATCGTTTAAAAATTACCCATAGTATGAAATAATTTATACGCTCTAGCAACACTTTCCAAAGAAATAGAATGCGCACGCATCAGGTAGGAATCAACGGCTTACGAATGTATAGTCAGTTACAGAATTTTTTTACAAATTCCATATATTTAGTTTAAACGTAAGATCTATTTTTCCATATATCTTTTACGACGAATGGGTGCGATCCAAATTCAATAACCAATCACAGCGCGGTATTTTTGTTCTAGTGAATCAAACAAACCGACTTGCGCCTTTCAAAATGCTGACAATTTTAGTTAGTGTGTCGTCCGTACGCTCGCTATTGTTTTATTTTGTACGATTTAAGTCTCTAGGAGAAGGTTGTTAAAGACCATTTTCTTATGAAATCTTCAGTAAATTCCATTAACAAAAGCATCGCACGGTTTGCAGGAGTTGCAGGTTGCAACGTGTTGACAGTTTCAAGATTGATGAATACCTCACAAGAGTCCCAACTGCTCCCGTCTGAAGCCAGTGAGACTATGGCATCCCCAATTGGGGTATGTTGTGAGGCTGAGGGTAGTGGGGAGGGGAAGGAGATAGGGAAGAGGAAGGTGGGGAAGTACCCGGCTATTCAGATCTAGTCACCAAACACGGCTAATGCCGTTTCAAGCAACGTTTTAATTCTGAATGGTGGTCTTACACCAGGGCGATACAGAGAGTATCTTCCACTCTGTTGATACCATACGTCAGTGTTTAGTGTTTGTATTGTATTTGTTCGCTCAATTTGGTGTTAGTTCGCTCAACACAGGGGAAATGCAAGGTACAAATTTGAGGTTATATTCTTATTAGATTTTAGAGCTAGTCAGAAGCTGTAGATGCTATTCTTGTGTTGTACGTTGTCATGAGAACGTATTTGTATTTGATTTTTCTATTAATATTGGCGTTGGGTATATACATAAACGCATTAAATCTCAAGAATGTCTAATGGACCTAGTTCAGCGAAACCACGCATTGTCTCGTAACCTATATTTTAAATCATGGCACGGGTACAAACAAACAAGTCGTTGTATTATTTTAAAGCATAACTTGCAAAAAGAGTTTTTTCTAAAATAATTAAAATAGCACCATAATTTTATGTTTACCCAATAGATTCAGAGAGTATGAGGCTCCTGGCGATTCTATCTTTAAAAAAAACGAGTGTGTGAGCTACCGCCAGGTCACTTGGAAAAGTTACACCCTTTATATGTCTTGATTTTATTTGATAAATTAGTGTATTGGGGTGAACGAATTTTTAATCAAAATAAAAAAGTTGGAGGGGGGGGGGGGGGGGGGGGGGGTCGCCATCGGTATCTACTGCATAGGGCGCCAGATTTCGTAGATCCTGCCCTTCCTTGATACATGGTACAGCTGCTGTGTTTTTTAGGTTAACCCTTCCGGTTTTAGTGGTATATTTATCCGATTCATTAAAGTGGTTGGAACAAATTCGGGAGTATTCTTTCGGAAGCCAAACATCTTCACTTCGCTCCCTCTGGACGAATTTGATCCATTGCTCCGCCTTATCGTGAGTTTGGCGCGGGAACCTAAAAAAAAAAAATTTAGGTGTATTCTGAAGGTACAACAAAGATTCTACTTCAGTTATATTAAGTTCCTTCAGTCTAGTTTTGCATATCTCATACACACAAAACTGAAGTAAAGTAATGTAATCCAATATCAAAACAAATAGACGACGTTGCTCGAATACATTACAATTTACGAAACAAAAACTTAGAGCAAGGTTAAATATCAATGTGCCAACACTAATTTAACGGATTGGTTTGTTCAGTACTAACTGGAGACATCTCATCGAAAGGCTCGGTATTCAGACCGCCGCGCCGTTTCTCTTACCCAAGCCGTATGTTTCAAAATATTATTAAAAATTAACAATGTTTTATAAATTTATGCAAAAAACAACAATTTTACCAAAAACTACCCATTTATCTTTTTAGGTACATGCTATTCAACAATATTTAAGATTCGTGGGAATTAAAAAAAAATACAACTAGCAATATCAGTAATATTGTCATATGTAATTTTTTTGGTAAATTTTGGATAGGGCCTGACACGCTTATTACGAATAATTTTTAGAAAAAAGCTTTATATTCGCCTTAATTACTATAAAAGGAAACTTTTTGCATTCAGGGAGGCGGAAAATTATGCATTTTAATTTTCAATTGCGCAAATCCAAAATTCACTTCGCGAACCGGTCGGCGACTGTCAGCGGCCATTAGGTACGTCACTGTTATGTTGGTATCACTGATGCATTAACAAGAGCTAAATACGACCATAGCCATCTTCGTGGGATACACAAAGAGGCGCGGAATTATGAAAAACAAAATTAATAATGTAGATAAACGAACCTCTAATCAGAATCACTTCAGAGTCTAGCTAAGGCACTGGAATGATGTTGGATTTCATTATCATCACGAATTTTTATTTTATTATCACGAAAAGTGGGTATTTATGTCACGGGAGACAAAAAACATGCAAAATATATACATTAACATTTTAATTTTGTTTTTATTTCAAAGACAATCAATCATAATTACACAAACCCGCTAGACAAACCCTGCTTTGCCAAATAAACCATTCAAAACCTGGGATATTTTTTAAAATTATGATGACATGCAGCTTTCGTAGTTTAACCTCAAAATTCCGTATTATCCGTGAGGTGGACTTAATGCATATTTACCATTATTTGTAATTACATTGAAAAAATAAAATTTTCAATGTAAAAAAACTTGCCTAAAGGCCTTTATTCATTTTATTTTCAGAATTTCGTCAAAGTAGTGCTTACCTAATGCGTATGTTTTATTTTTATTTTAGGCAACTTCTAGCTAATCGTTATTTTATGGTAATAATAAATATATATATACGAATAGAGTTTTGTTAACATTATAATTCTGTTGTGTTTTCATAATTCCGCGCCTCTTTTTGTATCCCACAAAGAAGGCTACGGTCGTATTTAGCTCTTGTTAATGCATCAGCGATACCAACATAACAGTGACGTACCCAATGGCCGCTGACAGTCGCCGGTCGGTTTTGGTTTTACGCAATTGAAAATTAATTTGCATAATTTTCCGCCTCCCGGAATGCAGAAAGTTTCCTCTTATAGTAATTAAGGCGAATCTAAAGTTTTTTTCTAAAAATTATTCATAATAAGCGTGTCAGGCCCTATCAAAAAATTACCATATTTTTTGCCAGAGTTAAAAATTTCCCTAGATTTTGTGATGATTTCCCTTTTCCCTAAAAAAATATTTTTCTCCCTAGACATCATCAGTGTTTTTGACTCACTAAATGTCTGAAACAGAGAAATGGAGGGGCCCGCACGAGAATGCAGGCCGTGGTTTTAATATCCCTGTGAAATACCGTTATGCCGTTAAACCACGTGTTGTTTGTTTGAATAGTGCAATAGGAAAGGAATTCTAAGAATTCTAACTGAAGCCATTGCGTCGAAAGGCTCGGCCGTCAGACCGTCCTTTCCTTTTACTCAAGCCCATGGTTTCATCCTTTTCCATCCTACTTCGATACGTCACACGCCAGCCACGCTCGACGGTTGTACTACTAACCATAAATATACCAAACCACCCACACTACTAATATGAAATGGAGGTAGCAACCTACGATTCCGTTAAACCAATTTATTCGCTAAATGTCTCATCTATGTGTATATATCTTTGTGTAGTGTAACCTTGTAGACTGACTCGACTCAAAACACCTTTTCATTGTGACAATACTTTGACGAACGCAGAACAAAACTCAATCATAAATCGCTTGCATATTTTAGGCTATAAATATGCTAATATCGATCACGCCGCCGGCAATCTGGCCTCATACAAAAGATGCATTAAACTAAAATTTGTTTGCTAGTACCACGTAAATATTATAATAATACATCATGTATACGCGTCAGTGATAGAGCCTACCTACTGAGTCTAGTGTTGACAAATTCTTACGTCTGCTATAATTTAATAAAAATCAACATAAAACTGTAGTGTACTAAACTTAAAGATCTAAACTATTCAAAATCAAAGATCGCGCTTCAAATCAGTGCGTTTATATCTTGTGAAGTGTTATTTTTTCATGTTCTTTGTCTTCACAAAGAAATTGCATGATAACTGTCAAAAAAAAAAAACAAATAATAAAAATAAAGCTGTCATTCTGTACTAAAACGAGCCAGCTGTAAAAAATACAAAAGTGTTAAAACTTTGTTGAAACTATCAGTATTATACATCATACAATCAATTTTTATTCACAGCTAAATCACGTTTTATAAATTAATTTCAACATGAATACACTATGCATCGTTTGTGGCAAAAATATTGACAGTCCAGCCGAATTCATATCTTGTGTTGTCTGTGAAAACGGCTACCATCTTGTTTGTGCCGAGATTGTGGAAAACTTACGTGGTGCTCGAAATCAACAATGGAAATGTAAAAAGTGTTCGAAAGGTTTTACTAAAAAGAGGGCTAAGAATATGATATGTGATGAAAAAATCGATCAAGAACCATCTAGCGGCAAACCTACCAAGCAGCTATCTCAACCTTCTAAATCTGTAATCGAGCAGTCAACTGACGCGGAGAAATTTCCTTCTTCAACCATAGATGGAGTAAGCGGAATACTTATGTCAGATTATTTCATTTTGGAGTTAAATAATTTCAAAAAAACCATTATGGATTTTGTTGAACAAAAATATGAATCGATTATCGCACAAAACAAAGAAATCCTTGATTCAATTCAATTTTTAGCGGATCAGCAAGACCATCTAAAAAAACGCATAACTGAAATTGAATCCTCGCAAGTAAAGGTCAATACTGATATGTTAGAATTTAAAAAACAAAACGCTGTATTAAATAGATTCGGGTACAAATCATGATTCTTAGTACGAATACAAAATTTCAGTTGATTTGGTGCCATAGGGCCAAAGTTATGGCCAAACCCAAGTAGTAAAAAAACAGACCCAAAGAATTGAAACGAGCGAACCCAAGTGTGAAAACCATGATATTTTTTTTTAAATCTTCTTTTGGTTGATTTTTGATTGATTCGTGATTCTTAGTAAGAACCAAAAATTTCAGTCGATTTGGTGCCATAGGGCCATAGTTATGGCCGAACCAAAGTTTGACAAAGTACCTAAAAAAACCATGAAAATTTTCTATGAAGAAAATTAAAATTCTTTTTTTGGCAGATTTTTTGATTGACTCGGGTACAGACCATGATTCTTAGGAAGTAAACAAAATTTCATCGATTTGGTGCCATAGGGCCAAAGTTATGGCCGAATCCAAGTATTAAAAAAACAGACCCCAAGTATTGAAACGAGCGAACCCAAGTGTGAAAACGATGATATTTTTTTCAAAATCTTCTTTTGGTTGATTTTTTAATTGATTCGGGTACAAACCATGATTCTTAGGAAGAATACAAAATTTCAGTCAATTTGGTGCCATAGGGCCATAGTTATAACCGAACCAAAAATGACAAAGTGCCTATAAAAACCACGAAAATTTTGTATGAAGAAAATTAAAATTCTTTTGTTGGCGATTTTTTGATTGATTCGGGTACAAACCATGATTCTTAGTAAGAATACAAAATTTCAGTCGATTTGGTGCCATAGTGCCAAAGTTATGGCCGTACCCAAGTATTAAAAACACCGACCCCAAGTATTTAAACGAGCGAACCCAATGGGAAAACCATGATATTTTTTTCAAAATCTTCTTTTGGTTGATTTTTTGATTGATTCGTGTACAGTTCATGATTCTTAGTAAGAATCAAAAATTTCAGTCGATTTGGTGCCATAAGGCCATAGTTATGGCCGAACCAAGGTTTGACAAAGTGCCTATAAAATCAACGAAAATTTTGTATGAAGAAAATTAAAATTCTTTTGTTGGCAGATTTTTTGATTGATTCGGGTACTGACTATGATTCTTAGAAAGAATACAAAATTTCATCGATTTGGTGCCAAAGTATTAAAAACACCGACCCCAAGTATCAAAACGAGCGAACCCAAGTGTGAAAACAATGATATTTTATTCAAAATCTTCTTTTGGTTGATTTTTTGATTGATTCGTGATTCTTAGTAAGATTCTTAGTAAGAACCAAAAATTTCAGTCGATTTGGTGCCATAGGGCCATAGTTATGGCCGAACACAAGTATTGAAAACACCGACCCCAAGTATTTAAATGAGCGAACTTTGGTTCGGCCATAGTTATGGCCGAACCAAAGTTTGACAAAGTGCCTATAAAAACCACGAAAATTTTCTATGAAGAAAATTAAAATTCTTTTTTTTGGCAGATTTTTTGCTTGACTCGGGTACAGACCATGATTTTTTGATTGATTCGGGTACAAATCATGATACTTAGTAAGAATACAAAATTTCAGTCGATATGGTGCCATAGTGCCAAAGTTATGGCCGAACCCAAGAATTAAAAACACCGACCCCAAGTATTAAAACGAGTGAACCCAAGTGTGAAAACCATGATATTTTTTTCAAAATCTTCTTTTGGTTGATTTTTTGATTGATTCGTGATTCTTAGTAAGATTCTTAGTACGAACCAAAAATTTCAGTCGATTTGGTGCCATAGTGCCAAAGTTATTGCCGAACCCAAGTATTAAAAACAACGACCCCAAGTATTGAAACAAGCGAACCCAAGTGTGAAAACGATGTTATTTTATTCAAAATCTTCTTTTGGTTGATTTTTTGATTGATTCGGGTACAGATCTCGATTCTTAGTAAGAATACAAAATTTCAGTCGATTTTGTACCATATAGCCATAGTTACGGCCGAACCAAAGTTTGTCAAAGTGCCTATAAAATCAACGAAAATTAGAATGAAGAAAATTAAAATTCTTTTGTTGGCAGATTTTTTGATTGATTCGTGTACAGTTCATGATTCTTAGTAAGAATACAATATTTCAGTCGATTTGGTGCCATAGTGCCAAAGTTATGGCTGAACCCAAGTATTAAAAACACCGACCCCAAGTATTAAAACGAGTGAACCCAAGTGTGAAGACCATGATATTTTTATCAAAATCTTCTTTTGGTTGATTTTTTGATTGATTCGTGATTCTTAGTAAGATTCTTAGTAAGAACCAAAAATGTCAGTCGATTTGGTGCCATAGGGCCATAGTTATGTCCGAACCAAAGTTAGACAAAGTGCCTATAAAAACCACGAAAATTTTCTATGAAGAAAATTAAAATTCTTTTTTTTGCAGATTATATATATGTATACAAAATTTCATTGATTTGGTGCCATAAGGCCAAAGTTATGGCCGAACCCAAGTATTAAAAAAACAGACCTTAAGTATTAAAACGAGCGAACCCAAGTGTGAAAACGATGATATTTTTTTTCAAAATCTTCTTTTGGTTGATTTTTTGATTGATTCGAGTACAAACCATGATTCTTAGGAATAATACAAAATTTCAGTCGATTTGGTGCCATAGGGCCATAGTTATGGCCGAACCAAAAATGACAAAGTGTCTATAAAAACCATGAAAATTTTGTATAAAAAAAATTAAAATTCTTTTATTGGCAGATTTTTTGATTGATTCGGGTACTGACCATGATTCTTAGGAAGAATACAAAATTTCATTGATTTGGTGCCATAGGGCCAAAGTTATGGCCGAACCCAAGTATTAAAAAAACAGACCCCAAGTATTGAAACGAGCGAACCCAAGTGTGAAAACGATGATATTTTTTTTGAAAATCTTCTTTTGGTTGATTTTTTGATTGATTCGAGTACAAACCATGATTCTTAGGAAAAATACAAAATTTCAGTCGATTTGGTGCCATAGGGCCATCGTTATGGCCGAACCAAAAATGACAAAGTGCCTATAAAACCATGAAAATTTTGTATAAAGAAAATTAAAATTCTTTTATTGGCAGATTTTTTGATTGATTCGGGTACTGACCATGATTCTTAGGAAGAATACAAAATTTCATCGATTTGGTGCCATAGTGCCAAAGTTAAGTCCAAACCCAAGTTTTAAAAACACCGACCCCAAGTATTGAAACGAGCGAACCCAAGTGTGAAAACGATGATATTTTTTTTGAAAATCTTCTTTTGGTTGATTTTTTTATTGATTCGGGTACAGATCATGATTCTTAGTACGAATACAAAATTTCAGTTGATTTGGTGCCATAGGGCCAAAGTAATGGCAAAACCCAAAAATTAAAAAAACAGACCCCAAGAATTAAAACGAGCGAACCCAAGTGTAAAAACCATGATATTTTTTTCAAAATTTTCTTTTGGATGATTTTTTTAATGATTCGGGTACATATCATGATTCTTAGTAAGAATACAAAATTTCAGTCAATTTGGTGCCATAGGGCCATAGTTATGGCCGAACCAAAGTTTGTCAAAGTGCCTATAAAATCAACGAAAATTTTGTATAAAGAAAATTAAAATTCTTTTATTGGCAGATTTTTTGATTGATTCGGGTACTGACCATGATTCTTAGGAAGAATACAAAATTTCATCGATTTGGTGCCATAGTGCCAAAGTTAAGTCCAAACCCAAGTTTTTAAAAAACAGACCCTAAGTATTAAAACGAGCGAACCCAAGTGTGAAAACGATGATATTTTTTTTCAAAATCTTCTTTTGGTTGATTTTTTGATTGATTCGAGTACAAACCATGATTCTTAGGAATAATACAAAATTTCAGTCGATTTGGTGCCATAGGGCCATAGTTATGGCCGAACCAAAAATGACAAAGTGCCTATAAAAACCATGAAAATTTTGTATAAAGAAAATTAAAATTCTTTTATTGGCAGATTTTTTGATTGATTCGGGTACTGACCATGATTCTTAGGAAGAATACAAAATTTCATTGATTTGGTGCCATAGGGCCAAAGTTATGGCCGAATCCAAGTATTAAAAAAACAGACCCCAAGTATTGAAACGAGCGAACCCAAGTGTGAAAACGATGATATTTTTTTTGAAAATCTTCTTTTGGTTGATTTTTTGATTGATTCGAGTACAAACCATGATTCTTAGGAAAAATACAAAATTTCAGTCGATTTGGTGCCATAGGGCCATCGTTATGGCCGAACCAAAAATGACAAAGTGCCTATAAAACCATGAAAATTTTGTATAAAGAAAATTAAAATTCTTTTATTGGCAGATTTTTTGATTGATTCGGGTACTGACCATGATTCTTAGGAAGAATACAAAATTTCATCGATTTGGTGCCATAGTGCCAAAGTTATGTCCAAACCCAAGTTTTAAAAACACCGACCCCAAGTATTGAAACGAGCGAACCCAAGTGTGAAAACGATGATATTTTTTTTGAAAATCTTCTTTTGGTTGATTTTTTGATTGATTCGGGTACAGATCATGATTCTTAGTACGAATACAAAATTTCAGTTGATTTGGTGCCATAGGGCCAAAGTAATGGCAAAACCCAAAAATTAAAAAAACAGACCCCAAGAATTAAAACGAGCGAACCCAAGTGTAAAAACCATGATATTTTTTTCAAAATTTTCTTTTGGATGATTTTTTTAATGATTCGGGTACATATCATGATTCTTAGTAAGAATACAAAATTTCAGTTGATTTGGTGCCATAGGGCCAAAGTAATGGCCAAACCCAAAAATTAAAAAAACAGACCCCAAGAATTGAAACGAGCGAACCCAAGTGTAAAAACCATGTTTTTTTTCTTCAAAATCTTCTTTTGGATGATTTTTTTAATGATTCGGGTACATATCATGATTCTTAGTAAGAATTCAAAATTTCAGTCAATTTGGTGCCATAGGGCCATAGTTATGGCCGAACCAAAGTTTGTCAAAGTGCCTATAAAATCAACGAAAATTTTGTATGAAGAAAATTAAAATTCTCTTGTTGGCAGATTTTTTGATTGATTCGGGTACTGACCATGATTCTTAGGAAGAATACAAAATTTCATCAATTTGGTGCCATAGTGCCAAAGTTAAGTCCAAACCCAAGTTTTAAAAACACCGACCCCAAGTATTGAAACGAGCGAACCAAAGTGTGAAAACGATGATATTTTATTCAAAATCTTCTTTTGGTTGATTTTTTGATTGATTCGGGTAGAGATCATGATTCTTAGAACGAATACAAAATTTCAGTTGATTTGGTGCCATAGGGCCAAAGTAATGGCAAAACCCAAAAATTAAAAAAACAGACCCCAAGAATTAAAACGAGCGAACCCAAGTGTAAAAACCATGATATTTTTTTCAAAATTTTCTTTTGGATGATTTTTTTAATGATTCGGGTACATATCATGATTCTTAGTAAGAATACAAAATTTCAGTTGATTTGGTGCCATAGGGCCAAAGTAATGGCCAAACCCAAAAATTAAAAAAACAGACCCCAAGAATTGAAACGAGCGAACCCAAGTGTAAAAACCATGTTTTTTTTCTTCAAAATCTTCTTTTGGATGATTTTTTTAATGATTCGGGTACATATCATGATTCTTAGTAAAAATTCAAAATTTCAGTCAATTTGGTGCCATAGGGCCATAGTTATGGCCGAACCAAAGTTTGTCAAAGTGCCTATAAAATCAACGAAAATTTTGTATGAAGAAAATTAAAATTCTCTTGTTGGCAGATTTTTTGATTGATTCGGGTACTGACCATGATTCTTAGGAAGAATACAAAATTTCATCAATTTGGTGCCATAGTGCCAAAGTTAAGTCCAAACCCAAGTTTTAAAAACACCGACCCCAAGTATTGAAACGAGCGAACCAAAGTGTGAAAACGATGATATTTTATTCAAAATCTTCTTTTGGTTGATTTTTTGATTGATTCGGGTACAGATCATGATTCTTAGTACGAATACAAAATTTCAGTTGATTTGGTGCCATAGGGCCAAAGTAATGGCCAAACCCAAAAATTAAAAAAACAGACCCCAAGAATTGAAACGAGCGAACCCAAGTGTAAAAACCATGATATTTTTTTCAAAATCTTCTTTTGGATGATTTTTTTAATGATTCGGGTACATATCATGATTCTTAGTAAGAATTCAAAATTTCAGTTGATTTGGTGCCATAGGGCCAAAGTAATGGCCAAACCCAAAAATTAAAAAAACAGACCCCAAGAATTGAAACGAGCGAACCCAAGTGTAAAAACCATGTTTTTTTTCTTCAAAATCTTCTTTTGGATGATTTTTTTAATGATTCGGGTACATATCATGATTCTTAGTAAGAATTCAAAATTTCAGTCAATTTGGTGCCATAAGGCCATAGTTATGGCCGAACCAAAGTTTGTCAAAGTGCCTATAAAATCAACGAAAATTTTGTATGAAGAAAATTAAAATTCTTTTGTTGGCAGATTTTTCGATTGATTCGGGTACAAATCATGATACTTAGTAAGAATTCAAAATTTCAATCGATTTGGTGCCATACGGCCATAGTTATGGCCGAACCAAAGTTTGACAAAGTGCCTATAAAAACCACGAAAATTTTCTATGAAGAAAATTAAAATTCTTTTTTTGGCAGATTTTTTGATTGACTCGGGTACAGACCATGATTCTTAGGAAGTATACAAAGATTCATCGATTTGGTGCCATAGGGCCAAAGTTATGGCCGAACCCAAGTATTAAAAAAACAGACCCCAAGTATTGAAACGAGCGAACCCATGTGTGAAAACGATGATATTTTTTTCAAAATCTTCTTTTGGTTTATTTTTTGATTGATTCGTGTACAGTTCATGATTTTTAGTAAGAATACAAAATTTCAATCGATTTGGTGCCATACGGCCATAGTTATGGCCAAACCAAAAATGACAAAGTGCCTATAAAAACCACGAAAATTTTGTATGAGGAAAATTAAAATTCTTTTGTTGGCGATTTTTTGATTGATTCGGGTACTGACCATGATTCTTAGGAAGAATAAAAAATTTCATCGATTTGGTGCCATAGTGCCAAAGTTATGGCCAAACCCAAGAATTAAAAACACCGACCCCAAGTATTGAAACGAGCGAACGGAAGTGTGAAAACGATGATATTTTTTTCAAAATCTTCTTTTGGTTGATTTTTTGATTGATTCGGGTACAGATCATGATTTTAGTAAGAATACAAAATTTCAGTCGATTTGGTGCCATAGGGCCATAGTTATGGCCGAACCAAAGTTTGTCAAAGTGCCTATAAAAACCATGAAAATTTTCTATGAAGAAAATTAAAATTCTTTTTTTGGCAGATTTTTTGATTGATTCGGGTACTGACCATGATTCTTAGGAAGAATACAAAATTTCATCGATTAGGTGCCATAGTGCCAAAGTTATGGCCAAACCCAAGAATTAAAAACACTCGGGTACAGACCATGATTCTTAGGAAGTATACAAAATTTCATCGATTTGGTGCCATAGTGCCAAAATGATGGCCAAACCCAAGTATTAAAAATACCGACCCCAAGTATTAAAACGAGTGAACCCATGATATTTTTTTCAAAATCTTCTTTTGGTTGATTTTTTGATTGATTCGTGATTCTTAGTAAGATTCTTAGAAAGAAACAAAAATTTCAGTCGATTTGGTGCAATAGGGCCATAGTTATGGCCGAACAAAAGATTGACAAAGTGCCTTTAAAAACCACGAAAATTTTCTATGTAGAAAATTAAAATTCTTCTGTTTGCAGATTTTCTTCTTGATTCGGGTACAGACCATGTGATAATGCCCCCCCCCCCCCTACGAAGTAAAACCTATCTTTTGATTTCCAAATGCTGCTACAGTACTACAGCTACAGGCGCAACCCCGCCCGGCCTTTAAAAGCTCGTAGCTCGCCCGTTCTCGCGTCTCTCCCCTGCATTTCTTTTGCAGCGCCTTCTCAACCCCATCACGTAATACTTTTATGCAAACGTGACGAGATGCTCTCAATTAATCAATTGTAATTAACCCCACAACGTTGTGTACTTTTTTGTTTTAGTGGTTTGGTATAGTTAATCCAATTTAATTAATAATTTATTTGTGGTAAACCCTTGTTTTTTTAGGTATGGCGTGTTACAATTTGCAAGGCTTCGAATAACAATGACTGAGTCTGACTAGCTTGAAAATTAACTAATTACCTATCTTTATTCATCCAGCTTCCTCCCCTAGCACCTGTTATACACCTACGCTCATCGACGACTAATTTTATTGAAGTAATCTGCATTTTCCCTCCTAGCATCTAGTATATAAATTTACATTCAAACGGCGAATTGAGAAGATCCTACCTTTCGATGCGATGTCACGTACTCTCTGCAGCTCTATAAAATGCTATCATGAAAATAATTTGACATTTATGTACATTCTAACAAAAGATTTACACTCAAAGCAGTACGGAGTGCAATAATTCTTCACTCACGGTTCTAGATGCAGTTTGTTAGTTAGCTAGCTTGTTTTATTTTGTTAATTTGATTCTACGGGTAGGTATTTTGGATTAACATGAGACAGAACATGTGCTGTTTAAATAATTGGACTCCTCCATAGCCCAACTGATAAGGTGATGGTCATAGGCCGCCGAATCAGCTTCCAATTCCAACGCCTCCGGAGAATGTTAAGGTCGCAAGCGACGAATGAAAATCGACATGTTTTGCCTTCTGTCGGGAAAGAGTTTGATGTGTGTTTCTGGATCATAGAGTGGTAATGGGAATAATATCGACCAATAAGCCGCCAAATTAAAAATATGTTGATGATGATGATGAGAGGTCATCTCATACCGTTTGATATGAGGGTCTGCTCCGATTAATGGCGTGATAGCCGATGTCAGGAACTGTTCAGGAAATGTGTGGGTGGCACGAGGTTTTGGATCGTGACATCCTACTCTGGATTGATGATGATGATGATGATTCTGAAGTTCTTCAGCATGCCGATGACTTGAGTTCCATTTACTCCTAAAGCACCGGCATAAACATTAAACCGAAGTTGATTAGACAATCGGCAATGTCAGGAGATCGGTGGGGCCGCTCTCTCCTCTGATCTGGCGATGTATGAATTTAATTAAGGAAGATTTTGATGTCACCGATCCTCGCCTTGGCAGTCACTCATGTCCTCAATAGTCCCGTTCTCCGTCCAGCACGCCGCCTCGAACCAGTAGAAATAATGATTACGTTTTTCCTAGGCACGCTACAAAAACATGCGCCAGCCTGCAATCGCGATGGTCATCGGTATTTGATTTGAATGAAAAATACGTCCTCTCGCATAACATACACAAGCGTAACTTGGGACCTTCCCCTATATGTGTCACGGGCATATGCTCTACGATAGGCGTACCCCAAGCTCAAACTCAAAATTTAGCTCAAAGAAGGAATGTCAAGCTCGGTTTCCAGGGTGCCGGGTCCGAGAATGAAAGGCACCAGGTCGTGAATCTGGCTTCCTTTCCTTCTATTTCCCCTGCTGCGCTTTCGTCCAGAGTACATTCCCACCCTGATGCTGGATGATCCCTATTCCTAGTGTGAGGGAGTTAAGAAAACTTATCCGAATTCCAACAAAGAAACGTCGAACCAGTAGAAATATGGATTACGTTTTTTCTAGGCACGTTACAAAAACATGCGCCAGCCTGCAATCGCGATGGTCATCGGTATTTGATTTGAATGAAAAATACGTCCTCTCGCATAACATACACAAGCGTAACTTGGGACCTTCCCCTATATGTGTCACGGGCATATGCTCTACGATAAGCGTACCCCAAGCTCAAACTCAAATATCAGCTCAAAGAAGGAAGGTCAAGCTCGGCGTCCAGGGTGCTGGGTCCAAGAATGAAAGGCACCAGGTCGTGAATCTGGCTTCCCTCCCTTCTATTTCCCCGGCTGCGCTTTCGTCCAGAGTACATTCCCACCCTGATGCTGGATGATCCCTATTCCTAGTGTGAGGGAGTTAAGAGAACTTTTGCTACTTATGTAGGTGGATATAACGCATTACGCTTAAAATATGAATACCTACCGACGGCTTCATTCAACCGACAATGTGAAAGTTTTTGCTAAATCGAATATCGAATAAAATATACCTACCTAAGCGTAAACCAAAAGGTGAGGATTATACGATAATTTTATGTATAGTCCTATGTAATAGACTTGTTGTGATACCTAAAATTTGGAATAAGATATGGGAAATTTTTAGGAGTGGGAATTTAATTATGTCAGATTTTGTTAGTAAGCAAAGATGCCCATGCTACGCACCTTCCATAAACTGTTATATTACCTAATAATGCCTTTGCCTAAACCCTTTCCTAAATATAGTCCCCTAGCTACGTTTAAAAATATTATTACGAAACTCGTAAATAATAATTAACACCTCAAAGGCGCTTTACACATTAATTTATACCTACATTCTATACCTATGTATTTTGGTACCCGTTATGTATTGGAGAATACCCAGTAACCTAGTTTTCTAGATCACCAACAAAGCACCTTTAAAGGATTCTATTATTGTTTTGTGGTTTCAAAATCCCGTCTTTTAAATGAAGTCTCTCGTCTAAGATTTATTGCCCGGAAGCGCACTTTGTGCTTCAAATGCTATTTTAGTTCATTGAACCCCAAATTATTATTTTACAACGGTCTTGTCTCAAGAAATCGTCGCCGGCCAACCTCAGGCAGCTCCGGATCGACTTACGGAGGGAACGTTCCTTTTTTACGATTACCGATCCGACTTAGATGACATGGTTCCTTATTAAAGGCCTCATTAAAGTAGCTATAATAATAATACTAATATTTGAACGATCCACATAGCACCGCTTGTATGGAAAATCACCTCAAGGGCGCTATATAAACTATAATACATGTTTAAAATCTAGAAAAATACAAGCTAGACGAACAATTATAAACAATTAAAATACTCGGGAGTAATGATGATTCTATTGTTTTAACCCTAGTTTGTACGAAATCCAAACATTAATGTTGTTAATAATTAATTCAATTTGTCAAACTCACCACTCTCATGCACACCAGAACATGACATGCACGAATCACAATCCAAAACCAGCATCCCTCGTGCACTAATTGATTAATCACTAATTAAAGCACTTATTATTTCGGTCTAACTTTCGCGTCGGTTTGTATTAAATTTTTTCCTATCCCTGATAAATGCCCCGAAAGTGCATTTTGTATTAATATTAAATTAACATTGACCGCCTTAATTTACAAATTATATTATTTAACTTTACAGATATGAATTCGCAAGCCTCAATCTCTGACTTCCTTATTCGCGTGGACTCTTTTTTGTTTAATAAAACGAAATATCCTTTGTTTAATTAATGAAATATCCCCGATTTAGAAGCACCGAGCTGGTCTCCTCGCGACTCTCAGAACTTGACGATCTTAATTCTCAACCTTCACTGTCCTCAATCGCGTGGACTATTTTCCTTTAATTAAATTAATTATTCCCGTTTACGCGCACCCAAATTATAATTCTACAGTTTATCAAAACTCCGATGATTTTTTCCGACCGTGCGTGCCCAGGTTCTTTTTCCGACCCTCCACCAACACTTCTCTACCCCGACTGTCTTGTTCCAACTCCCTGCCCCCTGACTCCCACCCATCTACTTGTGTGGTTTCAATAATATATTAGCCACTTCTTCAAATCTTAAGTGATAAACACATCTCCCAATATGCATATTTCAACGTTTAATAGTGTTCTGTCACATTAGGTCCCAAATTTCCAGAATTCAGTGCAACTTTCATGTTTGCTATTTTTTTGTGTGTAACCTTACATAACAAAATACAAACTAATTTTGTCTGCGCCGGAGTCATAAATTATCCCAATAACGCTTAAAAAAAAGAGCTCAGTGGCGCACTTCAATTCACTACTCGTCCTAATTACTTGCGTCGACTTTATTGGTTATATAATAACATTATATAAGCATTGTCTGTACACGTTTTCGTTCTTTCTGCGTGCGTCACTATTTAACGAATCCTGCAATCTTATTTTGACAAATATGTTAAATATTTTTAACCCCTAATCGGCGCGTCGCTCTAGTATATTTAAATGCACCAACGATCAATCCTTATTGCCTAGTTTCCAATTCCCTACTGCCATAGAAAATTCACCAGATAATTGTTTCGTAAATCCAATCTGCTCGCGTTAAGATCAATCACCACACGGGCAAATATTCATCGGCCGCCTCTGGTTTTGTTAACGATCCTGAAAAAATCACTCTTAATGTTCTTCTGGGTTCCTTCTTAGTTTTGTGAAGAATGGCCTTTGCCGGGGTTCGCATGCACTAGGGCTACGCAAACACATGTGGTTATTTAGTAAGAAGGACCCATAAATCACCCCCATGAATTGGAAACAGAGAATCGTATGCTGAAACCATTCCATGTTACAAAATTAAATATATTTCTAAATCGATCTCTCAATTTTAAAGGAATTATTTCGTAGGCCCAAAGGCGAGATCATCACAACCATGATTCTAAGTAAGAATACAAAATTTCAGTCGATTTGGTGCCATAGGGCCATAGTTATGGCCAAACCCAAGTATTAAAAACACCGACCCCAAGTATTAAAAGGAGCGAACCCAAGTGTGAAAACGATGATATTTTTTTAAAAATCTTCTTTTGTTGATTTTTTGATTGATTCATGTACAGTTCATGATTCTTAGTCAGATTCAAAATTTTCAGTCGATTTTGTGCCATAGGGCCATAGTTATGGCCGAACAAAATTTTGACAAAGTGCCTACGAAACCGTTCCTAAAAGCACGAAAATTTTGTATGAAGAAAATTGAAATTCTACTGTTTGCAGATTTTCTTATTGATTCGGGTACAAACCATGATTCTAAGTGAGAATACAAAATTTCAGTCGATTTGGTGCCATAGTGCCAAAGTTATGGCCGAACCCAAGTTTGACAAAGTTCTTATAAAAACCACGAAAATTTTGAATGAAGAAAATTAAAATTCTTCTGTTTGCAGATTTTCTTATTGATTCGGGTACAGACCATGATTCTAAGTAAGAATACAAAATTTCAGTCGATTTGGTGCCATAGTGCCAAAGTTATGGCCGAACCCAAGTATTAAAAACACCGACCCCAAGTATTAAAACGAGCGAACCCAAGTGTGAAAATGACGATATTTTTTTCAAAATCTTTTTTTTGTTAATTTTTTGATAGATTCGTGTACAGTTTATGATTCTTAGTAAGAATCCAAAATTTTAGTCGATTTGGTGCCATAGGGCCATAGTTATGGCCAAACCAAAGTTTGACAAAGTGCTTATAAAAACCACGAAAGTTTTGTATGAAAAAAATAAAAATTCTTCTGTTTGCAGATTTTCTTATTGATTCGGGTACAGACCATGATTCTAAGTAAGAATACAAAATTTCAGTTGATTTGGTGCCATAGTGCCAAAGTTATGGCCGAACCCAAGTATTAAAAACACCGACCCCAAGTATTAAAACGAGCGAACCCAAGTGTGAAAACGATGATATTTTTTAAAAAATCTTCTTTTTTTGATTTTTTGATTGATTCATGTACAGTTCATGATTCTTAGTAAGATTAAAAAATTTAAAGTCCATTTTGTGCCATAGGGCCATAGTTATGGCCAAACCAAAGTTTGACAAAGTCCTTATAAAAACCACGAAAATTTTGTATGAAGAAAATTAAAATTCTTCTGTTTGCAGATTTTCTTATTGATTCGGGTACAGACCATGATTCTAAGTAAGAATACAAAATTTCAGTCGATTTGGTGCCCTAGTGCCAAAGTTATGGCCGAACCCAATATTAAAAACACCGACCCCAAGTCGGTGTTTTTAATACTTGGGTTCGGCCATGAAGAAAATAAAAATTCTTCTGTTTGCAGATTTTCTTATTGATTCGGGTACAGACTATGATTCTAAGTAAGAATACAAAATTTCAGTTTATTTTGTGCCATAATGCCAAAGTTATGGCCGAACCCAAGTATTAAAAACACCGACCCCAAGTATTAAAACGAGCGAACCCACGTGTGAAAACGAAGATATTTTTTTAAAAATCTTCTTTTGGTTGATTTTTTGATTGATTCATGTACAGTTCATGATTCTTAGTAAGATTCAAAATTTAAAGTCGATTTTGTGCCATAGGGCCATAGATATGGCCGAACCAAATTTTGACAAAGTGCGTACGAAACCGTACCTAAAACCACGAAAACTTTGTATGAAGAAAATTAAAATTCTTTTGTTGGCAGATTTTCTTATTGATTCGGGTACAGACCATGATTCTAAGTAAGAATACAAAATTTCAGTCGATTTGGTGCCATAGTGCCAAAGATATGGCCGAACGCAAGTATTAAAAACACCGACCCCAAGTATTAAAAAGAGCAAACCCAAGTGTGAAAACGATGATATTTTTTTAAAAATCTTCTTTTGGTTGATTTTTTTATTGATTCATGTACAGTTCATGATTCTTAGTAAGATTCAAAATTTTCAGTCGATTTTGTGCCATAGGGCCATAGTTATGGCCAAACCAAAGTTTGACAAAGTGCTTATAAAAACCACGAAAATTTTGTATGAGGAAAATTAAAATTCTTCTGTTTGCAGATTTTCTTATTGATTCGTGTACAGTTTTTGATTCTTAGTAAGAATCCAAAATTTCAGTCGATTTGGTGCCATAGTGCCAAAGTTATGGCCGAATCCAAGTATTACAAACACCGACCCCAAGTATTAAAACGAGCGAACCCAAGTGTGAAAACGACGATATTTTTTTCTGGTTAATTTTTTGATTGATTCGTGTTCAGTTCATGATTCTTTGTAAGAATCCAAAATTTCAGTCGATTACGTGCCATAGGGCCATAGTTATGGCAAAACCAAAGTTTGACAAAGTGCTTATAAAACCACGAAAATTTTGTATGAAGAAAATTAAATGTCTTCTGTTTGCAGATTTTCTGATTATTGATTCGGGTACAGACCATGATTCTTAGTAAGACTACAAAATTTTTGTCGATTTGGTGCCATAGTGCCAAAGTTATGGCCGAACCCAAGTATTACAAACACCGACCCAAAGTATTAAAACGAGCGAACCCAAGTGTGAAAACGACGATATTTTTTTTGGTTGATTTTTTGATTGATTCGTGTACAGTTTATGATTCTTAGTAAGAATCCAAAATTTTAGTCGATTTGGTGCCATAGTGCCAAAGTTATGGCCGAACTAAAGTATTGAAAACACTGACCCCAAGTATTAAAACGAGCGAACCCAAGTGTGAAAACGACGATATTTTTTTCAAAATCTTTTTTTGGATAATTTTTTGATTGATTCGTGTACAGTTTATGATTCTTAGTAAGAATCCAAAATTTTAGTCAATTTGGTGCATAGGCCATAGTTATGGCCAAACCAAAGTTTGACAAAGTGCTTATAAAAACCACGAAAATTTTGTATGAAGAAAATTTAAATTCTTCTGTTTGCAGATTTTCTTATTGATTCGGGTACAGACCATGATTCTAAGTAAGAATACAAAATTTCAGTCGATTTGGTGCCCTAGTGCCAAAGTTATGGCCGAACCCAATATTAAAAACACCGACCCCAAGTATTAAAACGAGCGAACCCAAGTGTGAAAACGACGATATTTTTTTTGGTTAATTTTTTGATTGATTCGTGTACAGTTTATGATTCTTAGTAAGAATCCAAACTTTTAGTCGATTTGGTGCCATATGGCCATAGTTATGGCCAAACCAAAGTTTGACAAAGTGCTTATAAAAACCACAAAAATTTTGAATGAAGAAAATTAAAATTCTTTTGTTGGCAGATTTTTTGATTGATTCGGGTACAGACCATGATTTTAAGTAAGAATACAAAATTTCAGTCATTTTGGTGCCATAGTGCCAAAGTTATGGCCGAACCCAAGTATTAAAAACACCGACCCCAAGTATTAAAACGAGCAAACCCAAGTGTGAAAACGATGATATTTTTTTAAAAATCTTCTTTTGGTTGATTTTTTGATTGATTCGTGTACAGTTTATGAATGTTAGTAAGAATACAAAATGTCAATCGATTTGGTGCCATAGGACCATATTTATAGCCGAACAAAAGTTTGACAAAGTGCCTAAAAAAACCACGAAAATTTTGTAAGAAGAAAATTAAAATTCTTTTGTTGGCAGATTTATTGATTGATTCGGGTACAGACCATGATTTTAAGTAAGAATACAAAATTTCAGTCGATTTGGTGCCATAGTGCCAAAGTTATGGCCGAACCCAAGTATTAAAAACACCGACCCCAAGTATTAAAACGAGCGAACCCAAGTGTGAAAACGACGATATTTTTTTGGTTGATTTTTTGATTGATTCGTGTACAGTTTATGATTCTTAGTAAGAATCCAAAATTTTAGTCGATTTGGTGCCATATGGCCATAGTTATGGCCAAACCAAAGTTTGACAAAGTGCTTATAAAAACCACAAAAATTTTGAATGAAGAAAATTAAAATTCTTTGGTTGGCAGATTTTTTGATTGATTCGGGTACAGACCATGATTTTAAGTAAGAATACAAAATTTCAGTCATTTTGGTGCCATAGTGCCAAAGTTATGGCCGAACCCAAGTATTAAAAACACCGACCCCAAGTATTAAAACGAGCAAACCCAAGTGTGAAAACGATGATATTTTTTTAAAAATCTTCTTTTGGTTGATTTTTTGATTGATTCGTGTACAGTTTATGATTCTTAGTAAGAATCCAAACTTTTAGTCGATTTGGTGCCATATGGCCATAGTTATGGCCAAACCAAAGTTTGACAAAGTGCTTATAAAAACCACGAAAATTTTAAATGAAGAAAATTAAAATTCTTTTGTTGGCAGATTTTTTGATTGATTCGGGTACAGACCATGATTTTAAGTAAGAATACAAAATTTCAGTCATTTTGGTGCCATAGTGCCAAAGTTATGGCCGAACCCAAGTATTAAAAACACCGACCCCAAGTATTAAAACGAGCAAACCCAAGTGTGAAAACGATGATATTTTTTTAAAAATCTTCTTTTGGTTGATTTTTTGATTGATTCGTGTACAGTTTATGAATATTAGTAAGAATACAAAATGTCAATCGATTTGGTGCCATAGGACCATATTTATAGCCGAACAAAAGTTTGACAAAGTGCCTAAAAAAACCACGAAAATTTTGTAAGAAGAAAATTAAAATTCTTTTGTTGGCAGATTTTTTGATTGATTCGGGTACAGACCATGATTTTAAGTAAGAATACAAAATTTCAGTCGATTTGGTGCCATAGTGCCAAAGTTATGGCCGAACCCAAGTATTAAAAACACCGACCCCCAAGTATTTTTTCGTTAATTTTTTGATTGATTCGTGTACAGTTCATGATTCTTAGTAAGATTCAAAATTTCAGTCGATTTGGTGCCATAGGGCCATAGTTATGGCCGAACGAAATTTTGACAAAGTGCAAACGAAACCGTACCTAAAACCACGAAAATTTTGTATGAAGAAAATTAAAATTCTTCTGTTTGCAGATTTTCTTATTGATTCGGGTACAGACCATGATTTTAAGTAAGAATACAAAATTTCAGTCGATTTGGTGCCATAGTGCCAAAGTTATGGCCGAACCCAAGTATTAAAAACACCGACCCCAAGTATTAAATCGAGCGAACCCAAGTGTGAAAACGACGATATTTTTTGGTTAATTTTTTGATTGATTCGTGTACAGTTTATGATTCTTAGTAAGAATCCAATATTTAAGTCGATTTGGTGCCAAAGGGCCATACTTATGGCCAAACCAAAGTTTGACAAAGTTCTTATAAAAACCACGAAAATTTTGTATGAAGAAAATTAAAATTCTTCTGTTTGCAGATTTTCTTATTGATTCGGGTACAGACCATGATTTTAAGTAAGAATACAAAATTTCAGTCGATTTGGTGCCATAGTGCCAAAGTTATGGCCGAACCCAAGTATTAAAAACACCGACCCCAAGTATTAAAACGAGCGAACCCAAGTGTGAAAACGACGATATTTTTTTCAAAATCTTTTTATGGTTAATTTTTTGATTGATTCGTTTACAGTTTATGATTCTTAGTAAGAATCCAAAATTTTAGTCGATTTGGTGCCATAGTGCCAAAGTTATGGCCGAACTAAAGTATTGAAAACACTGACCCCAAGTATTAAAACGAGCGAACCCAAGTGTGAAAACGACGATATTTTTTTCAAAATCTTTTTTTGGATAATTTTTTGATTGATTCGTGTACAGTTTATGATTCTTAGTAAGAATCCAAAATTTTAGTCAATTTGGTGCATAGGCCATAGTTATGGCCAAACCAAAGTTTGACAAAGTGCTTATAAAAACCACGAAAATTTTGTATGAAAACAATTAAAATTCTTCTGTTGGCAGATTTTCTTATTGATTCGGTTACAGACCATGATTCTAAGTAAGAATACAAAATTTCAGTCGATTTGGTGCCATAGTGCCAAAGATATGGCCGAACGCAAGTATTAAAAACACCGACCCCAAGTATTAAAAAGAGCAAACCCAAATGTGAAAACGATGATATTTTTTTAAAAATCTTCTTTTGGTTGATTTTTTTATTGATTCATGTACAGTTCATGATTCTTAGTAAGATTCAAAATTTTCAGTCGATTTTGTGCCATAGGGCCATAGTTATGGCCAAACCAAAGTTTGACAAAGTGCTTATAAAAACCACGAAAATTTTGTATGAAGAAAATTAAAATTCTTCTGTTTGCAGATTTTCTTATTGATTCGTGTACAGTTTATGATTCTAAGTAAGAATACAAAATTTCAGTCGATTTGGTGCCAAAGGGCCATACTTATGGCCAAACCAAAGTTTGACAAAGTTCTTATAAAAACCACGAAAATTTTGTGTGAAGAAAATTAAAATTCTTCTGTTTGCAGATTTTCTTATTGATTCGGGTACAGGACATGATTCTTAGTAAGAATACATAATTTCAGTCCATTTGGTGCCATAGGGCCAAAGTTATGGCCGAACCCAATTATTAAAAACACCGACCCCAAATATTAAAACGAGCGAACCCAAGTGTGAAAACGACGATATTTTTTTCAAAATCTTTTTTTGGATAATTTTTTGATTGATTCGTGTACAGTTTATGATTCTTAGTAAGAATCCAAAATTTTAGTCAATTTGGTGCATAGGCCATAGTTATGGCCAAACCAAAGTTTGACAAAGTGCTTATAAAAACCACGAAAATTTTGTATGAAAACAATTAAAATTCTTCTGTTGGCAGATTTTCTTATTGATTCGGTTACAGACCATGATTCTAAGTAAGAATACAAAATTTCAGTCGATTTGGTGCCATAGTGCCAAAGATATGGCCGAACGCAAGTATTAAAAACACCGACCCCAAGTATTAAAAAGAGCAAACCCAAATGTGAAAACGATGATATTTTTTTAAAAATCTTCTTTTGGTTGATTTTTTTATTGATTCATGTACAGTTCATGATTCTTAGTAAGATTCAAAATTTTCAGTCGATTTTGTGCCATAGGGCCATAGTTATGGCCAAACCAAAGTTTGACAAAGTGCTTATAAAAACCACGAAAATTTTGTATGAAGAAAATTAAAATTCTTCTGTTTGCAGATTTTCTTATTGATTCGTGTACAGTTTATGATTCTAAGTAAGAATACAAAATTTCAGTCGATTTGGTGCCAAAGGGCCATACTTATGGCCAAACCAAAGTTTGACAAAGTTCTTATAAAAACCACGAAAATTTTGTGTGAAGAAAATTAAAATTCTTCTGTTTGCAGATTTTCTTATTGATTCGGGTACAGGCCATGATTCTTAGTAAGAATACATAATTTCAGTCCATTTGGTGCCATAGGGCCAAAGTTATGGCCGAACCCAAGTATTAAAAACACCGACCCCAAGTATTAAAACGAGCGAACCCAAGTGTGAAAACGACGATATTTTTTTCAAAATCTTTTTTTGGATAATTTTTTGATTGATTCGTGTACAGTTTATGATTCTTAGTAAGAATCCAAAATTTTAGTCAATTTGGTGCATAGGCCATAGTTATGGCCAAACCAAAGTTTGACAAAGTGCTTATAAAAACCACGAAAATTTTGTATGAAGAAAATTAAAATTCTTCTGTTTGCAGATTTTCTTATTGATTCGGGTACAAACCATGATTCTTAGTGAGAATACAAAATTTCAGTCGATTTGGTGCCATAGTGCCAAAGTTATGGCCGAACCCAAGTTTGACAAAGTTCTTATAAAAACCACGAAAATTTTGACAATTTGAAAATTTTGTGCCATAGTGCCAAAGATATGGCCGAACGCAAGTATTAAAAACACCGACCCCAAGTATTAAAACGAGCGAACCCAAGTGTGAAAACGACGATATTTTTTTCTGGTTAATTTTTTGATTGATTCGTGTTCAGTTCATGATTCTTTGTAAGAATCCAAAATTTCAGTCGATTTCGTGCCATAGGGCCATAGTTATGGCCAAACCAAAGATTGACAAAGTGCTTATAAAAACCACGAAAATTTTGTATGAAGAAAATTAAATGTCTTCTGTTTGCAGATTTTCTGATTATTGATTCGGGTACAGACCATGATTCTTAGTAAGAATACAAAATTTTAGTCGATTTGGTGCCATAGTGCCAAAGTTATGGCCGAACCCAAGTATTACAAACACCGACCCCAAGTATTAAAACGAGCGAACCCAAGTGTGAAAACGACGATATTTTTTTTGGTTAATTTTTTGATTGATTCGTGTACAGTTTATGATTCTTAGTAAGAATCCAAAATTTTAGTCGATTTGGTGCCATAGTGCCAAAGTTATGGCCGAACTAAAGTATTGAAAATACTGACCCCAAGTATTAAAACGAGCGAACCCAAGTGTGAAAACGACGATATTTTTTTCAAAATCTTTTTTTGGATAATTTTTTGATTGATTCGTGTACAGTTTATGATTCTTAGTAAGAATCCAAAATTTTAGTCAATTTGGTGCATAGGCCATAGTTATGGCCAAACCAAAGTTTGACAAAGTGCTTATAAAAACCACGAAAATTTTGTATGAAGAAAATTAAAATTCTTCTGTTTGCAGATTTTCTTATTGATTCGGGTACAGGCCATGATTCTTAGTAAGAATACATAATTTCAGTCCATTTGGTGCCATAGGGCCATATTTATGGCCGAACCAAAGTTTGACAAAGTGCCTATAAAAACCACGAAAATTTTGTATGAAAAAAAATAAAATTCTTCTGTTTGCAGATTTTCTTATTGATTCGGATACAGACCATGATTCTAAGTAAGAATACAAATTTTCAGTCGATTTGGTGCCATAGTGCCAAAGATATGGCCGAACGCAAGTATTAAAAACACCGACCCCAAGTATTAAAAAGAGCAAACCCAAGTGTGAAAACGATGTTTTTTTTTTTTAAATCTTCTTTTGGTTGATTTTTTTATTGATTCATGTACAGTTCATGATTCTTAGTAAGATTCAAAATTTTCAGTCGATTTTGTGCCATAGGGCCATAGTTATGGCCAAACCAAAGTTTGACAAAGTGCTTATAAAAACCACGAAAATTTTGTATGAAAAAAATTAAAATTCTTATGTTGGCAGATTTTCTTATTGATTCGGTTACAGACCATGATTCTAAGTAAGAATACAAAATTTCAGTCGATTTGGTGCCATAGTGCCAAAGATATGGCCGAACGCAAGTATTAAAAACACCGACCCCAAGTATTAAAACGAGCAAACCCAAGTGTGAAAACGATGATATTTTTTTAAAAATCTTCTTTTGGTTGATTTTTTGATTGATTCATGTACAGTTCATGATTCTTAAAAGATTAAAATTTTCAGTAAATTTTGTGCCATAGGGCCATAGTTATGGCCAAACCAAAGTTTGACAAAGTTCTTATAAAAACCACGAAAATTTTGTATGAAGAAAATTAAAATTCTTCTGTTTGCAGATTTTCTTATTGATTCGGGTACAGACCATGATTTTAAGTAAGAATACAAAATTTCAGTCGATTTGGTGCCAAAGTGCCAAAGTTATGGCCGAACCCAAGTATTAAAAACACCGACCCCAAGTATTAAAACGAGCGAACCCAAGTGTGAAAACGACGATATTTTTTTCAAAATCTTTTTATGGTTAATTTTTTGATTGATTCGTTTACAGTTTATGATTCTTAGTAAGAATCCAAAATTTTAGTCGATTTGGTGCCATAGTGCCAAAGTTATGGCCGAACCCAAGTATTAAAAACACCGACCCCAAGTATTAAAACGAGCGAACCCAAGTGTGAAAACGACGAAATTTTTTTCAAAATCTTTTTATGGTTAATTTTTTGATTGATTCGTTTACAGTTTATGATTCTTAGTAAGAATCCAATATTTAAGTCGATTTGGTGCCAAAGGGCCATACTTATGGCCAAACCAAAGTTTGACAAAGTTCTTATAAAAACCACGAAAATTTTGTATGAAGAAAATTAAAATTCTTCTGTTTGCAGATTTTCTTATTGATTCGGGTACAGACCATGATTTTAAGTAAGAATACAAAATTTCAGTCGATTTGGTGCCAAAGTGCCAAAGTTATGGCCGAACCCAAGTATTAAAAACACCGACCCCAAGTATTAAAACGAGCGAACCCAAGTGTGAAAACGACGATATTTTTTTCAAAATCTTTTTTTGGATAATTTTTTGATTGATTCGTGTACAGTTTATGATTCTTAGTAAGAATCCAAAATTTTAGTCAATTTGGTGCATAGGCCATAGTTATGGCCAAACCAAAGTTTGACAAAGTGCTTATAAAAACCACGAAAATTTTGTATGAAGAAAATTAAAATTCTTCTGTTTGCAGATTTTCTTATTGATTCGGGTACAAACCATGATTCTTAGTGAGAATACAAAATTTCAGTCGATTTGGTGCCATAGTGCCAAAGTTATGGCCGAACCCAAGTTTGACAAAGTTCTTATAAAAACCACGAAAATTTTGACAATTTGAAAATTTTGTGCCATAGTGCCAAAGATATGGCCGAACGCAAGTATTAAAAACACCGACCCCAAGTATTAAAACGAGCGAACCCAAGTGTGAAAACGACGATATTTTTTTCTGGTTAATTTTTTGATTGATTCGTGTTCAGTTCATGATTCTTTGTAAGAATCCAAAATTTCAGTCGATTTCGTGCCATAGGGCCATAGTTATGGCCAAACCAAAGTTTGACAAAGTGCTTATAAAAACCACGAAAATTTTGTATGAAGAAAATTAAATGTCTTCTGTTTGCAGATTTTCTTATTGATTCGGGTACAGACCATGATTCTTAGTAAGAATACAAAATTTTAGTCGATTTGGTGCCATAGTGCCAAAGTTATGGCCGAACCCAAGTATTACAAACACCGACCCCAAGTATTAAAACGAGCGAACCCAAGTGTGAAAACGACGATATTTTTTTTGGTTAATTTTTTGATTGATTCGTGTACAGTTTATGATTCTTAGTAAGAATCCAAAATTTTAGTCGATTTGGTGCCATAGTGCCAAAGTTATGGCCGAACTAAAGTATTGAAAATACTGACCCCAAGTATTAAAACGAGCGAACCCAAGTGTGAAAACGACGATATTTTTTTCAAAATCTTTTTTTGGATAATTTTTTGATTGATTCGTGTACAGTTTATGATTCTTAGTAAGAATCCAAAATTTTAGTCAATTTGGTGCATAGGCCATAGTTATGGCCAAACCAAAGTTTGACAAAGTGCTTATAAAAACCACGAAAATTTTGTATGAAGAAAATTAAAATTCTTCTGTTTGCAGATTTTCTTATTGATTCGGGTACAGGCCATGATTCTTAGAAAGAATACATAATTTCAGTCCATTTGGTGCCATAGGGCCATATTTATGGCCGAACCAAAGTTTGACAAAGTGCCTATAAAAACCACGAAAATTTTGTATGAAAAAAAATAAAATTCTTCTGTTTGCAGATTTTCTTATTGATTCGGATACAGACCATGATTCTAAGTAAGAATACAAATTTTCAGTCGATTTGGTGCCATAGTGCCAAAGATATGGCCGAACCCAAGTATTACAAACACCGACCCCAAGTATTAAAACGAGCGAACCCAAGTGTGAAAACGGCGATATTTTTTCAAAATCTTTTTTTGGTTAATTTTTTGATTGATTCGTGTACAGTTTATGATTCTTAGTAAGAATACAAAATTTCAATCGATTTGGTGCCATAGGGCCATATTTATGGCCGAACCAAAGTTTGACAAAGTGCTTATAACCACGAAAATTTTGTCTGAAAAAAATTAAAATTCTTCTGTTTGCAGATTTTCTTATGGATTCGGGTACAGACCATGATTCTTAGTAAGAATACAAAATTTAAGTCGATTTGGTGCCAAAGTGCCAAAGTTATGGCCGAACCCAAGTATTAAAAACACCGACCCCAAGTATTAAAACGAGCGAACCCAAGTGTGAAAACGACGATATTTTTTTCAAAATCTTTTTTTGGTTAATTTTTTAATTGATTCGTGAACAATTTATGATTCTTAGTAAGAATCCAAAAATTTAGTCGATTTGGTGCCATAGGGCCATAGTTATGGCCAAACCAAAGTTTGACAAAGTGCTTATAAAAACCACGAAAATTTTGTATGAAGAAAATTAAAATTCTTCTGTTTGCAGATTTTCTTATTGATTCGGATACAGACCATGATTCTTAGTAAGAATACAAAATTTAAGTCGATTTGGTGCCATAGTGCCAAAGATATGGCCGAACCCAAGTATTACAAACACCGACCCCAAGTATTAAAACGAGCGAACCCAAGTGTGAAAACGACGATATTTTTTTTGGTTAATTTTTTGATTGATTCGTGTACAGTTTATGATTCTTAGTAAGAATCCAAAATTTTAGTCGATTTGGTGCCATAGTGCCAAAGTTATGGCCGAACTAAAGTATTGAAAATACTGACCCCAAGTATTAAAACGAGCGAACCCAAGTGTGAAAACGACGATATTTTTTTCAAAATCTTTTTTTGGATAATTTTTTGATTGATTCGTGTACAGTTTATGATTCTTAGTAAGAATCCAAAATTTTAGTCAATTTGGTGCATAGGCCATAGTTATGGCCAAACCAAAGTTTGACAAAGTGCTTATAAAAACCACGAAAATTTTGTATGAAGAAAATTAAAATTCTTCTGTTTGCAGATTTTCTTATTGATTCGGGTACAGGCCATGATTCTTAGAAAGAATACATAATTTCAGTCCATTTGGTGCCATAGGGCCATATTTATGGCCGAACCAAAGTTTGACAAAGTGCCTATAAAAACCACGAAAATTTTGTATGAAAAAAAATAAAATTCTTCTGTTTGCAGATTTTCTTATTGATTCGGATACAGACCATGATTCTAAGTAAGAATACAAATTTTCAGTCGATTTGGTGCCATAGTGCCAAAGATATGGCCGAACCCAAGTATTACAAACACCGACCCCAAGTATTAAAACGAGCGAACCCAAGTGTGAAAACGGCGATATTTTTTCAAAATCTTTTTTTGGTTAATTTTTTGATTGATTCGTGTACAGTTTATGATTCTTAGTAAGAATACAAAATTTCAATCGATTTGGTGCCATAGGGCCATATTTATGGCCGAACCAAAGTTTGACAAAGTGCTTATAACCACGAAAATTTTGTCTGAAAAAAATTAAAATTCTTCTGTTTGCAGATTTTCTTATTGATTCGGATACAGACCATGATTCTTAGTAAGAATACAAAATTTAAGTCGATTTGGTGCCAAAGTGCCAAAGTTATGGCCGAACCCAAGTATTAAAAACACCGACCCCAAGTATTAAAACGAGCGAACCCAAGTGTGAAAACGACGATATTTTTTTCAAAATCTTTTTTTGGTTAATTTTTTAATTGATTCGTGAACAATTTATGATTCTTAGTAAGAATCCAAAATTTTAGTCGATTTGGTGCCATAGGGCCATAGTTATGGCCAAACCAAAGTTTGACAAAGTGCTTATAAAAACCACGAAAATTTTGTATGAAGAAAATTAAAATTCTTCTGTTTGCAGATTTTCTTAGTAAGAATACAAAATTTCAATCGATTCGGTGCCATAGGGCCATATTTATGGCCGAACCAAAGTTTGACAAAGTGCCTATAAAAACCACGAAAATTTTGTATGAAAAAAAATAAAATTCTTCTGTTTGCAGATTTTCTTATTGATTCGGATACAGACCATGATTCTAAGTAAGAATACAAATTTTCAGTCGATTTGGTGCCATAGTGCCAAAGATATGGCCGAACCCAAGTATTACAAACACCGACCCCAAGTATTAAAACGAGCGAACCCAAGTGTGAAAACGGCGATATTTTTTCAAAATCTTTTTTTGGTTAATTTTTTGATTGATTCGTGTACAGTTTATGATTCTTAGTAAGAATACAAAATTTCAATCGATTTGGTGCCATAGGGCCATATTTATGGCCGAACCAAAGTTTGACAAAGTGCTTATAACCACGAAAATTTTGTCTGAAAAAAATTAAAATTCTTCTGTTTGCAGATTTTCTTATGGATTCGGGTACAGACCATGATTCTTAGTAAGAATACAAAATTTAAGTCGATTTGGTGCCAAAGTGCCAAAGTTATGGCCGAACCCAAGTATTAAAAACACCGACCCCAAGTATTAAAACGAGCGAACCCAAGTGTGAAAACGACGATATTTTTTTCAAAATCTTTTTTTGGTTAATTTTTTAATTGATTCGTGAACAATTTATGATTCTTAGTAAGAATCCAAAATTTTAGTCGATTTGGTGCCATAGGGCCATAGTTATGGCCAAACCAAAGTTTGACAAAGTGCTTATAAAAACCACGAAAATTTTGTATGAAGAAAATTAAAATTCTTCTGTTTGCAGATTTTCTTATTGATTCGGATACAGACCATGATTCTTAGTAAGAATACAAAATTTAAGTCGATTTGGTGCCATAGTGCCAAAGATATGGCCGAACCCAAGTATTACAAACACCGACCCCAAGTATTAAAACGAGCGAACCCAAGTGTGAAAACGACGATATTTTTTTTGGTTAATTTTTTGATTGATTCGTGTACAGTTTATGATTCTTAGTAAGAATCCAAAATTTTAGTCGATTTGGTGCCATAGTGCCAAAGTTATGGCCGAACTAAAGTATTGAAAATACTGACCCCAAGTATTAAAACGAGCGAACCCAAGTGTGAAAACGACGATATTTTTTTCAAAATCTTTTTTTGGATAATTTTTTGATTGATTCGTGTACAGTTTATGATTCTTAGTAAGAATCCAAAATTTTAGTCAATTTGGTGCATAGGCCATAGTTATGGCCAAACCAAAGTTTGACAAAGTGCTTATAAAAACCACGAAAATTTTGTATGAAGAAAATTAAAATTCTTCTGTTTGCAGATTTTCTTATTGATTCGGGTACAGGCCATGATTCTTAGAAAGAATACATAATTTCAGTCCATTTGGTGCCATAGGGCCATATTTATGGCCGAACCAAAGTTTGACAAAGTGCCTATAAAAACCACGAAAATTTTGTATGAAAAAAAATAAAATTCTTCTGTTTGCAGATTTTCTTATTGATTCGGATACAGACCATGATTCTAAGTAAGAATACAAATTTTCAGTCGATTTGGTGCCATAGTGCCAAAGATATGGCCGAACCCAAGTATTACAAACACCGACCCCAAGTATTAAAACGAGCGAACCCAAGTGTGAAAACGGCGATATTTTTTCAAAATCTTTTTTTGGTTAATTTTTTGATTGATTCGTGTACAGTTTATGATTCTTAGTAAGAATACAAAATTTCAATCGATTTGGTGCCATAGGGCCATATTTATGGCCGAACCAAAGTTTGACAAAGTGCTTATAACCACGAAAATTTTGTCTGAAAAAAATTAAAATTCTTCTGTTTGCAGATTTTCTTATTGATTCGGATACAGACCATGATTCTTAGTAAGAATACAAAATTTAAGTCGATTTGGTGCCAAAGTGCCAAAGTTATGGCCGAACCCAAGTATTAAAAACACCGACCCCAAGTATTAAAACGAGCGAACCCAAGTGTGAAAACGACGATATTTTTTTCAAAATCTTTTTTTGGTTAATTTTTTAATTGATTCGTGAACAATTTATGATTCTTAGTAAGAATCCAAAATTTTAGTCGATTTGGTGCCATAGGGCCATAGTTATGGCCAAACCAAAGTTTGACAAAGTGCTTATAAAAACCACGAAAATTTTGTATGAAGAAAATTAAAATTCTTCTGTTTGCAGATTTTCTTATTGATTCGGGTACAGGCCATGATTCTTAGTAAGAATACATAATTTCAGTCCATTTGGTGCCATAGGGCCATATTTATGGCCGAACCAAAGTTTGACAAAGTGCCTATAAAAACCACGAAAATTTTGTATGAAAAAAAATAAAATTCTTCTGTTTGCAGATTTTCTTATTGATTCGGATACAGACCATGATTCTAAGTAAGAATACAAATTTTCAGTCGATTTGGTGCCATAGTGCCAAAGATATGGCCGAACCCAAGTATTACAAACACCGACCCCAAGTATTAAAACGAGCGAACCCAAGTGTGAAAACGGCGATATTTTTTCAAAATCTTTTTTTGGTTAATTTTTTGATTGATTCGTGTACAGTTTATGATTCTTAGTAAGAATACAAAATTTCAATCGATTTGGTGCCATAGGGCCATATTTATGGCCGAACCAAAGTTTGACAAAGTGCTTATAACCACGAAAATTTTGTCTGAAAAAAATTAAAATTCTTCTGTTTGCAGATTTTCTTATGGATTCGGGTACAGACCATGATTCTTAGTAAGAATACAAAATTTAAGTCGATTTGGTGCCAAAGTGCCAAAGTTATGGCCGAACCCAAGTATTAAAAACACCGACCCCAAGTATTAAAACGAGCGAACCCAAGTGTGAAAACGACGATATTTTTTTCAAAATCTTTTTTTGGTTAATTTTTTAATTGATTCGTGAACAATTTATGATTCTTAGTAAGAATCCAAAATTTTAGTCGATTTGGTGCCATAGGGCCATAGTTATGGCCAAACCAAAGTTTGACAAAGTGCTTATAAAAACCACGAAAATTTTGTATGAAGAAAATTAAAATTCTTCTGTTTGCAGATTTTCTTATTGATTCGGATACAGACCATGATTCTTAGTAAGAATACAAAATTTAAGTCGATTTGGTGCCATAGTGCCAAAGATATGGCCGAACCCAAGTATTACAAACACCGACCCCAAGTATTAAAACGAGCGAACCCAAGTGTGAAAACGACGATATTTTTTTTGGTTAATTTTTTGATTGATTCGTGTACAGTTTATGATTCTTAGTAAGAATCCAAAATTTTAGTCGATTTGGTGCCATAGTGCCAAAGTTATGGCCGAACTAAAGTATTGAAAATACTGACCCCAAGTATTAAAACGAGCGAACCCAAGTGTGAAAACGACGATATTTTTTTCAAAATCTTTTTTTGGATAATTTTTTGATTGATTCGTGTACAGTTTATGATTCTTAGTAAGAATCCAAAATTTTAGTCAATTTGGTGCATAGGCCATAGTTATGGCCAAACCAAAGTTTGACAAAGTGCTTATAAAAACCACGAAAATTTTGTATGAAGAAAATTAAAATTCTTCTGTTTGCAGATTTTCTTATTGATTCGGGTACAGGCCATGATTCTTAGAAAGAATACATAATTTCAGTCCATTTGGTGCCATAGGGCCATATTTATGGCCGAACCAAAGTTTGACAAAGTGCCTATAAAAACCACGAAAATTTTGTATGAAAAAAAATAAAATTCTTCTGTTTGCAGATTTTCTTATTGATTCGGATACAGACCATGATTCTAAGTAAGAATACAAATTTTCAGTCGATTTGGTGCCATAGTGCCAAAGATATGGCCGAACCCAAGTATTACAAACACCGACCCCAAGTATTAAAACGAGCGAACCCAAGTGTGAAAACGGCGATATTTTTTCAAAATCTTTTTTTGGTTAATTTTTTGATTGATTCGTGTACAGTTTATGATTCTTAGTAAGAATACAAAATTTCAATCGATTTGGTGCCATAGGGCCATATTTATGGCCGAACCAAAGTTTGACAAAGTGCTTATAACCACGAAAATTTTGTCTGAAAAAAATTAAAATTCTTCTGTTTGCAGATTTTCTTATTGATTCGGATACAGACCATGATTCTTAGTAAGAATACAAAATTTAAGTCGATTTGGTGCCAAAGTGCCAAAGTTATGGCCGAACCCAAGTATTAAAAACACCGACCCCAAGTATTAAAACGAGCGAACCCAAGTGTGAAAACGACGATATTTTTTTCAAAATCTTTTTTTGGTTAATTTTTTAATTGATTCGTGAACAATTTATGATTCTTAGTAAGAATCCAAAATTTTAGTCGATTTGGTGCCATAGGGCCATAGTTATGGCCAAACCAAAGTTTGACAAAGTGCTTATAAAAACCACGAAAATTTTGTATGAAGAAAATTAAAATTCTTCTGTTTGCAGATTTTCTTATTGATTCGGGTACAGGCCATGATTCTTAGTAAGAATACATAATTTCAGTCCATTTGGTGCCATAGGGCCATATTTATGGCCGAACCAAAGTTTGACAAAGTGCCTATAAAAACCACGAAAATTTTGTATGAAAAAAAATAAAATTCTTCTGTTTGCAGATTTTCTTATTGATTCGGATACAGACCATGATTCTAAGTAAGAATACAAATTTTCAGTCGATTTGGTGCCATAGTGCCAAAGATATGGCCGAACGCAAGTATTAAAAACACCGACCCCAAGTATTAAAAAGAGCAAACCCAAGTGTGAAAACGATGTTTTTTTTTTTTTAAATCTTCTTTTGGTTGATTTTTTTATTGATTCATGTACAGTTCATGATTCTTAGTAAGATTCAAAATTTTCAGTCGATTTTGTGCCATAGGGCCATAGTTATGGCCAAACCAAAGTTTGACAAAGTGCTTATAAAAACCACGAAAATTTTGTATGAAAAAAATTAAAATTCTTATGTTGGCAGATTTTCTTATTGATTCGGTTACAGACCATGATTCTAAGTAAGAATACAAAATTTCAGTCGATTTGGTGCCATAGTGCCAAAGATATGGCCGAACGCAAGTATTAAAAACACCGACCCCAAGTATTAAAACGAGCAAACCCAAGTGTGAAAACGATGATATTTTTTTAAAAATCTTCTTTTGGTTGATTTTTTGATTGATTCATGTACAGTTCATGATTCTTAAAAGATTAAAATTTTCAGTAAATTTTGTGCCATAGGGCCATAGTTATGGCCAAACCAAAGTTTGACAAAGTTCTTATAAAAACCACGAAAATTTTGTATGAAGAAAATTAAAATTCTTCTGTTTGCAGATTTTCTTATTGATTCGGGTACAGACCATGATTTTAAGTAAGAATACAAAATTTCAGTCGATTTGGTGCCAAAGTGCCAAAGTTATGGCCGAACCCAAGTATTAAAAACACCGACCCCAAGTATTAAAACGAGCGAACCCAAGTGTGAAAACGACGATATTTTTTTCAAAATCTTTTTATGGTTAATTTTTTGATTGATTCGTTTACAGTTTATGATTCTTAGTAAGAATCCAAAATTTTAGTCGATTTGGTGCCATAGTGCCAAAGTTATGGCCGAACCCAAGAATTAAAAACACTGACCCCAAGTATTAAAACGAGCGAACCCAAGTGTGAAAACGACGAAATTTTTTTCAAAATCTTTTTATGGTTAATTTTTTGATTGATTCGTTTACAGTTTATGATTCTTAGTAAGAATCCAATATTTAAGTCGATTTGGTGCCAAAGGGCCATACTTATGGCCAAACCAAAGTTTGACAAAGTTCTTATAAAAACCACGAAAATTTTGTATGAAGAAAATTAAAATTCTTCTGTTTGCAGATTTTCTTATTGATTCGGGTACAGACCATGATTTTAAGTAAGAATACAAAATTTCAGTCGATTTGGTGCCAAAGTGCCAAAGTTATGGCCGAACCCAAGTATTAAAAACACCGACCCCAAGTATTAAAACGAGCGAACCCAAGTGTGAAAACGACGATATTTTTTTCAAAATCTTTTTTTGGATAATTTTTTGATTGATTCGTGTACAGTTTATGATTCTTAGTAAGAATCCAAAATTTTAGTCAATTTGGTGCATAGGCCATAGTTATGGCCAAACCAAAGTTTGACAAAGTGCTTATAAAAACCACGAAAATTTTGTATGAAGAAAATTAAAATTCTTCTGTTTGCAGATTTTCTTATTGATTCGGGTACAAACCATGATTCTTAGTGAGAATACAAAATTTCAGTCGATTTGGTGCCATAGTGCCAAAGTTATGGCCGAACCCAAGTTTGACAAAGTTCTTATAAAAACCACGAAAATTTTGACAATTTGAAAATTTTGTGCCATAGTGCCAAAGATATGGCCGAACGCAAGTATTAAAAACACCGACCCCAAGTATTAAAACGAGCGAACCCAAGTGTGAAAACGACGATATTTTTTTCTGGTTAATTTTTTAATTGATTCGTGTTCAGTTCATGATTCTTGGTAAGAATCCAAAATTTCAGTCGATTTGGTGCCATAGGGCCATAGTTATGGCCAAACCAAAGTTTGACAAAGTGCTTATAAAAACCACGAAAATTTTGTATGAAGAAAATTAAATGTCTTCTGTTTGCAGATTTTCTGATTATTGATTCGGGTACAGACCATGATTCTTAGTAAGAATACAAAATTTTAGTCGATTTGGTGCCATAGTGCCAAAGTTATGGCCGAACCCAAGTATTACAAACACCGACCCCAAGTATTAAAACGAGCGAACCCAAGTGTGAAAACGACGATATTTTTTTTGGTTAATTTTTTGATTGATTCGTGTACAGTTTATGATTCTTAGTAAGAATCCAAAATTTTAGTCGATTTGGTGCCATAGTGCCAAAGTTATGGCCGAACTAAAGTATTGAAAATACTGACCCCAAGTATTAAAACGAGCGAACCCAAGTGTGAAAACGACGATATTTTTTTCAAAATCTTTTTTTGGATAATTTTTTGATTGATTCGTGTACAGTTTATGATTCTTAGTAAGAATCCAAAATTTTAGTCAATTTGGTGCATAGGCCATAGTTATGGCCAAACCAAAGTGTGACAAAGTGCTTATAAAAACCACGAAAATTTTGTATGAAGAATATTAAAATTCTTCTGTTTGCAGATTTTCTTATTGATTCGGGTACAGGCCATGATTCTTAGAAAGAATACATAATTTCAGTCCATTTGGTGCCATAGGGCCATATTTATGGCCGAACCAAAGTTTGACAAAGTGCCTATAAAAACCACGAAAATTTTGTATGAAAAAAAATAAAATTCTTCTGTTTGCAGATTTTCTTATTGATTCGGATACAGACCATGATTCTAAGTAAGAATACAAATTTTCAGTCGATTTGGTGCCATAGTGCCAAAGATATGGCCGAACCCAAGTATTACAAACACCGACCCCAAGTATTAAAACGAGCGAACCCAAGTGTGAAAACGGCGATATTTTTTCAAAATCTTTTTTTGGTTAATTTTTTGATTGATTCGTGTACAGTTTATGATTCTTAGTAAGAATACAAAATTTCAATCGATTTGGTGCCATAGGGCCATATTTATGGCCGAACCAAAGTTTGACAAAGTGCTTATAACCACGAAAATTTTGTCTGAAAAAAATTAAAATTCTTCTGTTTGCAGATTTTCTTATGGATTCGGGTACAGACCATGATTCTTAGTAAGAATACAAAATTTCAGTCGATTTGGTGCCAAAGTGCCAAAGTTATGGCCGAACCCAAGTATTAAAAACACCGACCCCAAGTATTAAAACGAGCGAACCCAAGTGTGAAAACGACGATATTTTTTTCAAAATCTTTTTTTGGTTAATTTTTTAATTGATTCGTGAACAATTTATGATTCTTAGTAAGAATCCAAAATTTTAGTCGATTTGGTGCCATAGGGCCATAGTTATGGCCAAACCAAAGTTTGACAAAGTGCTTATAAAAACCACGAAAATTTTGTATGAAGAAAATTAAAATTCTTCTGTTTGCAGATTTTCTTATTGATTCGGGTACAGACCATGATTCTAAGTAAGAATACAAAATTTCAGTCAATTTGGTGCCAAAGTGCCAAAGTTATGGCCCAACCCAAGTATTAAAAACACCGACCCCAAGTATTAAAACGACCGAACCCAAGTGTGAAAACGAGGATATTTTTTTCAAAATCTTTTTTTGGATAATTTTTTGATTGATTCGTGTACAGTTCATGAATCTTAGTAAGAATACAAAATTTCAATCCATTTGGTGCCATAGGGCCATATTTATGGCCGAACCAAAGTTTGACAAAGTGCCTATAAAAACCACGAAAATTTTGTATGAAGAAAATTAAAATTCTTTTGTTGGCAGATTTTTTGATTGATTCGGGTACAGACCATGATTCTTGGTAAGAATACTAAATTTCATTCAATTTGGTGCCAAAATGCCAAAGTTATCGCCGAACCCAAGTATTAAAAACACCGACCCCAAGTATTAAACCGAGCGAACCCAAGTGTGAAAACGACGATATTTTTTTCAAAATCTTTTTTTGGATAATTTTTTGATTGATTCGTGTACAGTTTATGATTCTTAGTAAGAATCCAAAATTTTAGTCGATTTGGTGCCATAGGGCCATATTTATGGCCGAACCAAAGTTTGACAAAGTGCCTATAAAAACCACGAAAATTTTGTATGAAGAAAATTAAAATTCTTTTGTTGGCAGATTTTTTGATTGATTCGGGTACAGACCATGATTCTAAGTAAGATTACAAAATTTCTGTCAATTTGGTGCCAAAGTGCCAAAGTTATGGCCGAACCCAAGTATTAAAAACACCGACCCCAAGTATTAAAACGACCGAACCCAAGTGTGAAAACGAGGATATATTTTTCAAAATCTTTTTTTGGATAATTTTTTGATTGATTCGTGTACAGTTCATGAATCTTAGTAAGAATACAAAATTTCAATCGATTTGGTGCCTTAGGGCCATATTTATGGCCGAACCAAAGTTTGACAAAGTGCCTAAAAAAACCACGAAAATTTTGTATGAAGAAAATTAAAATTCTTTTGTTGGCAGATTTTTTGATTGATTCGGGTACAGACCATGATTCTTGGTAAGAATACTAAATTTCAGTCAATTTGGTGCCAAAGTGCCAAAGTTATGGCCGAACCCAAGTATTAAAAACACCGACCCCAAGTATTAAACCGAGCGAACCCAAGTGTGAAAACGACGATATTTTTTCAAAATCTTTTTTTGGATAATTTTTTGATTGATTCGTGTACAGTTTATGATTCTTAGTAAGAATCCAAAATTTTAGTCGATTTGGTGCCATAGGGCCATAGTTATGGCCAAACCAAAGTTTGACAAAGTGCTTATAAAAACCAGGAAAACTTTGTATGAAGAAAATTAAAATTCTTTTGTTTGCAGATTTTTTGATTGATTCGGGTACAGACCATGATTCTTTGTAAGAATACTAAATTTCAGTCAATTTGGTGCCAAAGTGCCAAAGTTATGGCCGAACCCAAGTATTAAAAACACCGACCCCAAGTATTATAACGAGCGAACCCAAGTGTGAAAACGATGATATTTTTTTAAAAATCTTCTTTTGTTGATTTTTTGATTGATTCATGTACAGTTCATGATTCTTAGTAAGATTCAAAATTTTCAGTCGATTTTGTGCCATAGGGCCATAGTTATGGCCGAACCAAATTTTGACAAAGTGCCTACAAAACCGTAATACAGTTTATGATTCTTAGTAAGAATCCAAAATTTTAGTCGATTTGGTGCCATAGGGCCATAGTTATGGCCAAACCAAAGTTTGACAAAGTGCTTATAAAAACCACGAAAATTTTGTATGAAGAAAATGAAAATTCTTCTGTTTGCAGATTTTCTTATTGATTCCGGTACAGACTATGATTCTAAGTAAGAATACATTATTTCAGTCGATTTGGTGCCATAGTGCCAAAGTTATGGGCGAACCCAAGTATTAAAAACACCGACCCCAAGTATTAAAACGAGCAAACCCAAGTGTGAAAACGATGATATTTTTTTAAAAATCTTCTTTTGGTTGATTTTTTGATTGATTCGTGTACAGTTTATGATTCTTAGTAAGAATCCAAAATTTTAGTCGATTTGGTGCCATAGAACCATAGTTATGGCCAAACCAAAGTTTGACAAAGTGCTTATAAAAACCACGAAAATTTTGTATGAAGAAAATTAAAATTCTTTTGTTGGCAGATTTTTTGATTGATTCGGGTACAGACCATGATTCTTGGTAAGAATACTAAATTTCAGTCAATTTGGTGCCAAAGTGCCAAAGTTATCGCCGAACACAAGTATTAAAAACACCGACCCCAAGTATTAAACCGAGCGAACCCAAGTGTGAAAACGACGATATTTTTTTCAAAATCTTTTTTTGGATAATTTTTTGATTGATTCGTGTACAGTTTATGATTCTTAGTAAGAATCCAAAATTTTAGTCGATTTGGTGCCATAGGGCCATATTTATGGCCGAACCAAAGTTTGACAAAGTGCCTATAAAAACCACGAAAATTTTGTATGAAGAAAATTAAAATTCTTTGTTCGCAGATTTTTTGATTGATTCGGGTACAGACCATGATTCTAAGTAAGAATAAAAAATTTCTGTCGATTTGGTGCCATAGTGCCAAAGTTATGGCCGAACCCAAGTATTTAAAACACCGACCCCAAGTATTAAAACGAGCAAACCCAAGTGTGAAAACGATGATATTTTTGTAAAAATCTTCTGTTGGTTGATTTTTTTATTGATTCGTGTACAGTTCATGAATCTTAGTAAGAATACAAAATTTCAGTCGATTTGGTGCCATAGTGCCATATTTATGGCCGAACCAAAGTTTGACAAAGTGCCTATAAAAACCACGAAAATTTTGTATGAAGAAAATTAAAATTCTTTTCTTGTCAGATTTTTTGATTGATTCGGGTACAGACCATGATTCTTGGTAAGAATACTAAATTTCAGTCAATTTGGTGCCAAAGTGCCAAAGTTATCGCCGAACCCAAGTATTAAAAACACCGACCCCTAGTATTAAACCGAGCGAACCCAAGTGTGAAAACGACGATATTTTTTTCAAAATCTTTTTTTGGATAATTTTTTGATTGATTCGTGTACAGTTTATGATTCTTAGTAAGAATCCAAAATTTTAGTCGATTTGGTGCCATAGGGCCATAGTTATGGCCAAACCAAAGTTTGACAAAGTGCTTATAAAAACCAGGAAAACTTTGTATGAAGAAAATTAAAATTCTTTTGTTGGCAGATTTTTTGATTGATTCGGGTACAGACCATGATTCTTGGTAAGAATACAAAATTTCAGTCAATTTGGTGCCAAAGTGCCAAAGTTATCGCCGAACCCAAGTATTAAAAACACCGACACCAAGTATTAAACCGAGCGAACCCAAGTGTGAAAACGACGATATTTTTTTCAAAATCTTTTTTTGGATAATTTTTTGATTGATTCGTGTACAGTTTATGATTCTTAGTAAGAATCCAAAATTTTAGTCGATTTGGTGCCATAGGGCCATAGTTATGGCCAAACCAAAGTTTGACAAAGTGCTTATAAAAACCAGGAAAACTTTGTATGAAGAAAATTAAAATTCTTTTGTTTGCAGATTTTTTGATTGATTCGGGTACAGACCATGATTCTTGGTAAGAATACAAAATTTCAGTCAATTTGGTGCCAAAGTGCCAAAGTTATCGCCGAACACAAGTATTAAAAACACCGACCCCAAGTATTAAACCGAGCGAACCCAAGTGTGAAAACGACGATATTTTTTTCAAAATCTTTTTTTGGATAATTTTTTGATTGATTCGTGTACAGTTTATGATTCTTAGTAAGAATCCAAAATTTTAGTCGATTTGGTGCCATAGGGCCATATTTATGGCCGAACCAAAGTTTGACAAAGTGCCTATAAAAACCACGAAAATTTTGTATGAAGAAAATTAAAATTCTTTGTTCGCAGATTTTTTGATTGATTCGGGTACAGACCATGATTCTAAGTAAGAATAAAAAATTTCAGTCGATTTGGTGCCATAGTGCCAAAGTTATGGCCGAACCCAAGTATTTAAAACACCGACCCCAAGTATTAAAACGAGCAAACCCAAGTGTGAAAACGATGATATTTTTGTAAAAATCTTCTGTTGGTTGATTTTTTTATTGATTCGTGTACAGTTCATGAATCTTAGTAAGAATACAAAATTTCAATCGATTTGGTGCCATAGGGCCATATTTATGGCCGAACCAAAGTTTGACAAAGTGCCTATAAAAACCACGAAAATTTTGTATGAAGAAAATTAAAATTCTTTTCTTGTCAGATTTTTTGATTGATTCGGGTACAGACCATGATTCTTGGTAAGAATACTAAATTTCAGTCAATTTGGTGCCAAAGTGCCAAAGTTATCGCCGAACCCAAGTATTAAAAACACCGACCCCTAGTATTAAACCGAGCGAACCCAAGTGTGAAAACGACGATATTTTTTTCAAAATCTTTTTTTGGATAATTTTTTGATTGATTCGTGTACAGTTTATGATTCTTAGTAAGAATCCAAAATTTTAGTCGATTTGGTGCCATAGGGCCATAGTTATGGCCAAACCAAAGTTTGACAAAGTGCTTATAAAAACCAGGAAAACTTTGTATGAAGAAAATTAAAATTCTTTTGTTGGCAGATTTTTTGATTGATTCGGGTACAGACCATGATTCTTGGTAAGAATACAAAATTTCAGTCAATTTGGTGCCAAAGTGCCAAAGTTATCGCCGAACCCAAGTATTAAAAACACCGACACCAAGTATTAAACCGAGCGAACCCAAGTGTGAAAACGACGATATTTTTTTCAAAATCTTTTTTTGGATAATTTTTTGATTGATTCGTGTACAGTTTATGATTCTTAGTAAGAATCCAAAATTTTAGTCGATTTGGTGCCATAGGGCCATAGTTATGGCCAAACCAAAGTTTGACAAAGTGCTTATAAAAACCACGAAAATTTTGTATGAAGAAAATTTAAATTCTTCTGTTTGCAGATTTTCTTATTGAATCGGGTACAGACCATGATTCTAAGTAAGAATACAAAATTTCAGTCGATTTGGTGCCATAGTGCCAAAGTTATGGCCGAACCCAAGTATTAAAAACACCGACCCCAAGTATTAAAACGAGCAAACCCAAGTGTGAAAACGAGGATATTTTTTTCAAAATCTTTTTTTGTATAATTTTTTGATTGATACGTGTACAGTTCATGAATCTTAGTAAGAATCCAAAATTTCAATCGATTTGGTGCCATAGGGCCATATTTATGGCCGAACCAAAGTTTGACAAAGTGCCTATAAAAACCACGAAAATTTTGTATGAAGAAAATTAAAATTCTTTTGTTGGCAGATAGGGCCATAGTTATGGCCAAACCAAAGTTTGACAAAGTGCTTATAAAAACCACGAAAATTTTGTATGAAGAAAATTAAAATTCTTCTGTTTGCAGATTTTCTTATTGAATCGGGTACAGACCATGATTCTAAGTAAGAATACAAAATTTCAGTCGATTTGGTGCCATAGTGCCAAAGTTATGGCCGAACCCAAGTATTTAAAACACCGACCCCAAGTATTAAAACGAGCAAACCCAAGTGTGAAAACGATGATATTTTTTTTTTAATGTTCTTTTGGTTGATTTTTTGATTGATTCGTGTACAGTTCATGAATCTTAGTAAGAATACAAAATTTCAATCGATTTGGTGCCATAGGGCCATATTTATGGCCGAACCAAAGTTTGACAAAGTGCTTATAAAAACCACGAAAATTTTGTATGAAGAAAATTAAAATTCTTCGGTTTGCAGATTTTCTTTCTGATTCGGGTACAGACCATGATTCTAAGTAAGAATACAAAATTTCAGTCAATTTGGTGCCAAAGTGCCAAAGTTATCGCCGAACCCAAGTATTAAAAACACCGACCCCAAGTATTAAAACGACCGAACCCAAGTGTGAAAACGAGGATATTTTTTTCAAAATTTTTTTTGTATAATTTTTTGATTGATACGTGTACAGTTCATGAATCTTAGTAAGAATACAAAATTTCAATCGATTTGGTGCCATAGGGCCATATTTATGGCCGAACCAAAGTTTGACAAAGTGCCTATAAAAACCACGAAAATTTTGTATGAAGAAAATTAAAATTCTTCGGTTTGCAGATTTTCTTTCTGATTCGGGTACAGACCATGATTCTTGGTAAGAATACTAAATTTCAGTCAATTTGGTGCCAAAGTGCCAAAGTTATCGCCGAACCCAAGTATTAAAAACACCGACCCCAAGTATTAAACCGAGCGAACCCAAGTGTGAAAACGACGATATTTTTTTCAAAATCTTTTTTTGGATAATTTTTTGATTGATTCGTGTACAGTTTATGATTCTTAGTAAGAATCCAAAATTTTAGTCGATTTGGTGCCATAGGGCCATAGTTATGGCCAAACCAAAGTTTGACAAAGTGCTTATAAAAACCAGGAAAACTTTGTATGAAGAAAATTAAAATTCTTCCGTTTGCAGATTTTCTTATTGATTCGGGTACAGACCATGATTCTAAGTAAGAATAAAAAATTTCTGTCGATTTGGTGCCATAGTGCCAAAGTTATGGCCGAACCCAAGTATTTAAAACACTGACCCCAAGTATTAAAACGAGCAAACCCAAGTGTGAAAACGATGATTTTTTTTTTAAATCTTCTGTTGGTTGATTTTTTTAATGATTCGTGTACAGTTCATGAATCTTAGTAAGAATACAAAATTTCAATCGATTTGGTGCCATAGGGCCATATTTATGGCCGAACCAAAGTTTGACAAAGTGCCTATAAAAACCACGAAAATTTTGTATGAAGAAAATTAAAATTCTTCTCTTTGCAGATTTTTTTATTGATTCGTGTACAGTTCATGAATCTTAGTAAGAATACAAAATTTCAATCGATTTGGTGCCATAGGGCCATATTTATGGCCGAACCAAAGTTTGACAAAGTGCCTATAAAAAACCACGAAAATTTTGTATGAAGAAAATTAAAATTCTTTGTTCGCAGATTTTTTGATTGATTCGGGTACAGACCATGATTCTTGGTAAGAATACTAAATTTCAGTCAATTTGGTGCCAAAGTGCCAAAGTTATCGCCGAACCCAAGTATTAAAAACACCGACCCCAAGTATTAAACCGAGCGAACCCAAGTGTGAAAACGACGATATTTTTTTAAAAATCTTTTTTTGGATAATTTTTTGATTGATTCGTGTACAGTTCATGAATCTTAGTAAGAATACAAAATTTCAATCGATTTGGTGCCATAGGGCCATATTTATGGCCGAACCAAAGTTTGACAAAGTGCTTATAAAAACCACGAAAATTTTGTATGAAGAAAATCAAAATTCTTTGTTCGCAGATTTTTTGATTGATTCGGGTACAGACCATGATTCTTGGTAAGAATACTAAATTTCAGTCAATTTGGTGCCAAAATGCCAAAGTTATCGCCGAACCCAAGTATTAAAAACACCGACCCCAAGTATTTAACCGAGCGAACCCAAGTGTGAAAACGACGATATTTTTTTCAAAATCTTTTTTTGGATAATTTTTTGATTGATTCGTGTACACTTTATGATTCTTAGTAAGAATCCAAAATTTTAGTCGATTTGGTGCCATAGGGCCATAGTTATGGCCAAACCAAAGTTTGACAAAGTGCTTATAAAAACCAGGAAAATTTTGTATGAAGAAAATTAAAATTCTTCTGTTTGCAGATTTTCTTATTGATTCGGGTACAGATCATGATTCTAAGTAAGAATACAAAATTTCAGTCAATTTGGTGCCAAAGTGCTAAAGTTATGGCCGAACCCAAGTATTAAAAACACCGACCCCAAGTATTAAAACGACCGAACCCAAGTGAGAAAACGACGATATTTTTTTCAAAATCTTTTTTTGGATAATTTTTTGATTGATTCGTGTACAGTTTATGATTCTTAGTAAGAATCCAAAATTTTAGTCGATTTGGTGCCATAGGGCCATAGTTATGGCCAAACTAAAGTTTGACAAAGTGCTTATAAAAACCAGGAAAATTTTGTATGAAGAAAATTAAAATTCTTCTGTTTGCAGATTTTCTTATTGAATCGGGTACAGATCATGATTCTAAGTAAGAATACAAAATTTCAGTCAATTTGGTGCCAAAGTGCTAAAGTTATGGCCGAACCCAAGTATTAAAAACACCGACCCCAAGTATTAAAACGACCGAACCCAAGTGAGAAAACGACGATATTTTTTTCAAAATCTTTTTTTGGATAATTTTTTGATTGATTCGTGTACAGTTTATGATTCTTAGTAAGAATCCAAAATTTTAGTCGATTTGGTGCCATAGGGCCATAGTTATGGCCAAACCAAAGTTTGACAAAGTGCTTATAAAAACCACGAAAATTTTGTATGAAGAAAATTAAAATTCTTCTGTTTGCAGATTTTCTTATTGAATCGGGTACAGACCATGATTCTAAGTAAGAATACAAAATTTCAGTCGATTTGGTGCCATAGTGCCAAAGTTATGGCCGAACCCAAGTATTAAAAACACCGACCCCAAGTATTAAAACGAGCAAACCCAAGTGTGAAAACGATGATATTTTTTTTTTAATGTTCTTTTGGTTGATTTTTTGATTGATTCGTGTACAGTTCATTAATCTTAGTAAGAATACAAAATTTCAATCGATTTGGTGCCATAGGGCCATATTTATGGCCGAACCAAAGTTTGACAAAGTGCTTATAAAAACCACGAAAATTTTGTATGAAGAAAATTAAAATTCTTCGGTTTGCAGATTTTCTTTCTGATTCGGGTACAGACCATGATTCTAAGTAAGAATACAAAATTTCAGTCAATTTGGTGCCAAAGTGCCAAAGTTATCGCCGAACCCAAGTATTAAAAACACCGACCCCAAGTATTAAAACGACCGAACACAAGTGTGAAAACGAGGATATTTTTTTCAAAATCTTTTTTTGGATAATTTTTTGATTGATTCGTGTACAGTTCATGAATCTTAGTAAGAATACAAAATTTCAATCGATTTGGTGCCATAGGGCCATATTTATGGCCGAACCAAAGTTTGACAAAGTGCCTATAAAAACCACGAAAATTTTGTATGAAGAAAATTAAAATTCTTTTGTTGGCAGATTTTTTGATTGATTCGGGTACAGACCATGATTCTTGGTAAGAATACTAAATTTCAGTCAATTTGGTGCCAAAGTGCCAAAGTTATCGCCGAAACCAAGTATTTAAAACACCGACCCCAAGTATTAAACCGAGCGAACCCAAGTGTGAAAACGACGATATTTTTTTCAAAATCTTTTTTTGGATAATTTTTTGATTGATTCGTGTACAGTTCATGAATCTTAGTAAGAATACAAAATTTCAATCGATTTGGTGCCATAGGGCCATATTTATGGCCGAACCAAAGTTTGAAAAAGTGCCTATAAAAACCACGAAAATTTTGTATGAAGAAAATTAAAATTCTTTGTTCGCAGATTTTTTGATTGATTCGGGTACAGACCATGATATTTGGTAAGAATACAAAATTTCAGTCAATTTGGTGCCAAAGTGCCAAAGTTATGGCCGAACCCAAGTATTAAAAACACCGACCCCAAGTATTAAAACGACCGAACCCAAGTGTGAAAACGAGGATATTTTTTTCAAAATCTTTTTTTGGATAATTTTTTGATTGATTCGTGTACAGTACATGAATCTTAGTAAGAATACAAAATTTCAATCGATTTGGTGCCATAGGGCCATATTTATGGCCGAACCAAAGTATGACAAAGTGCCTATAAAAACCACGAAAATTTTGTATGAAGAAAATTAAAATTCTTTTCTTGGCAGATTTTTTGATTGATTCGGCTACAGACCATGATTCTTGGTAAGAATACTAAATTTCAGTCAATTTGGTGCCAAAGTGCCAAAGTTATCGCCGAACCCAAGTATTAAAAACACCGACCCCAAGTATTAAACCGAGCGAACCCAAGTGTGAAAACGACGATATTTTTTTCAAAATCTTTTTTTGGATAATTTTTTGATTGATTCGTGTACAGTTTATGATTCTTAGTAAGAATCCAAAATTTTAGTCGATTTGGTGCCATAGGGCCATAGTTATGGCCAAACCAAAGTTTGACAAAGTGCTTATAAAAACCAGGAAAACTTTGTATGAAGAAAATTAAAATTCTTCTGTTTGCAGATTTTCTTATTGAATCGGGTACAGACCATGATTCTAAGTAAGAATACAAAATTTCAGTCGATTTGGTGCCATAGTGCCAAAGTTATGGCCGAACCCAAGTATTAAAAACACCGACCCCAAGTATTAAAACGAGCAAACCCAAGTGTGAAAACGATGATATTTTTTTTTTAATGTTCTTTTGGTTGATTTTTTGATTGATTCGTGTACAGTTCATTAATCTTAGTAAGAATACAAAATTTCAATCGATTTGGTGCCATAGGGCCATATTTATGGCCGAACCAAAGTTTGACAAAGTGCTTATAAAAACCACGAAAATTTTGTATGAAGAAAATTAAAATTCTTCGGTTTGCAGATTTTCTTTCTGATTCGGGTACAGACCATGATTCTAAGTAAGAATACAAAATTTCAGTCAATTTGGTGCCAAAGTGCCAAAGTTATCGCCGAACCCAAGTATTAAAAACACCGACCCCAAGTATTAAAACGACCGAACACAAGTGTGAAAACGACGATATTTTTTTCAAAATCTTTTTTTGGATAATTTTTTGATTGATTCGTGTACAGTTCATGAATCTTAGTAAGAATACAAAATTTCAATCGATTTGGTGCCATAGGGCCATATTTATGGCCGAACCAAAGTTTGACAAAGTGCCTATAAAAACCACGAAAATTTTGTATGAAGAAAATTAAAATTCTTTTGTTGGCAGATTTTCTTATTGATTCGGGTACAGACCATGATTCTTGGTAAGAATACTAAATTTCAGTCAATTTGGTGCCAAAGTGCCAAAGTTATCGCCGAAACCAAGTATTTAAAACACCGACCCCAAGTATTAAAACGAGCGAACCCAAGTGTGAAAACGACGATATTTTTTTCAAAATCTTTTTTTGGATAATTTTTTGATTGATTCGTGTACAGTTCATGAATCTTAGTAAGAATACAAAATTTCAATCGATTTGGTGCCATAGGGCCATATTTATGGCCGAACCAAAGTTTGAAAAAGTGCCTATATAAACCACGAAAATTTTGTATGAAGAAAATTAAAATTCTTTGTTCGCAGATTTTTTGATTGATTCGGGTACAGACCATGATATTTGGTAAGAATACAAAATTTCAGTCAATTTGGTGCCAAAGTGCCAAAGTTATGGCCGAACCCAAGTATTAAAAACACCGACCCCAAGTATTAAAACGACCGAACCCAAGTGTGAAAACGAGGATATTTTTTTCAAAATCTTTTTTTGGATAATTTTTTGATTGATTCGTGTACAGTACATGAATCTTAGTAAGAATACAAAATTTCAATCGATTTGGTGCCATAGGGCCATATTTATGGCCGAACCAAAGTATGACAAAGTGCCTATAAAAACCACGAAAATTTTGTATGAAGAAAATTAAAATTCTTTTCTTGGCAGATTTTTTGATTGATTCGGCTACAGACCATGATTCTTGGTAAGAATACTAAATTTCAGTCAATTTGGTGCCAAAGTGCCAAAGTTATCGCCGAACCCAAGTATTAAAAACACCGACCCCAAGTATTAAACCGAGCGAACCCAAGTGTGAAAACGACGATATTTTTTTCAAAATCTTTTTTTGGATAATTTTTTGATTGATTCGTGTACAGTTTATGATTCTTAGTAAGAATCCAAAATTTTAGTCGATTTGGTGCCATAGGGCCATAGTTATGGCCAAACCAAAGTTTGACAAAGTGCTTATAAAAACCAGGAAAACTTTGTATGAAGAAAATTAAAATTCTTCTGTTTGCAGATTTTCTTATTGATTCGGGTACAGACCATGATTCTAAGTAAGAATACAAAATTTCAGTCAATTTGGTGCCAAAGTGCCAAAGTTATGGCCGAACCCAAGTATTAAAAACACCGACCCCAAGTATTAAAACGACCGAACCCAAGTGTGAAAACGAGGATATTTTTTTCAAAATCTTTTTTTGGATAATTTTTTGATTGATTCGTGTACAGTTCATGAATTTTAGTAAGAATACAAAATTTCAATCGATTTGGTGCCATAGGGCCATATTTATGGCCGAACCAAAGTTTGACAAAGTGCCTACAAAAACCACGAAAATTTTGTATGAAGAAAATTAAAATTCTTTTGTTGGCAGATTTTTTGATTGATTCGGGTACAGACCATGATTCTAAGTAAGAATACAAAATTTCAGTCAATTTGGTGCCAAAGTGCCAAAGTTATGGCCGAACCCAAGTATTAAAAACACCGACCCCAAGTATTAAAACGACCGAACCCAAGTGTGAAAACGAGGATATTTTTTTCAAAATCTTTTTTTGGATAATTTTTTGATTGATTCGTGTACAGTTCATGAATCTTAGTACGAATACAATATTTCAATCGATTTGGTGCCATAGGGCCATATTTATGGCCGAACCAAAAATTGACAAAGTGCCTATAAAAACCACGAAAATTTTGTATGAAGAAAATTAAAATTCTTTTGTTGGCAGATTTTTTGATTGATTCGGGTACAGACCATGATTCTAAGTAAGAATACAAAATTTCAGTCAATTTGGTGCCAAAGTGCCAAAGTTTTGGCCGAACCCAAGTATTAAAAACACCGACCCCAAGTATTAAAACGACCGAACCCAAGTGTGAAAACGAGGATATTTTTTTCAAAATCTTTTTTTGGATAATTTTTTGATTGATTCGTGTACAGTTCATGAATCTTAGTAAGAATACAAAATTTCAATCGATTTGGTGCCATAGGGCCATATTAATGGCCGAACCAAAGTTTGACAAAGTGCCTATAAAAACCACGAAAATTTTGTATGAAGAAAATTAAAATTCTTTTGTTGGCAGATTTTTTGATTGATTCGGGTACAGACCATGATTCTAAGTAAGAATACAAAATTTCAGTCAATTTGGTGCCAAAGTGCCAAAGTTATCGCCAAACCCAAGTATTAAAAACACCGACCCCAAGTATTAAACCGAGCGAACCCAAGTGTGAAAACGACGATATTTTTTTCAAAATCTTTTTTTGGATAATTTTTTGATTGATTCGTGTACAGTTTATGATTCTTAGTAAGAATCCAAAATTTTAGTCGATTTGGTGCCATAGGGCCATAGTTATGGCCAAACCAAAGTTTGACAAAGTGCTTATAAAAACCAGGAAAACTTTGTATGAAGAAAATTAAAATTCTTCTGTTTGCAGATTTTCTTATTGATTCGGGTACAGACCATGATTCTAAGTAAGAATACAAAATTTCAGTCAATTTGGTGCCAAAGTGCCAAAGTTATGGCCGAACCCAAGTATTAAAAACACCGACCCCAAGTATTAAAACGACCGAACCCAAGTGTGAAAACGAGGATATTTTTTTCAAAATCTTTTTTTGGATAATTTTTTGATTGATTCGTGTACAGTTCATGAATCTTAGTAAGAATACAAAATTTCAATCGATTCGGTGCCATTGGGCCATATTTATGGCCGAACCAAAGTTTGACAAAGTGCCTATAAAAACCACGAAAATTTTGTATGAAGAAAATTAAAATTCTTTGTTCGCAGATTTTTTGATTGATTCAGGTACAGACCATGATTCTTGGTAAGAATACTAAATTTCAGTCAATTTGGTGCCAAAGTGCCAAAGTTATGGCAAAGCCCAAGTATTAAAAACACCGACCCCAAGTATTAAAACGACCGAACCCAAGTGTGAAAACGACAATTTTTTTTTCAAAATATTTTTTTGGACTATTTTTTGATTGATTCGTGTACAGTTTATGATTCTTAGTAAGAATCCAAAATTTTAGTCGATTTGGTGCCATAGGGCCATAGTTATGGCCAAACCAAAGTTTGACAAAGTGCTTATAAAAACCAGGAAAATTTTATATTAAGAAAATTAAAATTCTTCTGTTTGCAGATTTTCTTATTGATTCGGGTACAGACCATGATTCTTAGTAAGAATACAAAATTTCAGTCAATTTGGTGCCAAAGTGCCAAAGTTATGGCCGAACCCAAGTATTAAAAACACCGACCCCAAGTATTAAAACGACCGAACCCAAGTGAGAAAACGACGATATTTTTTTCAAAATCTTTTTTTGGATAATTTTTTGATTGATTCGTGTACAGTTTATGATTCTTAGTAAGAATCCAAAATTTTAGTCGATTTGGTGCCATAGGGCCATAGTTATGGCCAAACCAAAGTTTGACAAAGTGCTTATAAAAACCACGAAAATTTTGTATGAAGAAAATTAAAATTCTTCTGTTTGCAGATTTTTTGATTGATTCGGGTACAGACCATGATTCTTGGTATGAATACTAAATTTCAGTCAATTTGGTGCCAAAGTGCCAAAGTAATGGCCGAACCCAAGTATTAAAAACACCGACCCCAAGTATTAAACCGAGCGAACCCAAGTGTGAAAACGACGATATTTTTTTCAAAATCTTTTTTTGAATAATTTTTTGATTGATTTGTGTACAGTTTATGAATCTTAGTAAGAATACAAAATTTCAATCGATTTGGTGCCATAGGGCCATATTTATGGCCGAACCAAAGTTTGACAAAGTGCCTATAAAAACCACGAAAATTTTGTATGAAGAAAATTAAAATTCTTTTGTTGGCAGATTTTTTGATTGATTCGGGTACAGACCATGATTCTTGGTAAGAATACTAAATTTCAGTCAATTTGGTGCCAAGGTGCCAAAGTTATCGCCGAACCCAAGTATTAAAAACACCGACCCCAAGTATTAAACCGAGCGAACCCAAGTGTGAAAACGACGATATTTTTTTCAAAATCTTTTTTTGGATAATTTTTTGATTGATTCGTGTACAGTTTATGATTCTTAGTAAGAATCCAAAATTTTAGTCGATTTGGTGCCATAGGGCCATAGTTATGGCCAAACCAAAGTTTGACAAAGTGCTTATAAAAACCAGGAAAACTTTGTATGAAGAAAATTAAAATTCTTCTGTTTGCAGATTTTCTTATTGATTCGGGTACAGACCATGATTCTAAGTAAGAATACAAAATTTCAGTCAATTTGGTGCCAAAGTGCCAAAGTTATGGCCGAACCCAAGTATTAAAAACACCGACCCCAAGTATTAAAACGACCGAACCCAAGTGTGAAAACGAGGATATTTTTTTCAAAATCTTTTTTTGGATAATTTTTTGATTGATTCGTGTACAGTTCATGAATCTTAGTAAGAATACAAAATTTCAATCGATTTGGTGCCATAGGGCCATATTTATGGCCGAACCAAAGTTTGACAAAGTGCCTATAAAAACCACGAAAATTTTGAATGAAGAAAATTAAAATTCTTTTGTTGGCAGATTTTTTGATTGATTCGGGTACAGACCATGATTCTAAGTAAGAATACAAAATTTCAGTCAATTTGGTGCCAAAGTGCCAAAGTTATGGCCGAACCCAAGTATTAAAAACACCGACCCCAAGTATTAAAACGACCGAACCCAAGTGTGAAAACGACGATATTTTTTTCAAAATCTTTTTTTGGATAATTTTTTGATTGATTCGTGTACAGTTCATGAATCTTAGTAAGAATACAAAATTTCAATCGATTTGGTGCCATTAGGCCATATTTATGGCCGAACCAAAGTTTGACAAAGTGCCTATAAAAACCACGAAAATTTTGTATGAAGAAAATTAAAATTCTTTGTTCGCAGATTTTTTGATTGATTCAGGTACAGACCATGATTCTTGGTAAGAATACTAAATTTCAGTCAATTTGGTGCCAAAGTGCCAAAGTTATGGGAAAGCCCAAGTATTAAAAACACCGACCCCAAGTATTAAAACGACCGAACCCAAGTGTGAAAACGACAATTTTTTTTTCAAAATATTTTTTTGGACTATTTTTTGATTGATTCGTGTACAGTTTATGATTCTTAGTAAGAATCCAAAATTTTAGTCGATTTGGTGCCATAGGGCCATAGTTATGGCCAAACCAAAGTTTGACAAAGTGCTTATAAAAACCAGGAAAATTTTATATTAAGAAAATTAAAATTCTTCTGTTTGCAGATTTTCTTATTGATTCGGGTACAGACCATGATTCTTAGTAAGAATACAAAATTTCAGTCAATTTGGTGCCAAAGTGCCAAAGTTATGGCCGAACCCAAGTATTAAAAACACCGACCCCAAGTATTAAAACGACCGAACCCAAGTGAGAAAAGGACGATATTTTTTTCAAAATCTTTTTTTGGATAATTTTTTGATTGATTCGTGTACAGTTTATGATTCTTAGTAAGAATCCAAAATTTTAGTCGATTTGGTGCCATAGGGCCATAGTTATGGCCAAACCAAAGTTTGACAAAGTGCTTATAAAAACCACGAAAATTTTGTATGAAGAAAATTAAAATTCTTCTGTTTGCAGATTTTTTGATTGATTCGGGTACAGACCATGATTCTTGGTATGAATACTAAATTTCAGTCAATTTGGTGCCAAAGTGCCAAAGTTATCGCCGAACCCAAGTATTAAAAACACCGACCCCAAGTATTAAACCGAGCGAACCCAAGTGTGAAAACGACGATATTTTTTTCAAAATCTTTTTTTGAATAATTTTTTGATTGATTTGTGTACAGTTTATGAATCTTAGTAAGAATACAAAATTTCAATCGATTTGGTGCCATAGGGCCATATTTATGGCCGAACCAAAGTTTGACAAAGTGCCTATAAAAACCACGAAAATTTTGTATGAAGAAAATTAAAATTCTTTTGTTGGCAGATTTTTTGATTGATTCGGGTACAGACCATGATTCTTGGTAAGAATACTAAATTTCAGTCAATTTGGTGCCAAGGTGCCAAAGTTATCGCCGAACCCAAGTATTAAAAACACCGACCCCAAGTATTAAACCGAGCGAACCCAAGTGTGAAAACGACGATATTTTTTTCAAAATCTTTTTTTGGATAATTTTTTGATTGATTCGTGTACAGTTTATGAATCTTAGTAAGAATCCAAAATTTTAGTCGATTTGGTGCCATAGGGCCATAGTTATGGCCAAACCAAAGTTTGACAAAGTGCTTATAAAAACCAGGAAAACTTTGTATGAAGAAAATTAAAATTCTTCTGTTTGCAGATTTTCTTATTGATTCGGGTACAGACCATGATTCTAAGTAAGAATACAAAATTTCAGTCAATTTGGTGCCAAAGTGCCAAAGTTATGGCCGAACCCAAGTATTAAAAACACCGACCCCAAGTATTAAAACGACCGAACCCAAATGTGAAAACGAGGATATTTTTTTCAAAATCTTTTTTTGGATAATTTTTTGATTGATTCGTGTACAGTTCATGAATCTTAGTAAGAATACAAAATTTCAATCGATTTGGTGCCATAGGGCCATATTTATGGCCGAACCAAAGTTTGACAAAGTGCCTATAAAAACCACGAAAATTTTGAATGAAGAAAATTAAAATTCTTTTGTTGGCAGATTTTTTGATTGATTCGGGTACAGACCATGATTCTAAGTAAGAATACAAAATTTCAGTCAATTTGGTGCCAAAGTGCCAAAGTTATGGCCGAACCCAAGTATTAAAAACACCGACCCCAAGTATTAAAACGACCGAACCCAAGTGTGAAAACGACGATATTTTTTTCAAAATCTTTTTTTGGATAATTTTTTGATTGATTCGTGTACAGTTCATGAATCTTAGTAAGAATACAAAATTTCAATCGATTTGGTGCCATTAGGCCATATTTATGGCCGAACCAAAGTTTGACAAAGTGCCTATAAAAACCACGAAAATTTTGTATGAAGAAAATTAAAATTCTTTGTTCGCAGATTTTTTGATTGATTCAGGTACAGACCATGATTCTTGGTAAGAATACTAAATTTCAGTCAATTTGGTGCCAAAGTGCCAAAGTTATGGCAAAGCCCAAGTATTAAAAACACCGACCCCAAGTATTAAAACGACCGAACCCAAGTGTGAAAACGACAATTTTTTTTTCAAAATATTTTTTTGGACTATTTTTTGATTGATTCGTGTACAGTTTATGATTCTTAGTAAGAATCCAAAATTTTAGTCGATTTGGTGCCATAGGGCCATAGTTATGGCCAAACCAAAGTTTGACAAAGTGCTTATAAAAACCAGGAAAATTTTATATGAAGAAAATTAAAATTCTTCTGTTTGCAGATTTTCTTATTGATTCGGGTACAGACCATGATTCTTAGTAAGAATACAAAATTTCAGTCAATTTGGTGCCAAAGTGCCAAAGTTATGGCCGAACCCAAGTATTAAAAACACCGACCCCAAGTATTAAAACGACCGAACCCAAGTGTGAAAACGAGGATATTTTTTTCAAAATCTTTTTTTGGATAATTTTTTGATTGATTCGTGTACAGGTCATGAATCTTAGTAAGAATACAAAATTTCAATCGATTTGGTGCCATAGGGCCATATTTATGGCCGAACCAAAGTTTGACAAAGTGCCTATAAAAACCACGAAAATTTTGTATGAAGAAAATTAAAATTCTTTTGTTGGCAGATTTTTTGATTGATTCGGGTACAGACCATGATTCTTGGTAAGAATACTAAATTTCAGTCAATTTGGTGCCAAAGTGCCAAAGTTATGGCCGAACCAAAGTATTGAAAACACTGACCCCAAGTATTAAAACGAGCGAACCCAAGTGTGAAAACGACGATATTTTTTTCAAAATCTTTTTTTGGTTAATTTTTTGATTGATTCGTGTACAGTTCATGAATCTTAGTAAGAATACAAAATTTCAATCGATTTGGTGCCATAGGGCCATACTTATGGCCGAACCAAAGTTTGACAAAGTGCCTATAAAAACCACGAAAATTTTGTATGAAGAAAATTAAAATTCTTCTGTTTGCAGATTTTCTTAATGATTCGGGTACAGACCATGATTCTAATTAAGAATACAAAATTTCAGTCGATTTGGTGCCATAGTGCCAAAGTTTTGGCCGAACCAAAGTATTGAAAACACTGACCCCAAGTATAAAAACGAGCGAATCCAAGTGTGAAAACGACGATATTTTTTTCAAAATCTTTTTTTGGATAATTTTTTGATTGATTCGTGTACAGTTTATTATTCTTAGTAAGAATCCAAAATTTTAGTCGATTTGGTGCCATAGGGCCATAGTTATGGACAAACTTAAAGTTTGACAAAGTGCTTATAAAAACCACGAAAATTTTGTATGAAGAAAATTAAAATTCTTCTGTTTGCAGATTTTCTTATTGATTCGGGTACAGACCATGATTCTAAGTAAGAATACAAAATTTCAGTCGATTTAGTGCCATAGTGCCAAAGTTATGGCGGAACCCAAAGTATTGACAACACTGACCCCAAGTATTAAAACGACCGAACCCAAGAGTGAAATCGACGATATTTTTTTCAAAATCTTTTTTTGGATAATTTTTTGAATGATTCGTGTACAGTTTATGATTCTTAGTAAGAATCCAAAATTTTAGTCGATTTGGTGCCATAGGGCCATAGTTATGGCCAAACGAAAGTTTGACAAAATGCTTATAAAAACCACGAAAATTTTGTATGAAGAAAATTAAAATTCTTCTGTTTGCAGATTTTCTTATTGATTCGGGTACAGACCATGATTCTAAGTAAGAATACAAAATTTCAGTCGATTTGGTGCCATAGTGCCAAAGTTATGGCGGAACCCAAGGTATTGAAAACACTGACCCCAAGTATTAAAACGAGCGAACCCAAGTGTGAAAACGACGATATTTTTTTCAAAATCTTTTTTTGGTTAATTTTTTGATTGATTCGTGTACAGTTCATGAATCTTAGTAAGAATACAAAATTTCAATCGATTCGGTGCCATAGGGCCATATTTATGGCCGAACCAAAGTTTGACAAAGTGCCTATAAAAACCACGAAAATTTTGTATGAAGAAAATTAAAATTCTTTTCTTGGCAGATTTTTTGATTGATTCGGCTACAGACCATGATTCTTCGTAAGAATACTAAATTTCAGTCAATTTGGTGCCAAAGTGCCAAAGTTATGGCCGAACCCAAGTATTAAAAACACCGACCCCAAGTATTAAAACGAGCAAACCCAAGTGTGAAAACGATGATATTTTTTTAAAAATCTTTTTTTGGTTGATTTTTTGATTGATTCGTGTACAGTTCATGAATCTTAGTAAGAATACAAAATTTCAATCGATTTGGTGCCATAGGGCCATATTTATGGCCGAACCAAAGTATGACAAAATGCCTATAAAAACCACGAAAATTTTGTATGAAGAAAATTAAAATTCTTCTGTTTGCAGATTTTCTTAATGATTCGGGTACAGACCATGATTCTAAGTAAGAATACAAAATTTCAGTCGATTAGGTGCCATAGTGCCAAAGTTATGGCCGAACCAAAGTATTGAAAACACTGACCCCAAGTATTAAAACGAGCGAACCCAAGTGTGAAAACGACGATATTTTTTTCAAAATCTTTTTTGGTTAATTTTTTGATTGATTCGTGTACAGTTTATGATTCTTAGTAAGAATCCAAAATTTTAGTCGATTTGGTGCCATAGGGCCATAGTTATGGCCAAACCAAAGTTTGACAAAGTGCTTATAAAAACCACGAAAATTTTGAATGAGTAAAATTAAAATTCTTCTGTTTGCAGATTTTCTTATTGATTCGGGTACAGACCATGATTCTAAGTAAGAATACAAAATTTCAGACGATTTGGTGCCATAGTGCCAAAGTTATGGCCGAACCCAAGTATTAAAAACACCGACCCCAAGTATTAAAACGAGCAAACCCAAGTGTGAAAACGACGATATTTTTTTAAAATCTTCTTTTGGTTAATTTTTTGATTGATTCGTGTACAGTTCATGAATCTTAGTAAGAATACAAAATTTCAATCGATTTGGTGCCATAGGGCCATATTTATGGCCGAACCAAAGTTTGACAAAGTGCCTATAAAAACCACGAAAATTTTGTATGAAGAAAATTAAAATTCTTTTGTTGGCAGATTTTTTGATTGATTCGGGTACAGACCATGATTCTTGGTAAGAATACTAAATTTCAGTCAATTTGGTGCCAAAGTGCCAAAGTTATGGCCGAACCCAAGTATTAAAAACACCGACCCCAAGTATTAAAACGACCGAACCCAAGTGTGAAAACGACGATATTTTTTTCAAAATCTTTTTTTGGTTAATTTTTTGATTGATTCGTGTACAGTTCATGAATCTTAGTAAGAATACAAAATTTCAATCGATTCGGTGCCATAGGGCCATATTTATGGCCGAACCAAAGTTTGACAAAGTGCCTATAAAAACCACGAAAATTTTGTATGAAGAAAATTAAAATTCTTTTGTTGGCAGATTTTTTGATTGATTCGGGTACAGACCATGATTCTTGGTAAGAATACTAAATTTCAGTCAATTTGGTGCCAAAGTGCCAAAGTTATGGCCGAACCCAAGTATTAAAAACACCGACCCCAAGTATTAAAACGAGCGAACCCAAGTGTGAAAACGACGATATTTTTTTTAAAATCTTTTTTTGGTTGATTTTTTGATTGATTCGTGTACAGTTCATGAATCTTAGTAAGAATACAAAATTTCAATCGATTTGGTGCCATAGGGCCATATTTATGGCCGAACCAAAGTTTGACAAAGTGCCTATAAAAACCACGAAAATTTTGTATGAAGAAAATTAAAATTCTTCTGTTTGCAGATTTTCTTAATGATTCGGGTACAGACCATGATTCTAATTAAGAATACAAAATTTCAGTCGATTTGGTGCCATAGTGCCAAAGTTTTGGCCGAACCAAAGTATTGAAAACACTGACCCCAAGTATAAAAACGAGCGAATCCAAGTGTGAAAACGACGATATTTTTTTCAAAATCTTTTTTTGGATAATTTTTTGATTGATTCGTGTACAGTTTATGATTCTTAGTAAGAATCCAAAATTTTAGTCGATTTGGTGCCATAGGGCCATAGTTATGGCCAAACCAAAGTTTGACAAAGTGCTTATAAAAACCAGGAAAATTTTATATGAAGAAAATTAAAATTCTTCTGTTTGCAGATTTTCTTATTGATTCGGGTACAGACCATGATTCTAAGTAAGAATACAAAATTTCAGTCGATTTAGTGCCATAGTGCCAAAGTTATGGCGGAACCCAAAGTATTGACAACACTGACCCCAAGTATTAAAACGACCGAACCCAAGAGTGAAATCGACGATATTTTTTTCAAAATCTTTTTTTGGATAATTTTTTGAATGATTCGTGTACAGTTTATGATTCTTAGTAAGAATCCAAAATTTTAGTCGATTTGGTGCCATAGGGCCATAGTTATGGCCAAACGAAAGTTTGACAAAATGCTTATAAAAACCACGAAAATTTTTTATGAAGAAAATTAAAATTCTTCTGTTTGCAGATTTTCTTATTGATTCGGGTACAGACCATGATTCTAAGTAAGAATACAAAATTTCAGTCGATTTGGTGCCAAAGTGCCAAAGTTATGGCGGAACCCAAGGTATTGAAAACACTGACCCCAAGTATTAAAACGAGCGAACCCAAGTGTGAAAACGACGATATTTTTTTCAAAATCTGTTTTTGGATAATTTTTTGATTGATTCGTGTACAGTTCATGAATCTTAGTAAGAATACAAAATTTCAATCGATTCGGTGCCATAGGGCCATATTTATGGCCGAACCAAAGTTTGACAAAGTGCCTATAAAAACCACGAAAATTTTGTATGAAGAAAATTAAAATTCTTTTCTTGGCAAATTTTTTGATTGATTCGGCTACAGACCATGATTCTTGGTAAGAATACTAAATTTCAGTCAATTTGGTGCCAAAGTGCCAAAGTTATGGCCGAACCCAAGTATTAAAAACACCGACCCCAAGTATTAAAACGACCGAACCCAAGTGTGAAAACGACGATATTTTTTTTAAAATCTTTTTTTGGTTGATTTTTTGATTGATTCGTGTACAGTTCATGAATCTTAGTAAGAATACAAAATTTCAATCGATTTGGTGCCATAGGGCCATATTTATGGCCGAACCAAAGTTTGACAAAGTGCCTATAAAAACCACGAAAATTTTGTATGAAGAAAATTAAAATTCTTTTCTTGCCAGATTTTTTGATTGATTCGGCTACAGACCATGATTCTTGGTAAGAATACTAAATTTCAGTCGATTTAGTGCCAAAGTGCCAAAGTTATGGCGGAACCCAAAGTATTGACAACACTGACCCCAAGTATTAAAACGACCGAACCCAAGTGTGAAAACGACGATATTTTTTTCAAAATCTTATTTTGGATAATTTTTTGAATGATTCGTGTACAGTTTATGATTCTTAGTAAGAATCCAAAATTTTAGTCGATTTGGTGCCATAGGGCCATAGTTATGGCCAAACCAAAGTTTGACAAAGTGCTTATAAAAACCACGAAAATTTTGTCTGAAGAAAATTAAAATTCTTCTGTTTGCAGATTTTCTTATTGATTCGGGTACAGACCATGATTCTAAGTAAGAATACAAAATTTCAGTCGATTTGGTGCCATAGTGCCAAAGTTATGGCCGAACCAAAGTATTGAAAACACTGACCCCAAGTATTAAAACGAACGAACCCAAGTGTGAAAACGACGATATTTTTATCAAAATCTTTTTTTGGTTAATTTTTTGATTGATACAGTTCATGAATCTTAGTAAGAATACAAAATTTTAGTCGATATGGTGCCATAGGGCCATAGTTATGGCCAAACCAAAGTTTGACAAAGTGCTTATAAAAACCACGAAAATTTTGTATGAAGAAAATTAAAATTCTTCTGTTTGCAGATTTTCTTATTGAATCGGGTACAGACCATGATTCTTAGTAAGAATACAAAATTTCAGTCGATTTGGTGCCATAGTGCCAAAGTTATGGCAAAGCCCAAGTATTAAAAACACCGACCCCAAGTATTAAAACGACCGAACCCAAGTGTGAAAACGACGATATTTTTTTCAAAATCTTTTTTTGGATAATTTTTGATTGATTCGTGTACAGTTTATGATTCTTAGTAAGAATCCAAAATTTTAGTCGATTTGGTGCCATAGGGCCATAGTTATGGCCAAACCAAAGTTTGACAAAGTGCTTATAAAAACCACGAAAATTTTGAATGAGTAAAATTAAAATTCTTCTGTTTGCAGATTTTCTTATTGATTCGGGTACAGACCATGATTCTAAGTAAGAATACAAAATTTCAGTCAATTTGGTGCCATAGTGCCAAAGTTATGGCCGAACCCAAGTATTAAAAACACCGACCCCAAGTATTAAAACGAGCAAACCCAAGTGTGAAAACGATGATATTTTTTTAAAATCTTCTTTTGGTTAATTTTTTGATTGATTCGTGTACAGTTCATGAATCTTAGTAAGAATACAAAATTTCAATCGATTTGGTGCCATAGGGCCATATTTATGGCCGAACCAAAGTTTGACAAAGTGCCTATAAAAACCACGAAAATTTTGTATGAAGAAAATTAAAATTCTTTTCTTGGCAGATTTTTTGATTGATTCGGCTACAGACCATGATTCTTGGTAAGAATACTAAATTTCAGTCAATTTGGTGCCAAAGTGCCAAAGTTATGGCCGAACCCAAGTATTAAAAACACCGACCCCATATACATATTTTTTTTTAAATCTTTTTTTGGTTGATTTTTTGATTGATTCGTGTACAGTTCATGAATCTTAGTAAGAATACAAAATTTCAATCGATTCGGTGCCATAGGGCCATATTTATGGCCGAACCAAAGTTTGACAAAGTGCCTATAAAAACCACGAAAATTTTGTATGAAGAAAATTAAAATTCTTTTGTTGGCAGATTTTTTGATTGATTCGGCTACAGACCATGATTCTTGGTAAGAATACTAAATTTCAGTCAATTTGGTGCCAAAGTGCCAAAGTTATGGCCGAACCCAAGTATTAAAAACACCGACCCCAAGTATTAAAACGACCGAACCCAAGTGTGAAAACGACGATATTTTTTTTAAAATCTTTTTTTGGTTGATTTTTTGATTGATTCGTGTACAGTTTATGAATCTTAGTAAGAATACAAAATTTCAATCGATGTGGTGCCATAGGGCCATATTTATGGCCGAACCAAAGTTTGACAAAGTGCCTATAAAAACCACGAAAATTTTGTATGAAGAAAATTAAAATTCTTTTCTTGCCAGATTTTTTGATTGATTCGGCTACAGACCATGATTCTTGGTAAGAATACTAAATTTCAGTCGATTTAGTGCCAAAGTGCCAAAGTTATGGCGGAACCCAAAGTATTGACAACACTGACCCCAAGTATTAAAACGACCGAACCCAAGTGTGAAAACGACGATATTTTTTTCAAAATCTTATTTTGGATAATTTTTTGAATGATTCGTGTACAGTTTATGATTCTTAGTAAGAATCCAAAATTTTAGTCGATTTGGTGCCATAGGGCCATAGTTATGGCCAAACGAAAGTTTGACAAAGTGCTTATAAAAACCACGAAAATTTTGTATGAAGAAAATTAAAATTCTTCTGTTTGCAGATTTTCTTATTGATTCGGGTACAGACCATGATTCTAAGTAAGAATACAAAATTTCAGTCGATTTGGTGCCATAGTGCAAAAGTTATGGCCGAACCAAAGTATTGAAAACACTGACCCCAAGTATTAAAACGAACGAACCCAAGTGTGAAAACGACGATATTTTTATCAAAATCTTTTTTTGGTTAATTTTTTGATTGATACAGTTCATGAATCTTAGTAAGAATACAAAATTTTAGTCGATTTGGTGCCATAGGGCCATAGTTATGGCCAAACCAAAGTTTGACAAAGTGCTTATAAAAACCACGAAAATTTTGTATGAAGAAAATTAAAATTCTTCTGTTTGCAGATTTTCTTATTGAATCGGGTACAGACCATGATTCTTAGTAAGAATACAAAATTTCAGTCGATTTGGTGCCATAGTGCCAAAGTTATGGCAAAGCCCAAGTATTAAAAACACCGACCCCAAGTATTAAAACGACCGAACCCAAGTGTGAAAACGACGATATTTTTTTCAAAATCTTTTTTTGGATAATTTTTGATTGATTCGTGTACAGTTTATGATTCTTAGTACGAATCCAAAATTTTAGTCGATTTGGTGCCATAGGGCCATAGTTATGGCCAAACCAAAGTTTGACAAAGTGCTTATAAAAACCACGAAAATTTTGAATGAGTAAAATTAAAATTCTTCTGTTTGCAGATTTTCTTATTGATTCGGGTACAGACCATGATTCTAAGTAAGAATACAAAATTTCAGTCAATTTGGTGCCATAGTGCCAAAGTTATGGCCGAACCCAAGTATTAAAAACACCGACCCCAAGTATTAAAACGAGCAAACCCAAGTGTGAAAACGATGATATTTTTTTAAAATCTTCTTTTGGTTAATTTTTTGATTGATTCGTGTACAGTTCATGAATCTTAGTAAGAATACAAAATTTCAATCGATTTGGTGCCATAGGGCCATATTTATGGCCGAACCAAAGTTTGACAAAGTGCCTATAAAAACCACGAAAATTTTGTATGAAGAAAATTAAAATTCTTTTCTTGGCAGATTTTTTGATTGATTCGGCTACAGACCATGATTCTTCGTAAGAATACTAAATTTCAGTCAATTTGGTGCCAAAGTGCCAAAGTTATGGCCGAACCCAAGTATTAAAAACACCGACCCCAAGTATTAAAACGAGCAAACCCAAGTGTGAAAACCATGATATTTTTTTAAAAATCTTTTTTTGGTTGATTTTTTGATTGATTCGTGTACAGTTCATGAATCTTAGTAAGAATACAAAATTTCAATCGATTTGGTGCCATAGGGCCATATTTATGGCCGAACCAAAGTATGACAAAATGCCTATAAAAACCACGAAAATTTTGTATGAAGAAAATTAAAATTCTTCTGTTTGCAGATTTTCTTAATGATTCGGGTACAGACCATGATTCTAAGTAAGAATACAAAATTTCAGTCGATTAGGTGCCATAGTGCCAAAGTTATGGCCGAACCAAAGTATTGAAAACACTGACCCCAAGTATAAAAACGAGCGAATCCAAGTGTGAAAACGACGATATTTTTTTCAAAATCTTTTTTGGATAATTTTTTGATTGATTCGTGTACAGTTTATGATTCTTAGTAAGAATCCAAAATTTTAGTCGATTTGGTGCCATAGGGCCATAGTTATGGCCAAACCAAAGTTTGACAAAGTGCTTATAAAAACCACGAAAATTTTGAATGAGTAAAATTAAAATTCTTCTGTTTGCAGATTTTCTTATTGATTCGGGTACAGACCATGATTCTAAGTAAGAATACAAAATTTCAGTCGATTTGGTGCCATAGTGCCAAAGTTATGGCCGAACCCAAGTATTAAAAACACCGACCCCAAGTATTAAAACGACCGAACCCAAGTGTGAAAACGACGATATTTTTTTCAAAATCTTTTTTTGGATAATTTTTTGATTGATTCGTGTACAGTTCATGAATCTTAGTAAGAATACAAAATTTCAATCGATTCGGTGCCATAGGGCCATATTTATGGCCGAACCAAAGTTTGACAAAGTGCCTATAAAAACCACGAAAATTTTGTATGAAGAAAATTAAAATTCTTTTGTTGGCAGATTTTTTGATTGATTCGGGTACAGACCATGATTCTTGGTAAGAATACTAAATTTCAGTCAATTTGGTGCCAAAGTGCCAAAGTTATGGCCGAACCCAAGTATTGAAAACACTGACCCCAAGTATTAAAACGAGCGAACCCAAGTGTGAAAACGACGATATTTTTTTCAAAATCTTTTTTTGCTTGATTTTTTGATTGATTCGTGTACAGTTCATGAATCTTAGTAAGAATACAAAATTTCAATCGATTTGGTGCCATAGGGCCATACTTATGGCCGAACCAAAGTTTGACAAAGTGCCTATAAAAACCACGAAAATTTTGTATGAAGAAAATTAAAATTCTTCTGTTTGCAGATTTTCTTAATGATTCGGGTACAGACCATGATTCTAATTAAGAATACAAAATTTCAGTCGATTTGGTGCCATAGTGCCAAAGTTTTGGCCGAACCAAAGTATTGAAAACACTGACCCCAAGTATAAAAACGAGCGAATCCAAGTGTGAAAACGACGATATTTTTTTCAAAATCTTTTTTTGGATAATTTTTTGATTGATTCGTGTACAGTTTATTATTCTTAGTAAGAATCCAAAATTTTAGTCGATTTGGTGCCATAGGGCCATAGTTATGGACAAACTTAAAGTTTGACAAAGTGCTTATAAACACCACGAAAATTTTGTATGAAGAAAATTAAAATTCTTCTGTTTGCAGATTTTCTTATTGATTCGGGTACAGACCATGATTCTAAGTAAGAATACAAAATTTCAGTCGATTTAGTGCCATAGTGCCAAAGTTATGGCGGAACCCAAAGTATTGACAACACTGACCCCAAGTATTAAAACGACCGAACCCAAGAGTGAAATCGACGATATTTTTTTCAAAATCTTTTTTTGGATAATTTTTTGAATGATTCGTGTACAGTTTATGATTCTTAGTAAGAATCCAAAATTTTAGTCGATTTGGTGCCATAGGGCCATAGTTATGGCCAAACCAAAGTTTGACAAAGTGCTTATAAAAACCACGAAAATTTTGAATGAGTAAAATTAAAATTCTTCTGTTTGCAGATTTTCTTATTGATTCGGGTACAGACCATGATTCTAAGTAAGAATACAAAATTTCAGTCAATTTGGTGCCATAGTGCCAAAGTTATGGCCGAACCCAAGTATTAAAAACACCGACCCCAAGTATTAAAACGAGCAAACCCAAGTGTGAAAACGATGATATTTTTTTAAAATCTTCTTTTGGTTAATTTTTTGATTGATTCGTGTACAGTTCATGAATCTTAGTAAGAATACAAAATTTCAATCGATTTGGTGCCATAGGGCCATATTTATGGCCGAACCAAAGTTTGACAAAGTGCCTATAAAAACCACGAAAATTTTGTATGAAGAAAATTAAAATTCTTTTCTTGGCAGATTTTTTGATTGATTCGGCTACAGACCATGATTCTTCGTAAGAATACTAAATTTCAGTCAATTTGGTGCCAAAGTGCCAAAGTTATGGCCGAACCCAAGTATTAAAAACACCGACCCCAAGTATTAAAACGAGCAAACCCAAGTGTGAAAACCATGATATTTTTTTAAAAATCTTTTTTTGGTTGATTTTTTGATTGATTCGTGTACAGTTCATGAATCTTAGTAAGAATACAAAATTTCAATCGATTTGGTGCCATAGGGCCATATTTATGGCCGAACCAAAGTATGACAAAATGCCTATAAAAACCACGAAAATTTTGTATGAAGAAAATTAAAATTCTTCTGTTTGCAGATTTTCTTAATGATTCGGGTACAGACCATGATTCTAAGTAAGAATACAAAATTTCAGTCGATTAGGTGCCATAGTGCCAAAGTTATGGCCGAACCAAAGTATTGAAAACACTGACCCCAAGTATAAAAACGAGCGAATCCAAGTGTGAAAACGACGATATTTTTTTCAAAATCTTTTTTGGATAATTTTTTGATTGATTCGTGTACAGTTTATGATTCTTAGTAAGAATCCAAAATTTTAGTCGATTTGGTGCCATAGGGCCATAGTTATGGCCAAACCAAAGTTTGACAAAGTGCTTATAAAAACCACGAAAATTTTGAATGAGTAAAATTAAAATTCTTCTGTTTGCAGATTTTCTTATTGATTCGGGTACAGACCATGATTCTAAGTAAGAATACAAAATTTCAGTCGATTTGGTGCCATAGTGCCAAAGTTATGGCCGAACCCAAGTATTAAAAACACCGACCCCAAGTATTAAAACGACCGAACCCAAGTGTGAAAACGACGATATTTTTTTCAAAATCTTTTTTTGGATAATTTTTTGATTGATTCGTGTACAGTTCATGAATCTTAGTAAGAATACAAAATTTCAATCGATTTGGTGCCATAGGGCCATATTTATGGCCGAACCAAAGTTTGACAAAGTGCCTATAAAAACCACGAAAATTTTGTATGAAGAAAATTAAAATTCTTTTGTTGGCAGATTTTTTGATTGATTCGGGTACAGACCATGATTCTTGGTAAGAATACTAAATTTCAGTCAATTTGGTGCCAAAGTGCCAAAGTAATGGCCGAACCAAAGTATTAAAAACACTGACCCCAAGTATTAAAACGAGCGAACCCAAGTGTGAAAACGACGATATTTTTTTCAAAATCTTTTTTTGGTTAATTTTTTGATTGATTCGTGTACAGTTCATGAATCTTAGTAAGAATACAAAATTTCAATCGATTTGGTGCCATAGGGCCATACTTATGGCCGAACCAAAGTTTGACAAAGTGCCTATAAAAACCACGAAAATTTTGTATGAAGAAAATTAAAATTCTTCTGTTTGCAGATTTTCTTAATGATTCGGGTACAGACCATGATTCTAATTAAGAATACAAAATTTCAGTCGATTTGGTGCCATAGTGCCAAAGTTTTGGCCGAACCAAAGTATTGAAAACACTGACCCCAAGTATAAAAACGAGCGAATCCAAGTGTGAAAACGACGATATTTTTTTCAAAATCTTTTTTTGGATAATTTTTTGATTGATTCGTGTACAGTTTATTATTCTTAGTAAGAATCCAAAATTTTAGTCGATTTGGTGCCATAGGGCCATAGTTATGGACAAACTTAAAGTTTGACAAAGTGCTTATAAAAACCACGAAAATTTTGTATGAAGAAAATTAAAATTCTTCTGTTTGCAGATTTTCTTATTGATTCGGGTACAGACCATGATTCTAAGTAAGAATACAAAATTTCAGTCGATTTAGTGCCATAGTGCCAAAGTTATGGCGGAACCCAAAGTATTGACAACACTGACCCCAAGTATTAAAACGACCGAACCCAAGAGTGAAATCGACGATATTTTTTTCAAAATCTTTTTTTGGATAATTTTTTGAATGATTCGTGTACAGTTTATGATTCTTAGTAAGAATCCAAAATTTTAGTCGATTTGGTGCCATAGGGCCATAGTTATGGCCAAACGAAAGTTTGACAAAATGCTTATAAAAACCACGAAAATTTTTTATGAAGAAAATTAAAATTCTTCTGTTTGCAGATTTTCTTATTGATTCGGGTACAGACCATGATTCTAAGTAAGAATACAAAATTTCAGTCGATTTGGTGCCATAGTGCCAAAGTTATGGCGGAACCCAAGGTATTGAAAACACTGACCCCAAGTATTAAAACGAGCGAACCCAAGTGTGAAAACGACGATATTTTTTTCAAAATCTTTTTTTGGTTAATTTTTTGATTGATTCGTGTACAGTTCATGAATCTTAGTAAGAATACAAAATTTCAATCGATTTGGTGCCATAGGGCCATATTTATGGCCGAACCAAAGTATGACAAAATGCCTATAAAAACCACGAAAATTTTGTATGAAGAAAATTAAAATTCTTCTGTTTGCAGATTTTCTTAATGATTCGGGTACAGACCATGATTCTAAGTAAGAATACAAAATTTCAGTCGATTAGGTGCCATAGTGCCAAAGTTATGGCCGAACCAAAGTATTGAAAACACTGACCCCAAGTATAAAAACGAGCGAATCCAAGTGTGAAAACGACGATATTTTTTTCAAAATCTTTTTTGGATAATTTTTTGATTGATTCGTGTACAGTTTATGATTCTTAGTAAGAATCCAAAATTTTAGTCGATTTGGTGCCATAGGGCCATAGTTATGGCCAAACCAAAGTTTGACAAAGTGCTTATAAAAACCACGAAAATTTTGTATGAGTAAAATTAAAATTCTTCTGTTTGCAGATTTTCTTATTGATTCGGGTACAGACCATGATTCTAAGTAAGAATACAAAATTTCAGACGATTTGGTGCCATAATGCCAAAGTTATGACCGAACCCAAGTATTTAAAACACCGACCCCAAGTATTAAAACGAGCAAACCCAAGTGTGAAAACGATGATATTTTTTTAAAATCTTCTTTTGGTTAATTTTTTGATTGATTCGTGTACAGTTCATGAATCTTAGTAAGAATACAAAATTTCAATCGATTTGGTGCCATAGGGCCATATTTATGGCCGAACCAAAGTTTGACAAAGTGCCTATAAAAACCACGAAAATTTTGTATGAAGAAAATTAAAATTCTTTTGTTGGCAGATTTTTTGATTGATTCGGGTACAGACCATGATTCTTGGTAAGAATACTAAATTTCAGTCAATTTGGTGCCAAAGTGCCAAAGTTATGGCCGAACCCAAGTATTAAAAACACCGACCCCAAGTATTAAAACGAGCGAACCCAAGTGTGAAAACGACGATATTTTTTTCAAAATCTTTTTTTGGTTAATTTTTTGATTGATTCGTGTACAGTTCATGAATCTTAGTAAGAATACAAAATTTCAATCGATTCGGTGCCATAGGGCCATATTTATGGCCGAACCAAAGTTTGACAAAGTGCCTATAAAAACCACGAAAATTTTGTATGAAGAAAATTAAAATTCTTTTGTTGGCAGATTTTTTGATTGATTCGGGTACAGACCATGATTCTTGGTAAGAATACTAAATTTCAGTCAATTTGGTGCCAAAGTGCCAAAGTTATGGCCGAACCCAAGTATTAAAAACACCGACCCCAAGTATTAAAACGAGCGAACCCAAGTGTGAAAACGACGATATTTTTTTTAAAATCTTTTTTTGGTTGATTTTTTGATTGATTCGTGTACAGTTCATGAATCTTAGTAAGAATACAAAATTTCAATCGATTTGGTGCCATAGGGCCATATTTATGGCCGAACCAAAGTTTGACAAAGTGCCTATAAAAACCACGAAAATTTTGTATGAAGAAAATTAAAATTCTTCTGTTTGCAGATTTTCTTAATGATTCGGGTACAGACCATGATTCTAATTAAGAATACAAAATTTCAGTCGATTTGGTGCCATAGTGCCAAAGTTTTGGCCGAACCAAAGTATTGAAAACACTGACCCCAAGTATAAAAACGAGCGAATCCAAGTGTGAAAACGACGATATTTTTTTCAAAATCTTTTTTTGGATAATTTTTTGATTGATTCGTGTACAGTTTATGATTCTTAGTAAGAATCCAAAATTTTAGTCGATTTGGTGCCATAGGGCCATAGTTATGGCCAAACCAAAGTTTGACAAAGTGCTTATAAAAACCAGGAAAATTTTATATGAAGAAAATTAAAATTCTTCTGTTTGCAGATTTTCTTATTGATTCGGGTACAGACCATGATTCTTAGTAAGAATACAAAATTTCAGTCAATTTGGTGCCAAAGTGCCAAAGTTATGGCCGAACCCAAGTATTAAAAACACCGACCCCAAGTATTAAAACGACCGAACCCAAGTGTGAAAACGAGGATATTTTTTTCAAAATCTTTTTTTGGATAATTTTTTGATTGATTCGTGTACAGGTCATGAATCTTAGTAAGAATACAAAATTTCAATCGATTTGGTGCCATAGGGCCATATTTATGGCCGAACCAAAGTTTGACAAAGTGCCTATAAAAACCACGAAAATTTTGTATGAAGAAAATTAAAATTCTTTTGTTGGCAGATTTTTTGATTGATTCGGGTACAGACCATGATTCTTGGTAAGAATACTAAATTTCAGTCAATTTGGTGCCAAAGTGCCAAAGTTATCGCCGAACCCAAGTATTGAAAACACTGACCCCAAGTATTAAAACGAGCGAACCCAAGTGTGAAAACGACGATATTTTTTTCAAAATCTTTTTTTGGTTGATTTTTTGATTGATTCGTGTACAGTTCATGAATCTTAGTAAGAATACAAAATTTCAATCGATTTGGTGCCATAGGGCCATACTTATGGCCGAACCAAAGTTTGACAAAGTGCCTATAAAAACCACGAAAATTTTGTATGAAGAAAATTAAAATTCTTCTGTTTGCAGATTTTCTTAATGATTCGGGTACAGACCATGATTCTAATTAAGAATACAAAATTTCAGTCGATTTGGTGCCATAGTGCCAAAGTTATGGCGGAACCCAAAGTATTGACAACACTGACCCCAAGTATTAAAACGACCGAACCCAAGAGTGAAATCGACGATATTTTTTTCAAAATCTTTTTTTGGATAATTTTTTGAATGATTCGTGTACAGTTTATGATTCTTAGTAAGAATCCAAAATTTTAGTCGATTTGGTGCCATAGGGCCATAGTTATGGCCAAACGAAAGTTTGACAAAATGCTTATAAAAACCACGAAAATTTTTTATGAAGAAAATTAAAATTCTTCTGTTTGCAGATTTTCTTATTGATTCGGGTACAGACCATGATTCTAAGTAAGAATACAAAATTTCAGTCGATTTGGTGCCATAGTGCCAAAGTTATGGCGGAACCCAAGGTATTGAAAACACTGACCCCAAGTATTAAAACGAGCGAACCCAAGTGTGAAAACGACGATATTTTTTTCAAAATGTTTTTTTGGTTAATTTTTTGATTGATTCGTGTACAGTTCATGAATCTTAGTAAGAATACAAAATTTCAATCGATTCGGTGCCATAGGGCCATATTTATGGCCGAACCAAAGTTTGACAAAGTGCCTATAAAAACCACGAAAATTTTGTATGAAGAAAATTAAAATTCTTTTCTTGGCAAATTTTTTGATTGATTCGGCTACAGACCATGATTCTTGGTAAGAATACTAAATTTCAGTCAATTTGGTGCCAAAGTGCCAAAGTTATGGCCGAACCCAAGTATTAAAAACACCGACCCCAAGTATTAAAACGACCGAACCCAAGTGTGAAAACGACGATATTTTTTTCAAAATCTTTTTTTGGTTGATTTTTTGATTGATTCGTGTACAGTTCATGAATCTTAGTAAGAATACAAAATTTCAATCGATTTGGTGCCATAGGGCCATATTTATGGCCGAACCAAAGTTTGACAAAGTGCCTATAAAAACCACGAAAATTTTGTATGAAGAAAATTAAAATTCTTTTCTTGCCAGATTTTTTGATTGATTCGGCTACAGACCATGATTCTTGGTAAGAATACTAAATTTCAGTCGATTTAGTGCCAAAGTGCCAAAGTTATGGCGGAACCCAAAGTATTGACAACACTGACCCCAAGTATTAAAACGACCGAACCCAAGTGTGAAAACGACGATATTTTTTTCAAAATCTTATTTTGGATAATTTTTTGAATGATTCGTGTACAGTTTATGATTCTTAGTAAGAATCCAAAATTTTAGTCGATTTGGTGCCATAGGGCCATAGTTATGGCCAAACGAAAGTTTGACAAAGTGCTTATAAAAACCACGAAAATTTTGTATGAAGAAAATTAAAATTCTTCTGTTTGCAGATTTTCTTATTGATTCGGGTACAGACCATGATTCTAAGTAAGAATACAAAATTTCAGTCGATTTGGTGCCATAGTGCCAAAGTTATGGCCGAACCAAAGTATTGAAAACACTGACCCCAAGTATTAAAACGAACGAACCCAAGTGTGAAAACGACGATATTTTTATCAAAATCTTTTTTTGGTTAATTTTTTGATTGATACAGTTCATGAATCTTAGTAAGAATACAAAATTTTAGTCGATTTGGTGCCATAGGGCCATAGTTATGGCCAAACCAAAGTTTGACAAAGTGCTTATAAAAACCACGAAAATTTTGTATGAAGAAAATTAAAATTCTTCTGTTTGCAGATTTTCTTATTGAATCGGGTACAGACCATGATTCTTAGTAAGAATACAAAATTTCAGTCGATTTGGTGCCATAGTGCCAAAGTTATGGCAAAGCCCAAGTATTAAAAACACCGACCCCAAGTATTAAAACGACCGAACCCAAGTGTGAAAACGACGATATTTTTTTCAAAATCTTTTTTTGGATAATTTTTGATTGATTCGTGTACAGTTTATGATTCTTAGTAAGAATCCAAAATTTTAGTCGATTTGGTGCCATAGGGCCATAGTTATGGCCAAACCAAAGTTTGACAAAGTGCTTATAAAAACCACGAAAATTTTGAATGAGTAAAATTAAAATTCTTCTGTTTGCAGATTTTCTTATTGATTCGGGTACAGACCATGATTCTAAGTAAGAATACAAAATTTCAGTCAATTTGGTGCCATAGTGCCAAAGTTATGGCCGAACCCAAGTATTAAAAACACCGACCCCAAGTATTAAAACGAGCAAACCCAAGTGTGAAAACGATGATATTTTTTTAAAATCTTCTTTTGGTTAATTTTTTGATTGATTCGTGTACAGTTCATGAATCTTAGTAAGAATACAAAATTTCAATCGATTTGGTGCCATAGGGCCATATTTATGGCCGAACCAAAGTTTGACAAAGTGCCTATAAAAACCACGAAAATTTTGTATGAAGAAAATTAAAATTCTTTTGTTGGCAGATTTTTTGATTGATTCGGCTACAGACCATGATTCTTGGTAAGAATACTAAATTTCAGTCAATTTGGTGCCAAAGTGCCAAAGTTATGGCCGAACCCAAGTATTAAAAACACCGACCCCATATACATATTTTTTTTTAAATCTTTTTTTGGTTGATTTTTTGATTGATTCGTGTACAGTTCATGAATCTTAGTAAGAATACAAAATTTCAATCGATTCGGTGCCATAGGGCCATATTTATGGCCGAACCAAAGTTTGACAAAGTGCCTATAAAAACCACGAAAATTTTGTATGAAGAAAATTAAAATTCTTTTGTTGGCAGATTTTTTGATTGATTCGGGTACAGACCATGATTCTTGGTAAGAATACTAAATTTCAGTCAATTTGGTGCCAAAGTGCCAAAGTTATGGCCGAACCCAAGTATTAAAAACACCGACCCCAAGTATTAAAACGACCGAACCCAAGTGTGAAAACGACGATATTTTTTTTAAAATCTTTTTTTGGTTGATTTTTTGATTGATTCGTGTACAGTTTATGAATCTTAGTAAGAATACAAAATTTCAATCGATGTGGTGCCATAGGGCCATATTTATGGCCGAACCAAAGTTTGACAAAGTGCCTATAAAAACCACGAAAATTTTGTATGAAGAAAATTAAAATTCTTTTCTTGCCAGATTTTTTGATTGATTCGGCTACAGACCATGATTCTTGGTAAGAATACTAAATTTCAGTCGATTTAGTGCCAAAGTTATGGCGGAACCCAAAGTATTGACAACACTGACCCCAAGTATTAAAACGACCGAACCCAAGTGTGAAAACGACGATATTTTTTTTCAAAATCTTATTTTGGATAATTTTTTGAATGATTCGTGTACAGTTTATGATTCTTAGTAAGAATCCAAAATTTTAGTCGATTTGGTGCCATAGGGCCATAGTTATGGCCAAACGAAAGTTTGACAAAGTGCTTATAAAAACCACGAAAATTTTGTATGAAGAAAATTAAAATTCTTCTGTTTGCAGATTTTCTTATTGATTCGGGTACAGACCATGATTCTAAGTAAGAATACAAAATTTCAGTCGATTTGGTGCCATAGTGCAAAAGTTATGGCCGAACCAAAGTATTGAAAACACTGACCCCAAGTATTAAAACGACCGAACCCAAGTGTGAAAACGACGATATTTTTTTCAAAATCTTATTTTGGATAATTTTTTGAATGATTCGTGTACAGTTTATGATTCTTAGTAAGAATCCAAAATTTTAGTCGATTTGGTGCCATAGGGCCATAGTTATGGCCAAACGAAAGTTTGACAAAGTGCTTATAAAAACCACGAAAATTTTGTATGAAGAAAATTAAAATTCTTCTGTTTGCAGATTTTCTTATTGATTCGGGTACAGACCATGATTCTAAGTAAGAATACAAAATTTCAGTCGATTTGGTGCCATAGTGCCAAAGTTATGGCCGAACCAAAGTATTGAAAACACTGACCCCAAGTATTAAAACGAACGAACCCAAGTGTGAAAACGACGATATTTTTATCAAAATCTTTTTTTGGTTAATTTTTTGATTGATACAGTTCATGAATCTTAGTAAGAATACAAAATTTTAGTCGATATGGTGCCATAGGGCCATAGTTATGGCCAAACCAAAGTTTGACAAAGTGCTTATAAAAACCACGAAAATTTTGTATGAAGAAAATTAAAATTCTTCTGTTTGCAGATTTTCTTATTGAATCGGGTACAGACCATGATTCTTAGTAAGAATACAAAATTTCAGTCGATTTGGTGCCATAGTGCCAAAGTTATGGCAAAGCCCAAGTATTAAAAACACCGACCCCAAGTATTAAAACGACCGAACCCAAGTGTGAAAACGACGATATTTTTTTCAAAATCTTTTTTTGGATAATTTTTGATTGATTCGTGTACAGTTTATGATTCTTAGTACGAATCCAAAATTTTAGTCGATTTGGTGCCATAGGGCCATAGTTATGGCCAAACCAAAGTTTGACAAAGTGCTTATAAAAACCACGAAAATTTTGAATGAGTAAAATTAAAATTCTTCTGTTTGCAGATTTTCTTATTGATTCGGGTACAGACCATGATTCTAAGTAAGAATACAAAATTTCAGTCAATTTGGTGCCATAGTGCCAAAGTTATGGCCGAACCCAAGTATTAAAAACACCGACCCCAAGTATTAAAACGAGCAAACCCAAGTGTGAAAACGATGATATTTTTTTAAAATCTTCTTTTGGTTAATTTTTTGATTGATTCGTGTACAGTTCATGAATCTTAGTAAGAATACAAAATTTCAATCGATTTGGTGCCATAGGGCCATATTTATGGCCGAACCAAAGTTTGACAAAGTGCCTATAAAAACCACGAAAATTTTGTATGAAGAAAATTAAAATTCTTTTCTTGGCAGATTTTTTGATTGATTCGGCTACAGACCATGATTCTTCGTAAGAATACTAAATTTCAGTCAATTTGGTGCCAAAGTGCCAAAGTTATGGCCGAACCCAAGTATTAAAAACACCGACCCCAAGTATTAAAACGAGCAAACCCAAGTGTGAAAACCATGATATTTTTTTAAAAATCTTTTTTTGGTTGATTTTTTGATTGATTCGTGTACAGTTCATGAATCTTAGTAAGAATACAAAATTTCAATCGATTTGGTGCCATAGGGCCATATTTATGGCCGAACCAAAGTATGACAAAATGCCTATAAAAACCACGAAAATTTTGTATGAAGAAAATTAAAATTCTTCTGTTTGCAGATTTTCTTAATGATTCGGGTACAGACCATGATTCTAAGTAAGAATACAAAATTTCAGTCGATTAGGTGCCATAGTGCCAAAGTTATGGCCGAACCAAAGTATTGAAAACACTGACCCCAAGTATAAAAACGAGCGAATCCAAGTGTGAAAACGACGATATTTTTTTCAAAATCTTTTTTGGATAATTTTTTGATTGATTCGTGTACAGTTTATGATTCTTAGTAAGAATCCAAAATTTTAGTCGATTTGGTGCCATAGGGCCATAGTTATGGCCAAACCAAAGTTTGACAAAGTGCTTATAAAAACCACGAAAATTTTGAATGAGTAAAATTAAAATTCTTCTGTTTGCAGATTTTCTTATTGATTCGGGTACAGACCATGATTCTAAGTAAGAATACAAAATTTCAGTCGATTTGGTGCCATAGTGCCAAAGTTATGGCCGAACCCAAGTATTAAAAACACCGACCCCAAGTATTAAAACGACCGAACCCAAGTGTGAAAACGACGATATTTTTTTCAAAATCTTTTTTTGGATAATTTTTTGATTGATTCGTGTACAGTTCATGAATCTTAGTAAGAATACAAAATTTCAATCGATTTGGTGCCATAGGGCCATATTTATGGCCGAACCAAAGTTTGACAAAGTGCCTATAAAAACCACGAAAATTTTGTATGAAGAAAATTAAAATTCTTTTGTTGGCAGATTTTTTGATTGATTCGGGTACAGACCATGATTCTTGGTAAGAATACTAAATTTCAGTCAATTTGGTGCCAAAGTGCCAAAGTTATGGCCGAACCAAAGTATTGAAAACACTGACCCCAAGTATTAAAACGAGCGAACCCAAGTGTGAAAACGACGATATTTTTTTCAAAATCTGTTTTTGGTTAATTTTTTGATTGATTCGTGTACATTTCATGAATCTTAGTAAGAATACAAAATTTCAATCGATTTGGTGCCATAGGGCCATACTTATGGCCGAACCAAAGTTTGACAAAGTGCCTATAAAAACCACGAAAATTTTGTATGAAGAAAATTAAAATTCTTCTGTTTGCAGATTTTCTTAATGATTCGGGTACAGACCATGATTCTAATTAAGAATACAAAATTTCAGTCGATTTGGTGCCATAGTGCCAAAGTTTTGGCCGAACCAAAGTATTGAAAACACTGACCCCAAGTATAAAAACGAGCGAATCCAAGTGTGAAAACGACGATATTTTTTTCAAAATCTTTTTTTGGATAATTTTTTGATTGATTCGTGTACAGTTTATTATTCTTAGTAAGAATCCAAAATTTTAGTCGATTTGGTGCCATAGGGCCATAGTTATGGACAAACTTAAAGTTTGACAAAGTGCTTATAAAAACCACGAAAATTTTGTATGAAGAAAATTAAAATTCTTCTGTTTGCAGATTTTCTTATTGATTCGGGTACAGACCATGATTCTAAGTAAGAATACAAAATTTCAGTCGATTTAGTGCCATAGTGCCAAAGTTATGGCGGAACCCAAAGTATTGACAACACTGACCCCAAGTATTAAAACGACCGAACCCAAGAGTGAAATCGACGATATTTTTTTCAAAATCTTTTTTTGGATAATTTTTTGAATGATTCGTGTACAGTTTATGATTCTTAGTAAGAATCCAAAATTTTAGTCGATTTGGTGCCATAGGGCCATAGTTATGGCCAAACCAAAGTTTGACAAAGTGCTTATAAAAACCACGAAAATTTTGAATGAGTAAAATTAAAATTCTTCTGTTTGCAGATTTTCTTATTGATTCGGGTACAGACCATGATTCTAAGTAAGAATACAAAATTTCAGTCAATTTGGTGCCATAGTGCCAAAGTTATGGCCGAACCCAAGTATTAAAAACACCGACCCCAAGTATTAAAACGAGCAAACCCAAGTGTGAAAACGATGATATTTTTTTAAAATCTTCTTTTGGTTAATTTTTTGATTGATTCGTGTACAGTTCATGAATCTTAGTAAGAATACAAAATTTCAATCGATTTGGTGCCATAGGGCCATATTTATGGCCGAACCAAAGTTTGACAAAGTGCCTATAAAAACCACGAAAATTTTGTATGAAGAAAATTAAAATTCTTTTCTTGGCAGATTTTTATATTGATTCGGCTACAGACCATGATTCTTCGTAAGAATACTAAATTTCAGTCAATTTGGTGCCAAAGTGCCAAAGTTATGGCCGAACCCAAGTATTAAAAACACCGACCCCAAGTATTAAAACGAGCAAACCCAAGTGTGAAAACCATGATATTTTTTTAAAAATCTTTTTTTGGTTGATTTTTTGATTGATTCGTGTACAGTTCATGAATCTTAGTAAGAATACAAAATTTCAATCGATTTGGTGCCATAGGGCCATATTTATGGCCGAACCAAAGTATGACAAAATGCCTATAAAAACCACGAAAATTTTGTATGAAGAAAATTAAAATTCTTCTGTTTGCAGATTTTCTTAATGATTCGGGTACAGACCATGATTCTAAGTAAGAATACAAAATTTCAGTCGATTAGGTGCCATAGTGCCAAAGTTATGGCCGAACCAAAGTATTGAAAACACTGACCCCAAGTATAAAAACGAGCGAATCCAAGTGTGAAAACGACGATATTTTTTTCAAAATCTTTTTTGGATAATTTTTTGATTGATTCGTGTACAGTTTATGATTCTTAGTAAGAATCCAAAATTTTAGTCGATTTGGTGCCATAGGGCCATAGTTATGGCCAAACCAAAGTTTGACAAAGTGCTTATAAAAACCACGAAAATTTTGAATGAGTAAAATTAAAATTCTTCTGTTTGCAGATTTTCTTATTGATTCGGGTACATACCATGATTCTAAGTAAGAATACAAAATTTCAGTCAATTTGGTGCCATAGTGCCAAAGTTATGGCCGAACCCAAGTATTAAAAACACCGACCCCAAGTATTAAAACGACCGAACCCAAGTGTGAAAACGACGATATTTTTTTCAAAATCTTTTTTTGGATAATTTTTTGATTGATTCGTGTACAGTTCATGAATCTTAGTAAGAATACAAAATTTCAATCGATTTGGTGCCATAGGGCCATATTTATGGCCGAACCAAAGTTTGACAAAGTGCCTATAAAAACCACGAAAATTTTGTATGAAGAAAATTAAAATTCTTTTGTTGGCAGATTTTTTGATTGATTCGGGTACAGACCATGATTCTTGGTAAGAATACTAAATTTCAGTCAATTTGGTGCCAAAGTGCCAAAGTTATGGCCGAACCCAAGTATTGAAAACACTGACCCCAAGTATTAAAACGAGCGAACCCAAGTGTGAAAACGACGATATTTTTTTCAAAATCTTTTTTGGATAATTTTTTGATTGATTCGTGTACAGTTCATGAATCTTAGTAAGAATACAAAATTTCAATCGATTTGGTGCCATAGGGCCATATTTATGGCCGAACCAAAGTTTGACAAAGTGCCTATAAAAACCACGAAAATTTTGTATGAAGAAAATTAAAATTCTTCTGTTTGCAGATTTTCTTAATGATTCGGGTACAGACCATGATTCTAATTAAGAATACAAAATTTCAGTCGATTTGGTGCCATAGTGCTAAAGTTTTGGCCGAACCAAAGTATTGAAAACACTGACCCCAAGTATAAAAACGAGCGAATCCAAGTGTGAAAACGACGATATTTTTTTCAAAATCTTTTTTTGGATAATTTTTTGATTGATTCGTGTACAGTTTATTATTCTTAGTAAGAATCCAAAATTTTAGTCGATTTGGTGCCATAGGGCCATAGTTATGGACAAACTCAAAGTTTGACAAAGTGCTTATAAAAACCACGAAAATTTTGTATGAAGAAAATTAAAATTCTTCTGTTTGCAGATTTTCTTATTGATTCGGGTACAGACCATGATTCTAAGTAAGAATACAAAATTTCAGTCGATTTGGTGCCATAGTGCCAAAGTTATGGCGGAACCCAAAGTATTGACAACACTGACCCCAAGTATTAAAACGACCGAACCCAAGAGTGAAATCGACGATATTTTTTTCAAAATCTTTTTTTGGATAATTTTTTGAATGATTCGTGTACAGTTTATGATTCTTAGTAAGAATCCAAAATTTTAGTCGATTTGGTGCCATAGGGCCATAGTTATGGCCAAACGAAAGTTTGACAAAATGCTTATAAAAACCACGAAAATTTTTTATGAAGAAAATTAAAATTCTTCTGTTTGCAGATTTTCTTATTGATTCGGGTACAGACCATGATTCTAAGTAAGAATACAAAATTTCAGTCGATTTGGTGCCATAGTGCCAAAGTTATGGCCGAACCAAAGTATTGAAAACACTGACCCCAAGTATTAAAACGAGCGAACCCAAGTGTGAAAACGACGATATTTTTTTCAAAATCTTTTTTTGGATAATTTTTTGATTGATTCGTGTACAGTTCATGAATCTTAGTAAGAATACAAAATTTCAATCGATTCGGTGCCATAGGGCCATATTTATGGCCGAACCAAAGTTTGACAAAGTGCCTATAAAAACCACGAAAATTTTGTATGAAGAAAATTAAAATTCTTTTGTTGGCAAATTTTT